>LR990615.1:33749009-34999009 GCA_905147815.2 Phalera bucephala | reverse complement strand
TATTTGAATAGGCATTGTCTGTAATTGCTTTTATTGCCAAATGTAAAAATGACGAATACAAAAGGGCCACCTTTATCAACAATATAGAATTGCAATATTTTATGTTTCTGTATCGCGAGCTAATAAAATGACAATTCATTTACCTATCTATCTATGTATATCACGCCAGTACCCTTGCGGGGTAGGCAGAGAGTACAGAGATTCAACAGGTTCTTTCCTTACATACCTCTCACTTCCTCCACTCTCATAGTTCGTCTGATACATGCTCGCCGGTTACGGAGACTCTTGACTTGTCCTTCAGATAAGACATGGTCTATTTGGTCATGGTAAGATAGTTTAGGTCTTCCCCGGTACCTGCATCCTTCCACTTTCGTATTGTATATCTGTTCTGTTCCTCTGTATTAATTTACCGAATGTTAAAAAATTGGTTTCTTTAAATTTATAAATAGACACACTTTTATTTATTACCCCATCATCAGCTGAGAGACGTCCACTGTAGGACAAAGGCCTCCCCCATAGATCACCACAACGACCGGCTCTATGCTGAACGCATCCAGGTTTTACCTACGACCTTCACCAGGTCATCTGTCCACCTTGTGGGGCGTCTACACGTCTTTCGATACGAGGTCGCTACTCGAGAACCTTTCTAGTCCAACGAAGGTATGTGCGAGGCCACTTGCTGTTAAAACTAATCATGCCACCTATAATGCTTCCAAATTGGCTTAGCGATTACTACATTAAGTGGTCACCGGCGCTTAGCATCATTACCGAAGCATAGAGATACTCGAATATGAAAATGTCACAAACTGTGACCCATCTCAGAACAACCGAGCCGGACGCTGCTTAACCTTGGTGATCGCTAAGAACACCACAGTCGCACAGCACTACAAGCTCCTCCAGGTAAGTCGTATAATTTCACAAAACTGCAGTACACTCGGAAAGCTTATTCTTAGAGCCAGTAAGGAGCCACTCTAATTAATAATTTAATATACTAAAAGAACTTACGTTTTCATCATCTCAGCCTATACTTGTCCACTGCTGAACTTAGGCCTCCCCAATCGCTTTCCAGCGTAACCGGTCCGATGCCACCTGCATCCAACGACTTCCTGCGATTTTCACAAGATCGTCGGTCCATCTGGCAGGTGGTCGTCCCACGCTGCGCTTGCCAATACGTGGTCGCCACTCTAGAATCTTTCTGCCCCAACGCCCGTCCGATCTTCGCGCTATGTGGACCGCCCATTGCCACTTCAGCTTGCTAATCTTAAGGGCTATGTCGGTGACCTTGGTTCTTCTACGAATCTCCTCATTCCTGATTCGATCACGTAGAGAAACGCCGAGCATAGCTCTCTCCATAGCTCGCTGTGCAACTCTGAGCTTTTTTATGAGACCTAGAGTAAGAGACCACGTCTCTGATCCATATATCATCACTGGTAACACACATTGACTAAAAACTTTAGTCTTTAGGCACTGAGGTATTTTGGATGAGAAGATGTTGCGCAGTTTCCCGAACGCTGCCCAGCCGAGTTGGATTCGTCGATTGACCTCTCTCTCAAAGTTGGACCTACCTAACCGGACTACCTGTCCCAGGTAAATGTATTCGCCGACAACTTTAAGAGTAGAGTTCCCAACGGTGAGTGCGGTGGGTACGACATGGACGTTAAACATTATTTTCGTTTTGTTCATGTTCATTTTAAGACCCACTTGTTGAGATACTCTGTTGAGGTCGCCGAGCATTCGTCCTAGATCTTCCAGTGACTCCGCCATGACCACAATGTCGTCGGCAAATCGAAGGTGAGTGATGTATTCGCCATTGATGTTGATGCCAAGTCCTCGCCATTCCAAGAGCTTGAAGGCGTCCTCTAAGGTCGCCGTAAACAGTATCGGAGAAATGACGTCTCCCTGTCTTACTCCTCTTTTTATAGAGATCGCCTTCGTGCACTGCCCCTGTACTCAGACTGACATATTGGCGTTATTATACAAGCACTTCAACACTTCGATGTACCGATAGTCAATGCGGCATCGCTGGAGAGATCTAAGAACCGCCCAAGTCTCGATCGAATCGAAGGCTTTCTCATAGTCCACAAACGCCAAGCATAGTGGCCGATTATACTCCTCAGTCTTCTGTATAATCTGCCGCAGCGTATGTATGTGGTCTATGGTGCTAAAGCCTTTCCGGAAACCGGCTTGTTCGGGAGCCTGGAAGTCATCAAGCCTGCGTTCGAGACGATTCGTGATGACTCTCGAAAACAACTTGTAAACATTTCTCAGCAGTGTGATAGGCCTATAGTTCTTTAATAAAATTTTATCACCTTTCTTGAAAAACAGTACCACTACACCCCTGTTCCATGCTTTCGGCGTTTTCCCTTCGAGCAAGACGGAATTAAACAGCCTCTGAAGGACTTTAAGTACCGGCGTTCCGCCCGCTTTCAGAAGCTCTGCGGTAATTACGTCTTCACCAGGCGCTTTGTTGTTTTTAAGTTGTTTGAGAGCCATCCCAATCTCGTACAGGCTGATGTCCGGGATATCTTCAGTGTAGTGTCGGGTTAGCTTGGCTCTTGGGTCTTTTACCAAGTCAACAACAGGTTCAGCTACTGAGGTATATAACAGCCCATAGAACCTCTCTATCTCTCTGAGCACCTCTGACCTATTCGACGTTACGTTTCCGTCCTCCGTCTTCAGCTTCTTCAACTGGCTTTGCCCAATAGACGCGTCTCTTGCGAACACTTTGGAGCCCTTGTTCTGCCCTATGGTCTCCCTAATACGTCTTGTATTGAAGGACCGTAAATCGTGTCGCAAGGACTTCAATATCTGTCCATTGAGCGGCCTATAGGACTTAGCATCATCGGAGGTTTGGAGTGTCATGGTACGTCGGTCAGCCATGAGGTTTCGGGTATAGTCAGATAGCTTTTGAGGCCTATTACGGTGGGGCTTAAAATACTTGGACCCGACCGTATGGACAGTCTCTACCAGCCTATTGTTGATTTCGTCCACTGATGCGCAGCTGTCTAGCAATTCGAAGCGGTTTGACAATTCGAGTTGAAAGTTGTCGGGGTTTTGGATATGTGCATAAGAAGGTCGGAGCGTAGACTTCATCAGACGCGATCTATCCATTTTGACATTAGTATTTAATGTGCCTCTGACCATTCGGTGATCACTACCGGTTTTTACCCTGTGAATCACGGAGACATCATTAAATATTTGTCGCTTGGTGCTCATGATGAAGTGTATCTCATTTTTTGTGAAACCATCAGGGCTCATCCAGGTCCATTTCCTATGAGACGGCTTCTGGAACAAAGAGTTCATCATAAAGAGTCCCTCCTTCTCCAGAAATTCGGCCAGCCTCTGACCTCTGGGGTTGCGCTGCCCATATCCAAATTGCCCCACTCTCAACTCATCATCGCCCCGTTTGCCCAGTCGCGCATTGAAGTCACCCATAACTACTGTAAAGTGTGCTTTGGAAGTATGTATGGCTCTACTAATGTCCTCATACATAACTTCGACCTCATCATCTGAGTATGCCGAGGTCGGTGCGTAGACCTGTATGACTTTCAGCGAATATCTTTTGGATATTCTGAGTATCAGGTATGCTACCCTGCTCGACAC
The DNA here is from genome assembly GCA_905147815.2 of Phalera bucephala. Taxonomy (NCBI): domain Eukaryota; kingdom Metazoa; phylum Arthropoda; class Insecta; order Lepidoptera; family Notodontidae; genus Phalera; species Phalera bucephala. The sequence continues at coordinate 34,995,406 of LR990615.1, read as the reverse complement.
ACTGGTGATGGACACAACGTTGTTTATGAGTGACTTGTGGACGATAAATCCGACACTACCTTGGGACTACTGTTCGCCCTCCTGGTAGTAAAACAAGTTGACGGATTTTAAGGTTATCGTGTCCTCGCCCTCTCTTCGGACCTCCGATAAACCAACAATACTCCACCGCAACTTGTTTAACTCTTCTTCCAGCTCAACTAGCTTCTCATCTGTCCTCAATGTGCATGCGTTGTATGTCACCAGGGCCATTTTTCGGTTTTGGTGGTAGCCGAATCTCTGCCGGAGATTCTTCGCACCCCTTGTCCTGTCGTTACCATGGCTGCTACCGTGGCCAGGACGAACAGGACCGCCGGGGACTAGGGACCTGGTTTTGTACTTTTCTTCCATGTTGGTTGGGGGGATTTGCCTTAGTCGCCACGTTTGGCAGGCGGGTTGGCGAGCGCAGTTCAGTGGTCATGGAAGTAGCTAGGAAAACGCTGCTGCCCATTCCCTAGTTATCCCTTAGTCGCCTTGTACGACACCCGATGGGATGAGATCATCATCATCATCATCATCTCAGCCTATACTTGTCCACTGCTGAACATAGGCCTCCCCAATCGCTTTCCAGCGTAACCGGTCCGATGCCACCTGCATCCAACGACTTCCTGCGATTTTCACAAGATCGTCGGTCCATCTGGCAGGCGGTCGTCCCACGCTGCGCTTGCCAATACGTGGTCTCCACTCTAGAATTTTTCTGCCCCAACGCCCGTCCGATCTACGCGCTATGTGGCCCGCCCATTGCCACTTCAGCTTGCTAATCTTAACGGCTATGTCGGTGACCTTGGTTCTTCTACGAATCTCCTCATTCCTGATTCGATCGCGTAGAGAAACGCCGAGCATAGCTCTCTCCATAGCTCGCTGAGCAACTCTGAGCTTTTTTATGAGACCTATTGTAAGAGACCACGTCTCTGATCCATATATCATCACTGGTAACACACATTGACTAAAAACTTTAGTCTTAAGGCACTGAGGTATTTTGGATGAGAAGATGTTGCGCAGTTTCCCGAACGCTGCCCAGCCGAGTTGGATTCGTCGATTGACCTCTCTCTCAAAGTTGGACCTACCTAACCGGACTACCTGTCCCAGGTAAATGTATTCGTCGACAACTTCAAGAGTAGAGTTCCCAACGGTGAGTGCGGTGGGTACGACATGGACGTTAGACATTATTTTGGTTTTGTCCATGTTCATTTTAAGACCCACTTGTTGAGATACTCTGTTGAGGTCACCGAGCATTCGTCCTAGATCTTCCAGCGACTCCGCCACGACCACAATGTCGTCGGCAAATCGAAGGTGAGTGATGTATTCGCCATTGATGTTAATGCCAAGTCCTTGCCATTCCAAGAGCTTGAAGGCGTCCTCTAAGGTGGCCGTAAACAGTTTCGGAGAAATGACGTCTCCCTGCCTTACTCCTCTTTTTATGGGGATCGCCTTCGTGCACTGCCCCTGTACTCGGATTGACATGGTGGCGTTATTATACAAGCACTTCAACACTTCAATGTACCGATAGTCAATGCGGCATCGCTGGAGAGATCTAAGAACCAGCCAAGTCTCGATCGAATCGAAGGCTTTCTCATAGTCCACAAACGCCAAGCATAGTGGCCGATTATACTCCTCGGTCTTCTGTATAATCTGCCGTAGCGTATGTATGTGGTCTATGGTACTAAAGCCTTTCCGGAAACCGGCTTGTTCGGGAGGCTGGAAGTCATCAAGCCTGCGTTCGAGACGATTCGTGATGACTCTCGAAAACAACTTATAAACATGGCTCAGCAGTGTGATGGGCCTATAATTCTTCAGTAAAGTGTTATCACCTTTCTTGAAAAAGAGTACCACCACACCCCTGTTCCACGCTTCCGGCGTTTTTCCTTCGAGCAAGACGGAATTAAACAGCCTCTGAAGGACTTTAAGTACCGGCGATCCGCCCGCTTTCAGAAGCTCTGCGGTAATTCCGTCTTCACCTGGCGCTTTGTTGTTTTTAAGGTGTTTGAGAGCCATCCCAATCTCGTACAGGCTGATGTCCGGGATATCTTCAGTGTAGTGTCGGGTTAGCTTGGCTCTTGGGTCTTTTACCAAGTCAACAACAGGTTCAGCTACTGAGGTATACAACTGCCCATAGAACCTCTCTATCTCCCTGAGCACCTCTGACCTATTCGACGTTACGTTTCCGTCCTCCGTCTTCAGCTTCGTCAACTGGCTTTGCCCAATAGACGCGTCTCTTGCAAACACTTTGGAGCCCTTGTTCTGCTCTATGGTCTCCTCAATACGTCTTGTATTGAAGGACCGTAAATCGTGTCGCAAGGACTTCAATATCTGTCCATTGAGCTGCCTATAGGACTAAGCATCATCGGAGGTTTGGAGTGTCATGGTACGTCGCTCAGCCATAAGGTTTCGGGTGTAGTCAGATAGCTTTTGAGGCCTATTTTTACGGTGGGGCTTAAAATGCTTGGACCCGACCGTATGGACAGTCTCTACCAACCTATTGTTGATTTCGTCCACTGATGCGCTGCTGTCTAGCAATTCGAAGCGGTTTGACAATTCGAGTTGAAAGTTCTCGGGGTTTTGGATATGTGCATTAGAAGGTCGGAGCGTAGACTTCATCAGACGCGATCTTTCCATTTTGACATTAATATTTAATATGCCTCTGACCATTCGGTGATCACTGCCGGTTTTTACCCTGTGAATCACGGAGACATCATTAAATATTTGTCGCTTGGTGCTCATGATGAAGTCTATCTCATTTTTTGTGGAACCATCAGGGCTCATCCAGGTCCATTTCCTATGAGGCGGCTTCCGGAAGAAAGAGTTCATCATAAAGAGTCCCTCCTTCTCCAGATATTCGGCCAGCCTCTGACCCCTGGGGTTGCGTTGCCCATATCCAAATTGCCCCACTCTCAACTCATCATCGCCCCGTTTGCCCAGCCGCGCATTGAAGTCACCCATAACCACTGTAAAGTGTGCTTTGGAAGTATGTATGGCTCTACTAATGTCCTCATACATTACTTCGACGTCATCATCTGAGTATGCCGAGGTCGGTGCGTAGACCTGTATGACCTTCAGCGAATATCTTTTGGATATTCTGAGTATCAGGTACGCTACCCTGCTCGACACACTAGTGATGGACACAACGTTGTCTATGAGTGACTTGTGGACGATAAATCCGACACCACCTTGGGACTGCTGTTCGCCCTCCCGGTAGTAAAACAAGTTGCCGGATTTTAAGGTTATCGTGTCCTCGCCCTTTCTTCGGACCTCCGATAAACCAACAATATTCCACCGCAACTTGTTTATCTCTTCCTCCAGCTCAACAAGCTTCTCATCTGTCCTTAACGTGCGTGCGTTGTATGTCACCAGGGCCAATTTTCGGTGTTGGTGGTAGCCGAATCTCTGCCGGAGATTCTTAGCACCCCTTGTCCTGTCGTTACCATGGCTGCTACCGTGGCCAGGACGAACAGGACCGCCGGGGACTAGGGGCCTGGTTTTCTTACATTCTTCCATAATTGGGGGTGTTTGCCATACTCGCCACGCTTGGCAGGCGGGTTGGCGAGCGCAGTTATTGGTCGTCGAAGTGCTAAGGGAACGCTGCTGCCCATTCCCTAGTTTTCCCTTAGTCGCCTTGTACGACACCCGATGGGATGAGATGGGTTGGTCCTATTCTAAGCCGGGAACCACGCGGTCAGTTTACTTACGTTTTAGTACCGCGTAAAAGCCCTAATGCAGAATTTAGTATAAAGAAAGTATGCTCGTGGAGAAGCTCCATATTATACGGAGGAACGGAAAATCTCCTACTTCGTTGGCTTCATTCACAACGTAGCGTAACTGTCAATAAAAATTATTAACATTAGGTGGCTGTGGCATTCATTACCCACTTAATGACTACTAACCCTCGCCACAAAAAGAGGGATTTTATAAGCGAATGTGTTCTTAGCTACGATTGAAGAAAATCTGTTAAGCCGTTTGAAGTTCATCAGTTTTGTTCTAGTTGTTGAAGGGATGTAAGCAACTTCTACCGGTCCGATCGATTCGGAATGTAGAATCCTGTAACTTTGATGATATTACAATAACGTGGTCACTGATTCTACAGCATCATCTGGAATCAGCAGGGTACGTAACTCTTCATCAACTTACAGCAGAGGACTTACTTTAGACTCATTGGAATGGTCTCAATGAATAACTTATAGATAGATAGATGGTGATCAGTGTCTGATGATAAATCGGAGTATTTATTTTTTTAAATTGAATCTTGTTTCCGCCCTAATTTTAAAGAACTGAACCAAAGACTTAAAATTTATGTGTAATGGGAGTTTAAGAAAATTATTAAATTATTTTAAAAGCGATTTTGGAGTTGCTCACGGTGTCAAGAAATGTGTTATTTAATTTTACTAATGTCCTCATGTATAAGACTACGTTTAATTAAAAAACTAAAACTATTACATGTCTGACTAACAAAGTTCTCGGAAATAATACTTATAAACACGTGTGTCTTGAGGTACTCAGTAACAAATATTTTATAAACGTAACTTCACTTCAGTGTGACGGGCTGATAATAAGCCACAGCCAAGCGTGTGCAGTGATGTTGATAGTCCTTCACTTTGCCTGCTGCCTTCCTCCAAGATGGACTTTATTGAAAAGTCAGGCTTTTCCTCGATATTTTGAATGAATTCGATGCATTCGACTCGTATGTACAAATTTATTTGTGCTTTGAATTTTTCTTTCTATCAATAATATTCTTGGTAAACTAGATGTTATTTTGATCTAATAAGAAAATTCAACGCCATAATGATGTAGAGACAAAATTTTAGTGAATTCAATTCATTACACTTGAAGCTATTCACTTATATATTAGATATCGATGGAAATTAGTTCTTTCCCTTCAATAATATTCTTAGAAAACCAATTCCTTATGAAACCTAATAAGAAAAACGAAGTCTTATAACCTTGAAAGGTTAGCTGGCAGTTCTGCGGAAATGTGCTTGATTTTATATAAATATCCAATAACGAAGAAATATTACTTTAATCATTAAATAAATATTGCAGAAAAACTTATACCTCTACCACCTCCTCTGAATATAGGCGTAACAAGGCTTATTGCTTATTAATTTACTAAATCATTTTATTTTAAATACAGGAAATTCATGATAAGCTCGAAAAAATAATGTTATTTTAGTCTTGAAAGGAAGACCCGGCTAACCCTTCCAGAGGGTTTAGTACGAATAGATTAGCGTCAGCGTGATTCTATGTAGTTGATATGCTAAGAATAGCATATATAGCACACATATAGATTTGCAGTGCACGCTTTCTTGACAACGTTACGATACCATCAAATCGTTTGTACTTAGCTCTCGGATTAAACAGAAACACAACGAAATAAAAGGACAATTTCTCAAGGACTCATCACCAATATTTTTATTTCCACAATAACAAATCCTCGTGATCCTTTATAGACTATACTCGAGTCTCGGGTGATATGGCTGATGGCAGAATTCGTAGTTTAACCGCCACTAAAATTTTTATTATTGTGTCTGGAGCATGGCGATGTTTTCAGATAGAATTTTTATGGTATACTGGATAATGTAATGTTCTGTGGTATGAACTTGGGAATTTTCTGAAACGTCAGGTATATAGTATTTACTAACAAATTTACCATCAGATATAAAAAAAACCTTGAAAAATTAATGTACTTTTATTCTTGAAAAGAGATCCCTACAAATTTTTTCTATTAACGTCAACAATATTATATCGCTATCGAGTATATTCTATCTATATCATCACGCCAGATCCCTTGCGAGGTAGGCAGAGAGTACAGAGTTCTAACTGGTTCTTTCTTTACCAGTATATCTATCTATAACATCACGCCAGATCCCTTGCGGGGTAGGCAGAGAGTACAGAGTTCCAACAGGTTCTTTCCTTACATACCTCTCTGGCTTCCTCGACTCTCATAGTTCGTCTCACACACCTCTCTTTACCAGTATATTAAGCTATTATTTTCGCACTCCAAATTTACTAAATAAAGATAAATGTGACAGCATGTTTTCTTAACAACATTATGATAGCAACAAATGGTTTGTGCTTAAACCTTAGTTTAAACAGAAACACAACGAAATAAAACTACAATTCCCCAAGATCCCATCAACAATATTGTTATGTCCGCAATAACAAAACTTCGAGATCCTATAGAGACTATATTCGAGTCTCGGTTGCTATGGCAGATGGCAGAATTCGTAGTTTAACCGCCACTAAAGTTTTTACTATTATGACTGGAGTATGGCGGTGTTTGCAGATGGCACTGGATAATAGAAGTTTTATGGTATACTGAATAATGAAGAGGTTAAACCTGACTATTCCCAAAAATTTCCACGTTCATAGGAAAGTTTTGTGAATAGTAAGGTTTGATCGAGGCAAATTATTTAATGGTGTCCGAAATTCCGATAATGAATGTCGATTGTTAATATTATATTAGAAATTATAATAAACTTGTCGAATGTTTTGACACCACACTCGAGCTGTAATAATTCTGTTTTGTAATAGCTGTAATAAATTATCACAGCTCTAGTGTGTATAATACTGATATTATATTATGTAGTTTATTTTATCATTATGGAGGCACCTACAGAGTCTCTGCTATGTAAATTACTATGTAGACATAAGGTAGTAAATATGTTGTTTGTTTTTTGTTTTTAATTTATATTTAAATCTACATAGTTTGTTCTGCCATACCCTATGAATTACACCATATACCTACAAAAAAAATTGTAAAACTTCAATTTTTTTAAAAGTAACTTTTGAGTTTCGTGCATTTCTCTACAAGAATGTCAGACCGAACCCGTGGATTATACTATAGATATAACTTATAGATTACTTAATATATTATCGTTTTTCTTTGGCTATTTTGGTCAACTTGGTTATAAAATTTAATCAATTGTGTGGAATTACTTTAAACACAGACACATACACACACTTGCTAATACCTCAATAGCGATGTCTGTAAAACCTCGATCAAAGCTTAGTGTTCAATAAAATCAGTTCTTCCACTTGACTAATCACAGTCTGCTTTTAAATCACGGAACACCTCGCCGTACTCGGGGTATATATTTGCTGTAACACGTAACGCGGCGCGTTGCGATAACTTTATTAACTGATCGTTTAATGGTACTCTAGTGGAATACAGAGGGCTTACCACGAGAACATTGACGTAAGTGTGACTCTAACTAGTTGGCAAGTCATTCAGAAAGGTTAGCACGAGATGGTTGATGTTAGCGTAACGCTAGCGAGTAAACGTGCTGTCTCGTACATATTTATTTAGTAAATTTGTAGTGTGACAAGGACGGCATATCAGCTCGCTCGCGGTACGCTAACGCCTAACTCATAGTCCTAAGCTCACACGTCAGTCACACTACCTTGAACTAATATGAACGTGACAGCTCGCCTACTCTTTAGCGTCACGGTAATCATAAAATTTTTAGTGCTAACCCCTCAGAATACTTTTACACGATCATTTCACGAGCTTATCGTAACGCGCTGCGTTTTGTCATAGCAAATAAGTACCCAGGTAATTACGTGGAGTACGACAGCAGTACCTCAGCCGGCACAATTTCCTAGTTATATCCGCCTCGTATCCGCGCCGTATCCGCTATCCGAATGTTTTCGATCACGCCAACCCATCCCAACCAAGCCCGCACGGCTTTACACAATATCGTTAATCATTTGGATTTTTTTTTTTTTTTTTTTTTTTTAAAAACGTTGCCCCACACTAGGATTAATTCCTGTGTCGTGGGTGCGTTTACAAACATGTAAATTCACATACACAAATACCCAGACCGGAACAAATAATTGTGGATCACACAAAGATTTGTCCCGTGCGGGAATCGAACCCGCGACTATTAGACACAGTGGGCGGGGCGGGCTAAGCCCTTAACCACTGCGCTAAATCGTCCGTCAAAACACGTGTATGTGGGCCAAGTTCCGGTTTTGCGATAAATGTTTTAATTGGTAATGTTTAATTGAAAAAGACACAGCACTACACTAGGTGTTCGCGAACGGTAGAAAACCCAACGCAGCAGTGACAACACAAAACAAAAAAAGAATAATCATTGAGTTTTAAACTCTTTTACGGATTTTATCGCGGTTTGTTTTAGATTTTTAGTCCCAGACGTTTCGAGTGCTTTGCAGCACCCATGGTCACGGGAGGGACTGAGGTGTTAGACGTCCGTGAACATGTCCTTGACCCGCCATAACATCAGATTTGATAGACCACAAATTCTCGTGAAAGAACACCGATTCCTACCAAGGATGGTTCGCGAGGCTATTGAAATTAAAAAACATCCTAATTTCAATAAAGAAGATGGCTGGGTGCTTCCATCGACTTGGAATCCGGTGATTAATATAATCAAATCCAAAACCAAGCATAACACTGCAAGACCTCAAGACACCGTGACCTCATTCTGCGTAGATCGGACCAACAACAACAAAAATAATTAAGAAGTTTGTGGGTACCCCGGAACAGTGTTGGGCAAAAATCAATTGATTAAACAATTGACAATTAACAATTGATCAACTGTAATTGCAGTGTTATGCAATTAACAATTGATCAATTGTAATTGCAATGTTTTGCAATTACCAATTGATCAATTGTAATTGCAAAACAACGCAATTACAATTGATCAATTGTTAATCGTTTTATGCACATTTACGATTAAACAATTAACAATTAATCATCAAAAAAAGCACAACTAACGTTGGCCCAATGTGGGAGTGTACAATGTAAACTTCTGTCTGGTGTTGTAAGGCTTGAATCGGGAGTACGAAGCTTGAGTGAATGTTTGCCTTCTAAAAAGACTCAAGACAAAAGAAGACATCATTATCTATGAGATTTTAGGAGATGCTGATAACTAAAATGGCGTTTATTTTTGGATCAAAGATGGCGTCGCGACTTCTTATGAATGAAGGAAAGACAGACAGACATACGAACAGTGCAAGTTAAATAAAAGTAACACCGTAACACCGTCACGCCTATATTCCCCAGAGGGGGTGGCAGAGGTGTACTGAGTACACCCACGTTTCGCCGACGATGTTAGGTCCCATGTAATAGGGGGCGAGCCTATTGCCATATACCGAGCACAACTCCAGACTCCGGACTGCTACTGGGAATTTTTCGTTAGAAAAACTACATTTGTCCGACCACGGATTTGAACCCAGGACCTCGTGATCACATAGCGATGCGCTTTGCCACCAGACCAACGAGGCAGTAAGGCAGGGAGCAAATAAAAGCTTGTAAAAATTAAGTATTCTATTTTGTCCATATAAAAATGGAATATTTTACAAGTTCCAGTTCCATAAATCATTCGAAATTCGGCCAATACACTGCACCTCTCTGCCAACCCCCCGTGGTAACCAAATGTTTGTTTATAAAAAGGTACCTAAACTTTAAAGAAGCGCGCGCGCACTTGTCGCCTTTCGGCAGTATCACGAGCCGACAAGTGCGCGTGCGTCACTAGTAGGGTTGCCACCTTTTATTTGAGCAAATTAAGTACATTGGTTTTTAAAGATAGGCAAAAAAAGTACATTGTATCAAAATAAAGTATTATATATTTCACTTTATTATTTTGTTTAAAAACATATTTATTATTACTTTTAGAACTTTTCAGTCACTGTTATCATTGCTAAACACCTTCACAGCATGTTGACAGTCTATAATTAACTTGAATAGATTAGTAAGAATTAAGAAGTGCTGATAGTTTTTACTATTTTCTTTAAGTTAGAGAAGTTAGATGTAATAATGTTTTTTTCTTAAATCTAGAACCATAGATTCAGATTTTAACACCAGACATCATCTACTTTGCTTTTAATTGCGATCATTTTTTTTCTTTTTAATGATTTATTTAAAATGAATCTTAAAAGGTTGACTATTCGAAATAAAGTATTTTCGCATACTTTACAGTTCTCATAAAGTACAAGGTATACTTACCTTAAATAACGTACGATACGTACTTTATTGAGAGAAGAGTGAGTGCAGGGAACAGAGTGAATGGTGCGATGGGAAAGCTACTCGGGAGCCGGCACTTAAGCCATAAGGCGCAGCTGGCCATACATAACGGAGTTCTTGTCCCAACGCTGTTATATGGTAGTGAGAGCTGGGTATGTAAGAAGGAGAATGAAAGTAGGATAAATGCGGTAGAAATGCGAGCTCTGCGGAAGATGTGCGGAGTGAAGCTGACCGACCGCATTAGCAACAGCATAGTAAGACAGCGAGTAGGTATGAAAGATAGTATCGGTGTAAAGATGAGAAAGGGCATGCTCCGTTGGTTCGGGCATATAGAAAGAATGCCAGAGGAAAGAATGACAAAACAGATATACAATGTGAAAGTGGAAGGATGCAGGTACCGGGGAAGACCTAGACTATCTTACCACGACCAAATAAACCGAGTCTTATCTGATGGAAAAGTCAAGAGTCTCCGTATCCGGCGAGCGTGTATGAGACCAACTATGAGAGTCGAGGAAGCCAGAGAGGTATGTAAGGAAAGAACCTGTTGGAACTCTGTACTCTCTGCCTACCCCGCAAGGGATCTGGCGTGAGGTTATAGATAGATAGATAGACGTACTTTATAATAAACTACATGTAGCAACCCTAGTGACTCGTCGCCTTTCGGCACCGGCACGAGCCGACAAAGGGCACGTGCGTAGGTAGCTAGAGTCGGTCGGTAAAGCCACAGTATCTATCTATCCAGTAACTCATCTAAGCCGTTTTAGTGGTATAATTACCAACACTCCCCGTCAGAACGTTGTTAAGGTTAGCACCTTTTTTTCATTTATTAAAACTTATCTTTTTTCATAATTTTTTTGCGTAGCGCAAAGTATCGCGTATATTTCGACACGATCTCACTTTAGAGTACTTTTGTGTGTGTGTACTTTTAGTAGCAGTTGCTTAAACTAAACTAATTTCCACAAACATAGAGAGTGTGAGTCTGAATCGCGCACACAGGAATATTGTAGGAACTTAAATTCATTTCTATTAAGTATATTCGCATATTTCAACGAATATTTCCACACTTTTTGGACATTATAGTCATTATGGATGAAGAGAAATATAGTTATATGTCAGTTAACACATTGGACACGGACATCAATGAACAGTTAGATCGAGATGGGCAGTCTTCAGGGCCGAGCTCAATCACGTCGATATCTTCACCCCCGCGTCTTGCACTACTTGACGGTACATTTTTCAAATATTTACCAGAAGAATCAACAGCACATATAATTACAGCTCTGTGTACTAAATGCTCGCCTGTCACTACTAAAATCAGAGGATTCGACAACTGTACATCCAATTTTCTGAGTCACCTCAAACGGAAACATGGACAAGATTGTGTATATGAATATAAAAGATACATAAAAACAAAGAAAAATTATAAAAAAGGTGCAAACATTCCAAAAAAAAATACCGACTAGGGGCTTAAGAAAAGTTGAAGAGGTCCAGTCATATACACAAGAAAAATTTGCACAAAATATGATAAACTTCTTTATTGATTCTATGATCCCATTGAGGGCTATTGAAAACCCATATTTTTAGAGATGTTTAGCAACTTGAACATATCCGATAAGAATTTGAAAGTTGTAAGCCGTCGAAGTTTGAGTCGCCATATAAATACATATTATGAAGAAAAAATGTCTGCCATAAAATCTGAACTAAAGGCTGTTGATTTCGTGTGCACTACAACTGATATCTGGTCGGGAAAGAAGAGAAGCTTCTTAGGTATGAGTGCACATTGGATCACAAAAGATTTGAAACGTGTTTCAGTAGCATTAGCATGTCAGCGGTTCAAAGGCATTCATAGTTACGATCGTATTACTAATTTAATTAAAGAAATTTATACAGAATTTGGCTTAAACGGTAATAAGGTAGTCGCAACCATTACTGATAACGGCAGTAATTTTGTAAAAGCATTTCGCGCTTTTGGCGTGGAACTTACAAACATCAGTTGTGACAAAACCAGTCAGCCAGAAGATTCTTTGTTTGAAGAAATAGATGTGGAATCTGACTCAAGTCTGGACGAAGAAGAATCCGAAGATTTTTTTTTTGCCTGCTCATCTAAGATGCTGTGCGCATACATTAAGCTTATGTGCTACCGTTGATGCCAATAAAGTTTTAAATGACATAGGTACTCCATTATCTCATATACATACCACCACATTAAAAAAATGCAACTCTTTATGGAATGCAGCTGGTCGTCCAAAAACGGCTGAAATTATACAAGATATATTACAACACACATTAAGTCGACCGGGTGAAACCAGATAGAATAGCCTATATGATCAACAAATTTTATCAATTCAAGAAAAAAATTTTCAGGTTCATAGAGCTTTAAATATTAGTAATCCCATAAAAGATATTGAATTTGATTACTTGAAAGAATATTTGACATGTGCTGCACCAGTAGCAGAAGCACTAGATATTATGCAAAGTGAAACCAATGCCTATTATGGCATTTTATTGCCATGTCTGTTTGCATTGATAAGAAAAATACAAAAAATTGAAAGGAGAGGCAATTTGATGTACTGTGCACCTTTAATCGAGGCGTACAGAATAAGCGTTGAAACAAGATTTAAACAGTTTTTTAACTTTAACACTGCTGAGGCAGAACATGCAGCAATAGCTGCTGTATCTTATCCCCGTTTTAAAAATAAGTGGCTTTCTCGCTTAGATAATCAAGACCAAACTAAGGTACAGAATCTTTTTAAAACCCTTATTTCAAAAGAACTCAATGAAAAGCCTCAACAAATTATAGCAACTAAAAGTCGTATTGAAAATTTATTTGAATCTGATTCTGACTCAGATAGTAATATTCATGTGTCACCTACAGCGGCTGCCGGTAGTAACATGCCTATAACAAAGGCTGAGCTATTAATGCTACACTTTTTTGATGAAGAAAGTGAAGAACTAAGTCTGCTGAACAAATACCCAGAAATAAAAAGAGTCTTTATAAAATTTAATACTCCATTACCAGCTTCCGCAGCAGTTGAAAGATTGTTTTCTTTTGCTACTATGACCAATTCACCAAAAAGTCATAGATTATCAGATCAAATGTTTGAAAAGAGAGTCGTGTTAAAGTGCAACTTAACCTATTCAAAGAATATACAGAAAACATTTTAATTATGTGTCATTAAATCGGAACATTGATTTAAATAAAAATTGATTTTTAATATTTCTCGTTGTATATTTATTTAACACTATTGTTGCTCCTTGTTTGCTATTGTTTATCTTGAATTCTTATGACAAATTGAATTTGTGATAAGAAGACAAATTGACTTTGCGGGTCGAAAAAACTAGACCAACATGTCTCGGTCGGTTCGAGTTTCAGAAACTCCGTCGTGTTTTAGGTCGTAATATTTGTCTTGACCAGTACTTTAAACTCAGATGGCGGCCACGTCCTGATGATGGATCAGGAAGGTGGCCAACGGAACTCTTAGGATCTATAGTACTCGTCATAACCAATCAAACGGGGTAAGATGGTCTAGATATTTCCCGGTACCTACATCCTTCCATTTTCGCATTTGATATCTGTTTTGTCATTCTTTCTTCCGACATTTTTTATGCCCGAACCAACGAAGCATACCCTTTCGCATTTTTACACTAATACTAACATTCATATCTACAAGCTTTCTTACTATGCTATTGCGAATACGGTCAATCACGGCACATCTTCCGCAGTGCTCGCATTTCGACCGCATTTATCCTGCTTTCATTCTTCTTCTTACATAACCACCCCTTACTGCCATATAACAGCGTTAGGACAAGCACTCCTTAATGAATGGCTTGCTACGCCTTTTGGCTTAAGCCTGACGAATCACCTCGAGCCTTTCTTCTCCAATCGCACTAGTTCTTTCAAACATTTCTTTCACTAAAGTTTTGGTGGCACTCTTGCATTGCCGTATATTTATTTCTTCAGCTCTGTCATACTGTCATTTACATTCAAAGAAGAAACACAGTCCTGTCACGCCTTCTTCTTACTTTCTACAAAGCTTTGTAACTCTCCGTCCCACCTTCCGCTGTGCTTTGCTTTTTTGAGCAACGACATACTTCTTTCGCGGATTCTAACAAACTCTCTTTCAGGCTATTTCAGCATTCATTTATATTCGAGTCCGAAGTACCTGCTGTTAAAAGCTTCTCCCGGACCTGAGTCTTTATGAACAGATCTTCATACATTCTTCTCACTCTTGCAACTTTTCAACGATTTAGCGCAGTGGTTAAGAGCTTAAGCTGCTCCGCCCACTGTGTCGAATAGTCGCGGGTTCGATTCCCGCACGGGACAAATCTTTGTGTGATCCACAATTATTTGTCCCGGTCTGGGTATTTGTTTATTTGTTTGTGAATTTTCATGTTTGTAAACGCACCCACGACACAGGAATAATCCTAGTGTGGGGCTACGTTTAAAAAAAAAAAAAAAAATTATAATTTTTTTATGGCCTCCGAAGGGTATATGCTCTCGCCAGTGCCTCTTCTTCTAAACAAACCACGTAACTATAAGATAGTGTTCCGATTCAAGAGTGGGACCTCTATATGCACAGATATCTTAAAGTTTGCTCTGGAGACGGTTATCTACTAGGATCAAATCTATCATGCTTTTCTGTTCATTCCTTCTCCACGTAATATTAATCGCTTTATGTTGGAATATCGTATTTGACACAAGAAGGCCTCTTTCCAAACATGCATCTACAATGAGCTTACCCGCATCATTTACTCTCTTATCACCATAAGGACCTAGAGCAACGTCGTAAGATTGCCACCTGGTTCCCACCCATTTATTCAGGTCGTCGCACAAAATCACCATTTCATTTGCATCAGTCAGATTCAAAAGTTCCCTGACATTATCCTAAAACTTTTCAAGCTCCTGGTGTGTTGACAAGCTTACGGAAGCGTATGCTGCATCCAAAAATACTCTAGTGAGACTTAGGATTTAAACGGACTTAGAGAATCTTGCATCGTACAGGCCATAGTCTCACTCCAGAAGCCAGGCGATGGCACAGCCAGATACCCACCCCCTTGCTGGCACGACCGCTCAGTGGTACCCTAGAATACACGCGTCGCCTCGAGGAAACGACCCAGCCTAAACGGCTGGCAGGGGTCGCAACGAGCACGCTCTTGGACATAACCCCCGAAATGATACCCACATTGAAGTTACTTCAAAAGTCACATCCGCCATCTTGGATTTCAAAATTAACGCTATATTCTTTATCAGCTTCCCCCAAACCCCAAAAATAACACCCATACTAATTTTACTTCAAAAGTCGCATTGGCCATCTTGGATTCCAATATTAAGGTTATATTCGTTATCAGAATCTCCTAAAACCCTAAAAATAAAACTCATATCGAATTTTACAAAAAAGGTCACGACCGCCATCTTGGATCCAGAAACTAACGCCATATTCGTAATCAACATGCCCTAAAACCCCGATATCGATACCCATATCGATTTTCATAACAAGTCGCGCCCGCCATCTTGGATTTCAAAATTAACGTTATATTTGTTATCAGCATCCCCTAAAACCCCAAAAATAAAACCCATATCGATTTTACTTCAAAAGTTGCGTCCGCCATGTTGGATCTTTAAATTAACGTTATATTTGTACTCAGCATCCCTTAAAACCCTAAAAGTGACACCTATATCGATTTTACTTCAAATGTCATGTCCGCCATCTTGCATCCAGAAACTAACGCCATATTCGTAATCAGCATACCCTAAAACTCCGAAATCGATACCCATATCGATTTTCATAAAAAGCCGCGCCCGCCATCTTGGATTTCAAAATTAACGTTATATTTGTTATCAGCATCCCTTAAAACCCCAAAAATGAAACCCATATCGATTTAACTCCAAAAGTCTCGTCCGCCATCTTGGTTCCAAAAGTTAACGCCATATTCGTTATCAGCATCCCCTAAAACCCAGAAAGTGACACCCATATTGATTTTACATCAAATGTCGCGTCCGCTATCTTGGATTTTTAAATTAACGTTATATTTGTACTCAGCATTCCTTAAAACCCTAAAAGTGGCATCCATATTGATTTTACATCAAAAGTCGCGAGCGCCATCTTGTTTCCAGAAACTAACGCCATATTCGTAATTAGCATCGCCTGAAATCCCGAAATCTATACCCATATTGATTTTAATAAAAAGTTGCGCCCACCATCTTGATTTCAAAATTAACGTTATATTTGTTATCAGCATCCCTAAAACCCCAAAAATAAAACCCACATCGATTTTACTTCAATAGTCGCGTCCGCCATCTTGGATCTTTAAATTAACGTTATATTTTTACTCTGCATCCCTTAAAACCCTAAAAGTGACATCTATATTGATTTTATTTCAAAAGTCAAGTCCGCCATCTTGGACCTAGAAACTAACGCCATATTCGTAGTCAGCATCCCCTAATACCCTGAAATTGTTACCCATATCGCTTTTCATAAAAAGTCGCGTCCGCCATCTTGGGTTTTAAAATTAACGTTATATTTGTTATCAACATTCCCTAAACCTTGAAATCGATACCCATATCGATTTTCATAAAAAGTCGCGTCCGCCATTTTGGATCCAGAAACTAACGCCATATTTGTAATCAGCATCTCATAAAACCCCGAAATCAATACCCATATCGATTTTCATAAAAAGTCGCATCTGCCATCTTGGATTTTAAAATTAACATAATATTCGTTATCAACTTCTTTCAAAACCATAAAAGTGACATGCATATTGATTTTGTTACAAAAGTCACGTCCACCATCTTAGATCCAGAAATTAACGTCATATTCGTAATCAGCATCCCCTAATATCCCAAATGTGACTCCTATATTGATTTTACTTCAAAAGTCTTATCGTCGTATTTTACTTAGATCCAAAAATTCATGCCATATTTGCAATCAGTATTCCCTGAAACCCCAAAAATGACACCAATTTTACTTTAAAAGTCACGTCCGCCATCTTGGATGTGCTTAAAATATATTGTCCTGTGTTTAATTGTTAATTGTTTAATCGTAAACATGCAAAAAACGATTAACAATTGATCAATGGCAATTGCAACGTTTTACAATTACCATTGATCAATTGTTAATTGTGAACCCTACAATTAACAATTAATTTTTCAATCGTCAATTGCAATTGATTTTTTCTGCGATTGAAATTTCAATTGTTTGGTCCTACAATTGAACAATTAAACAATTAGTGCCCAACACTGCCCCGGAACAACTATGCCTTTTGGACGTCTGACACCTCAGTCCCTCCCGTGACCATGGGTGCTGCAAAGCACTCGAAACGTCGGGAACTAAAAATCAAAAATAAACCGCGCTAAAATCCTTAAGATAGTTTTATTTCATATGTAATATTCGCGTAAATCTTAGAACTCAATAATTGAGTTTGTCTATGATCTGACGGCGTTAAAAAAATAAGTTAATCGGCTTTTGAAAATATATTATATTATATTATTATATTCTATTTGCATCATTGTAAAAGCAAAAAAGTTATAGCAGCGAGAGCCGGGTATGTAAGAAAGAGAATGAAAGTAGGATAAATGCGGTGGAAATACAAGCTCTGCGGAAGATGTGCGGAGCAAATCCGATCGACCGTATTCGCAACAGCGTAGTAAGAAAGCGTGTAGGTATGAAAGATAGTAGCGGTGTAAAGATGAAAAGGGTCTCCTTTGGTTTGGGTGTATAGAAAAGAATGTCAAAAGAAAGAATGACAAAACAGATATACAACACGAAAATGGAAGGTTGTAGATACCGGGGGAAGACCTAGACTATCTTACCATGACTAGATAGACCGAGTCTTATCTGAAGGGTAAGTCAAGAGTCTCCTTAACCGGCGAGCGTGTATCAGACGAACTATGAGAGTAGAGGAAGCCAGAGAGGTGTGTTAGGAAGGAACCTGTTGGAACTTTGTACTTTCTGCCTGCCCCGCAAGGGATATGGCGTGATGATAAAGATAGATAGATAGAATACCAACGACACTCAGTTTTATAATATCGGCGTGTGATGAATATGTTTTAACACAAAGACAAGAGAAACAAGTTACGATACAATATACTTTAGCAGACACAAAAATGAAATAAAAAAAGAAGTACTAAATATAAGAGTGCCATCTTGAAACTAATACATATACGTACCGGGTTCCTTATCCTCAAACCAACTCTTTTCTTGCTCGACGTTGTCCAGCCTACCTTCACCCTCATATACAAGATGTAACATACACAACGCAAGACCTCAGACACCCCAATTAGATTATTGCTTTACGAATTCAATACGAAAATCAAACTTCCAATTTTACAGAGTTTTTTACCATTTTTTTAAGCTCTTTGGTACCCAAATTAACCACAAAATTTAATAAATATTTAATTTTTAGGTGCATATTGATAAGTGTTGAATAGAAATGTACATCAAATAGCTGTATTGCTTTGAATAATGATTAATACAGAGGACTGAATGAATAACAGAAATTTTTGATAATTAAAACAAATGAAACATAGATTTAAAATAGTTGGAATCGATTCAGTTGCCAATTTAAAACAGACTACATTCAGGCGTTGCGTTAATCATGTTACCCTTATATACAACGCAGTAAACAAATTTTGTGACCTTAGAGCATTGAGGTAAATACATAGAGAAGCAAACGTCACTTCGATGCGTCGGAAAAAATGTGTAATGACTTAAAAGTATGCCGACGTAGCTTTGAATCCAATTAATAATTTGGAGTAAACATATATCCATCTCTTTTACTCTTTTTCCCTACCATACCGACATTACGTCGATCCGATAGAGGTAGCAATATTACTAGTAGTAGGAGGCTCAGTGTTGCTTACTATATGATAATTTCCCACAATTTAAATGCACAATGAATATAATTTTTTAATGATGTTATTAATTTAATTTTTTATTATATATTTTTTTAATTAACTTCGTTACTTTTCAGATAGAATCCAATACATGAATTAATAAAATAAATTATTATAGTACCTAATTCATTTTATTCTGTATGAAATTAGAATTGTTACACAGATTATATATGGCTCCAAGTCATCCTCACCTGCTCGTGGTACATCCTGCTAATCAACGAACGAGGCTCTGACGACCGAAAAATGGCGGTATAACCATAACAAATAACTGCGTGACTAAATACCGCAGATCGGTGACGGGCAGCAGCGGCACCGATGCGAAGAGTTACGCACTGCGATCGCCAACCCGCCTGCCCAGCGTGGCGATTATGGGCAAACCCTCCAAATGGCAAGCCAAAATAAACCACGGCCCCCAGTTCCCGGCCGCCCTGCTATTCCGGATCACGGCGGCGGTCACGGTAACGGCAGGGCAGGGGGTGCGAAGAATCCCCGGGCTACGAGAGGCCGCCTAAATCAACTGACCTTGGCGACGTTTAATGGACGCACGTTACGGCTTGACGAGCACATGGCGCACCTAGAATCCGAACTCGAAGGGATAAGGTGGCACGTTCTGGGACTGTGTGAAGTCCGAAGAAAGGGAGAGGACACCGTTACCCTAGAATCAGGCCACCTTTTGTACTTCCGAGAGGGCGATCAGCTATCCCAGGGCGGCGTAGGGTTCTTGGTCAATAAAACCCTCTCTGACAACGTTGTAGAAATGTCTAGTGTGTCGAACCGGGTAGCGTATCTTATTATTAAGTTAACCGATAGGTATAACCTAAAGGTTGTGCAGGTTTACGCACCGACTTCGGCACACTCTGACAATGAAGTTGAAGATATGTACGAGGACATATCGAAGGCCTTACACTCCACCACTAAGGCCGACTACAACGTTGTCATGGGGGACTTCAACGCTAAAGTGGGAGTACAAATTTGCAGCGAATCGGTAGTAGGATCTCACGGTTACGGTAGCAGGAATCATAGGGGGCAAATGCTTGTTAACTTTCTTGAGAAAGAGGGGCTTTTCTTGATGAACTCTTTCTTTAAGAAACGGCCCCAAAGAAAGTGGACATGGCAAAGCCCCGACACTAGGACTAAAAATGAGATTGACTTCATCATAACGGACAAGAAGCACATATTCAGAGATGTCTCAGTGATCAACAGGTTTAATACCGGAAGCGATCACCGACTTGTCAGAGGCTCACTGAATATCAACTTTAAGCTCGAGCGAGTCCGTTTGATGAAGGCCAGGCTCCGGCCCAACCTCCTCCAAACCGTAGTAGGATCTGAAGCGTTCCAGTCAAATCTGGAGAACCGATTCGTTACCATGGAAACCACAAATGACGTAGACCAGGCCCTCACAAATGTAGTTAAAATCATCAGGGAGGAAGGTACGAGATTTTGTGAAACGCGACGTATAAGTAAGAAAACGAAGCTTTCAGAGGAGACACTGCAGCTTATGAAGGAACGACGTGTAAACCCACCAAACACTTCGTTAGAGCAACGGGCACTCAACAAACGAATTAACAAACTGGTACGACATGACTTCCGATGCGCTAATACACGCGCTATTGAAAAAGCAATCGAGCAAAATCGGGGGTCGAAAGTTTTCGTTCAGTCTTTGGGGAGGAGCCATCTGATGAAGTTGTCCAAAGCCAGTGGGGACGTCATCACTTCTAAGCCGGAGATTCTTTTGGAAGTAGAAGACTTCTACAGCCGACTATACGCCTCGCATACATCTCGTCCTGATCCCGGAAACGAGGATCCTAGAGCTACATTAAGCCGCCACTTTACGGAAGACCTGCCCGAAATCAGCCTAGACGAAATCGTGATGGCTCTTGAGCAGCTAAGGAATGGAAAAGCCCCTGGAGAGGACGGAGTTACAACTGAACTATTAAAAGCAGGAGGTAAATCCGTGCTAAAGGAGCTCCAAAATATCTTTAACTCTGTCCTCTTTAATGGGAGAACTCCAGAGGCTTGGGGTAGGAGCGTGGTCGTATTGTTTTTCAAAAAGGGTGATAAGACCCAACTGAAGAACTACCGCCCTATTTCGCTCCTGAGCCACATTTATAAGCTGTTTTCAAGAGTTATCACGAATCGTCTTGCGCGAAGGCTCGACGAATTTCAACCCCCGGAACAGGCCGGGTTTCGAAGAGGGTATGGAACCATAGACCACATCCACACTATACGGCAGATTATACAGAAGACCGAAGAGTATAATCGGCCCCTGTGCTTAGCATTCGTGGACTATGAGAAGGCCTTTGACTCGATCGAGACCTGGTCAGTTCTGATATCCTTGCAACGATGCCAAGTCGACTGGCGATACATCCAAGTGTTAAGAAGTCTCTATAACGCCGCGACCATGACCATCCAGTTACAAAACCAGCAGACCAACCCTATCTCAATGCATCGAGGAGTGAGACAAGGGGACGTTATCTCCCCCAAATTGTTCACAAATGCATTGGAGGATATGTTTAAGACGCTGGACTGGGAAGGTCATGGCATAAACATAAATGGCAGTCATATCTCACACTTGAGATTTGCAGACGACATCGTCATTATGGCCGAAACGTTGCAGGATTTACAACAGATGCTGACCAGCCTAGCCGATTCTTCCAAACAAATAGGTCTCCGCATGAACTTGGACAAGACCAAGGTAATGTTTAACCGACATGTAGTACCGGAACCTGTTGCAATACATGGCGCTATTCTCGAGGTTGTTCAAGAATATGTTTACCTAGGGCAAACTCTGCAGTTGGGGAAAAACAACTTCGAGAAAGAGGTCAACAGAAGAATACGGCTGGGCTGGGCGGCATTTGGGAAATTACGTCGAGTATTTACATCGCCCATTCCACAAAGCCTAAAGACAAAAGTCTTTAATCAGTGCGTCCTGCCCGTTATGACATATGGAGCCGAGACGTGGACACTCACGGTTGGAATGGTTCATAAATTTAAAGTCACTCAGCGAGCTATGGAAAGGGCTATGCTCGGAGTTTCTCTGAAGGATAGAATCCGGAACGAAGTCATTCGACAGAGAACCAAAGTTATCGACATAGCCCACCGGATTAGTAAGCTGAAGTGGCAATGGGCCGGTCACATTAGCCGAACAACCGATAACCGCTGGGACAAACGAGTTCTTGAGTGGAGACCGCGGACTGGCAAACGTAATGCAGGACGCCCTCAGGCTAGGTGGAGCGATGACCTTCGTAGGGCGGCTGGCAGAAACTGGATGCGAGTAGCCGAGGATCGTACCCAGTGGCGTGCACTTGGAGAGGCCTATGTCCAGCAGTGGACTGCTATAGGCTGATGATGATGATTGATGATGACACAGATTATTTGGATATTAGTTAATAGTGTCCATTAGGGTATGTGGTCAAACTATGAAAATATTATTGAATGAGTAATAAACAAAACACACCTAATGTTATCTATTGCATTATTTTCAAAATATGCAGGTTGATGGTAGCAGTCTCTTTAGAGCGGGTAAAATAAATACAAATTTACAAAATACGTATCTCTTCAACAAACTCAGTAAAACGTTGTTGCCTATTTCCTGTTTCCACTTCTTTATCCAGACGTTAAGAGTGGTAGGCCACTCCAGTTACTAGACTGAATAGTCGCGGGTTCGATTCCCACATAGTACAAATCTTTGTGTGACTCACACATTTTGTTTAGATCTGGCTATTTGTTTGTGTAATTTTCATGTTTGTAAACGTACCTGTACGGGCCAGCCTGTCCGTATGCATCATCAGCATTTTTACGTCACATGCATATTATTTTAATTACGATCATCAGTTCGCAATCGGTTAGCAAGAGAATCGCGCGCGTGCTACCATATATCAAATCATACATTAATTCTCATTTACCATAAAATCATAGAATAGTGAAAATTTGAAATAAACCTTTTAATTATTACAATATCAAGTGTATCATTTATCATCTTCAAAAAACGCTGTACGAGTACAGTCTAACCCGTGCAGTACCCACGACATTGAATAATTTTCAGGCGGTGCTTTTTAAAAAGAAAAGGATAGAAAAAGTCTTGGTTAGTTCCCCAATAGCTTTTTACGACGCACGTGAGAACAAATGGGGTGGAGCTATTCTTTAATTAATCATGCAATTATGTAACAAAGAATTGTGTACAATATTCGCTTTGAGTAAATGGCTTATTTATTTTCATAATGATCTAATGAAATTTTTGGAACTTTATACTTTCTGTCTACCCCGCAAGGGATCTGGCGCAAATTGCACCCTTTGGGATCCAAAAAAAATAATAAAATAGATATTCGTATAGTAGAGAGAGGCGATAGAGAGGCGCTCGTAGCGCTGTGCGACCGCGGTGTTCTTACCGATCACCAAGGTTAAGCAGCGTTGGACTCGGTCGGCCTGAGATGGGTGACCGTTTGTGGCATATACATATTTGAGCATCGACGTGCTTCGGAAGGCATGCTAAGCCGTTGGTCCCGGTTACCACTTAATGTGGTAGTCGTTAAGCCAAGTTGGAAGCCTTAAAGGCGGCTTGATAAGTTCCAACAGCAGGTGGCCACAAACCTGCCTCCACCAATCCGCACTGGGTCTGCGTGGTGGAGTAAGACCTAACCTCTCTCACCTCGATTTGTGAGAGAAGGCCTTTGTCCAGCAGTGGGCAGTATAGGCTGATATTATTCGTATAGTACAAAATTATAGGTGACACAATTATCCAACATTTTCCCATAAAGACGGGAACACCAAATTGTGTTTTAATTGGCAACACTGCGTCTCAAATTTATTTTTGTAACTTGAAATCGGTTTTTTATTTTATTTACTAGTAAATATATGAAAAAACAATAAACTTATGTATGGAAAGTCATTCCGCTTGCGGTATACTGATTTTGTGACCTCAAATCGCGTTCTTACACCACGCATTTACCTATTTTGTGATTTTTTATTAATACGTGTTACTCAAGAGATGTCAGGCAGGTCAATGAATGCCAGAAGCTTGAAACTTGGCTGCGGGCTTATTCTTAGCCGACATACATTTACGCCATTACTGCTAATCTGGTGTTATGTATAACAATGCCTTAGAGGACTCTCCCATGCGGATTATCAGGAAGTTACAAAGTAATGGTTACTTACCTTGTCTTATGATGCTACTGAAAATATAGTTAGTACATGAGAAACACACACATTATATTCATATGTGTATTATTTCTTTAAATTACTTTTGTTTTGTTCTTAACTCATTTATATGTTAAAGCTTGTTTCATAGTAAAGTTACTCTCAATTTAAACATTTCAGAGTTCCAAGTTTAATGCATTGCTGTATATCTTAACGCGTAAATCTGGCTCTAATAAATTTCTTTAATTTCCTTTTGATTTATGTTCTAAATTCATTTATAATATATATAAAGTTTGTTTACTTGTCAAGTTACGCTACATTTAAAAATATAATAGATTTAAGTTCAATGCATTGCTGTAATATGTTAACGCGTAACTCTGGCTCCTATTATGTTTCTTTAAATTCTTTTGTGTTCTTTCTTAATTGATTTATATCATGTTTAAAGATTGTTTATAAGTCAAGCTACGCTCATTGTATTAGAATATTTGTTTTAAGTTTAGTGCATACCTGTATAATACTAACGTGAAACTCTGGCTCCCAAGATACAGGCAATTGCCTAGTTTAAGAACCACCACTATTTATAATTTGTTAATTTTATTTGTGCACATATAAATTTGATTTGATTTAATTACATAACTCTCTGACTTAAACATTATGGCTTCCCGCGGATATGAAGATTACCTAACGAATTTCTCCTCAACCGCGAGCAGACGACAATACTTAACTAAGAAACAGGAATAGGAATAGTCTTCGCCATTACTCATTTACGTTTCAAGTTTATATTTAAGCTACAATGCAAGTTTCGCCAGCGGTTGCTGTATCGCCTTAACTTTCCACTCTAACTATTAGTGGCTAACTGAAAACAGTCTGCGGAACTTTGGCACTAAAGTTGGGTTCTGCATTAGTCGCCAGACGAGTTACAAATACTACTGGGCTCATTGAGTTTTAAGACTCACTAGCATATTTTACAACAACATGACAACTCTAAAACAGAAACTAATATAATAGGCAAAATGAGACAGTTCTAGACGACATAATATAATAAATCAGTTCATACTGTCCCATTGCTGGGCAAAGGCGACACAAAGTGAGAAATATTAAGTCAGACTCCATCACGCGGACCCAGTGCGGATTGGAGGTTTGTGATCACCTGAATTTTAAACTTATCAAGCTGGACGCTGTTTAGCCTAAGTGATCGCAAAGAACACCTCAGATAGATTCCAGTGTAACACGGGCGAGGTTATTCATCACACCAATAGAAAAACTCCAACACAGCACTTTGTCCGACCTAGAATTCGAACCAAAAATCTTATGATGAGCAGCTGCACCAGGCGCCATTAGACTAAAAAGTTAGCAATCATTGCAATTAGGTATATATAGAAAAATTGGTATCACGTTTTTTTTAATAAACGTAACATCTTGCTTCCTTAAAAAATTTACAATTTCGCTTCGAATAGAAAGGTCTCACAATGTGATGTAGAACTCTATAAAGAACCCTACAGCCGTATTGACTCCTCGTAAGGCTGTCATTTACGGAACCCCTGGGGCCCGTATAGATTGTTTCCAAGATATACAAAGTAAATAATCCTAGACAATTTATAGATCCGAACGTAAAAAGTATTCGTTTTATCATCCTTATAATATCAACCTATACTGCCCACTGCTAGGCAAAGGCCTTCACTCATAAATCGAGGTGAGAGAGATTAGGTCATACTTCACCACGCGGACCCAGTGCGGATTGGTGGAGGCAGGATTGTGGCCACCTGCTGTTGGAACTTATCAAGCCGCCTTTAAGGCTTCCAACTCGCCTTAACGACTACCAGATTAAGTGGAAACCGGGACCAACGGCTTAACGTGCCTTCCGAAGCACGGAAAGGCTTGAATATGAAAATGCCACAAACGATAACCCATCTCAGGCCGACCGAGTCGAACGCTGCTTAACCTTGGTGACCGGTAAGAACACCGCGGTCGCACAGTGCTACGAGTGGGTTCCGTAAATGGTGATCATCCTTATATGGTGCTGAAACTCCTGTGGTAAAACAGCGTTACTCCTATGTTCTAATAATAAAAATGGAAATTGACTTCAAAACATGGAGTATAAAACTTTAGTCCGTTTAAGAGTTTGGTGCCGTTTCTATAGAATTCTCCTTCTTATCAGGATTACATTCACAAAATAAAATACATTATTATCAGCTACAGAAAGACGTCCACTACAGAATACAGATCCTCCCAAAGATCACAACGTCAATCAGCTTGGTATTGTTCACTTCCAGCTTTTACTCACGACCTTTACCCAGTCTTCGTTCCATGTTCTCCTATGTGATCGCCACTCAAGAACCTTACTACCCCACCTTCTGTTAGTTCTACGAGCTATGCTAATAATATTCCTCCTTGCGTCGTATTCCTCAGTGCTAAGGGTCTTTATAATGAATTTCAGCTTTGATAATGTCTCTCCATTTGGTCCTAACCTCTGCGACATCAATTGCGTCGCTGACACTGAAACCAACGCATAGCACTCTGACCACTCCGACCTCTTGGTCTCTTCTCTTCTACTTTGCCAGTGATCACAAGTTGTAGCTTGTTTTCCTGGCAATGTAGCCGAAAAATTCCAGGATTAGGCATATTGTGGAGACCCTGGTTGTTATTTCGAGTTCCTTTAAGATTGATGCGTTGGTCCGATGTACTGTCCATAGGATTCGAAGCATTTTCCTCCAGCACCACATCTCGAAGGCATCGATGCGATTGCGATATACCTTTTTAAGCCTCCATGATTCTGAGCTGTAGAGGAAGATTGAGAAAACAAGACTAGTCACAAGCTTACGTTTGGTTCTTAGGGATATGCTCCTGTCGTTTCAGATTCGCTTAATCTGTGCCATAGCATTCTTTGCCATACCAATGCGTCTTCGTACATCTGTTTCGCATGAACCATTATTTGCAATAGAGGAGCCCAGGTAGATGAAACTGTCCACTATTTCCAGTTTCAGTGCTCGTGTAAGCTCTAGTTTGCCGGTGCAATCGATCACCATTACTTTCGTCTTAGCCCGGTTGAAGGAGAGCGAGTTCATTACTGGCGCTTTCTAGCCTATCCAAAAAGCTACACATCTCTGCTTCGTTCGCTGCGAATAGGGTGGTGCCATCGGTACGGTGGTACTCTTATCTCCGAGAGAACCTACCACAAGTGGTACCAGCTGACGCAGTCGAAAGCTTTGCTATGGTCAATAAAGCGCATTATTACCGGAGTGTCAAACTCGTAAGATTTTTGGATAAGCTGCCAGATGTTAAGTATTTGTTCTCTTGTGCCTTTTTTTTTGACGAAGCCTGCCTGCTCCTAGGGGATTTGCTAGTCCAGGTAATGACGTATGCGGCTGTTAAGCACGTGTAAAAGAATTTTACTGCGATGTTAGATTAGGGCAAGTGTGCGATAATTGTCACATTTTTTAGTTGAACCTATGCCTAGTTAAATGCCTCAGGCAGTAAGTCCGGCTGTGTACATAAGTGCATCAAGAATAAAATAAAATAAATAAACCTTTTTTATGCAGTGGTAGTATTATTGACTTAGTCCAGTCCTTAAGCCAATCTCCGTTTTACCATATGTGGCTGTAAATATTGTAAAGTGTATAAATACCTTTATCTCCTAACGCCTTTATGATTTCTGATGTAATTTGGTCAGGGCCTAGGGCCTAGGGTTTGTGTGTGTTTGCTTGTATAATTCTTCACAATACTTTCGCCATCATTCTGCAATGGCCTCTAGATCGTAAATTGGATCTTCAATCTAATAATATTAAAAATAATAAAATATGGTTAAACGCTTTCTTTTTTGGAGGCGGTTTCTTGTTTGAAGAAAACGAGTTCTCATCTTTGGCTATTCGATAGGTCTTATAAACAACAATATGCGCCCCAGGAAGCAGGATATAACATTATATATCCGAGAAAAATGGTACCGCCTAGCCACTTACCGAAAAATAAAAATATGTATTGTTTTTATTGGACTCCTAAGACATCAATGCATGCCTAAATATGGTCGAGTAATTGGTATAGTTTTGACGTGCCACTTTCGGAGGGTATACGACGTCTACCCAATGTTTTTCTTATAATATCAGCCAAGAGGTAACAAGTTGCCTATCTCATTGTGCAGTGGTGAATGGTACGGCAGATCAAGTCCTTCGTTTAATCCAAGGTCAATCTAAAGTCTTTAATTAATAAATTCTTAAAAGCAATGCGGAGTCTGGAATTCACCCACTATAATGGCAATAGACTCATGCAATAGATGCATGAGAATTCATATACATATTTGAATTTACATAGGTACATATAAATGAACCCTATGTTGGTATTTATAAAAATTTATGTTCTTACTTAACCTCTAACAAAATCCTTGAAAGACGTCCATTGTATAGACGTAATAAACACCATAAAAGTCTTTTAAATCTCCTAAAGTTTGGCACGTATACTTTTGGTACATCTAAATAAACGACAAATAACGCAATTTCAGCGGCTCCACGGAACGAGCACCTGAAGGTGTTGCACGAATATATTGACGGTAGCGTAACACTATCGTCTTGATATGCCATACTTTTCACACTACAGACTCACTAAATAAAAATGAAAGTAACAACCCGCTATCCAGCCAAAGTTACGCTAACGTCAATCCGTCCGTGCTCTTTGGTCTTACCTCACAGCTTCCATCTTTTAAAAATACTGCTTTTCAACTCTATATATTGTAAGACTTAATATGTTTTAATTTGTCCATGAAAACATGCTACGGGTTCTGAGGAATTCTTTGTTAAAGTATATTGGGGTGTAATATTTCTAGAAACACTTTACCACGTACTTATTAACTCGCTTTCTTATCTCTCTTTTTGATTTTCTATTGTAATCAATTTTAACTAACAAATGCAACGAATTATAACTCGCTTCATGATGACCTGTTTTAAATTATGTTACGTTTATTCTGCTCATTTTAAAACTTCACTTCACAAGAAACAATTCTTCACCTATTCCATAAAGCTTAAAGATAAAAGTCTTTAATCAATGCATTCTGCCCGTTATGCTCACCTACCTAGCTAGAGATAGGGCTATACTTAAAGTTTCTCTGAAGCACGGAATCCGGAACAAGGTAGGTCTTAATGAAACGGCTTTAGGTTAAAAGCAAGAGTTATTTATAAAACCTAAGCTAATAATATTAATGGCGAGAATGTCAGCAAGTTGATACAAGAGACCAAACTTGTATAAAGTCCCAGTGCGATTCAAATAAAACACTTACTGTAATCAAGATGGACTACTTAGCAGATTAAATGGAAACTTTGAGTGCTCAACACTCGTTACTATTTTGTTTGAAATTAAAAGATTAATGAGGTTTCTTTTCTGAATACGTAAATATTTTAATAACTCTTGTAGTGTTACTAGTTACTTCTTTTATTTATATCCCTTGTTAATAGCAAAGGTAAACATAATAAAGAAACCACCATGTTCGAAATAACCTTAAATATTTTTCGATCACATTGACACAACAAAAAGAATCCACATTTCACTTAAGTATTGATACTTAAGTGGATGTGGGTGCACTTTTTACACCTCAGTGTTCTTCGGAGTAAAACGGGCGTTAATTGAATTTATAGCAATTGCTTTTAATTTTGTGTAAAACAAAAATATACATACCATTAAAAATATTTAAAAAAAGCAGTTTAGCAGTTTAAAGCTAGTAATAAGTTTAATTGCAATAAAATTAAATAAAACATTCACATTAATAAACAAAAAGAAATAGTTAAAATAAAAAACTTAAAAAAAAAAGGGAAACCGACTTCAAAAAGCAAAAAATAAATATCATATTTACAATTTTAAGTGATAAGTGAATTTATTATTATTATTTATCTCCTTTATATTATTCTACTTATTTATACAGTAAGGTACCTACAAGATTGATATAAAACTCATAGTAACTGAATTTTCACATTCATGCTGTTTGCCGTCAAGGAGACCCCTGGCGTACCTTCAATGTCCAATACCAATAAAATTTAAATTTGACCATCACGCAGCTATGCTGAACCTAATGTAAAAAGAATCATCAAAATCAGTTTATAAGCAAAAAAAATACATTAAAACACAGGCGAATTATGAACCTCCTCCTTTTTCGGAATCGGACCGGTCAAACCTATAAGATTGACGTAATACCCATAATATCCCAATCTACGCATTCGTAATGTTTGTCGTTAAGGATTTCCCTGGTGTATCTTTAATGTCCAAGGTCCAATACTGATGAAATTAAAATGGGAAAAGCATGAAACTATATTGAACCCAACGGAAAAAGAATCATCCAAATCGGCTTATAGGCAAATAAGGTTTTTTTGAAAAAAACACAGATGAATGAACCTCCTCCTTTTTTGAAGTCGGTTAACATTCTGTTAAGTTTTACAGTAAAGTACCTGTTTAGGCCGTCTTTTGCACGCTAGAACTTGCAAACGCGCCATCTAAGGCATCATGTGCGAACCGTGATGTTGTATTGGCTCCACGGGGTAGCGTTTAGTACCTATAGGATTGATTAACAGTACCTATAGGATTGACGTAATAACCATATTATCTTAATGTACGCATTCGTATTGTTTGACGTTAAGGAGTTCTCTGCTGTATCTTCAATTCAGTCCAAGGTCCAATACTAATTAAATTAAAGTGAAACCTCCTTGGAACTATATTAAATCCAGCCGAAAAAAATCATCCAAATCGGTTCACAAGCAAATAAGTTATAAAAAACACTGAAAAATTATGAACCTCCTCCTGTTTTGAAGTAGTTTAACATTCTGCTTAGTTCTATAGTAGGGTACCTATAGGATTGACGTAACACCCATATTGTCTCAATTTTTACAATCCTATTATTTGCCGTTAAGGAGTTCCCTGATGTTTTTTCAAAGTCCAAGGTCCAATACCAATGAAATGGGACCATCTTGAAGCTATACTGAACCCAATGCAAAAAGAATCATCAAAATCAGTCCACAACCGACGGAAAGATCGGCGGACAAACTTAAAAGAATAAAGCATACATACAGACGAATATAGAACCTCCTCCTTTTAGAAGTCGGTTAATAAGATAAAACAACATAGAAAAAAAATTGGGCTTTATTCCAAAGCACAGATGACCCAAAAAAGTTTTGAAACGAATAAACAAGTACCATAGATTCTATTCAATATTTCAACATAGAATAGAATAGAATAGAAAACTCTTTATTGTACACCAAATTATAAATAAACAATAATGTAAGGTACAAAACAATATAGGGTACAATTGGCGGCCTTATTGCTTATAGCAATTTCTTCCAGGCAACCAAGTCGAAAGAAATATAACAAAGTAGAGGGCAGTTGGTGGCGTACATTCATTAAGATTAAAAGTAACTAATAAAAGTAATATATATATATATATATATATATATATATATATATATATATATATATATATATATATACATATATATATATAGTCATCATCATCATCATCTCAGCCCATACTTGTCCACTGTTGAACATAGGCCTCCCCAATCGCTTTCCAGCGTAACCGGTCCGATGCCACCTGCATCCAACGACTTCCTGCGATTTTCACAAGATCGTCGGTCCATCTGGCAGGCGGTCGTCCCACGCTGCGCTTGCCAATACGTGGTCGCCACTCTAGAATCTTTCTGCCCCAACGCCCGTCCAATCTACGCGCTATGTGGCCAGCCCATTGCCACTTCAGCATGCTAATCCTGAGGGCTATGTCGGTGACCTTGGTTCTTCTACGAATCTCCTCATTCCTGATTCGATCGCGTAGAGAAACGCCGAGCATAGCTCTCTCCATAGCTCGCTGAGCAACTCTGAGCTTTTTTATGAGACCTATTGTAAGAGACCACGTCTCTGATCCATATATCATCACTGGTAACACACATTGACTGAAAACTTTAGTCTTAAGGCACTGAGGTATTTTGGATGAGAAGATATTGCGCAGTTTCCCGAACGCTGCCCAGCCGTGTTGGATTCGTCGATTGACCTCTTTCTCAAAGTTGGACCTACCTAACCGGAATATCTGTCCCAGGTAAATGTATTCGTCGACAACTTCAAGAGTAGGGTTCCCAACGGTGAGTGCGGTGGGTACGACATGGACGTTAGACATTATTTTCGTTTTGTCCATGTTCATTTTAAGACCCACTTGTTGAGATACTCTGTTGAGGTCACCGAGCATTCGTCCTAGATCTTCCAGCGACTCCGCCACGACCACAATGTCGTCGGCAAATCGAAGGTGAGTGATGTATTCGCCATTGATGTTAATGCCAAGTCCTTGCCATTCCAAGAGCTTGAAGGCGTCCTCTAAGGTGGCCGTAAACAGTTTCGGAGAAATGACGTCTCCCTGTCTTACTCCTCTTTTTATGGGGATTGCCTTTGTGCACTGCCCCTGTACTCGGACTGACATGGTGGCGTTATTATACAAGCACTTCAACACTTCGATGTACCGATAGTCAATGCGGCATCGCTGGAGAGATCTAAGAACCGCCCAAGTCTCGATCGAATCGAAGGCTTTCTCATAGTCCACAAACGCCAAGCATAGTGGCCGATTATACTCCTCGGTCTTCTGTATAATCTGCCGCAGCGTATGTATGTGGTCTATGGTACTAAAGCCTTTCCGGAAACCGGCTTGTTCGGGAGGCTGGAAGTCATCAAACCTGCGGTCGAGACGATTCGTAATGACTCTCGAAAACAACTTATAAACATGGCTCAGCAGTGTGATGGGCCTATAATTCTTCAGTAAAGTGTTATCACCTTTCTTGAAAAACAGTACCACCACACCCCTGTTCCATGCTTCCGGCGCTTTCTCTTCGAGCAAGACGGAATTAAACAGCCTCTGAAGGACTTTAAGTACTGGCGTTCCGCCCGCTTTCAGAAGCTCTACGGTAATTCTGTCTTCGCCCGGCGCTTTGTTATTTTTGAGTTGTTTGAGAGCCATCCTAATCTCGTACAGGCTGATGTCCGTGATATCTTCAGTGTAGTGTCGGGTTAGCTTGGCTCTTGGGTCTTTTACCAAGTCAACAACAGGTTCAGCTACTGAGGTATACAACTGCCCATAGAACCTCTCTATCTCCCTGAGCACCTCCGACCTATTCGACGTTACGATTCCGTCCTCCATCTTCAGCTTCGTCAACTGGCTTTGCCCAATAGACGCGTCTCTTGCGAACACTTTAGATCCGTTGTTCTGAGCTATGGTCTCCTCAATACGCCTTGTATTGAAGGACCGTAAGTCTTGTCGCAAGGACTTCAATATCTGTCCATTGAGCTGCCTATAGGACTTAGCATCATCGGAGGTTTGGAGCGTCATGGAACGTCGCTCAGCCATGAGGTTTCGGGTGTAGTTGGATAGTTTTTGAGGTCTATTTTTACGGTGGGGCTTAAAATACTTGGACCCGACCGTATGGACAGTCTCTACCAGCCTGTTGTTGATTTCGTCCACTGATGCGCTGCTGTCTAGCAATTCGAAGCGGTTTGCCAATTCGAGTTGAAAGTTCTCGGGGTTTTGGATATGTGCATTACAAGGTCGGAGCGTCGACTTCATCAGACGCGATCTTTCCATTTTGACATTAATATTTAATGTGCCTCTGACCATTCGGTGATCACTGTCGGTTTTTACCCTGTGGATCACGGAGACATCATTAAATATTTGTCGCTTGGTGCTCATTATGAAGTCTATTTCGTTTTTGGTGGAACCATCAGGGCTCATCCAGGTCCATTTCCTATGAGGCGGCTTCTGGAAGAAAGAGTTCATCATAAAGAGTTCCTCTTTCTCCAGGAATTCGGCCAGCCTCTGACCCCTGGGGTTGCGCTGCCCATATCCAAATTGCCCCACTCTCAACTCATCATCGCCCCGTTTGCCCAGCCGCGCATTGAAGTCACCCATAACCACCGTAAAGTGTGTTTCGGAAGTATGTATGGCTCTACTAATGTCCTCATACATAACTTCGACATCATCATCTGAGTATGTCGAGGTCGGTGCGTAGACCTGTATGACCTTCAGCGAATATCTTTTGGATATTCTGAGTATCAGGTACGCTACCCTGCTCGACACACTAGTGATGGACACAACGTTGTCTATGAGTGACTTGTGGACGATAAATCCGACACCACCTTGGGACTGCTGTTCGCCCTCCCGGTAGTAAAACAAGTTGCCGGATTTTAAGGTTATCGTGTCCTCGCCCTCTCTTCGGACCTCCGATAAACCTACAATATTCCACCGCAACTTGTTTATCTCTTCTTCCAGCTCAACAAGCTTCTCATCTGTCCTCAAAGTGCGTGCGTTGTATGTCACCAGGGCCAATTTTCGTTTTTGGTGGTAGCCGAATCTCTGCCGGAGATTCCTAGCACCCCTTGTCCTGTCGTTACCATGGCTGCTACCGTGGCCAGGACGATCAGGACCGCCGGGGACTAGGGGCCTGGTTTTCTTCTTTTCTTCCATAATAGTGATTGGGGGGGATTTGCCATACTCGCCACGCTTGGCAGGCGGGTTGGCGAGCGCAGTTTTTGATCGCAGAAGTGTTAAGAGAACGCTGCTGCCCATTCCCTAGTTTTCCCTTAGTCGCCTTGTACGACACCCGATGGGATGAGATGGGTTGGTCCTATTCTAAGCCGGGAACCACGCGGCAGTATATAGTAAGAAATAAAAAATATAATAATATTTATATACAGTATTTATTTAATCATGACAGCGTCTCACTAGTGACAGCAGTGAAGTGGTTCTTAACCATCGTTTTAAAACTAGCCAATGTCTGTGCACGTTTAATTGTCAGAGGTAATGCATTCCACAAACGGACAGCTTGAACTGAAAAGGATTTATCATAGAAATTTGTGGAATGCATGGGTGTTTTTAGTCTGAGATTCTCCGATGACCTTAGGAACCTTGAATGTGTTACATGGAGGAAGTCAAATCGTCGTTTGAGATAGGAGGGAGATGCTGGATTAAACAGGAGGTTGTATAAAAGCGATAACAAGTGAGCATTCCGGCGAAGGCGAATTGGCAGCCACTTGAGCTTAGCACTAAATTCTAAAACATGATCATATTTCCGCAAACCAAATATGAATCTTATGCAAAAATTTTGAAGTCGCTCAAGTTTATTAAGTTGGCTCTCGGTGAGATCGAGATAACTGGCGTCTGCATAATCAAGGATAGGAAGAAGGAGAGATTGTGCAAGTGTAATTTTAGTGGCAGTGGGAAGAAAGTTTCGTAGACTTCGCAATGAACCTGCAGAAGCAAAGATCTTGCGACTAAGATTTTATAGTTGTAGACCCCACGTGAGATTTGTGTCAATATAAATCCCCAATTTTTTTACAGTGGTGCTTATTGGTATTGTGACACCGTCAAATTTAATTTGGGGAAGTTGGGACCAGTCGACACGTGTAGTAAACCTGGAGCTACCAATAACAATAGCTTGCGTTTTAACTGGGTTGACCATGAGGCCATAGCTTTTACTCCAGTCGCATATTTTATTTAAATCATTATTAATAATATTAACAGCCCCCGACAGCCTGGCCAACGGAGCTTGTATGTAAATTTGAAGATCATCTGCATAGAGGTGGTATGAAGAACGCAATTGGTTGGAAATAGCATTAATAAAGACATCGAAAAGCAAAGGACACGCCACCCTGCGGAACACCGGCACTGATATTGCACCAAGAAGAGTAAGTATCTTCAATGCGAATGCTTTGCCGGCGACCAGACAGGTAATTACGAAACCAGTCAATCACCGTTGGAGATATGTTAATAGAGCATAGCACTCCAAGTAGAATATCAAAATCCACTGTATTAAAAGCATTGCGGAAGTCGAGCAATGCAAGTATAGTTAGATTACTATTTTCCATTCTAAGTCTGATGTCATCCGTAATATTTACCAGGGCAGTAGCGGTACTATGACCAGGACGAAAACCGGATTGAAAAGGATTAAGGAGACAATTCTTGTTCAGGAAATTACTGATCTGATCATGGATGAGGCGCTCAAGGACCTTGGATAGGAAAGGCAATATGGATATAGGACGATAATCGGAAAGGGAAGTAGGATTCGATGTTTTAGGTAACGGAGTTATTAGAGCTTCTTTCCATAACGATGGAAATGGTCCACTGGATGTGGAATGGTTTAAAATATGACAAATAATAGGTAGGATTTCGTCCAGGATAGGAAGGATCATATTACGTGTTATACAATCGCTGCCGACTGCGTTGGATGTGATGGATTCTATGCTCTTTTTAACACCACAAGCGGAAAATTGACTAAAAACAAACAGAGAATAATCGGGCACCGGAATGGATGAAAGATAATTTAATGTATTTAATTTTGCAGTCTTATCAAAGTTAGATGAAGAAGAGAAATGTTTATTTAGAAGATTGATATCTAAATCTTTAGAAATGTTTTCTTGTCGCGATTTGCCGATCCCCATTGATTTCAGAAATTTCCAGACTTTTGCTGGGTTACCGTTTTGGACAGAAGTATGGATATGTTGGCGTTGAGCATCTCTACACACCTTGTTGCAGTGATTCCGAATGGTGACGTATTTATTCCAGTTGAAATCTGTGGATCTCACTTTAAATTTAGATTTATGTGCCACTTTCTTACTCATTAAGAGCTTGATATCATCGGTCAACCAAGGTGCCGGAAGATGTTTAACTTTAATAGGACGAATCGGAGCGTGTATATCAAATAACCGAATCAGTGTCGATGTGAAAATATCAACTTTGTCATCCAGTGAGTCAGACAATAATAAAGCCTCCCAGTCAATGCTAGCGGCATCTTGCCGAAGTTTCCCAAGATTAATACCACTAAAATTACGCTGCATCAGGATCTTTGCCTTGGCCTTAGGTGGCCAGACTTTATAGGATAAGTAGACTAAGTCATGGTAGGAAAAGGCATCCGCTGAGTACTGGCCATGTTTAGCGACATGCTCAGTGGACGACACAAAGATAAGGTCAAGAAGTGACGGAGTTGAATTAGGGAAATGATGCGTGGCTTGAAGTGAAAGAACAGACATGTTACAGGAATCAAGAACAGTGTGGAGACTGGAAGATCGGGAATCGTTTTTAAGCAGACATGTGTTGAAGTCACCCATTATGATGCTATGACTGTAAGAAGGGACCGAATTCTCTAGAATATTCTCAAAAGAAGAAAAGAAGTCTATACGTGACGAAGAACAGTAGAATACACCAAGAAGTACTTTGGAATGATGGAGGTCAATCTCAATAAAACGATGTTCGCCAGCATTTGGCGGAGGAGGTTGCGGTGATAAGTCTATTAAAGAGAAAGGAATATTAGATCGACGATATATCGCCACACCGCCACCACCGCCGACGGAACGATCATTTCTGATGAGATTAAAACCGGGGAGGGAATAAAGTGTCGATGGGAGACATGGCTTCAGCCAGGATTCAGAGACAAGAATAGCGTGAATATTTTTACAGTCAAAGCTTGCCAGCATGTCAGAAAAATGAGCCGGAATACTTTGGGCATTAATGTGAACAACATTAAAGTTCCTAAAAACATCGGAAAACGTCGTCATCAGGGAGTCAGCAAGAGAAGGGATAGTAACGAAGCTGTCATCGTTGCTTTCTACTGAAAAAAACGTTTCCGCATCACTGTTACTGTCATAATCAGACATACTCATAGACTATTATTATTTTAAATGTATATCAAAGAAGTGCAGTTAAAAATTAAGTTAAAATATATATCTATATAATATTTATATCTAAATAATAATAGTTATTATACTTCGTATACCTACGAGTATATAGTTTTTTTTTTTTTTTTTCTTTTTGTTTAATTAATCTAAATAAAGTTTAATAATCTTAATTTATTTAATAATCTAAATAGAGTTAATTTATCTAAAGTGTAAAACAATAAGAAAATAATTATAATAATTTCAAATATAAGTACAATGTACCTAATTCAATAAATGTATTCACCTGCCGCACAAGATTTATAGATTAAAACTAATATAATAAAACAAAAAATAGCAATGAAAAAAAGGAAATAATTAAAATAACACTAAGAGAAAAAATAAAATATAAATTAAAACATTTATAAGAACAAAACAAAATCCTCAGGTACGATTTCATAATGCCAGAATGACAATATCGCGCGAATCGAAACGTATAATAATCATCGACATATTTTAGAACGTAATAAAACCAATAATACGATTTATTTTCTGAACGTAGGTGACACTGTCATTCTGATCAAAAATCGAATCTGACATTATTAGAGTAAACAAGCTCGATACCTACACTAAAATAATATTATTAAGAAAAGTTAAAAAAATAGGGTATAGGTCATTACTGTAAAAAGTAAACAAAAGTTTTGTTGCCTATAAATCCAATAGTGTAAAAGCACATGAAAACAACTGAAGAACAACTGAACTTTTTGGTCTGATTGGTGCGCTTAGACCTCCTGTTGTGCTCGTGGTCGGCTTCATAGCGGCGGACCTCACAAGATCTGGGTCGATGTTGTTCAGATCCAGCATGCAGTTCACCCGATGTCGCGTACCATTGGCGCCGAGAACGAGCACATCGCCACTTCTGGTCCAACACTTTCCTACTCCAAACTTCGCCCTCGCAGACAAAAACAAGTCGTGGCGCGTCTTCGTCAGAAATTCGAATATTGTGACCCCTGTGCCCTTCAACTTCGTTTTGGCGAACCAGATCTTTGTGCGGATAGACACATCATCAAGTTTTAAAAAGATGGACCTAGACTTTTGCGAAGATCGCCCCAACCTATGACACCGGCGTATATTCAGTGCTTCGAAGTCACAGAGCTCGAGTTGGTCCGTGAAGATATTAGTAACCACCTGCATGATGTCCTCATTCTTCTCCTCTGCCACTCCATGCAATAGTAGGATCTTCTTTCGCCCACGCATCTCCATGTCGTCAAGTGTTTGATTGAGCATGGCCACCTGTTGTTGGAGAGTATTCAGCGCTAGGATAATGAATCCTCTAATTGAATTGAATTCTGCAGTCAGGTTCACAGTAGAAGATTATGTGCCTGATGTCTTCTGGAGCTCATGTTCGAAGTCTGACATTTTCTTATTAAAAATGTCAGTCATTTGCGTCACGGAACTTTGCAATGCCTCCATTGTGATAGTGTTTGTTTTATGTAATTTCAAGACAGGAAATAACACTTATACGGCAAGTAAACGCTATTAGCTAGTACATGTAAACATTTATAGTTTTAAGTTTTGTAAATATTACGTTTTAATAAATTTTTAAGTACAGAGCTCAAACTTTTTGTCTTGTTGCTACAACTACCCGCAAGCAAAAAAAAAAAAACATAGTTTAAAAAATTGCAAAATTTCTTTTCCTATGCACTATCACCTCAACAGATAACGAAAAAGAAGTCAGTTGAACACCTTCTATAGCTCTTTTAAAGTAGATGTCAACTTAATTACTTACTTTGACAGAACGCTGTTTCTCATTACGCGAGGTGCTTTATAGTTTGCAGTCTTATTTAGTTTTAAATGAATACTCTCATTAAAGGAAACACTTTGCGGATGGAGTTTGCTGTAATTTTATAGAATCTGGACTTACTTTAAGTTAATCAACGTTATAGGACTTCAGCTCGAAGAATATAATAATCTCTTTAGCGGTACCATTGTGATCTTACTTTGCCGAGAAAAAGTGATTTTGATATAAGCATTTTATATCACAGTCTTTTTCTGACAGGAAAGTGAGATATAATATTGCTAAACAGGTTGCGTCAGCCCCCCTGGTCGTTTAGGATATAGTATTTTAGCTATTCTAATATTGGAGCATCGGTGAAGCCACGTTTTAGGCTAAAATATTGTAACCCAGAAAAATAGCAATAGGCTGATAGCTTTGGAAGAGTAAAACTTAATTGGAACCCGTTAATAAAAATAGCTTTACATTTTGTTGCCATACATTTTTGATGATACAAAATTAACTTATAGCTAGCAAAGTTAGCTGTTCCAAAAGGTTTTTGGACACCATGTTATCCGTCCGTGTAACTTTCTCACGTAGCTTAAGGGAATTCGTGTCTGGTCGGTGTATAGAGGGAAAGTTTGTGCCAACCGCCCTAGGAACATTTTACACAGCACTGGTTTCGTGTGAGAACACAATTTGTGTTGGCTATGCAAAGTTTTATTTTGGCAAGCGTATAACTAGGACGTTTTGAGACTGACGCTTGCAGAATTTCTAACAGTTTCAATGCAGACGGTCGTTTATTATGCTTTGAAACTTGGTGCTTACTGTAACTTTGGACAGTTTTCCTCGCGATTTCTTGGCCACTGAGCTAGTGCAAATCGTAATAAAATGAGAATCCACATTCATTTTGCATCTCTGGAAGTGCGTTACTGGGTTAGTTGCGTATTTTGTGGCTAGCGATAGCGAGGTCTTGGTTTCAAATAGTTATTTGGACATCAAGGTTTATTTATATAAAAAATCTTAATCATACGTCTACGTAAAGTACATCTTCGGCGAAAAGTAGGTGTACAAGTGTAATGGTGGGTATCTTTACTACCCCCTCTTAGGGTAATATACGAGGCATGCCTTTTAAGTTTTGTCGTTTGAAGAAAAAAACACAACTAGAACCTTATACTACTTTTTATTGTTTTTCAAAGTATTCACCACGTAGCTTAATACACTTTTCCATTCGCTCAAACCAGTTATTATAACATTTATTCCACTCTAAAGTGGGGGTGTTCATAATGGCTGACTTGAAAGCGTCGACTGCTTCTTCACCGGACTGGAACCTTTGACCACGAAGACTTTTCTTAATTTTAGGAAATGTAAAGAAATCGTTAGGACTTAGGTCAGGACTGTATGGAGGATGGTCAAGAATTTCTACTTTTTCCTGCTTCAAATACTCAATCGTTTGACGAGCGCTGTGTGAGCTTGCGTTGTCGTGGTGCAGGATGATGCGTCGCTTTGAGATAGATTTTAGAAGTTCGGCGTTGAGTTGTGGTAAACAAACTGTGGTATACTACTCTGCGTTAACCGTTCTACGATCTTCAAGTGCAAGTCGCAACATGGCCGGTTTTTCCAACGAACGTGGCCATCATCTTCTTTGAAGTTCTTCAAGAACGAACAACTTTAGTCGGCTTTGGCTCGTCTTAAAAGACCCAGATTGTAGATTGTTGTTTGGAATCAGGATCATAGACATAGATACAAGATTCGTCACCACTGATGATGTAGTAGACGTGATTTGACACTCCTCGTTTGAACCTTTGCAGAGTTTTCTTACACAATCTGACGCGGGCCGCCTTGTGATCGTCGGAAAGCAGATGCGGTATCCAACGGCAAACTAGCTTTCTGACACCAAGCGCTTCATGCAAGATCTTCTAAATGGTTGTCCCTGAGATGCCTAGTAGAGCCTCTATCTCTTGATACGTCACATGACGATCTTCGAGAATTAGTTGTCTCACAGCAATGATGTTATCTTTAGTGAAGGCGGATTTTGGGCGTCCTTCGCGAGATTTGTCACTAACACTAGTATGTCCACGCTGGAATTCTAAATACCAGCGTTCGACAGTCCGCAGACATGGGGCTTCATCACTAAACACAGATGTTAGCTCTTCAAAACACAGAAGCCGTGCCAGGCCTCTTCTAAAATTGTAGAAAATTATTGCACGAACATTTTCCTTAGAAAGTCTCATTTTCGTACGTAACCTGACAGATTCCAATCGACGCTGACTAAAAAATAGCATTAATCCTAATACTTTCTCTTACTTTTGAGATTCAAAATTTAAACACATTCGAATATAGAACAGTTCCAAATTCAAAATTGTCGGGAAATATGGAAACGACAGAGCTTAAAAGGCATGCCTAGTAGTTGATGATGGTGTTTATTTTTGACTTGATGTAAGCTGTTCAAATTCACGCATCATATTGGTAAGGCTAAATTATTCATTATTATATTTATTTGTATTTGTGGTGTTTATTTTCTTGGAAAAAGAATTAAATTTCCTTTAACACAATACGATGCGTAACAAGCCCATACTTGTATCAACGTCCAAAATTCTATGTGGCATTATCGTGTACGACAACTTCCCTCAATTAGCTTTAGTAGAATGAAGTCCAGCTGTGTCGGAATTTATCGGCAACTTTACACTGTGCTGGCGACTTGCCACTCCATTACCGTGTTACCTTGCCTGGCACTTGTTGCAGTATTAGTTCCAGTTTTAGGAATATTAGAGGTTAGAAGCACATGCCTTTAAAATCCGTCCACCCAAATGAGTGGATTTTAGAAGCGAATGTTTTAAAGTAAAAGGATTTCTTGTAGATGACATTTCCTATTTGTTTGGAAATAACATTCATACTATTCAGATCTGTTTAGAACTATGAGCCTTTTTTCGTCATACTGTGATTTGTGTTATGGTGCCGTCAATCCCATACAGGTCAGAATTGCCAAATCTAAGTGGCAATGAACGGGGTACATCGTTCGAAGAACTAGCAGCCATCGGGGCAAAAAGTTTCTAGAGTGGCGACCACATACCGAAAGTCGTGAAAATGGGAGACCTCTACGAATTGGACTAATAACCTGGTTAAGGTCTCTAGTTTTTACCGGTTTCGGATTTGCGTACAGCACAAAGCCGGTCGTCGTGACGATCGATCGATTTTTCTATTCACCCGATTCATCGGACAAGGAGGATCATGGATTTACTCTCTAAAAAAGATTTAAAAAGTATTAAAATTACGACGAAATGAACGATTTGATTCTAATAACAAATTCATAGCCTAAAAATGGCAAGTCCAATCCGAAATTTATGTTTTATAAATGCAAATCAGAAAACAAAGTTCTTGTCAAGACGCCGAATCTAAAAGTTATTTTTGTTACTTATTTGAAGTTTTAAAGTAATTTCAAAATATTGAAGTCTATTTTCTTTTCGTTTTTTAATATCTGACCAATACCATAATAAATAAGTTTCGAAAATTTGACATAGACGTCATGGCAGAGGAATATAGATATTTCCCGAGCGGGGGTGGCAGAGGTGTACTGTGTAGACCCACATTTTATTCCATTATATCCCAAGATATAACATCGCCGGCAAAATGTAATAGTAGGCTAGCCTATAGCCTATTTTTTTAATATAATAATATATGTATACAGAAAATTATGAAAAAAGGTAATTAGACAAAAAGACAAGCCCGCTGAGTTTCTCGTCGGATCTTCTCAGTGGAAGCTGCGTTCCGATCCGGTAGAAGATTAGTAAGTAACAAATATGACCATTTGTAAGTACCCGCGCAGGGTTTATACAAAATGAATAAATTGAGTTTGGGTTTGAATTACGAGGTCGTTGGGTTTAACTCACAACCTCGTAATCACTACTCACACTATGCACGACTAGATCAATGAATCAGTCAATATAAAGTACGTCGTTATTGGATATTAGTCAACTCGCTAACTTAAACACTCCGTAAAGGGAAGGTTGTTCAGATACTAAACACTACTTTCCTCCAAGATTCAGGATTTTCAATCCTAGTTTAGGTATTAGTAAGAAAAACATTACCCGTAAATTACTGAGTCTTTGTTCATTCCTTTCATCATAACACAAAACCGACGACCCAAGCGAATTTACCCAGGGCTATTCGCTGTGTTTAAATTCGTAATTATAAAAAGTAACAAAAATATAAATCTATCTATCTATCTCTATCTATATCATCACGCCAGCTCCCTCGCGGGGTAGGCAGAGAGTACAGAGTTCCAACAGGTTCTTTCCTTACATACCTCTCTGGCTTCCTCCACTCTCATAGTTCGTCTCATACACACTCGCCGGTTACGGAGACTCTTGACTTGCCCTTCAGCTAAGACACGGTCTATTAAAAAGTAACAAAAATATAAAAAAGTAACAAATAATGATATCAACTCACATAAAAAGGTTTTCATACAATATAACTATTCATGCCGCCGACCAAGGACAAGTCCTTCATAAATAACTCCACTCTTATTCGAGAACCGCCCACCGTGCAAAATAGCCACTTGACAACATAACAACACCAAACTAAAACTCAACTTCGCCGATCAAAATTATAATAATCAACACTTAAAATGTAATAACAAATAATGGTGGTCCTGAAGGTTCTTGATGCAGTGTGTCGTGCCAAACGAGCTCGAAGTACGCTACGTAAGCTTCTTTTGTAAACTTTTTCTCACTGCACTCTGGGGTCTGGGATTGGTCATACTCACTAGAAAGTCTATGCTGGCAGTGTCTATTTGGTGCGGGTCACTTCCTTCCCTCTAATATGGTCGAGGGAGGTGATGGCTGCTCAAGTAGTCGTACTCGTGAACGGGTGCTGCTTGTGGACACTGGTCCATTCAGAATCCTCTAGCTTTTCATTATAACATATATTAAAAAATAATCTTATATCTTAGTCGTAAGGCATCACACTAGAGCTGGATCGCAT
Organism: Phalera bucephala; assembly: GCA_905147815.2. Lineage (NCBI taxonomy): Eukaryota > Metazoa > Arthropoda > Insecta > Lepidoptera > Notodontidae > Phalera > Phalera bucephala. Next base: position 34,950,961 of record LR990615.1, on the reverse strand, counting down.
TAATAATTTTGTATAATATAAAAATGTATGTATCTATACAAAAATGTTGAAAAAAATTAATGGAAAATTAAACAAAAAAGACAAGCCCGCTAAGTTTCTTGCCAGATCTTCTCAGTGGAGGCCGCGTTCCGATCCGGTGGTAGATTAGTAAGTTATAAAAAAAGTATCGTAAAGTATAGAAAAGTAGTAGTGAAAGTAGTAGTAGTAGTATAAAAGTAAAGTATTAGTATAAGGGATCTGGCGTGAGGTTATAGATAGATAGATAGATAAAAAAAGTAAATATGACACTTTTTTAAAACCCCCGCAGGGTTTATGCAAAATAAACGGTTTGAGTTTCAGGGCAGATTCTACATTCACATGCTTTCGAGCAAACTATGTTCTTAGAATGACGTTAATTTTATATCTTTTATTATCATATCTATCCTTTAGTGTTCGCCAAGCAGTATTGTAATCCAAGTCTGTTGTAGGAAAGTTATTAATTAAATTCTTAGCCTCACCGGTCAATGAACTATTCAGATAATGCAGCTTTTCTACAGTCGACAGATTTGTATTCTTGTGTACGACTGACGAGAACATATCTACAAATGGTTGCCAGTCATGATAGTTACCGCTGAATGTCGGCAGCCAGATCCGCGAAAGTTTTACGTCGCTGACAACTCCGGCACTGCTCATTGTCGAAGTACAAGGAGCACTGCTTTTGTAAGCCATATAAACTTCTTCAATCTTGTCGTAGTGGCAATCTTTAAAGTAGTTCAGTGCACCACGCTGTTCCACTTTTACATTTGTGACTATTTTATTATGTGTCTTCTTACTCCTTACACTCAAGCTACAGTGTATTCACAGATTCTAGTCATGTCTCTATATAGCTTATTTTATTATAGCTCATGATTCATTATTTCGGACTTTTTTTGAAATTAATCTCCGACTTCCCTAACATCAGGGATAATAGATGGGAGTAATTTATACCTTTCTTGCTATTAACGATTCCATCCTGCAATAGATTAGATTGATCACGATTCCACAAATCCATATAATCTCTATCTCTAATAAAATAAAATATTGTTGATTCATACTATACTTTCATTCCACGTTCCCGGGTTTCGGCACCATGTTTAAATTCGTAATTATATCACTAAATAAAAGCAGAATTACTATATCACATGTATTTTTTCTTCATATTGTTTTACAAAAAAAACAATCTCACTAAATTGACACATTATATTTTTAAATACGTATAAAAAACTCGGCGCAGCACAATAACTTCGTGAAGTTATCGTGAATTCTGTATATCACTGGATAAAGTAGGTACCATTATCGTTAATTTCACAAAGTTGTCATATCACGCCGTGTGACGTGTTTAATTGGCCATATTTTGCGCGACAATAGCTGTTCCCTCCATTTCCTGCACAATAAACATTAGGAATGTACGGAGAGTATTGTGCTAGACGAATTTATTGCTAACAGTTTAAACGCTTGTGGTAAATTACCATTGCTATTCTATAAGAACACAATGTGGCATATGTATTATGATGATAAAATACTGAGGACCTCTAGTGTAAAAATTAACTTTAAAATAAAAGAAAACCGAGTTCAATTAATGCAAAAGTAATAGATATCTAAAATGGACAAAATATTTTTATTAAATCGGTGCCAGTCGGTTGGTGCGGAGCTCCCTAATGGCAAATAACCGTATTTGCCGATAAGGAAATTAAAATGGGACCAACCTGGAACTATATTGAAATCAACGTAATCTCATCGAAATCTGTTCATAAACAAATAAATTATGCCCGAACATACATAGAAAAAAATATACAGCCGAAATGAGAAACTACGCCACCGTGGTTGTACTCGCTGCATCCCCCGCCGTTTGTCCTTCTACGATAGCCGCGTCTTTTTCTGCTGACTCCATGCTTGCAGCTAACTTGTAAGCCGTTGTAAATTCTAATTTAGGTTCTGCGAATAGCCGTTGTCGAATACTCTCACTCGCTATTCCACACACCACCTGATCTCTTAAACTTTCTTCAAGCCAACTTCCAAATTCACAGGTGTTAGACATTTTTTTAAAGTACCGCCACGTACTCGGATACAGTTTCACCCCCCTTTTGTTTTCGCTGTCTGAATTTATACCTCTCGAGCTAGGTTTGGGTTGTAAATGTTTTTCCATAATCTCCGCAAACTGTTCAAACGTCTTCATCTTTGGTTTACTTGGTGTACACAGGTTAACCAACAACTCGTAACCTTCAGCTCCCATAACGGTTATTAAAGTTGGCACGTGTAAGTCCTCTGGAATTTTGTTGACCAAAGTCAAAGTCAAAGTCAAAGTATATTTATTTGTCAAAACATGTGTAGGTACATAGGAAGTAAACATCGATAATAGAATCAACATGTTTTTGCCAAATCCGGCGTACAAATATAAAATGTTTTTTTTTTTTTTTTTAACAGTACCAATAAAGTCAATTAATCCAGTAAAATAAAATAAATGTAAAATGAGATCAAAGTTGGTACAAAAATAAAATATTATTATTTATTATAACTGTTGTTCAGGCAAAAGTGCGCCAGTTAAATCAATAATTATTAATTAATTTATTAAGAAGAAAATAAAAAAAATAATACATTTAATAATTCTTAATTCAACCACGCACGAAGTTGAGAAAAAAATTATGTAAAAGTGGGATCATTAAAAAAGTCATTTAAATTATAGTAACACTTTGATATTAGAATGACTTTTAAATGTTTCCTAAATAACTTATAATTATAGTCTTTGTATTTATTTGGTATCTTATTGTAAATTTTCGGTGCCATGCAAAATACACTTTTATTCATAAGTGCAGTCCGAGACGTTTGCAAACAAAGTTTACTTTGATCGCGGCGGCTGCGTTGTACAATATCTGATAAGCGACTAAATAAATGAGGATTACCTTTTACAAATGACGCTATTTCTAAAATATAAAGGCAAGGAAGTGTTAGAATTCTGTTGTGAATAAAGTAAGATTTACAACTGTCAGTAGCAATGAGACCAAACATAGCTCTGATGCAGCGCTTTTGAACTTTGAAAGGTATTTCCTTATTGGTGGAATTTCCCCAAAATATGATCCCATACCTTAGTCTTGACGCAACTAAACTATGATAGGCCGTTAATAAGGTATCTTTATTGACTAGGGGGGCTAGTTTGCGCAGTGCATATGCCGAACTGCTTATTTTTTTACTGAGTTCTTCAATGTGTGGTTTCCAATTAAGTTTGTTATCAATAATTATTCCAAGAAATTTGGCATTATCTACGTTTGTTACTTTATTATTAAGAAAATATATTTCGATATTATGATTAATTATTCTTTGACTGAAATGCATTATTTGTGTTTTATTTAGATTGATTTTTAAATTATTATTATCTAACCACTTAATTAAAGATGTCAATGTATTGTTTATGTCTCTTTTATAATTGTCAGAATTTTTGCAAGAAATTGTCACTGTGCTGTCATCGGCGAATAAAGTCAAAGGATGTTCTATAGATTTTGGCATGTCATTAATGTATATAATAAAAAGTAAAGGTCCTAGAACACTCCCCTGCGGTACTCCGTACTTTATGAGCCGTTCTTTAGAGTAATGCGTGATTTCCTGTTTACTGTTTTTATCTATTTCTGTAATTGTGGTAATTTGTTTCCTGTTGGATAGGTATGACTGAAATAAATTTAAAATGTTGCCTCTTATCCCGTAAGCTTCTAGTTTATCAAGCAAGGTGCTGTGATTGACATAATCAAAGGCTTGCGCCATGTCACAGTAAAGAGCACATACCTGTATTCTATAGTCTACGTTAATCATAATCGTCTTTAGGAAATCATATATGGCCATACTTATTGTTTTTTCTCTTCTGAAACCTTTTTGCTCATCGCATAAAATATTTTTCTTTTCCAAATAATTATAAACCTCACTATATATAAATTTTTCAAAAATTTTTGCAATTATAGGTACAAGCGCAATGGGTCTATAATTTTGGATAAGTTCTCTATCACCTTTTTTAAATAATGGCTTAACTATAGTTCTTTTTAATTCGTCTGGAAATGTGCCGTTACTAATACAGAGATTAAGAATATGACTCAAATGAGTGGAAATTAAAATACCTGCAGCTTTTATTATTTTTGTAGAAATTTCATCATGACCTACACTGGTTTTTGCTTTCAGAGAATTTATTATTTTTAAAATGTCATTAGGTGAACTGGGAGCCATGAACAATGAATTTTTACATGCTGTGATTTGTGCACTAACTTTTTTGCCCGAATTTGGTATAGGAGTAACTTTATCGACAAAAAAGTCATTAAATTTATTTGCTATTTCTTTTGGACTAGAAATCATATTATTACTGATATTTAATCTTGCAATCATATTTGTTGGTTTGTTCTGTTTTAATTTATTTATTATTTGCCATGTAGCTCTTGCTTTATTATCGGATATTTGAATACTATAGTTGTTTTGTGCACGTCGCGTTGAAATTATAACATGCTTAAATAATTTAGAATAATATAAGTAATTATTTTTATTTGTATGTGTCGGGTTAGCCCTGTACTTCCATAATAATTGCCGTTTTTTTCTACTACATATTTTTATCCCCTTTGATATCCATTTATTCTTCTTAAATGCTCTTATCAGAATCATTTTGTGGGGAAAGCATAATTCATAAAACAGTTTAAAATGTTCAATGAAATAGTTATAAGCTTCGTTAGGGTTTTTAATCCTATATATTTCTATGAATTTAAATGTCCTTAAACAGGATTTAAATTTTTCAATGTTTTCTGGACAATAATCGCGTTGCCTTTTACGCCAATATTTATGTTCATTGTGGCTGACAGGACACTTTAATATTTGTGCTGTATGATCCGATAAACCGAATTCAATCACTTCTGTCTTGCAATGTTTTTTATAATTATGTGCAAAGTTGTCAATACAAGATTGACTACTTAGCCTAGTGGGTCGTCTGATTGCCAGCTTTAGCCCATAGTTTAATAGTAAACATTCAAATTCTAATACTAATGTATTGCATTTCATTAGGTCAATATTAAAATCACCTGCTATTACAACATTATGATGAGTTTTGTTAAGCTTCAATAATAGTTGTTCTAGTTTTGAGAAGAATAGATTTAAATTACTGGACTTCGGTACTCTATACAGACAGACAACAATAACCTTATATGAAGTTAATTCTACTGCACAACACTCAAATGAATTTTCTATGGATAAAGAAGTAAATTCATGCAACTCCTTCCATTCGTGTCCGCTTTGTACCAGAATGCATGTTCCACCTCGTTTACTATTTTGTCTACAGAAACATGCGGCTAGGTAATAATTGGGTATTGTAAGATGTATTTCTTGTCCACTTATCATAAAGTGTTCAGTAATACATATTACGTCAACATGTTGATTTTTGTCTCGTAATTCTTCCACACAAACTGCAAGGCTATCAGATTTGCTCAATAAGCCTGCGATATTTTGATGTAACATGCTTAGATTCTTATTTACGAAAAAAAGGTTCTTTGACGTTATTTTCTGTTATGGAAGAGATTGTGGCTTGCTGATCATATTTATTATTAATTATCTCTTCGTCTGTTTGTTGTTTAAGGTGGCCAAAAGTAATTAAGTCAATCAATAAGTTATCCATGATTCGCTCATATATATTTCTCATTCCATTTTTATTAATTTTGCCAGTTCTATAAGAAAACATCTCATCCGATAAGTCCCGATTACTGTCGAATATGTATGAATATTCATTATTATGGATGTCTAGATAGAGAAGATTATTAAACATTTCAACTTTGTAATTATATATTAGTGCACCTTTTCTATACGTAGGCACACAGATAATTTTGTTAGTGTGAGTAACGTTTTGTAGAGATTTTTTTAGCCTATATATTATATCTAAATAGCTACTATCTTCTTTGAGATCATTTTCTCCTATGAAAAGTATACAGTAGTCATCCATAGTAAAATCCTTTAATTTATGTTCTATATTGTGTAAGAGCTCTTTTGTAGTACAATTAGGCATCACGTAGCGGCAATAGTCAAAGTAGTTAGAGAAGACGTCTTCAATAATATATAGTGAATCATTTGTTTTATTACTAGTCAATATACATAGCTTCTTCTTTTGTTGTAATTTTAATATGTCGTTAGAATTTATTTTTTTGTCGTCTAATGAATATTTTATATTAGGTTCCGATGTTGTTGTTGACTGAGATATATCTATAGTTTGTGTCTCCTTATTTTGTTTATTTTGCATGTCAATTGTGTTATTTTCTGTCATGTTCTTACAAATGTTTTGTGTTTCCATTAGGTCATTAATTAAGAAATTTGAAGCGTTTTTTCTGTGAAGTGTTTTCTTACGTGCAGATACTGGCGTAATGTTTTTTCTTTCGGGCGTTAGACATATTTTTTTGTATACATCAATTGTTTTTGAGGTGTTCTGTAGGTCAAGCTTCAAACGATAATTTTCAATATTTAAGTTATCGATTTCCTGATGAGCACTCATTAATTGCATCGTAAGAGTTTTTACCTGTTCTTTGAGGTCATTTATGCTCCCACTGTTGTCATGTAAGCTATCCGGTATACTCAACATTGTCGAGTCAAATACGGTTTTCTCATTACTATCTATCGTTACACTTATGTCATTTAAGGAACTGGTTCTATATAGTTTACGGTACGTTATATTATCGTTATCTGGATTCATTGTGTAGCTACTATTAGCGCTGTCTATTGAGTGAGTTATGGTAGTAATTACTCAATTATTGTATTTTTATAATATTGTAATTCCACAAAAAGACAGATTCACTCACCGGGGTTTGATCTCTAGATCTCTTCGTCACTAGCCGTGTTCAGTACGGTTAGACTACGCCAGTATTAATAATGTTAGTGAAAGCAAGTACCGGTTCATAGATATGTGCTTTTTTAAAGTAGCAAAATCAGTTATGATGATTCATTGCTTAGGAATTTTTTTCCACATTCCGGACAGTTTGTTTATTTAGAGACGTCACTTTTTTATAAGAATTAACACTTTTTAAACACTTAGTAGGCACTTTTGTTATTGTTTTTTTGTAGGTATGTTAACTAAACTCTGTTTTATATTAAATTAGTGGTTTAATTAGTTTCTGCACTGTAGACGAATTTACATTCAATTTTAACACAGTTTTCGATACACTCTTTTTTAGAAAACGATTATACACGATTTTTAGGCTTTTATTTAATATTAAGCCACACTTTTAACTAGTTTTTCGGATAAGAAGTATTTTTACAAATTTAAATAACACGGAGCTTGTTTAAGTTTGTATAGCTAGATCAGCGCCATCTAGCGATCAAGAAAGTATTGTTCTAATCTTTCGATGTACAACTTCCAATCATCTGTTTGTACGTTAAATTCTGCTATTTTTCCAATACACATCGTGGATCGTGCCTTAATTACACGCGTAGTGTTCCTTCACGTCGCCACTGAGAAATATTATATTATGCAGGTAGGTACTTAGGTTGGAATGAAACAACGTCTCACTGTCACAGCATATATTCGCAGACTGGCGCTTGCGACACAATTTGACATAACTATTATATATAGATATACGTACAACTATTAACAATACTTAACACCCACAAGCTAGATGAGATCTTTACTGCCTACTTTTTCTAAGAACATAAGCAGCTCTCGCTCGTAGTGCTCCAGGATACCAATGATAAGCAACGTTCGTTGCGATCAGTCTAAGATGGGTGACTACTTGTACCATTTTCATATTCAAATGTCTCCCTACTTTGGAAGACACGTTCAGCTGTAGGTCGTTAGTTAATATGGCAGTCAGTCTAAGCCAAGTCGGAAGCCATAAGGTCACCACAAGTTTTACCTCTATCAAACCGCACGCGGACTCACGCGTGGCAGTATGGACCTTCATTCTCTCTGACCTCGATTTATGAGAGAAGCCCTCGACCTATAGGCTGAAAAACACTCAAAATTGCGAGTTATATGCGATTATCCTTTTTTCATGAATAATAGCAATACTTGATTACTTAACTCGTTAACGGTGAGTGAGTTCAAATGGAACAACGCTCAGCGGCCACGCACACGGCATCATTAATTATATCATCATCATCGATTATCGATTCATTGTTTTATTCACTTAGGCTCTCAACAAATGAAAGTTTCCGTTTATTCTCCTTGGCACAACTGCTTCTCCTTTCGAGGCTATGGATATCATCGCGCCAAATCCCTTGCATCAGTTAGATATTATTTATCAATCTATCTATATCATCACGCCAGATCCCTTGCGGAGTAGGCAGAGAGTACGGATAATAATCTTATTTGTTGCCTTATTTGTTAGTGGTCCTAGGTTAGGTCCCTTCAATTACACTTAAAAGATTTGCGGCATGAATTTTCATGTAGACACACACCATCATGCCTATAAACGGTATTAGTCCTGATTAATACGTATGTGTATTTAGGTAGGTGTGTGCAGCTTCCATGTGTAGGTGTAAAACTATATTGTTTCGATTCATGTACATAGAACCATGTTGGAAATATAATGGGCGGCTTAAAGAGTTCCAACAGCAGGCGGCCTTAAATCTGCCGCTGGATCCGTGTAGTGGAGCCTATCACTCATATGTATTTGTATGTTGTATATATATATTTATCTGATAATATTAATTTATAAATTACTGAGCGATTACTTATAGAACGTTCTGTGGTTGAATGGTTCAAACTTTGATCTGTATGTTTTTATGTACTAAATATTGTGTCTCTTGTGCTGTAATAAATAAAATTCTATCCATCTTTCTTTTATTTGTAAGAAAGAGAAGGCCTTTGTTCAGTAGTGTGACAGTATAGGTTGATACCATAATTGCCATTATTCTGTGTCCTTCGTTTTCGATATAAACCATATGCAGCTCTCTCGACCTACTCAGCAGCCGTGCGCATCCTTTAGAGACATGAAACGTCATCGCCTCCTCTATACTATCCGTGGACATAACCTCTGTGACCATTCTTTTGACAGCGCGGCAGCCGATGCCTTGTAATAAGGTTTTGATCGAGATTTAATTTTATAATCGTGAAATATTAGTGATATTACGTAATAAAAAGGTTTTTAATATACTCAAGTTGACCTTGTGAAATAAATTTAAAACATCGTATAAGCAAATTCAGAAAAAAATTACGTAGAAGCAAAAAAGTACATTCTAAAAAGATCAACTGATAATTATTTATAGCGTTTTCAGCTTAACTTGGTTATTAATGCAGTATCAGGAGTTTCGTCATATTAAGACTTGTGAAAGGCTTCATCACCCAAAAAGTAAACTTATGAAGTCTATGTCCCTATTCGTGTAAAAACAGTTTTACACGCAATATACCTGCAAACAATTACTAACCATCTATAAATTGGCGATGTCATACCTCCAATAAGAGAAATTTGGGGCACATTCATCACTAATGAAGATTGTGAAAGATTGATGGTAATTCAAGAACACGGGTGATGTACGGGATGCATCGACGTGATCCGCAAGACTTGATGGTAATTCAAGGACACGAGTGATGTACGAGATGCATCGTCGTGATCCGCATGACTTGGGGCTCATATGAGATATGCGCTAAAGGTCATACTACTCATAGTTTTCACCCATGAGGTGTTCCTGTGCAGTTCACATTTCTACAATGGTTAGAATCAAAAATGTTACCTAACATACATAACTTAAACAGTAACTATAAGCTATTTGTGATATTATATACAAAAGGAGACCTCCCGAAAGGGTAATTAAAGTGACATTTTTTATAATTAACAATTAATAACATATGCCACTCCCTTGCGGAAACATAGTATTTTTTATTGATTTCATTACAGGACATACTTGCAAAATAATCCTTAAATAGCCCAAAGTGGAGCTTATTACACAAAGAATTGTGCAAAATTATGAGCACTTGTATTAAAAAGGTAAATCCAGCAATACTTATCCCTAAACAGGGTTAATAAACAGATGAGACAAAGTAATCTATACTTATGGCAATGCCTGTTGTAACTGACAAGCAACAGGACTGTGGAAATATTTTAAATATAATATTTCATCCTACCGATGCTGAGGCAGGCAGGTTGTGGGATAATTTATGTTACACATATACATTCTTAAAATATAATATAAAATACCTGGTCTATCCAGTTAAAATAAAACTAATAATTATCTATCAATATTATCAGACCAGACTCCTTGTAGGGTAGCCAGAGAAGATGAGTCCTAACAATACAATACAGTCATGATAAATTTATGGAGATAACCTTTATGGTCAGCAGTATATATTTTGAAAAATTCAGTAAAACATTCAGAAATACAACATAGGTTTTACAAAGAAACCATAATATTGTAGGCTAAAGGTATTCACTGACTTTGGTATTTAACTATGACCCTATTAAAATGTGTGTATGTCTTCAACGGCAAACATACTTTTATTGTTTTTTTTTTTTGTGCAATGTCTTGCAATCTTATATATGTATGTATATATAAAAAAAGTCATGCAAATGACTTAATAATAATAACTATTTAAAAATTTAACGATATTATGTTGACATTCTACAGTTGATGAAAAATTGAGTTACAATATTTGAAACTATAGATTATCTTAAACAAGAATAATCAAAAGTATATTTTTATCACAGGTATGATAAACATTATGTAGTATCAGCAACAATCTTAGGCCTAAGAAACTTGATATTGTTTATTTATTATTAATTATATCACCATGCCAGATCCCAAGTGGGGTAGGCTGAGGATACATAATATTATTATGATATTAAAGGAAATAAGAATGATATGTATGTATTACATGTATAGTAAGTAAGTTGAGTGACATTCAATTCTTACGGTTGGACATCTAGAACTAACTAGAATGTTACTCATTGCAATTTCTACTTATAAAAAACAGTCACATACAAAGGAGAGGAAGTGTGGCATTTCAGGGTATGACAAAATTCAGTTATGAATAGGATTCCCAATATCATATACTTATAGTCCGTAGTTTGGTCTAGTCATTAGTATTTTTTCATAATTAATAAAATGGTTCAGGTGTGACCCGATCGTATTGCCAAAACGAATGCTCGCGGGCGTTATTGCGCAAGAACGAATCGTTAGGTGATACATAAATATTTATGTGGCTAATGATTTATTTGTCGGCGCACACTTAAAACATGGAAAACATGCCGGGATATTTTCGGAATATATATTAATAATTGTGGTAAAGTAATAACACTGGGAAAGGTTAAATTTGTTTACCACACATTAGCACTGCCCTTCGTTCCAGACTCTAAATTTGGGGGGAGGGGGTGATCATATAGGTATTCAATATAGTGAAGAATATCTCCAGATAAGACCATTACCTCTAATACAAAAAATGTTAAATTTTGGTATATAACACACTACAAGCGCAGCTGCTGCGCACGCACACAGTCGAACACTCGACTCACTCACTCATTCGCTCGACTATCGATAGGTTGAGTAGTTCTGTTTTTGTTGTATACATCTCTAAAGATTAAAAATATAATTAACATTATATAACCGAACTTTGACATAAAAGAAAAATATTTAATTATAAATTAAATAAGTAATAATAGCAAAAACATTGTTATAATCGCCAAATTAATTTGTAGTCTTTGTCTAGTACTATACCCAAAAAGAGATCATTAGTCAATGCAATATGTACTTTTATACGAGCATAAAAGGAACACAGAGCAAGGGGACGGACACTGTTCTGGAAAGGGATAATGATCAAATCGGAGAACAAGCGATCTAAGTGGAATACACAGGTAATTTAAGCAGTGATATACGGATACTAAGAGTGACAGCGTTTCGGAAGCAGTATTTGGGTACTAACGAGAGTAATACTAGTGTGTGATTAGTTCGCGTGTGTATTTGCATACGACGTACTGTTTTGTGTACAGCGCCTAATAAAGTACTTAGCACGTTATTTGGCATTTAATTGCCCCGCAAATATAACATTGGTGTCAGAAGTGGCATGCCGATTCTACCGCGTGAAAACGGGGTACGTACTCCACAGACCAGACGTCAAGTGGAAATGGATGCGGCACGTCAGCGGAGCCTTCAAGAGGAGGAGCAGCAGGCCGAAGCGGGTACTTCAACGACAGTAGAGACAGCACCAGGGGGAAACTCGGTAGATATGGCAACGCTGCTGGCTGCCATCCAATTGCAATTCAAATTCAAATGCAATTCAGGCTAATCAAGATGCCAGCCGCCGCGAAATACAAGAAGTTATCCAGGCCAATTAAGAGGCAAGCCACCGCGAGCTTCAAGAAGTAATCCAGGGCAACCAAGAAGCCAGCCGCCGCGACCAAGAGGCCAGCCGCCGAGAGCTTCAGGAAGTGATCCAGGCCAACCAAGAGGCAGGACACTCGAGGATTTCATGGAGGCACTACAGACGTGCTACGGAGAAAACCATTTAGAGCAGGTCTATCCAGCACAACTCCGAGACTGAGCCCAGAAGCTTGGTGAGAGTCTCCAATGGGCATCGGAGGTTGAAAGGCTAGTTCGTCGAGCCTTTGCGTCAACGCCAGCAGCTATTGAGGTCCAACTTATAGGGCCTTTCATCAACGGCATACGCTGCGGGCGGGCGCTGGCTAGTCAAGTTAAGGCCCCAACCGTCACCATAACTCAAGTTTGCAATGGAAATAGTCTAATCATCGACGGCACCGTAAACAATCAAACTTGCAGTTTTACAGTGGACACCGGAGCATCCCGTACAATCGTGAGGGCAGAGCTGCTGAAACGCACCATAATGTGGGAAAAGCAGGTTCCATCATGCCATCTTCAGACAGCGTCCGGCCAGCCAGTTAATGTCCACGGTGAAACGAAAACTTAGAATTGGCGACCGCATGTATCTACAGTCAATACTCATTTCCAGTATCACCGATGATCGCGTTTTGGGTCTAGATTTCTTAAAAAATTAGTAGTGTATAGTGGATATCGCTAGAGGAGTATTAAGTTTTCCTGACCAAGAAGTTTGTCTTAAAGGATCACAACCCTGCACCCTTTATTGCCTAAAGGATACCACACTAGCGTCCAGATCAAAGAATTTAGTGAAAGTGAAATTTCCAGCAAACCTCAAGCAAAGAAGATGACTCATTGTGGAAGATACTGGCGATCACCCAAAGCCAATAACAGCTAGAACATTATTAATGTCCCAAAGAAACACAAGGGAAGAATTCTTAACCTGAGTAACGAAGAAATCCACCTGAAGAAGAACAGTGTGGTTGGAAAAAGCAAAGAAGTAAAGTACCTGGGACAGTTGAATAGCTCTCCGGATAAGCAGGCTGTGCTAGAAAGATCACATTTGAAAACTTCTGGTAGCGCCTCAGGAAAATCGATCACATTCAGAACTACGGCAAGCCAAAGATCTATTGCTGAAGTTTACAGACATCTTCGCCACTGGAAGTGACTACGGAAGGACGGGACTCGTGAAACACCAGATCGACACAGGTAACGCTCATCCCATAAAATAAAGACCACGACGCATACCCTGGGCTAGGGAAGCGGAGGTAACTGAATTGATCAGGGCTGAAGGGCGGATATGGCTGACAACAAAATAATCGAACCTTTTACGCGTCCATGGTCATCACCAGTGATCTTAGTAAAGAAGAAGGACGGCAGTACTAAGTTTTTGTTGATTATCGGATGTTGAATAATATCACAAAGAAGGACAGCTACCCGCTGTCCCGAATCGATGACACGCTGGATATACTCAGTGGTATGAAGTGGTTTTCGACTATCGATTTGAAAAGTGGCTACTGGCACGTGGAAATAAGACCGGAGGACAAAGAGAAGACATCGTTCAGCACCGGAATTGGGAACGGTTTATGGCAGTTCAATGTTATCCCATTTGGATTAAGCAACGCTGCAGCAACATTTGAACGCCTCATGGAAAGAGTGATGGTCGGCCTTTTCGGTGACGTATGCCTGGTCTACCTCGATGACGTTATTGTCATGAGGCGGAGTTTCAAGGAAAATTTGAGGAATTTGGAGAAAGTCTTTGCCAGGATCCGCGAAGCTAACCTTAAATTAAGCCCAAAGAAGTGCGCTCTCTTTAAAAAGGAAGTAAGCTATCTTGGACACATCATCTCGGCGGAGGGAGTGAAAACTGATCCCGAGAAGGTAAAGGCTGTTCAAGAATGGTCCGAACCAAAGAATAAAACAGAAGGTCGCGCCTTCCTGAGGCTATGCACATACTACAGACGGTTTGTCAAAAATAATGCATCAATTAACAGAAGAAAAACGCGATTTCATCTGGAACCTGAATTGCGAGCGTGCCTTCAGCGAACTTAAAGAATGCCTGTGTGAAACCCCTTTCGGGTTATTCAAATAGGGAAGGAAGACTTATTTTTGACACTGATGTCAGCAACACCGGTATAGGCGGAGTTTTGTCACAAGTTCAGGGAGATCGCAGCGTTGTGATAGCGTACTTAAGCAAGGCACTTTCTAAGCCGGAAAGAAATTACTGTGTAACTCGGCGTGAATTACTTGCAGTGATGAAGACCCTACAACATTTTAGCAAGTATCTTCTAGGAAGACAGTTTACACTTAGGACAGATCATGCTGCACTTAAATGGTTGCTACAATTCAAAAATCCTGAAGGTCAAATAGCAAGATGACTCGAGCAACTACAGAAATTTGACTTCGAGATTGAACACCGGAGTGGCAAAGGACACAATAATGCCTTATCACGAAGATCATGTGCAGAAGACTGAAGCACTGCCAAAAGAATGAGTCGCGAGAAGAATTCCGACTTATAAGAACTCATGGTCTCGATGATGAATGGACAGGAACAACAATGAAGCAGGCACAAGAAGAAGACCGTGATCTTCGCCCTATTCTGGAATGGAACAATAATGGATGCAAGCCCCAATGGGGTGCAGTGTCTGCTTATAGTACCCATACCAAGGGCTATTGGGCTCAGTGGGACAGTTTAGTCCTGGAAAATGGTATGCTATATAGAAAATGGGAGTCCAACGATGGTAAAGAAGTGCCTATGCAGGTGATGGTGCCACAGTGCAAAGTGGCTCCCCTTTTACGGCACATCCATGAAGGCGTTTCGGGTGGACATCTTAGAGTCAAGAAAACGTTGATTAAAATGCGACAGCGGTTTTATTGGCTACGTTGTCGAGAGGATGTTGAGGATTGGTGCTGTAAATGTACTGCATGTGCTTCAATGAAGGGTCCACAGACAAGGAGTAAAGGTAAACAGAAGTTGTACAACGTTGGCGCACCATCGCTATCAACGTTTCTGGTCCGTTCCCGGAGACCGATGATGGCAATAAATACATCATAGTTGTAAAAGACTACTTTACTAAATGCTGGAAGTTTTCGCAACACCTAACCAAGAAGCTACAACCGTAGCAAAGAAACTGATCCATGAAGTGGTCTGTCGCTATGGCGTTTCTTTGGAGCTACATTTAGACCAAGGACGCAACTTTGAATCGGCTCTGTTCCAAGAAATGTGCAAGCTCCTCGGTATCCACAAGACCCGAACAACTCCAGCGCATCCGCAGTCGAATGGCATGGTCGAGAGGTTTAACCAAACTGGAAAATTACACGTTCTACTGAATATGGAATATGCAAGGTTTTACAAGTAACAGTCACTGAGATTCTTAAAATATTATCTGCCTACATTGATAGGTGAAGTCAAGCCAACATTTTAGTTCTTCACTATTGAAAGCAAATTTTCGTGGACCCCCGCTTACGAATTGTGAACCCCCATTTTTCGTCACGCCTACGTAGACCCCGTCGAGTCTCCCGTAGACTCCTGGGGTCCACCTGGACCACTTTGGGGACTAAGGATTTACACAATCAATTTCATGATTCGTCAAATCAAGAAGGCATACAATTCGTCTAATTATTGTATAGTCGCACACATCTGCTGCATTTATATACAGCTCTGTATGCATTAATACCTAAGAATTAATACTTACACTGTTGCACAGGCTTCTAAATCACTAGAACGGACTAGACCCGATTGGCTTCTTGGCTTATAGCTTACCTAATAAATCTAATGTTTGGGCAATTCACGATTAGGAAGATTAGCAATGGCAGCTGAGATGCAAAATCTGGGATACAGTAACAAAACTGGACAGCAAAAATATCTATGGATATGAGAGCACCTAGTTTCCCAGCAAATAAGGTAATAAATAAATAGGTGGTATGTAATATGGTACCTGTCCTACTCATTTTTGTTCGGTAAGCAAATGCATACACGATACACCAATCTTTGGCGAGACATTTCTAGTCCAAATTTGATAAAACGAGTTTATTTCTTCAAATGCACCCTGCCGATTGCACCCAAAGAGGTTTCATCATATGATTCATCCGCTTTTTGGAAAACGTACGCCTACAGTGCGACATGGATATTTTGGTTCATGAATAACATTGGCAGAGCGGCATTGCTGTGAAATTAGGGTTAAGATATAGCAAAATTTTCCTATTTCAAGAGAATTACTTCAACAGGACCCACCTGTTGAAGTAATTCCCTTGATTTCCTTCCCACTAATTAAAAAAGAACTTGGATAAATTTCATAGCAAACAGCAACTCTGCGACTGTCATGAAGTGACATTTCACTTGATGACAACTTGACGACAACTAACGCTTAGTTCCTTTACCGTTCTATTCATGTATGTATCGATTTGTCACTTTTTTAATAACTTGTCAAACTTGACATTGGCAGAATCATCGGTTAAAGATGGAGTCATAGATTACAATTGGAATTGGAACAGCGTTAGTTCCGATTTTGGCCGCAAGCCAAATGATCCTTGTATGACTGTACACTTTGTGACATTTTCATAGGAGTTTTCTACTTTACTAGAGCGACGTAGAGACAAGAAACAAGTCGCCAATTGTCGACAAGTGTCGCGGGTCAAGTAAAAACGCAATTTAATATGCGTTGATATGCAGCTGTTGCCTGAATTTATTGTATATTATTTTAAATCTTGAATATAATATTAGCCCTGTTAAGAAACTGTCCCACTTTTGAGCACGGGCCTCCTCTCAAACTGAGAGGGCTTAGGTAGTCCACCACGCTGGCCCAGTGCGGGTTGGCGAACTTCACACACCGTCGAGAAACTCTTAGGCATGCAGGTTTCCTCACGATGTTTTCCTTCACCGTTAAAGCAAGTGATAATTAATTTTTAAAACGCACATGCTTTCGAAAAGACAGAGGTGCGTGCCTGGATTTGAACCCGAGACCTTTGACTTTGCAGTCCAACGGTCTAACCACTAGGCTATCACTGCTATCAAATCTTGAATGCTGAAATTCAATCAATCAATCAATCAACCTATCGCAGTCCACTGCTGGACATAGGCCTCTCCTAACACGCGCCATTGTACACGGTCAATGCTGAAATTGGATTCTAGCTTTATATTAATTTAGATTATTCTTCAATTCCGCAGATGATCTTATGACGATACCATTCATGATGTTTTATAGGTCGTTAGGGGCTTATGAACGACTTTTACTACGGCAACTCTTATCGAAATTAAATGAAATTCTGCTGACTTGCCTTAATTAACTGCTTAGAAAAGAGCCGTTAGAGTTATATCAATGTAAGAAAGCATGCTTTTCTAGCTCGAAGTGCTCGTAGGTCAATCATACCTACGTAATTTAAAGAAAGTCTTGTTGACATGAAAATAATAGGTATTCCGATTTTGATCATTTCATTTTCTATGAAAAATCTGATCTGGTACCGAGAGGAATTTTTAAAGATTAAGTTGCTTGGTATTGATTTTAAATAAATTTATGCATGTGTGTTTTCGTGAAATAAATCTCGCGTGGTTTAAAATAAAAATAAGTTATTGGCACTCTCATTTTTCCTGAACGAATAATTAAAGGTATACTGT
This sequence comes from Phalera bucephala, assembly GCA_905147815.2. Classification (NCBI taxonomy): domain Eukaryota; kingdom Metazoa; phylum Arthropoda; class Insecta; order Lepidoptera; family Notodontidae; genus Phalera; species Phalera bucephala. Next base: position 34,933,068 of record LR990615.1, on the reverse strand, counting down.
GTACACACATATTTCGGCAATAACGCTAGACCACAATATAATAAGGTATGCGCCAAGATTTGATTAGGAAAATTCTTTGATAGAAACTTCAATAACAATTTCTCCGAGGATTCAACGCAGAACCCCATAAGCGTCAGCCATACCTAACGCCATCAGATCAGCGACGCAGTAAAATATTTACTTCCATCATTAAAAAGTCATAATCACTTCACAAAGTAGGTATTCTGAGCGCTTGGCATAAACAGTTCATTAAACTGTTTTCTTTAACAAGAAAAACTTCCAGAATGTTCGAGTTGCGAGAATTTCTTTTTATACTGTAACTTTGTAGACGGCAACTGAAATCTCGAGATTCTTCAGCAGTTGAAAGAAACCTCGGTCCTGTTCACATATATTTGTTGTACTTAAAACAATTTAACGATTTCTCGACCGCCTCTTTTCTCGGATATGAAAAAAACGGAGTCACACAAAATTTTATCTAGTGCGGAAATTGACCCAGCAAGTACTTGATCCAGTAGATAAAGCGACTTCAGCTCTGAACCACTGTACCCAGTCGTCTATATTTGTTGTACAATCTAATAATACCTCGACTACCTCGTTGGATTAGTGCCGAATAATGTGCGTAGTCATCACGAAGAAGGATCGAATATAGTGCGATTTTTATCGAATAATTCCCAATCCAGAGTTTGACATATTACGTACGCAATATAATCACAAAAGCCTGGCTCCCTATTACGTTCATGTTTAACATCATCGGGTGTATACAGTACCTAGTCAAATATAAAGGCCGGCGTGACTTTATAAAAATATATTTATTTCACAATACAAATTAATAATAGATACTCAAAATATTAATGCAGTCAATTAATATTACTTAACGTTAGTGCGAACGGTAAGAGAGCTGAGTCGATATTAAATGTACTTTGCTTGGCGATGGCTTTTATAGGCATCGTCAAGTAAACAACTCCTTCTAGAATGAACCCACGCGTTATACGTCTTATTAATTGATATCTGCTTATTTAGCAAAACAGTTATGAGAATTGGACTGAGACTAAACAAGTAACCTGATATCTGTTTACATGATTAATACGCAGCTGAGGCAAGTTAAGCTGATTAAGCAAAACAGTACTTGGAATTATATTCTATGAGCAACAGTCTGTTTATATTGCATCATCTTTTAAAGTACTTGCACTGAGCTGTGTACTGGTCTAGTATACATAACTCCTCCCTCCATAAGTTCAAAATCAGCGTTCGATTTTTGAGAATGTTGATTTTGCTTATGTTTACATAAGGACAATATTTTAGACTTATAAATATATAAAACAATCAAAAGCACAATTAATAATATTACATAAATGATTATAGAACCTAAACTTATGCTATGCACATTCACTGAATATACGTGGTTTTCACTGAGATTTTCACTTTTACTGTTTAACACATGTGACAGGAACTGAAGATCTTCTAAGTTGACCTCATCTAGGCTGATTGGCTGCTTGTAGATTTTCTCTGCTGCTGTGATGCTTGGTAAATTTATAACTGGAACTTGATGGAAGACTTGATTAGTTAATTGAATGAGACGTTTCCTTAATGTGATGTTCTCTAATTTAGCTTCACATTCATTATCTAAGGTTAATATATAGGTGCCAAAAATGTTGAACTGGTTGAAATCATTTTCACAGTGCTCTGTGAGAAATGTCTGTTTTCCTGAATATAGTAACCATGTGTCAGGCCGAATAGATTTGACCTTGACTTTTGAGGATTTCACTGTAAGTGGAGAACATGATGTAATTTGTGAAGAAAATTTCATCAAATCTGTAATGCATAAGTCTTCATTAGTGACAGATAAATTATCTTCATAACACAGGAATTCTCCTTCGTCTATTTCTTTGCATGATTGTGATAGTGGAAGTATATCTGACCCTCTGACCAAGATTTGGGAATATTGAGGCGTTATTAGGAATGTTAGGTTTAAATGAGGATTATACATGGGAAAAGGATGAAGGTTGTAATAGTTATAGAAATCTAATTGGACAATTGGTATTGACATAATAAACGTTATTCGTTTGTCCTTAATATATGCTCTTATGTCTATACAATGTTCAATTTTTATCAAATTATCGGAATTTACTGGATACATTAATTTATCTATTTTCTCTATATCTTTAAGAGTTGATAACAATTCATCTATGTCTAAAATGGATTGATGTAAAATATTTAATCTACTGAAAGCAATAGCTGTTTCAACCTCATCTAACCTAGTTAACAAAATTTGAAAATTATGGATAATTAAATCGAAAGTATTCAAGACAATTTCCTTACTATGTTGGAATTGGGTTTTATTCAGAATGGATTCTATTTCGTTAATTGTTTTGTCTATTTCAATAAAATTATTTCTCGTAGAGTTTGTCAGATTTACTAATACTCCAATTGTTTCGGAAACTAATGATATTTTGTTGTCAATAGCGTTTTGTTTAGATTGAATATGACTTATTAAGGAATCGTATCTAATTGCATCTTCATTATCTAAATTGCCTGTAATGGCTTTGACTATTGAACCTAGAGGATTTAAAATACCTCTTTTAATTCAAATTGTTGGGACTAATTGATTATAACGCTCTAATGTTAAACTCATAATATACTCAGTTTGCATTTGTGCATCTATGATATTTCCGTCTAAGAAATATACATTTAATTTTTCTTTTAAATAATCGTTAACTTCATAATACTTGTTAACGTTATATTCAATACTGTTACTAACAAATTTTAAATCTAATATTTTAATTATATTCCAATTATAAGTGCTAATGAATGCTTGTCCTTCCTTAACTGGGAAGATTCCAGGATTATCTTCAATTTTCTGAAGTTGAAGGGCCAGGTTTTGGGCTGCCTGTACGAGGATCAGGAGCGCGAACCTGCGGAGGACGTTTTATATCTTTTATTGGGACTTTTGTGTGTCTCTGATGAGACTCTACTGGTACTGTGTTTCTATTAATTGTTCCAATAATTTTTGCTTTTTTATAACGCGGTTGGTCTTTACTACGCCTAATATTGACACCTTTTATGAAGACGGTGTCTCCTTGTTTGAATTTTATTCCTTCTTCACCGCTACGTTTTTCTCTGATTTTAATTTTATTATTTATCATTTTATCGGTTAAGAAATCATATAAGTGTTTAGTTCGTTTACGGTGCTCTAAAACAAGTTGCTGTGTATAATTTTTCTCAAAATCAACTTCAAATGCATTGGATGAATCTGTATGACCAAAAACTACTTCAAATGGCGTAAGACCAGTTGTTGAATGTATGGACTGGTTATACGACATTATCGCGTATGTCATTACTGAGGCAGTATCTGTTATTTTCCTTTCATATTTTGCAAGTCTATAAATTTCTATTATTGTGGAATGAAAACGTTCAACAATGCCCATTGAGTTGGGGTTATGGGGTGTTCCAATATGTAAATCTATTTTATAAAATATTAACATTTCTTTAAGTAAATTATTATTGAATTCTGAACCTGGATCTGAACTTATTTTTCTTGGTACTCCGTAAATGGAAAAATATTTGATTAATGCTCTAATTATTTCTGGTGTTGTTCTATTTGAAACTTCTATGGCTTGACCTAATTTACTAAAGGAGTCTACTATCGTTAGGAAATATTTGCCTTCTATGGAAAATAAGTCTATGAAAATTTCCTGAAAGGGTCTAGTTTGAGTTTGAGTTAATTGAAGTTTAGGATTTAAAGGTTTTCTATCGTATTTCATCGTTTTGCATGTTTCACAAGAATTAATTATACTTGATACGGTTTGTTCTAAATTTTGCCAGAAAAATGTTCGTTTAAGATGAGCAATGGTTTCTTTTATGCCACGGTGACAAGTTTTGCCAATATGGTATTTTAACACTATATCACGCTGCTCATTTTCATCTTCAACGTACACTACACGTTTTGTGCATTCCAAGAATTTTACTGAATCTTTTTTGAATAAGGTTATAATGATTTCTGAAAATTGTTTACGATGACGTTCATCGTCAAAGTATAGGAAATATTTTATTTTAGGCCTAATATATTCTTTAAGGAATGATTTTATTAACTGGGTATTATTTAATGGTAAATGGACTTCTAATACTTTTTGTTTATCTCTGGATAAGTTTTTAACAGTAAATTCATTTCTGTTCCAGGTGTACACAAGTATTTGATTGGGTTTAGTATCAATTGCTTCTTGTAAAATAGGAATATTAGCAGAATCCATGTTTTGTTCTGAATGGACAGTTATAAAAGATGATTCTGATTTTTCAGATGCGGTTAAGGTGCTACTATTTAAAGATGGAACTGGGTTAGTTAATTCTGATTTGCTAGAATTTTCGGAAGATATTGTTATGGGACTAGAGGCATTAACTTTCATTGATAGATTATCTTTTAGTATATTAATTTTTGCACGTGAAAGCGCATCAGCGTTTCCATTTTGTTTACCGGGTTTGTATTTAATTTCGTAATCAAATGCTGTTAATTGTAATTTCCAATTGGTAAGTCTACTTCCGGGTTCTTTAACTGAATTTAACCACATTAGGGGTTTATGGTCACTTAATATGGTAAATTTATTTCCATATAAGTATGGCCTAAATTTTCTACACGCCCATACTATGGCTAATAATTCTTTTTCTATTGTACTATAACGGGTTTCTGCGTCGTTTAATGTTCTACTAAGATAAGCTACAGGCTTGTCACTACCTATCGGTCCTTGTGATAGTATAGCGCCAAGGGCATAATTGGATGCGTCGGTTGTTAACAAAAATGGTTTAGTGAAATCGGGATATTGTAAGATTGGGGCATTTGTTAAAATTTCTTTACATTTCTCAAGTGGACCTTGTGATCACCCCACTGGAAGTAATTTTCTTTTTAATAAAATACGACAATGTTTTACGTAAGTTCAGCGATGCTTGTCTGATTCTTACGGCCCTAAGTGGTGATCTACGGCTTAGCGATGCGTGTCTAAATCCCGTGAGATCCTAAATTCTAATCACAAATTAGCGATGCTTGTCTAATAATGCGATATCCTTTTATCCAAATAATTCCCGTGATTTTTGACCGGAATTACAGGCTCGGGGTCTGAATGAAATTAGCGATGCTTGTCCAATTAAATTCAGAATAGACAGAAAAATAGGAACATGTGGGAAAGGTCAGAACTCACACAATGCTGCAATTTTTCATGCCGAATATCCGCTCTTTGAGTATCTGCAGGCACTTCTTGACAAAATTTCTTTGTTCGAAGGTAGGTCTTTTTCTAGGATTCAGCCAGGCGATTGTGGTCCGGAATCGATGCTTGTACTCCTACACGGCGTTGAGCTTGTCTGGTATGACTACTGCAACACTTATCGCGACTGAAATCCTACCGTTCGGCTGCGCCAGTCAAATATAAAGGCCGGCGTGACTTTATAAAAATATATTTATTTCACAATACAAATTAATAATAGATACTCAAAATATTAATGCAGTCAATTAATATTACTTAACGTTAGTGCGAACGGTAAGAGAGCTGAGTCGATATTAAATGTACTTTGCTTGGCGATGGCTTTTATAGGCATCGTCAAGTAAACAACTCCTTCTAGAATGAACCCACGCGTTATACGTCTTATTAATTGATATCTGCTTATTTAGCAAAACAGTTATGAGAATTGGACTGAGACTAAACAAGTAACCTGATATCTGTTTACATGATTAATACGCAGCTGAGGCAAGTTAAGCTGATTAAGCAAAACAGTACTTGGAATTATATTCTATGAGCAACAGTCTGTTTATATTGCATCATCTTTTAAAGTACTTGCACTGAGCTGTGTACTGGTCTAGTATACATAACTACCTACACCTCTGCCATCTGCTTGGGGACTATAGCCGTGACGATGTTTATTTTTTATTTCGTGTTCTAACAATAAGTTTCTAAAGTGGTGGTGTCAAAGTCCATTGAATTTTATGACTTACCGTATATACCTCTGTCAGAATATGTATAAATATTAAGTATTTATACAATATATTATTACGATAAAAATAAAACAAATTGTGTGACTAGTCGCTAGACTAGTAGACACATCATCACGGAATCGACCCCTGAAAATGGTAACAGTGGTTGTGGTTGACCGAGACGAAGACGGCGTGATGACTTGGACACATTTACATTGGCCCCGGATCGGTTTTCATAGAGACCTAAGAGCTAAGCCTTAGCGCAGCATAGGGATACAGAATACGGAATAAAAAAGTTTATTAGAAAAACTGACCACAAGCAAAAATAATACCGCATTTATCAAAACAAATTTCTTTGTTCGCAACAGCGTCTAAAAACAAGCATCTCAATTTAACTCCCATTAAATTAAAGTCAGCTGTGCGTGGCGAGAATAAGACAAACCATTTGTAACTGTCCCACGAACTCATTACGGAAAAGTTCCTAGCTGATTGTTACGAGCGCCTGACGGTGGGTACAAATAAAACACAACTACAAACGTTACAATTGTTAATTGTAAAAAAACTCAAAAAAAAGAAAAAGAATTATACTGAAAATAAATCATTTACAACACCCGGGGTGTGGCACAGGGAAGCTTTCTGGTCTTTAAAAGAACCTATGTGCGCTAACTTATCTATGGTCTGTTCGATCCCGTGACGCGTGGGGGTCTTCGGTGAGGAAGCTTCCGCTGACTTAGTGGGGAACTCGGAGGTGCCCTGTGGCTCACGGTGATACTATGGAAGGCCCTCAGCCGCAGAGGTCAGCTGGAGTCGACGGGCAGAAGTGTTGCCTGTTGGTTCACAATCCGTACTTCACAATCCGTACGGTGGACCCCCAGTTTCCTGGAACGCGTCGAAATGACACTTGTAGCGCGAAAGATCCGATACCCAGGCACTAGGTGAGACCAGGAGTGAGCGTCGGCATCTTTCGCGAAGCAATTAAAAATTACACGGAATGGAGTGGCGACATTTAGGTCCGGTTGAAATATAATTCAAAGAAAATCAAATATTTAAATGAAATATAATTACCCAACCCAGAATCAAACCCCAACTGTTTATATTTCGGACGATCACCATTACACTACGCTATGAGGTACAAAAGAAAAGATTACATTTTAACTTATACGCAATACAGGTAGTTACCAATAAATATATCGAGTGAAGCAATGACCTTTGATATTTATTTCGCCGGGTACATCGAGATCCTTCTTATCGTAACATCACGCTAATCTAGCAAATAAATCTCCCAGCTATGTGTTTGTGTTACATTATATGAACTAATACAAGGAAGTTTAGTTTATGTATAACATTCCAACTATTATACAATTGCCTTTAAAACCTGAACGAAATTAAGATATGTGTCAATGCAAACATTTTAATTACATTACTACGAGTTTATTAATCATATGAACAATCTTGTATACAATTTTTCGGTAGCAATTTTTAATAGACTACTGACTACAAAAACGAAAAGCTTATTATTTTCAAGTATGTATTGAAATTTAGCATTTATGGAATTTTAACAAAGTAAATATTATAGAATAATAGGTTCTTATTAAGATACACACAAGCCACCGATGATAACAACACACGCGTAGAATACACAGTGGGAATTAATTATCGCGGCCATATATCCCCTGGTTTCTTGTGAAGGCAGGACTGATTTGGAATAAATTAATATGATAATAGAATGTTAATGAAGAAAACTAACGCGGTGAAACATATTTAAAACTTATCGGAATGATTAAATAGATAAGGTTATATTTTACCAATTTTAAGATACTCGCTGTCACATTTCGTTACGTTGTTAAACCACTATTAAGAAATATATAGCCATAGAATTTTTTTACACTATTAAAAGGTAGAAGTAATCACTTGTTGAATAGTAATCGAATTAATCCAGTCACAAAAAATTAGTTATCAGCAACCAAACCTATTGGAATTAATTATATTAAACTTACCAAGGGAGTTGAAAAATGATGCTATCCGCTTTTAATTTTCTTTTTTATTTTAGTATAACACTGATTTTACTACTTTTCAAAAATGAGAACAAATAATCACGAATATGAATCACTTATAGTTGTGCGATCTCTGACGTCGAAATTCCTTTCTTCCTGCGCGAACTCGTTTTTATATACTTATATCGGGACAGCCTACTTCCTCCCTGAGGCAACAGTGCGCACTACCCAGATTTCTAGATCCTTCGTATGAGACGAGACAGAGATATGGAAAGAACGGCTCAACCGAAGCAGGTCACGCCCTAAACTATTGTCTATATTCTAGAAAATTCTTGTGGTACTGTGATAGCAATAATCGAACCGAGCGAGATGGAATCATTCCCAGGTACTTGACCCGTTGTTCGCTATTGTATTATTTTTTTGATATTCCTAGATATTTCTATGTTGTGGGCGTTTGTTATCAGATGTTCTAGAAAGAATTTGATTTCCGGTACCAACGCATACCTTATATGGTCGTTATGATGCTATCACTAGTTAAAGCGCGCGGTTTCCATTCGATTGTAACAACTAGTTATTTTGTTTGTTTGTGTGTAATGTTTTTTTGTATTTATTTTATATTTATAGAACGTTGTTACGACGTAACAAGATACCGTTTTCAATTTCATTCAATAGCATTTTCCTGTTGTCTTAAGTAAAACACCACTTAACCGATATGTAAAATACTATTTTGTGAGACCAATGATGTACTTGGTGCGTTATTCAGAATATAACATAAAGCTCCTAGTGTGGAGTTATTTTTAATAAGAAAACAATATTCCATCTAGTAATAGTTTTACACGGGGGACAATTAAAACTTACAATACAGTTTAAAACTGTAATAAATTGCTTAAGTTGAATTTGGAAAATTGTACACTAATTAATATAGCTCCCAATGGTCGGAGAGTTAGTGAAAGTCAATGTGAAAACATATAGAGTGAGATAATGGGAGAGGACCCGTATCGTTTTAAGCATAATCATAAACATTAATTATTTTGTTTTAAACGTAGTTTCAATTAAGATCTTAAAAACGCGTTCCTTAAAACTTAGTCATAATAATGAAATACAAAATAATTATCGAACTAAAATATTTACTTAACAAGTTCGTTGCTGGAGTCAGTCTGCGCCAAAGCAAAAAAGATTCGCCAGATAAGCAGCCTCCTTGATACCTGTGCAAATTAACTAAACTACTAGGAAGAGGATTGCTATGGCATAGCATTGCCTTCGTGTGCTTGTACACAATTCCCTATCGTATGTTTCCACAACAATCTGTCTCTAGACGGCTCTAACAAAATGGTAGAGAATCTAATTTAGAAACTTTCTTTAGATTCCCCACGAACTAATTATACGTACAACAATACTAAACAATTAATTTCATTATCTTATTGAGCCTCGTATTGTATGAGGCTTTCTGTTTTATTCACAACAATTATATAGTAAGAAATACCTATTTAAACATCTTGGTTCGTCTAAATAAACACTTATTAAGCTTCACATAAACTTACACACTTTATTAAACCTAGCCCCACACTAAAGATTATTCATGTGAAGTGGATCCGCTAACAAACATGATGCTTACATACACAAACACCCAGACCGAAACAAATATTTGTGGGTAACACAAACATTGTCATGTGCGGAAATCGAACCCGCGACTTTTTGAACCAGTGGGCGAAGTGGTTTAAGCTCTTAGCTACTGGACCAAGCCATCCGTCAAAACTAGTAAAAATTTAAAATAAAATTAGACTACCTAAAGACGGGGGCGTCTTCCACACAAAAGGCTTTTTCCCTGTTCCAACAAAAAAAAATACCTACACGTGAGTTTTTCTCGGTAAACGACGGAAATAAGGCAGCCACGGATAATGAATCGTCTGCGATCTAAACTTTTACACTAAGGATAAATATGCTTTTATCTATACCTAGTACTTTATGATTAGGTATAGCGAGATAGGTAGGCCTAATTAAAATGAAGGTTAGCAAGGGCACTTCCTGAAAAATGCTTGCGTAATATGAGTCAAATGATTTATTTCGTATTAACCCTTGGTAGTGCATAAGTGCACTACCTATTCGCGCCTTTATTAAAAAGGCGACAACCCGATATTTCACGAACGCGCCCAATCATAGGAATTCCTTAATTGTAGTCGCCGCCGACTACAAACCTAACTCCCATCCTATCAGCCACTACCGCCGTTCGCGGCATGTTCTCATCGAACCTCCCGATGCCCTTAACTTCCTTCTTTCGGATGCAGATACCGTAAACAGGATCAGACACCGGCCTCGCCGGCAAAGTCGAAGAATCCCTTGACCGCCGGCTAGTACAGAGCAACACAGCGAGACACGTAGTATACGCCCTCCCCCATAGTGACTGCGCAACCAGAGGCCGTTCCTCCTTTAGGCGCCCTTAAGCTAGTTGTCCCCTTACCCTTTTGGCTCGAGTTAGTGACACGCTCGCCCTCTTATCCGATGAAGCTGTGAAGGCCCCGCGGCTAACAGCGTAGATCATTTACATACATACACACACTTACCTTTCGTCAATTTTCTAATTAATGCACTCGGATCCATCAATCGAGTATCCAATGGATCCAAGTGGACATCGCGATCCAGATGGGATGCTGCGTCCATTCCGGCGTGGTTCAGTGGTTAAGAGCTAAACCCGTTGAGCCCATTAGATCGAGTAGTTGCGGATTCTATTCCCGCACGGGAAGAATCTTTGTGTAAACCACAAATATTTGTCTTGGTCTGGGTGTTTGTTCAAGAAAATTTCATGTTTGTAAGCACATAGGGATCCCGATACGGGAATAATTCATAGTGTGGGGTTACTTTAAAAAAAACAAAAACTTATTAGATACGGCGGGAATCTAAGCTGTTTTATGTTGACTCGTTCGTCACGCCTATACCCTCGAGAGATGTATCCACTGTACACCCCATTATCTTCTCTCTCTATATATATCATCATACCAGATCTCCCGTGGGGTAGGCAGAGGGTACCCCACGGGTAGGGTTACAGTCTATCATTACGTTATTGATTATAATTCAAAAAAAAAAAAACACCGTACCGTCTATATTCCCCAGAGGGGGTGGATGAAGTGTACTGAGAACACCCACGTTTCGCCGACGATGTTAGGTCCCATGTAATAGGGGGCGAGCCTATTGCCATATCATCAGCATCATCATCATTTTAGCCTATACTTGTCCACTGCTGAACATAGGCCTCCCCAATCGCTTTCCAGCGTAACCGGTCCGATGCCACCTGCATCCAACGATTTCCTGCGATTTTCACCAGATCGTCGGTCCATCTGGCAGGCGGTCGTCCTACGCTGCGCTTGCCAATAAGTGGTCTCAACTCTAGAATCTTTCTGCCCCAACGCCCGTCCGATCTTCGCGCTATGTGGCCAGCCCATTGCCACTTCAGCATGCTAATCCTGAGGGCTATGTCGGTGACCTTGGTTCTTCTACTAATCTCCTCATTCCTGATTCGATCACGTAGAGAAACGCCGAGCATAGCTCTTTCCATAGCTCGCTGAGCAACTTTGAGCTTTTTTATGAGACCTATTGTAAGAGACCACGTCTCTGATCCATATGTCATCACTGGTAGCACACATTGACTAAAAACTTTAGTCTTTAGGCACTGAGGTATTTTGGATGAGAAGATGTTGCGCAGTTTCCCGAACGCTGCCCAGCCGAGTTGGATTCGTCGATTGACCTCTCTCTCAAAGTTGGACCTACCTAACCGGACTGCCTGTCCCAGGTAAATGTATTCGTCGACAACTTCAAGAGTAGAGTTCCCAACGGTGAGTGCGATGGGTACGACATGGACATTAAACATTATTTTTGTTTTGTCCATATTCATTTTGAGACCCACTTGTTGGGATACTCTATTTAGCTCACCGAGCATTCGTCCTAGATCTTCCAGCGACTCCGCCATGACCACAATGTCGTCGGCAAATCGAAGGTGAGTGATGTATTCGCCATTGATGTTGATGCCAAGTCCTTGCCATTCCAAGAGCTTGAAGGCGTCCTCTAAGGTGGCCGTAAACAGTTTCGGAGAAATGACGTCTCCCTGTCTTACTCCTCTTTTTATGGGGATCACCTTCGTGCACTGCCCCTGTACTCGGACTGACATGGTGGCGTTATTATACAAGCACTTCAACACTTCGATGTACCTATAGTCAATGCGGCATCGCTGGAGAGATCTAAGAACCGCCCAAGTCTCGATCGAATCAAAGGCTTTCTCATAGTCCACAAACGCCAAGCATAGTGGCCGATTATACTCCTCAGTCTTCTGTATAACCTGCCGCAGCGTATGTATGTGGTCTATGGTACTAAAACCTTTCCGGAAACCGGCTTGTTCGGGAGGCTGGAAGTCATCAAGCCTTCGTTCGAGACGATTCGTAATGACTCTCGAAAACAACTTATAAACATGGCTCAGCAGTGTGATGGGCCTATAGTTCTTCAATAAGGTGTTATCACCTTTCTTGAAAAACAGCACCACCACACCCCTGTTCAATGCTTCCGGCGTTTTCCCTTCAAGCAAGACGGAATTAAATAGCCTCTGAAGGACTTTAAGTACCGGCGATCCGCCCGCCTTCAGAAGTTCTGCAGTAATTCCGTCTTCACCCGGCGCTTTGTTGTTTTTTAGTTGTTTGAGAGCTATCCTAATCTCGCACAGGCTGATATCTTCAGTGCAGTGTCGGGTTAGCTTGGCTCTTGGGTCTTTTACCAAGTTAACAACAGGTTTAGCTACTGAGGTATATAACTGTCCATAGAACCTCTCTATCTCCCTGAGCACCTCTGACCTATTTGACGTTACGTTTCCGTCCTCCGTCTTCAGTTTCGTCAACTGGCTCTGCCCAATAGACGCGTCTCTTGCGAACACTTTAGAGCCCTTGTTCTGCTCTATGGTCTCCTCGATACGCCTTGCATTGAAGGACCGTAAGTCGTGTCGCAAGGACTTTAATATCTGTCCATTTAGCTGCCTATAGGACTTAGCATCATCGGAGGTTTGGAGCGTCATGGAACGTCGCTCAGCCATGAGGTTTCGGGTGTAGTCAGATAGTTTTTGAGGCCTATTTTTACGGTGAGTCTTAAAATACTTGGACCCGACCGTATGAACAGTCTCTACCAGCCTGTTGTTGATTTCGTCCACTGATGCGCTGCTGTCTAGCAATTCGAAGCGGTTTGACAATTCGAGTTGAAAGTTCTCGGGGTTTTGGATATATGCATGAGTAGGTCGGAGCGTAGACTTCATCAGACGCGATCTTTCCATTTTGACATTAATATTTAATGTGCCTCTGACCATTCGGTGATCACTGCCGGTTTTTACCCTATGAATCACGGAGACATCATTAAATATTTGTCGCTTGGTGCTCATGATGAAGTCTATCTCATTTTTTGTGGAACCATCAGGGCTCATCCAGGTCCATTTCCTATGAGGCGGCTTCTAGAAGAAAGAGTTCATCATAAAGAGTCCCTCTTTCTCCAGAAATTCGGCCAGCCTCTGACCCCTGGGGTTGCGCTGCCCATATCCAAATTGCCCTACTCTCAGCTCATCATCACCCCGTTGGCCCAGCCGCGCATTGAAGTCACCCATAACTACTGTAAAATGTGCTTTGGAAGTATGTATGGCTCTACTAATGTCCTCATACATAACTTCGACCTCATCATCTGAGTATGCCGAGGTCGGTGCGTAGACCTGTATGACCTTCAGCGAATATCTTTTGGATATTCTGAGTATCAGGTACGCTACCCTGCTCGACACACTAGTGATGGACACAACGTTGTTTATGAGTGACTTGTGGACGATAAATCCGACACCACCTTGGGACTGCTGTTCGCCCTCCCGGTAGAAAAACAAATTGCCGGATTTTAAGGTTATCGTGTCCTCGCCCTCTCTTCGGACCTCCGATAAACCAGTTATACTCAAGTGCAACTTGTCTATCTCTTCTTCCAGCTCAACTAGCTTCTCATCTGGCCTCAACGTGCGTGCGTTGTATGTCACCAGGGCCAATTTTCGTCGTTTTTGGTGGTAGCCGAATCTCTGCCGGAGATTCTTCGCACCCCTTGTCCTGTCGTTACCATGGCTGCTACCGTGGCCAGGACGAACAGGACTGCCGGGGACTAGGGGCCTGGGTTTGTACATTTCTTTCATGTTGATTGGGGGATTTGCCTTACTCGCCACGCTTGGCAGGCGGGTTGGCGAGCGCAGTTCAGTGGTCGTGGAAGTATCTAGGAGAACGCTGGTGCCCGTTCCCTAGTTGTCTCTTAGTCGCCTTGTACGACACCCATTGAGATGAGATGGGTTGATCCAATTCTAAGCCGGGAACCACGCAGCAATCTAAGCCGGGAACCACGCAGCAATACCGATTGCCATATACCGAGCACAATTCCAGAATCCGGACTCATACTGGGAATTTTCCGTTAGAAAAACTACATTTGTCCGACCTAGGATTTGAACCCAGGACCTCGTGATCACAAAGCGATGCGCTTTGCCACCAGACCAACGACGCAGTCAATTTATTATAATTCAAAAGGCGATAAAGCTCTATTTGCACCCAGAACTGACTTACAACACTGTGTAACAATATCAGTTTACAAGTTGGTATAATAAGCTATTGTAAATCCATGATCCATTTACATACTATAACTTTCGAGTTAATAATCTGAGGTCATTCCCCGTGCGTGCTTGTATCAATTTTAATCTTCGTTTTAATCCCACCCTTTAATTATTCTCCATAACGAAAGGGTGACCAAGAGTTTTGAAAAATAGTATATTTAAAACTCTAACCTTAAATACTCCTATATTCTTTGTTGTGCCGAAAAAGACCACTGTGCAGAAGAAGCTAATGTTAAACGTAACTTCGAAGATCTTTCTCCCGTGAACCAGAAAAGATCAACCGTCTCTTTTTTCGACCGGCACTTCTGAGATAAAGGTCGTAGTAATTGATGGCAGTGTGAACGCTTGTGCGATTTAACAGTATATAAGTGGAAACATTGTACGGTATATTCTTGGTATTCTCCACTCTCGTATCACGTAAACTGTCATTTTAATTATAAACAAATAAATAGTTAAAAGACAAGTTTAAGCCCTTATTTTTATTTCTACAGTAAAATATTACTCGAGTAATAACTCGTTAATAATTAAATCAGCCTATACTCTCCCACTGATCGAAAAACTAATTCTCTCAGAAATTAATTAGGTGAGATCGATGAAGGAGGAAGAGTATGAGGTCACATTGCATTTTTTCGGCCACCTGCAACTGAAAATTATCAAGCCCCCCATAAATCTTTTAACTTGAGTTACCAACCAATGGCTTATTGTGCCTTCTAAACTACACGGATGCATAAATATTGTGATGTTACAAATAACTAACTATCTCAGACTGGCTGCTGCAATGCTGCTTTGGTAATCGCGGTCATACAACGCTAGGAGTGATGATTCAAATTTCAAAGCCTTTATTTACTGATAAGAGTACAAGTTATAATAGTTACAGAATTAATATTAAGTTTATTTATGGCACGTCAGTGATCAGGGGGATCAGCGTGTCCTTTCGTCACGAAGGCCTCCTTTTGATTTTGATTTTCATCTCATCTGCCTCTTTACCTCTTTACACTAGACCTTGGCGTCAACTCAGACATTGCAAAGATCCACTAGTTCTTATTTTTCTCTCTCAGGTACGATTATTACGTATCCGAATTCAAGCTTTGAAAATATTCTCAATAAATACAAAAGAAATGGACACCCTCCCTCCCTTACGTCCACAGCACTTACCCGTTTGCCATGTACCGCCCTCGCTTAATATAAACTGCCTATGAAAAGAGATTATCGCAAGCTATTGTTGTTCACTTAATAACTGGAGTAATTCCATAATAACGTTAACGGTGTAATTTGCCGGATGATTTATTATTTATTTATTGATTTATAATTCCATTGCCCGTTGCACTTACAGACTTGCCAAACGCATAGGGAGCAATTTAATTACATAAAAAGAAATTCCTAATAGTACACAGAGTAGAAAATATTTTACGCTTAGATACTGAGTTCTTAGATTTACGCGAATATTACACATGAAATAAAACTAATTTTTCGGATTTTATCGCGGTTGAATTTTTATTTTTAAGTTCCCGACGTTTCGAGTGCTTTGCAGCACCCATGGTCACGGGAGGGACTGAGGTGTTAGACGTCCAAAAGGCATAGTTGTTCCGGGGTACCCTCAAACTTCTTAATTATTTTTGTTGGTCCGATCTACGCAGAATGAGCTCACGGTGTCTTGAGGTCTTGCAGTGTTATGCTTGGTTTTGGATTTGATTATATTAATTACCGGATCCCAAGTGGATGGAAGCACCCAGCCGTCTTCTCTATTAAAATTAGGATGTTTTTTAATTTCAATAGCCTCGCGAACCATCCTTGGTAGGAATCGGTGTTCTTTTACGAGGATTTGTGGTCTATCAAATCTGATGTTATGGCGGGTGCGGTCAAGGACATGTTCACAGACTGCAGACTTCTTTGAGCGACGGTGTTTTAGGTCAGCTATGTGCTCTTTAACCCGAGTTTTTATCGGTCTTTTTGTTTGTCCTATATAAGAGAGACCACATTCACAATCAAGCTTGTATACTCCTGCATCTTGTAGAGGGATGTGACACTTGACAGCTGGTAAAAATTGACTGATCTTCTTCGGCGGCTTATAAAATGTTTTAATTGAAGCACGCTTCAAGATGTAGCCAATCTTGTCCGTGACTCCTCTCATGTAAGGTAGCACAGCAGGGAGACGCTCGACTGTGGCTGGTTTCACTCGGTCACTGTGACGTTGGCGTGGGACTCGAAGCTTATTGTCGTGCAGGACTTGCTTGACATGTTGAAGCTCGGCAGCCAGATTTTTCTTGTCACAGATCCCTTGTGCTCTGTGTGTGAACACCTCAGTCCTTCCCGTGACCATGGGTGCTGCAAAGCACTCGAAACGTCGGGAACTTAAAAATAAAAATTAAACCGCGATAAAATCCGAAAAATTAGTTTTATTTCATTTTACGCTTAGGTTAAAATACTTATACAATAATTTACAAACGGTTTTAATATTGAATTAAATATGTCTAAATTTGGATTTTGAGCATTTGTTTAATATTGAAAGGTTATAACCGATTAAATCAGGATTTTGGTAACTCTTAAGGGAGTAATTAGATACAGACATAGAGATAGATCAATAGTTGAAAGGTTGTCATTATAATCTTCATCCAAGGGTCAATATCTAATTTGCCCTTAGTTTTGAAAAATGATTGTCACTTGCTACGGGCGGCGGAGATTATCGTGAGAAAATCAGTATTTCCAAGATAATTTAAGGATTATTATGAAAGATGTTTTATATTTTTATTCCAGAAATGGTGCCATGATTACCAATTATTGAGATTAAAATTACACTGTGATCAAATGGCTTTAGTGAAAAATAGCTCGTCCCTACAGTGACAGTTAGGCGTGATAATTTAAATCAAATTTAATATGTTAAAATCAAAACAAATCGTTTTGTTTTAAAACTTTAAACGTCAGACAATTTAAAGTTAGAAAAATTAATGAAGCAGCTTTGACGGGTCAAAGATATAAAATAAAGTTTTAATTAATATTTTAAGATGAGATTAATAACTTTTCAAATGGATGGCAGTCAAAGGAGGCAAAGTTATGGATTTGGATTCGCGCATAGAGCTTGGGGCTAAGAAATCATTTTATGTTATCGTTTTAGCGTTAGTAATTTGTAGAATAATAAATAACTTTAAAAAAAAGGAAAACCAATTTAAAAAAAGCCATAAATTTATATTTGATGTCGGTGCTGGTTAGTGTAGTCGACTACTTAGCATCGACTTCAAATATTTATTTTTTCTTTTTGAAGTCGGTTTCCTTTTTTTAAAGTGATTTATTTAACAATTTTAAGTGATGAGTTTAAAATTATCAATATTTATATACGTGTATATTATTTTGCTTATTTCTGCAGTAAGGTGACCTACAGAATTGATATTATACCCATAATAACGGAATCTATACATTCGTGTTGTTTGCTCTTAAGGCGCCTGTTTGCTCTTGCCTGGTTTATCATGAAAGTTTAAGATATTATAACTATTTCATTAAAATAGGACCACCTCGAAACAATTCTAAATCCAACGCAAAAGAAATCATCAACATCTGGTCATAAATATATCTGAGAAGGTTGCAGTATTAAACACTTCTGTAACTGATCATTCTAATATATTCTTAAATTTAGCCTGCTCAAAAAAAATCAAAAGAGAATATGAAGATAAAAAATGTAGTTGACTTTGAGGCGGATCTTGTTAATCTATCGGAAAAAATATTGCTGCATTACTTTTTTGTGATGATCCTAATATTTTTATAGATATCTTGGTAAATAAGATAATATCATCGCTCCAAGAACATACTCGATCGATTGCTATCCCCAAAAGCAAACGTTTTAATAAACCTTGGTTTACGGCAGGTATTCTAAGGTGCATATGAAATAGGAATAAATTTCTGAAAAAAACACGGTTAGATCCAAATAACGAATTATTAAAAATCAGCCATAAACGATTTCGGATTTTTTTCAATAAATTGTTACGAAAGTTAAAATTAACCCATGAAAGAAACCAATTAGCACTATCTACAAAAATATTAAAATGTTATGAAAAATATTAAATCAATAGATCACATAAATAAAATAAAAACTGAAAACACTAAACTATTAAACATAAAAACTTCTCTAAATGACTCGGTCAATTATGTAAATGAATACTTTGCCAATATTGGAAAATTAGCTGATATCCTAGAAAAATCTAATATTTCAGGTAGACACTCTTCTAGAACAAAAAACATTCCTCTGAACTCATTCGTTCTTCTGACAACAGACCCCCAAGAAGCACATAATGTACTTATAAGTCTAAAGACAAATAGTGCCCCTGGGTGTGATAACATCCCAGTTAGCTTTATAAGGCTGGCAAAAATGAACTAGTCCCAGTCATCTGTCATCTTGTGAATCTCTATTTCACAAAGGGCGTCTTTCCGTCGTGGAAAGACGCCCTTTGTGAAACAGAGATCTTGAAGTAATCTTTTATTATACCGGTATATAAGAATGGGAACATGGAGGATATCAACAACTATAGACCAATATCTGTATTGCCATCCATATCAAAAATATTAGAAAAGTTGATAAATAATAGACTCGTTAAATATCTTACCAGTTTCAAATTATTGTCAGATAATCAATATGAATTTAGGCATGGACGCTCAACGGAAGACGCAATTAAGGATCTAAGCTCTTTTATCGTAAGCCAATTGGATATAGGTAAAGAAACAATGGTTGTATTCATTGATCAAAAAAAGTGTTTGATACGGTCCATGTCCCCATTCTTGTGAAAAGCCTGGAGGATATAGGCATAAGACGCGGATGTCTAGCACTCTTTAGGGATTACTTAACAGATCGGAAACAAAAAGTAATAATCGGCGATTATAAGTATACAGCAGGGACACAGAAATCACATTCAGAGTACCACAGGGTAGTGTGTTGGGGCCAACATTGTTTTTGATCTATATCAATGAGATTTGCAATCTCAATATTAGTATAATATTTTGGCATAGGCATATTCACCTATGCCAAAATATTCGCATAGGCGAATATTTTGGCATTCCAAAATATTCGCCTATGCGGACGACACTGTTGTATTATTTCCTGATTCCACTTGGGATAAGTTAAAACACACAGCGGAGACAGGACTGACTATTATACACTTAATACGGAAAACCCAAAATTCATGTGCTGCTCCATCTATAATCGATCTCAGTCTGATAATAGTTACAAAATACGAATACATGACGTCAACTGTACACACAAAGATTCCTGTAATGGTTCCCTTTAACTAAATTTACTTCCACTAAGTATTTGGGTATTATAATAGATCAAAAGCTATCTTGGTATCCACAAATTGATAATGTAAGTAATAGAATTAGAAAACTCACCTGGATTTTTGGGCATGTTGCCGCAAAATTACTTTTAACTAGAATTTATGTAATAGGGTACTGCATATCTGTTTGGGGGGGGGGGAGCTGCAAAGACAAAGGTATTTTAAACCATATAGGTACTCTACGGAGGAGCTCTATTCACTTAGCGAATTATTAACAGTAAGAAAACTAAACATTCTACAAAGTGTATTAAAAGTACATAAAAACATCATCTTTGATCCGAATAGTTTAAAAAAAGGAAATCAGATAACGTTGCCAGGAGCCCATTCTCAAAAACCAGTTTCGCTACTAAACAATATTATAGACAATCTGCTTATCTTTATAATAAAATTAATAAAAACTTACGTACTCACACAATGTCCGTATATAATCGTAAGAAAGCCCTAGTAGAATGGTTGAAACGAAAATCCTATGATGATACGGAGGGATTGTTAAAAACATAACACACACATATACACACACACACACACACAACACGCAGGCGTACACACACACACACACACACACACACACACACACACACACACACACACACACACACACACACACACACTACGCACACATATACTACACAATTGAGTTTGTCCCTTGTTTTCATAATCATTTTATTTTTCTTTTCACTCTAAGCTGGACTTAAATATTAATGTAACTTTAGATATGGAAGTAATTTATATACTTAATAGAAGATCCCAACCTCGCTTATTATGATGTAACCTTTGGTACAGAAATAAAGTTTTTTTTTTGAATTCTGTATTGGAAATAGAAATGAGTGTGGAGAGATGAATTTATGCAGCAAATTCGAACAGCCTCAAACAATAGCAGTCCAATTGGAGGTTGTAGAGGAAAAACTCCAAAATGGCTCCCCAATGAATAATGCACGGCAAAATTTACGGAGCGGATCGGTACTGAAGATTGATTCGAGATCTTGTATGCACGGATAAATAAATCATAACATGCCGTTTGTTATACAAGATGGAAGCTTATACGGTCATTTGTTTCCTCTGGAGAGATGAAGCTTTAAAAATTTTGGTTGTTTGTAGGAAGATTTAAATTAAATCAAGGTATAACTGGCTTAATATAGTAAAATTACTACTCGAGTCCACAGGACAAATAAATTGTAAAATTGCAATAAATTATCCCAAACTGACCCAATGATGGGCAATAGGCTTTCTTTCACTAATCCACTTTAGGCATCATACTCAACCACGAGGATCCAGAGCACATTGACGGAAATTTATGGAGTTTGTTCTCTATATCATCACGCCAGATCCCCTGCGGGATAGACTGAGAAACAATAGAGTTCCAAAAGGTTCTTTCCTTACAAACCTCTCTGTGTTAGGTATTAATTTGTTAATTTCATAAAATATGTTCCTAATCTAAGCATTAATCCTGTATTGTAAGTCCCGTAAGCCAGGTCCTCGTGATGGCAAGCTATGTCCTACACTATTAAATCAACGAGGCATTAGTAAGTATCCACTATTTAGTTACGCTTGTTTAATATTTTAGTAAAAACAGGTCGTAAACTTAAATCAAGTTTGTTTTCTGAGTCGGAAGATAAATTTTCCCTCGGAGCTGAGGTCTAAAGCTAGTCTACAATAACAACTCGAAGGTTTAATGGGCACTCAGGGTCGAGGAATTAGTACCATAGTACACAGGACTTTTAGCAACGGCGACTGGCATTTTGCGAATGTATCGATTCTATATTGCATTTTTGCAACTTGCTACGTTTGACAGCGTTTTCAAAAACGCACGTCCTAGCGACTGCATCATGGATATATTATTCGTACATGCTTCGTTCTAAATCATGAACAAAGAGACCATCGAAAAACGTTTGGATATAGTTACGCCTACTCGTAGCTAGCAACTGTATAAATTAGTTTAAAATTATAAAGAACTTAGATCTTTTTATTATAGTGGTTTTAACAAACTATATCATTTTAACGCGTATTCGCATTGGATAATCGTTGGCAATGCTTGGATTTTATTTATTTTTCTAGCCGTTTTTCGGACTGTCATCTTTAGTACTGTAATTTAATAATACATCGATGGCTGGGATCGATGGAATGGAAATGTTGTATAGCATATTAGCGACTGCAAAATACGAATAAGAAACTGCTTTTGATCCCAGAATTCAAATGTCACGTTTCTGAAACTGTATATCAAAGAGGAAGGAGGAGGCAAGTACGAGAACAGGATGAGTGGCAGTATGTAGTATGTTCAGTCGCTTAATCGATCCAAAAAGCAACATGATCGCCGCTTGCAAGTCTGCTAATGGAAGCGTTAGGACGATGCATTGAGCTTCCGAATGACTAATAATTCGTTAGTCACTTAGGCTAGTAGGTAGGTAGTAGGTAGTCTGCTGTGATTTACGAAGGGTCCTTTGCAGTGGCCTCTCCATCGAGGTCTAGATTAATATTTGCATTTAAGCAAATTCAGTCTGGACATTAAAGGATTACGTGGCTGAAATTCTCACCCATACGGAAAAAGACATGTCATTTAAAATATTTTATCGCGCAGAATTGAATATCGTCTAAAGTGTAAACATACCTACTAAATCTGCGGGTCAGATCTAAGATTAAAGTTAGTAAGTAAAGAGTAAAGAGGTCTTAGGCTTCAATCCGAGGTCGGTCAGATTAACTATTCTTTGAAATATCTCAATAGCAGTTCAGAGTCCAGTATTTCGTTAGGTAAAATGGCTAAAAACTCCCTTGCTATTACATTGTTTCTTGTTACGCAATGGAAAAACGAATTTAATAAGATTCGAATCTCGAGCTTTCAGAAACCAAACTACTACTGAATCATTCGATAGAATGACCTAATGATGAATAAACGTTTCAATTCAAACCACACCATCGATCGCCAGCTGAAATCACTGACCATCGGAGTAGGCCCATTATTTAATGAATACTTTATCTATTACAGGGCTAAGAAAATATTCAATCTTTATTGAATGGAGACCTCACGGACATAAAACATGATTTGTATATTTGGAAACTCGAGAGGAATATCAATGCAACCCCAATTACCAAGCAAATTCTGTTTGAATAGAAGTGAAAGGAATATTTTTTTTTTTCGAATATAAGAATATAAATTTATTGGCTTACTATTCTTTTTTTTTTTTAAAGGTTATTATTTAAAAGGTTAAGGGTACATGTTTATGTGCCTATTGATTTGCTTAACCCTGTAGACAATTTCATATAAACCTTGCTGGTGCCTTTACGAATTGTATATTTTAAACTTTTTTCAATCTCACCTACCTTAACGATAGACGATCAAGTAGTTGCGGGTTCGATCCATGCACGTTACAAATCCTTATATGACCCACAAATGTTTGTTTCTGTCTCGGAGTTTATATTTGTAAACGCACCGAGGGCATAAGAATAATTCCTATTGTGGGGTTATGTTTGAAGAAAAAAACAAACCCTACCTATTAATCTGCAAACGGATCAGAACGCGGCCTCCACTGAAAAGATCCGGCAAGTCAGCCGGCTTACCCGTCAAGCTAGGTGACGGGATATAGCAAAGTCGCAAAGTCTAGAGGAGCCAAGAATCGTACTTAATGGCATGGGATTGGATCTACATAGGCTTCTTCTTTTTCCAGAAATTAATATCTATGGGCTATAATATTGATGATAAGAAAGTGTCTTTAGCAGGGCTGAAGAATTTTGCTTTTGTGGTTTTTCCCGCAAAAGCTTAAAAAATCATTAACTTCAATTTTCCATCTCAAAGTCTAAGGTCTTTCTGAACCTAATAATCACGAATATACTCTAATAATAGTCTTTGCTTTTGGGAACATTTTCACTAACGAGAAAACTTTATAAAGTTATTTTTTACGAAATTTAGCGTCATGTCTTTTTTTGTATGAAACAAGCAGACTTTGTAACTACATTTTTTGTTCAATTTAACTGAAGTGATTTACCGGGCAATCGTAAGTCTGAACGTAAAATAGGCCCTTAATCTCTTCAGCTTTCACTAAACTTTCTTATCTGATAAAGTGTCACTAAGTACGGACATTATTTTTCTCCTGAAATCTGAACATTTTTATTCACGGCAAAAGAAAACAATTGGAGAGGGGAAAATAAGCCGGTCTTTAATATAATGCTTTATCTTAATATTCTAGGAGCACTAACTACTAACAAGCCAAATTTTACAATACACTCATGAAATATTTTATCATTTGTAAATTAAATCAAATTTTTGCCATACGCTTTTGTAGGTACGGAGACCTTAAGGACCTACCGCAAAAAGTATTTTTTTTTCTCCATGCACTTGAAGAAGTATTTGGAGTAGAGATTTAATATCTAAAATATGATTTTTAATGTAAGAACTTATAAGTAGAATATACTTCAAACATAGCAAATAATTGTAGCAAAGTTTTGTAAAGCATTTTTTATTTCATATTGTAGTTTTTTTTATAAAATAAATAAATTTGTTTTTGCATATACGTCGTTTATTTCCGAGCGCGCGCTCAATTTATCAATACCTCATTATTCTTTTGTAAAGTAATTTCTATCACTCTACTGGTGGATAAATGGTAGATCGCGGTAGGCCCCTAAACAATCGTCTTGTTGCCCTTGCTTATTGTTGTTTTTATATTTGGTGACAATACCCAAAATCTCTATACTTATATTCTTCCTTTCAAAGACACCCAAAGCCGCGTCCTCCAAAAATAGCCAGCCTTTATCCTGTAGTGGAAATTTTTCGGTTAATGATGATGAAAATACTATGTTAATTCCCTGAGCGGTGGGTATGAAGGACGAGGGATGACGCTAAGCCAATGTGCCACAAAAAAATAGTGCGTAACCAGCAAATAATGGCTCGTTAAACTTTTTTAAGCTTCACTTTCGAAAGAGACAGTAAAGTGGTATAACTCAAGGATTTGCATATCAAATAAACCTTTTATTTCCACTATACAAACAGTAGCAGCAATAATATAAACTCAAGTCAAAGAGAAGTCACAGTCGTGAAATAGGCGCCGTTCATCGCTGTGATGAGAAAACTTTTAGGGATTCCGCAACTTGGGGATTTAAGGAGGAAAGCCGTAAAATAGCTTGATGTGATATTTGATGGGAAGAAATGGATATATAACGGTAATGATTATGTTGTTGGTTTTGTTAAGAAATATAAGGATCCAAGTGAAGGTCGCGGGTTGTTTGGTGTAAGTACCTATTATGAGAGCGGAAGAAACGAGATAGGTGTAATAAAAGAACCTGTAATTTTGGACTCTCGGTTTAACCCGCAAAGAATCTCGTGTGATGATTCAAGTATGTACTTATACTCTATCTATAGTGCGATAAGGATATTTTAGATCATCGGTAAACGATAGAGCCATTGATTATAATTGGAATTGGAACGCTTAGTTCCGATTTTGGCCACGGGCCACAAGATCCTTGTCTAACTGAAGATTAGATTTTTTTGCAAAAACCGTTGCAGATACGTTGGTCTCTGGTGAGATGGCTGGCAGAAGTTGGATGAATGTGATGACATTTTAATATAACAATGTGGAATCAATAAGTTAGCCAAGGTTATAAAAGGTAGTGTTTTCATCACTTCATCATTCATATCACTTCTTCTTCATTTTTATCTTCACGTCAGTCTCACGAAACATATCTTTGTGCGTCCCACAAATTCTTGTTTTAGTCTGGTTTGAGTGTGTCAATTTCATGTTTTGTTAATTGTGAGCGCACCCACAATACAGGAATAATTCCTAGTGGGGCGACCTGTATAAAAAGCGTCAAAGGATAAGCACATCATCCGTCATATTTTTTTTGGGGCTAAAGCAGCTTCATATTGTCAAGATTGTAACTCGTATATGGATTTCGGATTCGTTACTGAACCATCAGAATTATTAAGAACAGACTGCGGTGGCAAATATAGGTGTACTATGTACGAAGCATTATTATGTGTTAACAATTCTACGTCGATTTGCTATTCAATTTACACTCCCTCACTCCTGTAAAATCCCAAACGACTAACAAAACGATCTACAGAACTAAATGTATTGATCCGATTCCCAGCTTCCCTTTTAATTTACAATTTTTATCGGCATTTAGACACGAGAGTTGTTCGAGTTTAATCGGAATGAAAATTGGTTTCCGATAAAAATATTGTTTTATCAATGGATCTGTCGTTTCACGATAAAACGTGTGATGCTTCGATTGAGTTTTTATAAATGTTTGAAGTGATACGAGAGATTTAGACTCTAGTGCCTATATACTTGGAAAAAGTATAACAAATAAGGCTGTATCAATTCACAATAGACACAAAATGGCAACACAGTCACATTTTTCAAATAAGCACCAATACACCTTTCCATAATAAGGCCTTTCTCTATACTCCGCTAACAACCCGTTCTGGAACAAAAGGCATAAGTTCTGATTATCTATTTCTCTTCTTTTATCTCAGAAAACTTTCAACAGATTTTTTCTTAAACAGAAATGGAACGCCTTTTCCACGATTAGGTATATCATTATCTACAAACTAATTCAATATTTCACGGGTACTGACTAACCCAAGATCCTTATTCGCTATAACAAAACTCGGCGCGTTACGATAACTTCGTGAAATGATCGTGTAATTGTATTCTGTATGCCACTGGAGTATGGCCCACCTGGCATAGTAGTCAAGTTGTCAACCACTTTAAAGGACATTGTTCTGCGCCCATACATGATTTGCCCCAGAACCAACAGCAATGAAAAAATACTTATATGATTTCAAATCACCCATAAATTCTCTTGAGGCATTTATTATTAAACGGACAAGCGGGGGAATCGCGATATTCCACAAAAGTATTGGATTTTAAGGTTATAATTCAGTAGCCATTAATACATATGAGGTTACTTTGTGTGTGTTGGTATGCAGTAAAGATGTCGAGGACTTCGATATAAGTACTTACAATACTTTGAAATGTTCGTTTTAGATTGTCCGTCAGATACGGATTTCTACCATTATTATTTTAATAAAATAGATAAATAATGATGGCATGGGTCAAATGTTTGCTGGTTCTGGGGCAATTTTCGACAATGTCCTTTCACGCGGTTCTATAGAAAGTGTGGGCGCGCGGGGTAAAATACGTAGTGTATACAATTTCAGTTTTTTTTTGTCAAGGACGCATGTAGCTGCATAATATTATAAAATTTATAAGATCATTCAGCCAGATTCATTGTGAACACTTTTTATTTTTTTAATATAAACATAAATAAACCATTAAAGTCGAATTACGTTTTTTATATAATAAATGCCGATATAGTGTAGCCCGCGGCACCATAACTAAAACGTATTTGTGGCCCTTACATAAAAAAATGGTTGAGTATGGCTGCATTACACCATTATTCCACGAAGTTATCTTAACGGAGCTTTACGTGTTTAATTGGTTATATCGAATAAGGTTCTTTTGCCTCAACCCGAGATGATAAGGTCTACAGCATTTTCCTCACGAACTGTCCCTTCTAAATCACAAAAATCCAAGTATAATAAGTGTTCGTTTTGGTTTTACAAAATTGACCAGGGTATTTGGACAGGCGGGTTGGGATTGTATTTTTAGATTGCAATACCGGAATATGACAAAATTATATCATAGAGATGATACCATCTTAAGCAGACGGCTTGGGAAATGAAAAGATTTTTTTTTATCCTGCAATAAGGATAATTCAAATAAATTTTGTGCGTACAGTACAAAGCCGGTTCATCGTCGTCATCGTGGCGGGTTAGTCAATATCTCATCCCACAAATCTAAAACTTCATATTTTAAACTTCATATTATTAAATTAATTCTTTGGAAAAATGTAAATGAAATATTTTTTTTACTATTTCGAGTTAGCAATTTATACTATGACCTAGCTATGTGCCCTATGGGATTTCCATTTAATAAAATTTTGATTTTACTTAAGTTTGATTGAACTTAAGTAATACAAATAAAAAAGGGACAAAATGTTTTGACATAAATTAGTTATAGTCTTTTCACGAGACCTAATTTGACGTTTCTAAAAATTCGGTAATGATAAAATTGAATGAAATAGAATCGCATGAAGAAAACGTTTCGAGTTAATTTGTAATGGAGAACAAATCGATTTTAATAACAATAATTTAAGAAAAAAAAGAAAAACAAAATAAATTTCATTATTAATTACGAATCAAGCGATTCGTCAGAAAAATTATCTGTCAAATACCTTAATTCGTCGTGCACGTGAATTAGTATTTAAAAAATCTGTAACAGCCTATTTCAACGAGTTAAGATGGCGCATCCACGTATTTTTTATTATTTCTTGACATTGAACATACCATGTATTTTAATCGAATACATATAATAGTATTCTTAAAGAAATCGGCAATCGAATTTGTACAATTTTAAAAACAATTGATCGATTATAACAATTTCATTGTGTCAGTCCCTAAAACGCAAACCGTTCTAATTTACATAGTTAAGAAATAAAGTGAAGTAAAGTTTTAAGTTTTTTTAAGTAATTACGCAAATTTATAAAATAGATTTTTTGCTTATCTTTATAAGAAAAAACACCGTCACGCCTATATTCCCCAGAGGGGGTGGCAGAGGTGTACTGAGTACACCCACGTTTCGCCGACGATTCCAGACTCCGGACTCACTCCGGACCCGAATTTTTCGTTAGAAAAACTACATTTGTCCGACCTAGGATTTGAACCCAGGCCTCGTGATCACAAAGCGATGCGCTTCGCCACCAGACCAACGAGCTTGCTTATCTTTATATTCTTGTTTATTTAGTGTATTCCCTATTTTAAATATTCTACTACAAAAAATGCGTGATATGGAATTTGATGGAACGTCACTGTACCCATGCCTCGCAAAATAGACTATACTCGTAGATCGCCATCACAGGAAAGAAGATACATAAGTTGAGATGAATAATGTCTAAATATTTTAACTTCCATTAAACACGCTTCGCCACTTAGGCGATTTGCAAAAATTCTTTCTTAGTACCTACATTATTATAAGAAAGTAGACTCACCGGTTCATATAAAGTGGGCGTTATCTGTCAGTACTCTTACTCGTTGTCTGTACTGTTCAAATGGACAGGTTTTTATTACAAAAAAAAGGTGAGAGCGATAGAAAATTTACTCTCTTTTTGGTACCATGTAAAAAGAACTTGATAGACAATAAAATATAAATCAATAGTCACACTTTATTACACAAACCCAGTACAAATTAGTTGAGGCAAGTTATGGCCACCTGGTATTGGACCCTTAGATGATGTACTTCAAGCCGTGCATAAGGCATCCAACTCAATCTTACGACTACCTACCACATTAAGTGTCAGCTAGTCAGTGCCAATGGCTTAGCATGCCTTCCGAAGCATGGAGACATTCGAAAATGAAATACTTCCCACAGACGGCTACTTAACCTCGGTGTTCGCTAAAAAAAACCCTGCGGTATTCTCAGCACCCATAAGTTTACGAGCTCCAAAAGCCTTAAAAGTACTTACAGCTAATAAAATATATTCTAAGGTAAAATAAGGTGAACACGGAAAAATCCGGATCATCGGATCATGTGCGAATGCGTAATTACTTTTCGTGATAGCTTGGCGCGTTATCGTTGATCCGCGCGGATTTAATACGCGGAGCAAATATTTGAGCGTCCACGTTATGAATGTTTGAATTGGTAAATATTACTTTTACATTGATAACTTTATGGCATACAAAAATGACATATATTATAGCGATTATTTTTATCCCAAACTTAACAGCGCACAGCCCAGCAGTGAGCACGAAAGTGGGCATAAGAGTTAGTAAGCGGTGTAAAAATATGCTAATGGAAATATTTGCATAAACAACATTTAATGGCAATAATATATATCGTATTACGAGGTACACCCAGGTGGAGTCTGTAAGATGACATGAAAAATGATGATGATGAATTACCTTTTAAAGAGACTGACCTGACGAAGCAAGTAGCAGGGGAGAGTGTAAACGTGGTGCAAGGCCTTTCCCACAACAGAAAGCAGTGGGACAACAATGGCTCTGTACAGTTTGTACATTTGTTATATGTTCGTTATGTAGTTAGTTTGTCGGTTGAGGTGCGGAGAGAAACGATCACTATAGTTTCCAGTTAGGTTTACTAGTTAAAAGTACAAGTTAAAACAAATAGCAATTCCTTTCTCTATATGTGTTCACGTCAGTGGTTGTTATCGCACTCTATCTTATAGTTCCCGTATCCATTATTTTATACATAAAACATATGACGCTCGCCAATTAAGGCAGCAGTGTCAGCAAGTATGGGCGGTGTGAGACCGTACATCTTGGCAACCGGAAGAAAAAGAAAAGTTAAAGTTACATACAGAGAAAGGATAATGCAGTACATAACAATAACTCGGCTCTTAACAATAACTTGTGAAATAAAACTATTTTTTCGGATTTTATCGCGGTTTATTTTTTGTTTTTTAAGTTCCCGACGTTTCGAGTGCTTTGCAGCACCCATGGTCACGGGAAGGACTGAGGTGGTAGACGTCCAAAAGGTATAGTTGTTCCAGGGTACCCTCAAACTTCTCAATTATTTTTGTTGGTCCGATCTACGCAGAATGAGCTCACGGTGTCTTGAGGTCTTGCAGTGCTATGCTTGGTTTTGGATTTGATTAACTTGTGGTCGCCCAGAGGCCGAAATTCGACCATAATTAATTTAAATTATAAGTTTGAACATTATTAAGGTTCTATTGTCAAAGAATATACTTCTATAATCACAGATTTCGCCAAGGCTACACTGTTAATTTGCCTATTTTTTTTCAAACAATTATATGTAATTTAAATAAAAAATCCAAAAAATGGTTAAATAAAGAATACCTTTTTTTATTGAAACGAAGAACCATGCGATGAAGAAAATGTTGTCTAATGAACTTGACATACATATTTCGTTAATTTAATTAATGATACTAAACTCCTCTGTAAACGATGTTTTTTGTAAAAACTCTTTCATTGTTTGCTGGTTATATTTGACATTCAGTAAGACTATAGACAAATAATATTTAAGTCAAACAATAGAAGTATACATGCGTGTTTGTGTGTCAAATGCATGATAGTGTGTGTAATGTTGTTTTTTATTGATTTAATGTATTTTCATGCATAATTAAAAAAAAATATTGGCATTCTGCACTCCTTCTCTATATAAACTATAAGTGTGGGAAATTGCAAACTCCTCCGTTCGCGCAATTGTCCTAAAAAGGGGTACAAAGTTTTTGCTTCACGTGATGTGATGATAACATCATTATTATAAATTTTAAATCTGTACCTTCAGTGAAGGTGATACAACTAGTAAGTCATAGTTTTAAATAAATAGAGTTTAAAGGATAAAAATATTTTTTTCTCTTCAAGATTATAGTTGTTAATAGATAATAAGTCAATTATTATTTTTTGTAGTAAAAATAAGGGGCTCCCGTGGCTGTCTTCTATTAGCCAGGAGCTAAAGTACGAGAAGAAAATCACATGACGAGCTTGTGGAAAGTATTAGGCAATGATAACATTCACCTCATTTTATAAGGGGGTTGATTTACTAGACGTGAATTGTGTTTGTTTTCGACCCATGTCAAATTTATAGCCGAAGTATGAGCGCTCAATACCTCAAAACTACCCTAAAACTAACGTTTTCATCTAGAAATTCGTATCTAGTTTTTGGTTATTCAAGTATTTTTAGCCTACATTTTTACTCGAATATAACTAGATAGCAAATATTAAGAATGAAAATGTTGGCGTCAGGAATAGAGAAACGAAATTGGTAAATCTGAAAAACTGTTTATTTGGGATTCGTTGTGTTGGTAATACTAAAGTGGATCAAGTATTTCAGAAATACCGACGATATATAACTTAACGATGGTTTGGTCTACTGGCTAGGAGCTTAAGGCGCTGGGCCCCTGGGATAAGCAGTCGGGAATTCGATCCCCGCACGGAAAAAATGTTTGTTTCGGCCTGGATGTTCGTTCGTGTATGTAAATTTTATCTTTATAAATGCCCCAGTTATCTGAATAATTCATAGTGTGGGCCACTTTACAATGAACAAGATTTAAAGAATCTATCTTCAGCCGAAAGACGTCCACTGCTAGGCAAAAGCCTCCCGTAAAGACCGCCACGACGACCGACTCTGAGCTGTATGCATCCACATTTTAGCGCGACCTTCACAAAGTCGTCGGTTTATCATTTGTTATTCGTCTCGTCTCGTCGTTAGGTCTTGTGTTATTTTCACATAAGCATCACTAATCCTTGACTGATTGGCAGATACGTGATGACTTTTTGGTATGTAAGTATGTTGTAGCAGGATTTTTCAAAGGGAAGATCTTCTAGCCAAGCGGGTGTAGTGTCTGGCGGGGCCTGCCACTCCCCCAGTAGTTATCGAGGATTGTATAAAGGTAACGCGTCGTACAAACTCTCATATCGCGTTCTAGATGCCGAGAATTGTTGTCGATTTTATATTCGGCGTCATCTGTGGTTAGGTAGTCACATAGCTGTGCGATATATAGGGGTCATTTGATTACTACCAAAGAATACTACCTAATTTTGGCATGTTTCTCTCCTTTGATAACTATTGCACTGACTTATGCGGTTTTCTATTGTCCGGTGTACAAGAAAAACACAAAGATGCAAAACATCGTGTTTTAGAAAAAAAAAAATGTTGGTTCTTAATAATCTGCTACAATTTATTTCTTTATTAACACACACCAACAGTGTACGCATTGTTTAAATAATAATTAAAAAAGTTAAATAGTTAAAAATAAGAAATATAAAAATTAAAACAAATAATACATAATTACACTAAATTTTAAGAATTAGAAAATTCAAAAATAAAGAAAATCTACTATGCAAATGGTTCCAGTACCTCTTTTTTGAACGCTGGAAGTACGAGTAACATATTAAAAATAAACATCGTGCTAACTGTTGTAAATAAATTGTACTCATTACACATTCTGACTATGGGCGAGTTAAGGCCGAGATTAGTTTTAACTAGGGGTAGATGGAAGGTCTTAGTAACAGGATGCCGAGGAAGTGCACGAGGAACTATCATAGAAATACGGTTAACAATGTCAGTACAGCATATGACATTTCATCTGGACCAACGAATCCTCCTTCACATGGTAACCATTTATTTACAGCCGGTTGATTCCTAACTAGGAGAACCTATACGTAACATTACCACTTAATCATAATAAATCTCACACTCGCAAAACAATCTACATAAATTACCCTCAACACGTCAAAACATCACGGAGATGGGAAAAAAACTGCTACAAGTGCCGCCATCCATCATGAGAATTGGACTGCTCAAAACGGTAAATTGTGGTGAAACGGTTTCGTTTGCGGTTCAAGGGAAAGAGGCAACATTTCTGGCAGTTTTAACTTTTATCGTCCCATATTCGTTTGATAAGTTTTTGTTATAGGGGTAACCAAGGCTTTTGCTTCATATTTTTACAAGCTTTTATCTAGACTTGCCGTGTTCATAAATCTATTTTCGTTTCACTTTTCACTTTCTGGCTTCCAATTAAGCTCAAGTTTGGCAAAGGTATGTAACCTCAATGACATTGCAATAGTATGATACCGTGGGGTAACGCAACCATAGGGTGGCTACAGGATCTCATCTAAACGAGATAGTGCTGTCGTGTTTCGTTAGATTTATCTTAACAAGTGCTGTATCTCTTATGGTACGGCCAAACCAACGCGTTCAGCCGACAAAGTCTGGCACAATGACTTGATCTACAAGCTTTACCAAATGGGTGTGCCAGACAGACTCGTGTCGGACTCGGTGCCAGACATCTTACGAGACTTCCTGTCGAATCGCGCCTTTCGGTATCGCGTCGTAATGACGCGCTCTACCCCCCACTCCATACATGCTGGTGTCCCACAAGGCTCAGCTCTCTCCCCCATCCTATTAAGCCTTTACACGAACGATATTCCTTGTTCGAGTAAGGTGCATATAGCCCTATTCGCGGATGATACCGCTCTCTATGTCTCGCATAGAAATAAGCGTTTCATTACCAGAAACCTTCAGGCAGCCGCCAATACCCTAAGGGATTGGTTCAGGAAGTGGCGTATTCAGGGTGAACCCGGACAAGAGCGCTGCGGTGTTCTTCTCCAGAGGTGCCACCCCGCGCCCCTCCCTGCGCCCCCCCAGAAGTAATCTCGGTCAAGTGACCATGTTCGACCTACCTATTCCCTGGTTCAAACAGGTCAAATATCTAGGGGTCACCCTAAACAATTCCATGATCTTCGGACCGCACATCAAGCGAGTCCGTAACCGAGCAGCCTTTGTCTTCGGTCGTCTTTACCCGATGATCTGCAAGCGGAGTAAATTGTCCCTTAGGAATAAGGCGACACTTTACAAAACTTGTATACGGCCCATCATGATGTACGCTTGTGAGGTGTTCGGGCCTGCTCTCACATCGATAGGCTCCAAACGGTTCAATCCCGTTTCCTCTGCAAAGCCGTCGGAGCCCCGTGGTTCATACGGAATGTAGATCTCCATTCCGATCTCGGTCTCGAACCTATTTGCGCCTTTATTAAAAAGGCGACTACCCGATATTTTGCGAACGCGTCCAATCATAGTAATCCGCTAATCGTAGCCGCCGCCGGCTACGAACCCAACCCCCCTCCTATCAACCGCTACCGCCGTCCGCGGCATATTCTCACCGATTCTTCCGATGCCTTTACATCCCTTCTTTCGGTTACAGATACCGCACACAGGATCAGACACCGACCTCGCCGGCGAGGTCGAAGAATCCCTTGCCCGCCGGCCGGTGCAGAGCACCACGGCGAGACACCTAGTAAACGCCCTCCCCCATAGCGACTGCCTAGGCCGAGGCCGTTCCTCCTTAAGACGCCCTTGAGCTAGTTGCCTCCTTCCCCTTCTGGCTCGAGCGTAGTTTTTGCACGCTCGCCCTCTTGACCGGTGAAGCTGTAAAGACCCCGCGGCCAACAGCGTAGAATATTCACACACACACACACACGCGTTCAGCCGCGGCCGCGGTGGCGTGCACGGTGGCGATCAGCTTCCGCAGTAATATTTGTATGAACATGTTTACATCAACGCGTCCTGCATGCTGCGCGCGCTATCTGGGCGGAGTCTGCAAGCGCAATCATAGGGAGATACTGATCGTCACCGTGTTTGGCCGTACCTTTAGTGGTGTCTATAAATATATGTACTTTATTATTGACTTTGGATTGAAATTGCAGTATTGTTGGAACCCTGTACCATAGGCCTCTGCCTATCCCGCAATGGATCTGGCGTGACGATATGGATAGATAGATAAATTATTGAATTTGCTAAATGGTATATGAAGCTTATGTGGTAAATAAAATATTTGCATTGTAGTATACCTACTTACAGTGTTTAAACAAGTTCTTTCCTTACAGGTTTCTCTGGCTTCCTTTATTCTCAATGTTCATTTTATACACGCTCTGTGTATGAAACGAACTATGAGAATGGAATATCAAAGTCTGCAACAGATGGTAGCACTTTTTTTAATTGCCGGTGAAACTCGTTATTGTAATAGTGGACCTATTTATGGCTATATATATATATATATATATATATATATATATATATATATATATATATATATATCTCTTTGCTTTCCAGTGCTGGACAAAGTTACCCGTATAAAGTGTGTAGGTGCTTTTTATTGGCATTACACATTTTTTGCTTTCACTTTAAATGTCTGTGTATTATTTTCTTTTGTATATTTTAAGTATATTCAAGTCATCAATTTTCAATCATACTTACCCTTGATTTAAGGCTTTCAGGGTTGTCGCGTCCTACTATTAGCTGTAAAATGTTTTATTACGGCATTAAACTCTAAAGTACCAAGGCTCGTTAAATCCAACGTAGAAAGCCTGTTTTCTGTCGTATTTATAGCCGTTTTCTGATTTGAAAATTTCAAGATAAGCATCACTTAAGTAGGTATAAGTGTCGCTTCAGTATTATAGTATTCATAAAAATTTTACGGACTGCCTAGTTGGTCTATTGGCAAATAATGCGCGTTGCGATTACGAAATCCTGGATTGAATTCCTCGGTCGACGAAATGTAGTTTTTCTGTCGAAAAATACGAGTATTTAGTATCATTATAAGGTCTGAAATTGTGCCCGATATATGGCAATGGGTCCACCTCCTATTACCTGGGATCTAACATCGTAAAAGTCGGTGTACATATTTCACCTTTGCCGTCTGTCCTTGGGGAAAATACGCGCAACGGCATTTTTAACAAGCTTTTATTAAACTTGCAATATTCGTATGTCTATCTGTCTATTTGTCTTTCCTTTTCAAATCTTGTGAACAATTTTTCAAGCACTTGCGGGTATCCGATTGTGTTAAAATTTGGTATACGTATGTAAATTTGGTGACAATGCAATAATATGGAATCACAGAGTTGGTCTGATGATGGAGTCGGAAGATGACCACAGGAACATGTGAACTAAATACAATAACCGCCTCGTGTTTGGCTTGTTATATTGGTATTGATAAGTACTATACATCCAATTAGTGTTCAGGGTCTGATGATGAAGACGAAAAGTAGCCAATCGAACCATCCAACTAATCAATATAGCCGTGCTGTGTTTGGGCTCATTGGATTTGCCTTGACGAGTACTTTAGACCTGGATGATGTCCAGGGTCTAATGATAGAGTCGAAAGTAGGCTGTAGGAACTTCTCAACTAAGCAAGACATATTCATTGTGTTTACTATAAAAGCTTGTTTTTAAAATGGTATTTTTAAATTAAAACTATTTAATGTGAAATTTTCTTACACACTCCACTACATACTAGAGTGTTAAACTTTTATTCCGTAGTCCGCGGGTATGAACTAATGTCAAATTGTAATGGAATAGATATCATCATCATCATCTTCATCCTAAAGACATTTACTGCAGGATAAAGGCCTCCTTAAAGATCGCCACAACGACCGGCATCATGCTGTACGCATCCAGCTTCTACCTGCGACCTTTTGTGTGTGTGAATAATCTGCGCTGTTGGCCGCGGGGCCTTTACAGCTTCACCGGACAAGAAGGTGAGTGTGCAACCATTACGCTCGAGCCAGAAGGGCAAGGGGGTAACTCGCTCAAGGGCGTCTTAAGGAGGAACGGCCTCGACTTGGGCATTCGCTATGGGGGAGGGCGTTTACTAGGTGTCTCGCCGTGGTGTTCTGCACCGGCCAGCGGGCAGGGGATTCTTCGACCTCGCCGGGCAGTTTGGTGTCTGATCCTGTGTGCGGTATATGTATCCGAAAGAAGGGATGCAAGGGCATCGGGAGGGTCGATGAGAACATGCCATGGAAGACGGTAGCGGCTGATAAGAGGGGAGTTTGGTTCGTAGACGGCGGCGGCTACGATTAGCGGATTTCTATGATTGGGCGCGTTCGCGAAATATCGGGTTGTCGCCTTTTTAATAAAGGCGTGAATAGATTCGAGACCGAGATCGGAATGAAGATCTACATTCCGTATGAACGGAGGAACGGCTTTGCGGAGGAAACGGGATTGAACCGTTTGGAGTCTATCGATATGAGAGCGGGCGGCGTGCCCGAACACCTCACAAGCGTACGTCATGATGGGCCGTTTACAAGTTTTGTAAAGTGTCACCTTATTCCTAAGGGACATTTTACTCCGCTTGCAGATCATCGGGTAAAGACGACCGATCACAAAGGCTTCTCGGTTACGGACTCGCTAGATGTGCGGTCCGAAGGTCATGGTATCGTTTAGGGTGACCCGCAGCGCTCTTGTCCAGGTTCACCTCAATACGCCACTTCCTGAACCAATCCCCTGGGGTGTTGGCGGCTGCCTGAAGGTTTCTGGTAATGAAACCCTTATTCCTATGCGGGACATAGAGAGCGGTATCATCCGCGAATAGGGCTAGATGCACCTTACTCGAACGAGGAATATCGTTCGTGTAAAGGCTGAATAGAAGCGGGGAGAGAGCTGAGCTTTGTGCGACACCAGCTTGTATCGAGTGGGGGGTAGAGCGCGTCATTTGGACGCGATACCGAAAGGCGCAATTCGACAGGAAGTCTCGTAAGATGAGCACGAGTCAGTCCGGCACACCCATTTGGTAAAGCTTGTAGATCAAGCCGTTGTGCCAGACTATATCGAACGCCTTCGCGATATCGAAGACAAGGGCACCCGTGTAGACGGGTTTGGGTTTGTTGAGGCCAGTGAGGATGTTTTCCGTGATGCGGTGCACTTGATGGACGCAAGAGTGTTTGGCTCGAAAACCAAACAGCTCATTGATGAGAATACCCCTGGACGATACAAAGTCTTTGAGTCGTGCCCGGAGCAGGCGCTCGTAGATCTTCTTTTCGGTTTAAGACTTTTAATCAGGTCCTCGACCTCGGTCAGGGTAATAGGGGGAAGGAATCGGTGGAGGGCAGGGATGCCCTGCGCTCAACTTCCCGGTCGCTCGAATCGACTACATGCGACCTTCACCAAGTCATCGCTCCACCTTGTGGGAATGGATAGCTGGTACCTAATTATGAAATAGTGATATATCTAATATAGAATACCAAAAATAAAAATTAAAAAACCTTTTTTTTTTAAATAAGCTTATATTTAAATGCGCTAAAAAGAATAAAATAAACTTTTCCTTTAAAACTTTTACTATCAACTTATAACGTCATTACGCAATTTATACGATATAAAATCTTGTCGCGAGATTTAAGTACTCGAATTTGCGTAGTTTGAACATTTTTAAATTTAAAATCAATCAGATCAAGTTGTTTAATTTACTTGTTTATCTACACAGGGAAATCTCGCGATAAGCATTCACCCGCATTCGTATTCTCAGCAAGTCCTTTTATTTGATACCCATATTGTAGGAAAGCATAAAAAACTCACTAACGCCATCTTTAGAAGTCCGCCATATTGGATTTAGAGTGACGTCACTTTATATTTCGAGTTATTTTCAGCAAGCCCTTTCATTTGATACCCATATTGTAGGAGTCCGTTAAAAAAATAACTAGTCCGCCATCTTGGGTGTTCCGCCATGTTGGATTTAGAAAGACGTCACACAGCTAACCATGCTTTGTCATCCAAACTAATCGTGTATACAAAATTTCGGCTCAATCGGTTAAAGATATCTGCTTCAAAATTGAGTTGCAAGATTCCACCTGAACAAACATACATTGCAAGTTAAATGAAAGCTTGTAATATAATAGACCGTGTCTTATCTGAAGGACAAGTCAAGAGTCTCCGTAACCGGCGAGCGTGTATGAGATGAACTATGAGAGTGGAGGAAGCACGAGAGGTGTGTAAGGAAAGAACCTGTTAGAACTCTGTACTCTCTGCTTACCCCGTAAGGAATCTGGCGTGATGATATAGATAGATCGATTGAGTATACCAAAATAGACCACGGTCTTATCTAAAGGGCAAGTCAAGAGTGTATGTACCCGGCTAGCGTGTATGAGACGAACTATGAGAGTGGACGACGCTAGAGAGTTCTGTAAGGAAAGAACCTGTTGGAACTCTGTACTCTCTGCCTACCCCGCAAGGGATCTGGTGTGATGATATAAATTCAAATTCAAATTCTTTATTTTGCGAATATGGGTATAACAAATGGTGCTAATTTGATACATTATGGTAACATTTGCCATATTCTGCCAAAAGGCATGCAAAAGGTTAAAAATATCATTGACATGCAGTTTATTTTAAAATTTCTCAGTCCAATAGTATTATATTAAATTAAATACCACATAAATTTGTAAAATGTCACAGTATTCAAAATATATATAGATAAATAGAATAGATAGAATCCCAAATTATTTAAAAAGAAAGGCCAACTCACTGTTGTCACTGTCTTCCTATTCAACCAGCCCCATCATTGAAAAAGTGATTCAAAAGGTTTCCCAAAATAGAAAGTACAAGTCATTTTCCAAACAGAATTTCCCTCGCCAAGTTAGCCGTACAATACAATTTGAATTTGGTAATGATCGTAGGCGAGTTGCTTTGTAAGGAGTTTAGTAAAGGTCCTAGGCGCTTAATCGCAAACACGTAACACGCAGCGTTACGATAACTTCGTGAAATCATGATAATAGCTCCCCAGTGGCAGTGTTGGGCATTATAAAAACTATTTTTACAAGGTTTTTTTAACATGTAATGTTCGTATGTCTGACTGTCTGTTTGTCTGTCTTTCCGGTTCATATTCTTGTAATCCATTTTTAAGCACTTGCGGGTGTCCGATTGAGCTGAAAGGACATTGTCGAAAATTACCCCAGGACCAACAAACATTTGGCCCATGCCAATATTATTTATATATTTTATCAAAATAATGGCAAATATCCGTATCTAACGGACAATTTGCAATATAAAACGAATATTTCAAAGTATTGTAAGTACTTACATCGAAGGCGCCGACATATTTACTGAATGTCAACACAAAATCTAATACTTGTCGTGCAATATTACGATTCTTACGCTTGTCCGTTTAATAATAAATACCTTAAGAGAATTTATGGGTGATTTAAAATCATACAAGTATAATTTTGTCATTGCTGTCGGTTCTGGAGAAAAGCATGTATGGGCGCAGAAGAATGTCCTTTGGAATACGTATGTAAGTCCGATGACAATGCAGTGATATTTTTACTATGAAGCTGGTCTGATGAAGAAGCCGGAAGGAAGCCTTAGGAACTCCTCAACAAAGCAAGATATATTCGTTGTTTTTTTTGCTATAAAAGCTTGTTTTTAAAAAGGTATTTTTAAATTAAAATTATTTAATTGTAGGATCAATCAAATGGAATTTTAATTGCAGTTAAATTAATCCTCCTAAGGTACAGCCGAATAACAATAACTTTTGAACTTCAATCGCCTCAGTCCCTTCCGTGACCATGGATGCTGTAGAACACTCGAATCGTCAGGAAATTAAAAATCAACAATAAACCGCATTAATATCTGAAACATTTTAATCGCAATTCTATTTTTTCACAATTAATTTTAGCCCAACTCTGTCCCGTGGCATACAGAATACACATTACACCATGATTTCATAAAGTTATCGTAACGCGCCGCGTTTGGTCATAGCAAATAAGGGTCCAGGGTGTAAGTCGTTACATTGCATTGTTATATTCAGTCACCGCTAATGGAACGAGGTTACGTTTCATTGAAACCTTTACGTTATGTGTCTTGTTACTTACAGAATTATTTGGAGCCTTATTTATCGTTTTGCGTCGATAATGTTTACCTATAGTTAAGCCGTAGTATCTGTTGTATACAGTGTCGATAATGTTTGCCTAGGTACAGTCTAAGCACCTAGTGCATACATAGCTTTGTTACAAATTTTTCGGTCTGTAGTATAAAATACTGCAGATTATTTCTTCCTTCAAAGATGAATCGTGATGATATTGTGGACTTGTATCGAAATTAATTCTTACAATTTTATTAAAAACTAGCTGTTTCCCGCGGCTAAGCACGCGTTTATTTTGTAATTTGACATAGCTAGGTAGGACTTTTTGGAATTGCATTATTCCAAGACTTAAGAGACACCTTCATATTAAGTTTCTTTTAAATCCGTTCAGCCGTGTTAATATGGAGAAATAAAAACAACTATCCCCTATGGGTGCTGCATTTCCCGAGCTCAAAAGTAGTCTTAAACAATCTCTGAGAAATCCTCCATTGTCCAGTGATAGTGTATTTAATCGGTTCCCCCGTTCTGGAAATTAACACGGACAAACATATTTTTTATTTTGCCCGTATGCGCATAAAATATATTCTTTATTTCAAAATCACAAATCCCAAATGAATATTCCCGTGCGTTGTGCGGGGATCGTACCTGCGACTATTTGACAAAGTAAGTTAAGCAGTCTACCTTTTTTCTCTTAAATCAATCTCGTCTTCTATGTTTTGCAAAATTATTTATACAGTCAACTTAAATATTACTAAATTTTCGTTGTAGAACAATTTCAGCATGAGCCAAAGCTTCCAGTCATCTGTGAAGAGGAAGAGGGAAATCGAAAGATGATTGAGATGATTAATATCTTCGGGCATCTTCATGCAGGCCGGTAAAAATCCACCAAATGCATATAGGTGTGATTTTATATACCACTTAGATGGATAATATCGGCATGATATAGTGCGCAAATAAAGTTACCTATTTTCAAATATTATTTCACGACTTAAGATACTTTAATACTATCTAATAATCTATATCATCATGTCAGATGCCTTGCGGGGTAGGCAGAGGGTGCTGAGTTCCAACAGGTTCATTCCTTACAGACCTTTCTGTCTCTTTCCACTTTCATAGTTCGTCTTATACACGATCGCTGGTTACGGAGACTCTTGACTTGCTCTTCGGATAAGACATGGTCTATTCATAATAAGATAGTCTAGTCCCTGATATCTTTTATCTGTTCTAGGTACACTAACATCAGAAAGCGGCGTGTAAATATGTATATTTCTTTTTTTCTACCGTTTTTTTTTATTAATCTTTGCTGTTGTTATACATAATTATAAATATTGTATATAATTTGTGAAACTATAAATAGTTGTTGTTCTACGTCCTTCATCTTTCGCATTGTATACCTGTGTGGAG
This sequence comes from Phalera bucephala, assembly GCA_905147815.2. Classification (NCBI taxonomy): domain Eukaryota; kingdom Metazoa; phylum Arthropoda; class Insecta; order Lepidoptera; family Notodontidae; genus Phalera; species Phalera bucephala. The sequence goes on along the minus strand of LR990615.1, from coordinate 34,890,591 downwards.
TTTTTCATATTAAGTTTCTTTATAATCTGTTCAGCCGCTTTAGTATGAGGAAATAATAATAGATAACGGCGAGCGTGTCTGAGACAAACTATGAGAGTGGAGGAAGCCGGAGAGGTATGTAAGGAAAGAACCTGTTGGAACTCTGTACTCTTTGCCTACCCCGAAAGGGATCTGGTGTGATGATATAGATAGATAGAAATAATAGATATTCCACAGAAGTATGTTTCGAGATAAAAAGTGTTTCGTTTTATTTTACTATGTAAGACACCTTCTTATCAAGTTTCAATTAAATTTGTCTAGCGATTTTAATATGAAGACCTAACAGGGAGACTAACTATTCCGGTTGAACCGTGTAGTAAATATATATTTTATACTTTGTCAACTTCCACCAGACTTATTTCCCTATAGACTAATCTATCACTGGGTTCAGTCTTAGCCCCGCATAGCCCGCACAGGTGGTCTTTGTAAAATATAAACTAAACTATAGCGCGATCCTATTCAATATACAACACTAACGCCGTCTCATAAAAAAACGTAAACAATATCTTGCTTTTCAAGAAGGATTATCAGTTCATCTAGTTATTTTTAAATTATCGATAAAATATTTCCGATTTAAATCTTCTCTACCTACCCTGTCAAAGATTATAATCTAGCTTAATAGTATCTAACAGTACATTTCCAGCTAAGTATGTAGCAAAGTGTTGTCAGTACATTTTGTGTTAGTCTTCTCGTAAGATATTAATCGTCGTTACAGTTTCGTATCCGGCCCATTCATCATTAGAGTTCTCTCCAGAAGAAACAATCCTGAATGCATCATCGGTTCATGCACAAAACCGTGTTTGAGTGTTTAAATCAAACATGTATGAACAATTTCGAGTGAGTGCTTTTAACCACTGGAAAGTTTTTCGTGAGGAGACGAACCTGAGTCCAATATCAATTCATGGACGAATTCATGTATAGGCAAAATCACATATTTTACATCGTAACATTGCAGTTTGCGACAAACAGTAATAAAGTTTTTTGCTTTATCCCGCGACAATGTAGTAAGTTGATTTAGAAACAATGAATGATTTATCAAAATCAACTTTCTTTTTCTGTCTTCAAAAACTGTTAGATTTTACGAAAATATAAATATGCAAAGTTGTGATCTTTAGTACAGGCTACAATTACGCAAAATTTCATTGAAATTCATGAAACAGGTTTGGAGTAAAGTGTATTTTTAGAAATCCAATGTTTCGCTTATTTCCGTCTTTTCTGGAAAAATCTTTTGATTTTTCGGGTTAAATACCTATATAACGTGTTAACCAGTATTTTAAGGTATCCTAATGCAAAGTTTCACTAAAATCCACCTAGTAGTTTTTACGTGATGATGGTTTATACCCTTGGACAGACAGACAAACAGACACGAAAGCCAAAAATTGTAGATTTGGCTTCTAAATTGATAGAATGATATCCCTAGGTTGTTATTTCCTAAAAATATGTCATGTACAGACTTGATTTCCTTACAGTTTATTATATGTAGTATGTATGGATATAGATGCTTTACTTTTCCATACAAACCCTTTGATTTGCTGAAAACTTAAATATTAACTATATTGTCTGTCATATGAAATATCTCCGTGCTATATTTCACTGACTTCTAAAAAGTAGTTTTGGAACAATGAATGATTTATCAAAATCGACTGTTTTGTACTTTCCTCGGAAACTGTCAAATTTTACGAAAATATAAGTATACAGCATATTTTGTACAGGCTACAATTACACAAAATTTCACTGAAATCCATCAAACAGATTTGAAGTAACGTGTCTTTTAAGAAATCCAATGTTTTGCTTAATTTCGTCTTTTCTGGAGAAACCTTTTAATTTTCCGAAATAAATACTATACAACATGTTAGCCAACATTATAAGGTATCCGCATGCAAAGTTTCATCAAAATCCGCCTGGTAGTTTTGCGTGATGCTGGTTCATACCCTCCGACAGACAGACAGACAAACAGACACGAAAGCCAAAAATTGCAGAATTAACTTCTAGATCGATAGTATGATACCACTGGGTTGTTATTTCCTAAAAATATTCCATGTACAGACACGACTTCCTTACAGTTTTGTTATATGTATATAGAAAATATGCATGTAGCTATTACATTATTACAAAAAACATGGGAAAGATAACAAATATTGTCCTTCAGTCAGTTCGGGATTCCAACATTTGGCAGTAGTATTTTAGTACTTAATAAATATTAAATTCACATCTCTTATGATTCACTGATAAATTCTTATATTACAAATTTGTATTAATTAATCATTTGGATCAACCTTGAAACAGAAAACATATTATTTGCTAAAGTCAGCTTCACCTTGGACAAAAAATACTTTTTATGTTTACGAACGAATGAATTTACGTCAAGCATATCAATTAGACACTGACAGTGACACGATAGACTTTGACTGAAGTTTGTTTACTTTGCAAATATCTTCGTCGGTGAGGTTTTTTGCCGTAATGGCGACAAGAAGCCAATTTTTATAATTTACTGTTATACTCTATTACTACTTGACATTGGCGAAATACACTGTTAAAGTGTGCGGCCATTAATTAAAATAAGAAGAAGAAGAAGAATAAGAAATATCTTCGTCGCCTTTATTTAGTTTTTACTTTTAATTATGACTGAAATAAAGAAATATAAATGTGTAAACTGCAGTATGGAAGCCGCCGCTCTTTACAGGACTTACGGCCCCACAGTATTAAAACTTACAAAGTGTGTATGTATTGATATGCTACTGTTTGATTTCCCTAGGTGTTTGCAGCTATTTCTAAATAATTGTTATTAGTAACTTGTGTTTGAAGGTACTGCATGAGTCTTTGCTTGTAATATGAACACAAGTACATTTTTCATACACTATCTCTAAAGGTCAAGAGTAACCGGCGAGCGTGTATGAGACGAGCTATGAGAGTGGAGGAAACCAGAGGTATGTAAGGAAAGAACCTGTTGGAATTCTCTACTCTCTGCCTACCTCGCAAGGGATCTGGCGTGATGAGATAGATAGATAGATAGATCTTGAAAGGTTATGTACAAAAGATTATTTTTAAAAACGTATGACTTTTGAGCGTAGCAGAGTTGCATGGTAAACGGTTTTTTTCCGTTTATCTTGTAACATACTAGCGTGTTTTTTACCCTATTTTAAGAGCTATAAGACTAAAAAAATGCATTTCCCCCCACTCTTAAGCAGTCAGGTGGCATACAAGTTGGATACCTTTAATATATAACCAATGTTTCTCTAGAAAATCAATACCAATGATTGAAAGTTGCCAAGAACATTCACAACTGACACATTTTTAGCATTAACATGATAAGTTTATTATTGCCAATCAGCTAAATACTGTTTTGCTGAATGTACATATTATGGTTTGCAAGCTAAATCTATACTATATTTCGAATTATTAATATCCAATGATTGTTAACTGTTTTGTACATCAATAAATAAATAATAAATTTTTGAGTGGTGGTCCCTCGCTTTGGGAATATAGGTGTGAATGTTATATCATGATAATCTACAAAATACATATAAATGACATACCAATTGTCTGAGAGAAATACAGTATCAAAAGAGTAATAATTTTTATTTATTTATTGATGTACAAAACAGTTAATAAATCGGTGTTTATTAATAATTTGAAATATAGTATAGATTTAGCTTGCAAACTATAATCACCTCTAGGTGATCTGTGTACACCCATTTATCATGATATAGATCATAAAATAATCATGCTGCAACAAACAGAATCGCTTATTTCCCCATAAACATTGTAGATTCTAACAATCTATTACTAACAATGTTATTTAAATAATTTTAGGAAAGCTGCAAAGGGATAGTGGATAAATACATAGAATATGATCCAGTTATTGTGATGATCGATCTTGTACTCATGTCTAAGGAAGCACAGAGGCATGTCTTGTACAATTCAGAGTTCAAGGTATGTACCATAAGATGTAATGACAACACTGATGACAGGTGGAATAGGTCTCTGACTGAATCATGACCACAGAAGAGATACTGCTGCCATAGAAGGCCAGTACAAAGATGGGTCGGCAATGTGATTAAGTGCATAGATCGGCTCAGGATAGGGATATGTGACATAAGGCAATGCAGTGACTGAAATGAGTTGATGTAAATTAATGGGGTTATTATAATTGTTTATTACACATTCTTATACTATTTATGACAAAAAAGACAAGACCTTCTTGCAGGATCTTCTCAGTAAAGGTTGTGTTTTGAGCTGGTGATAGATTAGTTGGTATATTAGATGTACAAAAAAAGTACCACCATAAGTATTTACCCATAATGTTTTGACACAAAATTAAGAATTTAAGTTATGGTTGAAAGAAAGCCAAAGGCTTTTTTTTCTATTTACTTTTAACATCATACCATCATATGACCAATTTAAACTAATTGTCTGTCAATAACCTTCTAAATAATTGATGCATTTACTGTCTCATACCCTGGAAACTTTCATAATAGTCATTGTAGCTAAGTAATTACTCCGTAACAACCATAGAAATATTCTAGATTTTCTTTAGATTATATGTTTATTCTAGAAATATAAAATCGATATATATGTTGTTTCAGTCTGGGTTTTTATTGAATTGTTGAATTTCATGTTTTAAAAGGCACTTACGGCACAGGAATCATTCATAATGAAGGGCTATGTTATTTATTATAAAATATATATTGATCTCTTACACTTAAAATATTGCTCTTACAATTTCCAGTCATATTGGAAGCTGCTGGTTATACTAATAATGCTGGAAACTTATGGAGTATGGCACAACAATAGTCTTTTTAATATTGTCGTAAATACCCTTTGTGGTATTGAAAGCTGCAACAATTCTACTCAGATGTAAGTTACAAAGTGTAATCCTTAACTTATCAGAACTACTTTGTATCCAACAAAACATTGTAATATAGACAAGTCACCTTGGCTAACTTGATTGGGTAGTACAAAAGCTCTAAAAAGATAAAAAAAAATAAGGTACTGCAATAGTGTTTTAAAACTGAGCGCTGAAGTTGACCGTTTAGCGCTGAGTCGACGCTCACGACCGTTGAACCACGTAGAAAACGCGAGCGTTTTAAGCGCCGAATCGAGCGTTTTTACAACACTAACTGCATTTAGGGTTCCTCATACAAAGAAAAGCACAGGCTATATGCAAGGTGGCTGATGGTTATAGGCAGTAATGAGCTGAAGATATAGCTCAATGGTGTGGCTTGGGAGAGGCCTATGCCTAGCGGTGGACTGATGCAGGCTGATGATAATACGAACAACTGCTCCTAACATAGAAAACACCTGTGTTACACGTAAGAAGCTGCTGTATTGTGGTCACAAAGTTGTAAATATTTAATCAGGTTGGTGTAAGTGGCCACGCTCAGACTTAGTAAGTGAAGAAAAAATAAACACCATCTATCTCTATCTATCTATAACCTCACGCCAGATCCCTTGCGGGGTAGGCAGAGAGTACAGAGTTCCAACAGGTTCTTTCCTTACATACCTCTATGGCTTCCTCGACTCTCATAGTTCGTCTCATACACGCTCGCCGGTTACGGAGACTCTTGACTTTTCCATCAGATAAGACTCGGTTTATTTGGTCGTGGTAAGATAGTCTAGGTCTTCCCCGGTACCTGCATCCTTCCACTTTCACATTGTATATCTGTTTTGTCATTCTTTCCTCTGGCATTCTTTCTATATGCCCGAACCAACGAAGCATGCCCTTTCTCATCTTTACACCGATACTATCTTTCATACCTACTCGCTGTCTTACTACGCTGTTGCTAATGCGGTCGGTTAGCTTCACTCCGCACATCTTCCGCAGAGCTCGCATTTCTACCGCATTTATCCTACTTTCATTCTCCTTCTTACATACCCAGCTCTCGCTACCATATAACAGCGTTGGGACAAGAACTCCGTTATGTATGGCCAGCTGCGCCTTATGGCTTAAGTGCCGGCTCCCGAGTAGCTTTCCCATCGCACCATTCACTCTGTTCCCTGCACTCACTCTTCTCTCTATGTCAGCGGTGTATTTCCCATCCTTACTGAAGGCGCATCCAAGATATACAAACTCATTCACTTGCTCCAGCACATCGTTACCAACCACAATCCTTACATTCGTTCTGGTTTCTTCCCTTTCAAAAACCATAATCTTGGTTTTCTTCACATTCAAGTGTAAGCCATTGATCATGCAGTCGTCTTTCATAACTGTGACTAGTGTTTGCAGATCAGTGGCTGTTGGCGCTATTAAAACCGCGTCATCTGCATAAAGTAGATGGTTTACCATTACTCCTTTATTTCCTAAGCAAGGTGGCAGAGATATACTCTGAACACACACATTTTGGAGATGTTAGAACCCAATGTAATGCGGGGTGAGCTATTACTACGATACCGGGCACAATTCCAGACTTCGATAGGAGATTCCCAATAACATTTTGTCCGAATTAGAATTTGAACCCAGGACCACCCTAACGCCAGTTACACAGACCGCTATGCTAGTTGCACCACGCAGCAGTGAGGCTAAATAAATAATATACAATTTCTTCAATTCCAGAAACTTAGCCATAAATATCTCGTTGCCAGAATCCTGGAACGCCAGCTGTTGGGCGTGGGCACTGGACGAGAAGACAGACGACACTGACCTATTTATTTGGGAGAAGGACTTCTATATTCAGTTTATGTCCATCTTTATGGGTAAGTAGTTTTCATATTTATACCTTACAGCTGTAACCACCTTTTTTTTATTATTATAAGTAACTCAACAGCTTGTTTTCTATACACATCGTTAACAGTGTAGATACTCCCAGCACAATAGTCATAGTGTTATGTTCATTATGCTGTTATTTTCTGGGAGTACCTATAACAAAAACGACTTAAGCCAATAACAAAGTTTCGTGGCATCTTAAGCAGTTAGAAATGTAATGAAAAGTTCATGATAATATGTTTAGTATAAAATGAAAGTGTACAAACAAAACCAAGCACTTAATGATAATGTAACATCAAATCAAAAGAACAAAAATTATAAGATTAAAAAACCTCCTGATCATCATCTATCCATTTATATCGTCACGCCGGATCCCTTGCGAGGTAGGCAGGGAGTACAGAGTTTCAACAGGTTCTTTCCTTACAGACCTCTCTGGCTTCCCCCACTCTATCTATGTATAACCTATTCATCGAGATCATTACAATGATTCCAAACGCGATACCTCTGCTGTAAATTGGTGAGGAGATTGGTATCCTGCTGATTCCAGATAAAGCTGCAGCATCAGGTCAAGGTGACCATGTCATTGTAATATCATTTAAGTTATAGTATACTTAATTTCGAATTGATTAAACCAGTAGAAGCTGATCACATTCCTTAAATAACTAGAAAAGAGCTGATGATCTTCAAACAGCTAAAGAGATTTTCTCGAATTATAACTAAGAACGATCGCGATCAAGCCGCCTTACAAAAACATTCAAAATTGCTACGATGCCACAGACAGACGCACAGGCACATTAAACTCGTCGTAACAAACACTCGTCTTTTTGCGTCAGGGGTTACAACACGAAAGAAGTGCACATAAGCTACTTCACACAATTACAAATTTAATAATATGCTGCAGTACACCTCAATTACACATATTTTGAGTTTTACAATAAGTTTTATCTTCTTATACGATGCATATAATGTTATACGGTGCATAATTACATTTTTATGTTTACGTTAAGAGGTCGCTTGTTAGAGGGTAAGTAAGCGCGACTGGGACCGGGTATTAGCGAGCTGCGAGCGGGAGACACTGATGCATTAGCGTGCATCAGTGTCTCCCGCTGTATGGCACTTCCTCTTAATAATTCTCTCTCGTGGCTGCATCAAACTGTCGCAATCGCCGTCGCAAGGTGTATGGCTTTCCCATTTTAAATTCAATTCAAACCAAACGGAAACATCCTCGCGTATTTTTTGATGTCACTTAATAAAGCACCGTATCAGAATTAACTTTAACTGTAAAATTCAAACCAGACCTGAAGCGTTTCTTAATAGAGCTATACATGCTACCTTACGTCCAACTTCCTACCTTATGCTACCTTACCTCCTAAATCAAGCAGGTTTGTGTGGCCAAAATGTTATAGTGGCACATCTCAAAATTATAATTATTCGAGTTTTCACCTTAATTTAAAAACTGTAAAGCTTCAATTCACATGTTCATGCCTTTAAGTTGTGTCGTTATTCCATTTGGTTAGCGATTAGTTATGCCGGATCCTATAACTCATGATAGTTACAGTGCGCGTGGTCCTCGTATCTCACTAGGTCGTACCTGTAGTAGGTATTATATATTGTGGTTACCCCTGTACCTATCGAAAAACAGCTTTTTTCCCATAATCTATAGCCTTGATGAGAGGATGTCTTTAAAGCTAACGGATGCTCGTGTATTCGATTCTTAAAGTATTTTACAAGATATGCGACTAAACACATTAAAATCAAAACAATATGTCGCTGATATTTGGAGAAAGTTATTAATAAATGTTTAATTTTCTTAATTCCAGGTATATCGGCATTTATATTGACTGTACAAATCCTGATGGGCACGATGAATTCTTTATGGAATAGAAATAAAGGTAAATAGTAAGCGTAATATTATTGGTAGGTAGGTAGATAGTAGATACCAAATATACTTTTAAATTAGGGCAAATAGTCGCGTTGTCGCGACGCTTTATAACAGCGTGCAATACGCTTTATTAGAACGGGCATCGCAATGCTATATAGGAACGGAGTAGCGATGGCATATTTCAAACTGCGCCCGGACGCCTTATTACAGTGGGCGTTGCGACGCTTTATAACAGTGGGCGTCAAGACGCTATATTAGAATGGGCATCGCGATAAAATATATAGGAACGAAATCACGATGCCATATTTCAACGGCCGTCGCGACGCTTTATAATAGTGGGCGTCAAGACGCTATATTAGAATGGGCATCGCGATGCTATGTAGGAACGGAGTCGCGATTTCATATTTCAACGGGCGGCGCGACGCTTTATAACAGTGGGCGCGAGCGCTATATAGTGACGGCCTTGCAACGCTTAATAATAGTGGGCGCCGCAGTGCTATATTATAACGTTACGTCGCTTTGTAACATTGGGCATCGCGACGCTATATTGTCAGTCAAAGATTTTATTGTATAAATGAATTGAAACTCTATAAAGGAACAGGCATTGCGACGCTATATAGGAACTGAGTCGCGATGCCATATTTAAACGGGCGTCGCGACGCATTATAACAGTTGGCGTTGCAACGCTATATTAAAACTGGCATCGCGACACTATATTATCAATGTCAAAGTTTTTATTGTTATAACAGTGGTTGTCAAGACGCTATATTAGAATGGGAATCGCGATGCTATATAGGAACTGAGTCGCTATGCCATATTTCAACGGTCGTGGCGACGCTTTATAACAGCGGGCGTGACGACGCTATATTAGAACGGGCATCGCAATGCTATATAGGAACAAAGTCGCGATGCCATATTTCAACCTGCGACGCGACGCTTTATAACAGTAAGAGTCGCGACGCTATACTAGAACTGGCGTCCCGACACTTTATAATAGTGAGCATCGCGATGCTATATTAGAAAGCGTATTGCGACGCTTTGTAACATTGGGCATCGCGACGCTATATTGTCAAAAACAAAGCTTTTATTGTATAAATAAATTAAAACGGGTGGTTAACAGTGTCAGTAGCGACGCTTTAAAACGGTGGGCGTCAAGACGCTATATCGAAATGGGCACTGCGACGCTATATAGGAATGGGGTCGCGATGCTATGTTGTAACGGCTTTGCGGTGCGATATTTAAACGGGCGTCGTGACGCAATATTGGAACGGGGGTCGCAACGTTATATAACAGTACGCGTCGCGATCCTATATTTGAACAGGCGTCGGGATGTTATATTTCAAATGGCGTTGCGACGCTTTATAACAGTGTGCATCGCGCCGTTATATTGGAACGGGCGTCGTGGCGCTTTATAACCATGATCGTAGCGACGCGGAGTCGCGATGCTTTACAACAGTGGGCGTCGCAACTCGATAATTGAACGGGCGTTGCGATGCCTTATAACAGTCCTTATCCCGACGCTAACTTTTATAAATTGTCGCGAAGCTCTATTAAGGCGAAGGTCGCGCCGTCGACAATTTCAAAGAGTCGCGATGCCCACATTGATATGGCGTTCCAAAACCACTATAGTAAACGCCCCTTTTATAAAGCGACGCGACGTCCGTTGTAATATAGAGTCGCGATGCCCACAAATTATAGTGTCGCAACACCCACATGACATGACATGACTTCCGTTTATAAGTGGCGCCTATTTTAAAGCGTAGGTGCTCTCACATGAAAATTAGAATACGCGTGTATGGTCGCCACAACTCCGATACTTACAATAGTGGACTATCATCAGTAAATCTCAGACTACTAGCCTGCCTGTAACAAGCCTTTCTTCTCTCAGTGCCTCTTACAAGATTGCTGAAGGCGTTCTCCTTGGCGAACGTCAGCATACTCTTCACGCTGCCGATGCTGGTGTGGGGTAACGCTGAGACCTCGCCGGAGACCAGGATTGTGCACTACCTCCTGGTGTTTGGGTACAGCTTCGTGGTGTTCCTTAACGTATTTACCGGTAAGTTACCTAAGAGAAATTGTAGATAATACTTTATGCTACGTAGGTGTATAACGTGAAACTAAACGAGATTCATCAACTGGGAGAGTGTCAGACACGTTTTTATCGCGGTAGCCTAACCTTCGTCTGTATGTATGCTTTTTTTTCTTTATGTTCAGCGAGAATTCCGTCATTTGTGAACTGATTTTGATAATTCTTCTTGCATTGCGTTCAGTATAGCTCCAAGGTGGTCCTATTTTCATTTCATTGGTATTGAACTTTGGATTTAGAAGGTACACCAGGGAAATCCTTAACGACAAACAATAGAAATGTGTAAATTGAGATATTATGGGTATTACGTCAATCCTATAGGTACCATACTATAGAACTAAGCAGTATGTTAGCCGACTTAAAAAGGAGGAGGTTCATAATTTGTCTGTTTTTTTTTTTATAACTCCTTTGCTTATGAACCAATTTTGTTGATTCTTTTTGCATTGGGTTTAGTATAGCTCTGAGGTGGTCCTATTTTAATTTTATTAATATTGGACCTAGGAATTTGTAGATACACCAGGGAACTCCTTAACGGCGAACAGCACAAATGTATAGATTCCGTTATTATGGTTATTATATTAATCTTGTTGGTGTATGTATACCCAATCAGTACACAGTTCAGTGCAAATACATTTGAAGATGATGCAATAAAAACAAAGTATTGCTCATACAAATTAATTCTAAGAACTATTTTGATAATTCGGCTTAACTTGCCTCAGCTGCGTATTTATCATGTAAACAGATATCAGGGTACATGTTTAGTCTCCGTTCAGTTCCACTAACTGTTTTGATTAATAAGCAAATATGAATTAATACGGCGCACTCTGCGTAGATGGCGCCGCGTAAACATGTTTGTTTGACGATGCCTATAAATAGCCATCACCAGACAAAGTACCTCAATATCGTCTTAGCTCTCTTACCGTTCGCACGAACTCTTAAGTAATATTATTGACTGCGTAATATTTTGAGTATCTATAATAATTTATATTTGTAAAATAAATATATTTTATTAAGTCACGCCGGCCTTTATATTTGACTAGGTAGCTTACTGTACAACTCAGCAAAATAATATAATATCGATACCGATAAATATTAGTAAATAATTCACTCGTCTTTTAAAATTGTAAAATAAAAATCTTTTTAAAAAAAGGTAAACAGACTTCAAAAAATAAATATTTGAAGTCGGTGCCAAGTAACCGACTCCACTAACCGGCATTGACTTCTAATATTTATTTTTTGTTTTTTGAAGTCGGTTTCCTTTGTATAAACAGATGTTTTTTCTTTTAAAATCCGTTAAGCAAATACTATTCTAATGTGTTGTTTGATTTTTGTAAAATGAAGATATTTGAGATATTAGTGTTCCGAACAACTGATCACATTTAGGATAACACTCCCGATGTGTGGCAGCTTCGTTAATAGCAGAATTGTTCTCATCACGTCTGTCGCCATCTGTCCCTAATATATAATAATAATTTGTAACCAATTTTCCTTTTCATATTTCAGTTCTCTACGAAAGCCCCGTGCTTATCACGATGCTCGTGTTGGTAGTATCTAACATTGCCAAGTACACCGTGAGTTTCCACACTACGCCGCAGCTCAGGAGTCTGATATCTTGAATAATAAACCCGGTCACAGTATCACAGAGTATTTATTTTTCAAAAATATAACCTTTTAATATAACATTATTAAAAATAGTTATGCAATAATGTGTCAACCACATTTTTGTTATACAGAATCAAAGAAGGGAATTTAAATAAAGTAGAGAGTATACTAGGTATGACAAGAAGTAGAGTACTTCTCTTCTTACCTTCGACCAGAAGTAGATACAAGGAGTATACTAAGAGTGGAGATAGCCTGAGAGGTCTGTAAGGAATGAAACTAGTGGAACTCTGTACTCTCTCCTTACCCCATAGAGGATCGATAATATAAATCAATTATTAAGGTAACTTCCTCAGTTATCGATGGCGACACAGTATATACATAATTATAGTGGTTTTATTTAAATATGAGTTATACATTATAAATTTACATTACACTATTTATAACTTTTCTGCATAGTTGCCTTGTGTGTATTCAATTAAGCCTAAGCATTTTATTTATAAATACATACTTATGACTATCATAATAATAATTTTATATATTGAATAGGTACATAGGTACTTAAATTCCCTAAAACTACCAAATAAAAAACGAATTCAAAATGTTTAGACTTATGTCACCGGCCTTAAGCAGTGAATTAAAACCTGTGTAGTAAGTAAAGTATGTTTTAATTTTTAGGATATCTTATTTATATTAATTCTATTTGTCTAGAAGCAACATGAAATCCAAGAACTTAAGAACAAGGCCACTAAAGCACTGTGACCTGGTTTGTTAAATATTAAATAATTCTTAAAGGGGTCAGTTTTAAATGTTATATTCCTACAAGCAAGATGGACTTCATGAATCAGTTAAATTATCTTATTCGGGTAAAATAATTAAAGTATGTATTTCATATGTTGAATATGTTGGAACTCTGTACTCTTCGCCTACCCCGCAAGAGATCTGGCGTGATGATATTTATAGATAGAAAAAAATGTGCTCAGGAACACCCTCATTTTTTAATGTTAAAGTTATTTTTTGTGGTTTTAAAACAAATAATAAAACAAAAAAAAAATCAGTATAATAAGCATATAATAAAATATTAATTTACAAACAATAAAGATCTTTATCTGAGTCCACTATTACATAAAAACTTACAAAATATACAGAGAACATAGTTAAAACATTTCGTTCGCAAACTGGCAACACCGTTCAGTCTTTGGCTAAATTGAGCACAAGCAAAATTAATGTAGATTATAAAAGTAGTTCATAACAAAATATATCAATTTAAATAATAAATGAAGACTTACATTTACTGGACAAGGATTTTGGGCGTTAAATGAAGAAAATGGACAAAGCCATAAAATAAATACTTGATACAAGTTTTGTGACGAATCTGGATAGGATAGGAGTCAATTATTGTAATTAATTACCTATGAAATTGAATTACACAAATAATCAGTCAAGAGCGCGTTAAACTAAATAGTTAAACAGCTAAATAGTTAAACGTTTTCACGTTTGGCTGGATGAGGTTTAGCCATTCAATTAACTGGCTAGCCGTTTAACTTAGTCGCTAAATTAATTAAAATTGCTTTGTCATAGACACAAATTTCTTTTCATTACGCATAACATAAATCATATTACTATAGTTAAAACTCAAATTGGTCCTTTTTTATCTTAGAGCGGTGGTTACAAAACTCACAAACCATAAGCAATTATAATTCATGCAGAAAATATTTTTCTAATTTTGATAAGAATAGGCATTGTCTCGGCTGTTTTCATAATAGCGATGTCATATTTATAGTCCAACTGTAAATAATACACGGTAATGGTTCTAAGATAAATATTCGATATGAATCCAACTCGAACATCTAATATCCATCCATAAATTACGTCACACGTTTAGGAAGCAGTAGGGGTCAACAAAAAGTGGCATCGTGCCGTGTCATAAGCGTAATGAAGTCACATATATAAAATCAACACGAACTCGCCGGACCGTGTCAGCGGGTAGAGTGTAGAGCGCCCAAGAAATACACATATCTCTGGTCAAATGAAATAGCGACACAACTAAAAATAATGTCAGGAGAAATTAAGCTTCATAGATTTGGAGTTAGAGTGCTAAATCAAATAATCATATTCTTGAGTTGAACCACTATTGAATTCGTCCAGCGTATCTACTTACCTCCTGAAAATATTGGGCAATAATCTCAGTTTCTAGCTGCTCAATAGATTTCGAAAAATTAACTAATTTCTAAAAGAATGTTTACACATTATGTTTTGCCCCGTCACAAGAGCATTTAGTTACTAATGGTAAACAGAAAGCAATGAATTTGGGCAAATGAATGTCTTAAATATAGATACGAGTATCTTTATTTATTATATAATTACGAGTATCTTAGACTAATTACCACAACATAGAAAATATTTGTTCTTAATACATAGTAACATTTGGATAGGTATAATGTTTGGGTGCACCATTAGACCACTTAGATTGAGAGACATATTTGGTAGAGAGCCAATATTTTATTTATAGATATTTGCGACTAATTATAAATGCGTTACATTGGAAGGTAAAAATACAGGTTTTATAACAATGTTTTCCTTTAGTGAGAGCATTGAGTGTTCTAAACGAAACTTGTGAATTAAGATTCCACAGTGAAAGGCTAGACTATCGCATTTGAATAAATGATATTTCTTTAAAATATGTGTCATGTTTATTTCATAAATCAATATAAACATAATTGAATTTCACATTAGCATCTAGTAAAAAGATATGAAGATTTCTCATTTACTTTGATTTTCATTAACAACTGTAATGCCCATTTTAGACTGAGTCTATAAAACTTTTGTTACTTGAAATTTTCCATGCAGATAGACATTTTATCAGGTGTACAACTTTTCCACAAGGTGTAGTAATCAGAAATGTGTGGATGATTAAAGTGGATGTCTTTACAAAAAAGGACAAACATTTAAATTAATATTAGTTTTCCTTCACTGTGAATAGCAAATAAAAACAATAAATCACACTTAATCACAGCAGGGTTAATTAAAAATATTTTGGGGAAATATAGATTATAGTCTTCTGAACATCTCTGACCAGCCCTTGTGGAACAAAACTCATGTTATATAGAAAGATAAGTCCAAGGAAATTATCAAATTAGCATAGCTTTTAAAACTTTCTAAAAGAATCTTGCAAACCACTTACAGATGTACTTTGTGATAAGAAGTATTTTATGTCTTTTTAAATGAAACAAGTGCTTTCTCTCCGTTCTGTTACAACACTAATTAGTCACCTTAAACAGTAATGAGTCAATTCTGTCCACAGATGTGACCTTTTGGTGAATAAAATGTCTGTGTATATATCATCGATGTGTCATTCTATTATTCCAATGGTCTATTATTAGTACAACAGTGGTCAGTAAGAAAGGATCCTGTTGGAACTGTGTACTCTTTGCCTGACCCGCAAATGGTCTGGCATGATGATATAGAAAGATTTAAATTATATACCATAAAATGTTATTCCAGAAAGAGTAGCCCATATTTTAAACAGTAATGTTTTAAAGGTCCACATGTGATCATAATCAAAACATGGAATTTTAGGTAGAATGATAACCATTGCTGCTCAATCAATTCCAGATGATTTACATCATATCATATAAATTATGAAGATACTGTACCATAATAATTATTTGTGAACATAACATACAGTAGCAGCATCAATAATGATTTATTTGTAGTCTATATTATGATCATATAATACTTTGTTCGAATAGAAAAATATCACAAAATACTATTTTAGGAATATAAATATATTAATTCTTACATGAATCTTCACAAAACAATATGCGAAGCCCTAAATGGAATCAAAAAAAATTATAAATATAATGATTTATATCATTCGATGCACCCAAACACATACTGTATAAGTAAAACAATTACATTTCTACATCAATTTAACTTCAAGCTGACTAAGGACTCAATGGCGGATCATCATTACCAATCATCACATCTTCATACATTACATCATTGCTTCGTCTAGAAATCTTCTCACGGATATAATCAACTAAATTGTACTTCCTTACCACTAGGACAACACCTGCTATCAGCAGTGCTAGCGTTAGGATGGTCACTATAGCGACTGTTACTCCGCTATGTGGCGTAGAATCATCGGCGGGCGCCGCGCAATCATCCCCAACCCGAACATACCCCTTCGTACACAAACACTCCTGTAACGTCGCGTTACAAACCTGGTGTGCTCGTGTACACTGTCCCATTAATGACGAATTGCAGGACAGGATGTGGTCTGTTAAAAAGAATAACCATCGTAACACACAATAAATTGATTCAATTAAATAATCGTCGGCTACTTAATACTCACCAGAGCGACCGTATTGTATTAAATTCAGAAGCAGTGTCGCGAAAATGTCGATGTTCCTTAGCTCCATCTTGTTCGGACAGCTGTCCTAAGAATATTCACATCACAAAAGTGTACACTGGAATGTAAAATAGTCTCGTCTATTCGAAAAAGCGAAAGATGCTTTTGTGCAGTTTAACAGCACAAGCAAAACAAACGTCAGATCGGCCAGAAAATATTGTCCTGTCATTTCATGTCACACGTCGGATACGTTTAGTTAGTGCATAGAGAAGACATGTAAATATAAAAGTATATTACAATATATAAATAATTGTATTTGTTGAAAGAAAACTGATTCAAATCGCAAACATATATGTGCGAAAAAAGATATTTTATAAATTGTAAATAAAGTTTGTTTTACGATGCAATCAAAACGTGACTTAGATTTATTTCGCTGGCCTTATTTGAGCTCAATTTCATCAGTAAATAAAACAATAAATAGTATAATTACAATAAAAATAATTCTTTATTTCTAGCTTAAATAATAATAAAACAATTACCTAACAATCTGCATATGAACTGCTTAGAAGTACCTATACCCAACAATAGATGGCGTGGAAAGGTATATTTTATTTTTTGTTTTACAATCTATCAGTCTAGAAATATCACACATCAGGATATTCTATAGTATTCTAGAAGTTGAACTCTTCATCTTCCTCTCCATAAGTGTACCTCTCGGGTAGTTTGTAATCGTTTGGGTCATGACCGGACGCTTCAATGCCGCCGTTGCCATCATCCGCGCCTCCCTCTCTGAAAATAATAAATTTGGATGTTTCTAAATTTTATAAGAATGATAAAATATTTTACGTGTCTATTTCAGTACATATAATCAAAACAAATACATGATAATTTGGAAATTTTATCAGGCTAGGAATGATTTCGGCAAAATTAAGTATTAAAAAGTGATACTTAGAAGAAATATTGACGTAAATATTATATATTTACGGTATATTTACGGTAAAACTGTCAGCACAACAACTGGTAGCCGGTAATGTCAAGAGCACCTATTAGTGCGATCTAAAATGGCAGGGCTCTGGGGCAAATTGGGCACTAATATAGAAACTATAAATCTTAGATAAATTAAGTTTGGATCTCTTACTTGAGCTCCTCATGCTGGATATCTTTCAGGTCCTCTCTGTTCTCTTTCTCCTTACGTTGTTGATTTTTTTTCTTGGGCCTTTCTTCTTCTTCCTCTTCCTCAGCTTCGCTTTCCCTTGGTGCTATAGAACATAGAAACTTGCTATTAAAAACAGGTAAAAATTAAAAAAAGGTGGAAAAATTAAAAACTTCATAGATATTGCTCTTGTTATTTATTTAATAACTTTGTAGGTACTTTTTACAGGTATATTCTTTGAGTGTTCTTTACAATTTTTATATCTATGTAATTGAAATTTTTCTATGGTAGTGACATGACTCAAGAAGTGAAGTGAAATCAAGATTATATATCGTAATCTACTTTATTTACTTATTCATAATTACTGGCATGAAAACTGAGGTAGATAAGATTAGTAAATAAATATCTGCTTTATGATAACAAGTTCGCATCATAAACTGCTAAATTACACTATAAAAGAGTAAGGAAGAAAATCCCTTCAATTTTATAAGTCAAACCAACTTCTAGGTTTAGCATTTAATTAAAGCAACCATTTCAGCACTCTTCTAATAAATTTAAAAGGTTTTCTGATTAGCTTTTCTGATTCACCTCTGCGCTCATGGTTGTGGCTGTAAGCGCCATCTTGGCCCTTATCTTCCAGACCGAAGGAATCCTGCTTTTCGAACTCGTAATGGTCACCAGCCTTCTTGTGATAGGCGTCGAAGTGCTGGTAACCTCTCTTGCCGCCGCCCGACTTCTTTCTGGAGTATCCTATCTCACCATCGGCTTCACTCTCTTTTGATTTATGAAAGTCATCCGGCTAGGAAAACAAAACGCGTAAGTAAAATCTTGGAACATAGGTTTTCTGCTTCTTTATTGCAGGAATAAGGAAAAAAACAACCCGTGATAAAATAATCGTAGGAAGGATAATCAGTGCAGATGATCTACGTTAGGCTAGCTCAATTTGACGACGATTTAGCGGAGTGGTTAAAAACTTAAGTCGCTCCACCCATTGTGTCTAATAGTCGCGGGTTCGATTCCCGCACGGTACAAATCTTTGCGTGATCCACAATTATTTGTTCCGGTCTGGGTATTTGTGTTTGTGAATTTTCATATTTGTAAACGCACCCACGACACGAATTAATCCTAGTGGGGCTACGTTTTATAAAAAAAAAAAAAATGTCGCTAATCTCATCTCTTGCAGTTTTTGGGATAGCTTAAATTGCTCGGTCAGATCGTTACAATATGTATTAGTTATAAATCTGCAAAGGACCATTAAATCTATTAATAATCATAGGTACTAAATATGTAAGTTCGTTTCTCAAAAAAAGTCAAAGAAATTTATTATCAGAAGCCACCCACGACAAGATATGCTAAAGAAAATCGGTTTTCTATTACGGTGAAAATGTTATGGAAAAGTCTGGAACCATCACTATTATTATCTTCTAAACAAAAAGTTTCAATGTCAATTCTTAGTATGAAAAACGCTTACTCTATGGTAATAATTTCTATAAATTAATAAAAGATACAGTTTGACAAAAACTGCCATTACACCTACTATAGATATTATTTATAAAATGTGTACTCCAAAATGTTTAACACAACACACCTACGTAAAGCAAATGACCGTACTATTTCAGTAGTCCGCAAGGTACGAGTTTGGGACCACAAACTAAAATTACTTTCATTCACCGTACGCGACTAACTAATCTCTGTTCCGTCGATATTTACAAAACACTTCCACCAGAAGTGTCAAATTCAATGAGTGTTTGATATGGTATAAAAAACCGTGACCGTTCTTCCCAGTGAATGAACACAAGTTTCATAGTAATTGATTTTAGTTTTTTGCTCGGATGATTGATTTACTAGAATAGCGATGCCAGCGGAAATCTGACAAAAAATGTCTCAAATCTCTAGATAAACCTTTCATGGGAATGAAATGATATACTGATTCATTTATTTGTTTACTATCAAAGATTGAGGTATAGTTGATGATGTTCATACTATCCTAGGCATATAATACATCTTTCTAAGTTAGCTAACTTTGTTAAACCTACATTCAATCTAACTCACTAATACTACTAACGACCTACTGCAGAAAAGATCCTTTCGGATTGAATATATTCAGGTCATGTGTATGACTTTCTATTTAAAATTTTCAGCAAATCTATTAATAATTTCCAGACTTTATTATATGTTTACACTACCATAAATATCAATGACACTTTTACAAAAAAAAATATTGTACCTACTTCAGTGCAGTCCCTTTATTTAAGTTTCAAAATAAAAGCGAATCGCTCACGTACAGTGTTGTCAACTTCAATTTAGATATAATTATCACGCCTCGTTACCTTATTACCCCATCATTTTATTTTGGCAAATTAATCTGACTTACCGCTGCTGCTCTTGTTTCCCGAATGTACGAACCGACTGACATCGTATCATCCACCATCATGAGATCTTCCAGGGTGTTGGCTGTCTTAGTTGGCAATGATATGGCTATGTGCAGGAGACCCAACACTATACACGCAAATTTGAATGCCATTTCGATGCTTCTGAAAGATGATTTTGAAAAAATTAAAATTGGGAACATTGGTGCATATAATCCAATCAATAAATACATTATATAGTAAACGAATCAACTATAGTAAGATTAAAGTTCAGTGAACTATAATTCCCAGCCTTAAATATTAAGAAGCAAATTCCGAAAACTAAGAGTAAATATATTTTTCTACTTATTATGAACTTGAAGAATTCAATAGACACTGTTCTTTCTTCCAACACATGGAAAGTTTCAGCAATACATACGTGCAGTGCGTAATATACGCATATAAATATTATTAAATTATTAAATCCACCTTTAATTACTAAGCATAATTTCTAAAATTCAAATTATAAATAAAATTCAGTGTTGGAATTAATCTCTAGATGTGTAAGTCTCACGTCTTCATGCTATAGGCTAAAAAAAATCTACAACTACACATAATTATTAAAAATCAATCGTGTGTAACAAATAGAGCAGTTGCTCATTACGGAAACGTTACCTCTTTTATTCTTTACCTTTTTTTGGGCGAACAAAAAGTGCAGTTGCTTTGGCGAGATCAATATCAACTCAACACAGTTATTCAAATCTTGTATTTTATATAACACGATGTTGCGGCTACCCGAGTATTTCACAACGGCCAGCTGGCTGACCCCACGGTTCTTCAACGATACCTTTAATGAATTGCTCTTTTTTTATTTCGACATTGATCAGAATTTTTCTTTTGTAGTGCATGAACGATGTAGTATAACCCATAATGCAGTATCCCCTTGGCTTTATGGTTTTCAGTTTTACCTGTAACTGAATTTTTAACTTTTGTTACAATAGCGACTCTGATTTTACCTATATAAAGGAAAGAAAGATTTTGATTGAAACTTCAATGTTATTCTAAAAACCATGCTGGTTATTATTTTACCATAAATTTTAAGTGAAATACCAATTCAATTAATCGTCAATTTATTGGAGTTGAGTAAACGAACATTTTGTTGGTTTAATTATGATCCTATTGTTGTGAATCAATAGCATTAATATTTATTAAAGATTTTACATAAATAGTAGCATATTTATTCAATGCCACTGTTAAAGAGATTGCTTTCCAGAGTTATTTTAATATTATCTTTTTGTTATAAAAATTGACGGAGCATATAAACTTTTCTAGGTAAATAATTGGCATCATTTGGTGTACTTTTTCATTGTTTAGAGCTAAATTTAATGGTATTATTATTTTTTATAAAATACCCCAAGAAAATCATGGCCGATCATCTGAAAATAATACGTTACAAACAAACTGATTTCATCTTTGAATATTTCCTAGAAATGTCCAAAATCCGCGTTGTCCTTTTATTTATTGCTGAGTATTTACCAATAATTATTTGGGCCTAATTAACTTCCGTCCGTTCAAGTTTCTATGACCTTCCATGGTTTTGTAATGTAAGCCACCAGAAAATTAAATGTTTCATTATTTAGACAAAGTTTGACCGTTGCAATAGAAATGATAAGCCAATACAGCATGAAATTGCGGCGAATACCGCAAACATTATGGACCAAAACTTAAGAAACTTAACCGAACATGTCGTAGATTGAGACTTAACTGCATTCATTGTGAAATTATTGGAAATTGAAAGAGTGGCCTGCAGTGATATATATTTTAGTGTGACTGGTTTCATTGTAAATAATAATATTTAGAGAAAGTACGACGTCGGACAAGTTCGACGGATGATTTGGCGGAGTAGTTAACTACTCCGCCAAATCCAAGAGCCTAAGCCGCTTAAGTCGCGGGTTCGATTACCGCACGGGACAAATCTTTGTGTGCCCCACAATTATTTGTTTCGGTCTGGGTATATGTGTATGTTAATTTTCATGTTTGTAAACGCACCCACAGTATAGGAATAACTCCTAGTGTGGGGCTACGTTTTTATATAAAAAAGAGAAAATCATTCGATACCGTAATCAGTACTAAACACTATTATAAATTATTATCGCTAATCACGGGTTTGCCGTGACTAATAATTAGTAAAGTATATAGTACTGAATAATAATACTCTCTCAGGAGTTCTATTCACCTTATATAATAATATTTTGTTGAAAAATGCGACTACGTACATATGTATAACATATTATATTGAAGCCCTCCGTAAACAGGCTAAGCCTAGTGTGTAGTGTCTTGTATTCTTATACTGTGATGTTTGGTTAGCAAATACCTACATAATTAGTTACAAGTTTCTCCGAGCCTGTTAAAGACTTGATCGTGAATATGATAATCGAACATCATACACTTATTACACTTACCTCACCTACTGGAAATATCGAAACATCCTCACGAACTAACCCCGGCAGATCAAAGAGCTACTGTTGGTTAATGTAAATATACCATTATTATTGTCTCTCTTGCAAGGGCATTTTAATTATTATTTTATTATAATTTTGCTGTATTTAAAAACATAATATTTAGTTCAATGTCGAGCAGAGAAGTAGTACCCTTGACTGCTCTTTTAACAACTGTACAATAATACTTGGCAATAATTATAAAGGTTCTGAATTTTATCTTGACCTATGCCTTGACCAAATCTAGCTAGAAATTGAAATTAAATTCTGCGAGAATTTTGTTATGTTATTTTTCTTTCTGCTACTTAATTTTAACGTAGGTAGTCTAATCTTATGTTCTTTTTCTATTAATTTAGTTTATTCTTAGCCCTTTAGTGTTTTGTAGAAATTGTAGTTCATGTCGATAATAACTGAACTTCAGGTTCGATGGTTCACAAACCGTGTATAAAGTTTCAAAAAACTTTAAATGCATTTTTCTTACCTCTAAATTTGTCGTCGTAGTTTACTAAATTTCTATACTTACTTCTTGATATGTTTCAAATTTCGCCTTTTACGCTCATCATCATTGTGTGGTGATGTAGTTGTAGTAATGCCATTTACGATCAAAATTTTACGTCACGAGCAATACGATACGATACGCCTTAGCATTTAGCCTCCGGTGTCAGCTGGTGTAGCCCCTTGAATCCGCCACTGAATTTTCTATACACTAATTATTCTATATACATGGAAATTGATATAAGCAACACTGGTAAGGAACAAAATCTTTTTATTGTAATTTCCAAAGTTGTTTTCTATAGTTTTTTAAACAGCCAAGGCAATAAGTTTCTATAGATATACACACTTATTGCCTTGCAGTATTAGCGGGACCTATTTTATAGTAAGTATAATTTTTATTATTATTTAAATTAATTTTATATTACAAACCTCTCAACTAGTACCGAATGATAAGAACTTCTGATAATCATTATATTATATGAACTTCCGGTGTGCTTGTGTTCAACATTTTTCTCCTCCTAAACAGCTTGACCGCGATGGTCCTTAGCTAGACTTGGACCCGATCGGTGGCACTGTTGTAGACTTAATGATTTTACTATAAAATTATAAAATAACTAATACTATATAAGAAAACTACGATTCATGTTGTATGAAAATTTATTTTCGTTCCGTCACTAGGCCATCAAATTATAAAACTATTGTTTAACTTCCATAGTTTCTGATGTGCAGTATCAAATTTATTCCAATTTCATAAGTTAAACCCTATCATAGTTATTACTTACATAAGAATTGTATCTGTCTTTGCAATTTTTATCTTACAGTCCGTTTCTAAAGTCCCTTTTTATATTTCTGTCATCAATATGGTGTAGTTTACTTTAGGTGCTTAAGCGTTCGTTAGCGTTTACATATCCATGGGTTACGATTCTGTAGCTGCATTTACAATAATCACTTACCGTCATTAAACCTATTATTGATATCAATATTGTTTAAATTGATCTCTGATCTTGAGGAAAAGCTGTGTAAACAGTAATAAATTTTCCGTCAAATGATTGTTTAGGTTTGGTTACGGGTCGTGGATTTTGTTCTGTAGTTGTTGGATCTGCTTTAGATGTCATGTTCATTTCTGCAATATTTGCGGTATTAGCTGTGTTTTCTGTACTTGTTGTACCTAATGTATTTGCTGCCCTTAAAGTATTTACGGTATTTGTGGCACTAGCTGTATTTGCGATACTCTCTGAATTTGTGGCATTTGTTGCATTTGCGGTACTTGGTGCATTTGCGATACTTGTTGCATTTGTGGTACTTGTTGCACTTCCGGTACTTGTTACATTTTCGGTACTTGCAGTATTTGAGGTGCTTGCTGTATTTAGGGTATTTGTTGCATGTGCTGTACTTTCTGTTTTTGCTTTAGTTGCAGCATATGCTGTACGTGCTGGATATGCTGGTTTAGCTGGATCGGTATAAGCATCTTTTAAAATACTGGGAACGAGTTCGAAAGTAAGATGCCATTCTTTTTTCAACTGCAAATCTTCTAATGACTTCGCCCTGTGTAAAAAAATGTGTTGAGTACATTTTTGCCAGATGTATTCGTTTTCTATAAAATGATGAAAAGATCGTATCCGAATGTCATAATATGTCAGGCTTCCTATTGCTCCTCCCGTCCCCTTTCGTGTGGGCTGCCGATGTATGAATATGAGTATATGGATACCAATATTTTTACAGCTAGTAGATTTCTCTGAGACGAGGAGATCCTCAGCCTCACCATGTTTTCCAGCGCCGATACTAAATGTTATTTGACATAGTTTTGGCAGGGTTTGAACCTTTGATGTTGTGGTAAGTGTATACTAGGCTATGACTGTTTTAAATTTGGAGAGTTTATTTGCAAAAAGGATCATCTACATTAGTAGATCTTTCTTCTGACATAAACTCAAACTCAAATCGTTTATTTTGCATAGACCCTGCGGGGATGCTTACAAAGTGTCAAGAAATGTAAATTTCTTTTTTTTTAACTTACTAATCTACCACCGGATCGGTACGCGGCCTCAACTGAGAAGATCCGGCGAGAAACTCAGCGGGCTTGTCTTTTTTGTTTAATTCTCCATTAATTTTGACACGCTACGCTTTGACACTAGGTATGACTAAAAATTAGAATACATGAAACATTATCATAGTACAGATTGAGAATATGACTACATACTTCATTTGCATTAGCAGGGCCTTAATTGTTAATAGAACTAGTTTAATCGAAGGAAGAGAACATGAAAACAACATTTAGCCAAGGTTGAACGAGTCATTTGTATTACAGCGGAGCCGGAGCAGCACCTATCCAAGCATTTTTACATTGCATTCATACATTGCAATGAAATAAACGGAAATGCATGAAGACATGTACGAACGTAGATAAAGCGAAGGAGGTATGTCAGAATTGTAGTGTATGGCAAACTGTAGGAGACTGCAGTTTGCCACATATTGCATACACTCACGCCTTTATACCACTGTAATAGGCAGAGATGCCTACTCCAGTGGGATAAAGGCCTAAGTGTATGTATGCATGTTCATCCATTGCAGGACATAGCCCTCCCTTAAAAAATCATTACGACGTGGTGACCTGCTTTGTCAGACGCGTCAGGCTTTAACTCACTACCTTCCCTCGTCATCGTTGCATCTTATGGATAGCTTGCACACTCCACGTCATCCAGTGGATGTTCGCCACTTGAATACGTTTCTACTTCAGTGGCCGTCAGTTTTACCGAATAAGTTATAATGGTATATTTTCTTACATGACTTCATCTGTAACATCGAATCGCATGACTGCAAACCCTACGTCATGACCTCTCTGTATCGCATTTTTGGCTAGTATTTGTATTATTTCGATGTTTTTAGGTATATCTTGAGGGACAACTAGAACGACCTGAAATAAAACAAATGTTTTATATTCTTATGACGTGCTTTGAAAGGTACGTTAGCTGTTGGTTTCGGGTAGTGGTGAAGCCAATTTGTGAACCTTAATAAAGTTCCAACAACAGGTGGCCATACATCTGCCCCCACCGAATCACACTGGCTCCGTGGTGTAGATTACAAGGCATGCCTTTTAAGTTTTGTCGTTTGAAGAAAAAAACACAACTAGAACCTTATAGTACTTTTTATTGTTTTTCAAAGTATTCACTACGTAGCTTAATACACTTTTCCATTCGCTCAAACCAGTTATTATAACATTTATTCCACTCTAAAGTGGGGGTGTTCAAAATGGCTGAATTGAAAGCGTCGACTGCTTCTTCACCGGACTGGAATCTTTGACCACGAAGACTTTTCTTAATTTTAGGAATTGTAAAGAAATCGTTAGGGCTTAGGTCAGGACTGTATGGAGGATGGTCAAGAATTTCTACTTTTTCCTGCTTCAAATACTCAATCGTTTGACGAGCGCTGTGTGAGCTTGCGTTGTCGTGGTGCAGGATGATGATTTTCGAAGTTTGGCGATGACTTGTGGTAAACAAACTGTGGTATACTACTCTGCGTTAACCGTTCTACGATCTTCAAGTGCAATAGTCGCAACATGGCCGGTTTTTCCAACGAACGTGGCCACCATCTTCTTTGAAGTGCTTCGAGAACGAACAACTTTAGTCGGCTTTGGCTCGTCTTGAAAGACTCAGATTGTAGATTGTTGTTTGGAATCAGGATCGTAGGCATAGATCCAAGATTCGTCACCACTGATGATGTCGTAGACGTGATTTGACTCTCCTCGGTTGAACCTTTGCAGAGTTTTCTTACACCATCTGACGCGGGCCGCCTTGTCGGAAAGCATATGCGGTATCCAACGGCAAACTAGCTTACTCACACCAAGCGCTTCATGCAAGATCTTCTGAATGGTTGTCCTTGAGATGCCTAATAGAGCTTCTATCTCTCGATATGTCACATGACGATCTTCGAGAATTAGTTGTCTCACAGCAATGATGTTATCTTTGGTGCAGGCGGATTTTGGGCGTCCTTTGCGAGATTTGTCACTAACACTAGTATGTCCACGCTGGAATTCTAAATACCAGCGTTCGACAGTCCGCAGACATGGGGCTTCATCACTGCACACAGATGTTAGCTCTTCAAAACACTGAAGCCGTGTCAGGCCTCTTCTAAAGTTGTAGAAAATTATTGCACGAAGATTTTCCTTAGAAAGATTCATTTTCGTACGTAACCTAACATATTTCAATCGACGCTGTGACTAAACAAAAAAATTAATCTTAATACTTTCAACTGTTTTGAGATTTAAAATTTAAACACATTAGAATATAGAACAGTTCCAAATTTAAAATTGCCGGGAAATATGGAAACGACAGAACTTAAAAGGCATGCCTAGTATGATAAGGTTTTGACGAGCCCAAAGGTCCAAAATTCCAAAAATCGGTACTTCAACCCATAGTCTTGTGTCAGGTAAGACTTCAAAAATTCAGTTATTTAAGTCTGGACTACTGTGCACATCTACACTCGCCAACAATATTAGGTCCCAATTTAAAGGGTGATGAACCTGTTGCCATTATACCGGGGACAATTTCAGGCTACCAACCACCAAGACCTCTTGATTGCTAACTGCATCAAGCAATACTGGACCAGAAGGGTTGCCACGACCTCTTTAGCGAAACTATTTAATCTTACTTTGCCGTCAAAAAGAGAAAAAGCTATCAACTATTTATATCCATCTACATTTTATGGCAATGTAAGAATATTTATTAATTACCTGCAATATATTGTGTACACGATACTTATCGTGTAACCCTGGTGCTCTCATGCAGTGAGCTGTGATATGCATAAGCCGTCTCAAACGAGGACATCTCACGCATTGGGCCCATTTCTCCAGCATCATAGCGTCCCAGGGACAGAGGGAGGTGCTGAGTGCTAGCCCTCGAATAAGCGAAGGTCCTCGACGTGACTCCGACTGTTCTGCCACCATGGAATGACCTGGAAGATGAGAAATAAGCCATTCTATAAGCATATGTCAGTCCCCCATCCCTTTAAAAAAGATTGTTTAGTCCTATAGTTGTAGGCTCTAAGCATGTCACTATTTTTACGCCAAATCAACACCTTTTCTGATAAACGTGCTTTTCAACCGCATGCGGCAAAAACAAGCTAAATAAGTTGTTAAATTAGTTATATCCTAAATCGTTTATAGTTTCGCTACGTAAATGTGGTTGCTAGGTACATATATCTGAAAAGATCATGATTATCTATTAGATATTAAACATGCCGTACGCTGTATTTCTAGATAGTGTTTTCTTTACCAAAGTTTACATTCGTGTCAAAGTTTTATCATGCTTAGAGAAGTCTTCAACTACCTTTTCTATCACATTGTAGCTTTTACTTCCATATGCTTATTGCGTTCTCGTCAAAGATTCGATCAGATTTGCTCGAGGCTTGATTTCAGTGTCAGCGACACAATTCATGTTGCAGAGGATAGAACCAAATGTAGAAACATTATCAACGCAAATAATCTTCATATAGATCACGACCCTCAGCAATGAGAAGTACGACACAAGGAGAAGGAGTACCATCACCTCCACATGTAGAAAAGTTATTATACCATCAGATGTAGCTGTACCATGCTACAGCGCCACAAAACTCATTGCTCTTTGGTATCGAAATTATGGTTTTTCGAATAAGCTACAAGTCACCTTGAGACAGCGCCCGGGCGACGTAGTCACACAGTATGATGTGTGACACTGAAGGTGGCACGATGATACCCGGCCATGCGGTCTTCGCGTACTCGCGCACGAAGCGCAAAACGCGCGGTACGTCCGCTGGCCTAGCACGTCGCACGCGCACCCGCTCCTCATTCTCGGTTGCGCCCTGGACCTGACAGAAGGTATACAAGAGCAAGACTGACATTGCCTCTTCACTTCTTACACTGCTTTGTTTCACGTCCTCTCCACTTACCATACGCTATTTGAACTACTAATTAGTAGCTTTAGCTTTTTCTATCTATATCATCACACCAGATCTCCTACGGAGTAGGCAGAGAGTATAGAGTTCCAACAGGTTCTTTCATTGCCTCTCTGGCTTCCTCCACTCTCATTGTTCGTCTCATACACGCTCACCGGTTACGGAGTCTCTTGACTTGACCTTCAGATAAGACTTTGTCTATTTAGTTTAAGATAGTCTAGGACTTCCCCGGTACCTACATCCTTCCACTTTCGCATTGTATATCTGTTGACTTTCTTTCTATATGCCCGAACCAACGGAGCATACCCTTTCTTATCTTTACACCGATACTATCTTTCATACCTACTCGCTTTCTTACTACGCTTTAGCTTTTTAATACTAAAATAACCCAGGTTTCTGAACGGATCAAAGGGACTCAAGCCCAGTTTACGAATTTCGTGTTTTAGACAGTACGCATCCTTGTGTGGGAAAAAATCTATTTTTGACAAACTTGAGCAATCATATCTTTTGTCAGAATACTTGTTGCCTCAGTCTTCTTAATTCAGGGATATCTATATACCTATAGCTTATAGGAATCAAGTATTAAATTAAATGAAAACTACTCACCACAACTTGCTTTGAGGTGACTTCCGGCTTAGCTTTGTCTGCATAATTTCTGTACTGTGGGCTAAGGCCGTTTACCATAAAATTTGAACTCTTGACCGTTTGCTTGGCGGTAAATACCCTGAAGAAATTTGACAATAGAGACATTATGGGGCGACCGAGAATGGTTGTATTGTAGTTAAAGTGGATGCTCCAACATCTATTTACTTCTATTCATCATGTTTGGGAGTTGATACTTATTAATTAATTTAATAAAATCACTAAATAAATATAATATGGTGGCATATTGACGGTTAATATGACAGTTTGTCAATTTTACTTATTTGTTTTCTAAATTCGAAATGTGGTCAGAATCATAGATATATAAGTTTTGCTATATAGAATTAATCTGATTATGAACTGTTCGGAAAAAAAAGATAATTTTAGTTTTTTTTTGTTTGCAGTAATTTAACCCTCTGATTCAGGTATGTGTTCAATTGTATTAGGGATACCTATCAGTCAAATGGTGCGGGAATTTGCTTATTGCAAATTTGATTCCCTTTAATATACCTGCCGAAATTACAAGTAAAAATGCACAAAAAAAAATTCATCCAGAGTTTTGCTAGAAAAGT
Source organism: Phalera bucephala (assembly GCA_905147815.2). NCBI lineage: Eukaryota > Metazoa > Arthropoda > Insecta > Lepidoptera > Notodontidae > Phalera > Phalera bucephala. The sequence goes on along the minus strand of LR990615.1, from coordinate 34,860,295 downwards.
TGCTTTGGTCATCGAGATATATCATACTCTAATTAAAATACTCAGTATCTTCCTCTTCATATTGTCTGGAGTAAAGATTCCAGATCCCTTGCAAGGCAGGCGGAGGGTATAGAGGTCGAACATTTTCTTTTCTTACAGACCTTTCTGCCTTCCTCCACTCTTATAGTTCGTCTCATACACACTTGTTGGTTACGGAGACACTTGACCTCCAGGTAAGATATAGTCTACTTGGTCGTTGTAAGATAAGCTAGGTCTTTTCTGCTACCTACATCCTTCCTCTTTCGCGTTTTTTATTAACAGGATATTCGAAAAGTTGAAACTCTTTTTAAAACTCTTTCTTCTCATAGATCATTCATAGATATAACATTTACGATTTTTAAAATTTGTCAATATCCTGTCTTTCAATACTGTCTCCGCACTTCACTCGCATCATGTAACATTTAAAAAAAGTATTATAAAATAATAAAAATATTAGTACCTAAACCATGAAGATAATACGTTAGCCAAGAGAATGCTAGGCCTCAAAGTGTTGAGGGCGAATGCGTTACGGTTGACCGGAGTATCGGTCCAACCCACGTTTACTGCATCTGTCCAGAGATTTCGGAAACCTTCAACTTGCGAAATCTTCCCACCTGATAAAAAGCCGGTAAGCGTGTATATACTAAGGTAGCAGGAGCTTTGGCAGCTGCCGGAAAGTAATGATGACCTTCCATTTATCTATATCATCACGGTGGATCTCTTATGGGATAAGCAGATAGCAATTTCTACAGGTTCTCCATTCTCATAGTTCATCTTAACTCGTTCGCCGGTTACGAAAAGTCTTGACTTGCATTGAATGACAAAGAAGCATATTTACATTTATCATATAACTTACCAATAATACTACCATAAAAGATTTTCGGTTCTTAGTCTAAGGCTTTAAAACCAATTCAAGATTTCAGGAGCGAATCTAGAAATCCAGACTAAAACATTATGAAAATATCATCAAATTTGAAAGGGAAGAAACCAGAACGAGTGTAAGGATTGTGGTTGGTAACGATGTACTGGAGCAAGTGAATGAGTTTGTATATCTTGGATGCGCCTTCAGTAAGGATGGGAAATACACCGCTGACATAGAGAGAAGAGTGAGTGCAGGGAACAGAGTGAATGGTGCGATGGGAAAGCTACTCGGGAGCCGGCACTTAAGCCATAAGGCGCAGCTGGCCATACATAACGGAGTTTTTGTCCCAACGCTGTTATATGGTAGCGAGAGCTGGGTATGTAAGAAGGAGAATGAAAGTAGGATAAATGCGGTAGAAATGCGAGCTCTGTGGAAGATGTGCGGAGTGAAGCTGACCGACCGCATTAGCAACAGCATAGTAAGACAGCGAGTAGGTATGAAAGATAGTATCGGTGTAAATATGAAAAAGGGCATGCTCCGTTGGTTCGGGCATATAGAAATAATGCCAGAGGAAAGAATGACAAAACAGATATACAATGTGAAAGTGGAAGGATGCAGGTACCGGGGAAGACCTAGACTATCTTACCACGACCAAATAAACCGAGTCTTGTCTGATGGAAAAGTCAAGAGTCTCCGTAATCGGCGAGCGTGTATGAGACGAACTATGAGAGTCGAGGAAGCCAGAGAGGTATGTAAGAAAAGAACCTGTTGAAACTCTGTACTCTCTGCCTACCCCGCAAGGGATCTGGCGTGAGGTTATAGATAGATAGATAGATAGAAAATATCATTTTCTAAAAAGACCCTGCGCTCGTAGCGCTGCGGGATGACAATGTTCTTTGCAATCACCAAAGTTAAGCAGCGTCCGTCTCGATCAGTCTGAGATACTCATCTTTGAATGACCGAGTCAGATGCTGTTTATGGACTCGTTTATGGACTCGTTTATGGCATTTGCATATTCGAGTATCTCCGTGCTTCGGAAGGCACATTAGGGCGTTGGTCCAGGTTATTACTTCATTTAGTAGTCTTTAAGCCTTATGGATGGCTTGATAATTTCCAACAGTAGGTGGCTACGAACCTGCTACCACCAATACGCATAAGATTCGCGTGGTCTCTTACCTGAATTTGTAATTTTATTCGTCATTAGCCATTTGATTCTGCAAGCAGAATAGTTTACACCCAGGACTTACAGCATTCCATACCTCACATTTATTCTGGAAGTTAGTCTTAAGTGAGTCTAGTAGGTATGCTATGTTTAAGCTTCAAGTATGCAGGATGTCATACATCACTTTTATCTAAACATGTGTGTTAAGTGAGTCCGAAAGCCCAAGCTTATGCCTATATAGGCCGTCTTCAATACCTCTTATTTCCCTCACCAGTGCTTCGACATCCGTAAGGTATTGATAGAGAGGGGGAACCAATGCCACGCGAAGCTGATTCGGTCGTTCCTGTACGCACACTACTGGCCTCGAGAGCCGAGTATCATTGGGCTATGGATGTCCTTGAACTGTCCTTACCTGGAGATCCTGAGTGATAAATATTCGCACTCTGGTACGATTCCTTCCGATTCTTATATCTTTGAAACGGCTTGTTTTAGTAACTAAGAGTAACATTTAATGAGTTAGATGTAAGCTGTAATAGAGAGCTTAGCACGAACATTTTGTTATCATCACGCTACTGTGTTGATGTGCCATCCTATTTACACTCCCAAATTTACTAAATAAACGTTAAGGGGACAGAACCCTTTCTCGATAGCGTGACGATAATGTCTGATCTGCTTGTGCTAAGCCCTCTGTTCCTATTAAATTATAGGTTTATTGCTAACGGATGGGAGGGTTGCCAGCTACGTTCCGTAAGCAATTTTTATGGAGATGATAGATTAGGTGTTTTTATAAAATATAAACGTCAGTGAACTGTCAAAGTTACCATATAAATTCATCGGACAGGGAGGAGAATGGGTCGTTTCTTAAATATAGCAACCGGGTAGTTATACTCGGTTGCTACATTATTGCACTTAGGCGGTTTTTAAATTATTGCAAGCTACTAGTAGAAATTTGGTTTTGTAATAGGTATAAAATATGATATGCGATCTAAGTCTTAAATCTTGGACTTACCTATGTCCAAGATCCAAGACTTAGATCGCATACTCACAAATGATACCCAATATTTCTGTGCTCCCACAGTTATGTTTTTTAAGATCTAGATGTAATTTTCACATGTTGTGTATGGCTATGTAATTAATGTTTTCCAACATTCGTATTTGTATTCATAATGCTCTCAATTTTTAAGATTAATGTTCTCAATTTTTCTATATTATAGACATAATCATCCGACCTTCACCTAACTATTAATGTTACCTCATCTTTCTTTAATGTTTCTTCGTACAATTAAATTATGCTGGAAATCTATTGTGGTTAGCTGTAAAGGCTTTATTTTAAGTAATTATTCTCATGTAATTTTTTAATATACTTATGCTGTTGCTACCCTGAAGAAAATAAAATAAAAAATAAAATAAATTAGAAAAGCCTATGAGAGAGAGAGGATCAAACAAAACCTCTGACGTTGCAGTCCAACGGTGTAGCAACTAGGCTATCACTGCTTTTTAAAAGTTATATATTTTTGGAATATCTTAAAACTTATATATTTTTTTATTCTGTTCTATAATTCAATTTGGTTGAACAAGTGCTGACGCACTCTCTCGGGTTAGTTACACCGTGTAAACCTATTATAAAATATTTTCCTGGAAGTAGGAAATTTTTACTAAATAGTAACCCTCATTTCACACCAACGCCCCGTGTCAATGTCATCCACGGGCCAAAAGATCCTTGTCGCGCTGTAATACTGTCATTGACAGCATCATGTCATGTGTTTTGTCGGATGTTGTTTTGTCTGAATCACCACCAATAACAATGGGGCCAAATTACTATCTTCATGATAGTAATTTGGCCCCATTGTTATTGGGTCAGGGTATGGTACATGGGTCTTCTGTGTAAATACACAAAGGGCAGATAATAGTATCTACATTTTCCCTGAAAATAGGTGTGACTGGTATTTATTTTTAAGTAACGAAAATAAATTGACTCGTAGGTCTAGTGGTGTTGTTAGAAAGTTCGAAATCGGTTCTCAATATTTTGCCTTCCTAATCACAGGCGATCGATTCCTAGCTTTTGAGCAAATACAACGAACTAAAGAACGGAAACTTATCGGAGTAAGCGTCGCCAACAAGGTTTACCCATGGATGGCAGACGAGCTCGAAGAGTGGGCTCACTATACTACATCCAAGCCAGAACGCCACAGGATGTACTTTTGCGCTCATTGCCTCAAAAGTCCCAATTTGTTTAAGAAGTATAACGTCAATTATATTTATGATGTAAGTATTGTTAGCATAGTTAACCTTGTCGATTCAACTGATGATTTGAAACAAACTGCTTCAAGAACTTGCGTTAGTTATGTTCTATAGACACATTTGATGTGTGTGTGTGTGTTTGTGTGTGTGTTTGTTTGTGTGTGTGTTTGTTTGTGTGTTAATGATCTACGCTGTTGGGCGCGGGGCCTTTACAGCTTCACCGGACGCATTAGTTTGTATGAAACACATTGTCGTGCCATCGTACCAGTTAGTCGTCGCTCGGCGGTCGTGCAAATAAGTCAGTTCGCAGAAATTAATATGGCACCATGAAGATCAGTATTTCATTTACGCTAGAAAAATGGATTCCAAGTAGAAGACGACCTCTCCAGTCACCAATTACGTAATGAAGGCACATCAAGTATCTTCGACCCTAACATTTCACATGTTGTACTATACAACAACAACTGACGAAAGTAACAAAACGTCTCATACTATACTGAGTGACAGAGGCGAAGCTCTACGAAGCCGAAAGTAACCGATTATCTCCCTCTTTACTCAATGTGCATTATTTACTGACATTTACCGTAAACCAGTAGTGAAGTTACGTACCAAAGGACTAGAACTAAAGATATGGGTAAATAATCTGAATAAAGATATGCATCGATTTTTTTGCTCCTTTTATGATATAATCCTAACTCTTTGCTAAGTACTAATGACTAAATAGCCACTATATAATGTCGTCCTAATTTATTTAGTCGTTACCAGCATGTTGCCTGAAGAAGTTTTAAACATTGTTCATCCCCATAATTGCGCAACACACGCCTATACTCGTGTTCCTCAACTTTTCGTTGAGGAAAACGATGACGACAAGTTGCGCAATGTCCTCAGACTTGTCGGGCAATGTCTAACCACATCGCCCGACGTCTCAAGTACGGGGGTCGCGGGACATTTATTACCTAATGAATACATGGCTTAAGTGAGTTTTGCAGTGAATAGTTTCGTTGCGGCTCTTTGGTAGTTTCACTAGTGCTATACTAATATGTTTTATAGGTGGAGATCCTTGGAACAGCATCCGAAGTGACAGGGCAAGGTGTAGGCACACTTCTACTACGCACCGCGATCGCGAACGCGGCTGATCTTCGCTACCCTCTGGTACAAGTTGTGGCTGTTAGCCAGTACACGTGAGTATGGTAACACATCTTTATATATTACATATTATACTCGGCATATCATCGGCCATGAGTGAAAACCTCGTAAGTGTCTTAAGCGAAACGCGCACACCGACTGGCTTGCAGAGCTTTCCATTTTCAAATGACAGACTTTTATTTTGATCAGATTAGCATTTACAGCCATAGATGGCCTTCTTCTTCGTTAAGTTATGGCTTCACACTAATTTTAAGTGTATTTTGACAGTGTCCAGTGAGACGCATAATCGTGTTTGTTAAATTAATTCAACTCCCGGATGAACTTGATGACAACGATATTAATGAAATTGATGAAGTTTTCCACCCTGGATAGTCAAGAGATGGTACTTTACATACTAATTGCGACGGCCGTTTTGTGGGAAATCGAAAAGGCACGTTTTATCACTTTGTTTTAATTACCTTTACTCATGCACATATAAGAACACATAATGGTTAATATTCCATCAACATTACACATTATTATCCAAAATAACACAAGTTTTGGAAATTAAGACAAATTGACAATATAACTCTTCGACTTGCCGCCATAACTCCATAGATGGCTTCTTCTTCTTCTTCTTCAAGTTATGGCTTCACACTTATTATAAGTGTATTTTGCCAGTGTCCAGTGAGATATATAATCGTGTTTGTTTAAATTAATTCGATTTCCCGATGTATTTGATGACGACGATGATAATGAAATTATTAAAGAACCCCACTCTGGATAGTAAAGCGGTGGATACTTTGCATACCAATTGCAACGGCCGTTTTGAAGGAAGTTGAAAAGGCACGTTTTATCACTTTGTTACAATTACCTTCACTCATGCACATATAAGAACACATCATGGTTAATATTCCACCAACACTACACATTATTAGTCGAAATAACACAATTTTTCGAAATTAAAACAAATTGACAATATCACTCTTCGATTCCCGTCAAAACTCCTCATAGATGACCTCTTCTTCTTCAAGTTATGGCTTCACACTAATTATAAGTGTATTTTGCCAGTGTCTAGTGAGATATATAATCGTGTTTGTTTAAATTAATTCGACTCCCCGATGAATTTGATGACAACGATGATAATGAAATTAATAAAGTTCCCCACCCTGGATAGTAAAGCGGTGGATACTTTACATACCAATTGCAACGGCCGTTTTGAGGGCAGTCGAATAGGCACGTTTTATCACTTTGTTACAATTACCTTCACTCATGCACATATAAGAACACATAATGATTAATATTCCAACAACATTACACAATATTAGTCTTAATAACACAAGTTTTGGAAATTAAAACAAATTGAAAACCTCTTCGACTTCCCGCCAATAAACCAAAGATGGCCCCTTCTTCTTTTTCTTCTCCTTTAAGTTATGGCTTCACACTATTTAAAGTGTATTTTGCCAGTGTCCAGTGAGACATATAATCGTGTTTGTTTAAATTAATTCGACTCCCCGATGAATTTGATGACAACGATGATAATGAAATTAATGAAGTACCCCACCCTGGATAGTAAAGCGGTGGATACTTTACATACCAATTGCAACGGCCGTTTTGAGGGAAGTCGAAAAGGCACGTTTTATCACTTTGTTACAATAGATGGCCTCTTCTTCTTCTTCTTCAAGTTATGGCTTCACACTAATTATAAGTGTATTTTGCCAGTGGCCAGTGAGATATATAATCGTTTTTGTTTAAATTAATTCGACTCCCCGATGAATTTGATGACAACGATGATAATGAAGTTAATGAAGTACCCCACCCTGGATAGTAAAGCGGTGGATACTTTACATACCAATTGCAACGGCCGTTTTGAGGGAAGTCGAAAAGGCACGTTTTATCACTTTGTTACAATTACCTTCACTCATGCACATATAAGAACACATAATGGTTAATATTCCACCAACATTACACATTATTAGTCGAACTAACACAAGTTTTGGAAATTAAAACAAATTGACAACATCACTCTTCGACTTCCCGCCATAGATGGCCTCTTCTTCTTCTTCTTCTTCTTCTTCAAGTTATGGCTTCACACTAATTATAAGTGTATTTTGCCAGAGTCCAGTGAGATATATAATCGTGTTTGTTTAAATTAATTCGACTCCCTGATGAATTTAATGACAACGATGATAATGAAATTAATGAAGTACCCCACCCTGGATAGTAAAGCGGTGGATACTTTACATACCAATTGCAACGGCCGTTTTGAGGGAAGTCGAAAAGGCACGTTTTATCACTTTGTTACAATTACCTTCACTCATGCACATATAAGAACACATAATGGTTAATATTCCACCAACATTACACATTATTAGTCGAAATAACACTAGTTTTGCAAATTAAAACAAATTGACAACATCACTCTTCGACTTCCCGCTAAAACTCCATAGATGGCCTCTTCTTCTTCTTCTTCTTTAAGTTATGGCTTCACACTAATTTTAAGTGTATTTTGCCAGTACCCAGTGAGATATATAATCGTGTTTGTTTAAATTATTTCAATTCCCCGATGAACTTAATGGCAACGATGATAATGAAATTAATGAAGTACCCCACCCTGGATAGTAAAGCGGTGGATACTTTACATACCAATTGAGACGGCCGTTTTGAGGGAAGCCGAAAAGGCACGTTTTATCGCTTTGTTACAATTACCTTCACTCATGCACATATAAGAACACATAATGGTTAATATTCCACCCACATTACACATTATTAGTCAAAATAACACAAGTTTTGGAAATTAAAACAAATTGACAACATCACTCTTCGACTTCCCGCCAAAACTCCATAGATGGCCTCGTTAACTATCATACTGAATTTGGGTGCGTTCAAGTTATGCGATATCATCTTTTTTTACTATATAAAAAATAATACTATTATCGTAAAAAAAACGCCTGTCTTACGGTTTGGGATTTAAGTTGAAAGTACTAAGCAAACTTTATTTTTGTTTCACGCATGTATAAACTAGGTATGTGGCATCCATTTTGAGACCTGAAATGGCAGTCAAATATATAAAAAGCCGCGGGAATCACCTAGTAAGATTATTATAAGCCTCTAATTATTTAGGGGTTGAAAATGAAGGATAAATTTGTACTTAAGACACATACATTTAGATTTTGGTCCAAATGTGAAAAATGCAGAGCATAAGAATCAGAATCACTTCCGAGCCCTTTCGGACATGTTGATTCGCGCCTAGAATTAGTCAGGCCTAAAATATCACAGTGTACGATGTGCTACGTATGTTTCCATCTACCCCTTCATTTAAAACGACATTAGTCATAGTACCTTCATAATATCAAGGATTATATTTTTAGTGCAAAAATATGTGAGAAATGTGGCATGAAGCGAGAATGGTCGATGAAATATACAGACTTCGTGGACGTCGCCGGCCAGCGCGTATTCTTCCCGAGACGCCCTCATCACTATGTCTCCATTTACGTGAAGCATTTCGACCCCAAGAAAGGCATGAAGTTGCCTTGTTTGCCCCAATACTTCGACTAAATTGCAAGACAAATTTAAACTAGCCATCACCATCTATCGTAACTAAACCGAATTCTTTCAACGCCATCTTTGGAACAATTTTGTTAATAATTTATTGATCTATCGATATAACAATGTGTGTCCAATTTTCTAATAAAACCAGTGACAAATATAAGTTTCTTTTATTAAAACAGTAGAAAAAATACATGTATTATAAAACTTATAAGTAAAAAATAATAAATATTACATTAATTAATGAACCCTTGGAACGTACCTATTAAAATTACTTAATTAGTACTATGAAGTCTATTTTTAAATATGAGCGCCAGGACAAAGGTACTGAAAAAAATGCTATATTGTAGTAAAAATAAATAATGACAGATGATGCCTGCCTAAATAATAGGTATATTCACAAAATGAGCTATGCCAAAATGAGCCTTGAAAATTAAGTAGTGTCTGAAATTTATGACTTTAGTGCTTATGATTCCCAGTTTAAATAAGAAGAATACTAGCCTATTCATCTCAAATGGAGCTGCGGCATTATGCGTATGTATTGATCAAATTTACTTTTGTCAGCGAATAAAGTCGTTTCACGATTCCGGCGAAAGATCTTGATAGGCATGTAAATATATCTTCGCTTTTCAAGGTTGCATTTTCTTTATCCGTGTGTACGGTTGGTACGGGTGGGTACAAGTATCTGCATCCTAGTATACTACGCCGAAATGGAGATGTCTTCAATTTTTCAGTACATTTGTCATTGCGATTGCATAAAACACTCATAAAGCTATTCAAACACACCATCTTACATCTGTGGTTCTCTAAGAGTTGGCGCTGTCGTTTTTTTTTACAGATGATTGTCGTTATATTTCAAAATATATCAAGTAAATTAAATATTTTAGTTGTAGTGATTGTACAAAAATGTCTGGAAATGAAGTGGTAAGTAATAGTAATCACATAGATAGTTTTGTTACATAGGAAAAATAGGTACCTAATAAAACGTTTAGCGTTTTGAAGATTTTAAATTGAACCTAAAATAAAATTAATTGTCAGCACAGTAACATATTAAAGCAGTTTAAGTTAAAAAGAAATCAATTATTAAAATATCTGTAACACTGATGCTTCTGAAATTATAAAAAGCATAACTTTAGTTTATAAATAAAATAGTAAAAAAATTAGAACGGCTTTTTAAGCTAATGTTGCAATATCTACCTAAATTATATTGTAAAATTTAGTTTCACAACAATATTCAATCTAGTTTTTTGTATAGAATTTTAATGATAAATAACGATGAACATTTCACAACAACCTAAATCTGCATTTTGTAGGAAATTATGATAAAACGCTTAAAAATGAACTAATAATGCGTTTAAAACAAGAAAATAAAATCTAGCAACCTATGAAGCATAAAATACAACACAATATACTCATCCAAATAAAGATGTCAGACAAGAAAAAAATATTAAGAAAAAATGGTAGCTAGTCGTTACGGGGACTTTGGTTGATCGGTCACGGCATGTTACGAAAGCCAATGTTTGTGCCACGTTTAATGATTGATTACTGATAGTATACCAATCACCAGCGAAAAAACTCGATTGATTTCGCACTTTTTTTACAAGTCTGGTTACTAATGAGGTATGAAAATGGTTCGGTGGCGTCGCTTTTGTTAATTCATTGTGAAATATAGAAAATATCGAACGAGAGCAAGACGGTTGAAATTAAAATTAACTTAATTAAATGGTAAAATAGACTATTGTTAAAATTAAAGTTAGAGTTCCAAATTGCAAAAAAATCCTAATTGCAGATTCTAAATTATTTTTTTTTTGTTCATACCAAGGCATAATAGATATAAGTAAAGGCTAACTAAAAAATATAAAGAAATGAACTTATGATTATGTGAAAATAGGGTACAAAACTATATATTGAACATAAATGGATTTAAGCGTGTGCTAATAAATGAAACATGTCGATTAAAACTGCGTTCAATATAAAAATGATGGTTAATTCTTTAGATTTCATTGAAGTTAACTGATTATTAGAAATACAGCTCCCAAAAACATAGTAAAAACAAATCCATATTGGATTTGATTTTACTCGTAATATTGTTATTAAGGAAAAAGAAATAAATTACCTGCATAAATTAACCCGCAAGGGATCTGGCGTGATGATTTAGTTAAATAGATAGATAAAAAGAAAGAACAAAAACAAGGCAAATGCAATTTAGAAGTTCAAAGTTCAAAAACAAATAACAGCTATACAGCATTTGTAAGACTAACCTTTGTAATGAAAAATAACCACGACAAAAAAGAAAAGAGCTGTAGAATCCAAAAGCGCAAAAAACACCGCAAGAACCTGTAGCTGTGTTGCTAAATGCCGCAAAGATGACATAAATTATGTAAGCCGTTTGTCGATGTTTCGTCACAGTAATGTAATCCAATATTCACCGTAACGTGTACCATTGCTTTTTCCTCTTCAAATACTATTCGGTCTTTAGTGTTACGTATTATTATATCAATATTAAGAAAACTAATTTCATTGTTCAAGTTCTACATTCTTCTTCTCATCCACATTTTTTCTTTAGTAGGTAAGTGTAACATTTTTGTTTGAGAGTCAGAAAATAGCCGATTTCTTTACCGAATTTTTCCTAATTGTATCTCGTAGTTGTAATTGTAACAATAAATTAGTTTTTACGTGAGTCATCATTCAACATATTGCTTGTTGTTGCTACAGACCAGTCAAATAAACAGTAATCGATTTACAAGACATTAGAAATAGAAGATTATAAGAAGTAATCTAAACGAACTTGTGAATTAAAATTTAAAGCAAGAAAATATTAAAGTTTCTATTAAACTGGCAATTCACAAGTTAAGTGAGTACACAAAGCACCATCAATCTCCAACCGATGATATTAACATTATTTTTACCAAACATTAATTCTAGTTTCAGTCCATAGTGAACATGAGCCAGATTTGGATTTATAAACATGCAATACTGTATTCTTATGTACAAAAACTACTATTTAGTCTAAATAATACGTAGAATATAAAAAATTAGTTAATTTTCAAGAGATTCTTGTGTTATGTCCACATAACGACAATAATTTATAAATCGATCAAAATTATTAATCTCTCCAATCTAACGGAGAGGTCGAGCATAATAAGATTTGAATTGCCAAAGAAATTTTGCTCCTTTTCACTTGACGTACCTTCGCCAAGAACATCCAGTTATTCCATCCAATGGCATGTAATTAATACTAATACCTCCACAGGATCCCACAGCACTCTCATCGATAATTTCTAAGTTATAGGAGCTAATGTTTCTTGTTATAGCCCCAGTGGGAGCCTCCGTCTTTACCGCCCTTGGACCCGTGAGCTTCGTGGTGGTGATGATGCTCGTCGTGACCATGCTTGCCACGGTAGCCTTTGTGGTCGGCATCCACGTGACCCTTTTTACTGTAAACGTAAAATCAAGAGCAAAAATAAACAAAAATCTTATAGTGGAAAACTCTAAAACTAATCATTTTGGCAAGTGCCCTCTTTAATAATTAATCAGCCTATACTCTTTTTATGCTGGGCAAAGGCCTCTCAAACATCGAGGGGAGATGTAAAATAGGTCATACTCCACTACCCGAACCCTGTGCGGGCTGGTGGAGGCAGAAATGTGTGGAACTTTTAAAGTCACCTGTTATACTTAACGACTACCACATTAAGCAGTAACCGGGACCAATAATCCCTTCTTTGGAAATGTAACATAGATCAGTCAGTTTCGAGTATCTACAATTCATAAATTACATACTACATAACAACTTACATAACTGATGAATCCCTACTCACAATATTATCCACAAGAAAAACAATTGTGGTATCACCTCTTGCAATAACTTCATAAAACTTAGCATCAAGATTATTCCTTTCTATTAGAATCTAAAGTACCCTCACCTGTATCCCTTCTTCCCAGTCTCAACAAAGTCGTGTCCCGCGTTGACATGGTGTGCCTTCTTCTTGCCACTCTCGTTGGACTTATGTCTGGCGTTGAACTTGCCGTAGCGGTGGTGTTCGCCGCTCTTGTGGAAGTCGTCGTAAAACTTGTGCTCTTTCTGCAACTCATCCTTGTGGTACTTGTTGTGGTAACCTGTAACAGTTTTCTTTAGTGCGTGAAAGATAGGATTAAAACTAAATTTAAAATTGATAATATGTAGGTAACAGCAAGGTTTATACAAAGTTATTTATGTGTTTTATCTAAGAAGTAAATCAGGAGCCTCCGTAACAGGCGAGCATGTATAGAACAAACTATGAGAGTGGAGAAAGCCAGAGAGGTTTATAAGGAAAGAATTTTATAGAATTCTGTGCCCTTTGCCTACCAGTGTGATAAAATAGATAAAGCTAGAAATTTTGTTTGAGTTTGGGAATCTTCAGGGAAAAACTACCTAAATATTGCATTTCAAAAAGTACAGATGTACGAACAAAATAGTTATGATTATCAATAAATTTCGTGGGTGAATAATTTTTGTCTGATGATTGAAAAATTAGCCCTCAGTAGAACAATAATTAGTTAGTCAACTCTCTTGCCAAAGAGCCAAAGAGCATACAATCATTTATCTCTTGCTGACAACTTGCTGATGTCAAAAGCTACGAGGCATGCCTTTTAAGTTTTGTCGTTTGAAGAAAAAAACACAACTAGAACCTTATGGTACTTTTTATTGTTTTTGAAAGTATTCACCACGTAGCTTAATACACTTTTCCATTCGCTCAAACCAGTTATTATAACATTTATTCCACTCTAAAGTGGGGGTGTTCAAAATGGCTGACTTGAAAGCGTCGATTGCTTCTTCACCGGACTGGAACCTTTGACCTCGAAGACTTTTCTTAATTTTAGGAATTGTAAAGAAATCGTTAAGGCTTAGGTCAGGACTGTATGGAGGAGGGTCAAGAATTTTCCTGCTTCAAATACTCAATCGTTTGACGAGCGCTGTGTGAGCTTGCGTTGTCGTGGTGCAGGATGATGCGTCGCTTTGAGTTAGATTTTCGAAGTTCGGCGATGATTTGTGGTAAATAAACCACTCTGCGTTAACCGTTCTACGATCTTCAAGTGCAATAGCCGCAACATGGCCGGTTTTTTCAACGAACGTGGCCAACATCTTCTTCGAAGTGCTTCGAGAACGAACAACTTTAGTCGGCTTTGGCTCGTCTTGAAAGACCCAGATTGTAGATTGTTGTTTGGAATCAGGATCGTAGGCATAGATCCAAGATTCGTCACCACTGATGATGTCGTAGACGTGATTTGACTCTCCTCGGGTGAACCTTTGCAGAGTTTTCTTACACCATCTGACGCGGGCCGCCTTGTGATCGGCGGAAAGCAGATGCGGTATCCAACGGCAAACTAGCTTTCTCACACCAAGCTCTTCATGCAAGATCTTTTGAATGGTTGTCCCTGAGATGCCTAATAGAGCCTCTATCTCTCGATACGTCACATGATGATCTTCGAGAATTAGTTGTCTCACAGCAATGATGTTATCTTCAGTGAAGGCGGATTTTGGGCGTCCTTCGCGAGATATGTCACTTACACTAGTATGTCCACGCTGGAATTCTAAATACCAGCGTTCGACAGTCCGCAGACATGGGGCATCATCACTGAACACAGATGTTAGTTCTTCAAAACACTGAAGCCGTGTCAGGCCTCTTCTAAAGTTGTAGAAAATTATTGCACGAAGATTTCCTTAGAAAGATTCATTTTCGTACGTAACCTGACAGATTCCAATCGACGCTGTGACTAAACAATAGCATTAATCCTAATACTTTCAACTGTTTTGAGATTCAAAATTTAAACACATTCGAATATAGAACAGTTCCAAATTCAAAATTACTGGGAAATATGGAAACGACAGAACTTAAAAGGCATGCCTAGTAATGACAAACTAGGGATAAATTGGTATAAACCATGTATTTCCATCCGAAACCAAAAACGTATAAAACGGATGTTTGGCTCTATTATAAGATAACTTTTTGTAAAGAACGTAATATCAAAGTCCATGGAATAAATAAGTCTTCATGGTCAAAGAATCTTATTCAAGCAAGTTTTTATATAAGGTAGCATAAAAAGTTATACGTCTTGATTTTTCTATTTTAGTCGTAAATTGAACAGATTATTACCATGAATATGATCACTTTGAACAGGCAACACTATAACTACGATTATTTTTTCAAAGTCTGCACCAATACTCGAAATATTAGAAATCTGTAGAACGATAAAGATAGTGCAAAAATTGTGATGAAGAATGTTGTAATCTGAATGTGTTTGGGATCTCTTTGGAATATTCTTAAATTAACATAAGAGTCTTGTGCGATTGAAAAGCTTCGAAGCATGCAGCTTCGTAATTGAATTAATGGAAATCCGTATTATTGCGGTTGAGGTCACATTCAATTGTATCTGAATAATTAACTTTACGTAACAACCGATTGGCTTTCACTTGACCGCAAAACGTTACATTTTCCATTGTAATAGCGGGTTACGCCGGGTTATGCTGTGTGTAAGATTTGTCAACTTTACCAATGTGGCTTTGACAAGGAACAGAATTACGCATCTCGTAACTTGAAAGGTTATTACGAAGCGTGAGGTTGTATATTTTATTTCATCGGTACGTTGTAATGTTGTATGAAACGAAATATCATTACAGCATCACAATTGGTCAGGACAATTAAGCCAATTTTTTATACGATCCTAGAAGCAAAATTCACCTTGCTGTACTGATGCCATAACAATTTGGGTGAATTTGGCATGTGGATTTGCGGACACGAATTTATAATATTTAAAACACAGGTATTCAAGAGTACACTGAACTGTCTTCCTGTAGATGGAGTAAGCAAATATCCAAAAAGGTGGATGATAAAGGTCGCCGGTGAAAGCTAGAAGCGTACAGCACAAAGCCTGGCATGGAGGTGATCTTTGGGGACGCCTTTGCCCTGTACTTGACGTACGTCTTTTGATGATGATGTAATTATATTCGTTGAGTATAGGACGTTGCCACGTTTTTTCGAAATCCACGTTTCCTATCGTTTCATTATGACGTCATCATCGTCATCAGCCTATAGAAAATCACTGCTGAACATAGGTTTATCCAATTGCAGGCTTTTGAATACCATCCTTGGCTACTTTCATCTAATTGACGGACGATTTAGCGCAGTGGTTAAGAGCTTAAGCCGCTCCGCCCACTGTGTCTAATAATCGCGGGTTCGATTCCCGCACGGGACAAATCTTTGTGTGATCCACAATTATTTGTTCCGGTCTGGGTATTTGATTGTGAAAAATTTATGTTTGTAAACGCACCCACGATACAGGAATATATCCTAGTGTGGGGCTACGTTTAAAAAAATAAAAAAATAAAAAATTCTGGCAGACGCCCTACGAAGATGATCGCTTCACCTTTCCATCTGCTTATCATGTGTTATATGGTTAACATTAGAAACTTACCTTTAGTCTTATGTCCTTTCTTATGGCCCTTCTTGGCATCAAAATGCGAGCCCCTCTGGCCAAAAGCTTCCTCCTCATGACTGCCCTTGTGGCCGGCGTTATCGTGGAACTTCTTTCTCTTGCCATCAAGCTCCTCGTATTCCTTGCGGTGGAGTTCATCGGTCTTGTAGCCTTTGTTGCCTTTGTCTAAGTAGTGACCACTGTTGTAGCCTTTTGAGCTCTGCAAGAAAGGAGGAAGATTGTAAAGAAGTGGTAACTATGATGTGTTTGCGGAAATATCAATTTTTTTCGGCCGAACTTTTTAGCAGCCAGACTTAAAGTAACTTCAAGTTAAATTATTAATAAGACGGATTTTTAAATACCCTTGAATTCATCATCATCATCATCATTTCAGCCTATACTTGTCCACTGCTGAACATAGGCCTCCCCAATCGCTTTCCAGCGTAACCGGTCCGATGCCACCTGCATCCAACGATTTCCTGCGATTTTCACAAGATCGTCGGTCCATCTGGCAGGCGGTCGTCCTACGCTGCGCTTGCCAATACGTGGTCTCTACTCTAGAATCTTTCTGCCCCAACGCCCGTCCGATCTTCGCGCTATGTGGCCAGCCCTTGAATTGCTTACAACGAAATTTATTACTGTTTGAAGAACGCACTTGGTTCACATATCTACTATCTGTGTAGAATTAAACATTTAATCAAAATATTGTTGAAAAATCTTGGTAGGATCAAATTCAGTTTCTTTCATCAAAATATGTGCATTAAATCTTTACTTAGAAGAGGAGAAAATACCTACAGACTCAATACTTAAACTATAAAAATTATATGATTATTACGAAATGCGTTACCTAAAAATTATAAATACTGCCCTAAAACATCAATGCCCTATATATTTAAAATGTGCTAGTATTAGCAATGAAATTACTCCTTAAAGACGGCAAAAATTCAACTTGGCATAATCTATTATTCCGGAAGATTTAAATTACGAAAATATTAGTTGTTAAATCTCTCTTCGCTAATAAATTATTAACTCAACCTTGAAGTAAGATGGAATTGAAATTATAACTGTATGTCTCTATACACAGGTTGCAGTTTCCTATATCAATACAAGCGAGAGGTAAAAAAGGTATGTATATGTTATTACTGTAATAATTATCTGTTTTTCGTTTATGCCGTCATAGTTCTATGATCTTGACCCTTCAACTTGATTCCGTGAACATTAGCATTAAGTTTTGGCTTTATTTAATGAATAGATGAGTAGGTATGATTATTTGTATACCAAATACTTTATAAAATAATAGTAATTATTTTGTTCTATCTCTTATACTGGACGACTTTTATGTGAAACACTTAAATTTACACTACACACTTAAAGTCAAATTACCACGCCTTCAATCTCCGAGCGTGGCTGACAGAGGCGTACTTTGCATACCCATATATCACCGATGAAGGTATGCCCTAATTTAATAGGGTTTCCCCATTACTTACTTAGACTTTCGTCTATTGCTATTATTTCGAACAGAAGGAGTCACTCCTCAACTATATCACTTGCCTCGCTTATTCCCATTATGCCGGACACAATTTCACATTCCGGATCGTAAAATTTTCGCAATTAAAACTCTAATAGCACTTCGTCTGACCTAGAATTTGAACTCTAGACCTTGTGATTGTCAGCCGTAGTTTGCACCACAACACAAAAATGACGGTCTACCATTTCATAACTATCAAAACTAATTTACTACAAGGTTAAATTATATTTGCTACAAACTAATGTTCTACTTTAACGACCAAATAACTCTATTTATAACATTTAGTAATGTCTATATATACAGTATAAATAACGGTGTTTGTTACAGACCACAGAATTATTACCATGCGGTCAGGTGATCCCAGTTTGAGTAGTGTATTGGTCATTGGCCTAGTTAGTTCAATTGACATCAATAGAAAAACATCCATTGTTTGAATCATGAGGCTTATATCATATCAGGTAACCCTTAAGGTCTAAATGTAAACCATCAGCCAGATAAAGCGATACCATTGACATAAAAATGACAGGCAAATTGTGGAATAGATAAGCACAGGACCGGAACGAATGGCGTGATGGAGGATGGTCTACACTCAAAAGGTGGGTATATGCTGATTGATGATGAACCTCTAATAATCTGAAATTAGGCAAGAGGCAGATCTACTATGATGAAACATACAAAACAAAGGAAATCATTTGTAATGTTGATAGCTATTCTAGTAAATAGTATAAATTGCTGTTTTTCTTTATTTTCAGTAACTAATTGTTCCTAAAATAAAAGTGGTGTTGATTAGCTAAACCTTTGGATATAATAGATAGCCGAAAATTAGTAGTGCAGACAGAGTAGATGCTGCAACCAAAAGGTCAATTCTTGTATTAAATTGACACTGAGACTGACTCGAGATTTAATTATGAATTGACTTACATTTGGTATTCTACTCCACTAAAGTATCGATCCGATTTAATTTTGAATTCAATTTCGACGTAATATCAAGTTTTTCAAATTGATTTATTTATCATTTGTTGATTACATGTTAATCTCGGCTACCACAGTCTAAATAAAAAATATGTATACGATGTTTTGTATATTTGTTGTTCATGGCAGTTCAAAATTTTATCGGAATACTGTTCACATTTTGTTCAACTTTCAGTCCGATCTCGTAGATTAAATCGTGACTGCATTTTGAACACTTTTAATTAATTGCAATGCCCGTAAACGGCCACTAAGTCATAAGCACTTTATAATATTAAGATCTCATATTATTGTACACTTAGTCCGCAAATAAATATTTGAATTTGAATTTGAATTATTAGAAATGGCCTTCTGGAATCTACAAGGAATCTGGCGTGATGATAAGGATAGACAGACTACAACCTACTGGTAAAGCTTAGTGCATAGCTAGTGGAGTAGAACGGATACTCATTCTAGGAGCATCAGAGCAAATAATAAAATGTTCTATCCATCTACGTATTATTTTAAAACATTTTATGCTTAAAACATGAAGAAAAATGTAAATGGGTTTCGTTGTTTACTGGTAGGCTTTATTCCTTAATTGTTGATATAAAAAGTCAAAATTGCTAATTGTACGCAGATTTTCATGTAAGTATTTTTTAACATTTGAACTTTTTTATACTTTAATCATCCATAAACGTGAATAATAAAATTAATGACAGTTTTCTTTAACCCGTGAAGTTAATTTTTCAATACGCTTAAATTCGTAATACCTGATCAATAGTTACATATCTTCCTCAATCCAATTATTATTTCCAATCTAGTCATACCTATTCGGCAGGGAATACGTGTGAGCGAGACACCAAACGTCGTCTATTAATGATCATTGTTATCTACCTACATGTTTCTACCCACAATACGTTTCCTAATTGCGATACATATCTTTATCATGTACAATGTCATGGACATTTTGTGTAGTTGCCAGAACTGCCCACGCCTCCATTAAAAGAAGGCATACTTCATAAACAGGAGTGGATGCACAATATATCTTAGTGTATTCAGAAAAATAAAATTTGGCTGCCTCGACAAAGTTCAATTTTTTGTCCGTAGTCTATCATCGTTGAAGTCTATTGGGACATGACATCATCGGCGAAAAGTGGCTTCTTTCACATTATGGGTTTAATGGCATATGGTGAAATTGATGTGATCCTAGTTTCAAAACCCAGTGGACAAAATCTTATTGAAATTTTCTTTCCTCTCTGCTTGTTTCTTTTAAGCTTAATACAATAAAACTATTCACACAATTATTTTCTTTACCGGGTATTCAAAAATGAAGTAAGTAGGTACCTATTTGATTTATATAACAAGATATTACACCTGTTATGAAAAATCGAACTTATCAGTTTGTGTATAGGAGAGATATCAGATAACACTATTGCAATGTATATGGATGACGTCATTACCATAAATACTATAGCCCTTCAGTCACGAGACGAATATTGCGCAGAAGTTAACGGTCTATAATTAGGTTTGATTTTAGTCCAAAACATCAGGAAACAGTAAGCGAAATATATCTGTGAATACCAAGGTTATATATATTTAGGAGAAGTGTAAAGAACTTTGGGTATATTTTTAGCACAACTTCATGGTAGTAGTTTTTCTACAGGTGCTTTTGCTGTTTTTTAGTTGTTAATAGCTGTTAGCAAAAAGGCCTAAATTATAAAGACCTTTGAGTTATCTCTGTGATTATGATGTTTCATTGTGTTTTTTTTTTAGAGGGATGTCAAATATCTTTTTCTAAATAGACTTTGTAATTGAAAAAAAAAATGGATTAGTGATACGTGGATGAATTCAAATAATGTGTTAGGTAGTTTTCACTTTGACTTTGCCTTAAAGGTCATAAGAAATTTTTGCCAACTCTTGTAACTATACTAGGAATAAATGCCTGCCCATTGCTTTATTTAAAAGTCCGTTACTTTAATTCCAATAAATTAAATAATTAATAATTACTTCAAAACGAACGATCATAATAAGCTAATGAGGGTAAGGTTTTCCATGACCTTTGGAAGGCAGGCGCGGGGGCATGATTCCAGCACTAAGAGGCATTTTGCGAGAAGTTAAAGCTGAAAGAAGAAACATAAGCATTGACTGAAGGAGGATCATTAATGATAAGTTTTAGTTTTCGCTACTATACAGTAGCGAAAACTAAAACTTATCATGTATGAAAACAAAAATTGCTCAATTACTACCTACATTGCGAAATCGACAAAATTTAAACTACTTACCTTTCCATCATGCTCGCCATAATGGTGACCATGCTTTTCGTGTCCACCACCATGGGCTCCACCATGGCCACCACCATAACCGTGACTATGCTTTGAATGATGCCCAGACGCTGCTTCGAACAGATCTCCATCAGCTAACTTCTTCGGGGGCTGCGACAACGGTTCAGAAGCGACCGGCACTGGATTATCTATAGCAACAGGATTCGGCACAGTTAAGGATGCTGCTACAGGTGGGCTCGCCACAAATTGCACTGGTTCTGACACTGCAGGGTCCGAAGGAGCAAAGTTTGCCGCTTGAGCAATATTAGCACTTGACGCATCAAGTTTTAAGTGCCGCGGAGCTGGAGCGTACACGTTAGGGTAGTGATTCGCGCTCGCTGCAAGCATCTCTTCATAGCTTGGAGATAAGGCCTCAACATTATCATCTGTATGTTCATGAACCTCGTACTGGTGGACTTGTCGAGGCGTTCTCACGAACTCCGCTGACCGACGATGTCTAGCTTCATCACAACGGCGCTTCACACGTATATGTTCCTCAAACGGTCCTTCGACATACACATCCCGCTTACTCCTGTAATGTTTAGGATCTTCCACATCTTTCTCAACCCAGGGCTCCTTCACAAGCTCAGCGGCTGCAGCCGCAAATAAAAGCCAGATGACAACTGGCCGCATTTCGTTCTTTAAATGATCTGAAACTGATGTATTTTTTTGTTTTATAGTTTGAAACCTTTCACCGTTGACTAACTAAGGATCTTGCTAAATAGTTGCGTTGATAGACTTTTTATATGAGGCGTCAGGTAAATGTTTGTTGTGTACGAGCGCACGGCGCTGGCGGTTGCGACTAACTGCGGCGCATGCGCACCGCACCACCTAGAAAGCGTGTAACAAAACGGAGCAAATTAGTTTTTCACCGGTTTATAATTTTCGCGATTTTTCGAGTGAAAACGTCGGCCATGAATTGAACTTTTACTAATCATCTGGCCGTGAGCTCTGGTTGTATTGCGTAATCGGTAAAAAAAAATATCTAACTTTATGCGTTAACTTTGAAACTAATCCGATTATTTTGGGAACTTTGGTTTATTGAAGATAAATAGTATTTTTAAGTACCCTACATTTTTTAACTCATTTTTACAGCACGTACTATTGGCTGTATTTTATGTCACGAATGCAATTATTATACAGGTAAGTATATTATCTTGGATATTTACAATTATTATTCATAACGTTTGCGTTCAGCCGTGTTACGGTTATACAGTTATAAAATGATTCACATTTTAGGTAATTAAATCCAAGGTAATAAATCTTAAAACTTTGAAATTCTACTATCATCTCTTATGGCAAGTAGCAGTCGAAGATCTATAGTCTTCGATAAACATAACTTAGTATGTAGTTTTACTTAAACTAATCTTTTTAAGATATTAAGCAGCTTCATACACGAAAAAGTCCCTATGTACAGACTAATAGGCAGCTTGATAGGGAAAATTATGTATGTATTATATCAAGTAGTATATTTTATGTTATCATATAGTGTGTAGTATATTTATATGTATATATTCTATCTATATGTATTCTATCATTTTATTATCTAAAACTATTCCCTTCGTGTTGTACACTCATTTCTATCCTTATTTTAATGTTTTGTCTGTCTGTCACTCAAAGGTTTGCTGTCAGAGAACTCAATTTTGAGTTAAGCTCGCCTTTGTACATTTTATTTTATTATTATTTTTATTTTGTAACATTTTCTGTGTGTGTACAATAAAGAATACAGAAAAAAAACATGCTTGGGTGCCTAATTGTATGTTGTGTCTTTAAATAATGGATTAAATGAGTAGATATTTAAATTAAGACTTAGCAACAATCCTGATTTAAAGACACAACATTTGAAACACATTATACTTTATAAGCTTTTGTTCCACTGTATTTATATAAGAATTAACCAGCACAAATAATAATATTGTAATTAAGATGAAGGCAAACAGCAAGCTGCGCAAATAGATGTGTCAGTTCAAACCCCGTTATCAAGATGAACATAGACATGAACTTAAAGCATAAATATTATTTCATTTTGACGTCAACATTGACCTAGAAGGGTCAAGGAACTTTAAGGTCTATTGTAGTGAGTAGCTAAAATGAAATAAATTTTCGATAGCAAATTATAATTATAGTTGTGGTTGTAAGGGAGAGAATAATAATAGCTATTTATGGGCATTTTGGCATGGACTGTCTCGTTGGTCTAGTGGCGAATAACGCGCTTTGCAATCACGAGGTTCTGGGCTTGAATCCTAGGTCGAACAAATGTAATTTTGTATCGAAAAATTCCCAGTACCAGTTCCGAGTCTGGACTTGGGCTCGGAATATGGCAATAGGCTCGCCCCCTATTGCATGGGACATAACATCGTCGGTGAAAATTGGGTGTACACAGTACACCTCTGCTACCCCCGCTTGGGAAATATTGGCGTGATAGTGTTTATTTATTTTATGGGCGTTTTTTGTATACTGATATTATAAAGAGGAATAATTTGTTTGTTTGTAAACGATAAACTTTGAACCGATTTCAATCATTTTTTCACCATTACAAGGCTACTTCATCCAGAAGTAACATAGACCCAGTAGGTGGAGTTATTGTCGACCGGGCACGAAACCGCGAAAACGGATAGTTGCATATATTATTATTGTTATATTGTCCTATTATTATTATAAGCCTATACTGTCCCACTGCAGGGCGAAGGCCTCCCCTCTCTTCTACCTGTCCCGGTCCAGTGCAAGCTGATGCCAGTCCTAATCGTAGGAGTCCAGCTCGTATCGCCACCTCTTTCTGGGCCTGCCACGCTGTCGTTTCCCGCCTTGTGGGACCCACGGTGTGGTTGTTTTAGCCCAAAATGCATCCGAAATGCGGCAGATATATCCGGCCCAGCTCCATTTCAGTGTTGCAGCTGAGTGCCCTACATCAGTAATATGTGTTTTGGAGCTTCTTGACACTTTACTTCAAGACAGCTACGCTCCATTTCTCGTTGGCAAACCCCATCTGAGGATTTTTGACGATTAATTAATGACTAAGCCTGTGCTCCGTAAGTGAGGGTGGGGAGAATGGACATGTCCATGAGTTGCCTTTGTAATGAAAATCTTTGTATATCATAACACCAGATCCCTTGCAGGCAGAGTTTACAGAGTTCCGACAGGCAATTCTTACAGACCTCTGGCTTCTTCCACTATCGAAGTTTATTACATAAAAACATATAATAATATCAGCCTTTACTGCCCGCTGCTGGGCAAAGGCCTTCTCTTACAAATCGAGGTGAGAGAGATTAGGTCATACTCCACCACGCTGACCCAGTGCGGATTGGTGGAGGCAGGTTTGTGGCCACCTGCTGTTGGGACTTATCATGCCGCCTTTAAGGCTTCCACATTAAGTGGTAACCGGGAGCAACGGCTTAGCATGCCTTCCGAAGCACGGAGACGCTCGAATATGAAAATGCAACAAACGGTCACCCATCTCAGGCCGATCGAGTCGAACGCTGGTGATCGGTATGAACACCGCGGTCGCACAGGTACGAGCGCCTCTAAAAACATATAATTACTAAGAAAATTACTAGTATACCATATAATTACACTAAAAATAATTGCCTGAATTCAAAATGTCTTATATTTTACTTGATTAACACAAAGAGAAAATACTAATAGAATATTAGAAATTGCATAAAAAAGATATCTTCCTATCTAACGCTTTTAAACTCAATGAGACATCCACAAACCTACCGTTATAGTATTTATCTGACTAATTACAATATCATCGTTGTGATCGATAAAGTCTTTGATAGTAAATGACCCTTGACCACAAATTTGATGTCATTTAGATAACAATTTATAAGTAACGGTACTAATATTATCTCTGAAACTGTGCGTTGACTGCCTCATTGGATCATATGGAGGTTTTCTATCGAAAAATCTTTAATAGAAGCCTGGAGGCTGGAATTGTGTCTGATTATAGTACATCGCCACGTATTACATTGGAACTTTTCGTCGTCATCGATACATAGGATACCACAAACAATAAGACTTATAAGGAAGAGATGACATTATTAGATTTCCCCATACAATCAAGCGTGTCACTACGCAGGGTGGTGATGGATGAAGAGGACGTTACACCACTCCCACTTCTATATTTGCATCTAGCTGAGAATGACAGATTGACGTAAACCACGCCCACCGCGATGGCGTCAGGGCCTAAATAGAGAACACAGTGCATAGTCGCTTAGGCCGACTCCTCTTTATACTTGCTTTGTGGGATATACACAGTACACATCTGGCAACCCCGCTTTGAAAAAGAAATGATGGTGGTGTTTATTTATTATTTTGCATTGTACATTTTAGAGTAGCAGTGGTCTGTTTTTAATTAAGTACTAAATAATAATATATACCAGTTTTTATTAGTGTGCATGTAAATGCATCTACGACACAAACATCATTTCTAGTAAGTGGCAACGTTTTATTAGACACATAGATAGAGAGAGATAACACTATATTGTTCCACCAGACTTTCCAAAAAAGTTACTTTCCTACCTACACGTTTTTGACAAAAAAATTGCGGTTAAACCGTAACATAATTTAAAATGAAATTGACCAAGCAGTGTGTTACGTGTATATAATCCCTTAACTAAAGCTTCATTATTATCCTCACCTGATGAAAGACATCTCCACTGTAGGACCAAGGCCTGCATAAATATCACCACGACGCCCAGGTGTGTAATGTACGCATCCTTTTACCCCCTTTTCCAGGTCTATTTTTTTTTTAAACGTGGCCCCTTACTTGCATTTATTTCTGTGTCGTGGGTACGTTTACAAACATGAAAATTCACATACACAAATACCCCAATACCCAGGCCGGACCAAATAATTGTGGATCACACAAATATTTGTCTCGTGCGGAAATCGAACCTGCGACTATTAGACACCGTGGGCGAAGCGGCTAAAGCTCTTACTCTGACTTGCCCTTTCTACGTATTGAGTCCATGTCTCCTACTTATACCTATCTTCATAATATTATGTGTGGTTTAAGAAACCTTTTAGGTATAATTAATGTGTAGTCTTCCCTAATATCTGAACACCCCTTCGTGGCAATGAGTATTTTTAGGCCTCTTTTGTCGCTTAAATCTTATCGAAGGCTTAGCGATTATTAGTGATATAATAATCTTTGCCGTGATCTTACAAAATGATAATTATTATTCAAACTAAATTAAGTTAGTGCCTGAAAACCAATTTAAGTATCCTTGACCAAAATGCGAGGGGTGGTGCAACTCCGATTGGTTTTTTATGTAGACTCAAAAGAATGTCGCCGGTATTGTTAGCTTGCGCGTATTCTATTAGTTGGTTTCGATTGAGAAGCAATATAGAAACGATATTTATATTGAAGCGAAAATCTTCTTTATCATATCAGGTTCATCGCACGGCGGGTTCGAAGGCC
Source organism: Phalera bucephala (assembly GCA_905147815.2). NCBI lineage: Eukaryota > Metazoa > Arthropoda > Insecta > Lepidoptera > Notodontidae > Phalera > Phalera bucephala. The sequence continues at coordinate 34,833,664 of LR990615.1, read as the reverse complement.
AATGAGTTAGTAAATGCTGAAGAATTTAAAAATTAAGTTGTAAAACATTTAAAAAAAAAAAATCTCGATAAATTGGACAACTTTCAGTAGTGACTGAGACAGCATTTAACCAGTTACTTAGTGTTATTTCATATTTTAACGAGTAGGTGACTTGTCCAGATAATATTGAAAGCTTACACAGAATCGATTTGATAGTATCATTTTATTAGCAACGCTACAAGTGCAACCATTATAATAAATAAACCACCCACTGCTGGGCTAAGGCCTTAGGAGTGAAAGAATAAGTCACTACGCGATCAATTTCTTTTTATCAAGAATCGCTTTATCATTACAGAATAGGTCGCCGTGTCACGCACGACCGGCGAGCCTTAACTTCAATAAGACGAATGCATCAATAAAGATGTCAAATATGATATTACGTTTTTTCTAACAAGTGAAATCGTGATTCCGTTGACTTTTCGACTTGGGTTTGGGAAATAGATGCTGCGAAGGAAACATCACGAGAATTTGCGTAAGTTTTCGTAATACAAAAAGGTTTAATGACGTTAATTATTGCCTAAATTTTGTCGTAATACCTATCAATCTTATAGTTAAGCCAGCCTATAGAGTCCCATTGCTGGGCAAAGGCCTTCTCTCATATATTGAGGTGAGGGGAATCCGCACTGGGTCCGCGTGTTGAAGTATGACCTAATCTCTCCCACCTCGATTTGTGAGAGAAGGCCTTTGCCCAGCTGTGGGCAGTATAGGCTGATATTATTAACACTAGGTTATGAATAGTATTTATATTTATTATTTCTATACATCGATGAAATATAATTAGATACATGCTCGCCGCACGAGAAATGGTACCACAATAAGGTACCGCTTTTTTGCAAATACAACTTTAAGTCAAATGAGTAAGATACAATATGCCCTTATTTATGTTTATATCACAACTGTCACTACTCACGTGAATTTGGAGACGATTTTTTAGCGTAACTTGTGTATCTTATCTGTGTATCTTGTTATAATATATCTATGTGTCTATACAACTATTTCTATACAACAATAATGACAAGAAAATAAATACAATAAAAAACTATGAAAACGCAGATAGGCGGGTACTTACTGAAGCCACAGAGTCCTCGCAGACGCAAAGTCAATCGTTCTCTTCTTGTTTTAGGCAGGCCTACTTTCCTGGTTCTTCAAAGTGTAATAGAAAATGTCAAGTGTTAAGGATAGTAGTCCCATATCTTTGTCCAATTTACAAGAAGATATTGAATGTCTGAAGAAAATTTCGATTTCGTTGTATTTAGCTCCTGAGTTTCAATTAAAGGTCGCACAAAGCACTGTTTTTGTGTGGAAAATTGTCAGTAGTTTGAAGTCAGGAATTCTCTCTATCTATCTATATTATCATGCCAGATCCCTTGCGGGGTAGGCAGAGAGTACAGAGTTCCAACAGGTTCTTTCCTTACATACCTCTCTGGCTTCCTCCACTCTCATAGTTCGTCTTATACACGCTCGCCGGTTACGGAGACTCTTGACTTGTCAAGTCCGGAATTGTGTCCGGTATAGTGTGTATGTGTGTTTTGTGATTGCGCATTAAAAAAAAAACACCGTCACGTCTGTATCCCCAAGAAGGAATGGCAGAGGTGTACTGTGTACACCCAATTTTTGCCAACTATGTTAGGTACCATGTAGTAGTGGGCCAGCCTATTGCCATATACCGAACACAAGTCCGGACACCGCACTGACACTGGGAGTTTTTGGATAGAAAAACAACATTTTGAAACCAAGACCTCGTGATCACAGAGCGCCACCTAGGCTAACGAAGCAGTCAACTAAACAAAATTAAAAGAACTATTGTTTTTAGAACTTTTAATTACAAACAACTCGATAACAAAGAACTTATCTTTTAAATACCTACTTGCTTTTAACATTAACAGTGCGAACTTCATTCTACCTTCTAATAATTATTATATCGCTATCATAGTTTTATTTCCATTCTTTTGCATTCTTGCTGTTGCGTTATACTTACATAATCTCAAATTTCATCAGTGGCTTTAATACCTAATTAAAATGCATAAACAATTTTGCTGAAACGTTATATCGAATACAGTTACCTTAGGTCATGTACCGACCATTGAAAAATGGTGCCAAAAGCGGCTTTAGTTACGCACTATGTGTGCGTGCATGTGCTACAAATTGTGTTGGGCAAAAATCAATAGTTAAAACAATTAACAAATGATCAATTGTGAAGATCTCCTGACCGAATGGCAGGAAAGATGGCAGGAAAGGGCCGTCACCTCTACCTGTTGTTTCCATCCGTACGTGAACGTTTAACGAGAACATGCCTGGAGGTGGACCACTGTGTGACTCAATTTCTCACCGGACGTGGCAACTTTAAGAGTAAATTATTCTCTTTTAAACTGGTACCTTCACCGCTATGTCAGTGTTCCACGTCTAACTACGAGTATTGACCTATCAGCACACCACGTTCTTTGGGAGTGCAGTCTCTGGCACAACGAGCGTACCATTATGTTAAACAGTCTGCGAAATACATCTGGGGTAATCTACTACACGGATCTTGTAGAAAACTCGGGATAATTTCTGCGTTCAAGCGTTTTTGCCATACCTATTACTCGAATCAAACGTGGCTCACAAATAGGCCCTGTTAATATTTTTTCGTGACCGTGGTGCTTTACAACTGGGCTTATCCTAGTTGTAGTCTCCTTCTATAGAGAAGGAGACTACAACTAGGATAAGCCCAGTTGTAAAAATTGGCAGTTCAGCCATAGGGCTGAACTGCCAATTTTTTTTTGTGTCTCCCGCTTTGCAAAGGAGGGAAGTGGTTTTTTTTTCAGTTTCTTCCTATTTTTCTTTCTAATTAATTTGTTGCGGGTTCCAAGACAAATTAAGTGCTTTCCGGGACACCCCAAGGTTCAAACCTCGGCGTCATCTAAGGAGACTATTGTAGATATGGTGGGAATGAATGGCGGGCTTAGTCAATTTAAAAAAAAAAACTATCAATTGTAATTGCTAAACATTGCAATTACAATTGATCAATTGTTAATCGTTTTATGCACATTTACGACCAAAAATTAACAGTTAATCATCAAAAATTCATCGTCGGTGCAATGTAGGTGTTATAAATAAGCACATCTAACGTTGGCGAAATGTGGGTGTACAATGTACACTCCTATCTGGTGTTGTCTGTGGTTGTGGTCTACCTTGTTGGCCGCGGGCCCTTTACAGTTTCACCGGACAAGAGAGCGAGCGTGCAACCACTATACTCGAGCCAGAAGGGTGAGTAAAGCTTGAGTGAAAGCTCGCCTAAAAGATTCGAGACCTAACAAGACGAGATTTAAAGGGATGCTCATAACTAATATGGCGTTAATTTTTCGATCAAAGATGTGGACGCAACTTTGATGTAAAATTAATATAGGTGTCACTTTTGGGGTTTCAGGGGATGCTGATTACGAATATGCCTACAGCTTATACTATGGGTAGATACATTGTATGGCGGTTACGTTCAATCCAATACAAGTAATGAACTTCGACGTAACATAGGTAAGTTATAATAAAACTAAAAATACTACTGCTTATTGTATGATTACCTCACCCTTCATGTTAATTACGGTTTTACGTAATTATTTTTGATTACAAAATTTAAGTACAAGTGAGTTATAGAAACGCGATTTCTATAATTTTCATTGTCATATTGATCACGAGTTCAGCAAACAAGCTACACTGTTTCAATCAGTAAGATTATCTAATTAAATTTTAATTTTATTGCTATAGCTTTAGAATTGGAATTCCAATCTCTCGATGAATAGGACTGACATGGTTTTGTTAATTCAATTCACTGGCTGGTAAATTACGTTCTGTAATTATGTTCCGGTAACCAAGACTCGTGTGGAAATGTTTCGGAACTAAATTTAATTAAACGGAACCAAAAACAAGTTGGATTTCGTAAACAAAATGTACCTGATTACTTGCTATGTTTTGCTGATAATATAATGTAAACTTAGCCCCACCCTAGGAATTAATACTAGGCACAATGTCAGACTACGGACTGGTACTGGAATGTTCGAAATTCACATGTTGGCCGACCTAGAATTCAAACCTAAAACTTCGTGATCGTTACGCGCATTATTTACCAACGAGGAAAACATGTGTCGATTTTTACTGATACGGTACAGTAATTTAAACCGTGAACAAGAACTACAAGATTCAATACAGTTATACATAAAAAAATGTCTCATTTGTATCTGAATCTCGACCTTACTTTCACTAAACTTACTGTAAGTTTCACAGAATGAACGAATACGCGACGTGATTTCGGACGGCGGGTTGACTGTACTTAAATTTAGCTAATTCCAATGTTCCATATATGGGGAGTAAGGGAGGAACGGTAACCAACAGCTTATCCGACCGTACTGTCAACCTCACCTGCTCATAGTGCTCCCTGCTAGAAAACCGACGAGCCTCTGGCGACCGAGTCATTGGCGGTATATCCAATCTCTGACTGAGAAACCGGTCAAAGAGGCTACAGCGGCCCTGAAGTCTAAATATCTTCTAAAATTTCTGGAGAAGAAGGCAACGGGAAACCACTGCTATTATTATCCCTAGTAATTAATTAATGGATAAGTCCAAAATAATAAAGGTCCCGAGTTACCGGCACCCCTTTCAATGAGGCAGGGGTGCGAACAATCCCCGGGCGGAAACCACAAAGTCTTAGAATTGGAACCTGGAACGTCAGAAGCATGAAAAGGCCAGGAAAAGTCCATAATGTAAAGTAAGAAATGAGCCGACTGCGTATTGATGTCCTGGGATTAAGTGATGTGAGATGGAAAGGGAGTGGTCGACATGCATTAGATAAACATTATGTGATATTTTATTCGGGGTCCGAAGAGTCTTCTAACATGTACGGCGTTGGAGTCATTATTAACACGAAATTTGTGGGCACTTCAGTTAACTTCGTGCCTCAATCCAATCGTGCAATGTTGCTACAGATAAAGACCAAATCACGAAACCTCAACATATTGCAACTGTATGCCCCTAATACAGATGGATCAGATCAGGAAGTAGAAAACTTCTACAAAGAAGCAGAAGATCTGCTTAATTTAACAAAAGGGGATGAGATCAATATAATCATGGGGGATATGAATGCGAAGGTGGGTGAGCGAGAAGTTCAAGGAACTGTGAAGTTCGTTCTGGGAGAAAGGAATGACCGGAGTGTCATATTAGTCCAATTCTGCCGAGAGAAAGACTTAGTTATAATGAACACTTTCTTTCAACAACCTCTGAGAAGACTGTTCACTTGGACTTCTCCTAGGCATACTTCCAAAAGCATAATGCGGAATCAAATAGATTATATAATGATAAATACCTGTTATAAAAATTGTATCAAAAGTGCCAAGACGTATTCAGGGGCTGATATTAGATCGGACCACAACCCAGTTATTGGAGAACTGGCATATACCCTAAGAGAATTAGGAAAAAGCGACAGTCAGAAGTCGATATTAGGAAATTGTGCGATCCGAATATCAGATCGACAGCGTCGGATGATATTAACAAATGGGCTGTGATTCAAAAGCTAGATCCTATTTTTTTTTATTGAAGATACATGGCGACATCTCAGGAATAAGGTTCAGGACATTAATGAGAAGTACTTGAAACCAGATAAATGGACACAAAAACAGGCTTGGATGACAACTAGAATATACCAACTTATGGAAGAAAGACGATCCTACAAGCATAAACACAGGTCAATATAACAACCTAGACAAGGAGATAGGACGAGAGGTATGATTTGCTTGATTTGCTGCAGGTATGATGATTGTTAGTACCAATGAAAGTGTGAATATATGGAAAGTCTGCACAAGAAACATGACTCTTTCAACGTACATAAAGAAATAAAAGCCTGGGTTGGTCCTAAACGCCCCATCTACCAATTAGTGGATGAAAAGAACTTTTCGATTCTTGATCCTGAAAGAAAAACGGAACTCCTAATTAAAAACATGTTTGCAGAGGACTGCCGAACATTTACCAGTCCCTTAAGCGCTACTGATATGAATGGTCCTAGTATCTTGAAAAAATGAAGTTTGGAAAGCGTTGGAAAGAGCTAAGACGGGAAGATCAGAAGGTTGAGACAAAATTCGGATTATGGTGCTAAAGTTGCTGATCGAAGAGCATATCGACATTATTGTGCAACTTTTTAACCATATATATGACACTGGAAAAATACCAGAAGACCGGCTTACATCGACCTTTATTACTTTTCCAAAACAGAGAATCTGGGTTTCTGGGCAGATGGTGGAACGAGTACGTAAATACAAATATCTAGGCAAATGGCTAACAGAACAATGGGACAGTGATCTAGAGATCAAGAGCCGTATAGAAATTGCCCGAACTGCCTTAAATACTATGCGAGTTGTACTTTGCAACAGGAACTTAAACATTAATTTACTTACTCATCTTCTTTACTGTTACATCTGGCCCATAATTCAATACGGATGTGTCGAGACGAGTCGTGGTCCATCAAGGAAAACCTCGGGAAACGTATTGAAGCATTCGAAATGTGGATATACAGGCAAATGCTGAGAATAAGTTGGACTCAAAAACTTACCAACCAAGAAGTTCTGCGACAAGTCAATCAAGAATGGAAACTTATGACCCTCATAAAAAGAAGAAAACTGCATACCTCGGCCACCTGCCTAGGCACGATAGATATCATCTTTTACAGGTCATTATGATGGGTAAAGTTGCCGGTAAAAGGCGTGCGGGTTGCAGAAAAAAGTCGTGGCTCCGAAACATCCGGGAGTGGACGGGAATTGCTAGCGCAGTACAGCTCTTTCGTGCCGCACAGGATAAGGACGAATTCCAAAAAAATTGATAGCCAACCTTCACTAGTTGGAGAGGCACCAGAAGAAGAAGAAGAATGTTCCATATGAGGCATATTAGGATTCGAAACTTTGCATTGTTTCATATACAAATAATCGAATCTGAACAATGAGGCACTGTAGCCTGCTACAACGAGGTAGATTTTACACACACTACAGCTACGAGTATTATGTATTCAGTAAATTCCGGGAGAATACAAGCAGCAGCGTGTTAAAAAAAACAACGTTCGCAATTTCATTTGGTTTATTTGACTGTGTTTAGTTAACAAACATTACATCTAAAGCAACGTTGTGCGATATTATGTTTAGTTACCGTTCAACCATCTACCTAATTAATTTGTTTATTCATATATTTACATTATTTAAATATTTTACACGAATCGAGAAGTTTTATTACTTGTTTGCTGTAAAATATATTGTAAAATTTTCAAATACCTATGAAAAAACTTTGCTTAATCAAAGTTAAGTAAAGTTTCCGTTTATGCATTCCAAAAAATATGAACTTTTATAAACATGTAATAATTTATTCCAGTTTAATTACCTGGGTGATAAAAGGTGATCCACTTATGGCCAATCATCACCTAACGGCAAATCACCTAACTTTGAGTTTTTGGTGGCCGTTACTGTCAAATGCCTAGGTGAAAGTAAGTTTCTGCCTATGTTTTAAAGATCAAAATAAGTGTTCTCGAAGTATACAAGACATAATATTAATACAATACACCCATAGAATGCACCACAAAATATCAGAAACATTTGAAAAACAAATTTAAAGTTCTAAAATAAGTACAAAACATGTTGACAGATGCAATGTAGTCTTTCTTTGTTCTGTGGACGCTATCATCAAACTTATTATAATATTTTGCCATAACTACAACCAGCTCGTTTAATTATAAATTAGCATTAATTGACGGTGTTTGATTTTGGTAAACTTCTCGTTACGTGTATTGATACAAATCATTATTTACAAAATATTTATACTTAGTTATTTGGAGCACAAATAAAATACAAAAACATTTCAGTTACGTACTGAAAGGTAATAAGTACAGTTGTTACAGGTCAAAGCAATTCTGTGTTAATTTTAATTGAAATCCGCCTTTTAATAGGCCATTAGGTCGCATTCAAATTTTCAAGTAGATAAAAGAATGTGATTTGTTTCTAGTCTACAAAGTCGGTTTGTGACATTTTTTTGCCATTGTAATAAATTAAATTAAAAGTAATAAAAAATTTGTGCACGTAATAATGAAGCTTATTATCATTAATTATGGCACAATATCAAATATCGACTATTATTTTATTTTAGCTTAGAACTTTTTAAAAGTCTTTTAATTTCGTTAGAAAATAGTGTCAAATGATTGTATGACATTTTTGAAGCCAATGTAAATCGGTATAATCTAGGTTATAGATAGACCTTAGATCAAAATATAAAGATACATTTGTTTATTTATTTTGAGTGTGATCTTTTGAGTTTATGGTCCATCATCTCAACACGACAAATAAACTAAATACAAATGAACGGGACAGCGCGTTTTCTCGATAGCGTTACTCTAAATACGCTAAAACGTCAATGTTTTCATGCTAAGTTCTTTGGTGCAGTGACAGTTTTGGTGTAGTGTCAGTTAGGTTTTTAATGTGCAATATTATGTCATTTCTTTCTTTCTTTCTTTTTAATTAGGTCTAAGAGGCCTTTCTTGTTGATAACTAGATAATGAGTAGTAATTGACACGTATCATTAGTCATTTTGTTGCCGTGTTGATGTATCCGGCCATTTTTATAAGGCTTGATTTACTTCATTTGTTTTTTGTTGACAAAAATGCTTTTTTATTGGCAATAAAAATATCAAATATTTCTCAGTTCTAACATTAAAATATAATGTAATTATTAGTAAGTCTTTATCAAATGATCAGACACAAACGGCGTAAATGTTTCTGGATGTTTAATTTTTTTCTTTTTATGCAACGGACAACTTTTCTGTTTGTGCCCAATTTCTGATTTATTATGCGTTAATTTGTATTGACTGGATAACGATACACTCTTTTTCCTGTGCTCTAGTTTTTGACAACTATATTTATCTAGGTTTTTATCTGGACTAGCCATTGGTGCTCCATTTTGCACGTCGTTTAAACTAGGCTCTGTTTTAGCGTTTTGTTTCACTTTATTTGTGTAAAAGTCTGTTGACACTTCCAGTTGACTGTGGTGTAAACATGTTGATGTGATCTGCAAATAGAATAATAGGCTTGATTACATTTGTTGATTTAGAGGCAAATAGCTAGAAAACGACATCTTAATAAAGGAGGCCATCATAGTTATTTAATATTCGTCTTTGAAGGTTCTTGGATACTACATAGGTTGCCAATACTTTGTTACACATTTAAATCGTCTACAACCACCGAGATAATAAACAAAGGTTACCTTTCAGACGTTTCCACTAATTTGCAGCATCTATCACGTCAAAGAATGGGGGATGGGGGGGGGGGGGGTCAAACTTGGTAAGGCAACCCAACCCTAGCTCCCCTAGGGCCTTCCTTAAGTTTGTCATAGGTAGCTTCGTCCTTAGGACCCCTGGAGTCTAAGTATCACAAAAGGATCTAGTCGGCCTATATGCTAGTGGTATATGTAGTGTGCGATATGGTCATCTAGTGAGGATATAGTTGTGATCAAAACTTACAGTCTGCGCCTGGTGTCGAGGCCTGGCGTACAATGCGGCTCGTTCAGCCAGCTCGTTGCGAAGTCTCCAGGCTCGAGCTACCAACACTCGTCTGCTGGCTGGTTGGCCATCGCCTCTGACCCCGTGCCACCTGGTAGGAACAATAAATATTCATAACCACAGATTACTTCAATGGGACTTAAAGTCACCTAGAGAAGGAATATTCTCTGTCAACGTTGATTATATTAAATTAAAAGGTGATCTAATGATAAGTTACTACACTTTTAGACAGTTCTTGGAATGATATTTTTTGGGAAACTCTCCCAACCTATTTTAGCAGATAAATACATGTAATGTGAAAGGAACAAGGGATTTACCTGGACTTCATCCGGTATCTAATGGAGTATTTTTTTTTTTTTTTTTTTTTTTTTATAAAAACGTAGCCCCACACTAGGATTTATTCCTGTGTCGTGGGTGCGTTTACAAACATGAAAGTTCTCACACACAAATACCCAGACCGAAACAAATAATTGTGGATCACATAAAGATTTGTTACGTGCGGGAATCGAACCCGCGACTATTAGACACAGTGGGCGGAGCGACTTAAGCTCTTAACCACTGCGCTAAATCGTCCGTCAAATTTGTTCAAAAGAACATATATTTTTTTAAGATACAATATAATCGTCGGACTAAAGGACATGTATAACTATAAACAGGAACATTAATTAACTTTATTATAAAACAGACAGGATAGGGGCATAATAGGGTAGGGCACCAGTCCACACTGGGCTCGTATGGAAGAATGTAATCTCATCTATCTCACCTCGAATTGTAAGAGAAGGCCTTGCCTAAAACTGGTACAGTACAGTTCGTATTATTAAATGCTATCTGCTTACCTGACTAGCAACTGCAGCATCCTGCTATACTGTCCAGTACTCCTAAGCGCTAAACAGGTCGCTCTCAGCGATAAAACTTCTCCGCGCGTGCTTCCATGTTTAGTGCTGAATGATAGACGCATCGCTCTTGTGTAGTAATCCAACGATAGTGGGAGAAGACCTGTAAATATGAACCAGAATAAGGTAAATCCCCCACCACCTGCTTGGACCTATCAGTTTATCGCTTCAATGAAGATTTACTGTCATGAAATGATCAGAGCACACTGATTTCCCCCTATGTTTCTTTTTTGTGCTTATTCAGAAATAACAACGCAGACCAAAGTTTAGTGTCATTGTCCCACCAAACTGCGCAAATTCTTTTACGTGGCTATTTTAAATCTGACATTATTTTTTTTAACAAAAATTATACACATATGTACGCATTATCGTAGGTAGCGGTGCACTCATTCAAGTAGCCAAACTCAAGTACCCAATCAATTTATAATGAATAATACAGTTATATGATAAATGATTGACTGCCTCGTTGGTCTGGTGGTAAAGCGCATCGCTTTGTGATCACGAGGTCCTGGGATCAAATCGGACAAATGTAGTATTTCTAACGAAAAATTCTCAGTATGAGTCCGGAGTCTGGAATTGTGCCCGGTATATGGCAATAGGCTCGCCCCCTTTTACATGGGACCTAACATTGTCGGCGAAACGTGGGTGTACTCAGTACACCTCTGCCATCCCCTCTGGGGAGTATAGGCGTGACGGTGTGTTATGATAAATGATAGCCAACTGGGATATTATCAAGCATATACAAGAAACTTGCCTCGTTAGTTTGGTAGCAAATAACTCGCTTTGCGATCACGAGGTTCTAAGTTCAAATCTTAGTTTGGACAAATGTAGTTTCTTTTCGATGATCTCTCAGTATGAGTCCGGAGTCTGAAATTGTGCCCGCTAAGGGAATATAGGCGTGCCGGTATTTATTAATTTTTACGAAAGAAAAATTCAAAGAAACATGATAACGCGACAATCAAAGAAAGTCTGTATTCAGCTCCCGTCACATTCAGCTTAAAAAACTAGGTACTATTTTAAGAACCTATCGCACTAACTCACCTCTTTCCTTATACCAATTGCCGTAAAGCAAGTAATGCTCCCAATTCATCGGTTCCAGTTCCAAAAGTTTATCTAGCACTCCTTGTTTTTCATCGACTGATTTTAGGATCAACAATTCTAGGTAGGCTTGTACAAATCTAGGTTCTAGTGTGATACAGCGTTCCAGCATTTTAAGTGATTCTGGTATGCGGTTCTTTTTCCTGTCAATTTTTTACAATACGATTTATTAAACTAATTCCAGGTGATTTTGAAGAAAGTACTTAATGTATTGTAACAACATAACATTCAGACACTACAATAACGAAACAGATTATCACGAACTGATTGACGTTATCGTCACGTTGTTGGGAAAGCGGTTTGCCCATTTTTATTTACCAAATTTATAAGTTGAAAAGTATGCCATATTAACACGATTGGGTTATGCTTAAGTCAATCTCTCTATGATAAGTCTTCAGTTGTAGGGTTCTGTTTTAGATAACATTTTTCTGAGATGTTCGGGCACGCTGCCCGTTCTCACATCGATAGACTCCGGTTCAATCCCGTTTCCTCCGCAAAGCCGTCAAAGCCCCGTGGTTCATACGGAATGTTAATCTCCATTCCGATCCGATATCGGTCTCGAACCTATTCGCGCCTTTATTAAAAAGGCGACAAACCGATATTTCGCGAACGCGTCCAATCATAGAAATCCGCTAATCGTAGCTGCCGCCGACTACGAACCTAACTCCCCTCCTATCAGCCGCTACCGCCGTCCGCAGCATGTTCTCATTGACCCTCCGGATGCCCTTAAATCCCGTCTTTTAGATACAGATACCGCACACAGGATCAGACACCGACCTCACCGGCGAGGTTGAAGAATCCCTTGCCCGCTGGCCGGTGCAGAGCACCACGGCGAGACACCTAGTATAAGCCCTCCCCCATAGCGACTGCCCAAGCCGAGGCCATTCCTCCTTGAGGCGCCCTTAAGCTAGTTACTACGCTATATCACTACGCTCGAGCCAGAAGGGCAAAGGGGCACCCTTGCCTTCTGGCTCCAGCGTAGTGATTGCACGCTCGCCCTATTGTCCGGCAAAGCTGTATAAGCACCGCGGCCAACAGCGTAGATCATTCACACACACACACACACATTCGCTCACAAGGATAACATTTTTATTAAATAGTAGTGACCAAATAGTCAAGAGTCTCCGTAACCGGCGAGCGTGTATGAGACGAACTATGAGAGTGGAGGAAGCCAGAGAGGTATGTAAGGAAAGAACCTGTTGGAACTCTGTACTCTCTGCCTACCCGCAAGGGATCTTGCGTGATGTTATAGATAGATAGATAGTAGTGACCCACCCCGGATTTACACGGATAGCACTATATACAGTCGAATGACCTATGGTGATACAAGGAGTAAAGCGGCAAGCTTATCTGCTGGCCTATCGCTTAGTACTTCTTAAATTCCCAATAACGTCACTGAATCTCTCAGAAGCCTCGATTATTCCCTCAGCAGTGTGTTGGTGTATATTTAATTAATGAAAAGCACTTACCTATAAAGTTTAGCTAGATTATAATGCGCATTGACATGATCTCTGTTGTATTTGAGAGCTTGCAGGAAGTGATGCTCAGCTCGTCCTGACGCCAGCACCAATGTTCCTAGATTATTGTGAGCGCTAGCATAACTTGGCCATAATCTGCAACATAATCAGCATATTCTGTTTTGGAGATAATAATATATAGTTCAGAGTATCCTATGTTTCAGATTAAAATAAGTCTCATATACTGATAATGACAATAAATATAACAGTAGCTGCTTTACTAGGATTCGCTTGATCTAACACTAGCCGTGTGATACTAATCTGTATTAATAGTGGAAAAGGTTATGTGTGACTGATGATGCAGACGCAGACTAGTATATTTTAGAAGTAGAAGGTCTAGTATATTTTAGAACCAAAACATAGAAAAAACCACTAAGACGCTTTATTTTCAAACCGCCGTCGAACACAAAAAGTTGCTAAAACAAGGTGCAGTGTTGCTTCTATAACTGAAGAGCCTGATGTTCCAAGTAAAGCGTTTGCTCTAACACCTAGAAATATAATTTAACTCTCTTAAAAGAATAATGACACCCAATAAAAATGGGTTCCATTTTTTGGGTTCTGAAATAAATTCTAAATTCTTGAAAATATTAATTATTAAGTTCAAATGCCTTTAGTTTTTCGAAATATAACATGCCATATTGAATTTTGGTACAATAGGAAACAATTTAGTAATTGGGAAATTGTATAACTTACTGCAAAGCCTCCTTGTAATGCTTTATAGCATTCTCTTGTTGCTCAATATCCTTCAAAAAGTTGGCAAAGTTGTAGTGCAATTTGGCGTTGTGTGGCAACACGGACAGATCAGCTCTGGAAACCATCACACGTACAAATTTAATTTGTGTTAAATACGTGACCGCGACATATTTAATTCTACAATTTAATACCTAATATATTTCTATAACAATTTGGTTAGTTGGTTTTAACTGATCCGTGAAAATAACTGAAACATAGTCAATCATATAAAATGTTCTGTGGGTTTATAAAATAATGCCATCACTACTTAGTACGATAAAAGTGACTGTCAAATAAATAATTAATCAGCGTCTTTTATTCATCAGTAATTACTGAAATGTTTTAACTAGACTTGGTTTCAGATTATATTACTATTTCAGATTATATTGATGTAGCGTACATATCTCTAACACTCATCGTGTATTATTGGGTTTTCTTTCACTTTTTATTCAAAAGTCACTAGCAAAAGAAGTGTACTAGCTACTAATACTCTGGTTTTTAGATAACGTTGTGATAGTACAGATTCCTATAATACTCACCGCATCATCAGTAAAAAATATTTAAATTCTTTTGTATCGTGTTTTGCTTGGCTTCAAAGAGCTTTTGGCAATTTATTTATTTATTTATTTGCATAAAAGTTGGTAGGTACATTTGCGGTCTTATTTTAGTATAAAAAGGTTCATAAAACTTTAGTCACAACATGTTGACATGCAAAAAATTCGTCTTACTTGCTAAGATATGGCTAAAATAAAAGTAGAAATTCAATTCGGTTAGTCTAATTAAAATTGTCAATTCAATAATAAAATAATCCAACGATATTAATGTCAAGTAATAAGATAAGTGTCAAAGGCAAAGTTTAAGACCATGTAAAAAAATAAAAATAATTATGTTAGGATGTCAGATACAGAGTAGAAGCATTTGTCTAATAACCACAATTTAAGTTTTTTGGTAAACATTGAAGTCGGAAGGTTTTTAAAATCACCAGGAATTTTATTGTAAATGCGACCGCACATTGCATAACAATTTTTCTGATACAAAGTAATTCTAGGTATTTTAGGCAAAACAATATTTTCACGATTCCTTGTGCTTCTAGGAAACCTATGATGTGTTTGAGTAAACAGGTGTTTATGTTCTTTAACAAACTTTGCTGCTTCAAATATATACATGCTGGGCAGTGTTAAAATTTTTAGCTTTAGAAATATGGGCTTACATGACTCCCAGGGCCTTATACCGGCTATCGCTCTAACACATTTCTTCTGTGCAAGAAACGCACTTTGTACTTCAGTAGAGTTGCCCCATAGTATTAGACCGTAACTTAATATTGCACCTACGTAGCCATGGTATGCGGTTAGGACAGTGTGTTGATTCGCTGTTTTACTAAGGCGATATAGAACATATACAAACTTATTTAATTGAGTGCATACCAGGTTAACATGGGATTTCCAGTTACAGTGTTTATCAATTATAATGCCCAAAAATTTGGTTTCATCTACTTCTATTAGTTTTTGTCCCTCATAATTTATATTCATATTTTGCTTTTTTTACCATATGTGCTAAATTGTATCATTTTTGTTTTTGTCACATTGACCTTCAAGTTATTTATGTCAAGCCATGAGATTATGCATTTAATTGTAGCGTTAATGTCCCTGGAAGAATTTATAATGTCATTATTTAAGGGAATTAAGTTAAGTATCTCTATACAAACCTAAGCAAGGTTTCCCTTGTTCTCCAATCTCTGTTCCTGAGATGCGTCCTAGCGACTCCTCCGGCGACTATGATGGCTACTCCAAGGATTAGCAGCTGCCGGCCTCCAGCGCTTCTTCGCCACATCACTTGGACCCCGTATACTGTGATTATTGCTGAACCCACACTGGAAACGTTAAAGAAGTTATGTTGAAGTTTTCACAACATATTTATAGTTAATCATTTGAGGATTGGTTAATATACTATGCTGAATGCAGGCCATTGGGCTGCTAGATAGTAATCCGTGCATGATGCTGATCTGGATGTTTCTGATATCAGCCTACTGTGTGATACCCATAATAAATAATGTTCTTGAAGACATATGATTCGAATCTTATTCTGGCAATCAATATTATTATTCAACCACTGCATATAAGATAATCGTTGAAAGAGATTAAATTGCCAACATGCAGACAAATATTTAGAAAACTAAAAATTTTAACATTAACTTCACTTTATATTTTAGAAGTTGGAAGATTTGTTAGAAAACATCCGCATTTATTTCAAAAAGCCAGTGAATATAAGATTTATCTATCTAGAGATAAAACAAAACTATTATTAGCGAGTTCTGGAACGCCACTTCACCAAAAGAACTCCTATTATATGTGTGTAAAAATATTTAATAATATACCAAAATCCATAAGAGAAATGACAAAGACTCAATTGAAAAATACATTGACTAAGTGGGTCATCGAAAAGTGTTTTTATAATATGAAAGAATTTTTAGAAAATAAGTAACCTTGGAGCTTGATATTCTCAGCGATATATCAGATATACTTCATTAATATGACGTATTAATCATTGCATCCACTCCTGATATATTTGATTATGGACATTGTGTGTATTATTTTATTTTAAAATGCCAATTATCGACGATGTTACTATTACATAGGCCTACAACGATTTTGGTGCCGGGGATTTTAGACCTGATTTTAAGTATGTCTTACATGGTGATATCAAAAATGTTACCGGTTTTTTTCTATCAGCTCGAGTTCCCAAGATATAAAAAATACAGTTTTCAGAAAAAAAAAATATTTTATTGGTATTAAACATCAAGAAATTGCCTTTTAAGTGATTTTCTAGAATGAGACTGACATGGGCAATATCGCATGATTCCCCAGAAATAGTCGGCCATCATATGGGTGTCCCACCTTCCTTGATATCTATTTAGTTTTTATGTCTTGGTGGAAACGTTCTCCTTGTTCTTCGCTTAAATCTCTCAAATTGTGTTGAAATTGATCTAGATGACTATTGAGATAGTGTAATATTATACTCATCTTACAGCCTACATTTTTGAAACGAACCAGCATTTCTTCTATTAATTCTACATAGCTATCAGCCTTATGATTTCTGAGGAAATTTTGTGCAACTGCTACAAAAGATTTCCATGCAAGCTTTTCCAGATCATTCATAGAAGTCTCAAAATTAGTGGTGTCTTTCATTAACTGACGTATTTGAGGTCCATCAAAAATACCTGCTTTTAGTTTTTCAGTACTTAAACCAGGAAATTTCTGTGAAATAAACTGAAAACATTGACCATTTCTGTCGAGAGCCTTAACAAACTGTTTCATCAGCCCTAATTTTATATGCAATGGCGGAAGAATGATTTTTTTTCTGAAACTAAGGGTTCATTTATATCATTTCTCTCTCCGACAACAAGAGCATCTCTCATAGGCCAATTTTTTTGAGTCCAATGGTGTGATTTGGCTCGACTGTCCCAGAGACAAATAAAGCATGGGTATTTAGTATAACCACTCTGTTGACCCAATAAAAAAATAACCATCTTCAAGTCGACGCAGATCACCCAGTTATGTTCAAAATATTTTATTTTCTGTAAAAGAATTGAAATTACGTCATATTCTTCTTTCACAGATGTCGAGTGAGCAATTGGAACGGGAGCATATTTATTTCCATTATGTAGAAGAACTGAGACTTCGTTTACTTCTGTCAATAAAGAGACGCCATTCATTGGGCTGATAGATCGTCAAACCCATGAATATCAGCAAACCACTCACATTACAGCAATACACAAAAATTTTATCAGATGAAAAAACTGTAATAAGCGTCGTTCTCTCGTGCGATATGTAGACACTCGAACATCTGAGGAAAGGCATTTTTTCCCCCTTTAATCTGGACGCTAGTAGCTCAGCACGTTCCTTAGAAAGATCTAAGTCTCTGATGAGGTCATTAAGCTCATTCTGCGAAAATGGCTTAGGATTTGATGTGTTTCCGCAGTATTCGAAGTCATCATCTACTTGAGAAGAAATAGGGGTTTTCAGCTTTTTCCTCCTGAGATTGCTGCACTACCTGGTGAAAAGCTGGTATTGGAACATTTTCTGAATGCGGAGTAGGTCTTTGTGCTGAAGAAGTATTTCCATTTACGGCGATTGTTTTTGTTGATGCCCACTATATTAGTCATACAAAAGTAACAGTCGTCATAATGATTTTTTGTTCTCGCCATATCATAGGCACTCCAAACTTCAAAGACTTACGTGTCCCTTTCTCCCATTCTCGCAAATGTTCAACGCATAGTTTACATACACTATGAGGCGCCCACACTTTATCTTGGTGGCGAATTTCAATACCGAAGTAAGTAAAATACAGACAATTCACAGTGTCTGTTATCGATTTACGCTGATCTTTTAGTTTCACCACAATCATAACAAAATGTATCAGGATTGTTAAGACAACATCTGGACGTACTAGCCATAATGATATAGTAACATAAACTTTATCGATGTTATTGTAATAATGACTATTTACGAAAAAGACCGGGCAAAAATTAAATGAGGGTAGAAGATAAACTAGAGCTGATGAGTAAAAATAACGTATGACAATATATTGTACATTACCTACTTTATCGACCATAGGCACAAAAATAGCTGAACCAAAAAAAATTTTTTTTGTAGGCCTGTCTTATTATTGAACTCAAAATTATTTATATGACATGTTCATAATAATTGTAATGTAAACAATTATTAATGTTAGATTTATAAGTACGACAAATTTGCATGCTGAGTTCTCGGCGAAACAAAATAATATTATTATAACAAACACCCTTGTATAATACCATGTTTCAAGCAATAAATGATTTATCTATCTATCTAAACAATTTACATTTGCTAAGGATCTTGTAATTAAGTAAGAGTCTCACCACAATATGAGAATCTGTAAAATTAATTTTTAGCCATCAGTCTTTAGAGAATTTGTCTTGAAATTGAGATATTTACCTCGGTATATAAAGCACTCTCTCGGCAACAACAAAGCCAACAGTGACGAGAAGATTTGAAGCTGGTAGGTATGGTAGCACCAACAACAAGAGACCAACAACCGCAGAAGTGTGACGTTGTAGCTGTAAATGAAAATTGGATTGGTATAAAGAAAAATATTGAAAACTTCTTTTAGATGAAGGGGTATTTCATTTTTAAGCCAGTGTGAGCGAAAATAGCTTATTTTGCTAAATCATTCAAATTTAAATGATTTGCAGGAAAATCTTTCCCCATCAGACATACTTCTAAAGGGTTTAATTTAATTTAAATTAGAATACCCATACCAAAAAAAAACCGGTCACACAAAGGTTTGTTCCATCTAGGGATTGAATGCGCCATTACTTGATCCAGTAAATAGCGCCTTAACTCTTATCACTTGATCAAGCCGTTGTCACAATTCAATTGCATCTTAGAGAATCTCGTTTATTATACACTTTTGCATCATCTGATACATTATTATAATTACTAAACCTTCTAAATTCTTACCTCCAACTCCACCAAGCATCTATAGGATAGTGCAAGTAGAGCTATGAAGGCGGCACAGGTAAGTAAATTTCGAGGGTCCCACCCGCTGGTGATGAGAGGAATGGACCCCATTTGCCAGTCGTGGCTGAGGGCCCATGGACATAGGAGAAGCCACCAGTTGAATGCCGCCAGGTAGCAAAATGTCATTAGCCTGGAATATAAATTGGGTAAATAAAATCAAAGGAATTTTTGGAGAATTGCTGCTTTACGCGTCCGTATATTTTAATCTCGATTCCCTGACACGTGGTTCCTGAGCAATGCTAAATGAGCAGCTCCTTTACCGGTAGTAGCATAGAAAATATATTATAATACTGGGTGGTAGGCTTCGGCCGTGGCTGGTTAGCACCCTCCAAGCAAAGTCATGCCGCCAAGCGACCCAGTCGTGTTGCCCGGAATCTCATTCTAACTTCTGCCTCCTTAGCCTATTTACTCTGAACAAGTAACACATTTAGAGTAAATAAGCCATTACTGAGTCAGCAAGCCACATTTTCGGCGCCATCATCCCTTACCATCAGGTGCGATAGGTCAATCGCTGACCAGTCTTTATTAAAAATAAAATAATTTATGTTTCCTTTTATTTTTAAGGTACCATATATTAAAATAACGTCGCTCTTACATCCTATAGATTTAGTGAAAGCCAACTAAACTACATTTAACTTAATAATTTTAAATTATTACGTGGTCTGTTAGTTGATTATGCTGAAATATAGAAGTTTAGAATATTGATGAATTTCCGACGCGATGGTATTTTTTTTATAAAACGTACCCCTCATAATAGGATTTATTCTTGTGTCGTAGGTGCGTTTACAAACATGAAAATTCTCATGCACAAATACCCAGACCGAAACAAATAATTGTGGGTTACACAAATAATGTCCCGTGCGAGAATCAAACCCTAGCTCTTAACCACTGCGCCAAATCGTCCGTCAAATGTATGTATAAAGCGATGTCATTACCTACCTAACACTAAACGAAGGATGAAAGGCAGGTGGATTGTCCTGGGGTGAGAAGGCCGGCAGAGACCCCTGTAGCATCGCCAGTCTAGCTCCAGCAAGCACCACTAGAGCTATGAGAGCTCGTACTATCCTCCCACAGGAGCTATCACTTTTCCACCGCCACTTCACCGCTGACGATGACCTGAAATTTAAGCAAGTAATGGTTGATTTGTTGGCTTGCTTCTATGCTTGTATAGTCAAAAAAATCTTTAGAAAAAAAGTTAAACCGACTTCAAAAAGCAAAAAATAAATATTTGAAGTCGGTGCCAAGTAACCGACTGCACCAACCAGCACAGTTTACCTTTTTTTTAAAAGATTTTTATTTTAAAATTTTAAGTGATGAGTGAAATATTTAGTAATATTTATGTATCGATATTATATTATTTTGCTAAGTTGTACAGTAAGGTACCTACAGGATTAATATAATGACTATAATAACGGAATCTATACATTCGTGCTGTTCGCCGTTAAGGAGTTCCCTCTTGTATCTTTAAAGCCCAATGTCCAATACCAATAACATTAAAATAGAACCACCTCAAAACTATACTGAACTCAATACAAAAAGAATAATCAAAATCGGTTCATAAGCAAAGGAGTTATAAAAAAAGGACGAATTATGACCCTCCTTTTTTGAAGTTGGCTAATATACTGCTTAGTTCTATAGTAGGGTACCTATAGGATTGACGTAATACCCATAATATCTCAATTTACACATGCCTATTGTTTGTCGTTAAGGAGTTCCCTGGTGTATCTTCTAAGTCCAAGGTCCAATGCCAATGAAATTAAAATGGGACCACCTTGGAGCTATACTGAATCCAGTGCAAAAAAAATCATCAAAATCGGTCCACAATTGACGGAAATATCGCTGAACATGCATAAAAAAAAGCATACATACAACCGAACATAGAACCTCTTCCTTTTTGAAGTCGGTTTAAAATGGGTGCATACTCTTTCTTATTATATATTTATGTATTTATATCGTCATGCCAGATCCTTTGTAGCGTAGGCAGAAAGTACAGCGTTCTTTTTAAATTCAGTGTTTATTATATGTGGAAAAGGTTTGTTGTACTCATAATATAGTCGCTAGCTATATACATAATTATATGAAAGCAAGATATAATACGAAAAAAAAATTCAGGTACTACTTCATTGGGCGTATAAAAAATAAGCCTACCATGAAAAAATGATTTAGATAAATTCCTGCCTCTTCTTTTAAGTAGGTAGAGGCTTACATGTACACAAAAAAACTGTAAAGAGGTAACAATGAAACAAATTGGTAGCAAGTAATAAATTTTCAAATAACAGCTACCTAAAGAATTGTGATCAAAACATAAAATACAAAAGACAAATAACGCAATTCCAATGAATATATGACACAACATTACCTGGCAGGGTTCCAACATCGATACAAGTCGAATGCGACGTTAAACAGCAGGGCAGTTAATCCAGTTTCCTTAGCAAGCATACTGAGTGCCGCCAGTACCACGCTTGACCACACTCTATGTCTGCCCAATGACCTGAAATTATGAACAAGAATCAAATAAATATCTTTAAAAGCACTATGAGAATTTCTGAACATGGGGTTTGGCAAAATGGACACTTTTACATTTTTTACAGAAACGGTTTTATTTTTTGCATTTTTTTTGCATCCTAGACACTTTTTGCATTCACCGTTCACTGGGATCTACAATCAGGATCCAAATGTAGATCCATGAATACTTTTTATACCTATAGAATCCACCATTTTATATGCTTATTACTTATATTACAGAGTTCGTATGCTGGAATAGGCCAGAAACGACAAAGTGGATGAAAATAAATTAGAGTTTCTTGTTTCTAGAATGCTAACTCATGACAGATCTATTGCACAGACTGTATATAGTTGGTAAAAACAAAGGAAACTGTTATATTTTTTTCAGCAGATTTGTCCTTAATCCAAGAAGAAAGGCATAGTACAAGGAGACATTTAGGAATGCTGGTTCAAGTTCATCCAATCAGATTAGTTTATGGTTATGCTAGCGTCTACGTTGGCGATAAACTCAACAATGCTTATTGTATATCCGCCATTTATCTAGACTACAAACGTATAGACATCTAAAGATCAATCCAACGCGACTTTTTAACATAGCACCCGCGTCACTTAACGCGGTTGCCAGCGTAGGTAACAACTTAATTATGAGTAATACAGTCACCACCAATTCAAAAGTGTTTTAGCCTAAAATAGTGGAGTATAGATTTTAAGTCATTGGAGTTACCATCTTCCCCACTAATGATCTTAAACAATTGAATAGTTACTGAGGTACTTGGCATTAAATTAATAGACAATCATAAAGGCGCGTGTGGGTTTACAATTAGCGATTATTACAACAGTTAGTCTCAGGATTCGCGTTATACTAAATTTGTGTGCGTATCTCATTAGTTTGATGGCACCCGAAGGAGTATTCTCACTATTATAAATTTACGTTAAAAAGTTTATAAGAATAAATAGATATGTGGTTTGGGTGTTTGAGGTTTTAGTTTCATGTTCTTTCAAACACTATGGTTACAGATGATATAAAATTGGCACTGAGTTTTGGCTTCGGTTGAGCTATATTATCGTTTTTAGGAATAGCTTGTTCAGAATGGAAATACATGATGTCATCTTATTTGATTTGATTTATTCTATCAATAATTAACACGGGTATTAATATGACACATCTTAATGCTCAAAATGAAAAACATTTGTATTGAGCAGTCTTTAATCATGGATATTAGTTAGTCAAGGGTAAGTTTCAGGTCTTTCTATTGATTATTTTTTATGTTAACCTCCATCCAGTGCATCCGTTGTAAAACTAACCGTAGTTTTTTTTACCACATTGGCATTTTTAACTTATCTAACTAACTAACTTATCGACATTATTTGATTTTACCAAATGTAAAACCATTTTAATACCTTGCTCTATGATTTACAAAGTCTAGTTGTTCCAATTATTCCTTCATCTTCAAAGAAGAAATTATTATTGTACTTTGCCTGTAACTACACGAGTTCCAGCGAAAAGCTAACATGTGAAATATTGTATATACTTTCGACATACGGTTTCCTTAATTGATTAGATTTTCCTAGTAATTTTTGATCAAAATTGGCAATCAGAGTGATTGCGATCACTCTGATTGCCAATTTTGTTAATGATTATCGAGATATTTCGATCAATTTTATACCAAGAAATGAGTGGTATATTTTCGATATTTTGATACGAATTCATTTTATTTTTATTTAAACGTTGCTAAGTTATATCCGAAAAAAATTTGATGAATCTCCAATATTGAAGTGATTTGGGTTAGATATTTTTCGTAATAAATGGAGTAATTATGAGAATGCTTGGTCTAAGCGTAGGATTAAGATTGGAAAGGACAAGATATTTTGGGTACAATAATTAATGAATTCTTGTAATTTTAGTATGCCTTTTTCGTAAATAAAGTTTAATTTTCGAAGACGTTCCATTAGTAGTAATAAAAAAGCCTTTTTATGGGTATTAGTAAAAAGCTACTGTTTAGATACTGTATAGATTTCGAACAAAATATTTCTAAAAATATTCCGAATCCCGACGATCGCTGTATATCTGGGTACAAAAGGTAAAACAACAACAGTTAAATCATTTTCCGGGTATCGTAACCATAAATTGGTAGCAAGCGTTCTATCAAACAATAGACGTATTTCATCTAGACCTCGAGTGCCCACGGGTCCATTGTAGATACTTCCTTCAGTATTGTTGTCACTGTTCTCGTGTTATTAATATCCCATTATTGTGTTCGGAAAAATAATAAAGACGAGGAAATAGCGGTTCAATGAACTGAGGACAATAGATCAGTGCGTGTCGCTTCCGAGTTTCAAAGGATGCTATTAATTACGTTTTACTGGTGAAAATGCTTAGTTGGAAAATAAAATCAAAGTCTAGAAAAAACATCCTACGTCGAAGATCATATCTAACACCTATTCGGGTAGCACCAAGTCTTATTTCTCGGATTGTAATAAAGAGTACAGGAACACTTAACAACTAATCTGACACAATAAATATTCTCCGCTGTTATTTGTCATTTGTAATATCTACTTCTGTTCAAATCTGAACGAAAAAGAAGCAAACACACACAGTCATAAACATAGCTACAATTCCCGATCACGGTATGTTTAAAAATTCTGGTTTTGCAAAATTAAAATCAACCATAAATCAATTAACAGTGGCCCTATACTTGAAGTCTTAAAAGGATAAAATGAAGTCAGACTTTATCACGAAATAAATACTAAGCTTTATATTAGCTTCTATGAAATGAAAATCGAAACCACCCGCCAAAATTATACCCAAAGAAAAATTTCTTCCATGCACCAACAATTTGTCAACCAAACAACGAGGTCCAACTTATCCTAACTTGCGTTAAACCAACAAATACAACCCCTCAGAAACTAACAGAGGAACTTGTAGGCCAGTAACAAAACCGCTGAAGTAGTGACAATAACCGAACTTGCTCCAACTTGGGCCCTCCCTAAAGTGTGTTCGGGGACATTATGTGGCGTTTTAGCCCCGTCACTAGCCCCCAAACGCATTTGAGGGGAAAAAAGCCTTCATTCTTGCTTGTTTTATGTAACCAACGAAAGTGGGTAGAAGTTTACCGTGACTCGAATGGGTTAAGGGTCGCGATGCATTATTCATGATCCAATCACACTGGGTTATAATTTTTATCAAGATTGTCAGACAGTGATTTTAGGGACTTCCATAGTTAGCAAGCATAAATAGTAAAAAATAGAAATAGTCTACTTGACTCATTCTATTTTTTGCGATGTATGTCGTAAAAGACGATTATGAATTAGCCTACAATGGTCCCGATGTTGGACAAATGCCTCTAACTCCCAGAGATGAAGGATGGATTGTGCTCCACCACGCGGAACCAATGAAAATTGTAGGAGATTTGTGACCACATGCTGTTGAAACTTACCCATGATACAATAGGATGGATGTGAGGAAAAATAGACAGGCCAACACATCAGCTCTGCCAACCACTCCAGCGACCTGTAAAGACAAAAAATAATTCTTTAAAATATTTTGCCCTAGAAACCTATTTGTTTCGGTCTCATTATTTCTGAACATAATGAATTAAAGCATCCACGATCACAAAAAAGTATCCTAGTTAGGACGTTTTTTATAAATCAGAATTGTGTGTGTGTGTGTGTGTGTGGTAATGATCTACGCTGTTGGCCGCGGGGCCTTTACATCTTCGCCGGACAAGAAATCAGCAGAAATTGAACAATTTTTCTCCATTTTTCGAACTAAACCAAAAAAGATATGATAAAAAAATTGAAAAGCACAAAGAGAATTAAATAAAAAAAGACACGCCCGCTGAGTTTCTTCGCCGGATCTTCTCAGTGGAAGCCGCGTTCCGATCCGGTGGTAGATTTGTAACTAAATAAGATTAAAAAAAAATGTAAATTGACTATTTGCAAGCGTCCCCGCAGGGCTTATACAAAATAAATTATTTGAGTTTGAAAGTACTAATTAATCGTCATAAAGAGACATTTCTTCAAAGTCTTTTAAAATACAAATAACTGTGACATTTTTCCTGTGTACATTGTTAACTGTGGGGCATAGCTGAACAAGAGTACGTTAAATATAAAAACCTTAATAATAACCGGGTCTTATCTGAAGGACAAGTCAGGAGTCTCCGTAACCGGCGAGCGTGTATGAGACGAACTATGAGAGTAGAGAAAGCCAGAGAGGTATGTAAGGAAAGAGCCTGTTGGAACTCTGTACTCTCTGCCTACCCCGTAAGGGAGCTGGCGTGATGATATAGATAGATAGATTAATAATAATTAATCTAATAATTAATTCTGCTATTAGTTCTTGCCTCAATAGTATAATTTGGTCGCGCATTACTGCTGTATCGAGTTATCAAGGAGCTTCTAACTTGGTAAGGATTCAGTTTATACGTTTTAAATGAGAGGGTTCCCCTTTAAGTGGCCATTAGGTGTATAATCGAAATGGTGCACGCCTTAAATCCGCGACCCAAGTGATGCGAGTCGAGATAATGGATACTTATTGTAATTATTGCCCTCATTAATATTTGAGATGTATAATTGTTATAGGCAAGTACCATCCATATTGTTAGTCTTCTTCTTCTTATTAGCTTCACTTGGTCGTGGTCACGATAAGGTTTAGTCACTGGAGGCTGATGTAGCTCGCCTTACGATATCTTTCCACTTAGTTCGATCATTTCTAATTTTTTTTTTTTTTTTTTTTTAAAACGTAGCCCCACACTAGGATTAATTCCTGTATCGTGGGTGCGTTTACAAACATGAAAATTCACAAACACAAATACCCAGACCGGAACAAATAATTGTGGATCACACAAAGATTTGTCCCGTGCGAGAATCGAACCCGCGACTATTAGACACAGTGGGCGGAGCGACTTAAGCTCTTAACCACTGCGCTAAATCGTCCGTCAATTGAGATTCTGGTGCACTTAATTAAAGCATCTCCCACTACGTTGTTAGTAGCTAAGATGATATTATACGCACTTTACTTTGCATGGTATTTTCCATGTTTAACCGACTTCAAAAAGGAGGAGGTTCTATGTTCGGTTATATGTATGCTTTTCTTTTTTTTTTATGTATGTTCAGCGATGTTTACGTCAATTTTGGACCGATTTTGATGTTTTTTTTTGCATTGGGTTCAGAGTAGCTCCAAGGTAGTCCCAATTTAATTTCATTGGCATTGGACCTTGGACTTAGAAGATACACCAGGGAACTCCTTAACGACAAACAATAGGTATGTGTAAATTGAGATATTATGGGTATTACGTCAATCCTATAGGTACCCTACTATAGAATTGAGCAGAATATCAGCCAACTTCAAAAAAGGAGGTTCATAATTCGTCCTATTTTTACAACTCCTTTGATTATGAACCGATTTTGATGATTATTTTTGCATTGGGTTCAGTGTAGTTTTGAGGTGGTCTTATTTTAATGTTATTGGTATTGGACCTTGGACTTTGAAGATACAAGAGGGAACTCCTTAACGGCGAACAGCACGAATGTATAGATTCCGTTATTATAGTCATTATATTAATTCTGTAGGTACCTTACTGTACAACTCAGCAAAATAATATAATAACGGTATATAAATATTACTAAATAATTCACTCGTCACTCAAAATTGTAAAATAAAAATCTTAAAAAAAAAAGGTAAACCGACTTCAAACAGCAAAGAATAAATATTTGAAGTCGGTGCCAAGTAACCGACTGCACCAACCAGCACCGACTTCAAATATTTATTTTTTGCTTTTTGAAGTCGGTTTACCTTTTTTTTAAAAGATTTTTAAATCTACCAATGCAGAACACCACATAAACTAATCTTTAATGTTAAACTGAATACATTGCGCAGATTAAACATTTGGCTAAGTAGTTTCAAACTGAATTAGAATGCAGCGGATGCTAGCTTAAAAGGTCAGAAAATGACAATACACATTACAATACACTTAATACACATTAAAACAATCTCAACTCACAGAATGCCAACCAGAATCTCGTCGTTGAATAGAATGAGCAACTGAACACTATTTTTGGTGCACTATTATCCAACTACCGCTTCGTTGGTCTAGTGGCAAAGTGCATCGCTTGGTGATAACGAGGTCCTGGGTTCAAATCCTAGGTCGGACAAATGAAGTATTTCTAATGAAAACTTCCCAGTATAAGTTCGAAGTCTGGAATTGTGCCCGATACATGGCAATAGGCTCGCCCCTATTACATGGAAGCCAACATCGTCGGCCAAATGTGGGTGTACTCAGTACACCTCTGCCACCCCCGCTTGGGGAATGTCATCATCATCATCATCTCAGCCTATACTTGTCCACTGCTGAACATAGGCCTCCCCAATCGCTTTCCAGCGTAACCGGTCCGATGCCACCTGCATCCAACGACTTCCTGCGATTTTCACAAGATCGTCGGTCCATCTGGCAGGCGGTCGTCCCACGCTGCGCTTGCCAATACGTGGTCTCCACTCTAGAATCTTTCTGCCCAAACGCCCGTCCGATCTACGCGCTATGTGGCCCGCCCATTGCCACTTCAGCTTGCTAATCTTAACGGCTATGTCGGTGACCTTGGTTCTTCTACGAATCTCCTCATTCCTGATTCGATCGCGTAGAGAAACGCCGAGCATAGCTCTCTCCATAGCTCGCTGAGCAACTCTGAGCTTTTTTATGAGACCTATTGTAAGATACCACGTCTCTGATCCATATATCATTACTGGTAACACACATTGACTAAAAACTTTAGTCTTAAGGCACTGAGGTATTTTGGATGAGAAGATGTTGCGCAGTTTCCCGAACGCTGCCCAGCCGAGTTGGATTCGTCGATTGACCTCTCTCTCAAAGTTGGACCTACCTAACCGGACTACCTGTCCCAGGTAAATGTATTCGTCGACAACTTCAAGAGTAGAGTTCCCAACGGTGAGTGCGGTGGGTACGACATGGACTTTAGACATTATTTTCGTTTTGTCCATGTTCATTTTAAGACCCACTTGTTGAGATACTCTGTTGAGGTCACCGAGCATTCGTCCTAGATCTTCCAGCGACTCCGCCACGACCACAATGTCGTTGGCAAATCGAAGGTGAGTGATGTATTCGCCATTGATGTTGATGCCAAGTCCTTGCCATTCCAAGAGCTTGAAGGCGTCCTCTAAGGTGGCTGTAAACAGTTTCGGAGAAATGACGTCTCCCTGCCTTACTCCTCTTTTTATGGGGATCGCCTTCGTGCACTGCCCCTGTACTCGGACTGACATGGTGGCGTTATTATACAAGCACTTCAACATTTCAATGTACCGATAGTCAATGCGGCATCGCTGGAGAGATCTAAGAACCGCCCAAGTCTCGATCGAATCGAAGGCTTTCTCATAGTCCACAAACGCCAAGCATAGTGGCCGATTATACTCCTCGGTCTTCTGTATAATCTGCCGCAGCGTATGTATGTGGTCTATGGTACTAAAGCCTTTCCGGAAACCGGCTTGTTCGGGAGGCTGGAAGTCATCAAGCCTGCGTTCGAGACGATTCGTGATGACTCTCGAAAACAACTTATAAACATGGCTCAGCAGTGTGATGGGCCTATAATTCTTCAGTAAAGTGTTATCACCTTTCTTGAAAAAGAGTACCACCACACCCCTGTTCCACGCTTCCGGCGTTTTTCCTTCGAGCAAGACGGAATTAAACATCCTCTGAAGGACTTTAAGTACCGGCGATCCGCCCGCTTTCAGAAGCTCTGCGGTAATTCCGTCTTCACCCGGCGCTTTGTTGTTTTTAAGGTGTTTGAGAGCCATCCCAATCTCGTACAGGCTGATGTCCGGGATATCTTCAGTGCAGTGTCGGGTTAGCTTGGCTCTTGGGTCTTTTACCAAGTCAACAACAGGTTCAGCTACTGAGGTATACAACTGCCCATAGAACCTCTCTATCTCCCTGAGCACCTCTGACCTATTCGACTTTACGTTTCCGTCCTCCGTCTTCAGCTTCGTCAACTGGCTTTGCCCAATAGACGCGTCTCTTGCAAACACTTTGGAGCCCTTGTTCTGCTCTATGGTCTCCTCAATACGTCTTGTATTGAAGGACCGTAAATCGTGTCGCAAGGACTTCAATATCTGTCCATTGAGCTGCCTATAGGACTTAGCATCATCGGAGGTTTGGAGTGTCATGGTACGTCGCTCAGCCATAAGGTTTCGGGTGTAGTCAGATAGCTTTTGAGGCCTATTTTTACGGTGGGGCTTAAAATGCTTGGACCCGACCGTATGGACAGTCTCTACCAACCTATTGTTGATTTCGTCCACTGATGCGCTGCTGTCTAGCAATTCGAAGCGGTTTGACAATTCGAGTTGAAAGTTCTCGGAGTTTTGGATATGTGCATTAGAAGGTCGGAGCGTAGACTTCATCAGACGCGATCTTTCCATTTTGACATTAATATTTAATGTGCCTCTGACCATTCGGTGATCACTGCCGGTTTTTACCCTGTGAATCACGGAGACATCATTAAATATTTGTCGCTTGGTGCTCATGATGAAGTCTATCTCATTTTTTGTGGAACCATCAGGGCTCATTCAGGTCCATTTCCTATGAGGCGGCTTCCGGAAGAAAGAGTTCATCATAAAGAGTCCCTCCTTCTCCAGATATTCGGCCAGCCTCTGACCCCTGGGGTTGCGTTGCCCATTTCCAAATTGCCCCACTCTCAATTCATCATCGCCCCGTTTGCCCAGCCGCGCATTGAAGTCACCCATAACCACTGTAAAGTGTGCTTTGGAAGTATGTATGGCTCTACTAATGTCCTCATACATTACTTCGACGTCATCATCTGAGTATGCCGAGGTCAGTGCGTAGACCTGTATGACCTTCAGCGAATATCTTTTGGATATTCTGAGTATCAGGTACGCTACCCTGCTCGACACACTAGTGATGGACACAACGTTGTCTATGAGTGACTTGTGGACGATAAATCCGACACCACCTTGGGACTGCTGTTCGCCCTCCCGGTAGTAAAACAAGTTGCCGGATTTTAAGGTTACCGTGTCCTCGCCCTTTTTTCGGACCTCCGATAAACCAACAATATTCCACCGCAACTTGTTTATCTCTTCCTCCAGCTCAACAAGCTTCTCATCTGTCCTTAACGTGCGTGCGTTGTATGTCACCAGGGCCAATTTTCGGTGTTGGTGGTAGCCGAATCTCTGCCGGAGATTCTTAGCACCCCTTGTCCTGTCGTTACCATGGCTGCTACCGTGGCCAGGACGAACAGGACCGCCGGGGACTAGGGGCCTGGTTTTCTTACATTCTTCCATAATTGGGGGTGTTTGCCATACTCGCCACGCTTGGCAGGCGGGTTGGCGAGCGCAGTTATTGGTCGTCGAAGTGCTAAGGGAACGCTGCTGCCCATTCCCTAGTTTTCCCTTAGTCGCCTTGTACGACACCCGATGGGATGAGATGGGTCGACGATGTCTTATCCAACAAATCGGTTGTTTTTGATTTTCTAGTCATTATAACCTAAAAATAATAAATTCAGCCTATAATTTCCCAAGGCTGAACACCGGCCGTTTCGGCCAATTCGAGGTGAGAAAGATAAATGCCTAAGTTTTTATAAAATAATTTAAATTCAGTATTTCAGTTCGATCGCTTATATTTTTTAACTCGCACCACACAGCCTCACAATATAAAAGGCTACTTTTTGAAGTAGAAATTGCGAGCGGCAGTTTGGATTCCGTTCTGATATTTAATTAAATGATAATTAAACCCTTATCAATGTGGATTGTTATTAGCAAAGTTACGATCTAGCGGTCTGGCTGGTTTGGTTTTAAGTCGCCTTTTATTGAAATTTCATAGGTACCTATGTGAGATAGCTGGAAGCAATCTATCTGTCACGTCAATAAGGGACTGGCTACTTGTAAAGTAGCGTAAGAAAATGTTTTTTGTATAGAGATTTTTTTTCGAATAAATAAGAGCAACAAAACGTGCCTAAGTGTATCTTTTTTTATCCGCTAGCTAATTAATTTCTTAAAAATCGTAAAAATTATCCAAAAGTAGATACAGAATTAAAACTGTCCAACATGGTCGCATTCACAGTAGGGGATTTTATAACCATAATAGGAACGACGACCGCTGGTCTGGGGGTTAGAGCGTAGGTCTTATAATATAGTATTTTAAATTTGAATATCATATTTATACTATATTCTAGGTCGGACAATTTTTCTAACGAAAACTTCTCAGTACGAGTCCGGAGTCTGGAATTCTGCCCAGTATATGGCAATATGCTCGCGCCCTATTACATGGGACCTAACATCGTCGGCGAAACGTGGGTGTACAAAGTACACCTCTGCCACCCCCGCTTGGGCAATATAGGCGTGAGGGTGTTTTTTATATTTATATTAAAGTAGCCTATTTGGTCACACAAGTGATCAAAGGCCTTAAAGTGAGAGACAATAGATGAGTACATAACATAGACCTAATGTAGATTTCTGGATGCAAGTTTGCTGCCACTTGCTGTTCGAACTTTTCAAGCCAAAAAAGTATTTTAAGTTAGCTTTAAAATGGTAACTTGCCAGCTCAACGGCTCAACGTGCCTTCTAAACCACGGAGACGGTCAAAAGTACCACAAACGGTCACCCATCTCAGCATGAAATAACTAATTTATTTTTGGGCATCTCAGACAGACGGAACCAAACGCTGCTTAACCTAGGTAATAGGTAATCACCAACGCTTACATCCCAATATTACAGAGCTAGAAGCGTACAATTTAAAAGGGCCAATAAAAATTAAATGTGTATACAAAATTACGTGTAAATGCTGTGTGACGTAGAGGAATCCCGTCGTCTGTAGCCAATCCTAGCAGAATCAGATCACACTGTATACAGTTTCAGTTCCGATGACAATGCAATTTTACGGCATATCATGAAAAGGCATTGTCATCTGAGTTGAACCAACATGTCAAATTCCAACTCCATAGGACAAGAGGAAGTATTCATCTTGCAAGATTTGACCCTAACAAACAAACATTGCAAGTTAAAGAACAGCATGTAAACAAGCGCACATCTCTCGTGATGGCGTCCGCGAATCAATCCTTTCGACCAACTCCGCTAATTAATTCAACTGTCAACTGTACGGCAACACCAGTTATTCACACCGACATCTCCCACAGTAATTTGTACATAATTAATACAGAACCGGTTCGCTTCGTGAATAATTAAAGATAATTACGTTTATTTTACTTGTAATACAAATAAATAAACACCGTCATGACCTCTTTTCCCAAAGCTTATTTTGACATTGTATTGAAAATGAATATTTTCAATACAAAAACTACATACATACTGGGAGCAGTATCAGTCCGGATTCTGCGCGGTATATGGCAATACGCTAGCGCCCTATTACATGGGACCTAACATAGTCGGCAAAAAGTAGGTGTAACCAGTACACCTCTGCCACCCGCGCTTGGGTAATATAGGCGTGACGGTGATTATTTTATTATTTATTTATTTTATTCCAGACCCCGAACCGGTTTTGACAATTCTAGGAGTCCGACCTAGGATCCGGAGCCAGGACCGATCGCCAGCCACTAGACCAAGGAGGCAGTCATTTTTCTTTTATCATTGTTATTTTTGCAGAAAGATTCTAGAGTGAAGACTACGTATAGGCAAGCGCAGCCTTGGACAGCCGCCTACCAAATGGGCCGACGATCTTGTGAGGATCGCAGGAAGTCGTTAGATGCAGGTGGCATCGGACTGGCTGCGCTCCTCGAATCGGACAAGTATAAGCTGAGATGATGATAATTGTTATTTCTATTGGAGACCTATTCTCTCCACAGAACTCATAATAATGCAACATTAGAAGTAGAATAGAGAACGATTATTCGACCGCTGCCGCCGATATGACATGCATGCACAGTTTAAAAAAAAGACACAGACTCACATACACTCACATTATAACTCCCGACGCACTTTGTGATAATTTTCTTACAACTGTGGCGACAAATTCACGGGGCTATCACGATGATATAGTGTCTCTTTATTAGAATAGCTAAGGATTCGATCTCCACCAATGCGTCCGAGTGGTAGAGTATGATCGTATTCTCTCTCAGCTCAATTTGTAGGACAAGGCCTTTGCTCAGATAAATGACCGTTAAGTTACTATTGTACGCAAATAGATACATATATTTGTGTCACCCCAATTTGAGAATGTAGGTGTAGCTATAATACTTACTCCTATAAAGTTTTAGTCAGGCGGTTACCTTAGAAGAAAATGAAAAAAAACGTGTCTTTATTTTGTAGCCTGTATGTTATATAAATAAACATAGCTGTTAGTATAAATAGCGTATATATATATTTAGTAAGACTAACTAAAATAGACTGTGTAGTAAATGATATAACAAAATTTCTGAATATTCAAACTTATTGGGTTTGAGCGGCTCTTTATACAACAACTCCTAACTACATGCTGTTAAAAATATTGTAAAAAATAATCATGAACATAAAACCCTATCCAATAAAACAATATAAGTTAAAAGACTAGCGTCGTTTTTCGCTGGATCTTCTCAGTGTGGAGTCACATTCCGAGTTGGTGATAGATGTAATAATTTTGACGTTTGTAGATGTATTTAATTGGCCTATACCACGA
Organism: Phalera bucephala; assembly: GCA_905147815.2. NCBI lineage: Eukaryota > Metazoa > Arthropoda > Insecta > Lepidoptera > Notodontidae > Phalera > Phalera bucephala. The sequence goes on along the minus strand of LR990615.1, from coordinate 34,799,144 downwards.
AGCAAAAACGAAGAGGAGATGGCCAAAGCTAGCGAGCCTTTTTAAATCCCTAAAAGCCTTGATGTCATCGTGGTGGGCGTGGCTTATCTCATTTTATCATCGCTACTCGCTCCAATCAAATGTTCGCTCGAGTTTAAATCTAATCTATACATCCTTTAAAAAATATCTATTTTAAATCTATACATATAATGAAACCGTAACTAAGCCGAATTTGTACATTGTTTTTTTTTTGAAAATCTTAATTGGGGTACATGTTGTTATCGATATAGAGGCCGAATCATTTTGTTTAGCATTATTGTCTATCTGTCTGACTGTCTCTTTGTGTTTCAGCCACGCAAAAACCACTAAACGGATTTCACTAAAATTTGGTATGGTAATAACGTGAACTTTAACTTAAAATAATAAATAGTTTTTATCTCGAAAATAACAATCAATCCGGGATAATCGCGGGAATTTTCTCTTCTGGAGACAACTCTTTAGGGATGAATGACCTGGTTACGAAACTTTGTATACTTATTTATTTAATATATATCTAAACATGATTTTGATCATGACAATGAACTGTATATTCTTGAGTGAGCTCAAACACGAAATGTATTAACATAACTTTATTACAAACTTAGCTCGCAATGTACCTTTTTTTAAATATTATTACGTCAGATTACGATCTTTAAGAGGGTAGGTAGAAAAGGTTTAAATCGGCTATTTTACCAATATGTATAATAAATAGATACACTGGTAATCCTTCTCAAAAAGAAAGTATCCTGGTATTGTATATTTTTTTTATGAGACGGTGTTAGCGTTAAATAAGTTTGCGCTTTAGAGACCTATAACTTACATATACTACTACTATACTTAAAATAGCTTTACAAAATAATCGCGTGCGGAGCCGCAGGTAACAGCTAGTAAAAAATAAAACCCTTAAAATGAAGTGATGTAACTTAACATGCAAAAACTACTTAGATCGACATTCTTGTCACACAAATAATATCACATTTCACTTGTATTTTTTCGTAATTTATTAGATTACATCTATATTAAAAATGCCACCTACCGTAATATAATTGAACTTACAAGTAACATTGACATGGACAAACCGTTTAGTTTTTACCAGTCTCAGCCAGATGGCGAATACAACTGTGGGTCGGGCGTAACATCCCTCTCGCCCTGTGCCACCCCGCGCAGTGCCACGCTTAAATGGTATAGGAATACCTTATTACGCAAACTTCTCGTTGTATTTTCTTCATGGCCTATACAAATGAATGATATTTGATTTTGACTCCTTAGCCTGGCCCTAAAGCTAGTTGGTAGGAGGCTTGCTTGTAAACGACGTACGATTTGTGGAATTAGAACAGGCTTTCCGCTATCTATACCCATTGAGCAAAAAAATTGCTTTGTGTACACCTGCCTATTACAACCTGTACATGCTTAGAATACGCACATACATACGTCGTTACACAAGTTGTTGTTTTGTGTTCTCGTGAAATTTATGGAATACATAATAGATGTAATATTTAATAATTCTATACTACCTCATTAGTCGAGTGGCAATTCCGAGTATGAATCCGGAGTCTCGAATTGTCCCCGATATATGGCAATAGACTCGTCCCCTATAACATGGGACCTAACATCGTTGGCGAAAAGTGGGTGTACGCAGTACACCTCTGCTACCCCCGCTTGGGGAATATAGGCGTGACGGTGTTTAATTTTTTTATCTACACTACCTTAACTGACTACTTGAGTTTTTAGTCCATATTGTTACTAATACTCATGTGACATTAAATTAAAATAACCGGAGTTGAACCCACCACCTAATAGATACGTATATAGTAAGTATGCTTTTTTTGGTCCGACCGCATCGGGTAGTCACCACATACGTGGAGCAACAGCACAATTTTTAATAAATTTATAAATTTTCTCGTTTTGTTTTCATGAATTTGTGTTCAGTACACCAGTACAGCCACTTCTGAAAATTCCACTAGGATACAAAACTCTTTTCAAGTATGGGTTTTTTATAAACATTCTCCATTATATTTACTATATTAGTGAAGACACTTACAGGTTCTTCCATCAATATTTTACGACGCTGAACGCGCCGCCTGCCATATAAAAAGTCATAAATTATTCCCATGATACCTTTATAAATAGTTTACAGGCGATTTTTCATTTAAAACATATTATAACTTTACAACTGCATTCTGAAGGGACAGGGTCGTCACAATGTGCAAACTTCTAATCTATCTATCTATATCATCACGCCAGATCCCTTGCGGGGTAAGCAGAGAGTACAGAGTTCCAATAGGTTCTTTACTTACATACCTCTCTGGCTTCCTCCACTCTCATAGTTCGTCTCATACACGCTCGCCGGTAACGGAGACTCTTGACTTGTCCTTCAGATAAGATACGGTCTATTTGGTAATGGTAAGATAGTCTAGGTCTTTCCCGGTACCTACATCTTCCACTTTCGCATTGTATATCTGTTATTTTTCATTTTTTCTTCTGAAATTCTTTTTTCTAATAATAAGGAAGGGTAACCTAGGATCAATCGGAACGTATTTGGAAAAAAAGCGTACTGTTTCTGTTTCACGTCCTATATATTTTGTATTAGGTTTTAACCATAGCTAGACACTTTGACTTTAATATAGCAATATAATTCTGGCTTAAAGAATACCACAATTAGAGTCTAGACGCTTATTAAGATTTCTCGGAAAACGTTCCATATGGCCCCCTTAGCCCTGTGATGTTCTCATTGGTCACCAATATAAAGCAACTTTCGACTTGATCTGAGATGGGTGTAAATATATGACAATTCCATTTTTGAGTATCTAAGGTACGCTAAGCAGTCAAACTCGGCTGCATTTGATTCACGTTAGCTTTATTTTTCCAGTATTTCTTTGCATTAGGGGAAGATATTTTTATGTAGACCCGTTGGATGCAATATCAGCGATAGCTTGATAAGTTCCAACAGTAGATAGCTACAAAATTGACTTATTGGGGCACACGTGCGCTCTTTTTGGAATTACAGACCCCTTTCGCGAGTAGGGTTTCTTAAGGCGATAAGAGACAGACTCGCTCTTTGAACTTCCCTTAAGCCTTACGAAAATCTTATGCAGGATTTCCCTGGATAAAAAAGAAAAAATCCTATGCATCAACATAATTAAACAGCTATTTTTAAACTGCGCAATACTAATAAATTTGATATTCCAAACCAGTATCAGCACCATTAAACATCCCCTAAGCGGTTTTACAGCAGTTAGTCACATTTAGAGTTTCCGCTCGGCGGGTCAGAATGCCTGATGGGAGAATTTGAGGGGGTTCGCGGCGGGCGATAACCCCCACCGCTGATTAACGAGCATCGTCGAGATCGGTTATAAATTAATTTATTTATGTAATTTATTGCTTTCCAGTTTGGTTATGGTTTAATATAATAACGGGGACCTATTTTTGGTCTGTTTATGGAAGACTAAATCTGGTTTGAATGGAGATAGATACGCTTTGAGCGTGCCTGCAAGATTGAAGAAGAAAGTAGAATTTGGTAATTTTTGGGTAGGCCTTTTGCACTACAGTGGACGTCTTTTGACTGATGTAGCAACCAAATTGCCAGAACTCTCTCTAGTACCAACCAAACAAATCGCACTTTATGTCAGATCCTAGATTAAAAATGTTATATGGTCGAGGGAGGTGATGGCTGCTCAAGTAGTCGTACTCGTGAACGGGTGCTGCTTGTGGAGACTGGTCTACCCAGAATCCTCTAGCTTTTCATTATATCATATATTTAAAAATGTTATTATTGGTCTTACATCTCAGTCGTAAGGCATCACACTGGAGCTGGATGGCATAAATTATTTTGTATAATATAAAAATGTATGTTTCTATACAAAAATAAATGAAAAAAATTAATGGAGAATTAGACAAAAAAGACAAGCCCGCTGTGTTTCTCGCCGGATCTTCACAGTGGAGGCCGCGGAGATTAGTAAGTGAAAAAAAAATATAAATATGAACATTTGTCGACACTCCCGCAGGTTTTATACAAAATAAACGATTTGAGTTTGAGTTTATACTTAACGGATTAGTGGTTTCTGTGAGGCCCACAAACAGCCAAACATACTTTATCACACCATACAATGACGTATTTGGAGTTTTTAAACTATCAAAGACTAGATTACACAACTGCTGATTCACGAGGAAACTGCCTCATTGGTCTAGTGGCGGGTAATGCGATCACGAGGTCCTGGGTTCAAATCCTCGGACAAATGTTTTTCTATCGAAAAATTCCCAGTATCATTTCGGAGTCTGAAATTGTGCCCGGTATATAGCAATAGGTTCGCCCCCTATTACGTGGGACCTAACATCGTTGGCAAAAAGTGGGTGTGCATAGTGTACCTCAACCACCCTCGCTTGGGGAATATAGGCGTGTTGGTGTTTACTTATGCAAATAAGCCGATCCGTAGATAGTTATCGCGAAATCTGTGCAAAACCGCTAGTAGTGTATGAAGAAGACAGCTTTCTCTCTCATTATGGTTATTATTCGTCTTTCAGCTTCGAAAATTATTAGGTACAAGCTAACCCGACATTGTCCGGGCCAAATATCTTGAATTCATACAAAATCCTATAGAAATAAGCGCTTTCAGTTTTTCTCCAATTTCCAATTTTTATTTCCCTGAACACTTAACTCGGATTATTACAAACATTTAAAACAAAACAACCAAATCAGTCCAGCCGTTCTCAAGTGATGTGTTGACCAACGCAGAGCAGAGATGGGCAAAATGTATTCAGATTAATGATTAACCACCTCCGCTTGGGGAATGTAGGCGTGATGGTGTATAAATGATTAACGATTACAATTACATTTTGTAATCTTCAACAATTTCGATTACACTTTTAATCATGAATCATGATTGAATATTACAAAATGCAATTGTAATCATTAATCTGATTACATTTTTCCCATCTTTGACGCAGTGCTAGATAATGGTTAGACCGTTGGACTGCAAAGTTAGAGGTCTCTAGTTCAAACCCAGGTACGCATCCCGGTCTTCAAAAGCATGTGCGTATTAAAAAATAGTTATCACTTGCTTTAACGGTGAAGGAAAACGTCGTGAGGAAACCTGGATGCCTAAAAGTTTCTCGAAGGTGTGTGAAGTTCACCTACCCGCACCGGGCCAGCGTGGTGGACTACGGCCTAAGCCCTCTCGGATTGAGAGGAGGCCCATGCCCAACGGTCGGAAAATTTCTTAACAGGGCTAATATTATTTGTATTATTATATTATACAGTTAAACTGCTTATTTGATATTTACTCAGGTATTTGAACACTATAACCATTGGACAAACAATTGGAAACAAAGAACATTAAGTTGCGATATTGGAAGGCAATAATCTTGGCAACTTTTCCTATTAAAAGGCGGTGGGCGAATGCACGGTGGCAACTCGACGTTTTAATTTGAAAACTTTCGCTATGCAATTTATTTCAACTTTCTATAGTAACAATTTTATTTTCACTGTTATATAAGTTGGTACCTACTTTGTTATACAAGGTGTAACATAATAAACGCAAGACCTGAAAGTAGTTTGTTCTAAATCGATAACTGAATTGATTCCAACTATTTTAAATGTATATTACATTTTTTTAATTTGCAAAAAATGCTGTTATTCCCTTAGAGCGCTATAATAAACTGATTTTTATTCAAAGCCATACGGAGATTTTAAATGCATTTCTAAAACGTATTTCTCAATTCGCACACATACTCGTACAAGTTTCATTGTTAATTGGGGTATAAAGGTGCGTAAAAAAGGGGATAAAAATTTTAAATTTGGAAAATTGGATTTCAAGCAATTATCTAATCGGGGTGTCTGACTTCTTTCGTTATTAATGATACACCTTGTATAGTAGCGTGCATTGCATATAGGCAATTAAACAGTGTCTCAAAATGATATACTGAATATTCATATACGTTATTAATTATCATACTTATATTGCGACAAGGACATTTTGGCCCATGGATGACATTGACATTAGTAAGATTGCCGTTGGTCTAGTGGCAAAGCGCATCGCTTTATGATCACGAGGTCCTGGGTTCAAATCCTAGGTCGGACAAATGTGTTTCTAACAAAAACTTCCCAGTATGAGTCCGGAGTCCTAACCTAACCTAACATCGTCGGCGAAACGTTGGTGTACCCAGTACACCTGTGGTACGTTTGGGGAATATAGGCGTGACGGTGTGTATCATTTAGTATTTTTTTTCTATTTCCAGGGATACATTTCAACAGGTGGGTCCACTCTGTAACTAATTAAAAAAAGAACTTGGGTAAATTTCATAGCTGACGGCAACACTGCGACTGTCATGAAGTGACATTTCGCTTGATGACAGCGTTAGATCCGATTTTGGTCGCGGGCCAATATATCCTTGTATGGCTGTTAGTATGATCTATCTATGTATATCATCACGCCAGATCCCTAGCGGGGTAGGTAGACAGTATAGAGTTCCAACAGGTTCTTTCTTTAAGACCTCTCTGGCTTCCTCTATTCTCACAGTATGTATGTAGGTATGATGATTGGTATTATTTTATTTATGTAATGACATTTGAAGGTAGTCTAATCGATTTTTTGTGAGGTAGGAACTGCTTAATTGCTTATATGCAATTCATGTCGCTGCTGTAATATAAACAACATCACGCCTTCATTCCCCACGCGGGGGTGGCAGAGATGTACTTGTTTATATGTGGTAAAATATTGGGTGATTTCATGAGGATATCTCTACGAGACGTCTATTGTGATGTAGCTAAGTTTAATATAAATTTTAGCTTAACATATTACTTAAGTTAGCTTGAAAAATCGCTCTTTAGCGACCAGGCCGTCCTTTATTACACCGTCACGCCTATATTCCCTAGCGGGGGTGGCAGAAGTGTACTGAGTACACCCACGTTTCGCCGACGATGTTGTGCCCGAGCCTATTGCCATATGGCAATAGGCTCGGGCACAATTCCAGACTCCGGACTCATACTGGGAATTTTTCGTTAGAAAAACTACATTTGTCCAACCTAGGATTTGAACCCAGGACCTCGTGAACACTAAGCGATGCGCTTGTCCTTTATTACCTTTTTTATATTTATTGTTATTTTGATAAAAGCCATATTCTAGGAATTTTTTTATTGCATTTACCGTCATGTAATTCACATACACTATACTCATTCTCATCATTTCAAAAATTATTGTCGTGCCGTGAGGACGCGCGCATTGTTCCGCTAATAAATATAAATTTCCATACAAAGTAATAAAAACTTTAATATCATAGTAAGAAGAGTAAAAGTGAATTAACCTGAGTGAAAAAAATCGAACAATTAAAATAAAATTAAATTCTTATTCCCGGAATTCACCACCGCTCCCGGCCCCCGCCCGTGCCCCGCTTGACTCGCTCGCGACGCAGTAACATCGTGCGATTTTGGACACCTGCGTCTCAACTTGTAATATTATTATTTATTACAATGCCGAATAACTGTGCTGCGTGCTCTAAAATTATAAAGAGCAACAATCATAGTATTAAATGCGTCAAATGTGATTATTTTTATCACCCGATATGTGTAAACATATCTGACTACCGAAAAATTGGAGAAACTTCGAAGTCTCAATGGACTTGCCCACAATGTTCAACACTTTCCAGCGATGACAGCACGCCTTCTCAATCTCTTACGAACGATAACATCGGCAACCGAACCCGCCAAGAGGAAAACGATTTGCCGACGAGTACCGCAATGTCTGACATGCTGTCTGGATTAATGTCACTAATTAAACTACTTCGCACGGATGTATTTGAACTGAAAACCCAATTTAAATCATTGACAGAACACCTGACACAGTGCCACAGGCGCCTGGACAATTACGAAGAAGGCTTAGCTAGAGCAGAAGAAAAAATTCGTGTACTTGAGGAACGTGAAACCGAAGTCCCGTATCTGAAAACCACCATAGCAAATTGCGTGAACAAGTCAATTTTCAAGCTCAACTGAACCTTAAAAACGATATCGAGATATCGGGCATAAATGAAACTCCCAATGAAAACCCAGTACACATCATTCGCACAGCTGCCCTTAAAATAGGTGTTAAGCTTGATGACAATGACATAGATTATGCAACAAGAACTGGACCACGCCGCCCCACCAAAGATAATAACCCAAGCAGACCCAGTTTTGAAAAACTCCCTCGCTCCCTGGTTGTAAGGTTCCTGAATCGTGCAAAGCGAAATGAATTCCTCAAAGCAGGGAAAACAAGGCGTGGTTTATATGGAGTAGATATAGGAGTACCTGGCAGTGACAGACCTATATATTTTAACGAACGATTGACGAAGGAAAACCGTGATTTATTTCGTGAAGCAAGGCAGCGCGCCAAAGAAAACGGTTACAAATACTGCTGGATCAAGAATGCCTTCATCCACATACGAAAGCAAGAAGGGAATCCCTCTATCACTGTTAAGACCCTGGAAGATCTGGTACGTTACTGTCCTACTACTGTCAAACAGGCTAATACTTTACATAATAATAACTAAGCTGTCCTGCAAGATAATGAGTGAATTTATATTGTCTCTTGTATTTATCCCTTTTACTTATGCACTCTATAAATATAGTATTTATCTGCTAACGATTAACCAATCGCTGCATTTATTTGTCTACAGATTGTTAACTAATTGCAATTATCTCTCTTACATATGTTCAAATACCTATCTGTACTTCAATTTTAGTTCAATATCTATTATAATAGTAATCGACTTCATACATAATCTGTCTCCAGTTTATCGACAATCAAACAAAAAAATTGTTAACATGAAACTGTGCGTGATACCTATTTTTACAATTTTCGGGATATTCCATTTACTAATTAGGTTTACTATATATACCTTGTTATCTATACAAACTACAGTTTTACGATACTCGAATATAAAACTCTTACGACTATCACACAAAATCTTAACCATTATCACACTTACAATTTTTACTGGCATCTACTTATTATTCGAGTTATTTTGGTCATCTATCCCAATAACAATCAACTCAAAAATGTACATTATGCACAAATTATCCACTTGCCTAAGCACCTTATCACAGAACTCTACACAAAACTCAAAAACACACACATACACACAACTACACACATCGAAAGATACAATAAGTAAGAAGATAACTCCTGCAACCGTCACCAAAGTTTTATGTTATAGTACTCAACTGAACTCATCTATTTTTTTATATATAATAATATACAAATATGGCTTTACTTGACGTAGCTAACGATATAGACAAAACTCTCACAATTGATTGCCGTACTATAGATTCCTTAGACTCATGCAGGAGTACTCTTAGTAAATCAATAAATAATTTTAGAATACTAACCTTCAACATAAGAAGCTACCGAAATTTCGACGCATTTGTTGTTGCTCTAAATAGACTAAATTCGAATATAGACGTAATTGTTTTAACTGAGTGCTGGCTGTGTGACAACACAGTGATTGAACCGCTATCAGGATACAACAGTTATAGATCAATAAGACAAATTAATAAAAATGGTGGAGTGATAATCTATGCAAAAAATGAATTATGTAGCAAAAATATCAACCAACATAAATTAGTGGACGCCGATGCTGTCATATTAACTATAAATGATATTATTCTCCTGGGTATTTATAGGTCACCATCTTTCCCAAATGCAGACAGATTTATCAACTCACTTGATGCTACTTTATCGGAAATAACACAAAATCGTACTATAATTCTAGCAGGGGACATTAACATCAATATCACAGATACCGAAAATAATCAAGTTCAGAATTACCTATCCCTCCTAGCATTTCATGGCCTAATCGCTGTAATAACTCATCCAACTAGAAGAAACACGTGTCTTGATCATATTTTTATAAAGTCTCAAACAACTCCCCGCGGGTTTGTCTGTAATCTCTCTTTAACAGATCACAACCTAGCACTTGCGCTTCTTCCAGTAAAACTAAATAGGCGTACAAGTAAAAATCACAGAAGAACAAATTGGGACGATGTCGCAACAGAAATTAAAAATGCAAACTGGACGGACGTTCTCAATAATCACTGCATCAATTCTGCCTTAAACTCATTCAACGATACTATCTCTAGAGCAATAAAAAATAACACGACCGAAATTAAAATGTGCAGAAAATTTAAAGTCATAAAGCCCTGGATTACACCGGGGCTGATCAGGCGCATGAAACAACGTGACAAATTACATAGTATCTCTAGGACGTTTCCCAATGACTACACAAAACACCATATTTATATTAGATACAGGAATTTCTGCAACACTTTACTACGCAATATAAAAGAAGACTACAATCGAAAACAAATCTCCGAAAATAAGAACAATCCTAAAAAGCTCTGGAATAAAATTAGAGACATATGTGGAACAACTCGCAATGATAACCCCTCAGTAAAACTGATTAAATCTAGCGATAATCCAACACCATCACTTAACGAATGTAACAAACTTTTCGCATCAGTGGGTGAAATTTACGCCAGTAAAATTATTACTAAACACTCCACAACACAAGATTCACTAATTGATACATACAAACCTCCATTTACTAACCCATATTCCTTTTACTTTCACCCGACAGATGAAAATGAAGTGACCAATATTATTTACAATCTAAACATAGATAGTTCTCCTGGACCTGATCATATCACGGTCATATTGCTTAAAAAGACTCTTTCTAGCATAATTTCACCTCTTGTATATATATTTAACCGAAGTTTAGAAACAGGCATTTTTCCCGAATCCTGGAAAATATCAGCAATATGTCCCATACATAAAAGTGGACCTTATGATGTTCCGCAAAACTATAGACCAATTGCTTTGCTAAGTACTATCTCTAAAGTCTTGGAAAGGATTGTAAACGATAGACTAGTTAGCTTTCTAGAAAAATACACTATCATCTCCGAAAGGCAATACGGTTTTCGTAAAGGCAAATCAACTCAAGACGCTGCAACACTATTAGTAAATTTAGTCTCTCTACACATTGAAAAAGGGAACAGATGCCTTGGAACATTCCTAGATTTAGCACGCGCCTTTGATACTGTATCGATTGGTCTCTTATTGAAAAAACTTGAGGCTGTAGGAATCCGGGGACTTCCATTGATGTGGTTCCAAAGTTACTTAACTTCGCGTAAGCAATATGTCAAAATCGACGATATACAAAGTGACCCATTGCCCATCTCTTTTGGCGTCCCACAAGGGAGTGTCCTCGGTCCTACATTATTTATCCTATATATCAATGACATAGTTAACCTTCCTATAAGTAATGCTGAAATTATTGCTTACGCTGATGATACAGTGGTACTTTTCTACGGCAAAACATGGGATCAGGTTTATCACACAGCAGAACAGGGTCTTTCTCAAGTGGTACAAGCCTTAGATACTAATCTTCTCACACTTAATACTAAGAAAAGTAAATATGTTGCATTCTCAAAAACCATGATCACAAGACCATCATCAGCTTCGATCCTAAACATCCAATCAAAAAACACGCAATTCTCCATAACCTCCGCTGAACAAATAGAACGCACTAGGACAATAAAATATCTCGGTATCATAATTGATGAACATCTAACCTTCAAAGAGCACATCGCAACAGTAGCCACTCGAGCACGCAAATTAATTCATATAGTCAAAAGACTTCGCGATTGTGCTCCTGTGGACGTTTTGCGTCTAGTTTATTTTGCCTTGTACCAGTCTATATTGCAGTACTGTATTGGCGTATGGGGTTCAGCCGCAAAAACCGTACTATTGTCGCTGGAAAGAGCGCAACGCGCAATCATTAAGGTAGCTCTGAAAAAACCGTATCGTTATCCGACAGATGCCGTGTATAACGAATTCAAAGTCCTAAGAGTAAGACAATTGTTCATTCTAAGCGCCGTAATTCAAATACACAAATATCTCAAAACCCGTACTGATTACTCTGAAATTATATTAAAACGTGTACACCGCATTCCAGTACCAAATTATACTTCTGAACTTGCTACACGTTGTCCATCTTTCTCACATCCTTACACATATAATAAAATAGCTAAAATACTTTGTAATATAAAAGATTACACTACTCCTAAATGCATACAAATGTTAAAAACTACACTTCTAAAGCTATCCTACACTGAAACAGAAGATTTAATATAGTTGGTAATTACAAAAAAATTAAAATAATAATAACACACACATTTTATTCATACACTCACGGTAAACACGCACCCAAACACATACTCACATGTAAACTCACACACACACACACACACTCTCTCTCTCTCTCACTCACACACACACTCTAACTCACACACACACACACTTACTCACATACACAAAATCTACATCATCACACATTTCCGCAAACGTACTTAATATTCAAAATTCATAGGATGAGTATTTAATATGTGCTTAAAAACTCATTTTAACTCTAAGAAAGTTGCTATTTTGTTTTTAATTGTTTTTCTCTTCATGTAACTAATTTTTACATTGTTATTTTGAACTCCTGAGCCTCAAGATACAAGCTTGCTTAGTTTGAGGCTCAACGAAACATGATGTAAGTAGTTACTTTTTTCTTTTTGGTAATAAGTGATTTTTATTTTTTATTTATTTTTTATTTGTGGATTACATAAAGATTTGTCCCGACCAGAAATCCACTGACAGTAGTCTAACCATTAAAATAAGCAGCCATCTATCGCGATTGCATCTTAAATTTAAGTGTTTCTAGAGGGATCACTTAGACTTACCTAGCAAGAGCTAATTTTGAAAGCGATCCATTTCGCAAACTCTAGAATTGAATCTAGGCCATTACTCGTTAGTAGTAGTTAGGTCGTTACTAATATATGCTAAAGTTGTACATTAGTTGAGAGATACATCTTGTGTATTTAAATCTTTACCAGTCAGATATCATGACGCCAGATCTCTTGCAAGGTAGATAGTACAGAGTTCAAACAGGTTCTTCCTTTACAAACCTCTCTGGCTTCCATCTTGTATTTATATCGAGTATTATATATGTCGGCGAATGGCCAGGAGCAACCGAATCTCTCCGCTCAGTCATGGGTATTCGTGGGGGGTTATGGGGTCTCTAAAAACAAAAGAATTGAATTTAAACCAGGTTATATTTCCTCCTCTCAACTTAATATCACGACAGCCGTTCTCGCTCAAACCAAGGTATATTTCTGACCCCAAAAATAGGCAAAAACGATCCGCCCGAGAATCTTTTTCCACCATCTGTCTACGACGTTCCTTTTTCGCCGCTTTCTTCTATTTTTCTCGTTTTATTTTTAATTCAGCCAGTCTCCAACGTTCCGTTAGCATACGGCCTTCTTGCCACATACCAAACCAATATAATGTTCTATAATCATCACTCCGACACGGCCTTCCTGACAAGCGCACGTCCTCGGGCGCTAAAAGACGCACGCATCACATCAGCAGACTATCCTTAATTAATCAAACCAATATAATGTTCTATAATCATCACTCCGACATATATTAAAGCTAATGCATATGGAGGTAAAGAGGGTTATTCCAGATGACGACGGGAAGTAAAATAAAAGTTGCGAAATCATGAATTAGCCGTCTGAATTTTTTATGGTTTTTGGAAAAATAACAACTGAAGACATGACACAAAAAGGAATAAAAATAACAAATTAAATGGCTAACGAGGATGTTTTAAAAAAAGGTTCGTCTGAAACAGGGGTAGACACTTTAGTCCTACAGTATAAGTTGAATGATGATGGATGAATTTGTAATCAGGACGTTGGGGCCAGCCCGTTGTCTTTCGGTGATTGTTCATTACTCAAAAGCCTATTTCCTAACCACAGAGTTCTAACAGGATCTTTCCTTACGAACCTCTCTCGACTCTTCCATTCTCATAGTTCGTCTCATACAAGCTCGCCAGTTACAGAGACTTTTGACTTAACCATCACTCATCAGATAAAAAACATCTTAATCTATCTTTTTCACCACGCCGGATTTCTTGAGGACAGGCAGACAGTACATAGTTCCAATAGATCCTTTCCTTATAGACTTCCGACTTCCTTCACTCTAATATACGCTCGCCGGTTACGAAGACTCTAGACTTGCTCATCAGGTCAGACAGTCTATTTTGGACACATAATACTGAACATTATTATTGTCATATTGAAAATCTTTTCATTAATCACTTCCAACGCTATTCCAACACATGCTTTAGGTCAAGATAATCTTCAGCCCAATCAAAGCATATTGAACCATTTTCTTCTCATCAATAAAATCCATTAATTCCAATGATTGATGAATGGCTTACGGCTTCCATTTTCTAACGGTACAAAGAATGAACAAAATTATTTTGAGGGCTTTCCCATGGCCTTTTTTTAAAGAAAAATTAAAGAATATTGTGTAATCGTTCAGTGAGACCGAAGGCGCTGTCGCATTCTTGTAATAACATTTTCCAAATTGACCTAGTTGCGTTTTCCTTGAGTAACGAAATATAAGAATATTTAGTTATTCACCTAGCTAAATAAAATGTGAAACAAGATCCACAAGAGATACATTTTTTCTTTTTGTTTCTTTAAAAAGAAGCCCCACACTAGTAAATATTCCTGCGTCGTTAGTGCGGTTACAAACATAAAAAAATAACATACGCAAATATCCAGACTGAAACAAATAATTGTGGGTCACACAAAGATTTATCCCGTGCGGGAATCGGACCCGTGTCTATTCGACCCAGTGGGCGGAGCGGCTGAAGCTTTTAACCACTGCGCCAAATCGTCCGTCCAAACTAAAGTCACTCACTTAGAATTGGCAAACTTAAGTGGCAATGGGCGGGGCACATCGCTGATAGAACTGACAGCTGTTGAGGCAGAAAGGTTCTTAAGTGGTCACCACGTACCGGAAGACGAGGAGTGGGCATGCCACTTACAACATGGTCCCTGCTAGACCTGGAGAAGGTCACGGGTAAAAGCTGAAGACCAATTCTCGTATTTAATTGACACTAAGACTGAATCTTGACTGAATTGAGATTTAATTATGAATTGAGTCACATTTTGGTATTCTGCTCCACTAAAGTATCGATCCGATTTCAGTATCTTCTCAGTCTTATTTCAATATAATGTCAAGTTGTTAAATTTCAAATATATTGTAAATCATTTGTTGATCACATGTTAATCTCAGCTGCCACAGTCTAAATAACAAATTGACGTTGTTTTGTATATTTGTTGTTCATGTCAGTTCGAAATTTTATCGCAATTGTGTCGTGTCATCATGAAAATATCCTTTGTAAAGTTTTTCTCTGTTATAAGTTTAGAGACTTCCCAAGGTAACAAAAGTTCAACAGTTTCAGGAAGAGCGCGTCAATCTGTCTGTCACAGGATTATAACTTCTGATTAGTTTTCAAGTTTGAGAATTCGAAGGTTTGTTTTCAATGAAATATTAAGAAAAGTTAATACATTTCTGAAACTAGTATATAGCTTAGGAAATACAATTAACTACTTTGAATACCAATAATCAAAAGTAGTTAATTATACTTTTTAATTATTAATAATTTGTTAGTTTGTTATGGCCTATATAACATGTTTGCCTGTATTTACAATCTTAGCTCCATAATTAAAGAAAAGTTAACATATGTGTTTTGAAATGCATAATATTGAAGTAAGGATTTTTAAAAATATGTTCAACTGTTTAAAAAATCTTGCCACAAAAAAATCTTATAATTATTTTGAGAAGTATGTAACCTATACTTTTTATTATCTTATCTTATATATCTATGTGTCAAACACTTGTTTTTAGGAAAGCCTGCTACTATTTGCTACAATTTTGAAGGCAAAAAATTAACAGTCAGTTGCTTCAAAGGGTAACCAGATCCGCCAAGCTGCTCTAAGTTTTTTTTTTTTTTTTTTTTTTTTAAACGTTGCCCCACACTAGGATTAATTTCTGTGTCGTGGGTGCGTTTACAAACATGAAAATTCACATACACAAATACCCAGACCGGAACAAATAATTGTGGATCACACAAAGATTTGTCCCGTGCGGGAATAGAACCCGCGACTATTAGACACAGTGGGCGGGGCGGACTAAGCCCTTAACCACTGCGCTAAATCGTCCGTCAAATTGGGAATCAGATGTCCACAATGTCCTAATTGTGGTAAATAAACATGATGATATATATAAATTTGAAGCCCTACCTTATGAATGGCTCTAAAGAAAACTTAATAATATAAGCCTATACTGCTCACTGCTGGGCAAAGGCCTTCTGTCACAAATCGAGGTGAGCAAGATTAGGTCATACTCCACCCTGTGCAGATTGGCGAAGGCTGGTTTGTGACCACCTGCTATTAGAACTTATCAACCACACCACACCACTACCATATTTAGTGGTAACCGGGACTAACTGCTTATCGTATCTTCTGAAGGACGGAGACGCTCGAATATGAAAATGCCATGAAATATCAAAATGCCATAACCCATCTCAGGCCGACCAAGTAGAACGCTGCTTGATATTGGTGATTGGTTAGAACACCACGGTCGCACAGCGCTACGAGTGCCTAAAGAAACCTTATCACAAATAATTCCAATAACAATTAGAATTTCAAATCAAACAGCTGAATAGAGTCAGCGTGATGGTAACTTAATCAGGCATCAATGGGCCCTCCCAGCTGGGAACAATAAGCGTTCAAGTTTCGTTAATTACAGCAGCAGCTTCCAGTTTGCACCAACAATGAACTCTGTAATCTTGTTTACGACAATTTTGCCGGCGACCAACTTTGCTCGATGCAAATCTGGTGGTTGGTGCAATTAAGGAGAGAAATCGATTTCTCTTCTCATATAAAAGACAGCGAAATAATCACGATTACAACATTGTAATCGTTATTATTTTGTTCTCTTTTATATGCAGCTATGTACATAGCTGCAAACATCAGAGGTGGTGTTAGTTGCCTCAGCATATTCCTGAGCTTCGGAACGGTTCATGTTGTTCCAAAACCTATAATGAAAGTTACACGTATCGAATGAACTCACTCTGCTTGTATTTTTATTACAAATAATTGTGTACAAATAAACTTTAATGCAATCAACGAGTAAACATCTGTATTGGTGATTTAAAATCGTATGATAGCGATTTTCTTGACCGGGATTAGACTAGGACAAACAAAGTTTTTGCTGTAATTGCTGTATTTGCTGTAATAATGTTTCGGACAAGTCAATCAAATGCCAGAACTCTACATTACAGAAGTATGCTATCTCTGGGATCCTTAAATACGAAAGCTTCAAAATAATAGAAAATTTCAGTTCCTAACTTGGACCATGCGACCACAACTTAGCGCGTACGGTGTCAATACAATTTTCCATCATGCTCTAACTACTTTTTGAACTGCAACGTCGCATGTGGAATTACGAGTAAAAAATGTTAGGGAGAACTTTTGAACTCATTCAGCTGGTTGCTCATGCTGGTTGATGTGGTCATTCCGAAGCGGCAGAATTTGTGGAACCGCGCTGTTACTTGATGAGCCCTTTATTAGAGTTAGGAAAACTTTATATAGTACTAGTTTTTGCCAGCGACTTTGTCCGCATTGGCTTTAGACACGAGTCTTACATTTTTCCAGGAAATAGTACCATATATATTAAATCCAGGTAATAAACTATTTGTGTGCCAAATTTATTCATTAAAATCCGTTCAGTTGTTTTTTTGTGACTGAGTAACAAACATCCAAATATACAAAATTTCACATTTATAATATTAGTAGGATTTAGTAAATTGCCTATTTTCTATCTATTTATATCATCACGCCTATTCATTATGCGGGATAGGTGGTCTATTTCCAGAAGAATATGAGGTTTTAATTATCGTTAAAGTAGACCCAATATAAGGAAGGATTTGGAAAGAGAAAAAAAACTGTATACATAACTCACCACCTAAAGTTGGAGAAGAACATTCAGTAACATTCGTATGTTGCATTTATTTCAAAAGAAACTAATGATCGGAATTATATAGAAAACCTCTTACAAGACCCCTAACAGTTACTGCATATTACAGAATCCATTAAATGTCCACAAAACGTAGCCAAACCAATAATCTATCTAAACAAACACTAAACCAGTTTACGACCCCTATTTAAGGGTCTCAAGGAACGTCCTTCATAAAGTTTTGATGGGCGGCCATTATGAAATATATCCAGTGACCCGTCGAGTGCCAATTCAGATAATGTTTCACAATAATATTACTTCTCTCCTCTAAGTTACGGCTATTATGATTAAATGCAAAAGTTGAAAAGTAATTTCGGTGAAAGCCTTCGCGGTTATGCAATATTGCTCGAATTATAGTCATCGTTGATTAGAAAGCGGTTGCGAATTGGAGGCAGGTTGCAA
Organism: Phalera bucephala; assembly: GCA_905147815.2. NCBI lineage: Eukaryota > Metazoa > Arthropoda > Insecta > Lepidoptera > Notodontidae > Phalera > Phalera bucephala. The sequence goes on along the minus strand of LR990615.1, from coordinate 34,780,779 downwards.
TTTACTTCAGCTATAAATCGTAATAAATATAAATTAACTGTTTAAGGGACTTTCTGAGAGGACACTTTTTCATCACTGTTAGTCAACAGTGAGCAGGAATCCACAATAGGTTTGATCCTCAGGGAGTCCTGGGGGTGATTTGATTATCTTGGAACCCGAAACTAGTTGGAGACAGTAAACAAGCAAAGTAGAAATAAATTAAATTTCACCTCCTTTTATGCAAAGAAGGATAGAAGGAGAAAATAACTAGGAATTCAGTTTTAAGATTCTTAGGATGAGAAAATTGTTTAGCGGGGTTTTTTGTAAACCCTATGATTTATTCCACTATAGATATGGCAAAAACGCTTGAACTCATGGAAGTTTTCCAGAGTTGCTATAAGGTTTGTGCACTAAATTACTTCAGTCTTAGAATTTGTCCAAAATAATGTTATGAAAAATTCTGATCTGAAAGGGTATTTATACCAGGTATAGAGATCTGGTCTTTGTTATTAATCATTAGTTGTTGTATTATACCTACAACAAATAAAGTACAGACGACTAGACGACACAGACCGAGATTGAAGTCCTCCAGCAAATTATGAACCACAACGAGAATCCTTCAAGGCCCACTCCAATGAATGAATTACAGCTGCATACAAAGGTTCGCTGTCCATCTCCAAAATAAAACACAACAATTCTATCCTCGACTCAACAATAGCACTTGTTGCCTCCACATCGCCGGTTTCATCGTTGGAGATCTATTTTAGTGCGATTTTTCAGGAGGATCGCCATGTTTATTACTTTCAAGTTGTTTTAAAGCACTCCCGACTGGCTCTCTTTGAGTTTTTAATGCTGTTGTTGCGGAATACCATTTTTGTGTGGAATTGTAAGAGGGGGTTTTATTGTGGGTGCTGCTTTTTGTAAAAAGCAGTTGTCTTTAAGTGATAATTTTGAGTTACACGAAGATTTATCTCAAATTGGTGTCCAAAAATATGTTGACTATCTTAAATCCTTTCAGTAATGCCAGTCACGGAGTACTAAAACAAAAAGAAAATTAGACTATTGATTGGGTGGGAGTATCGCTTGGGTGTTATTAACAAACTATTTCTAATGAATTTGAAATTTAAGCTAACGACTTACTGTCATATTCCCATCGCTTGATTTTGTATAGCCTATCATTAAATATTGTCCTTTTTATTACTCTAGCATATTCAGAATTCAGAATCAGGAACAAATGTTTATTTACAAATATATGTACATAAGTTTAATATATAATAATTGAAAAATTAATGAAAATTATGCACAATTTATTAAATAATAAATAAGTTAATGTTTATAATATAATGGGTGAATTAATGTAATGACATAGTATTTAGATAAGTTGACTACACTATCGTATTGGAAAACAAGCTGTAATTATAGATGTCATTTGTAAATAAATAAATAAAATTGAAAAGTAGGTTAGTATAAACAGTTATGTCTACGTTTTGTTCTAGAAGCATACACGCATAGTTAAAAGAAATAATCTATAAATTTAATATCACTGTAACAAGGTCGAGTCTGTCTTCATGTATAATCACAAAATATTAAGTAAAACATATAAAACAGCCCCAAAACTAAATTTCAAATGCTGTACTAAATATTTTATCTCCAAATCTATATGCTAGCAGCTAGCTGATCTTTCTTCGAGACTCCGTAATTCAGCTCAAGCGACAGGTTAAATCGAGGCCAAGTTAAATTGGCATTGGCTTGTGGCTTGAGCCCGGCACGTGACTCATTGATTGCAACCTGTTACTGAACAACTAAGGTGGCTACACTAACACTTGAACTTCCGACTTTGCTGATTGGCGTGGGGACTACATTAGCGATGGTGTTTTACATGAAGTTGTGTTTTTATTGATTTGTTTTGATTAAAAAAGTAAAATACTGCTACGCCGATATTCTTCAAACTGAGGTGGCACAGGTATATAGACTCGCCTATACTATATTTCGTAGACGATGTTATACTACTTTAGCTTTCTTTCGCTAGCCCTAGGATTCTAAACTAGTTCTACGTGATAGCCATTGAAAGTATGCGCTATTAGACAATTGAAGCAGTTGTTTTTCTATTTAGAGAATTGTGATTGTCTGTTTAATATTATCCACAGTTTGAACGTAATGTTTGCTTTCCCTTCATATGTTATACTACAATGGCTGTACACTGAGAACATCTATCTATAACATCACCTCAGATCCCTTGCAGGGTAGAAAGAGAATATAGAGGTGCCTCAGCCAATCCATAATCGGTCCACGTCGTAAATTATTATCTATACCTACGGAATGAGAGATCACTCCGATTTGACACAGAAAGCCTTTGCCTTGCAGTAGATGTTTTTGGCTGATGATAAAGGTTAATAATTTTTTATAGATACCATTCGTTTCGAGTTAAAAGGAAACATTGCCACAACGACTGTCCGTAAAAAAGAAAATGTACCTCAACTTATAACATTTTATAGTACCTCCATTACCGGAATACCCAAATTTTCACACCCATTATGCGGTACTGGTCCAACTCGTCAAACTTATTTACTGCTGCTCAAACCCTTAATCACCGCCATCTATCGGCCGTTCCGATAAACCGACAAGTTGACGCGACTTCATTAAATTAATGTTTGCGGTTAACGCTTGTTGCTTGATGCTTTAACGCTGATAGTCCAAGTTCCTCTGCCGGCTCTAAGTGAGAGTAATCACAGTTTATGTTCTATGTGATACCATCAGCTTTAAGTTGGTTAACACCTATAAAAGTTCTGAATGTTTTGGGAGTTAGTAATTTAGGGCAAGAAACATCAACTTAGATGTAACGTAGCGAAAATACTTCGGTCCGGTGTTAGAAGTGAAGCATGATATAAATTTAACCTTAGAGAGTGCTTTTTTATTGTCCTATAAAAATAGATGGTTTTTGACTTTATCTTACGTCTCTCATTTTAATGCGAGTTTCATCAGAAAATCAAGGAAACAACTTTTCGAACATCTAGAAATCTTTACTACGAGTAATATTATAAATGCGAGAGTAACTCTGTATGTCTGTCTGTCGCGCTTTAACGCCAAAACTACTGAACCGATTTAAATGAAATTTGGTACGCAGATAGTCTAGAGCCTGAGAAAGGCTTGATCCAGACCCTGAGAAAGAAAAAAACACTTTTTAATGCGAAAAAAGGGTTATAACGGGTTGAAAGGGGGGGGGGGGGGTTATGAGAAGTTGTATGGAACTATCGTCACTTTTAGGGCTAGAAGCTTGAAACTTATTTTTTAGGCTGTTGATTCGATACAAATAAATATGACATTCAAAGATTGCAAAAGTTTTGCCCTCAAGGGTGTAAAATAACAATAGGGAAAAGGGGAAGAAAATTTGTAAGGAAATATGTAAGGTTTATGTGAAAGACACTATTCCACGCGGACGAAGTCGCCGGCACAGCTAGACTAAAATAAACAGATTCTGGAGAATACTTTTATTTTAGATTGTAAAGGAAATAACTGAGCCCCACACTAGGAATTATTCCAGTGTCGTAGATGTGTTTAGAAATATGAAATTCACATATACAAATATTCACACCAAAACAAATAAATTTACACAAGTTTGACTCGTCCGGGAATGGAACTCGTGACTATTTGATTCAGTGGGCGGAGCGAATTAAACTCTTAACTACTAAACGAAGCCTTCCGTAGATATATTATACGCATCCACTAATCGCCAATGATGTCAGAGTTTAATGTGGTGATCCTATCGCCATTATTCTTAACCTAATTATATAAGCTGTAAATAACTCAGCCACTTATAGTCTATTCCAATTAAACTAAAGAACTTTTTAATCAACCCTCACCATCACCATTTTTTGATGTTTTAGTTGTGATTGTAATCTATAAAGATTATAATATAAAGGCGACAATATTTTCGAAGATATAGAAATGAATATAGAAATTCACACACACACACACACACACACACACACACACACACACACACACACACACACACACACACACACACGCACACGCGCACACGCACAGTCGCACGCGCGCACGAACTCATACACACACACACATAGACGCGCGCGCGCGTAAACACGCACGCATGTAGGTACAACCAACCGTGGTTATCGTAATTTTGTCTTCTCTTATGCATCCTTCTAAAGCATTTTTGATATGTTATCGCAGCACATACTCATTTAATTTATGTAATAATGTTTTAATTTGGTAAATTTGTGAGTGCAACTGAAAATTTATCGGAAGGAAAATCCATGCTAATCGAAATACTCCAATACAATTTTCTTAGCCATACGCTAAAAGATCTAAGATGCAGTGTTTGCAGTACTGGTATAGATAAACTGTGCTTTGAAGATCGTTCTTAATAAGCCCCCACGAAATTGAACTACGGGTGGACAATCAAAACATTTAAGAATAAAACGTAGCTCCATAATAGGAATTATTTCTGTGTCGTGGGCGCATTTATAAACAAGAAATTCACATACACAAGCTACAAGACCGAAATAAACATTTGTTCTTGTACGGTGATCAAATCTGCGATCTATATAGATACTTGATCCAGTGGGTGCGACCATCGTACTGGACCAAGACTTTACATTACATCATTTAGAAGCACTAAAATCATTACGCAAAGTTTAGTAACTTTGACCATCAGTCATCCATACACCAAAACAAATATAATTAACTCATAATTGCGTCCTCTCATTAGACTATATAAACCAATATCTAAAATATCATGCTACCCAAATCTCTACTCTGTACACAGCTGCTAAAGTTCATTATTCAAAAAATAGGGTTTTGAATAATTACGAAGACTAATTACGTTCGAGTTTTATTTTGGACTTACGGCGGACCCTTGTCCAACTGAAGACTGTTTAAACAAGGGGTTTGGGACAAGTACCTTGCCAAGTATGTTATAATTTTAATTAGGTCGGAAAATTCCTCTCCGGCTATTCGTTTTGGTACAGGTACTTTTTTGGGTTTGATCCTCAAAAACCCAAACTAAATGAGTAGGGTAAAATAACTTACCACACCCCTATAAAGTTTTTTATCTATGTACGTCAGAGGGAAGAATGATGTATGCGAAGGTGGAAGGACGTATAGGATGTACCAGAAAAGACCTAGGCCCGTTAAACAGAATGTAACTAGTTTTAAAAATTGATTTTTGTCCTAAAACGTTACTTTTAAAACTAGACTCATGACCAATTTTCGTTTTGTAATAGGGACTCTTATTTTTTTTTGTTTTTCTGGGGTAAATCCTGCATAGGACTTCCGCGAACCTAGAGGGAAGCTCGCGGGGCGTGTCGGATTCCTACCTACTAAAAACCCCGGACTACACCCCGGCCGTGGCCGACATCAGCACTTTGGAGGGGCTCCGGGATCTCCGTATGGAACGCACCGGTGCCCTTCTTGTGCCGCGCTCTGAAGAGCCCGCCATCGGGGAGAGACTTGATGACACGCTCCCCCCGCACCGACGCGGTGCTCATGGCGACGTGGGCCACACCACGCCGTCGTCCTTCTCGGGGTCGCTCGTAAAGGACGCTCAGGGCCGCCGCCCCTTGCGTCCGCGATCTCGAAGGCACCCCTGCTGATGATGGCGCAGGGAGGCTCGAATTCGCGTCCCCCGCTAGATATTAGGGCGGAGGGCGTGAATTCGAGCCCGTATTCTTAAGCCCCGGGTTATTGGGCTGGGGGGGCCTGGGCGGGCTGTGCCTCCGACCCGGCGCCGTCGCCTTCGTCGAGCAGAATCGGCCCTCTCCCGATCACGCTCTACCTCCTTCTTTTGGGACTTCACAGTCTTGCAGAAGGAGCTGTAATAGACTATCTTACGATAACCAAATAAACTGTGTCTTATTTGATGGGCAAGTCAAGTTTCTGTAACTGGCGAGCGCGTAAGAGACGAAATACGAGAGTAGAGGAAGCAAGATAGGTTTGTTAGGAAATTTCTCGTCTCATTTTTGACAATTGCACCACACGCTACCAACTACATTAGACTAACGAAGCAATATCTAAACTTTGGCATTGTTATTCCCCTTTTCATACCAATGATTCATGTTTGTCCCACTGAGTGACTTAGCTCTTCCCCTGTACAGCTCGTAAACCAGCGTGTGACAAGTAAGTGGCATAATCGCATTCTGTTAAGCTTGGGTCTCAGAATCCCCCGTCCATATTTTTTTTGTGGATAAAAAATATGATTTTATCGCTGCTATTAAGATATCTTGCAACTATAATGTAGGGAAAAGGACCTTTTGAGTGATTTTTTACAGATTTTGTTATCAAGACATTGACTAAGTGGTAAATGACTATAAGTTCTACAGTTATTTTTTTCTTAAGGTCCTTTACTTTGACTTTTACCTATAGATATAGCTCCAGAAATATAAATCAGCCATCGAAAAAGTTATCCATATTGACTGGCTGGAAGCTTTTCGCTTTAAAATTCACGGGATAATATCGCGTTTAAATTTTAATTGGAACATAAATTTCATAGTGTGACACTCCCGAGGTGAACACGGCACTGACTCTTTCATTAAAAGCTTACACTGAATAATATTAATGCTGCTAATTTATTTGTATATCTGCCTATATCAAGCTAAAAATAGTAGAACGTTTTTTAATGGACTAAAATATAAGGTGTATGCAGTTGACCATACTTTACTTTTCGGACGAGTCATAAATACTCTAATTTTACATGAATAAAAAAGATTCTGATTCTGATTTATACTCATTGGCGAGCAACTGAAGAGGGCTATGTCTAGCAGAGGACTGCTATAGGCATTCGTTTGTTTTTAATTAAATGTACTTGTTTACTTACTCCGTAGGCTGAGCGACCCAAAGTGAACCTTGAATCCGAAACGATATTCCGCCACTTTTCATGAGTCTGCGCGATTCTCTGCCAGTCTTCCGCTTAGAGCTCACGCAGATTCGCCTCAACTACGTCTTCCAACCTGAGCCGACCAATCGGCCGCCGACTGGTTGGTCGTCTCAGGTATCACCTGGGATGACCAACAAAGGCGAATCTGCGTGAGCTCTAAGCCGAAGACTGGCAGAGATCTTCAATCTTCGATCTTCCCCATTCTCTGAATGTGGCCAAGCCATCGGAATCTTGATTAAAGGTAACGGTCCGAAAACCGTCCGAAAAAAAAGAACACGAGTATGGGTGTGTTCATATTGCGAATTAGTTCGTTCCAACCACATGGCCTTCGTGAGAATGTCTTAAAATGCTAAAACTACCAGAATAAAAAACACTTAGTTAAGTCTAAGTTTTATACGTTTTAGTCCGTTTTAAGGATGAGAGATGTTAATTTTATTCTGATTTTTAGTCTTGTTGTGTAAGTTTGTCATTGGTATGTTGAACGTTAATCGGTAAATAACTTTATTCTTTATAAATTCAAAATAAGGTTTTTTTTTTATAAACTCCACAAGCATTATCAGCTTAGCCCGCAAGAAATCTGATGTGATAATATTTAGCTTATCAATAAATAGTTCATTCAACTTAAAGACGTTCACTGCCACACACTGGATATGTCTCTCGTATCCTATTATTTGGAGATCACAATTAATGGAATATCAAGCAGTTATTTTCATTTTAGTAACCGTTTTATCTTGTCTATGGACATACTCTTTGTCTTTAATAATTGCTTGAGTGTATTTAGCACAGAGATAGGACTTAAAAGAATAGAGGGATTATAAACCTAGTTCAGCTGTACACTTTTTGTGGACACCATTGAGTTAACCAATTTAAAAATCTTTATTCCTACTTGGATCGTAATTATGGCTTGTCATATTGACTTAGGCGCCACGCAAATTTATCGGTTAATATTTGTTTGTGTAGTGACTGTGTTCATAGTGACTGTTTATTTGTTTTCAAGTAATAATTAATGTCAAAATAAAGTGTACAAGAGTGTTACTGATTTGTCCGCTTTCTTGTCACTGACATGGCAAAAGTGTAAGCAGTGCAATTATATTATCTTGTTAGTGCTCCCTCTATGCTTTGAGTACCTCTATGATATTTAGTTGTGAAGCAATGACAGATGACAGCTGTCAGATGACGATTTACCGATGTCAGATAGTCGACGTAAGACGGTGGACGGCGCTGCATTGTCATTGGTTTGGCAACGAGGCTAGCGGTCGGACGTATCTCGGAGCAGCTCACCTCACTGCATTCCATGTGACAATGTTAATCTGAGTATGAAAACGAAACCAACCTTTAACCGTTCTATCCCGAAATCCAGCCATCCTGAAAATTCAAGCGCCGTAATGCATGAATCACTGAACTAGTTACTACAGTCCGAGCAGAAAGCTGAATGAATTGAGCGGCTAGCCAGATAACGTCATACAAGTGGACAAAGGATCCCTCGATAAAACGACTATTTTGCTTTCGACAAACTAAACAATAGCTCTTCGGAATGAATTTTATAGTGAAACAATTGAATCATAATAGTGTTTTTAAACTATTAACATCGTCTCGCCTATAATTTATAAGCAATGGTGGAAGAATACTCTGCACAACCAAATTCCTCTGACTTTGTTAGGTCCCAAAGTAATATGGGACAAGCCGTCTTGAACACAATTTCAGACTTAGGACTGTTCCTGGGAATTTTTTGATCTAACAATAACACTGTTTAATTTGTAATCGAATTCAGGACTTCGTGATCGCTGTGCGCACTATATGCAGAGGTATACAGTGCAGATGGCATATAGATGCGGCACTAGTTCAGTGATTCCTTTTTCATTTGACGTTTGTGTTAATATTCTATCTATCTGTTTATATCAGCACACTTGATCCGTTGTGTTATTATTGATGGTTATTAAAAAGGAATATATTCTTATACCCCGCCATGCATCTGCCGTGTTGATATAGATAGTATATTTATATATTATACTAATCTACTACATTGTAGAAACTCGGGATAATTACCGCGCGTTCAAGCGTTTTTGCCATACCTATTACTGGAATCGAACATGAGGCTCACAAATAGACCCCGTTAAGATTTCGCGTCCATAGTGCTTTGCGAACTGGACTTATCCTAGTTGCAGTCTTCTTTTCTATGGCTGATCTACCAATTTTTGAGTCTCCCGCTTTGCAACGGTCCCTTTGGAATTTAATTTTTTTCTACTCCTTCCTTCTATTTTCTTTTCTTTCTAATTAAATTCGTTGCAGGTTAAGACGATAAAAGCGCTCGCCGGGACACCCCAAGACTCAAACGTTGGTAGCATCTAAGGAGACCATTGTGGATCCTGGCTTACAGGAGTTACGGTGGTGGGAATACTTAAGCTGAGCCGCAATATAAAAGGATACTTATATAAACTCACTCACTTTTCAGTATACACCTGCTATTCTTACAACATAAAGATTCCGGCTGTAAAAGCCGCTCGGCCAACAGCGTAGATCATTCACACACACAAAAAATGTAAATCAACAATCGAAACCGCACCGCTAGCAACTCAATTAATTAAAAGTAAAATAGACGTAAATTATCATTAATAAAAATGCGCCATTTTTACTCGCGAACATTTCACATTACTTCGAACACAATGAAGTGTGAATTTCGTGAAATTTTAATTAACACGAACGGAAAGTTTGCCAATGTGGCAGTTGGGGATACAGGGAGGGAGCGATGTATTCTGTACAAGTGAGAACTGAACTTTACCAGACTTTTAAGGCTATAATTATTGCGCGATAAAGTGTTCAGAATTTTGGAAATCCTATTTTAGGGGTGCCTTATTTGTCTACTGCCGAATAATGCGCTTTGCGATGACGAGGTCCTGGGTTCAAATCCTAGGTCGGACAAATCTACTTTTTCTATTGAAAAAATCCTAGTATCAGTCCAGACCCTGGAATTGGGCTGCCCAGTATATGGCAATAGGCTCGCCCCCTATTACAGAGGACCTAACATTGTCGGCGACAAGTGGGTGTACACAGTACACCTCTGCCATCCCTGCTTAAGGAATATAGCCGTGACGGCGTTTTCATTGGGACCTAATATCTTTCACAAATTTTGGGCGTACAAAGTACACCTTTGCCACCCTCGCTTAAGGATTTAGAAATGAAATTCCCTACGCAACACAGCTTTTAAATCTTTGCGGACTGCGCAAACCTCTACCGCCGATAAAACTGCTCACCATTCAAAGTGGATAGATTGAAAACTGGAGTATTCCTCTTTTTAGTTACGAATACCGTTTCGATGGCACGGAATTGCTGTCCTTTGTACGATCTGAAACTTTTTTCGCTATGACCAATGCAACACGTAACGCAACACGTTACGATAACCTAGTGAAATGAATGTAAAAAATAAACATCGCTACCCCTATACTCCTCAAGCAGGAGTGGCGGAGATGTAATGTGTAATTTACATACACAAAAACCCAGACCGAAACAAATAATTGTGGATCACACAATGTTTTGTCTCGTGCGGGAATCGAACCCGCGACTATTAGACACAGTGGGCAGAGCGCTAAATCGTCTATCAGATCTCATGGATCTCGTAATTGCAAAGCGCATTCGCCACTAGACCAACAAGGCCGCCATATACTTGTACTAGGTTAACGGTGACGGTCCCAAAAATGGCCCAAGAAATAAGAGCATTACCATAGTAATGCTAGGTAACAGCTAGTTCGAAATAAGACCACACCCATAGGTGTGGTCTTATTTCGAACTAGCTGTTACCCGCGGCTACGCACACGTTTATTTTGTATTTTGACATCAGTAGGCATGGTAGGTAGGACTTTATAGGATAGCGTTATTCCAAGACTTGACATACACCTCGATATTAAGATTCTTTTAAATCCGTTCAACCGTGTTAATATGGAGAAATTAAAGAACTATCCCCTAGGAATCTTGGATTTCCCGAGCTAAAAAGTAGTCTTAAACAATCTGTAGAAAAATTCCAGTGATAGTCTATTTAAAATCGTTTCCGCCGTTTTGGATATAAACACGGAGAAACAAACTTTTTTCATTGTGCCCGTATACGCTTAAAACTCTGGGTGTCTTATTTCGAATTAATTCGGTCCAAATCTGGCTAACGAGACGACGCGTCAAAACGGTACAGTTTGCTACTAAAAACTGCCATACCTTATCATGCCATCACTATTACTACATATTAAAAATTCATCTTATTCTACAGGCTTGAAATTTGGCGTTTTGTTCAGTTTTAATGACGGTGAGTGCATTATAGTAAGCATGACTTGAATCTGCATTGATTCCAGACGAAATGACTCCTCAATGGCCAACCGCATAAGCAAGAAATCTTGTATCCACGTTTAATTCTGGTAGGTTGCTTTAAATGACAACATTGCATCAAAACTTGTTTTTAAAAATGTCCTTTTTACAAGCTTTTATTGAACTTGTAACGTTCGTATGTCTGTCTGTCCGTCTTTCCGTTTTAAATCTTGTGATCCATTTTTCAAGCACGGGTAACCGATTGAGCTTAAATTTGGCATATAAGTTCAATGATAATGCAATAATATGGTACCATGGAGCTGAGTGGCCATAGGAACATGTGAAGTCTACAACGTAGCCCCCTCGTGTTTAGACTCTTTAGATTAGTATTAAGAAGTACTATAAAACCGGTAGTGTTCAGGGTCTGATGATGAAGCCGAAAGGTGGCCAATGGCACCACACAAGTAATCCCGCCGTGTTTGGGTTCGATGGATTTGTCTTGACGAGTACTTTACTCCCGGATAGTGTCCAGGATCTGATGATGGAGCCTGAGGGTAGTTAATGGAACTACCCAACTACTCAACATAACCCGGCCGTGTTTGGGCTTATTGGATTTGTCTTGAAAAGTTCTATAGACACAGACGATGTCCAGGGTCTGATGATAGAGCCGGCGGGTGGCCAATGGAACTACCCAACTATTCGACATAATTCCGACGAGTTGGGGCTCGTTACATTTGTCTTGATAAGTACACGTCGGTCACCGTTGTGTTTATGCTATTAAAATGATCCTTTTAAATTAAAATTAACTTATTTGGCTATAATTTAAGTCGTATGTAGTGATCCATTATCAAGTACCAATAATAAATCGATGAGTGTTTGTTAGATTGGTATTCTACCATTACATGATCATTTCACGAAGTTATCGTAACGCGCCGCGTTTTGACCTAGAGAATAAGAGCTCTGAATCGATGGGATTTCATTTCATCGAGAATGGTGGTTATCAAACAAAAGGTTTGCCGAAATATGTGTGCTATTGAACTCGTGAGTAAAAACTAATAAATTTATGTACAGCTATAACAAGGGTGAATTGGGGACGTTTGGAATTGTATTGACTTTGAATTTAATGCAAATTCTCATTATTTCATTCGGGTTGTGGTGTGATTGTTTGAAACAACATTCGTTGTGCTATTCGGAAAGTTTCATGGCTCTTTTGTCATATTACTACGTATGTACCTGTTGGAACTCTATACTCTCTGCATCTGTAACCTACCCTGCAAAGTATCTGACGAGACGATATATATTGATGGACCGTCCCACCCACTGGGTGGTATAGTCGCGGGTATTGTTCTACTGTTCCTGCACGAGGCAAATCTTTGTGTGACCCACAATTATTTGTTACGGTCTGGGTATTTGTGTACGTAAAATTTCATGTTTTTAAACGCACCCATGACATAGATGTATATCCTAGCGTGAGGGCAACTCTTTATTAAAAAAAAAATAGATAAAAAAACGACTCTAGGTATAAGGCTCCAAAGCAAAATTTGTTTTTTGCTGCTCAAACTATGGCAAAGTTTAGAATTAAAAGGTAATGTCAATATTAACTGTACTGACAATGATCGCGCAATATACTAGAGGAACATTTATAATCCTCGAAATTTGTCAATATACCGCCGTGAATTCAATATAAGTAAAAAATAGAAAGGAAAAAAGAGAAAGAGAATAAAAGACAAGCCCGCTAAGTTCCTTCGCCAGATCTTCTCAGTGGAGGCCGCGTTCCGATCCGGTGGAAGATTAGTTAGATTGGATACAAAATATGTAATTTGTCAATTTGTAAGTAACTCCGCGGGGCTTATAGAAAATAAATAAATTGAGTTTGGGTTTGAGTGACGTAAACTTATGAAATCAACATGCGAGTGATAGACGTTAGGGAGAATTTTCTGGCTTACATATTAAATACGTCTGTTAGCTAAACATACGATAAATTCTAAGCATTTTTCTTTCAACAGGGGATAAATATGGAAAACATACACCATAAATAATAATTCTACTATCCCATCAGATATTGAAAGTGCTACAGAATATGTCCACTAAGCCTATAACCGTAGTAAAACTTACACCCGTCATGTATGTTTTATTTCGTTAAGGAAATAAGTGTTTTAATTACAAAATGTACGGACGGGCGATTTAGTGCAGTGGTTAAGAGCTTAAGCCGCTCCACCCACTGTGTCTAATAGTCGCGGGTTCGATTCCTGCACGGCAAAAATCTTTGTGTGGTCCACAAGTAGTTGTTTTGGTCTGGGTATTTGCGTATGTGTATTTTCATGTTTGTAAAAGCTCCCACGACACAGGAATAAATCCTAGTTATGGCTATGTTTCAATAAAAAGAAAAATCGACACAGTTTCTTAATAAAAGTACATATCTAACGTTAATAACTTCAGACCGATCGTACTCGATAGCTTACCGGTATTACAATTTTCAAAAATTGCATACTCATCTAATGTATTAAAACTAATCTAGACACATTAAAAGCCTGATTGGAATACGCTATCCAGTTAAAAACACAAAAATCTGAATATTTATAACGAAAGCTCCTCTCGTAAGTTCAATATTCAACCCTAAAATCGTGGAGATCCGTCGAAAAAAGGTAATGAATATTCATAGGGAAGAGGCGGTGGGGGAAATGCGGAACCTATTATTGGATCAGCGAGGTTCGTACCTTTGGCCCCGAGTGGTGGCTATGCTTTTAAAATTCCCCTCGTAAAAGAAGAAGAATAAAGATTTAAGGAAAATGGCTGTGAAAGACTGACGCTTTGGAAGTATTTTTACGTATTTATTTAGTTTTGCGATAATCTTATCAAATGAGTTGATTGAATGACACAATCTGTGTATTATCGCTATTGTTGGAGTTGATGAGAAATGTAGTGATAAATAGATACTGTTTTTTGCCGTCCGAGGTGTGTCGTTATAGTCATTTGTTTTATTTTTTCTGTAGCTAGGTTTTGAATAATGCTTCTGGTATTATGTAATATATTGATATATATTTTATATGTTGCTAATATATTTACTTTACCGTGTAAAAATTTAGTCATAAATATTTTATCACATTTTACTTGAAATTATAATCTTAATATTCGATTATGATTTAATGATGAGTAAAATTTATCTCAGTTTTTATATAAAAGGAGCAGCACCATACTTTCTTTGGACACATCATAACTTTTCACTGTAGAGAACTCTTTAAAAAATATCCAATAAATGGCATTTCATTGCAAATAATACCGTATGAACAAACAATACTTAAATATATTTTATTTGTACTCCAACAGGCAAAACACCATTTTTACTACGTCGTAAATATGCAAAAAGTGCTATCAAAATTCAGTAGCGTGCCAGAATTTCATGAAACATTAAAATCATCGTCTACGGGACCGAGCAAAGGGTAAGCGTGGGCTAATTGCGACACCCTCATTTTCGAACGAATTTAATTTGAACGTAATAAAAGCTAAATGCTAGTTGTATAGTGATAACAATACAGTAATGCTCAAAGTTCGCAGGCACCTTGATATTGGATATTAATTTTAATAGATTTTAGTGTATTATACATTTTAATAGCTGTTTTGTATCCGAATTAGTTTTCCCAAATTATTTTATTACCTCATAGTTTAAAACCTCCTAGCGTTTTGATTAAATATTTACATCCCTAAGCCATACTGTACTTATAAAAGTTTGTATGAAAGTAAAAGTTAACAAATAATATGTATATATTTTGTGCTAGTTTCTGCCCGCGACTTTATCTGCGTAGATTATAAACAGTAACCTGACATTTTTCCGAGATTTTATGTGTTAATCCAACTATCTGCGCGCCAAATTTGCACCCAAATCCGTTCCGCCGTTTTTGCGTATAGCAAACATCTAAACATACACACTTTCACATTTATAATATTAATAGGATAAAAAGCTAGCTTACATTTATTAAACGTCATTATAATCTATTTTAAATTAAAACCATCTGCCTTTGACTTTGCACAGCCCCGCTATTTTACAGTTATTGCGGCAAAACGGCCACTTAATTTTTACGGCATTCGAATTTCATTTGTCCGTGAAAACGAGAACTGTGCAATTAGCCCCCGCTCACCCCTCACCTGGTGCTTTCTTGCGCAATGATTTTAATGATAATGATAATTAAATACCCGCTATAAGCTTTTATTAATTGAGTCGATCTGTAAAGGGAGTTGAGGGACTAAGATCAAGGAAAAATATGAGCAATTAAACTGACTAATAATGGTTTATATTTTTGTTTTATAGGTTTAAGGTAAAGTTTGATCTTGCTTGTTTAGGAATATTTCTACAGGGGAATCTTGAGACAAGTTCTTATTGTAATTATCTGGTACATAGAATAGCTATTGTAATAATATGCTTGTGTACAAAATTATTTGATCCTAATATGGATTTGTGCTTGTTAACTTTCAAATTGGTTAAATGGTAATCACGAAGTCCTGGGTTTGTATTAAAGATCGAACAAAGCACTGTTAGGATTCATTTAAAGAAAAAAAAAATCAGTAACGGCCCAGCGGCAGGGTGTTCTATTAAAAATTTAGACCTAATGTCGTAAGTGAAATGGATGTACATAGTACATCTTTGGTACCAACATTTCCCTCAGAAATTCCTTAAAATGACTTGGCTGGGTTAGAAATGTGACTTGAGATTTTATACCTTTATAAATAAAAAATGTTTGATACTAGAACTGTTTTCTTACAGTTCATTCAACAGAAAACTTTGCTTCACGGACACAACATCTAATTATTATAGTGTAATCACCTAACACAGTACATCAAATTACCTAACTCGATATCACAGTAGTTACAAGACGCCCCACATTCACCTATTAGTATTAGCTCCCGACACACATCGTTAGTGCCCCGCCAATATCCCAACCAGTTAAATTAATACGAGTAATTGGGAGCATAGGGCCCTTATTCGTTATCACCAAACGCGGCGCGTTACTGTAATTTCGTGATTTAAAACTGTTAACTACAACTACTGTAATACAAAACTTATGTACCTATGTTTGCAAATAAACCTCTGATTGCGATTCTGACAAACAAACGTAGCTCCACATCAGAATTATTTCTGTGACGTAGGTGGGTTTACAAACATGAAATTCACACACATTGAGACCGAAACAATTATTTGTGGGTCGCGCAAAGATTTGTTCCATGCGGCGATCGAAACAGCGACTACTCAATCCGGTGGGCGGAGAGTATTTAAGCTCTTAACGACTGAACCAAGCCATACATCAAATGACCGTATAATTGTTGACTATACGCTACTTGAGTACCATTAAATGACAATTTCACGAAGTTATCGTAACGCACCGCGTTACGTCTTCCTAGCAAATAAGGGCACAGGAAAAGGGAGTAAGTATTCTAACTGTTCCTTGATACTACCCTGTAATTTGGGCCTGATGACGTAACAGGGCGTATTTGACCTTCGTTCGTTTTGAGTAAATGGGTAGTGGATCCGTTGGAAATTTGGGGTTTGCGGACGGAAATATTATCATAATTATTGTACAGAAGGCGTAGTGTAAATAATTTGAAGTTAGCGTATCTCTATCGAGAAAGCGCGTTGACACTTTTATATCTACTTAGTTTATTAATTGTGTAAAAAGGATTGCACATCAACTCGACAGCGACAAGCTAATGTCAATAGCTTTATGCTTAAAGCTCTGAAATGTTAGTTAGAGTTATTCGGTATATCAATATTTTTTCAGTGAAACAAGCTAATTTTCATACTGAGCTGATAAAATTCTCAGTAGAAGTCTGGATTCTGGAACTACTCCCAACATGATTGAATGTGTATAGTGCATCTCAGGATGATAATCTTTTGTCCGCTGGGCGAGAACAGATGTAATGGTGTTTCTTTAAACAAGCTCAAACAAGAAAAAAATCTAATTTCCTTCCTTGATACCCTTTTGCGTAACTTTATAATGATAATGAGTACGAATGAGTACTTCTTCACAGAAACAATAATGCTACAATAATCCGCCTACATTAAAGCGAAACATCTAAAGACTTTCCAGTAACCCTTACTCGATTTATAGTCAAAAGAAATCGCAAAAGAAATCCAAATTGCGTTAAAAAATATCGCATACAACGAAATTTAAAAAAAATGTCCAGAAAATCCTTCTATTGCTCACAAAGGGATACAATTAGCAGCCGCTGTTCTATTCACCCCGCCCGCCCCGATGAAAGGAGGTCATTGTTTAACGCCATCCGAATTTTCGCTCTATTGGGAGCGGCTATTGTTTTTTGTACACTACCGGCCCTTAAAATCTTGTATTTTAGTAACTGACATACACTGGTAACCCTGAGACTTTAGAAACTATGATATAATACTTGATTAAGGCAAGAACAAAACAAAAACAAATTAATTTATTTATACAATGTTTCAAAATAGTTAAGGTGGTCTGTAGCAACCAGAAGGTCTGCGTTCTAGATTTCGGACAGCTATTTCTAATTTTCTAATGAAGAACCCTAATGAAATTTCGTCTGATCTAAGATTCAATCCAAAAACCATATAAACTCCAGCCGTGACATGTGCCCCAATACCAACGAGGTAGGCCACTGATGAGATAAATTCATGATGACTAAACGACCTTGAAGTCCATTATTCGGAATTAAAATTTTCAGTCAAGAGTCTCCGTAACCGACGAGCGTGTATGAGACGAACTGTGAGAGTGGAGGAAACCAGAGAAGTCTGTAAGGAAGGAACCTGTTGGAACTCTTTACTCTCAGCCGCAAGGGATCTGACGTGATGATAAAGATAGATAGATAGACAAAAATGTTCAGTTTTGTTCAAAAGAACACAACATACTACAGAAGCTTTTAATTAGCAACTTGTCTAACACACTTCATTACCATATATTGTTATTAGCCTGCTAGCTTATTCAAAAATAAATGAATGAATAAACACGCGAGCATTTAATATCTAACGACGCCTTTCACCCCGCAGGGGGTTATTAGAAACTGTTTAGAGTATCGTGCTGGTCTATCACATGTTTTATCACGCTGCGCCGGTTATACACGGTCATAAATTAGCTGGACGACCAACAAGATACGGCATAGACTGTGTTCACAAATGGCGTGTATTTGCACTGTTGGTGGTAATGATATATTATTTCAGACAATGCCTATAATTTAGGTAATATGTTATACTGACTCGTAGGTTTGGTGGTTTAAGGCGTGGCTGGCAAATTCGGCGTCCTGAGTTCGAATCTTAGGTCTAAAAAAGTATTAAAGTATTAATATTTTGGGTCTGATATGGGGCATACCATTTGACTTGGTGATCAATCTCAGTAACGTTCACCAGTTATATGGGTTTTTTGAGATTTTGAGTAGATTATAATAAGTACCCATAATCCATGAAATGTTTTTGAATATCCTTTTACCCATACGTACATAAAAATAGAAAAACATTTGCAAAATTTTTATTTTACAACTACAACTGTGGAGTTTTTTGCCCGCCTACATAGGAATAACATTTCGAAGTGGTGGTAGAGTCTTTGTTACTTTTCTGACGATTTATAAATACTATAATGGTTTACATCAATAAAAATAATATCGGATTCCTTTCATATACACAGGAAAAACAATTTTCCTCCTTTTTACTTAACCTTTGATTTCAAAATACTAGAAATGTCATTAACTTTATTTTAAATCATCATTTTAAACATTGGCAAATAGAATCTAATTTAGTTTGGAAGTAACGAATGTAAACTCGAAAGTAATTATGGCCGTAAACAAAAGCTTTTGTGTTGTTTCCGGAATCGAGTTGACAATTGAAGTATACACACCCTTAAGTGTTATTATGCGGACCCTATTATGCATTTAAGTAAGAGCGAAGTACGGGCATACTCCTATGATATAATTACAGCGTGTTATTCTGGACTGGGTTGTTGTAGCGAGTTTGTGGCATTTCCATTTTCCATCGTCTCCATGGTCTGAAAGGCACTTCAAGCCATTGGTTCTGATTATCACTCAGTGGGCTAGTCTGAAAGTCATGTTGGTAGCCTCATGAGTAGCTTGATCAGTTCTAACAGTAGGTGGCACCAAACCTTTTTCTACTAATACGCACTGGGTTCGTACGGTGGATAACTATTTATTCTCTCTACCAACTTTCTACTCAATCATTGACCATAGCGCAAAGAAACCGAGGGCATGCGAGGAGAATCAAACTCCATAAAAGTTGTTGGCACAACATTCACATCATCCGCCATGACTAAAATATTGTTTTATTTTTACAAGTATTTTTTTTCTTGAGTATCAGTATCATGTGAATATTAAATATTTTGACACGTGTCACGTGTCATCAGCCACTGGCGCAATTTCATGGCACATCTAGCGTGCCATCCGCAGTAAATCGTGTAAATGAAACGCAATCCCGCGGTCGGAATCGAACGGGTGTCACTCTTATCAGCTCAAATTGCTTGAGGAGGGTACGACGCGCTCCGATGTCTGAAGTGTCAGAGATTTTGTGCAAATGTGGGTACTTTTATGTGTACGAAGGTAGCTGGCGAAATACGTTTCGTGCGGTAGGTATTGATGAGGATAGGGGCGTTTTTTGGGCTTTCTCTCGTTACTGACTGTCTCGTTGGTCTAGTGGCAAAGCGCATTGCTTTGTGATTACTAGACCCTGGGTTCAAATCCTAGGTTGGACAAATGTAGTTTTTCGAACCAAAACTTCCCAGTATGAGTCCGGAGTCTGGAATTGTGCACGATATATGGCAATAGGCTCGCACCCTATGACATGGGACCTAACATTGTCGGTGAAAAGTGGGTGTACTCAGTACACCTCTGCCACCCCTGCTTGGGGAATATAGGCATGACGGCTCTCACTTACTACTACTTCTGAGCTCAAATCTGATCCTATCCACATAAGATGTTATTGAGGTTTATCTATAAACTAAAACACAATGATACTACTTCAATAAACCCTGAACTTTCGTGAACCCTTTATCGAGGGGCGTTAATTTTAAAATGCATTTCTCACCCTTTTTACAATCGCCACAGTTACGCAGTTATGTAAGAAGAATGTATGAATAATGACTTACATTTGAATGTAAAGGTAACCAAGATTATGGTTTTTGGGGGAAACTAGAACAAATGCAAGGTGTGATTGATGACGATGTGCTAGAAAAAGTGAACGAGTTTTTATATCTTGTATGCGCAACAGTAAGGATGGGAAATACACCGTTGACATTGAGAGAAGAGTAAATGCAGGGAGTAGAGTGAATGGTACGATGAGAAAGCTACCTTGGGAGCCGGCACTTAACCCTTGTGCTAACGCTGTTATATGGCAATAAGATGTGGTTATATAAAGAAGAGATTAAAAGCAGGATAAATGTGGTCGAAGTGCGAGCTCTGCGAAGACTTACGGAGTAAAGCTGACCGACCGGATTCGCAACAGCAAAGTAAGAAAGTATGTAGGTATGAAAGATGTAATATAAAAATTAGGGATTATTTACCAACCTGAACAGGAAATCATCTATGAGAAGGGTTTTTGCAAGAAACTACGGATTAGCATTGTCTTCATCTCACGACATCTAGTTATCACATGTAAGAAGAAGATCTTACAAGAATAATAACTTATTCAAGTAGATAATGTACGTATCTTGTAACATTGTATAGACACGACACGAATACACGACTTCGTGTTCACGATGGCTTTTGATGTGGTAACTCAACGTTTCAGAATATTTAAGACCCTGAAATGTGACGGTTTGTTTAATGAGTTTTCTGAGAATGTACCTACTTTTAAATAGATTTACATCTCGGCACT
Organism: Phalera bucephala; assembly: GCA_905147815.2. Classification (NCBI taxonomy): domain Eukaryota; kingdom Metazoa; phylum Arthropoda; class Insecta; order Lepidoptera; family Notodontidae; genus Phalera; species Phalera bucephala. The sequence continues at coordinate 34,759,780 of LR990615.1, read as the reverse complement.
GAAGGCACTTTGTATGTTTTCCCGACGATTAATTTATTTTCATAACGAGCTTTTGAATTTTCTTATAGAATTAGGGAAACACATATTGTATGTTTAGAAAAATATTAGGATAAACAATATTAAAAAAAAAAACTGTGACACGTACATTCTTCAAGCGGAGGTGGAAGAGGTGTACTGTTACAAGGCTAGATTCTGAACCCATACTGGGAAATTTTGCTATCAAAAATACATTTAGTCAGAACTAATAGTTGTACTCAGCACGTCGTGAGCGCTGTGCGTAGATATTATTAAAAATAGGATAATTCAACAGGTTTTCTTGAAGGAATTAAGTTATGTTCTATTTATATAAAATATAAGTTGGGTTTGAGTAATAGTACCTAGTAGTAACTAGGTACTACCAAATATATTATTTTGGTCTATAATATTTATTACGTGTTATAGTGTTAGCCTTTATAGCACAAGTCAAATACTATATTCGTGATATTTTACAAGTAAATATCCTAAATATTTGAAATTGCATCGCGTTAGTGTAGTTACGCAAAATGCGAGTTGTGATAACGCAGTACTAATTTCGAATCCAATGGCCGTGCGCAATTGTGCAAACAAAGTGTGCTTTTTCACCCCCGGCCGAATATAGACGTGACAATGTTATTTTTTTAATTCTGACTTTCTTTCGATCCCAAAACCATCATACTACTACAGGACCCTATTATAATAAAACTGACAAAGAAACTTATTTGTCAAAATATTATTACATAATCATCAGTATCAGAATATTTTTTATTCATTTATCTATCTTTATCATCGCACCAGATCCCTTGCGGGGTAGGCAGAGAGTACAAAGTTCCAACAGGTTCTTTCCTTACATACCTCTCTAGTTCTTTCACTTTCATAGTTCGTCTCATACATGCTCGCCGGTTTTGGAGACTCTTGACTTGTCCTTCAGATAAGACTCGGTCTATTTGGTTATGGTAAGATAGTCTAGGTCTTCCCTGGTACGTACCTAGCTACGTAGCCTACACTAGGATTAATTCCAGTGTCGTGCGTTGCGTTGCGTTTACAAAATTTACATACACAAATACCCAGACCGGAACAAATAATTGTGGATCACACAAAGATTTGCCCTGTGCGGGAATCGAACCCGCGACTATTAGACACAGTGGGCGGAGCGGCTTAAGCTCTTAGTCACTGCGCTAAATCCGTCCGTATTTCGCAATGTATATCTGTTTTTACATTCTTCTTCTAACATTATTTCTATATGCCCAGACCAACGGATTATACCCTTTCTCATCTTTACACCGATACTAGCTTTCATACGTAGTCGCTTTCTTACTAAATATTTATTTATGTAAACCATATCATTAAAGTATTAAAGTAACAAAGACTCTACCACCACTTCGTACAGTGGCAATGCGTTGTTAATATTTAGTTTATATCTAGAATGAAATCCCACAGTGAAACTGGTTATAGTTTTGTGGGGCTATAATTTAACATTATGCATTCTATTTTTATTAAAGTAAATAATAGCATGGTAGGCTTAGTGTTGACTATCTATGTTGGGTCAGTTTTATGTAACTTGTTATCATTGTTATTAACAAGTTTGTCAACTACCATCTGTCATTTGTCGTTGTTCTCGTATCCATAACTTCCCTATAACTTTTCCTGCAGCATGTCAACACCTTCCCTATGAGTTATATTAGTTCTACAACGTGATCATTCAGTGTACTCTGACGTCACTCCACGAGTCTACGAGACACGATATTAAGTTCCAAGTTTTCTCACATGAGTTACTAGTGACAGTTATTACGAATTTGACAAATATTTGTCGTTGCGTCGCTATTAAATTGTGTATGGGGGTGTAAAGCTATTATTGGGAAATAATTGGTAATAAGCTTTGATTAAAATTTTATATAATTACGTCAGATCTCTCGCACTATAGAGGGCTAGGCATGAAAACATTGACGTAAGCGTAACGCTAGCAAGTCGATATGCCGTCCTTGTCATACTACAAATTTACTAAATAAACATGAACTTGACAGCACGATTACTCGCTAGCGTCACGATAACTTCAAAGTTTTCGTACTCAGGTGAAACGGAATTGGAGAACAATGTCGAAATTTGTAGCATTCAGTCAACAATTCAGTCTCAATAACTTGGTTCCTACAAATTTTTATATTTGGGTTTTATTTTTAGTTTCTCTCTCTCTCTATAATCACGTCAAATCCCTTGCGGGGTAGGCAGAGAGTAGAGAGTTCCAACAGGTTCTTTCCTTACAAGTTCTTATTTAGTTGTAAAAAAGTTGGAAAAAAAATTGCTTATACTGGCATATAAAGGCAACAATTGTCGCACAATACCCCAATTTTGAATCACAATCTGAAGGTAACAAATACGAGGAATTACCGCTGGTTACTGATTTATTTGAAGATATCTTTGGTTTAAGTAGTGTTTCCTTCGGTCAATCTTAGATGGGTGATCGTTAGTGGCACGTTTTCAAAAGTGATACACTTTTGAAAACGTTGCTCGTCACAAAGAATAATTCCCATATCGGGGGTGCATTTACTAATATAAAAATCACATTTAGACTAAAACAATATATATATACGTCTTGGAGTCTTAATTATTTAAGCTGAATGGTCTACGGTTGGACTCCTATTCGAAGCCATTATCAAAATCTTACACGAAACATTCATTTTCAACAAATCCCACAACTCCTCCGCACCTCACCACGGAAACTTTCTAAACCAGTTACCACGACAATCCTGCGGAGTTTTAGTCCGCACGTACGGACAATTTCGGAATATACATGCCGTGAGAGACAAAATTGAACTCTTGGAGTGCGCCAGAGCTAAAACTGCCAAGTTTTGTTCCACTTCGCCGGGATTGTTCCATGTTAAGTTTCGGGAACTTGGCTAAGTACGAAGCTTGAGCGCTTGTAAGTACCGGCTTCACTATCTCATGAGCTTTGGATAAATAGTGACAGGTTGTTAAACGTTGGGTTTGAGTTAGGTTATGCGTCTGTTGAAGTTCTTTCTTTCTCTTCTCGTTTCTGTTTAAGTAAACTTTGTCGTATGTTAGAAATACGGGCCAGTAATATTGTTACTTCAACTCAAAGATAGATTTGCTTATTGTCAGTAGAATTTTGACAGATTTTCAAAACAAAATATGTCAAATTTCTATCCGTAGGAGGCACATCTATCCTTGAGTGAAATATTGATACAGGCCGTTAGTGCCTATTTCGTAACATGTTCTATAAAAAAACTTTTCATTTTATGGTTGCTAGGAAATGATTTCTCGTTGTTTTTTTTTGTCGTTTCGTTGTCTGTTCAGATCCCTTGCGGGGTAGGCAGAGAGTACAGAGTTCCAACAGGTTTTTCCCTTTCATAACTCTCTGGCTTTAGTACATAAATCTCCTTTTTAGCACATAAAATTGTAATAATATAATAATATTATCCCTGTTAAGAAACTGTCCCATCATTGTGCACGGGCATCCTCTCAAACTGAGAGGGCTTAAGCTATAGTCCACGCTGGACCAGTGCGGGTTAGCAAACTTCACAAACCTTCGTGAAACTCTTAGGCATTCAGGTTTTCGTACGATGGTTTCCTTCACTGTTGAAGCAAGTGATAGTTAAATTTTAATACGCACATTTTTTGAATAGACAGAGGTGCGTGCCTGGGTGTTGAACCTGAGACCTCTGGACTTACAGTCCAACGGCCTAACCACTAGGCTATCACTGCTACATAAACTTGTATTAAATATATTTATTTCTATTTTACAATTAGTAGAATTTCTAGTTTTATTTAATTACTTCAGAGTTATCGATACATTAAGATTGCCGACGGAAATATTATCACCATTATTGTACAGAAGGCTAAGTGCAAATAATTTGACGATAGCGTAGCTCAATCGAGAAAGAGTGTTGTCACTTTTATCTCTACTTAATAAATTTATTGTGGAAAAAGATGGCATATCAACCCTACAGGAACAAGCTAACATCAATTACTTTATGCTTAAGGCTCCGAAATTTTAGTCAGAGTTATTTGGTATATGAATATTCTATCATTTATTTTCTTATCATCATCATCATCAGCGGAAAGACGTCCATTGCAGGACAAAAGCCTCCCTCAAAAATCGCCACAACGACCGGCTTTCTGTACGCATCCAGCTCCTACATGCGACCTTCACCAGGTCATCGCTCTACCTTGTGGGGGGCGTGCCCACTCCACTTCTTCCGGTACGAGTTCGCCACTCGAAAACCTTTCTGCCCTAATGGCCATCAGTTCTACGAGCGATGTGCACTGCACACTGCCACTTAAATTTGGCAATTCTTGGCAAGCTATATCGGTCACTTTGGCTCTCCTGCGGATAATATTATATCAATATTTTTTCACTAAAACAAGCAGATTTTGATACTGAGCTGATAAAATTCTCAGTAGCAGTCTGGATTCTGGAACTATTCCCAGTATGCTTGGATGTGTATAGTAAATCTCAGGATGACAATCCTTTGTCCGCTTGGGGAGAACAGATGTAATGGTGTTTCTCAAAACAAGCTCATACAAGAAAAAAATCTAATTTCCTACCTTTATACCCTTTTGCGTAACTTTACAATGATAATGAGTACGAATGGATACTTCTACACAGAAACATAAATGCTACAGTAATCCGCCTACATAAAATCGAAATATCTAAAGACTTCAGTAAACCTCAGTAAACCTTACTCAATTTATACACAAAAGAATTCGCAAAAGAAATCCAAATTGAGTTAAAAATAAATATCATGTGAAACGAAATTGAAAAAAATGTCCACAGAATCCTCCTATTGCTCGCGAAGGGATACAATTAGCAGCCCCCGTTCTATTCACCCTACCACCCCGATGAAAGGAGGTCATTGTTTAACGCCTTCGGAGTTTTGGCTCTATTGGGAGCGGTTATTGTTTTTTGTACACTACCAGCCCGTAAAATCTTGTATTCTGGTAGCTAAAATACCCTGGTAACCCTGAGACTTTAGAAATTATGATGAAATACCTGATTCAGGCAAGAACAAAGTAATATCAAATTAATTTTATTTATGCAATGAAATGGCCTGCATATTTAAATCGTAACTCTTAAGGAATTTGAAATGCTTGTAGCAGTGCCTGGCCGGGATATTCTTATCACTAAGGTTAAGCTGCGTTTGGCTCAGTGACTGTTTATGGCATTTCAATATTTGAGGCTCGCAATTCATGAAATGTACTTTAAGACATTAATGGCCATCACGACTTAAATATAGGTCAGACGTTAAGCCTAGTTGGGAACCACAACCTCGCCTCTACCTAACCATATGACATATTTTTTCTTATCGAAATTTGTGAAAACAGGCCTTTGACCAGCAATTGGCAAGTAAAGGCTAATTTCATAGCGCTAAAATAACATAATTACAGTAAATTTTAAAAAAAAACCTTCTATTATACCAAGTAAGAAATACATTAACAGGCGCTATCCTATTTACCCCGCTTTGCTCAATTAGGAGGAGGCTATTAAATGGCTGAGCCAGTCATTGTTCAACGCCTAGTTTTGAGTTTTGTTTTATTGGGACGCCACTGTTTGGGGATACGGGAGTTGGAATGCCTGAAACAATGGTACTAATAATTATAATGAATGTGACAATTTGTACGTTTATATATTTTTTACTTAATCACACCTACAAAATTTGACGCTGTTGTTTGGCAGCGAGAGCTGGGTATATAAGAATAGATGTAAAAGTAGGATAAATGCGGTGGAAATGCGAGCTCTAAAGAAGATGTGCGGAGTGAAGTTGACCGACCGTATTCGCAATAGCGTAGTAAGAAAGCGATTAGGTATGAAAGATAGTATCGGTGTAACAATGAGAAAAGGTATGCTTCGTTGGTGCGGCAACATAGAAAGAATGTCAGAAGAAAGAGTGACAAAACAGATATACAATACGAAAGTAGAAGGATAGGTACCGGGGAAGAACTAGACTATCTTACCTTGACCAAATAGATAGAGTCTTATCTAAAGGTCAAGTCAAGAGTCTCCGTAACCGGTGAGTGTATATGAGACGTACTATGAGAATGGAGAAAGCCAGAAAGGTATGTAAGGAAAGAACTTGTTGGAACTCTGTACTCTCTGCCTACCCCGCAAGGGATCTGGCATGATGATATAGATAGGTAGACAAAATTTGAATGAACTTTTACAATGAAGTATTTTTTTCAATCTCAACATAGTTTCGGTGGTCTGTCGATTATATTGCACCCTATTTAGTCAACCATGTCTCCATGTTATAAAAAGTGAGCCTATTTAGTGGCAACTAGATGGTTCTAGATTTCGGACAGCTATTGCTAATTTTTAATGAAGAACCCTAATGAAATTCCATCTGATTTAAGATTTGTTTAAAAAACCTTATAAACATGAGCCCTGGCATGTGTCACAAGACCAACGAGGTAGGCTACTGATGATATAAATTAACGATGACTGAATGACCCTGAAGCCCATTTAAAGGAATAAAAGTGTTCATGAAATAAATCTATTTTACGGATTTCATCGCGGTTTATTTTTGATTTTTAAGTTCCCGACGTTTCGAGTTCTTTGCAGCACCCATGATCACGGAAAGGACTGAGGTGTTAGAAGTCCAAAAGGCATTAGTAGACTAGTAAGGTTAGATAAAGGAAAAAGATCAGCTTTATCCCAATGAATGTAGACCGCTACATCCCAATGAATGTAGACCGCTACGAGTGTTTTAAATGCAATTTAATTGAGAGAGTACCCAAGTTGCCCTGTCAGGATGACCCAAACGATTTATATAACTCACTGTTTCACCTCATCATTGATGAATTTAATAATATTTTTAAACCCAAAAATGCCATAATTTGTGATCGTATAGGCTTTAGTGACTTGGCAGCCTGTGGTATTTATAAAAGTAGATTAAGGTTATATGAACTATATGATGAAAAATGTCATAACCATAAAATAGAATTTATAGAATATGTTAAAAATTATTCTAAAATTTTTAAAAGAGCCTGTTCCTGTTCTAAATCTATTTACTTAAGAAATAAAATTGAACAATACAGTAATGTAATTAAAGTAATTTGGAACGTTATTAATAGTGAAACCGGTAAGACAACAGTGAGATATAGAGACTTTAATTTGATGATTGGTGATAAAAATGTGACGGCGGATCAGGAAGTGGCGCTCAGTCGCCACTTCCTGATCCGCCCTCACATTTTTTTACTAATATTCCTTTGATGACAACTAAAACTCTAACGTCGTCTTGTACTTCGGCTGAGTCGCTTCTTAAACAAAGTATTTTTGAATGGGGCGCATCATTAGAATTTTCGAATGTCAGGGGGAAAGATAGTATAAATAATTTTAATAATCTAAATATTAAAAACACGGCGGACACGGCTGTCTGTAAAGACTATTAGTTCTGTAATTCATATTATTGCCCCCCCCACTTGCCTTCTGTGTTCAACGATTGTGTTGCTCGTGGTGTATTTCCTGATCTTATAAAACTTAGTAGAGTGATTCCTTTGTTCAAATCGGGTAGCACATCAGATCCAAATAACTTTCGGCCTATTTCTATGTTGCCCACGTTAAGAAAAGTATTTGAAAATATTATCTTAAATCAGATGTTAAGCCACTTTCGTAGTCATAAACTACTTCACAAAAACCAGTTTAGCTTCACTAAGAATCGCTCAACTACTGATGCAGGTGTTGAATTTATGAGGAATATTTTTGAGCCCTGGGAGAACTCGCAGGATGCTTTAGGTATATTCTGCGACTTGTCTAAGGCTTTTGACAGTGCGCCAAGACACTCTTCTTAGGAAATTGCACCATTACGGAATTAGGAACAGGGCTCTCAACCTCTTGACTTCTTATCTGTGTGATAGAATTCAAAAGGTCAATGTTAATGGAAAACGATCTCCCGGTTCTAATGTGACAATGGGCGTGCCCCAGGGTTCGAATCTCGGTCCATTTCAATTCCTCATATATATAAATGACTTACCCAATTATGTAGGGGATAATCAGGATATTGTGCTGTTCGCAGCCATACATCTCTATTATTCAAAATTAAGAGGCAGCTGCTTAATTATGACGATGTGAACAACGCACTGTCTTAGGTTGTTTATTGGTTCAACATTAATAATCTTCTCCTTCATGAGAAGAAAACCAAATGTATTAAATTCACAACGCCTAATGTAGGACAGGTAGCAACCAATGTACAAATAAATCGATTGATTGGACGTGGATTTGTAGAGTCAACTGTTTTTCTAGGTATCACTATTGATGCCAGATTACAATGGGGCCCCCATATTGAACAATTGTCTGGTAGGTTAAGCTCAGTGGCATATGTCGTAAAGAAAATAAGATTATTAACTGATATTGAGCTAGCTAGACTTGTGTATTTCGCTTATTTTCATAGTATTATGTCATATGGCATACTGCTATGGGGATGCTCTGCAGAACTAACTAAACTATTTTCGTTCTACAGAAAAGGGCTGTTCGAGCAACTTACAATTTGGCCCCGAGAGCTTCCCTTAAGGAAAAATTTAGAGAAATAAATATTCTAACTGTTACCTCACAATTTATATATCAATATCTTCTATTTGTTAAAAAAATATCAGTTCAGCTTTGAAAAATAAAGCGAATGAATGTCGCTATATTTTTCAAAGCTGAACTGATATTCTTTCATGTTAATACACGGAACAAAGATGATCTTATTGTACATGCTACTCATCTCCACAAAATTAGTAAATCTTTCATGCGTCAATGTATACGCTTCTACAACAAATTACCCATAGATATCCGAAACATGCCTATCAATAAATTTAAAAACGTAATCAAAACTAGACTGTGTAAGAAAGGGTATTACAAAATTTTGGATTATCTTGACGGTAAACAGATTGGGTTTGCGCAGCTCCTCAATCAGCAAAATTAAACAATGCTGTATGACACAATTTTGAAAAAAAAATGGTTATCAGAAAGGCCACACACAGATTAAGTTAAAAGACTAGCCCGCTGAGTTTTTGGCCGGATCTTCTCAGTGGAGGCCGCGATCCAATCCGGTGGTAGATGTAAAAATTGTAATAATTTTGACGTTTGTAAGTGCTTATGTATTGGCCTAAACAAATAAATGATTTTTGACTTTGACTGTGACTTTGAAGCTTATTATCGTGCAGGATTTGTTTGACATGGTGAAGGTCGGCAGCCACATGTTTTTTGTCACAGAACTCTTGTGCTCTCTGAAACAAAGATTTACCCACGGTAGCTAACTGTGTTGGATGGTGGTGAGATTCACCGTTTAAGTACCTATCAGTATGGGTCTTTTTTCTATAAACCGTATGGCTTAAGGTGTTGCTGGGGTTACAGATTACTAAGACATCTAGGAAAGCTAGGGAATTGTTTGCCTCCAACTCCATTATAAACTCCATCGAAACTGACCATAGTTTTACTGTCAGTAAGATGTGTCAGTGATCTCACTACAAAATGGTATGAATGAGCACTTTTACTACGTGCTGAGCCAATCTGTAGGTTGGTGTGTCGATTTGGCTAGCGATTGGACGTACGGGAGCATTCGGGGTATGTAGTTTTGGGAGCCCATACAACGGTGGTGGTTTTGCGCACGAAGGTATTAGCAATTTGACGTCCAGATTCAATGTTCTGGAGTCCTTCTTTATTAAATCACTTGTATATTTTAATATACAAGTGGTAGTAGGGTCTGTCTTGACATTTTTGTTTGTATTTACATCCGATAAAAAATATTGTATTTTGACATTGTAATCTGACGTATCCATAATCACTTCCTTACTGGGCTGGAAGCGAAAGAAAAACTTAGAATGCTCCAGTAGCCTTACTTTTGCTAGGCTGGTGGCAAGAGTCCACCAAAGGTAGTAACGTCATTCGATCAACGACCAGAAAAGGAAAATTTGAAACAAACCCTATACCAACCCGTCTGGCCAGCGTGGTATAGTAGGCCAAAACCTCCTAACATGGTAAGGCACCTAAAACAAAGGCCCCCAGTTCCCGGTAGTCCCGCTGTCCGCTGCCACGGTAGCGGTCGCGGTAACAGCGGGGCAGGGGGTGCGAAGAATCTCCGGGCTACGACACAAGGCTACCAAAAACACCTGACCCTGGCTACGTACAACGGACGCTCTCTACGGCTGGACCAACACCTCACTGAACTCGAGGTAGAACTAGGTCGCATAAACTGGCACATATTGGGGTTATCCGAAGTCCGAAGACAGGGCGAGGACACGATAACCCTTGAGTCAGGCCACCTGTTCTACTTTCGTGAAGGTGATTGGCCCTCTCAGGGCGGTGTCGGTTTCCTGGTCAACAAAGCTCTCACTAACAACGTTGTAGAAGTCAGCAGTGTGTCGACACGGGTAGCGCACTTCATAACTAAAATCACCAACAGGTGCACCCTGAAGGTGGTACAGGTATATGCGCCGACCTCGACATACTGCGACGACATAGTCGAAGCCATGTATGAAGGCATAGCCAAGGCATTACATGGCACCACCAAGGCTCACTACAGCGTTGTTATGGGGGACTTCAATGCCAAAGTGGGAGTACAAAAACGCGGCGAAACAATAATCGGACCCCACGGCGTAGGGCGCCGAAACCACAGGGAGCAGATGCTGGTCAACTTTCTGGAGTCGCAGGGGCTCTTCTTGATGAATTCGTTCTTTAAGAAGAAGCCTCATAGAAAGTGGACATGGCGAAGCCCCGACACTGTGACGAGGAACGAGATAGACTTCATCATGACTGACAGGAAGTCTATATTTAGAGACGTCTCCGTGATCAACAAGTTTAATACCAGCAGCGATCACCGACTTGTCCGAGGCGCTCTAAATATAGACTTCAGGGCCGAAAGGCGTCGCGTGATGAGGTCTACTCTGAGACCTACTGCGTCTCAAATAGCTTTAGGGTTCGAAAAGTTCCAACTGGAGCTTCAAAATCGTTTCGCCCTGCTGGAAACCGAAGGCAATGTTGACGAAAAAACCGACACAGTGGTCAAAACGCTACAGGAGGTGTCTCGAAGGGTGTTTCCCGGCAAAAGCGGTAACAGAGAGTCTAAACTCTCGCTCGAGACTCTCGAACTTATGAGGCAGAGACGAGAAATGTCATCCACGCAGGCGTCTTCGCCGGATGGGAGGAACCTCAACCGGAAGATCCGGAAGCTGGTGCGACGTGACCTCCGATATTCCAACACCCGCGCCATCGCGGCTGCGATTGAACAGAACAGAGGCACCAAAGTCTTCGCTCGCCAGCTAGGTAAATCCCATCTGACGAAACATAATACTGCAGATGGCAAAACCGTGACCTCTAAGTTCGAGATACTCGAGGAGATTGAGAGTTTCTACAAAGACCTGTACGCATCACGGATGACTAAACCCACGAGACCCAGCGCTGACAACCACAGAGCCCCACTCACACGCCACTACACGGAAGACATCCCTGATGTCAACCAGGACGAGGTCAGAGTGGCTCTCGAGCAGCTCAAAAACAACAAGTCGCCAGGCGATGACGGAATCACCACTGAGCTCCTAAAAGCAGGCGGGACTCCAATCCTGAAAAAGTTAGCGAGCCTCTTTAATTCCGTCATCCACCAGGGCTTAACACCTCAAGCGCGGAGCGGGAGTGCGGTAGTTCTGTTCTTCAAAAAAGTGACAAAACCTTGCTGAAGAACTACAGACCCATCTCACTTCTGAGCCACGTCTACAAGTTGTTCTCGAGAGTACTCACAAACCGCCTCGCCAGAAGACTTGACGAGTTCCAGCCACCGGAATAAGCCGGGTTTCGAAAAGGCTACAGCACCGTGGACCACATCCATACTGTTCGGCAGATTGTATAGAAGACCGAAGAATACAATCAGCCGCTGTATATGGCTTTCGTGGACTACGAGAAAGCCTTCAACTCTATCGAAACCTGGGCGGTTCTGGATGCTCTGCAGCGATGTGGCATCGATTGGCGCTATATCGAGGTGCTGAGATGTCTATATGATACCGCCACAATGACCGTCCAGCTCCAAGACCAAAAGACCAACCCGATCGAGCTGCGTCGAGGTGTAAGACAGGGGAATGTAATATCCCCCAAGCTCTTCACCATTGCACTCGAAGACGTCTTCAAGACGCTGGACTGGACTGGGCGGGGCATTAACATCAACGGCGAATACATCTCACACCTTCGGTTTGCCGATGATATCGTCATCGTGGCAGAGTCACTGGAACAGTTACGCGAAATGCTGCATAGCCTAAATGGAGTCTCTCGAGGTGTCGGTCTCGGCATGAACTTGGATAAAACCAAGATCATGTTTAATGAACATGTCACGCCGGGACCAATCTACGTCGATGGTTCGATGCTCGAAGTTGTTCGGGAGTATGTCTACCTTAGACAAGTTGTCCAATTTGGTAGAAACAACTTCGAGAAAGAAATCAACCGCAGGATCCAATTGGGTTGGGCAGCATTTGGCAAACTACGTCACGTTTTCTCTTCGCCTATACCGCAATGCCTGAAGACTAAAGTGTACAACCAATACGTCCTACCTGTTATGACCTACGGGGCCGAGACGTGGACACTCACAGTGGGACTGGTCCACAAATTTAAAGTCGCACAGCGGGCTATGGAGCGAGCTATGCTCGGCGTCTCTTTGAAGGATAAAATTCGTAACGAGGTAAAAAGTTACCGACATAGCTCGCAAACTCAGTAAGCTAAAGTGGCAATGGGCTGGTCACATCTGCAGAAGGACCGACGACCGATGGAGCGAACGTGTCCTAGAGTGGAGACCGCGACTTGGTAAGCGTAAGGTAGGACGGCCCCCAGCTAGATGGACCGACGACCTCAAGTGTGTTAGGAGAGGCCTATGTCCAGCAGTGGACTGCGATAGGCTGATTGATTGATTGATTGTATCCATAATGACCGTAGCATTTCCTTTATCCGCGCGGAGAATAGTAATATTCTTTCTATTGCGCTTACGCGAAAACCTTAGTTTTCAGCGCTAAATATTGATTTTTAGGACGATTTAATTTGGGCACTGAACTCAAACGTAACATGGACGAGACATCCTGACGTATTGCCTCCAAATGTTCCCTCCCTATTCTATTTTTGGATAGGACGTCTTCAACGGCGCTGATAATTTTCTCATACGGTATCCTTCGAGGTGTTGCAGCATAATTTAAACCTTTAGATAGGACCTTTACGATGTTTTCATCCAATGTTTGTTTTGACAGACTGATGACTGCGCGTGATTCATTTTCTATGGTGCACGGTTGCGTTTCGTTACACCTCAATGATTTGTTCTTGACATTTGATTTAGTTGTTAATTTATTATATTTTATTTTTGCATTCATTATATTTAGATGTTTCAGGCTTATTTAAGATATGAATGCATTTATTAAAATTAGATGTAGTTAACACTGTCTTTAATTCAATGGATGATTTTTTATATTTCTGCCGAGGTGGTGTAGATTGGAACGCGTTAGATGAATCGTGAAAAAAATAAACCGCGATAAAATAGTTTTATTTCTTGTGTAATATTTGCGTAAATCTAAGAACTCAGTATATAAATGTTCAGTTAAGAGTGTAACCTGCATAACCTGCGTATATGAGACGAGACTGTGACAGTGGGGGACACCAGAGAAATCTGTAAGGAAAGAACCTGTTGGAACTCTATACTCTCTGCCTACCCTGCAAAGGATCTGGCGTAATGATATACATAGATAGAGAAAATGTTCAGTTTTGTTCAAAAGAATGGTTATTCACATAATACAGAAGCTCGTAATTAGCAACATGTCTCACATACTCCATTACCATATATTGTTATTAGCCTGTTAGCTTCTACAAATATATAAATGAATAAATACGCGAGCATTTAAATATCAAACGAATCTTTTCACCCTAAAGGGGGTCATTAGAAACTGTTGAGAGTATCGTGTTGGTCTATCACATGTTTTATCTCGCTGCGCCGGTTATACACGGTCATAAATTAGCTGGACGACCAACAAGATACCGGCATAGACTGTGTTCACAAATTTTGGCGTGTATTTGCACTGTTGGTGGTAATAATATATTATTTCAGATAATGCCTTTAATTTAGGTAATATATTACACTGCCTCGTTGGTTTGTTCGGCGTCCTGGGTTCGAAACTTAGGTCGAAAAAAGTATTAATATTTTGGGTATGATATGGGGCATACCATTTGGCTTGGTGATAAATCTCAGTAACTTTTACCAGCTATATGGGTTTTTTGAGATTTTTGAGTAGATTATAATAAGTACCCATAATCTATGAAATGTTTTTGAATATCCTTTTACCCATGCCCTACAACTAATAGTAAAAAAAATATTTTTTAAAACTCCATAGTTACCCTGACCTGTGGAGTTTTTTGCACAGTAGAGTTAGAGTTCGTATACACAGGAATGACATTCCGAAGTGGTGGTAGAGTCTTTGTTACTTTTCTGATGGTTTATAAATACTATAATGATTTAAATCAATAAAAAAATATCTGGTTCCTTTCATATACACGGGAAAATCAATTTTTCTTATTTATTCCTTACCTTTGATTTCACAATATTAGAAATGTCATCAAATTTATTTCAAATCATCATTTTAAACGGTGGCAAATCTAATTTACTTTGGGCGTAATTAATGCAAACTCAAAAGTAATTATGGCCGTAAACAAAAGTTTTGGAGTCGTTACCGAAATCGAGTTGACAATTGAAGTACACATACCCTTAAGTGTTATTATGCGGGCCCTATTATGCATTTAAGTAAGAACGAAGTACGGACATACCCCTATGATATGATTATAGCATGTTATTCTGGACGGCGGTGTTGTAGCGAGTTTGCGGCATTTCCATTTTTGATCGTCTCCATACTTTGAAAGGCACTCAAAGCCATTGGTCCTGATTACAACTCAATGGGCTAGACTGAAAGCCATGTTGGTAGCGTTATGAGTGGCTTGATCAGTTCTAACAGTTGGTGGCAACAAACCTTTTTCTACTAATACGCACTGCGTTCGTACGGTGGATAACTATTTATTCTCTCGATCAACATTCTACTCAATCATTGACCCTAGCGCAAAGAAACCGAGGGCATGCGAGGAGAATCAAAATCCATAAAAGTTGTCGGCACAACATTCACATCATCAGCTATGGCTAAAATATTGTTTTTTCTTGAAATTTCAGTCAATCAGTATCACGTAAATATTAAATGTACTGACACGTGTCACGTGTCATCAGCCAATGGCGCAATTTCATGGCACATCTAGCGTGCCATCCGCATTAAATCGTATAATCGTGTTAATGAAACGCGATCCCGCGGTCGGTATCGAACGGGTGTCACTCTTATCAGCTCAAATCGCTTGAGGAGGGTACGACGCGCTCCGATGTCTGAAGTGTCAGAGATTTTGTGCGAATGTGGCTACTTTTATGTGTACGAAGGTTGCTAGCGACATACGATTTGTGCGATAGGTATTGATGAGGATGGGACATTTTTGGGGTTATAAATATGTTTGTGCAGAAGCTCTCACCTTCCTGGCTTAGTGAGAAATGCTGCTGCTTCAGAGCTCAAATCCGAGGCCACATAAGATGTTATTGAGGTTTATCTAGCAGCTAAAATATAATGTTAATACTTCAATACACCCTGACGTCTCGTGAACCATTTATCGAAGGATGTTAATTTTAAAAAGCATTTCTCACCCTTTTTACGATCGCCGACGCGCGGTCGCGATAAACAAGTCTCTCCTTATGTACAAGAAGGTACGTAATAATAATACCGCTTTGTGGTATGCACCGGTTATTGTTTGATATATCTGGGCTTTTCTATCGATGCACTTGGGGGGGGGGGGGGGGGGGTACCTAGGGTCAGTTCTAGAACTTTCATACGAGTATAAAAAGAACACAAAGCACAGCGACTAAGAGTAATTTAGTAATAGCGAGAGTAGTACTAGTGTGTGTTTAGTATCTATGAAATGAAATTTATCTATGAAACATAATCAGTAACAGTCTAGAGTCTGGAATTGTGTCCAGTATGATAGCAATAGGCTCACCCTCTCTTGCATTGGGGCATTACATAGTACACGGTGTTCATCCCTGCTGCACTTATTTTTTGAGAAATATAGAATTGACGGTGCTATTGTTAATTTTATGACATTTGCCTAGTTTTCGGCATTGCGGCAAAAAGGCTATTAAAATGATATAACACAAATAGAAATATGTAGAGATCTTGTTTTCTCTGATTGACTTCCGCGTCGCTGATGAAACTGTATCATGGAATAATGACTTACATTATCCATTTAAATTACATGACAAAACTATGATTACACAGAGAATTAGCTGTGGAGTTCTAGTTGCCACTAATGAGATTATAAGATTGAGCTCACTCACACATTATTTTCTTCTTTTCTACAAATGAATACCGGCCCTATACTTAGAGTTGTACTGTTTCGTAAGTGCGTTTACAAACACAAATACAAACATCAAGCCGAAAAAACATTTGTGGGTAAAATTTGTGGGGAAAAAACATATTATGTTAATTTGTCCGGTGCAGGGTTAAACCCACGTCTTCTCCGACCCGCGATCGGAGGCCTTCGTTCTAACTACGAGTACTAGACCAACTTATAGTCAAACATCAACACAACCTACCCAACACTACTCAATGAAATGACATTACTAAACTAATACTTTGTAGAGTTCTAGTTTCCTCTAATCAACCTAATTGACTGACGCATCGCTGGTCACTTTGTAGCGATGAACAATCAGTCATTTCTCACGGAAATTATTAAACAATGGCGGAGACATAGTTGGCAAACTTTATTATTGAATTAATTATATTATAACTAACGTATATCATCGTAGGTGGCATGTGGTTATACAAAAGGTATCTCCACCACCCGCTTTTGGGGAATAGGAATGACGGTGTATAACGAACTATGCACATTGTATGTAACTAACACGCATTAAAAAAGACTATTTACACAGTCGAATATTCACAGTTGTGAAAGACGACTTGAACAATGAAATGATGACTTGAACATTTGAATGTAAAGAATTGAATGCAACTTCACTAAGGATGGAAAATACACCGTTGACATAGAGAGAAGAGTAAATGCAGGTAGTAGAGTGAATGGTGCAATGGGAAAGCTACCTTGGAAGCCGGCACTTATCACTAAAGGCACAGCTAGCCACATAAAACGAAGTCCTTGTACAAATGCTGTTATATGGCAGTAAGAGTTGGAAGAGGAGTAGGAGGAGGAGAGTTATGCAGAAAAGAGAATGGAAGCAGGATAAATGCGGTCGAAGTGCGAGCTCTGCGCAAGAAGTACGGAGTGAAGCTGGCCGACCTGATTCGCTACAACGTAGTAAGAAAGTGTGTAGGTATGAAAGATAGTAGCGGTGTAAATATGAAAATTAGGACTTATTTGCCTACATGAAAAGTAAATTATTCATGTCTCATGAATGATTTCCTTTTCATCGGGGTTTGCAAGAAACTACGGATTACCATTTTCTTCATCTCACGACATTCAGGTATCATATGTAAGATCAAGATCTTACAAGAATAATGAGTTATTCAAATAGATAATGTTCATATATTTTAACACTGTATAGACACGACACGAATAAACGTCTTTATGTTCACGATGGCTTTTGATGTGGTAACTCAACGTTTCAGAATATTTAAGACTCTGCTGAAATGTGAGGGTTTGTTTAATGAGTTTTCTGAGAACGTACCTACTTTTAAATAGATTTACATCTCAGCACTGAAGGTACTTGGTAGCTTTTCTCGACGATTAATTTATGTTCATAAAGAGCTTTTGAATGTTCTTATAGAATTAAGAAAACACATATTCCATGTTTAAAAAAATATTACGATAAAATATATTTATAAAAAATCTGTCACGCCTACATTCTCCAAGCGGAGGTGGCAGACGTGCACTGTTACAAGGCAAAATTCCGAACCTATACTGGGGAATTTCCTATCAAAAATACGTTTAGTCAGAACTAATATTATGGCGGACGATTTAGCGCAGTGGTTAAGAGCTTAAGCCGCTCCGTCCTCTCTGTCTAATAGTCGCGGGTTCGATTCCCGCACGGGATAAATCTTTGTGTGATCCACAATTATTTGTTCCGGTCTGGGTATTTGTGTATGTGAATTTCCATGTATGTAAACGCATCCACGACACAGTAATAAATCCTAGTGTGGGGCAACGTTAAAAAAAAAATATATGTGGACCCAATACTTCGTGAGCGCTATGTGGACATATTATTAAAGAATGGAATAATTTAAAAATTGCGTTTGAAGGAATTAAGTTATGTTCTGTTTGTATACAATTATAAATCCGGTTTGAGTAATTACTACTAGGTACTACCAAAATATATTATTTTGGTCTATAATGTTTGTCGCGTGTTATAGTTTTTTCGTTTACAGTCCAAGTCAAATATCGATACCGAGATAACTTACAAGTAAATATCCTAAATATTTAAAATTGCATCGCGTTAGTGTAGTTACGCACAATGCGAGTGGTAATTTCGATCCTATGTTGCAAAAAATGTGATTTGTCAGCCCCGGCCAAATATAGACGTGAGAGTGTTATTTCTATAATTCTGACTTTCTTTCGATCTCAAAACCATCATACTATCGAAAGGTTTAAAGTAACAAAGTCTACCACCACATCGTGCAGTGGCAATGCATTGTTAATATTAAGTTTGTATCTCGAATGAGACCCCACAGTCAAACTAGTTACACAGTTTTGTGGGGTTGTGATTTAACATTGGGCATTCTACTGGGTTTTTTTAAATAAATAATTGGCATGATAGGCGTAGTGTCAATTATCTATATTCGGTCAGTTTTATGTAACTTGTTATCATTGTTATTACAGTTTATTTATATACAAGTTTGTCAGCTACCACCTGTCATTTGTCGTTATCTCCTAACCATAACTTCCCCATACCTTTTCCTGTAGCATGTCAACACCTTTCCTATGAGTTATATTAGTTATATCACGTGATCATTCAGTGTACTCTGACGTCCCTCCACGAGACACGATATTAAATTCCAGGTTTTCTCGCATGAGTAACTACATCGACAGTTATTACGAGTTACGAGCGAGCGACAAATATTTGTCGTTGCGTCGCTATTAAATTGTGTATGGGAGTGTAAAGCTATTATTTGGAGTTGATGAATGAGCTGTGATTAATTTATATATCATTGCGTCAGATCTCTCGCACTACAGAGCTGCTCAGTCCGAGCATGAAAACTTTGACGTAAGCGTGTCGTTAGCGAGGTGATACGGCATCCTTGTCATGCTATAAATTTACTAAATAAACATGTACTTGACAGCACGATTACTCGTTAGCGACACGATAACTTCAAAGTTTTCGTACTCCGGTGAAACGGAATTGGGGTACAATGTTGAAATTTGTAGCATGCAGGCTGCATAACTTGGTTTCTACAATTGTTTATATTTGCGTTTTTTTGTTTCAATACAAATTAATAAGCTGATCGAATGAACTTGTATGAAAAAATTAAAAAAAGAATGCGCAAAAAGTTGTAAAATGTTCAGTTCTTTAGACTGGCGTAAAAAGGCAACAATTTTCGGCACGATACCCTAATTCTGAATCACAATCTGAAGCTACAGAGTTAGCAAATACGAGAAATTGTCGCCGGTTGATGATTTATTTGACGATGTATATGGCTTAAGGAGTGTTTGGTTCGGTCAATCTGAGATGGGTGATCGTTTAGGGCATAATTAATTTCGAAAACGTTGCCCGTCACAAAGAATAATTTCTACATCGTGGATGCGTTTACTAATATAAAAATCACATGCAAAAACATCTAGACCACAACAAAATACTTATACAACTTGGGGTCTTGAATATTTAAGCTGAATGGTCTACGGCTGGACTCCTATTCGAAGCCATTATCAAAATCTCACACAAAACATTGCATTTTCAACAAATTCCTCAACTCTTCCGCACCTCATCACAGAAACTTTTCAAACCAGATTCCACGAAGTCCTGCGGAGTTTTAGTCCGCACGTACGGACAATTTCGGGATATACATGCCGTGAGAGACAAAATTGAACTCTTGGAGTGCGCCAAAGCTAAAACTGCCAAGTTTTGTTCCACTTCGCCGGGATTGTTCCATGTTAAGTTTCGGGAACTTGGCTAAGTACGAAGCTTGAGCGCTTGTAAGTACCGGCTTCACTATCTCATGAGCTTTGGATAAATAGTGACAGGTCGTTAAACGTTTGATTTAAGTAAGGTTAAACTTCTGTTGAAGTTCTTTCTTTCTCTTCCCGTTTCTGTTTAAGTAAACTTTATCGTATGTTAGAAGTAGGGTCCAGTAATAATATTACTTCTATCAATTCGCTTAAGTGCCTATCTCGTAATTTGTTCTATAAAAAAACTTTTCATTTTGTGTTTGCTAGGAAATGATTTTGTCGTTGTTTATTTAGTACATCTATCTATCTATCTATATCATCACGCCAGATACCTTGAGGGGTAGGCCGAGAGTACAGAGTTCCAACAGGTTCTTTCCTTACATAACTCTCTGGCAGTATAAATATAAGTACATAAACCTCCCATTTAGCACACAAAGTTGTAATGATATAATAATATTATCCCTGTTAAGAAACTGTCCCATTATTAGGCACGGGCTTCCTCTCAAACTGAGAGGGGTCAGGCCATAGTCCTCCACGCTGGCCCAGTGCGGGTTGGCGAACATCACACACCTTCGAGAAACTCTTAGGCATGTAGGTTTCCTCACGATGGTTTCCTTTACCGTTAAAGCAAGTGATAGTTAATTTTTAATACACACATGTTTTAGAAAAGACAGAGGTGCCTGGTATTGAACCCGAGACCTCTGACTTTACAGGCCAACGGTCTAACCACTAGGCTATCAGCTTTTATTTTACAATTTTATTAGAATTTCTAGTTTTAATTAATTACTTCAGAGTCATCGGTATATCGATATTGCCGAAGGAAATATTATCACCATTACTATACAGAAGGGTTATAGCAAATAATTTGACGTTATCGTAGCTCTATTGAGAAAGAGTGTTGTCACTTTTATCTCTACTTAGTGAATTTAATGTGTGAAAAAGATAGCATATCAACTCGACAGCAAAAAGCTAACGTCAATGACTTTATGCTTAACGCTCTGAAATGTTAGTCAGAGTTTTTTGGTAAATCACTATTTTTTCACTAAAACAAGCTTATTTTGATACTGAGCTGATAAAATTGTCAATAGCAGTCTGGATTCTGGAACTATTCCCAGTATGCTTGGATGTGTATAGTACATCGCAGGTACATTGATACCCTTTTTACAATGATAATGAGTACGAATGAGTACTTCTATACAGAAACATTAATGCTATAGTAATGCGCCTACATAAAATCAAAACATCTAATGAGTTTCCAGTAACCCTTACTCAATTTATACACAAAAGAATTCGCAAAAGAAATCCAAATTGTGTTAAAGAAATATATCGCGTAAAACGAAATTGAAAAAAATGTCCCCAAAATCCTTCTATTGCTCACAAAGGGATACAATTAGCAGCCGCTGTCCTATCCACCCTGCCCACCCTGATGAAAAGAGGTCATTGTTTAACGCCTTCTGAATTTTATTGGGCGCGGCTTTTGTTTTTTGCACATTACCCGCCCTTAAAATCTTGTTTTCTGGTAACTGACATGCCCTGAGACTTTGGAAACTATGATAAGGCAAGAACAAAGAAATACGAAATTAATTTTATTTATATAATGACATTATCTGCGTATGTAAAATCGTAACTTTAAAGGAATTTAAAGTACTTGTAGCAGTACCTAGCCAGGGTATTCTTATCACTAAAGTTAAGCAGCGTTTGGCTCGGTTAATCCGGGATAAGTGAACGTTTGTAGCATTTCAATATTTGAGCATCGCCGTGTATGAAATTTTACTTTAAGGCGTTAATGCCCATCACCACTAAAATATATGGCAGTCGTTAAACCTAGTTAAAACTTTATAGGCGACATGCTTAGTATCAACAGCAGGTAACCACAACCTCACCTCTACCTTACCATATGACATATTTTCTTCTATCGAGATTTGTGAAAATAGGCCTTTAATCAGCAATTGGACAGTATAGGCTGATTTTATAGCGCTAAAATAATAAATTGTGTACTTAATGTATACGACGTACGCTGTAAGTACATCATTACAATAAATTTAAAAAAAAACTATTATCTAAGTAAGGAATACATTAGCAGGCTTGGTCCTATTCACCCCGCTTTGCCCGATTAGGAAGAGACTATTAAATGGCTGAGCCAGTCATTGTTCAACGCCTAGTTTTGAGTTTCGCTTTATTGAGACGCCATTGTTTGAGGATACTTGTTTGGGGAGTTGGATGCTTGAAACAATGGCACTGATAATTATAATGAATGTGAAAATTTTTTCATTTAGCTATTGTTCACTTAATCACACTACAAAATTTGAATGAAATTTTACAAAGAAGTAATTTTTGTTTCAACATATTTTAGCTGGTCTGTCGATTATGCTGTACTCTATCTACCTACATTTAGTCAACCATTCCAGGTCCTAATATAGTAAAGAGAAGGCTGACTCTTGCACCTGGATGTCAGAGTTCTAGATTTCGAACCGCTATTGCTAATTTTTCAATGCAGAACCCTAATAAAATTTTCTTGGATCTAAGATTAAATCCAAAAAATTTATAAACATTAGCCAGATCAAACATTATTAAGAGCAATTAAGTAGGCTACTGATGATATAAATTAATGATGACAAAATGTCCCTGAAGTCCATTTTTAGCAATAAAAATGTTTAGTCAAAAGACTCCGTAACCGGCGAGCGTGTATGACACGAACTGTGAGAGTGGCAAACACCAGAGAGGTTTGTAAGGAATGCGCTAGTTGGGTATGAAATATATTCCCATCATGTTCCTTTTTGATCTCAACAGCATTTTTACAGGCAGGAACGACACAAGACAGCATAATTCTATTTAATTTGTCACACGCAGAGCACTTTATTCCGCACGACAGTCACTAAGTGACTACTTGAAAGTACTACGTAAACGTGTGACTACCTGCTTGGCAGGTAATTGCTGATTCCATTTGATGCGCGCCCGCTGCTTCTGAATTCTTTATATTCTAAGTATGGGGCATACAATTTGGCTGGGTAATAAGTCTGAGTAACGTCCACCAGCTATGTGGGTAATTGTGATTTTGAGTAGATTATAATAAGTACCGATAATATTTGAAATGTTTTTGAATATCTTTAACCTAAAGCCTAGAACTAATTTATTATTTTACAAGAGAAGCTGTGGAGTTTCTTGTCCTTCTCCACAGGAATGACATTATGAAGTGGTGGTAGAATCTTTCAGTCTCAAAGAAGTCTGCAGTCTGTGAACATACGCACCCGCCATAACATCAGATTTGATAGACCACAAATTCTCGTGAAAGAACACCGATTCCTACCAAGGATGGTTTGTTCGCGAGGCTATTGAAATTAAAAAACATCCTAATTTCAATACAGAAGATGGCTGGGTGCTTCCATCGACTTGGGATCCGGTAATTAATATAATCAAATCCAAAACCAAGCATAACACTGCAAGACCTCAAGACACCGTGAGCTCATTCTGCGTAGATCGGACCAACAAAAATAATTAAGAAGTTTGAGGGTACCCCGGAACAACTATGCCTTTTGGACGTCTAACACCTCAGTCCCTCCCGTGACCATGGGTGCTGCAAAGCACTCGAAACGTCGGGAACTAAAGATCAAAAATAAACCGCGATAAAATCCGAAAAATAGTTTTATTTCATGATTAATATTCGCGTAAATCTAAGAACTCGGTAGAGTCTTTGTTACTTTTCTGACGATTTATAAATACTATAATGGTTTACATCAATAAAAAAAATCTGATTCCTTTTATATACACAGGAAAATCAATTTTACTAATTTTTTCTTAACCTTTAATTTCTAAATAATAGAAATGTCATGAAATTTATTTGAAATCATCATTTCAATCTAATTAATGCAAACTCAAGAGTAATTATGACCGTAAACAAAAGCTTTTGAGTTGTTTCCCGAATCAATTTGACAATTGAAGTATACACACCCATTAGTGTTATAATGTGGGCCCTATTATGCATTTAAGTACACAGCATACACGGGAAAATCAATTTTTCTTATTTATTCCTTACCTTTGATTTCACAATACTAGAAATGTCATCAAATTTATTTCAAATTATCATTTTAAACGGTGGCAAATCAAATCTAATTTACTTTGGGCGCAATTAATGCAAACTCAAACGTAATTATGGCCGTAAACAAAAGTTTTGGAGTCGTTACCGAAATCGAGTTGACAATTGAAGTACACATACCCTTAAGTGTTATTATGCGGGCCCTATTATGCATTTAAGTGAGAGCAAAGTACGGGCATACCCCTATGATATAATTACAGCATGTTATTCTGGACTAGGGTGTTGTAGCGAGTTTGTGGCATTTCTATTTTCGATCGTGTCCATTCTATGAAAGGCGCTCAAAGCTATTGGTCTTGATTACAACTCAATGTGCTAGTCTGAAAGCCATTTTGGTAGCCTTATGAGAGACTTAATCAGTTCTAACTGTAGTTGGCACCAATCCGTTTTCTACTAATACGCACTGGGTTCGTACGGGCGATAACGATTTATTCTCTATTTAAACATTTCACTCAATCGTGGTCCCTAGCGCAAAGAAATCAAGGGCACGCTAGAAGCGTCAATGTCCATAAGCGTTGTTGCCACAACATTCACATCGTCCGACATGGCTAAAATATAGTTTTTTTTATAATTTTCGCATTTTTTTGACTATCAGTATCGTGTAAATATTCAATATTTTAACATGTGTCATCAGCCAATGACGCTATTTCATGGCACATCTAGCGTGCCATCCGCAGTAAATCGTGTAAATGAAACGCAATCCCGCGGTCGGTATCGAACGGGTGTCACTCTTATCAGCTCAAATTGCTTGAGGAGGGTACGACGCGCTCCGATGTCTGAAGTGTCAGAGATTTTGTGCGAATGTGGTACTTTTATGTATACGAAAGTAGCTAGCGAAATACGTTTTGTGCGCGAGGTGATGAGGATGGGGACGTTTTTGGGATTACAAATATATTTTTAAAGATGCTCTTAACTTTTCTGGCCTATTGAGAAATGCTGACGCTGCTTTTGAGCTCAAAACCTAGGCCACATAAGATGTCATTGTGGTTGATTTAGGAGCTAAAATATAATGTTACGACTTCAATACACCCCGATATCTCGTGAACCCTTTATCGGGTGATGTTAATTTTAAAATGCATTTTTACATGCCGTTTTACTATTGCCGACGCGCGATCGCGGTAATGAAGTATCTTCTTGTTTACGTACAAGTAGGTACGCAATAATAATACCACTTTGTGGAATGCGCCAGCTATTGTTTGATATACATGGGCTTTTCTTTCGTTCCGTTCTAGAACTTTCATACGAATATAAAAGAAACACTCAGCGCGGCGACGGACTCAGTCTCTTCGGAAGCGACAGCGATCAAATCAAGAACAAGCGATCTAAGTGGAATACACCGGCGGCCTTAGTAACGGATACTACGAGTGACTCAGCGAATTGGAAGCAGTAATTTAATACTAACGAGAGTAGTACTAATGTGTGTTCAGTACTTGCGTGTACCAGTCTTCGACGTACTGTTTAGGGCAGCGCCTAATAAAGCACTTCGCACGTTATTTGGCATTTATTTACCTCGCACCCAATAATAATTATGTAGAGATACTTTATATTCCCTAGAATCTAATGCTATGGTTGGTTAAAATGAGGTTTGGGACTCATATTTCAGGTCGGACAAAGTGTTATAGTGATTTATCTATGAAACGAAATCAGTAGCAGTCTAGAGTCTGGAATTGTGTCCGGTATGATAGCAATAGGCTCACCCTCCCTTGCATTGGGGCATAACATAGTACACAGTGTTCATCTCTGCTATACTTATTATTTGAGAAATATAGGAATTAAGGTGCTATTCTTAATTTTATGGAAACTGTCTAGTTGTCGCCATTGCGGCATAAATGGCCATTACAAAAATAATAAAACTCAGATAACAATATGTGGAGTACTTCTTGTGTCTGATTGACTTCCGCATCGCTGATGATACTGTCTCATGGAACAATGACTTACGTTAGTCATTTAAATTACATGATTAAACTATGACTACTCAAATATTAAGCTGTTGAGTTCTAGTTGCCACTAATGACATTATAAAATTGAGCAATCACTCACATATTTTTTCCTTCTTTTCTTCAAATAAATACCAGCGCTATACTTAGAGTTATACTGTTCCGTAAGTGTGTTTGCAAACACGAAATTAAACCCACGTCCACTTCGACCCTTGATCTGAGGCCTTAACCACTAGACCAACGCATCGTCAAACATCAACACAACCTACACAACACTACTCATTGAAACGGCATTACTAAACTAATACTTTGTAGAGTTCTAGTTTCCTCTAATCAACCTCTAATTGACTGAGGCCTCACTGGTGACTTTGTAGCGACGAACATTCAGTCATTTGTCACGGTAATTATTAAACAATGCCGGAGCGAAAGTTGGCAAACTTTATTATTGAATTAATTATATTATAACTAACGTATATAATCGTAGGTGACATGTGGTTGTACAAAAGGTATTTCCACGACCCGCTTTTGGGGAATAGGAATGACGGTGTATAACGAACTATGCACATTATATGTAACTAACACACGTTAAAAAATACTATTTACATAGTCAAATATTCACAGATGTAAAAGATGACTGCATGAACAGGTTTACATTTGAATATAAAGAATTGGATGCACCTTCACTAAGGATGGGAAATACACCGTTGACATAGGGAGAAGAGTAATTGCAGGTAGTGGAGTGAATGGTGCAATGGAGAAGCCACCTTGGGAGCCGGCACTTCACCCAAAAGGCGCAGCTAACTATATATAACGAAGTCCTTGTACTAACGCCGTTATATGGCAGTAAGAGTTGGGTATGTAGAATAGAGAATGGAAGCAGAATAAATGCGGTCGAAGTGCAAGCTCTGCGGAAAACATACGGGGTGAAGCTGGCCGACCGGATTCACAACAGCGTAGCAAGAAAGTGTGTAGATATGAAAGATAGTAGTGGTGTAAATATGAAAATTAGGAATTATTAACCAACCTGAAAAGGAAATCATGTATGAGAAGGGTTTTTGCAAGAAACTGCGGATTAGCTTTTTCTTCATCTCACGACATCTATCATATGTAAGATCAAGATCCTAAAAGAATAATCAGTTATTCAAATAGATAATGCTTATATCTTTTAAAATTGTATAGACACGACACGAATACACGTCTTCGTGTTCACGGTGGCTTTTGATGTGGTAACTCAACATTTCAGAATATTTAAGACTCTGAAATGTGAAGGTTTGTTTAATGAGTTTCCTGAGAACGTACCTACTCTTAAATAGACTTACATCTTAGCACTGAAAGTACTTTGTATGTTTCCTCGACGATTCATTTATTTTCATAAAGAGCTTTTGAATGTTCTTATAGAATAAGGGAAACACATATTCTATGTTTTAAAAAATGTTACGATAAAATATATTAAAATAAAATTGTCACACCTACATTCTCCAAGCGGAGGTCGCAGAGGTGTACTGTTACAAGGTTAGATTTTGAACCTATACTGGGAAATTTACTATCAAAAATACATTTAGTCAGGCCTAATATTTGTACCCAGGACGTCGTGAGCGCTGTGCGTAGATATTAAAGGAATTGAGTTATATTCTATTTATATACAAATATGAGTCGGATTTGAGTAATTACTACTAGGTTTTTTGGTCTATAATATTTGTCGCGTGTTCTAAGTAACAAAGTACTAATTTCGAATCCTAAGTTGCACAAAGTGTGCTTTTTCACCCCCGGCCAAAGTTAGAATTCATAATAACATTGTGACAACACGTCTATAGCAGTGACAATGTTATTTTTTTACTAACTTTCTTTCGATCCCAAAACCATCATACTATCAATCCTATTATAACAAAACTGACAATGGAACTTATTTGAAAAGTTTGTATAATTGTCGGATTCAGAATGAAACTATTTTTATTGATGTTAAGTATTAAAGTAACAAATACTCTACCACCACTTCGTACGGTGGCAATGCATGATTAATATTTAGTTTATATCTCGAATGAGACCCCACAGTCAAACTGGTTACACAGTTTTTTGGAGCTATGATTTAACATTGTGCATTCCATTGTTTATCTTTTTTAAAATAAATATTGGCAAGATAGGCGTAGTGTCAATTATCTATGTTGGGTCAGTTTTATGTAACTTGTTATCATTGTTATTAACAAGTTTGTCAACTTCCACCTGTCATTTGTCGTTATCTCGTAACCGTAACTTCCCCATACCTTCTCCTGTAGCATGTCAACACCTTCCCTATGAGTTATATTAGTTTTATCACGTGATCATTCAGTGTACTCTGATGTCACCCCACGTGCCTACGAGACACGATATTAAGTTCCAAGTTTTCTCGCATGAGTTACTACAGTGACAGTTATTACGAGTTCGACAAATATTTGTCGTTTAGTTGCTATTAAATTGTGTATAGGAGTATAAAGCTGTTATTGGTAGTTGATTAATAATAAGCTGTGATTAAAATTATATATCATTACGTCAGATCTCTCGCACAACATAGGGCTTAGTATGAAAACATTGACGTAAGCGTAACGCTAGCGAGTCGATATGCCATCTCTGTCACACTACAAATTTACTAACCAAACAAACAATAAATATTTGAAATCGGTGCCAAGTAACCGACTGCACTAACCGGTAACGACTTCAAATATTTAGTTTTTGCTTTTTGAAGAAGGTTTTATTTTTTTTAGAAAAGATTTTTTTTTAGTTTCGATACAAATTATTCAGCTGATCGAACGTTCTTGTATGGGAAAATTAAAAAAAACGCGAAAATAGTTGTAAAATAAGACTGGCGTATAAAAGCAACAATTTTCGGCACGATACCCCAATTCTGAATAACAATCTGAAGGAATTACCACCGGTTATTTATTTTTTTGGATTTATTTGAAGATCTCTATCTATATCATCACGCCAGCTCCCTCGCGGGGTAGGCAGAGAGTACAGAGTTCCAACAGGTTCTTTCCTTACATACCTCTCTGGCTTCCTCCACTCTCATAGTTCGTCTCATACACACTCGCCGGTTACGGAGACTCTTGACTTGCCCTTCAGCTAAGACACGATCTATTTGGTCATGGTAAGATAGTCTAGGTCTTCCCCGGCACCTACATCCTTCCACTTTCGCATTGTATATCTGTTTTGTCATTCTTTCTTTTGGGTTCTTTCTATATGCCCGAACCAACGGAGCATACCTATGATGTCTATGGCTTAAGCAGTGTTTGGTTCGGTCAATCTGAGATGTGTGATCGTTTGTGGCATTATCACTTTCGCAAACGTTGCCCGTCACAAAGAACAATTCTTATATCGTGGGAGCATTTACTAATATAAAAATCACATGCAAAAACATCTAGACCACTACAAAACATTTATACGTCTTGGAGTCTTAATTATTTAAGCTGAATGGCCTACGGTTGGACTCATATTCGAAGCCATTATCAAAATCTTACCCGAAACATTCATTTTCAACAAATCCCACAACTCCTTTGCACCTCATCACGGAAACTTTCCAAACCAGTTACCACGACAATCCTGCGGAGTTTTAGTCCGCACGTACGGACAATTTCGAAATATAGATGCCGTGAGAGACAAAATTGAACTCTCGGAGTGCGCCAGAGCTAAAATGCCAAGTTTTGTTCCACTTCGCCGGGATTGTTCCATGTAAGTTTCGGGAACTTGGCTAAGTACGAAGCTTGAGCGCTTGTAAGTACCGGCTTCACTATCTCATGAGCTTTGGATAAATAGTGACAGGTCGTTAAACGTTTGGTTTAAGTTAGGTTATGCGTCTGTTTAAGTTCTTTCTTTCTCTTCTCGTTTCTATTTAAGTAAACTTTATCGTATATTAGAAATACTGGCTAGTAATATCGTTAGTTTTATCTATCTGTTGTCGCTTACGGCCGGTATCAATATTTTACCCAAGGATAGATTTGCCTACTACAGATATAATTTTGACATAACTTGTATGGAAAGTCTGTAAAAATTCTACTGCCAGTAAGCAAATGTATCCCTAAGTTGAATACTTGAACCGGCTATTAGTGCCTATCTCGTTACTTGTTCTATAAAAAAAAACTTTTTTGTTTTATGGTTGCTAGGAAACGATTTCTTATTGTTTTTTTACTAGTACTTTAACTAAGTTTAAATATTTATTTAATTCTTCTTGCACTATTGGTACAAAGGCGGACTTAATGCCTGAGGCATTATCTACCAGTCTACCTTAGTGTGATGCAGAAACGAGTGAAGTAGGTGCAGAACAATAGAACCAAAAAAAAATGTAGAAGAAAATAGGTAACATATATATAATTAGTAGAATAAATATTATATCGAACTGACATATAACGATATAATATAGATACAGATAAAAACATATATAATGTATACATATAATAATATAAATAATAAGTACACATATACATAAACTAAATTAATATTGAGATGATTCCGCCAAAGTTTTGTGCAGATAGATAATCCTGTACTTTACTTAGTAGTATTCAGTTTTATTTAATTACATATTCGTATTTTGTGTCATTTTTACATAGCAATGCTTTATCCATATTTTAATTTACATAAATATTGGGAACAATTTCTTTCCAACGAATGCAATTAATTACAAAAATAAGTAATTTTTGCACAATGATTTCAAAATTCCCGAAGTGCTTACCAGTCCTTCAACCTGGACCTCATTAACCAGAGAGATTTCTATCAACTAAGCTATCACTGCTACTAGTCACAGTAGTTACCTATCAAAAGTTGATATCATATCCATGACAAGCCCTTCACATGATGGGAATACCCCCACAACATAAGTCTCCAGTTAATTGCTTCAAAGTGAATTAAACTGATAAAATCTTGCGAAACTCCCTGATTTATTGCCGTGCCCAGAATTAGTATCAAAGAAGTAAAAACGTGTTAACCGACATCAATGTCGCATACCAAATTGTAACTTTATGTACGAGTAAATGAAGTTGAATTTTGAGAGTATTTTGCATGTTGTGTTTATGTTAAGTTAATCTGCGTTATTCCACTCAACGGTTGGGTGTCAGTTTACGATTATGGGTGTCGTGTGTGTTCCTACTTAATTGCTGAAGGAGTGGAATGATGACAACAAAAGCCCAGTAAAGGGTAAATCGACCTTTTTGGTTCTGAAACGAGAGTACAAACCCAATAAATCTTATTTTCAATTTGTTTAACAGTAGTTACCAAACCTTAATAAAGGTTTGGTCAAATAGACGACAGAGCGCGACGGGAGCGTGACAGAAGCGCTCCTCTACCTTTGGTCGTGACGTTTGCTGTCGCGCCGAGCAGGGCTGCGCTGTGTGGCGTCTCCCGTACATTTCGAAACCTTTTGTATTCAACCCTCTTTGCTCTGTGATTCGATCCATAGTTTCTACCTTGGTAGTGACAACTCAAAAAGTAAGAATTGGACAAATCAGCCTTTTTGGTAATAAAATTAGAGTGTTAACTTAATTAACTTGATTTGCGACATATGCCAATATTATGTAAGACCAGTGAATTATCTGTTAAATATTTAAGACCTATAAAATGACGCCGATCGAGGTAGAAAGATTTTTGATGGTCACCACGACCATATACCGGAAGACCTGCCATTGTTCGTTTTTCGGTATGTGGTCACTACTCGAAACCTTTATGTGGTCATCAGATCATCTACCCACAGGAAGACCCGCATAAAGGTGGATTAATAATACGGTTACCTTGATTACTACCGGTACGGTTTAAAAACTAGCTGCGGACAGCATAAAAACGTCAAGGTGATCTTTGTGGAAGGCCTGCAGTAAGCGTCTTTCGGCTGATATGGCCACTTAAGGTTCGGCACATAGCTGACGCAGCACAACGAGAGCGCGACGGTGGCGCGGCTTGAGGGGTTGTAATGAACTGTAAATGTACCGGATACGCCACACAGCGCAGCCCCGCTTGGCACTACAAGTAAGTTTTTCCAAAGTCTGATTGAAACGATTCTAAATAAAACGCACAGCACAAAGCCGGTCATAGCGGCTATATACTTTGGGGAGCCGTTGTCTGGCAGTGGTCGTCTTATGGCGGATGAAGGCACACAGAATCATGGCCATATCGACTAAAAAGTCGAGACATGTTCAAGACGTGAGGAATGTTGGAGTACTACGTGTGGACTATGGGTGTGTACCCATAGTCCACATATTACCAATCTCTAGACTTTGCTAAAACACCGTCACGCCTATATTCCCTAAGCGGGGGTGGCAGAGCCATTTTTCGCCGACAATGTTAGTTTCCATGTAATAGGGGGCTAGCCCATTGTCATATACAGGGCACAATTCCAGACTTCGAGCTCATACTGGGAAGTTTTCGTTAGAAAAACTACATTTGTCCGACCTAGGATTTGAACATTTTGCCTAAAACGATTTTATATAATCTACGTGAAAAGGGTAATTTCTGGTCGAGACGGGCTGCCGCAGACTGAACTTGATGCTGAATGTTTTTTCCCCATTTATGCTAGTCAGGCACTCAACATCCAGTCTACGGCAGGCATTCTAACTTATTAGAAAGTGATTCATCAGGTAACCTTAAAACTCTGGATGTGGCAGCCATCTTGAAACTCGCTGTAATAACAAGCTCCTTAATATTATACAGCCGCAGACAATTTAGCGCAGTGGTTAAAAGCTTATGCCGCTGCGCCCACTAGGTGTAATAGTAGCGGGTTCGATTCCCGCACGGAAAAAATCTTTGTCGTTGAAAAATCGTTGAAAAAATCGGTCTGGGTATTTTTATTGGTATAGTCATTGAGTTATTATGATATACCTACTAGAGAAGATATGCACATGAAAACGGCATTATCTATTAATATATATATATATATATATATATATATATATATATATATATATATATATATATATATATATATATATATATATATATATATATATATATATATATATATAAACGTTATAGAACGTTTTAAAAACAAGTTTTTTTAAAAATCATCAATGTTCCATCATCAGACCCTAAACACCATCTGGGTCTAAAGTACTTATCAAGACAAATCCAAAGAGCCCCGGGGTATATTAAATTGGTTGGCGGTTTCACTGGCCACTATTGGCTTCATCATCAGACCCTGATTACGAGATGGTATTATATGGTTATTCTATCTATCAATCTATATCATCACGCCCGATCCTTTGCAGGGTAGGCAAAGAGGACAGAGTTCCAACAGGTTCTTTGCTCACATACCTCTCCGGCTTCCTCCACTCTCATAGTTCGTCTCTCTCATAAGGTTATTAAGATTGAATCATACAATCCAACAAGCCTAAACACAAGGGGTTACGTTGCCAAAGCCAATCCAACAAGTCTAAACACAAGGGGGTTACGTTGTATAATTTACATGTTCCCTCCTGGCCATCCTCCGAATCCATCATTAGACCAGCTCCACGGTACCATATTATAGCATTGTCACCGACTTCACATACGTTCGAAAAATTTCAGCTCAATCGGATACCCGCAAGTACTTGAATAATGGATCACAAGATTTGAACCGGAAAGACAGACATACGTACGAATATTGCAAGTTAAATAAAAGCTTGTAAAACTAACATCCACTTAACCCGCGGTCATCAAGTGGCGAGCCATTTTTGTTTGACATAACTTCTCTCAGAGGCGCTCGTAGCGCTGTGTGACCGCGGTGTTCTTACCGATCACCAAGATTAAGCAGCGTTCGACTCGGTCGGCCTGAGATGGGTGACCGTTTGTATCATTTTCATATTCGAGCGTTTCCGTGCTTAGGAAAATAAACATATAATCAATCTAGCATATTAATATATATTTTATCTAAATTTGACGAAGCTCAAAAATTGTAGTTATTTGGAACAAAATCATAAAGATTTAGGATAATAATTATACCATGAAATGATCAAGTAATTCCATCAGATATTACTAAAAATTTTACTAAAGATTTTCTAAAAGAACCAGCTTAATAATCCAAACAATTTAATCCGTAAAATATTATACAACAAAAACGTACGCAATTAACGTAATCGGAAAAAAGCGTTCAAATTTTTAAAGGGATATTTCAGCAAGAATCTAGCTCTGATTTTTTTCTGGCGCACAGCTAATGGAGACAGGGAGTTTACTCCACATTAAAAATGTCAAACTCAAATAATTTATTTTGTGTAAACCCTGCGCGAGTACTTTTTTCTAATCTACCACCGGATCGGAACGCGGCCTCCACTGAGAAGATCCGACGAAGAAACTTAGCGGGCTTGTCTTTTTTATTTAATTCTCTTCCTCTTTTTTCCTTTCTGTTATTTTTTCTATAAAATTGTGTAAGTACAATGTTTAGGTTATAATTCAGAAGTTTACAATTTAGCTCCAGTGTGATGCCTTCCAACGGAGATATGATGTTATTTCTAGGAAGTAATGGTCTACAAGATTCCAGATGGACCCATCCCCACAAGCAGCACCCGTTCACGAGTATGACTACTGAAACAGCCATCACTCCCCTCGACCACATTGGAGGGAGGGGATCCGCTCCAGACAGCCACCGCAAGCAAAGACATTATAGTGAACATGACCAAACCAGAACCCGAAAGACGGTACACTCCCTCTCTCTCTCTCTCTCTCTTTCCCTGATATATGGGCTAGCTGTCTTGATAAGCTTTGGTACAACGCTTGCCAGTCGCGTTTTCACTTGAAATGTATTTCCGGAGAGCGAAGTGGTCGCTAAAAGTAAACTACAAATAAATATTTTACGGAAGCACTTAGCCTTGCCCTTCTATAAGCCAATTTGTAATGTTTTATTGTGCCGAGTTCTACTTGCGTCTCGCTTTATTTTAATGTTAAAAGTATAAGTTTTGAGTTACTGCCAAGTTTTTGCAAGTGGGTTTGCCAAGCGAGTTTAGATCCCACTGCCATACACTGATTGTAGAAAAATGCAGCGTAATTATGCAGAATGAAATATAAATGTACTTAATTATCATAAATTAGCGGCTAACCCCAACTGCATCTGAGTATGTATCTTATAGATGATAGTGCACGTGTTATTTTGATGTAAAAGTTATATTCCTGAACAGTTTAATCAAAATCAGTTTAGTAGTTTTTACGTGAAAGACCCACATACAGTAAATTATGCACGTTCTGTGTTGGAGGTTATTTGTTATTTGTTGAGTGTTTAAACTGTAGAGGTAGCCTAGAGGAGCCGGTACTGTCGTGTACATGTCCTTGGTTTGATTTCACATTCTTCGTTATGTTAATTTGTGTTATATGGATTCGAGCTCTAAGACAATATAGATACACATTCTTCACTATAAATATAATTGTATTTTATTTATAAATTTATTTGCAGTGTATTCCTTACATTATTTAATATTGTTTCTGTCTTTTTCTGAGGTGTGTGCTGTTTTATATATGTCAGTTTTTTCTGTATACTTATTTTTTTACTATCTTGATATTTTATGTATATATATACATATATGTGTATATATATACACATATATATATATATATATATATATATATATATATAAATATATATATATATATATATATATGTTTTTTTTTATTTATTTATTCAGAATGGTACACCAACAGCACACATATTATTACATTCGTACAATCATTTATCAGAATACAATCCTGATACGTGAGCCAATAACAGGTGTACACAACATTGGCTAGTTGCTTGCAGATCTTAAAACAATACATTAATCACGAGCACAATAAATATGAATAATATGTGGTTGGAAATATAATATAAAAAATGCAGAATTAATTCAACACAATGGTGTCAAGTCATAATTATAAAAAAATTCGTTGAAATTAAAATTAAAATTGAATCCACTTAAATCATCATTATAATTCATAATATTCTTTCGTAAAAAAATTAAAATATCGATATTGAATCAAATTATATTATTTTAAATAAAAAAAAAAAAATTCTACAAAAAAGAAACAAAAACGAAAGATATTATTAAAATGATAATATTGTATTGAAGTACATTTATTTAAAATAATAATGTTGTGTATATAATAGCTCATATCGACAATAATAGTTTCAGCACTTTACGTTTTAGGTTGGGTAATGAATCATAAAAAATATCAATGTCTATTTTAGAATTTAAACGGTTGTATTCGTTGCACATTCTGGTTAAAGGGGCATTCAGTCCAAGGTTAGATTTTACAGCGCAAGTGTGGAAAAGTTTTTCTATAGGATGTCGTGGAAGTCTAGAGGGAACATTTAGGTGTATAAGTTTTAGGAGGTCGGCAGAATTATTTAATTTGTTGTTTAAGCAATTGTGCAACATACCCAAGTCACTCAACTTACGTCGATTGCGCAAAGATGTAAGTCCAAAAAATGACAGCCGAGTGTTATAGTCGCTTCGATGACTGATGCCAGGCGAAATAAATGCTAAGTGTTTTGTAAAAATCCGTTGAACTTTTTCGATCCTCTGTGAATGCAGACTATAAAACGGGCTCCAAACACTGGATGCGTACTCCAGATGACTACGCACTAACGCGTTGTACAGAATTATTTTGGTCTTTGCGTGTTTGAACCCTCTTGTGTTTCTTTTCAAGAATCCTAACATTTTTGCGCCCTTTTGTACTACTGCATCAATGTGTGCCGTAAAACGAAGCTTACTATCCATCACCACCCCTAAGTCTTTTATGAGAGTAGTTTTCTGTAGCCCAACACTACCAATCGTGTACCCAGAATCAATTCGCTTTTTCCTCCTCGAGAATCTCATGTGATAGCATTTGGCAATATTAAGCTCCATTTGATTAATTTGACACCACTTTTCTATCCTTGCAAGATCGTCTTGAACTAATTTTATGTCATTGTATGAATGTAGTGTTTTGTATAATTTCAAGTCGTCCGCAAAAAGTAATGACTTGCAGTGAACGATTTGATGCGTGATATCGTTTATAAATATGGAAAATAGGACAGGTCCAAGGTGAGATCCTTGTGGCACTCCAGAAATAGCTACATAGGGCAAGGATTCATATCCATTCAGTATAACTGATTGGAGTCTTTTTGCCAGATAAGATTGAAACCAATTTAACAAGGACCCCTGAATACCGAAATGTTCAAGTTTCTTCAACAGAATTTTGTGACTAACTTTATCGAAAGCGTTAGAAAA
The DNA here is from genome assembly GCA_905147815.2 of Phalera bucephala. Classification (NCBI taxonomy): domain Eukaryota; kingdom Metazoa; phylum Arthropoda; class Insecta; order Lepidoptera; family Notodontidae; genus Phalera; species Phalera bucephala. The sequence goes on along the minus strand of LR990615.1, from coordinate 34,722,433 downwards.
GTCCGCATAAATAACATCTACCTCACGGCCCTGATCTAACTCCCCCGACAAGTCAGAAGTGAAGTTAAGTAGATTAGTTACAGTTGAGCATCTTGACCTAAATCCGTGCTGATTGGGTGAAAGAGACGCGTCTACGTGGTTAGTAAGGATAGGACAGACGAGAGATTCGAAGAGTTTAGAAAAACATGATAGAACTGCAATGGGGCGATAATTTGCGGTATTTTTTTGATCACCTTTTTGGTTTATGGTTTTTGATTTATGTGTATGTATTTATGTTACCAGGATTATGGTTTTTGAAAGGGAAGAAACCAGAACGAATGTAAGGATTGTGGTTGGTAACGATGTGCTGGAGCAAGTGAATGAGTTTGTATATCTTGGATGCGCCTTCAGTAAGGATGGGAAATACACCGCTGACATAGAGAGAAGAGTGAGTGCAGGGAACAGAGTGAATGGTGCGATGGGAAAGCTACTCGGGAGCCGGCACTTAAGCCATAAGGCGCAGCTGGCCATACATAACGGAGTTCTTGTCCCAACGCTGTTATATGGTAGCGAGAGCTGGGTATGTAAGAAGGAGAATGAAAGTAGGATAAATGCGGTAGAAATGCGAGCTCTGCGGAAGATGTGCGGAGTGAAGCTGACCGACCACATTAGCAACAGCATAGTAAGACAGCGAGTAGGTATGAAAGATAGTATCGGTGTAAAGATGAGAAAGGGCATGCTCCGTTGGTTCGGGCATATAGAAAGAATGCCAGAGGAAAGAATGACAAAACAGATATACAATGTGAAAGTGGAAGGATGCAGGTACCGGGGAAGACCTAGACTATCTTACCACGACCAAATAAACCGAGTCTTATCTGATGGAAAAGTCAAGAGTCTCCGTAACCGGCGAGCGTGTATGAGACGAACTATGAGAGTCGAGGAAGCCAGAGAGGTATGTAAGGAAAGAACCTGTTGGAACTCTGTACTCTCTGCCTACCCCGCAAGGGTTCTGGCGTGAGGTTATAGATAGATAGATAGATAGACCTTTTTGGTACAACGGAGTGATTCTCGCTTTCTTCCATTCATTTGGAAATCGTCCATCACGTAGGGAACGATTGAATATAAAGCACAACGGAAGCGCGAGTGCTGATCCACACCGTTTAACGAAAACTGAAGGTAGAGAGTCGGGGCCAGCACTTTTGAAAGCACTGATTGCCTTAATTTTATTTTTAACTTGACGTTCCGTAAATTGAATAACTGAAATGCACTTGTCGGGAACGTTACAGTAAGCAGAACGAGTTGGACGGGTAGCCGAACTGAATGTGGAGGAAAATTGGCGTGCGAAGAGATTTACAATCTCTGATCCAGTATCAGCTGTTTCATCTCCGCAGTGCATCTCTACGGGGATGGATGACCTATTGCTATTTCTGTCTTTGATATAACTCCAAAAGGCTTTGGGATTCCTCACAATGTCAGCCTCGACGTTATGCTTATACTTCGACTGGCAATCGTCATACAATTTGTGGCAATGGTTACGAAGCACTTCATATGATATTAAGTCTCTTGGGTTACCATATTTGCGATATTTTTGTCTTAGTTTGTCTTTCTCAGATAGCCGTCTGATTAGTGCTTTGCTAAACCATGGCGGGAATTTTAATTTAGATTTATTATGCAAAGGGACAGCTGTATCTATTATGCTTTTCAGATTGTCGTATAGTGCTGAAACCATTTCGTTTACATTATTCAGTGCAGATAATATTCCGATCCAGTCAACTTTTTTCAACTCATTACATATTTTATTATAGTCAGCTTTAAAATAATTATATCTCCTATTTATCTTTGGTTCTGTGTATTTATTTGGATGAGAAAAAGGCAAGCTAATCGACAGGCTTGGGTGTTTAGTGTCGAGTTTGCTGAGGACGTCTGGAGATTCTTTCACTAAGAGATTAGGCAAGTTGCTAAATACGAGGTCCAGAACTCTGTCATCTATATTACGCACATCGTTAAATTGTAGCATATTGCTCAATGACATGAAGTCAACTACAGAATAGCCCAAAGAATTGTCATAGTTAGCAGGAGATGTGTATGATGCGTCGCTAGTTTTAGTCCATTTAAGAAAGTTCAAATTAAAGTCGCCTAGTAATATAACATCGTCGAAGGTACATAGTACAGTATTTATATTGTCAAGGAACCTATTAAGAACGTCCAAACGAAGCGGAGGCGGCAAGTATACGGTGCAGATAGCAATTTTTTTTGTTTTATTATTTATATTCAGGTACACTATAACCCATAAATCCTCGCGATCGGTTTCCCAGGAAGTTATTCGCAAGGATGGAATGTCCCGTGAGATGGCAATTAGTACCCCACCGCCGTCTTTCTTGGACGTTCCTGCATAGTCACGATCTCTTCGATGTACGACATACCGAGAATCAACAAATTCGCTGTTGTTTATGTTTGAATTGAGCCATGTTTCGGTAAAAACTATGATATGATAGTTTGATTGTAATATGTTCTTATGGATTTCGCCTGTTTTGGTTCTGATACCACGAACATTTTGATAATAAATATTTAATGAATCGAATGTCATTGTTAAACCTAACAACATTGACAAGAAATACATACAGATGATCAAACAATAAGTCTCAGGCTATCCAGATTACGCATTATAAGTGCTTGATGGGATTCGTCTTTCCGGACATAGATTCTTCCATTGCGAACCCATACGAATTTATATTTCAATTCTTTACATTTCTTGCGGGTTGCCGCATGTAAATATTTGTTTTCCGGAGTAAGATGCTCGGAAACGAAAATGGCACTACGAGTTCCTCCAATTCCCAGATGATGAGAGTTAAGCTTATCATTTTGATTTTTCTTATTAAATTTTGCAACAGCAGAGAGGACAACATCACGTGTACGTTGGTTCCGGAGTTGGACAATGATGGAGCGGGGTTAAGTGTTGTCTTGATTCAATTTGGCGACTCTTGTTGCACTGCATACGTCATTGTCACTAAGCTGGCAATCAATAACCTTCGTGAGCTGATTGAAGGTGTCGAATAAGTTTTCAGATGAATGCTGCGGGAGTCCGTTGATTTCTATGTTATTATCACGCATACGCTGCTCGGTCAAGCTTAATCTGGATGATATGTCCTTTACAGTGGATTGAAGTGCCAAGTTATCAGATTCCAATTTTGTTATAATGTTTGCTTTGGCTTCTAAAGTATTTTTCATTGACTCATATTGATCATTATAAAATTGGAGGGATTTTTTTAGACACTCCAGCTCGCGGGTCACCTGTGTTTGAACTATTACTGTGATTTCCTCCTTAAATAATTGCCTAATGTCATCGAGGGTAATTCCAGATTCTAGACGATCCGCCGTGTGCCGTTGTTGTTTACATCTCATCGTAACATTGGAGGACGGCGACTCGTTCGAGACTTCAACACTACTTCCGGTCTCGGTTGGTGAATTAGGACGTATGGAGCGGACGGGTGTGTTAGAATTGTCCGATTTGGGGAGTTTGTTACTACATTCGGGACATTGCCAAGTGCGTAAATTGTCGTTACTCATACGTTGAAATCGTTTTTCTGATATACCAGCGCACAGCAAATCGTATTTTGTTTTGCATGTTAAACATGACAGAAGATTTTTAACATTAATTATAACTTGCTTACATCCACCACACAATTTATTCGATGAAGCCATAGTGACCAGTTATAGAAAATGACACGACAAAAAGAGCTCTCCAGCGAGGTTCGATCGTTCGACCTCAATCGTTCACCCAGCCGCTTGACCAGTGTGCTATGCAGTTATTAGATTGCAATCGCCAATAATGCAATCAGTTAAGTCATCGTCGAAGTTTAATGTAGCTGTGTGGGTTTTGCTAATAGTAATGAGTTCAAAGTCCAATATCCAGCGGACAGGGCGTTTTTTCGCAACGGTTTAATGCACTACGAAATTTAAAAATACACCTATTTATGATTGTTCGTGAACGTTAATTTTAATCATATATTGCTATTTGTGGATTATACCAGTTATATATTGAATTTTGCCAAAAACTTCTTCATGTTTTATGTTGTTTTCGTAAATGTTTTACACTTAGCACTTCACTTGATTTGTGTTTTAAATACCAAATGAGAACTGTCACAAACACTTTCACGTGCGATTTACGGTATATTTGTTCGATATAGGTGAATTCAACCACTATTATGCATTAAATTTATTTTTTGAGAATTTCGAATACGCAAGCGATGTTTACTGTGAGGGCAGTCACGGGTACACATATATATATATATATGTGTACCCGTGACGCCCCTTACAAAGGTTCTGCCAGAATACCAGCGCTACATTATAGCCATAGTGCAGCAATATGCTGAGGCAGAGTCCTGTTTGGCCCCACACAATTGTGCCTTTCTTTACATAACTGCCTGTTTACTCTGTATTGTAGTGTGTTGGTCAAATAAATGTTTTTTCTTTCTTTCTTACATACAACACCTCAATTTTTTTTGTTTTTTTAATATTAATGAGATTTGCTAATACCGTCATAACAATCTTAAAAGAGACAATAAACGATAAAAATATATTTATTAACATCATAACAATACTACAGGACCTTTAAATTAAAACAAAACGACATATAAATCCGTTACATTAGGCTTATATCCAACTGAGCTGATTTCAAGCTCAGAAAATAATCGTAAAGCACATAGATACAAAAGAAATATTCCATTTCTCGGCGGATAAACACATAAGCTCGTATTCAAAAAACCGTAAAACGGCCGAGATAATGTAACAGCGGGACGCTGAACCCCAGAAAATTGTAATAAAAGAATAAATACACTTCATACAATATGATACTTGAGACTGGTTTAGGAAAACTGTCGTAAGTGACTATTTCGGTTTTGGCAATTTTTTTAGTTGTCGCTAATAAAGCTTGGCTCAATGACTACAACATTAAGTGTCAACTGGGACGTACTCCATGTTGTACCTCCCAGAGGCGCCCAAATATAAAAATGACACAATCACTCATCTGAGACCGACCGAGCCGAACACTGTTTAACTTTCATGATCGCTTGATGATTGCCTCGTTGGTATAGTGGCGAATAATGTGCTTTGCGATCACGAGGTCCTGGGTTCAACTCCTGGGTCGGATAAATGTATTTTTTCTAATGTAAAATTCTCAGTATCAGTCCGGAGTCTGGAATCGTGCCCGGTATATGGCAATAGGCTCGACCCATATTACATGGGCCCTATCGTTGGTCGCGAAAAGTGGGTGTACTCCGTACACCTCCGCCAACTTCGCTTGGGGAATATAGGCGTGACGGCGTCCGCACAGTGCTCACACAAACACGCACTAACGCCTCTCTCTATGTCTATCTCGCCTTCTATGTTTACTTCATTATTATTATTATATATGTATATTGCTGAGATTCAGGGTTTCACCCGGACCTTCGCAAAGCTTCGATGGGGACATGGGTCCAACACGTAGAGGCCCTTTGTGAAAAGTTAATGTTATGTACGCCTGTTGGATGGAATAATTGTGGGTTCGATTCTCGCACGGGACAAAAAATGTGGGACCCACAAATATTTTTTTTTGGTCTGGGACTTTGTGTATGAATTTTCATATTTGTAAAAACACCCACGACACAGAAATATAGCTAGTGCGGAGCTGCATTAAAAAAAAACTGAAAAGAAGAAACAAAAGGCAAACTAATCCCAGCAGGTGTAAGGACCATTGTAAATTATGAAAAGAAAACAATGAGTAAGTGGTACCCGTGGCCGGCGGTGACTCGCCGCTTACTAGATGGTCCCTCAAACGGTCGTCGAAAGACAACTGAGGAGAGGTGTCGAGAGGTGGGTTGTGGTTTCTCCGAAGTCAGTCGCGGCGTTATGTCCTTCAACACTTCCCCTCCTGGAGTATATCGACGAACAAAGGCTTACCTGCATTTTGTGGCTTATAATATTATATTTATTGTATACGACCACATAGGAAATTGTCGCTTTTACGAATATGGAACTCAAGTCTTTTCGCAGCGTTCCGTTGGCCCGTCTGTTTATGTACCTGTTTACTTTATCAGAAGAACAACAATATTTGTGTTTGCACAACAACCGCCGGGTAAATGATTCCGCTGATGTTTGTATTTGAAGCGACATGATTAGGGTCCGATTCTTTTGTGCCATCTAATTGGATGAAGAAATTCTTGGAAGTAATATAATTGGATGTCATGGACAAATCAAGAGTCTACGTCATAGGTAAGCTTGTATAAGATGAACTGTGACAGTCGGGCACACGAGAAATGTCTAAAATTTTGGGAGTTTATACTCTCTGCTATGGTCATGCCTAAGAATATACATAATAACTGGAAAATCTAGATGCAACTTATCACATTAGACTGCACTTTTAAAGTCTGCTATATAAAAATAACTTAAGGCTTAGAAAATGTAGGTAACAATTTTTCTTAATAGTAATTATTGTCAAAAAGATATTTTGTATAGATAATTCTTAGCTCCGACTTCATGTTGAGCGTATTAATAAGCACAAACCTTTGAGAAATTATCATAGGAAAGTATTAAAATAAGTATTTGAGTATTTTTATTTAAAAAAAAAACGTAGCACCACACCAGGATTTATTCCTGTGTCGTGGATGCGTTTACAAACATGAATTTTCACATATACAAATACCCAGACTGAAATAAATGATTGTGGGTCACACAAAGATTTGCCCGTGCGAGAACCGAATCCGCGACTATTCGACCCCGTGGGTAGAACGGTTTAAGCTCTTAACCACTACGTCAAATCGTCCGTTGTTAAGAGAACACAAAACTTAGCGAAAAGCAAGCAAGTGGAGGAATATAGCACGCAAGTATTTACTAAATTATGATAAACAAATAACTAAAAATATCAGGGTTTAACTATCTACTCTTCAAAATACACGTCTAAATCTGTCTTCCATATACGTAAGGTCATGTTTATTTCCCGTACGAAAAACCAGCAAAAATATCAAAATTTGTGCTCGATGGAACAATCAGGCGGGTCGGAAATAAAGGAATACAAGACGGGACTTATTACTGACCGGATATTTCCTTATGTCGATCAGCTCTAGTAATACCTGCTGTAGGAAATAACGTTTAGGCAATGCTATCGGAATGAAAGGTCAGCATAAAAAGCAGGTTTGAAAAAATAATCATCTTAACGTATCAGCGACTACAGAATTGTTGTTTGAGTCATTCATGTTTCTGTACTCTCAGTGAAAGATGATACAAGTCGAAAATCATGGTTTTGAGAAAATCGGCTTTATAGTTTTAACAGTTCCTCTCACTTTTTCTACTGCACTTAATTGAATTTTAAAAATTGTTAAAAATTATTTAACTCTAAGACTCAAGAAATTATTTTGTGTTTTCTATACTATATTAACTAAAATGTACACTTATACTGTTAAACATGCAGGTTTTTTTTCCTACTTTTTGTGTAAATTAATGTTAATTTATATAGTTACACACTTGGTTTTGGTTTAGTGTCGAAGTTATGCGGAGTGATATACGAGTATGTAAGTGTTGGACACATACAACCCTGTTTAAAAATGGATTCATCTATTGAACAACACTGATGTAGACTGATTAATCTATTCCTGCTGATCCTGTAAAGTCTAATTGAAACAGTTACTCGAAAAAAAACTGGAACAATGAGTTCAGTTCACCAAAAAACTTTCTCGTTTTAAGCCTTAGGAAAATGGGGATCGGATTGAAAAAAGCAGATTTTATTCTGATGCATAATGTGTAAAAATATCAAAAGTGGTATAACTCGAGTTGTATCAGCTTTCAGATTTACTAAAGTGTCGGGAACTGAGGGTTTAGTACCTAAATTTTGACGTTAGAGAGACGCTAGCGAGTAATAGCGCCGTCACGTTCATGTTTTTTAGTAAATTTGTAGTATGATGAACAGCTGACGTCAATCTTTTCGTGCAAAGCCCGCAAGAGGGTTGAACACAAACCATTTTGACGTTATCGGAACGTCATCGAGAAAGCGTACTGTAAAATCTTTATTTTGTAGCGTATAGCGTATTATGTTAAAGCGTAGCGTGTTGTGCCTGACGAGCTTGAGGTATTGCTGCTTTGTAGACCCTATCTGACTACCGTCTCTGGGGTTCTGGTTTGGTCATGCTCACTATAATGTCTTTGCTTGCGGTGGCTGTCTGGCGCCGGTCACTCCCTTCCCTCCAATATGGTCAAGGTGTGTGATGGCTGTTCCAGTAGTCATACTCGTGAACGGGTGCTGCTTGTGGGGACTGGTCCATCTGGAATCCTTAAGACACTTTTTATAAATAACTTCATTAGTCTCATATCTCGGTCGTACGGCATCACACTGGAGCTAGAGTGCAAGCTATTTAATTGTAACCTAAACATTGTATTCACACAATATGATAAAAAAATTGAAAGAAAAAAAGAGAAAGAGAATTAAATTAAAAAATACAAGCCCGCTAAGTTTCTTTCCCGGGTCTTCTCAGTGGAGGCCGCGTTCCGATCCGATGGTAGATTTGTAGTTAAATTAGATTTAAAAAAAATGTAAATTGACTATTTGTAAGCACCCCCGCAGGGCTTATACAAAATAAATTGTTTGAGTTTGTATATTTGTAGTGTGAAAAAGATGGCATTTTAAATAAACAGTGTCATGTTACCGTAAACCTGTTTATGCTAAGCACTCAGGATAGTATTCGCTTCCCAAATTTTGAAAGTCTTACGGCCTGTTTCATTATTCAAATCAAGGATAGATTTGCGCATCGCTTGGTGATCACGAGGTCCTGGGTTTATATCCTAGGTCGGACAAATGAAGTTTTTCTAACGAATAAACTTCCCAGGACGAGTCCGGAATCTGGAATTGTGCCCGGTATGTCAATAGGCTCGCCCCCTATTACATGAGACGTAACGTCGTCGGCGAAACGTGGGTCTACTCAGTACACCTCTGCCACCCCCCTTGGGGAATATAGGGGTGACGAAAGATTTGCCTACTACGGATAGAATGTTGACATATTTTGTATGGAAAATCTGTCAAAATTCTGCTGACTGTAAGCGAACCTATCCTTGAATATTGAAACCGGCGATCAGTGGCGCTATCATGAACTCCTATTTCCAGACAGCGATTTGGTATGTGTGAACATTTTCACACATACCAAATTGCAATGCAGTTCCATCGCAATGCAGGCCAATTCCAGTCCCTAGCCTGTCAGCAGTAACGCAACATTTTAAGCTTCTTATTATGACAAAATACGATTTGAAACTTGACCATTTTAAACATAATATATTCAAGAATTTTTCATACATTTATTTCTACAGAATTAATTAAGTTCAATATTTTTTAGTGTTTGATATATAAAATTGATAATTTAGAATTGATTTAATGATTATGTGGTCTAAACATATATAAGAAGAATAAAAGAATACTTGATTAAAAAAAATGAGGATTATTCTAAATGACACTTCACAAATTATTTAGAAAGAAGACGGTTAGTCCATATTAGGAACCAAATTAGGTAAATAATGCAGTTAGCGCCCGACAGAGAATTAGCACTTGTCCGGTTTTATATAAATTCATAATACGAGGGCAGATTGTATTTAAAAGTGGCGACATTTACAAATTTTGTAAGAAAAAAATGCCTTGACGAATTTTTAGGTATTTAAAACAATTTTTAAATACCTAAAAATTTGTCAAGGGATTTTTTTAGGGGTAAATTAATGAAAATTCAATGATCTCATCAATTTTTTTTTGCGGTTGGAAAAAATACTATCAAACAAATGCTTTTATACAAAATATGTGATGTCCTCCTTTTATTCAAATGTATAGAGTGGGAATACCTTTTAAAAAATCAAAGTATGCTAAAAGTATCTTAAACAACACTAACGTTTTGAATTTATTCTTAGCGCTTCAGCTACTTTTGGCATAACGTAAATCGTTAAAAAAGGGTCTTCCGGTCCGAGTCTTATCTGAAGGACAAGTCAAGAGTCTCCGTAACCGGCGAGCGTGTATGAAACGAACTATGACAGTGGAGGAAGCCAGAGAGGTATGTAAGATAAGAACCTATTGGAACTCTGTACTCTCTGATTACCCCGCAAGGGCGTATCTGGCGTGATGATATAGTATAGTAGTAGTTAAAAAAGAGATTTTAGGAACAAGTATCTTTCAAATATTTTGAACACTAAGAAAATGAATTAAGTACAAAAGTAAAATTCAGTACCAAATAAATGTCATCCTTGCATGCATTAATAATATTTTTGTTTATGTAAACCGATGTAATTGTTTGTAATGATAACTTAACAAAATGTCATAAATTAATTCATAACAATGTACAGGAACAGGAAATTCTGAAAAGTCTTTAACTTTCTTTGCTGCTCTTACTTTCATTTTTTTTTATATAGCATACCAGTATGTCGCTTGAAGCGTAAAAATGAAACGCAAGCCTAACGTGGGTCGTTCATTTTTAGAGTCTCGTACCTCAATAGATAGGAACGAAACCCTTATAGGAACACTTTTTTATCCGTCATTTATATGTCTGTCCGACGACTAAATCTCTCTTTTTCGGCAGCATGTCTCTACCAGTTCGCGAGAAAAGTGAAATTTCAACTGTACACTTCTGAATCGAGTGTAAACTTATGTCTCAGGTCCACACTTCCTTGTTGGTGTATGACAAAAAATATGGAAACTGAAAACTCCTAGTTAACCTAAATAATCATGATATCATAAAATTTGGCAAGAAGCAAGCTTGTATAGGATGGAGAGAACTATGCTCGGCGTTTCTATATGTGATCAAATCAGGAATGAGAGGACATAGCCCTTAAGATTAGCAAGCTGAAGTGGCAATGGGCGGGACATATAGCGCGAAGATCGGACGGGCGTTGGAGAAGAAAGATTCTAGAGTGGAGACCACGTATTGGCAAGCGCAGCGTGGGACGACCGCCTGCCAGATGGATCGATGATCTTGTGAAAATCGCAGGAACTCGTTGGATGCAGGTGGCATCGGACCGGTTACGCTGGAAAGCGGTTGGGGAGGCCTATGTTCAGCAGTGGACAAGTATAGGCTGAGATGATGATGATGATGAAGCTTTTATAGTCCAAGTATAAGAAACAATCCGATGCATGTTAATTTTTGATGACATCACAATTTTTTTGCGCGATAAAAAAATTAAAATAGCGACGACATCTAGTGGCCTTTATACGGAACCTTCAAAGCGCGAGTGCCACTCCCGATTGACCGATTATTTTCTATCCGATTGGAGTGTTAGGAAATAGAGGATATGTTATAGACACTTCTCGCCGTGTTTACTTGCTGGCGTCTGTGATAATATTTGCTTTCATTTTTTCTCATATTGTAAGATTATTTCGCAACTCCACGTTTTTTATGATGACTCGTGGATGTTAGTTAACTGCTTGTTTCCTTGTATGTGTGATATGTGTATTATGTGGTGTTTAGACTATATATTATGGAGTGTATACTATGCCGTTTTGTGAATCTATGTATTATTTATCTATCTATCTATGCCAGATCCATTGCAGGGTAGGCAGAGATAAGGTACTGAGTTCTAACAGGTTTTTCTCTTTACAGACCAACCAGCCAATTTGAACATCCTAGGGTCCAGACCCAGAGGGCGGCCGAAAACAAGATGGGCATACGTGGTCACGAAGAACCTTGCGTATTTGCAATGCCTCCGAACACGACACATCCGACAGAGCGAAGTGGAAGAAAAAAATAGGAAGGCAGACCCACCATCTGACGGAAATAGTTATTGCCAAAGAGAGAGAAATATACCTATCTGGCTTCTTCCACTTTACTTGCTATAATTTATCAAAATGTATTTACTAATAATAACTGGCCTTTGATCTAGTGCCACATGGTTCGGCTGGCGGTCATGACGTCATGGGGTTGAATCCTACGTCGACTAAAAAAAATATTGGGGTTATTCTATCGAAATATTCTAAGTTGCAGTCCGGAGTCTGGAATTTAAGGGGAACAAAAATTATCTACGATACAACTATGGACATATAGAAGATATTTTTTACCTAACCTTAATAATTACAAATTTATAAGTATTAGAAACATGAATCTAATGTCATTATTTTGTTGTGACCTTAAGTTTGCATCGAGGCCGGGGGGCGGCGTGGGGGGGGAGGGCACTGCGTAGAATAACCGAAACCGGTGCTCTCGCTCCTTCCTATCAATCTTTAGCACTAGAACTGTTACAAAAAAACACCGTCCGACTTTAAAAAGCAAAAAAATAAATATTTGGTGTCGGTGCCAGTTGGAACCGTTGGTTAGTGGTCACCGACTTCAAATTTTTATTTTATTGCTTTTTGAAGACGATATTCCTTTTTTCAAAGATTTATTTTATAATTTTAAGTGAGGAGTGAATTTATTATTTACATTTATAAACCCATATTATTTTATTTTACTAAATTCAACAGGATCGATATAATACCCATAATAGCTGAATTTACACATTCGTGCTGTTTGCCGTCAAGAACTCCTGTGGTATATCTTCAAATTCCAAGATCCAACGCTGATGGAATCAAATGGGACCACTTCGGAGCTATGCTAAACCCAATGCAAAAAGAATCATCCAAATCGGTTAACAATTGACTGAAATATCGGTGAACATACATAAAAAAGCATACGAACATAGAACCTCCTCCTTTTTGAAGTCGGTTAAAAAAGCGACTCGCTCACACACGTTTCACGTTAAAACCAATGCCCGAGTGAACTAACACAAACCCCACCCAATTTTTTAAATTTAGAATTAGGCTACATCACATATCGCAAAGGATCTATCGTAATGATATAGATAGATAGACCGTTACATCACAATGGAGGCGCTCGTAGCGCTGTGCGACCGCGGTGTTCTAACTAATCACCAAGCTAAGCAGCGTTCAACATGGTCGGCCTGAGATGGGTGACCGTTTGTGGCATTTTCATATTCGAGCGTCTCCGTGCTTCGGAAGGCGGCTTGACAATTTCCAACAGCAGGTGGCCACAAACCTGCCTCCACCAATCCGCACTGGGTCCGCGTGGTGGAGTATGACCTAATCTCTCTCACCTCGATTTGTGAGAGAAGGCCTTTGCCCAGCAGTGGGCAGTATAGGCTGATATTATTATTATACATCACAATGAATGATAAGGGTTCTAAAATCTGAATTTAATAACTTGTAGTTAAAGTTTGAATTGGAACACACAACTCTACAGTTAACAAAATGTCGTTTGTTATCACCAAACGAACACACTTATTCACTGCTATAAATTCTGTGCCCTGGTAATGATTTACCGGAATTTATAAATCATGCTTTTAAACTCAAACTGAAATAATTTATTTTGTATAAACTCTACAGGGTACTTATAAATTGCCAGTTTACATTTTATATATAATCTAACCACTAAGCTACCACCGGATCGGAACGCGGCCTCCACTGAGTAGATCCAGCGAAAAACTCAGCGGGCTTGCTTTTTTTATTTAATTTACTTCCTCTTTTTTCTAGTTTTAATAATATCGTGTGAGTACTACGTTTAGGTAACAATTAAATAGTTTAAGATCTCCAGTGTAATGGTTTATGATCGAGATATGAGACTAATGATGTTATTTCTAAAGTGTAAGTGTCTAAAGGATTCAGTATTGACCAGTCCCCACAAGCAGCATTAGTTCACGAGTCTGACTACTGGAACAGCCATCACTCCCCTCGACCCATATTTGAGAAAAGGAAGTGACCCACGCCAGGAAGCCACCGCAAGCAAAGACATTTTAGTGAGCATGACTAAACCAATTTAAATACGAGTAAGTTTTCCTTTCGTTTTAGAAGCAAAATATCTTCATCATAGTTCAAGGTATGAAAATAATACTTATTTAGCAAAATATTCAGGCTAATTTACCGCTAAAAGCGGCTTAAATTTCCGGCGATTTATTTTTGAATAAAACGTGGCCGACGACAATGTGTTATCATTAGGCAGAGTGGACTTGCGACCTTATTTACGCATCACACTGATGGACGATTTAGCGCAGTAGTTAAGAGCTTAAGCCGCTTCGCCCGCTGTGTCTTATAGTCGCGGGTTCGATTCCCACACGGGATAAATCTTTGTGTGACCCACAATTATTTGTTTCGGTCTGGGTATTTAAATTTTCATGTCTGTAAAGGCACCCAAAACACAGGAATAAATCCCAGTATGAGGCTAAGCTTCCTTTAAATAAAAAACAAAGCAGCGTGACCCTCGGTCACTCTAGGTAACCGTTTCTGACATTTTTACTTTCAAGCATCCCTCTGCTTCTGTGAGCTACGGGTCCCGTTCACTTTCCGTGGCAGTAGTTAACTTAATTTGGAACCTTGATAAGTTTTAACAGCGGGGCCACAAATCTGCCTCCACTTATTCGCACTGGGTCCCCGTGGTGGAGTATACCCTAATCTCTCACACATTGATTAGTAAGAAGTTGGCTTTTCTCAAAAGTGGGACACAATGGCGTGGTACATTTATATCACTGATGATAAAAGTATCGTATGTACTTTTGTATACCGAAACGAATGCCTTATAGTTTTAGTGGGGTATGGAGCAGCCAATAATCATTTAATCCTGGGTACGACACGTACATCGGACGTAATGTTGTTGGACTTTTCTCTATCAATAACTTATCTGTAGCGTAATGCAGTAATGTTCGAAATTGTTCCTATTGTAATGTCAACAGTCTCGCCTCCTATAAAATTGCAAACTAACTTTGTCGGCGAAAAGTAAGCGTACATAGTACTCCTCAATAATTCTCGCTTGTACATATATGGAACGGTATTATTCACGTCTCTTCTGCGCCTCCCTCCGAACAAAACCGAGCCAAGCTATGTAACGTTATCATCTTTTATTTATCGGCGCCGGGCGAAGCTAAACTCGTTAACACGGTTTCCACGGTTTACCTGTCCCGCTATAATTCACCTGTTTTTACTTAACGACCGGTTTGTTCGCACCAAATTAATGGTGAAGTCAGCGGCTCTTAAAGTTTTAGAATCAAAATTAATTTCACCCCGCCTTAACAGATACTAGTGGAGTGTCTGTTAAGGCGGAGAGAAAATAATTTGTTTCTTTTTTTAACCCTCCTAAACTTCGTATACCTTACGTATTTAGAGCGATCTTAAAGGTTAAAAAACGTAACGCTCATTCAATTTTTTCAACAATGGTCCAGTCTAGGTCTTACTGCATTTCACATTATAATCATCATCACCTTTATATAGCCTATATCCTGTCTATCTTGTAGGGGGCCTGACCCAAATGATTTCTTCCCCTAATGATTTCTACAAAATAATCCTAATATTGCGATCGAAATGACTCTCAAAAATATTTATACAAAGGGATCGAATCCGCAACTATTTAGTTCAACAGACAAACTAGCTTACGCTCAGACCTCTTGTAAAACAAAAGTCAAGTGCCCTAATTAAAAATATTTTGTTAGAATGTTAAAACATTATAATCTAAAATGTAGAGAGTTGTATAAACAACGAAATCGAACGTAAAACAAAATACACGAGCTACAAAGATAAAAGACTCCAATTAATGATCCCACTAAAATAATTTCATCCTTTAATTAAAATTTATTGTACCCAAAATAAAATGGGATAAAAAGGTTGAGCGCCGTTGTTTTAAACACTCGTAATTTAATGTAAAAATAAACGTACCGCAATTTAGATACGACCAGAGAATGTAAATGGGTGTAACCCGCCTACGTTGCCTGGGCCTCATTACACTGGAAAATTGGGGGTTAAAATAAGTAGAAGATAGGGTTATGGTCTCCGTAGTCAGAAACAAATCGCCTTTTCAAAATTAAAGTCGAAAATATTTATTAGTGCAGGCCAATAAAAAAAACACTTATAGAAATGAAATTATACCATTTTTTACGTCTACCACCAAATATGAACGCGCTGAGAAGTTCCGGCGAGAGTCAGATCTGACTAAACCAAAAAGAGGGTATTATTTTTCTGGTAGTTGTCAGTAGTATCTGTGATGTCTGTAGTGTCTTCATTTTCAACCGAAAAACGTCCACTACAAGTCAAAAGTCCTTCTACAAGGATCGTCTCGATGATCAGCTATATCTATGTGTAAAAAAAAATTACCGCCATTTAGATGCGAATAGAGAATGTAAATGGGTGTAACCCGCCTACATAGGCTAGGCCTCATCACATTGGAAAATTGGGGGAAATAAGAGGAAGATAGGGTTATGTTCTTTCTTGTCTGAGGCACATTGGCTTTTAACCCCAATCGCCTAATAAGGAAGCTATGATTTTTTTTGTAAAAAAAACGGATCCCCACAATAGGACTTATTCCTGTGTCGTGGGTGGGTTTACAAACACGAAATTTTCACATACACAAATACCTAGACCGAAACAAATAATTGTGGATCACACAAAGATTTGTCTCGTGCGGGAATCGAACCCGCGACTATTACACACAGTGGGCGGAGCGTCTTAAGCTCTTAACCACTACGCTAAATCGTTCGTCTTTTCATTATTTTTTAATATAACAAGTCCCACTAGGATTTATTCCTGTGCCGTGGGTGCCTTTACAAACATGAGAATTTTACATATATCCAGGACGAAACCGTGCGAGAATCGAATCTGTGGGAAGTGCGGTAAGCGACTATTAGACACAGTGGGCGGAGCGACTTAAGCAATGACATAAAACTATTTTTCGGAATTTATCGCGGTTTATTTTTGATTTTTAACTTCCCGACGTTTCGAGTGCTTTGCAGTCCTTATGGTCACGGAAAGGACTAAGGTGTTAGACGTCCAAAAGGCATAGTTGTTCCGGGGTACCCTCAAACTTCTTAATTATTTTTGTTGGTCCGATCTACGCAAAATGAGCTTACGGTGTCTTAAGGTGTAAGATTTGGTGTTCTTTCACGAGGATTTATGGTCTATCAAATCTGATGTTATGGCGGGTGCGGTCAAGGACATGTTCACCGACTGCAGGCCTCTTTGAGCGACGGTGGTTTAGGTCAGTTATATGTTGTTTAACCCTAGTTTTTACCGGTCTTTCTGTTTATCCTACATAAGAAAGACCACATTCACAATCCTGCTTCTTTACTCCTGCATCTTGTAGAGGGATGTGACACTTGACAGATGGTAAAAATTGACTAATCTTTTTCGGCGGCTTATAAAATGTTTTAATTGAAGCACGCTTCAAGATGTAGCCAATCTTGTCCGTGACTCCTCTCATGTAAGGAAGTACAGCAGGGAGATGCTCGACTGTGGCTGGTTTCACTCGGTCATTGTGACGTTGGAACAACTATGCCTTTTGGACGTCTAACGCCTCAGTCCTTTCCGTGACCATGGCATTTGACCATGGCGACGTTTTGAATGCTTTGCAGCTCATAAAGTCGGAAACTTAAAAATCAAAAATAAATAGCGATAAAATCCGAAAAATAGATTTATTTAATGTGTAATATCTAAGAACTCAGTAAATAATAATGTAGTTTAAAACGTCCAGTTAATGATATTTGTATTTTATCACCCCCTTGATAGACCAGCCTACATTGTTAAGAAGGAAAGTTATACCTTTCGATGCACGAAGACGAGAAATTGAAAGTAACACAAACGGCCTCTCATCTCACAGTCTGAATGACTAGGGCAAAAGAAAATTCGATCGAGAATCCCGCACGTCTTTGTAACCAAGATTCTAAGAAAACTGTGGTCTCGTGCCTCAGATTTAGTCCATAGAAGCTGCACGAAAAAAAAACTGCAGAGAGAACCTAGCACGCGATTGCGATTACTACGGGAAATGCAAGATGATGCCTGTAGCTCTACGATAGCCCCCTCACACCCTTCTAGCGCTACGAAACTCCTACGATCGTGTCGCACTACAAATGCCTCAAAATAGTTTAAATGAGCAGCCTCGGAAGGAGGAAACTTGAGCAAGAATTAGAATATTTTTTATTCATGTAAACCATTACCGTATTTATGAATCGTCGAAAAAGTAACAAAGACTCTACGATTACTTTGGAATGTCATTCCCATGGAGTCATATTTTGCTGTAGGGCATGGGAGAACAATGTAGGCCAGTCTATCAGGTAGATCTAAGTAAAATTAAACAAATTCTACCATTCATGTGAATGGTTACATGGTTCCCTCATTTACAGAGAACGAAAGGAGGAAAAAAAGATATTTTTTCTAAATTAATAAAAAGAAGAGAGGGAATATTAAATAATATTAGCTGAAAAGAAGCTCGCTTACTAAGCTTACGTTTAATACAAGCTTTGAATTTATTTTCACTTTAGTTTTCAAGTTTACTGATGTCAAGAGGAATTTTATTATAAAATCTAACACAGTACCCCATGAAAGAAGTGTAAAATTTTGACAGACGAAATAGCAGTCGATCTAATTTATTTCTATGTCGCGTATAATAGCAATACCTACCACCTAGTTGATTAAACAGATCAATTTTTTTTTCTTGTATACATTATGTTTCATAAATATATTGACACACAAACCGGTACACGAATACAATTACTGCGGGAAATATAGGTAGCTAAAAATACTAAAATCTAGCGCTACGATACCCTCCTACGGTCTCGTAGCGTTTCCAGCCCCTCAAATATAGTTTAAACGAGCAGCACTAAAGAACGCCCGAGAATACGGCACGCGAATGCGATTACTGCGGGAAGCGCAAGACGAAGGATCGACGTGTAAATATTTAAAATTCCGGAGGGAAAGTTGCGCGCCCGCGCCGCGCACCGCCTTGAATATTTAACGTAGCGATGTACGGGCACATGTGTTGGTAATTACGGGGTGGTACCGGGTAGGAACTATATTTGAGCTTGCGTAATATTTAACCGTGTGCAGAAAATGGGGTGTTACAAATTTAACTGCGGCATTTCGAGGTTCTTTTGTGAAATGAAAATTTAAATGAGAGCTTCAATATATTAGTCGAGGATAGATGTGCGACGACTTAGTTGAGTGGTTAAGAGGTTAAGTCACTTCGGCAACTAGATTTAGTGGTCGCGAATTCGATCTCCTTATATCATCATCATCATCATCATCATCATCAGCCTATAGCAGTCTACTGCTATAGGCTACTGCTATAGCAGTCTCTGCCAGCCGCCCTACGAAGGTCATCGCTCCACCTAGCCTGAGGGCGTCCTGCATTACGTTTGCCAGTCCGCGGTCTCCACTCAAGAACTCGTTTGTCCCAACGGTTATCGGTTGTTCGGCTAATGTGACCGGCCCATTGCCGCTTCAGCTTACTAATCCGGTGGGCTATGTCGATAACTTTGGTTCTCTGTCGAATGACTTCGTTCCGGATTCTATCCTTCAGAGAAACTCCGAGCATAGCCCTTTCCATAGCTCGCTGAGTGACTTTAAATTTATGAACCATTCCAACCGTGAGTGTCCACGTCTCGGCTCCATATGTCATAACGGGCAGGACGCACTGATTAAAGACTTTTGTCTTTAGGCTTTGTGGAATGGGCGATGTAAATACTCGACGTAATTTCCCAAATGCCGCCCAGCCCAGCCGTATTCTTCTGTTGACCTCTTTCTCGAAGTTGTTTTTCGCCAACTGCAGAGTTTGCCCTAGGTAAACATATTCTTGAACAACCTCAAGAATAGCGCCATGTATTGCAACAGGTTCCGGTGCTACATGTCGGTTAAACATTACCTTGGTCTTGTCCAAGTTCATGCGGAGACCTATTTGTTTGGAAGAATCAGCTAGGCTGGTCAGCATCTGTTGTAAATCCTGCAACGTTTCGGCCATAATGACGATGTCGTCAGCAAATCTCAAGTGTGAGATATGACTGCCATTTATGTTTATGCCATGACCTTCCCAGTCCAGCGTCTTAAACATATCCTCCAATGCATTTGTGACCTCCTTATATCGTATGGGATATATCTTTGAGTGACTCACAAATGTTTGTTTCGGTCTGGCTGTAAGATATGTGATTTCCACGTTTGCATTGCGCACCCACGCGTGGAGACCTCGTATTGGCAAACGCAGCGTGGGACGGCCGCTTACCAGATGGACCGACGATCATGTGAGGAACGCAGGAAGCCGTTGAATGCAGGTGGCATCGGACTGGCTGCATTGGAGAGCGATTGGGGAGGCTTATGTTCAGCAGTGGGCAAGTATAGGCTGAGATGATGATGATGAAACGCAACAGTAGTCTCAATAGCAGTCCGGAATCAAGAATTACGCATGATATAACATAAATAAGCTGGCCCCCTATTACATTGAAACCTAACATCGTCGACGATATGTAGATACAATATATCTCTGCCATCCCTACTTAGGGAATATTGCCAAAAGGGTGTTTATTTTTCAGTAATTAAATACTAAGCCAATAAAATAAATCACTACATTTAAAACAAAGAAAATCGTATAAATAAAGAAAGATCTTTCACAGATACAATTCTAGAACATAAATAAAGCAATTTTCGAACGAAAACAGTGAAATTTATTGTCTATTAAGTTTGTCCCGCGGCACTGCTCGTCTAAACTTTAGTATATAAGCGCAAAAAAGTACGACAGCTTTTTGTCCTTCTTGACCTTTGTATATTTGTACGTATTTTCGATTATCCTCAATTAATTTTGTTTTAAAATAAAATTCCTTAAGCAGCAGAGCTTTGTACACCTACAGTTCAATTCAATTCAATTCAATTCAATTCTTTATTCACACTAAATAGAGCAGGTAAGGTGTTACATTATAGGTAGGTACTTATATCTATTTGGCCTGATTAAGGCATGTGAATGTTATACAATATATATATGATAGTTGGAGATTACAGAAATGTCGTCTATATAATTAAACTTACATGTCATTATTAAAAATAAAATAAAGGAATAAAAATTAGGTCTAAATTATAATCATATGTCTAATTTATATTAATTTGTCAAATTATAACATGGTTCCGGCAGGTTTTAGGTAGTCATATTTTATCGCTAACAATTCGCTAACAATTTATATATATATATATATATATATATATATATATATATATATATATATATATATATATATATATATATATATATATATATATATATATATATATAATAACTCACACCTCCATTTTAAAGAAAAGGCTTTTTACCCAGGGGAGATCTTTTCTCAAAAATCAAGGTGATAGAGATTAAGCCATACTCCACCAAGTGGACCCGGTGCGGATTAGTGGAGGCAAGTCTGTGTTGTTGATATGTTCCAACAGGAGGCAGGCACCTGCTGTTGGAAATTATCAAGTCGCCTATAAGCCTGCGACTTGGCTTATCGACTACCATGTAAATGGGAATCGCGCCCAACAGTTTGACTTGTCTTTCGAAGTCTTTCCTTCATGGAGACGCTCGAATATGAAAATGCTACAAACGCTCACCACATTAGATCAACTAAGACGAACGTTGCCTAACCTTAGTGATCCCCAAGAAAACCGCGATTGCACAGCGCTACGAGCTGAGTAGTGGGAAAAATTAAATATATATACAAGGTGTATCGTAAATAACGCAAGACCTCAGACAAATTTGCTTCACAAATTCAAGACGGAAACTTTAAAAAAACTTCTATACCCCAATTAACAATAAAATTTGTAAGTGTATGTGTGCGTATTAAGAAATACGTTTTCTATCTACGTATAGCTTTGAATCGAGAATTAATTTAGTTTATTATAGCGCACTAAAAGAGTAACATCATTTTTTGCATATAAAAAAAATATGTAAGATACGTTAAAAATGATTGGAACCAACTCTGTTATCGATTTAGAACAAACTACTTTCAGGTCTTGCATTTATTATGTTACACCTTGTATATCCCACTATTGGGCATTTAATGCCCAGTAGTGATATAATATGCCAAATTTCTTCTCATTCCATGAAGCCGTTTAGGCATGGTTGAATAACAAACATCCAAACACCTAAACATTTGCATTTATAAGAGTATTAGGAGAAGATTGTACAGACAACGTAAATTATATTTTTATTATAGTATATTGACCAACGTTAATGTGTACTTTTTGCCGGATATCCACCAGCTTGCGGATTAAAGCGGGGATTTTCATGTCTAGATCGAAAAGGCTCAAAGGCTATTCAGATTTCAGGCTTTATGGGTCGATTGTGTCTTGGTCGAGCTGAAAATCCGTAGCATTGGGAATGGTAATAAAGTAAACCGTTTAGAATGGTTTATGTCGATTCTTGTTTATTGAAGTTTTATATATTTTCAGTGGTGGTCTGGAGTATAGAAGTGTTCCTGGTAATGGCTTGCTCCCTAATGTATTGAGACTTACGTCGTCGACAAGTGGGTGTACAAAGTACACCTTTGCTATGCTATGCGTGTGCTTAGTTTTTTTAAAGGTTTTCTCTCACACATCGAGTAGAAAGAGAGAGAGAGAGAGAGAGAAAGAGAGAGAGAGAGTAAGAATATGACTTACTTCACAACGTAGATCCGGTAGAAGAAGGTTTCTTAGCACCTTTTTTTAGAACTTATTAAGCCGCTCATAAGGTTTTCAATCTCAATGAAGTGGAAACCGAGATAACGGCTTAGCGTGCCTATTGAAGCACAGAGGTGTTCGAAAATGTAATTCCAAATACGGCTTTGCGGTTTTAAGACGACATGAGTTAAATTCATAAATGCTTAAAACGTTACGTGACTTGATGACTCATACGCCAAAACGTTCAAGGGGTAGTTCGCTAGTTATTTTAGTCTATTATTTAAATAGTTTTATATTGATTAATCGCATTTGTGATGGTGGTGACGAAATTAATGTTGTATTATTATTGCATTCATTGTGCATTTATCAATCGGCAAACTAGAAACCGAATATTCTCCTTCTTTGTTCCCGCTAATTAAAATCGATTCAGTGGCACAAAAACACAGGATCGCTTTGTGCGAGACAAACAGTCCCAGACAAAGGACTGGCACGTAACCACTTGCTCCTTTATCATGTAAAGCTGCATCTGCTGGAAAT
Source organism: Phalera bucephala (assembly GCA_905147815.2). Taxonomy (NCBI): domain Eukaryota; kingdom Metazoa; phylum Arthropoda; class Insecta; order Lepidoptera; family Notodontidae; genus Phalera; species Phalera bucephala. Next base: position 34,699,509 of record LR990615.1, on the reverse strand, counting down.
TAGACTTTGAGGTAGACGGTGTCTTAATAACCTTCGTACTGGAATATTTTCTAGCTGATTTCCAAACAATTCCTGTGTCGTGGATGCGTTTACAAACACAAATTTCACATGCACAAACACCCAGGCCGAAACAAACATTTGTGGGTCACACAAAGATTTGTCCCGTGCGGGAATCGAACCAGCGACTTCTCGATCCAGTGGGCTGAGCGCATTAAGCTATTAACCATTCGACCAAGCCCTCCCAAGTCCGTTTTGGATTGTCATTTTATTACCTCTGGATTTTTTGCAGTTATTGAATTAATACTAGCAATATCCCGCGGTTTACCACCCGGTTAACAACAGCGCCATCTATCGAGTTTATATAACTTGATTTATATAACGGATAATGTTCTTAACTTTCTAATGGTGAACGAATTATTGAAATCGGTTCAATAGTTTCAGAGTTTATCTATTTATTTTTAATAATAGTTTCGATTATATTAAACATTTTTTACGCTTTATTGGTGAATTGGCAAGTTCCATCAACAGGTGACCACAAACCTCAACCAATCTACTATGAGTCTACGTGGTGGAGTATGACCTAATCTCTCATCTCTTTATGAGAGAAGGGCTTTGCTAGCACTTATCTAGTAATGTAAGCCTATTACCAGTTGAGAAACTAGATTCATGTCTTATCTGGGAATCATGGGTCTCCGTCACCGTGCGTGTTACGAACTCTATACTCTGTACTCTGTTGGATCTCTGTACTCTCTGCCTATCCCGTAAGAGATCTGGCGTGATAGACAAACTAGTATCATCCATGCTCGCTGGTTCCGGAAACTCATGACTTGTCCTTCAGGTAAGACATGGTCTGTTTGATTATGGTATCATTGTATAGGTTTTCCTCGGTACCTACAATCTCTTCACTATGTTATATCTATAGATATAATAAAACTATAAGTGAGTCAAATATGTACATTGAATATTTTCTGAAAATTTTAATTGGTGTACATTTCCTTATCGATATAGTTTGTCACAAGCTGCAAGGTTACGGTAAAATGAGTGATTTTCCCTAAACATGAATTCCTTCATAAACCGATAATAGATTCGGTTTCGTCTCCTCATGAACACACTCTTCAGTGATTAAAAGCAAGCGCCCGAAATTGTTTATATACATTTAATTTAGATACTCAGATATAATTTCTTACATGAACCGATGATGTAGTCAAGATTTTCTCTTCAGGACTGAACTCTTTAACGATGAATGACCCGGACTCTCAACATTGCATGTTAAGGAAAAAATGCGTGATTCTTGCGGGATAGTTTTTATTTCTTCATACTATCATGGCTGAACGGATTTTAAAGATACTTTGTATAGAGGTATCTTAGGTCAGTATCTGTGCCATGCCAGAAACCGGTCGGCCGGTCTACCTATGTCAAATTACAAAATAAACGCGTGCGTAGCCGCGAGTAACAGCTAGTACAAAATAAACCCAGTTCACACCAAGCGTTTTCTCCAGCGCGGTATATTTATTTTCTCCCGGCTCCAACAGCTGCTCGCTCGTAAAGATGCAGCGCTGCGGTCTCACCACTCGGTATGAATGGAAATTATTTCAGACACAAACCGTCGGCGGGCGTCTGCGCGCCTAATTTGAACGTAGCCTTAATAGCTGCGTTTAATGCATCCGTGTTTGAAGCGAGGGCTTCTTTATATTCGTGTTTTAGTAGGGCGGGTTATTTATTTAAGTGTTTTCAGTCGTAACTATAAAATTTGTTGATGAAAACTGTAAAATTGCCTTGTTGGTCTAGTTAGACTACCGAGGCAATTTTACGATTTTCTTTATGCACCGCTGCGCATAATGCGGGTGGCGATAACGAGGCCCTGGATTCGATTCCTAAGTCAGACAAAGATATTTTTTTATAGTAAAATTAGTACTGTTTATTCATTAGAGTCTTTGGTAATCTATCTTTATCATCACGCCAGACCCCTTGCGGGATAGCCAGAGAGCATGTTATTTTTCTATAGCAAAGTTCTGTCATTCAGTTGGAGTCCCGAATTGTGTCTCGTATATTAGGAATAACCTCGCCCCTAATTATATTAGGACCGCCTCTCTTCATGAATTACATTGATACAGCATAGCTTGACACGGATTTGCAATAATGTCCTAATCATCAAATTATACCAATAAAAATTATACTTTATTTGTGCACAATTAACATTCTAAATTGAATGCCACGTGGTTAAAACAATATTGCTTATAAGCGCCCAACTCTCCATTGCCTTTTGGGTGGTCTGAGCCTTCTTATTCTCATGATAATGGTTGGTCAAACACATAACTTTGTATCTTCAAAATCATACTTACATTTGCTCATGGTTAACTATGGTAATTAGTTTTAAACCCACGTAATTTCGTATTAAGATCCCTGAAAGTTGGATATTTAGTTTGTAACTAACTATGAATTTGCTGAACCAAAATTTACTTACTTCTGTGAAATTCTAATGATAGTTATTATAAAATACTATCATCATCATCATCATCAGCTTATAGCAGTCCACTGCTGGACATAGGCCTCTTCAAGTGCACGCCACTGGGTACGATCCTTGGCTACTCGCATCCAGTTTCTGCCAGCCACCCTACAAAGGTCATCGCTCCACCTAGCCTGAGGGCGTCCTGCATTACGTTTGCCAGTCCGTGATCTCCACTCAAGAACTCGTTTGTCCCAGCGTTTATCGGTTGTTCGGCTAATGTGACCGCCCATTGCCACTTCGGCTTAATAATCCGGTCTAAAATACAATACTAATGCCTTCAATATTCTGCGTATGAACTACATTTAGAATTTCTAAAAATAGAAGCTTTGTATCCCATCATCCCATGGGATTTCCCATCGGAGCTTTCAACCCCGTATTCAACTTTTCGAGAGATGTTTCTTGAGAAATTCTTTTTTCGTGCTCATCTACATTATATTATATAAAAATATTATATAAAAGACTCCTGTGAAAAATATTATTTTTTTGAACCCACTGGTCTAGGATTTACGTTATCTTTCTATCAGTATTAAGTGCCTCCCTTTCGGGATAGCAAGTATGCATTCATTCTTCTATCTATCGTACCTATTACACTATTTATTCCCAAAATGTTATCATGGGTGCTGCAAAGCACTCGAAAAGTCGGGACCTAAAAATCAAAACTAAACCGTGATAAAATCCGTAAAATAGTTTTATTTCATGTGTAATATTCGGGTAAATCTAAGAACTCAGTATGTTATCATTTTTAAAATGGCATACATTTGGTCGATCTAGGAGCATAAAGCATTTGACCGTGATTTATTTTGAGCAGGAAATTGAATGAAATTAGTGATGATTTTTATTTCAAAATTAAGTGGTACATACATAACGCAAAAACTTATTATATGTTGTAAATAAAACAAGGTTTATAGATATCTAAAAGAAAAACAAGAGATTTCTGCCTAACCCGCAAGGGATCTGACTCAATAATATAGATAAATAAAAGAAAAATAAAACATTTTGCTAGTAAATTTACTATTAGGAGGGCACCATACCCTCGTTCCAATTCGTACTCCAAACAAGCAAATAATACAAATCGAAAAGGAAAATATATAATTAAAATGACATCTAAGACAAACAAACAAATGACATACAAATTCGTGAGACGGGCAAAATAAACACAATTAGCGTTTTCAAAGACATCGCTAAGCGATCAAATACGGGGGATAAAGTAATCTTTGTGCCGAGCCTTAACATTTATTCAAGTTTACGTTCGGCCTCTTTGAGTGCGAAATAGGGGAGGAAGGTTAAAGGCTTAGAATAAATAAAAATAATCCAGAAGCCGCGTCCGGTCGTAATTGCACGCCGCGTGGTGAAGCCAAAAGTTCAACAAACGTCCCGCACTCACCGCACTTCCCACCCGCGTAATGTTGGCAGCCCGGAAAGATTACCACTTTTTGGGGTAAATATTGATGACGATAGAGTAAGTAGATGATAATAAAAACATTGTTGCGGTGACGTATATTTTAACATATTAAACCCAAGATATAAATATAATAAATATACTTAAACTATTAAGGTTTGTAGTAATTTAACGTAGGGAAAATATATTTTCATCATATTACAACTAAATATTTATACGATGTATATAATGGTTAACTATATTAATATTATTTAAAAGTAGGGGAAAAAAATATACTAGCAACACTAACAAAATGGACGCGTCTTTTGCTATGACAATTACGGACGGAAGAATAATTCGATATTTAAATAATACGGCACCTGAATGCGCTAGTTAGGTATGAAATATGATTCCATCATGTTTATTTTTGATCTCAACGCCATTTTTTAAGAGAGCAACTTTATATGTCTTATCTTATAATATAATTTAATTTAATGTATAATTTGAAAATAATTAAATTTAATGTACAATTTATTAAATAATAAATAAGTTAATGTTTATAATATAATGGACGAACTAATGTAATGATATAGTATTTAAATAAGTTGACTACACTATCGTATTAGGAATAAACCTGTAAAGATAGTTGTTGTATTTTGAGAATAAATAAATAAATAAATAAATTTTTGCAGGCAGGAATGACACAAGACGGCATCATTTTTTTTTCCTTTTTTTTGACTAGAGGGCTTTTTTTTTTCCTTTTTTTTGACTAGAGGGCGCCTTTGTAAACAGTTTAACTTTGTATCACTGTGTGTTTTAAAATTCAAGAAAAATAGTTTTGAGTGTTTTTGGTGGCTTAGAGGTGGACCTGTCGGTGTTCAACTATGTGATTTTGCAGTACTATTGTTATCTAACAGTTTATCATCTTAAATAATTCATAATCTGCAAATAATCATTTTCTAGTGTAACCAACTGCCCGATTTCTAAATCCGAGTTTTTATAAGTATATACTAAGTGGCAGTGTGCGAAGAATACTTGTGAGTATACCAAGGACCTTTCTGAAGTAACTTTTATCAAACTAGTGTTCTTTTTACATATATTGCAGAAAATTATACGTTAAATTTCAAATATAAGTTGAACTCTGTATACCTCATACAAACTACCGCCATCTATTAACGAATGGTTGAACTACAATCGCGGTATACTAGTGCTACTATTCTCCGATAGATAGCATAATAAACGGACAATAAATAGAATACGTGTTTCATCTATCGATAATTATCGAAATAAGAGTCTAAAATCTTGAAATATGTCGTGTGGAGCGTGTAACAAACCTTTGCGCATAAAAGGAGAGTCTTCTAAAGACACGATCGCTGGATGTACAAAATGCAACAATATATACCACATATCTTGCCTTAATCTAACCCGGGATGAATCGCGTCAAGCTCGTTCAACTGGTAATATACAGCTGTGCCCGTTATGCAAAACAAAAAAACGAGAACCCATCACAGATTCAACTCCTGTCCGGAATACTACGAATAAGGCAGCAACCGATGAAGGAATTTTTGTTTCGAATATTGACGCTGTAACTGAACAGCCTCCATCCCTGACTACCTTTAACATAATTTTAAAAGAAATGCAAACCGCTTTCTCATCTATGAAAAAAGAAATGGTAGAATTTACGGCATCCTTAAACTCAACAACCGAGGATATTTTCGATTTTCGTAGAGAGATTAACGATCTTAAAAACCAGGTTAAAGAGTTGGACCATTATAAAAACGAAGTTACCAATCTTCGTCTCGAAGTTGCGCAATTGCGCCAAGAGATGGCGACACAACAGCAGCGTCAATATTTGCGAGACATAGAAATTACTGGTCTCACCGAAAACAAACAAGAAAATCTCCACCATACTGTGTCAATTATGTCCGCTAAATTAGGCGTTGAACTGAATCCACGCGACATTGACGACATTCGACGTGTGGGCAGGCGGGATAGCAACGGTGTCGCAGAAACTCTGAAACCGCCAAGGCCGGTCGTCGTGACGCTGTCGCGCCGTGAGCCCCGGGACCAGCTGATACGTGCTGCGCGTGTTCGTCGTGGCATCACTACGGATCAACTAGAAATACCCGGAAACTCACGCAAAATATTTATTAATGAACACCTAACGAAAGAGAATAGAATCTTATTCAGTAAGGCCCGTTCCGCTGGAAGAGAACTTAAGTATAAGTATGTCTGGACTTCAAATTGTAACATTTTTATGCGGAGATCGGATACTAGTTCTGTGGTTCGCGTAACGTCCGAATCCATCCTTGGTAACCTCACTGAAGCCGCTATTCATCCTGTACAGTCTCACAGCTCTCAGTATTCCTAACAAAAACAGTCTACATAAAATATATTATGTTTTCGTGATCTCAGTATCTGATCTCAGTATTCGGTATAAGTTTCCTTTTTATTTTTATGATAAGCTGTTAGCGTTTTTTGAAATTGTCATAATGTTTTTTATTAAGACATTTTATAATTTTTGTTTTACTATTTCCTGCATTATGTCTATTGTCAAATTTTTATTATCCTGTTACTTATTAGAAAAATCTAAAAGTTGTATTTTAAAAAATAGTTACATTTATACTGTTTGTGTGACGAATGCCTGGCATGTGTTTTTAAAGTTTTATTTAATACTTGTAATATACGCAATATCATGTAATACGCATGATGTTATGTTATTAATTGTTATTTTGGAAATCTTTTTCGCAGTACATCTGTGTAATTCTCACCTTATATTAATTTTATATCTTGCATTTTTTGTAATCATTCTGGATGAACCCATGTTTTTAAAAAAATCGAGTGTTGCTGTTTTTATTTGTTTTCTAATTTATGTTACGATGCTTATGGAGATATCTTATGGTTTAGTTTTTTATATAGGATTTTTATTTTTTCGATCCTGTGATAATATGTCTCATACTGCTTGTACGATATCAATCGAAAAAAATATGTTTGACTATCGACAATATTTTATGTTCAACTCGGATCTGGGTATATCAAGATTTCTGCTTACGAAAGCCTTTGTTATGTCAAATATTATCAATATATTCACATATGAAGCCAATAATACACTTACATATACACTGCAAATTTATATTATATATAACTTATCATTACACTACTCTCTACATTCAAACACTGTAGTTGTAAACACATCTCAGCGATACTTTTCACGCAGTATGGAAAATTGTTTCTTTTATGGATAGCATTGATCTAGCCAATAATATTGACTCCACGCTTGATCTTAGATGCTTTTTGAGTACACCTGAGTTATGTAAAAACTTTTTTGCAGATGGATATAGTTTTAAATTAATCACACACAATATTAGAAGCATTACCAAGAATTTCGACGCTTTCACTATTTTCTTACATCGCATAAACTTGGACATAGATATTATTATACTCACAGAATGTCGTCTCACGGATGCTGCAGTAATTGGCCAGATCCCAGGCTACAACTCCTTTTTTACTCATAAAAACATCAATCAAAATGGCGGAGTCGTAGTCTATGTGAAGGACTGCTGGAACGTTTCCGTGTCGGAACTTGATATTACGGATGCATGTGGATTGATAGTAGATATTACAAATGTAATTACTATTTTAGGGATATACAGAACACCATCATTCAAATACAACAATGGATTTATTTTCTCTCTTGACAATATACTAAATAATCTAACAGATAAAACTTCTCTAGCAATAGCCGGTGATTTAAATATTGACATCTTGTCTCAGCACAGGAATACACACGATCCATCAGATTACCTGAATATGCTAAGTCACCATGGCCTCAGACCTGCCATCACTAAACCTACTAGATTAAATGCGTGCTTAGACCATATTTTTATAAGATCAAAGGCTCTGGCCACGGGTCTGGTATGTGAAACCACTATGACAGATCACTTCCCAGTTCTCCTTGGTTTAAAAACAGAAAGAAAACGTGGCTCACTAGGCAGGTTTAAAACAGTGATAAACTATGCTAATGTTGCAAAGGATTTAGAAACAGAGGATTGGAGCGCGGTCACTAAAAATACAGACGTAAACAATGCCTTAGAATCATTCCTTGATCGTTTCTCTACTGCTGTTTCTCTTAACTATAAATGTATTCGTTTCAGTAGATCAAGGTTTACACTAAGTCCTTGGATAACCCCTGGCCTGCTGCGATGTATACGCCACCGTGATCGTCTTCATTTTAAAGCTAAACAATTTCCCAATGATATTATATTACAAGCATCTTATAAAAGGTATCGCAATTTCTGTAATGAAATCCTGAAAAAAGTAAAATCTCAATATGAAGCTAACGAACTTGAGCTGGCGAAATCAAATCCTAAACAATTTTGGAACACTATCAAATCCATATGTCATCTTCCTCAAAAAAATCAAAGTAGTTGTCAACTTTTGTCCGCCAATTCAGGCCCTGCAACATCTCTTAATAGTTGTAATGAATACTTTGCATCTGTGGGCAAATTACTATCTCAGAAAATTCTCAACGAAACAGGTGAAACTGAGTTTACATTAGCAGGAAAAATTAAAACACGTGGTAGCCCTTTGAGTTCGTTTTTCTTCGCACCAACTGATATTGATGAAATAGACACACTAATCAGACAACTGAAAAACAATAGTTCTCCTGGCTTAGACGGGATTACAAACTGCCTGCTAAAAGCTACTAGAAGTCAGATTACAATTCCACTTTCTCATATTTTTAATTTAAGTTTACAGACTGGTCTCTTTCCATCTGCATGGAAAGTCGCATCCATTACTCCAATACACAAAGATGGTGCCCCTGATGATCCTAAAAATTATAGGCCTATTGCCCTGTTGAACGTTTTCTCAAAATTACTTGAGAAAATCGTCAATAAAAGGCTGGTAGATTACCTAGAATCACATAAATTACTAGCAAATAATCAGTTTGGTTTCAGAAAACAGAAATCTACAGATGAAGCAGTGACGCTACTCACTGATCTTGCATCTACCTATCTTGACAAAGGTCTCAGCTGTATTGCAGTTTTCCTGGACCTGGCCAAGGCCTTTGATACGGTTTCGATACCTATCCTCCTTAAAAAACTAGAAGTGATGGGTATTCGCGGAGTAGCCTTGGACTGGTTCAGGAGTTACCTCATAAACAGGCAGCAGTTGGTGCGGTTAAGTGGTGTTAAGAGCGACCAACTGCCAATTAATTTTGGCGTGCCACAGGGTAGTATACTCGGCCCTACCCTATTTATTATTTACATGAACGATTTGCATGATCTTAGCTTACCATCAGCAGAGCTAATTTGCTATGCTGATGATACCGTTGTTCTTTTTCGAGGATGTGACTGGGAAAATGTCTATGCTATCGCGGAAAAGGGTATGTCAATTATTGCAAAATGGTTACAGCTAAATTTACTCACACTCAACACAAATAAGACAAAATACATGTGCTTTCACAAGACCGCTGCCTCAAAACCTAACAATAAGCTAAATCTACGAATCCATTTTTGTTCACTATCAAGCCCTTTTGTGGCCTGTGGATGTGTTTTACTACAACGCACAACTGATATCAAATATCTGGGTCTTACTTTAGACGAACATTTAACCTTTGAAGTTCACATCAATAGTCTGGCTGGGAAGGTTAGAAAACTAATGGGGATCATGAGACTATTGAGAAACTCCGCAAATTTGAGTACCCTAAGAATGGTTTACTATGCCATGTGCCAATCAATTATTTCATATTGCATTGGCACATGGGGATCTGCTGCAAAGTCCTATCTAATCACTTTGGAAAGAGCTCAACGTGCAATTTTAAAAGTAATTTTAAAGAAACCCTTTTTATATCCGACAGACGCCCTTTATAAAGACATAAAAGTACTTCGTGTCAGACAATTATACATTATAAACGCTTGTCTTTCTATCCATAAGTCTGTTGTTCACTCGCATGTATATGATAAGATTTTAGGAAAACGCGTGGTGAAATTACCCACACCCATAGTTAAAACTAGTTTTGCTAAAAGATTTGCTCGGTACTGCCATTTGGCTACGTATAATGAGGTTATAGCCCGATGTGATCTAAAAAAAATTTCCTTAAAAGAAGCAAAGGCGAAACTGACACAATTTCTCCTCTGTCAAGACTATGATCACACTGAATCCTTAATTATTAACAGATAATTTATAAATTATCATATAGATATTTTTACACACACACACACGCGCACGCACACACACACAAACGCACACGCACACACAAACTCACACGCACCCACACACACACACACACACACACACACACACACATATATATATATACACACACACACACACACACACACATACATCATATGTTTATACACCTAGTCCACTTTTGAGTATCTTTTATATTTAAAACATCAGTTTTCTATGTACACACAATCTACCTCTGGTCAATATAAGTTTTAATCCTTGTCTTATAACTGTTACCTGGTTTCCCAAGATACAGGCTTTGCCTAGTTTGGGAACCTCTGGCAATTATGTGGTTTAAAATGTTTTCTTTAGATTACGACCGAACCGATATAGACCGAACGACTACTTGCGTGAACATGTGACTACCTGCTTCGCAGGTAGTAATTGTTGCATCAATTTGATGCGCGCCCGCGGCTTCTAGATTATTTTTATTCTAAGGTTAAAGGTTAAAAAAAATAACTTATAAATAAATGTGACTGCCTTGTAAATTTTATTGATAATGCAGATGATTGTTGTGTTTCTCAAAACTCCTCAGATAGAAATAACGCCAGAATAGAAACACCTTTGTGTGTAATTGTACTAACTGCCAACATTATTTGCACTTGACTTCGTGACGGGGCGAGTGGGACCGTCTAATTATTTGCGGGTCGAGTTGGAGCTGTAGGTATAAAGTACCATCACAAACTAGGGTGAAATTCTGCGTCGAACAAAGTATGCTTTTTTCTGCCGATAAAATAATCCAATAATCTGTGTACACCAATCTGTGTATGGTCCGAATATAGGTCATTGCCTAAAACCTTTAATAAAGCTAATAAACCAAAAACCTTTTACACAGTCATTGTTATTAAACCAAGCGCAATTCCAGATTCCGGTCAGCGATTAAAAGATTTGTTTATAATAAAAAATACGAAGTATGTATTTGAACCTAGGAACTTCATGATGGCCACTCACATCATGCACCACTAGATTCATTAAAATTCCCTTGCAATTATCCAGTAACACAAACCGAACTCATTTCATCCAACACATGGTGTACACCATAAAAAATCAGTAAGTAATATCTTTCTCGTCCAACCAGGGTAATAAATCTCTCACAAGGATCTAATCTCGATCGGGGACGCGCCTGCAGTCGATATCTGATCACGTCACTGATTCTCTCGGCTTCGAGTTTCAATGGTTTCTTGCCAGTAAATCGAGCTAAAAAGGATGGAAGATTTTAATCTTTCTATTTGTGCAATATCTCGTTATACGTGTCGTGTTTACTTTTTTAATCTTTCTTTACAGTAGAAGTTATTTCCGACTTGTGGAAGCGTTTACAAAGATGAATTTCACATGGACATATGTATAATCAGATCGAAACAAATACTCGAGGGTCACACAAAGTTTGTTCCTTGTTGGGATTGAATCTGATGGATCCTCTGATCCGATCAGCCGACTCGTACACTACTAGATCGAAGATCAATTTATGTAAACAGGTACTATTTTGACATATAGGGCGAAAGAAATATTTTTGAAATATGTGCTTTTGTCTCATCATATGACATTATTATAATGCATCTGTCAGTAACTAAAAAAGTTGTCTATTTTTTTAGGTAATAACATTATCGGATAATCATTTATTGTGATTTTTGATTGATGATACATAGATATTCCATTAAAAATACCTAGATTTTGCCTTTTTAATATTTTGTATATCAAAAACACGATTTTTTCTTAACATCTATATCATCACGCCAGATCCCTTGCGGGGTAGGCAGGAAGTACAGAGTTCCAACAGTTCCTTTCCTAACATACCTCTCGGGCATCCTCCACTCTTATAGTTTGTCTCATACACGCTCGCCGGTTACGGTCACTCTTGACTTGTCCTGCAGATAAGACTCGGTCTATTTGGTCATGGTAAGATAGTCTAGACCCCGGTACCTACATCCTTCCACTTTCGTATTGTATATCTGTACATTGTTTTCTTAATATAATGACTAGATCTAGTTTTGCTTTGTACATGACGTTATTATATATGAATTTTCCAAGTCAATAACTTACATTGCGTGCGAGAAAAAATAGATAGCATAAAATAGAACCAAAAATATAAACCATCAAAAATATGTATGTAATGCCTATATTACATTTTTCCGACAATGTTAAGTCCCAATGCAATACAAGTCAAACCTATTGTCAATATTTTACTACAAAGGTTTTTCAGATAGAAAAACCACTACATCCGACGAAAGATTCAAAACCCAAGACTTCACCATATGATATCCAACAAGGAAGTCAAAACAAATCTAAGACAACTAAAAACCAAAACAAACCATAAAACAATAGGTAACCAAAAGACATCAGTCTAATCAAAAGACATTACCGGTTTACGCAAAAGACATCAGAACAGCTGCGGTGCAACATAAAAGTGTTTCAATAAGACTCCGGCAATAACTCTTCCAGAGGATTTAATCCGCGCAGTTCCGGGACGTGTCTGCATCCGATATCTATTCTTTCCACCTGATTTTGCCTTTTATGGCGGTTCATAAAGGATTATTTTAGATCTGTTAGCATGTTAGTACAGAAGTATTATCACATTCTGTTGCTAGTATAGGTATTGATTTGCTATTATTAATTAGCGGATAAGTGATGTAGTCTAGTGCAACGTAATAATAAATCTGTTGCAACTTGCGCAGTATAAAGTAATTATTTTAATAAACTACGACATTTTACACGATCATTGGACGTAGTTTTTGTGGTAAGCCCTTTCATTGTTCATGCCCTCTAAAGTCTTAGAATGAACAGATTTACGTTACCTGAACGGTATGGATTTGATTTGCCACCTTCTTTATATTACGAATTTGCTATGTAAAGATGAGCATGACAGCCCACATTACCGATAGCGATATCCTAACGTTAATCTGTTTATGCCTTCTGAACAGACACCTTGCATTATAAAACTATTTCAATATGACCGCAGCAATAAATCTCTCCGAGGATCTAATCCGCCCATCGTGGGACGCGTCTGCGACCAATATCTGATCATTCCGCGTGATTCTGTCTTTTATTGCGACTTGCATTGGTTTCTCTCCAATATTAAATCTTGCTATGAAGAGGTTATGTGGTTTTGTTTCAGACATGTATTATGGATATCAGATATGGTTGAAAATGTTCTTAGTGTAGTTGCGGTAAGTTACTGTCGTGACATAGGTCGCAATTAAGGTTAGTTGCGTTAGGATTCTAATTTCAAAACTATAAAGTTTGATTGCCGAAAGACGTCCAGTGGGCAGTGCCGATAACCTGATTATGGTCGCGGGTAGGAATTTAATGAGTACAGCACAAAGCCGGTCGTAGTAGCGATCTGAGGGGGAGGCCTGTAGTGGGCGTCCTTCGGCTAAAGATAGCACGAATGATTTCCTGTGATTTTGATTTTTTTATGTTTGGGAAGACTTGCAGAATGTCTTTCATCCAATGGTGATGAATTTTGTTTTATGACTACATTTCTTAGAATTAACCAGATTACGGCAAATTATGAAATGCTTTATCGAGTGAGCAGAGGAGCCTATCCTCAGAAGGCTAGATCAAGCGGTTAGTAAAAATAATCATACAAATTATGATCGAATTGTTGGTCAAAAGATTAGTTTTTAAATACACAGTCTTAAAGCTAAACCTCAGCTTCACACTTTGCTTGTTCCTAATATCTGTAAAGATTATGATAATAATGTTGTTAGAATTTATAAATTAAAATTACAATCTATCTTGGATGTACGACCAAATTACGAAGTTTATTTTTATCGTTAGAAATTCTTTTGAAAAAAATATATCTCTCTGGTGAGAAATATCTCTTTTTTATCAACACAATACTTACTCTTGAAATATTTGTGGTTATATAAATTACAAGAAAAGGTATTCAAAGAGTCATGCCATTACTTTTATTGTTTAGTAGATGTAGTCTCAAGAAAATTTTCCAGAATCTGATCAGGATTTTACTTTATAGAAGTAATTTCTCACCCTTAAATATTGTTACCAACCATCCACGTTCAGATTAATAATACTTCAGTTTTGCCAATATCTTGCCTACTTATGAAACAAAATCTTAAAAACGCAACAAATCTATTCAAATTGAAAAAGTTTAGCTTATCATTCTGGGACGGAACAAATGGTGGCTATAAATCTGTAGAGAAGACCTAATCGCGCAGTGCGGAATCTGATTACGTCGCCTGATACAATATTGTGAAATGCATCGGTTCCCTTTCAGCTTCTAGTTGGAATCTATTTGAATTTATATCGTCTCATTCTTGTTTTATTGCTGCAGTTTATTTCTGCCTAACAGCTTAGATATATTGACTGAGAATTTTGCATTTTGCGTAAATTACAAATGTCTAGTTGTTTTGGCGATTAAGTATTGGTTTAAGTTTAGTTTGCTAGCTTGAAAAATTGCTTACACGAAGACACCTGAGCCCACAGCTCAAATCTTCGTATACTCCAGAGAAATTATATTGTATTGTTGCTGTGTTATGTTGATGTTTATTTTTGTCTGACAGCTTAGATTTTACTAAGCCTTATGAGTTCAGCTTTATTTCGAGAATTTTATTAAGCATATCATTTTGAGACTATGGCCTAAACCCTCTCAGTTTGAGAGGAGGCCCGTGCCCAACAGTGGGACAGTTTCTTAACAGGGCTAATATTATTATTATATTATATCATTTTTGGCACTTGCTTATCATTCTTGCTTTATTATTGTGGTTACATTGTTATTGTAGTTAAAAAAATATACCCAAGCTGTTAGACAGGTTCAAGGTTTAGTTCTTTTGGTAATTGAGTGTTGGTTTGAGATTTGTTTGCTAGATAAAAAAAAAACTGATTCAATCCAACAAGGCTCAAATCTTCGTGTGATCCAGAGATGTTGTATTGTGTTATGTTGTAGTTTATTTCTGTGTAACAGTTAAAATTTTTCTTAACCTTATGAGTCCCAGTTTTCTTCCGGGAATTTGACTAAGCTTATTTCTTTTGGCAACCGTCTTTTATTCTTGTTTTATTATTGTAGTTTATACTTGTCTAACAGCTTGAGTATATATTTCTTAACCTATTTTGACCCGAATCCACGACTCACACAAGGTAGATTTAGTTCTTTTGACGATCGAGTCTTGGTTGGATATTGGTTTTCTAGATTGAAAAATTGCGGATTCAATTCCCACACGGTTGAAATCTCAGTGTGATCTATGCTTATGTTGTTTCGCTCTGTTTTTCGTGTATGTTTGCTAATGAATTCTTAAGAAGTTACTATATATAAAATATATTTCATAGACATAGATATCATATTAATGGAAAAATGAGCCTCTTTTTTATATTACGACGAAAAATTATTTTCCTAAGCTTGAAAATCCATTTACGGATTCTCATAATATTTGAATAAAGATACCAATAAATATATTCTACGAAAAATATTTCCTAAGATTTATTTTCTCTAACATATTCCCTGTTGTCACCGAAATCGACAGGGACAATAAAAAACAGAGGTGTTAAAAATACAACTACGTTTTACATAAATGTTTTTGTTGTCTGCCTCATTGATATAGTGGCGCATGGTTTGACTGGCATTCACGAGGTCCTGAGTTCGAATTCTAGGCTGGGCAAAGTATGATTTTCTATCTAAAAATTCTCAGTAGCAGTACAGAGTCTGGAATTGTGCCTAGTCTTAGGTGAATTTCATCTCGATGATCTCGATGGCATAAAATTTATCAAGATAGATTGTAATACGGTCCTACATTCAGTCTTCACTCACTACAATATCTTTACTTGCGCTGGCTGTCTGGCGCGGTCGCTCCCTTCCCTCCAATATTGTCGAAGGGAGTTATGGCTGTTCCAGCAGTCATACCCGTGAACCCGTGCTGCTTGTGGGGGCTGGTTCATCTGGAGTCCTTTAGATATTCATTACAGATAACATCATTAGATTCATATCTCGATCGTAAGGCATCACTGGTGCTAAATCGTAAACTATTTAATTGTAACCTAAACATTGTATTCACACAATATGATTGAAAATAAGAAAGAGAAGTAAAGAAAAAATACAAGCCCGCCGAGTTTCTTCGCCGGATCTTCTCAGTGGCGGCCGCGTTCCGATCCGGTGGTAGATTACTAGTTAAATCAAATTAAAAAATATGTAAATTGACTATTGTATGTAGACAGACGATTTAGCGCAGTGGTTAGAGCTTAAGCCGCTCCGCCCACTGCGTTTAATAGTCGCGGGTTCGATTCCCACACGGGACAAATCTTTGTGTGATCCACAATTATTTGTTTCGGTCTGGGTATTTGTGGTTGTGAATATTCATGTTTGTAAACGCACCCACGCCACAGGAATACAACCTAGTGAGAGGCTACGTTTTATGTTAAATTATAAGCGCCCCCGAAGGACTTATACAAAATAAATTATGTGAGTTTGAGTTTACTTACACACACGCACACATTGACAGCTTCTGAACTAATTTTCAAAAAATCGAACACGTGTATCACAGACACTTAGTGCGTAACTGAGGCCACTTTCAGGCGCCAGTTTTGTTAGCAATGCTCCGTCTAGACACGTGTTAGATTAAGTACCTAGTATTATGGGAATAGGCTCGCCCCTTAAGACCTAACGTTTTAGGCGATATATACTTGTGCACAGTATACTTCTACCTTACCACCTTGTTGAATATAAGCGTGATCGTGTTAATTATATTATTCCCAATATTACTAGAATTATCTCTCGGATGTCGTGGTTTTAACGTTGTGTCCATTAAAAATAATCACACCACGAAAGAATAAACAACTTTTGTTTCTCCTAGATTTAAATGTGGTAGATTTGATTTACGCTCTGTCCAAATCTTTGCTATCTACATTTTTTTGTCTGTATGTTGATCTGGACTAGGAGTCGAACAGTGTTTTTAATTTTTAAAAGCGACCCACTCGGCTTTGCTGGTGTAGCACGCGTTTACATTTACCATCATACTTTGACTAATTTGAACAAAATATAAAGAAATTCTTTACCAAATAAATTTCCTCGTGAATCAGTCTATTTACTAGTAAAATAAGCGTATTAGTGAAAACCAAAAGAAAAACAATATTAAAATTTTCGAAAAAAGTGCATAGGTACATACAGAGGGCGACTTCAATTTATTTGTAACTGTTTCTGGCCGCGACTTCGTCTACGTTGAATTTGGACAGGAATCTAAAAAAAAAGTATCCTATATGTTAATCCAGGTAATAAACTATGTGTGTGCCAAATTTCATAAAAATCCGTTTAGCCGTTTTTGCCTGATAGAGAAACAAACATTCACATTTATAATATGTAGTAGGATATATACAAGGTGTAACATAATAAACGCAAGACCTCAGGCACCCCAATTAGAGAATTGCTTCATAAATTCAAAACGAAAACCAAATTTTCAAATTTAAAGGTTTTTACCCTTTTTTAAGCACTTTTATACCGCAATTAACAATGAAACTTATGCGTGTATGTGTGCGTTTTGAGAAATACGTTTTAGAAATACATTTGAAATCTCCGTATTGCTTTGAATCAAGAATAAATTTAGTTTGTTATAGCGCACTGAAGGTGTAACAGTAGTATTTCAAATTAAAAAAAATGTAGGATACATTAAAAATAGTTGGAATGAATTCAGTTGCCGATTTAGAACAAACTACTTTCAGGTCTTGCTTTCATTATGTTACAGCTTGCATATGTATAAACTATATCAAAACACTCGTTGGTCTGTTATCGATATTTTACAGTTAGGTTGGTTGAATGTTGAATAGCAAATGAGGTTGGTCGAACGGACCCCGGCCGGAGCGGTGAAGCTGCGACCGACACTTCTGTTTACTAATGACCAGCGTTGCACTTGACTATAACACAGAGAAATAAATCGATACTTAATATTTTGTAGTGGTTTGTCTACCTTTTTTGTCTATCTAGTCAAGTACTAACGCCGGTGTGGATTTACAAATACACTTTTATATGAGGTATTTAAAAGTATACAGTCATGAAACACTTTGTATTTTGATTAATAGATTTCTGATAAAATGCTCTCGTACAGTTCACACGAACATCATTTTGTGTCAGCTAAGACGATACTCGTACACGTATTACGTTTTGTGATGGTTTTATATAGACATTGATAAACAAACATGCTTATCGACGGCATCGCCTACGCAAAGGGCGCAGTTATAATTTATATTTGCTTATTTATCAAAACAGTTAATGGAATTTAATAGGGTCTAAGCATGTAAATTAATATATTGTTGACGGTGGCGTCTTAATAGTTACGCAGTTAAAACAAGTGATGCTGATTAATCAAAACAGTTATTAGGAATTGTTTGGCTTATGCTATGTTTTGTATTTATTGTATCAGCCTTCAATGTACTTGTATTGAACTGAGTACTGGTTGGGGGTACATAACTATATATATATCATCACGCCAGATTCCTTACGGGGTAGTCAGAGAGTATAGAGTTCCAACAGGTTCTTGCAAACCTCTCTGGCTTCCACCACTCTATATTCAAGTCTTGATTCTTCCTCAAGTCAAAATTTCCAATTAAAAGATTTATGGCCTATTATTTAATTCAGGTAATGTAAGAATAATATGAGAAATAGGGGAGATAATGAGTTTCAGGAATTCTCGGATGTTAAATCGAATGTTTCGGCTTTATAAAAAGCTTCTGAGTAGTTGACTGTATTCTTTACTGAGTTCTTAGATTTACGCGAATATTACACATGAAATAAAACTATTTCTTCGGATTTTATCGCGGTTTATTTTTGATTTTCAAGACAACGTGAGCTCATTCTGCGTAGATTGGACCAATAAAATAATTAAGAAGCTTGAGGGTACCCCGGAACAACTATGCCTTTTGGACGTCTAACACCTCAGTTCTTCCCGTGACCATGGGTGCTGCAAAGCACTCTTAACGTCGGGAACTTAAAAATAAAAAATAAACCGCTATAAAATCCGAAAAAATAGTTTTATTTCATGTATTCTTTATTTATTTTTTATATGAAATTTTGAGTTTATTTAACATTAACTATAAAGATTTTTTATAGAAGTACTTTACTACTACTTGTGAGGTTTGCAGGAAGTCGTTGGGTGCAGATGGCATCGGCCCGGCTGCGTTGGAGAGTGATTAGGGAGGCCTATGTTCAGCAGTGGACAAGTATAGGCTGAGATGATGATGATGACGGCTTTACTACTATTGCCTCGTTGGACTTATGGTATATAGTGTAGCGGACGATTACGATGTCTAGATTTCGAGTCCTAAATTGGGCAAAGTTATTGGGTTTTTGTTTGCGAACTAGGCCTGGTAGAATGGCAATAGGATCGCCTCATATTAAATTGGGGCCTATCGGCGAAATGCTTTCGTGTGTGTGAATGATCTACGCTACGGCCTTTACAGCTTCACTAGATAAGAGGGCGAGCGTGCAACCACTACGCTCGGGCCAGAAGGGCAAGAGGGCAACTACTTCAAGGGCGCTAGAGGGAGGGCGTATAGTATAAAAATATAATATAATATAATAAAACGTTTATTTTGCAACGCACAATACAGAGATAAGATTAAATATTACACGGTGCAAGTACATGATGGCGTAAGTACATATGGTAAGTACCTATTAAAAGTGGCGGATCAACTTTAAAGTGCATTACAAAATAGGTCCTAACAGCAGGTTTGCTGGCTGTGGACAGCCAGCGCTGATCTTCCGTTAGTACCATTTTGCAGGACCGTTGACGTCACGGCATCACACTTTATTATTTACGAATTAACAAAAGACAAATAATAGAGAAAAAAAATGACTAAAATAGAAAGACAAAGGTAATTCTTAACCTAAATCAGCTACTACAACTTGTAAAAAAAAAAAAAAATTATAATGAGGCATTTTATTTTTTTTATAGTGCGTTCCCACTACCGTTAGAATCGACCAAAACTTTCCATCTACTAGTACTAGTAGGTGTCTCGCCGTAGTGCTCTGCACCGGCTGACAGGCGAGGGAGTCTTCGACTTCGCCGGCGAGATCGGTCTGATCCTGTGTGCGGTATCTGTATCCGAAAGAAGGGAAGTGAGGGCATAGGGAGAGTCAGCGAGAACATGCCACGGATGGCGGTAGCGGCTGAAAGGAAAAGAAAAATGTATTTGTACACAGTATCCCCGTTTGGAGAACGTACGAGACACGCCGTCTATTTGGCTTTTTCTATCCTACTATTTGAGTTTGATACTATTAGTCGCAGCTGGTAACCATTTTTTCTACTCATTTTTTATTCCATTATTATTATAAAACTCCAAAGGATTTATTTACAAAAAAAATACAACGTTAAATTCATATTCAATACAGCGATGTAATTTACATAAGAAAGATGATAAATTGATAGTTGCTACCATAACGTCTCAGACACTTGCGTTGGTGCAAAGTTTTATTAAAATTTCTGAAAGTTCAAAGAGAAATGAGCGATTTTCGCAAAGTAATCTTATTTCAGTTTGATAGTGAGTGAGAGAGCTTATAAGATACGTCGTTAATCATTTAATGAGTTTTTTTTTACTATTTTTCAATGAAGAAACTTAAAGTAGTGTTTTGAAATATCTATATCATCACGCCAGATCCCTTGCGGGGTAGACAGAGAGTACAGAGTTTCAGACCGAGAGTATCTTACTATGACCAAATAGATTGTGTCTTATCTGAAGGGCAAGTCAAGAGTCTACGGCGAACAGAACCTACGAAACAGGCGAGCGTGTATTGGACGAACGACGATGACAGTGGAGGAAGCCCGAGAGGTCTGTAAGTAAATAACCTGCTGGACCTTTGTTGAAATATGATTTCATAAATGTTATTAGTATTTACATAGAAGACGGTCTGATGACATTGAAAAGAAAAAATAAACACATGCTGACACGTTTTATTATACAGTATAGAAAAAAAATGCTGTATCAAATAGGCCTCTGGAGGTGTTCTATCTACGCTTAAATTTTGCTAACGATGTTAGCTCGCAATATAGGTAGAGAGCCAAATTCAATTCTTTGAAAATAACTGCTATATTCATATTATTTTTAACATAATTTACAGTTATTTTCTCTACCCAAAAAGATTTTTCTTACATACAATACTATACAAGTTCCAACCAAAACTATTTCCATAATTGTTTCAAATCACCCAATCACATCGCCAATCGGCGTTTCCCCGATTCCGAACACGTACACAAAGGTATTTTAAAAAGAAATATCGGCAGCTTTTCGGCGATATCCTTGCGATGTCGCTCGCGATGTCAGCTTGGTAGACAATAAAACACATTTATAGATTCCTATCTGAGTCGAAGTGGTAATAAAAAGCCCCATATTGAGGCACCTTCGCGTTCGAGGGGATCAAATTTGTACGTGTGCGGGTTATCTGCGTAATTCTGGAGATAAGATGGATGCCGCGTGTGGGGAGGAATTAGAATAGTTGTAGAGGGACTTTAGTTTGTTATTGTTAGATTGTGTTTTGGCCTGACACATGCAGGCCATTCAGGCCAGGCAGGCATTTTCATGTTTGTAAACGCACTCAGATTTTACAAGCGGAGGCAGTAGAAGCAATAAGTAAGTTCCCTCGGTAAAAGAAAGCAGGCATGCCTAGGCTCTTGCTATCATCTCGCTTTCTATCTAAGTCATTACGCCAGATCCCTTGCAGGGTAGACAGAGAGTACAGAGGTTCTTTCCTTAGAGACTTCCCTGGCTTCCTCTAGCTCGTCTCACACACGCTCGATTCGACAGGCTCGTGACTTGTCTGTCGGATAAGACACGGTCTATATGGTACTCCGGTACCTACATCCTTCCACTTTTGCATTGTATATGTTTTGTCATTCTTTCTTCCGATATTTTTTATATATGCCCCAGCCAACGGAGCATACCCTTTTGCCGTCCTTCCGGACACTATTCCAGACACTGATTGTAAATGACATTTTTACAAAGAAATTAGCTTATATTGTTATTCACGTTCTTCTTTCAACTCTCAATATGTCATTCACCTACCGAGTTATTGGCCTGCCTACTTATATTTTGCCAGTTCTGGCCCACCATGATGTCTATACCTGGAGATAGATAAGCACTTAACCGCTAAGAATGATTATAGAGACCTGAAGATGATGGCATTGTTACACTGCTAGCAAAGGCTTTATTTCACAATGAATGTGAGAAGGGGTAGGTCATCCTCTAGCAAGCGGACTAAGTGTGGATTGGTGGCGGCAAGTGTGTGGCCACGTGCTGTTGGAAATTATTAGGCCGGCCTTAAGGGATCGTCCATTAATCACGTGAGGCTTGAAAGGGGGGTCGGTGTTCGAAAAAAAACGCGAAATATTGTACTAAGGGAGAGCAGGTGTAGTAAGATATCACGTGTATTTATTTTTCCGTTGAACGCGCGATTTCTAAACCGTAAAGTGGCGCGTGACCTTGTTTCGCCTTGAGAATTTTCAAGATTCTTTGTACCACAAAAATTCACGTGATTTTGGGTAAGGGGGGGGGGGAGGCTTTGTCTAAAACCTCACCGTCTAATCTGGGGAGAGGGAGGAATAAATAGTTGCTAAAAACATCACTTGATTAATGGACGACCTCTAAGGCTTTTAACTTGGCTTACGAATGCCTAATGAAGTGGTAGCTGCGACCAAGGGCTTTAAGTACCTTCCTAAGCACGTAGACGTTCGAATATGAAAATACCACAAACGATTACCCATCTCAGGGCGACCGAGTCGAACACTGCTTAACCTTGGTGATCCGTAAGAACACCGCGATTGCAAAGCGCTGGCACAAATACTCTACTATACTCAAATATAAATAAAAATATTTTTTTTGTTAATTTTATGCGGACCGGTTTGACGGCGTTATTATGAGGCATTGGACAAGTATGCATGGTTCATGCTGGTCGAGTGCCAAATAGTGTTTTCTAAATAATTAATTGTTACTAACATTTATTTTACATTATTTTAAGGAAATTGTTACTAACACACTATGGATTGAATCCGAAATAAATAAATATTATTCTATCTATCTATAACTTCACGCCAGATCCCTTGCGGGGTAGGCAGAGAGTACAGAGTTCCAACAGGTTCTTTCCTTACATACCTCTCTGGCTTCCTCGACTCTCATAGTTCGTCTCATACACGCTCGCCGGTTACGGAGACTCTTGACTTTTCCATCAGATAACACTCGGTTTATTTGGTCGTAGTAAGATAGTCTAGGTCTTCCCCGGTACCTGCATCCTTCCACTTTCACATTGTATATCTGTTTTGTCATTCTTTCCTCTGGCATTCTTTCTATATGCCCGAACCAACGGAGCATGCATAAATATTATTATTATTATAAATATGGAAATGCTGCAAATGTTTTTTTTTTATATATCCTTAAACATGCATGCCAAAAACGCAATGCGGTAGTGCGGTCCCTTAAATAAATATAACAAAACTTGCAAAACTATTTGTTGGGTAAATTATAAAATAAAAAATATGATGATATAAAAAATAAAATAAAGACAGAAGATAGAGATAAAAATCGATGAAATATCGATTTTGAAGTAATTGTCCAGTTATCTGGCCACTTTGTATAAGCCATCCTATATAGGATTGACCTCGGTGATCATTACGAACAGTGCAGTATCATAGCGCTATAATCGCCTTAGTACAATAACATCAAATCAAAAGAAAAATGCATGCCATATAGCTGTACTCCTCATATTTATAACCGTCGCAGAACGTAAACTGGAATGTTTTGAATTATTCATAGGAATCCGGGCGCCTGTTGAGGATTCCTGCAGGGGAAAAAGGTTGAAGTGGTGTCATGAGCTGGTGACATGAGACGCAATAATATTTAAGTTTATTTGCATAATGGCAGTCTCAGACACGTGAACAGATATATACAAGGTTTAAATATATATTTAACATCATAACTTTTTGCTTAAAGCGACCACGTTTCGCAAATATGTTTGTATCTGTGGGTTTCGCACAAACAAATGGGATACCATAACTTCTTTAACTAAATTATTTTAATCATGCTTTGCTGTAAAAAGAAACAGACATATTCAAATATAAACTGCAAAGCCGCATATATTCACATCTCTTTCTACGAGTAACAGCAAAGTAAAATTATAATGGTACGCACTTAAATTGACATCATAAGAAAGCCTGCTGTTACGTTCATCTTTATTTAGTCAAATAGTGGTGTGAAATGGACGGCATTCCAACTCTATAGCATTACGATAATGTCAATCTGTTCGTGCTTGAACCTTGTATTCACAAAGATAGTGGACGCACAAGTTCAAAACATTTAGGAAAATATGAAATATTTCAACAAATATTACAAATTACCGTAATTAGTTATTAAAAATATGTTTGTTAGGTTTTTAACAATTTATCTTTTCAAAACATTGTATACATTGTGCGCGACGAGTGTGTACGTAAAAATACCTAAAAAGTTGTTAAAAAAAAAACTCCCGAAAAGAAATGAATATCATTTTTTTTCTACACACAACGTCTAGTAAGTGGAGATGGAATGGGAAACCGACAAGATGGTGCTTTCAGACATTTTAAAAGCTTACATAATATTAGCCCCGTTAAGATATTGTCCCACTATTGGGCACGGGCCTCCTCTCAAACTGAGAGGGTTTAGGCCATAGTCCACCACGCCGGCCCAGTGCGGGTTGGCGAACTTCAGACGCCTTCGAGAAATACTTAGGCATGCAGGTTTTCTCACGATGTTTTCTTTTACCGTTAAAGCAAGTGATAATTAATTTTTAATACGCACATGCTTTCGAAAAGACAGAGGTGCGTGCCTGGGTTTGAACCCGAGACCTCTGACTTTGCAGTCTAACGTTCTAACCACTAGGCTATCACTGCTGTAGCTTACTAATAGCCACAGATCTAATAAAGAATTTTGTAAAACATCTTGAGTAAAAAAATAAGCTTCTCCGCCAATAAGTACTGGGTCCGGTGGTTAATTTTTTCTTACCTGGATTTGTTAAAGAAAGCCTTTGCCTAGTAGCGGAACAAAATTGATTATTTATTATAAACTAGTTTCGCACGCGTTTATTTTGTAATTTGACATAGAGAGGTAGGACTTTTTGGAATAATAATTTTCCAAGACTTAAAAGACCCTCCATATAATATCAGCCTATACTGCCCACTGCTGGGCAAAGGCCTTCTCTCACAAATCGTGGTGAGAGAAATTAGGTCATACTCCACCACGCGGACCCAGTGCGGATTAGTGGAGGCAGGTTTGTAGCCACCTGCTGTTGGACCTTATCAAGCCGCCTTTAAGGCTTCCAACTCGGCTTAACGACTACTACATTAAGTGGTAACCGGGACCAACGGCTTAACGTGTCTTCCGAAGCACGGTGACGCTCGAATATGAAAATGCCACAAATGGTCACCCATCTCAGGCCGACCGAATCGAACGCTACTTAACCTTAGTGATCGGTAAGAACGGTGAAACCGATTTTAAATCGGACAATTTTTTTTGTTATTGTGCCTGAATGTGCATAAAATATCTTCTTTATTTAAAAATCACAAATCCCAAATCAATATTCCCGTGTGCTGTGCGGGGCTCATACCTGCGACTATTTGACAACGTAAGTAAGGCGGTCTACGTTTTGGCGCTAAAACCAAGTCGTCTTTGTTTTTCAAAAGTATTTATAAAGTCGACTTAAATATGAGTAAATTTTCGTTGTGGAACAATTTCAGCAGGTCCCCAGTCGCCGATGAAGAGAAAGAGGGAAATCGACGGACTGCCAGGCTTTTCTTTTGACAAAATTAGATTAATATCTTTGGACCTTCATGCAGGCCGGTTAAAACCCATCAAATGCATATAATGCAGGATAATACCGGCATGATCTAGTGTGCAAACAAAGTTACATATTTCATATTATTATTTCACGACTTAAGATACTTAAATACTATGTACCAATCTATATTACCACGTCAGATCCCTTGTGGAGTAGGCAGAGTGTACAGAGTTCCAACAGGTTCTTACAGACCTTTCTGGTTTTCTCCATTCTCATAGTTCGTCTTATACACGCTCGCCGGTTACAGAGACTCTTGACTTGCTCTTCGGATAAGACATGGTCTATTTAGTCATGGTAAGATAGTCTAGGTCTTTTCCGATTGACGCGAGGCGACGGCGACCTGTCACCATTGTGGTGGGGACCGGGATTCTGCAGAACACACGTTCGTTGAGTGTCCAGCGTGGGCCTGCGAGCGGCGGATCCTGGTCGACCGGATCGGACCGGACTTCTCCCTGCCAGCAGTAGTAGCGGCTATGTTGGCAGGGGAATCGACGTGGGGGGCCGTATCCTCCTTCTGTGAGACTGTGATGTCCCAGAAGGAGGAGGCTGAGCGTGATCGGGAGAGGGCCGATCCTGCCCGGCGAAGGCGACGGCGCCGGGGCGTCGGTGAGAGTCCGACATGTCCCGCCAGCTTCCCTCGAAGCTGGCGGAAGTCCATGAGGATTTCCTCACGAAAAAAAAATTCTTCGCCGATATCTGCGTCCTGTTCTAGGTACTCTACCGACTGACAGCGGCATGGAACCATTTTACCCTTTGTAAATACGTATATTTTTTTTACTACCGTTTTTATTTTGATATTTCTTTGCTGCTTTTCATATAATTTTACATATCGTACATAATTTGTGAAACTATAAATGGTTGTTGTTTTACGTCCTTTCACTTTTGAATTTGTATATCTGTGTGGTGCTTTCATATTAAGTTTCTTTTTAATCCGTTAGGTATGAAGAAATAATAGATATTCCACAAAAGTCGTGCCATTTTTCGAGATAAAAAGTGTTCTGTTTTATTTTACGCTGTAAGACACCTTCATATAAAGTTTCAGTTAAATTTGTGTAGCTATTTTAATATGAATAACTACCAGCTATGTCGCAAGAACCGTGATTCTTTCCGAGATAGAAAGTATCTCGATTATTATTTCGAGACCTAAAATACCTTGAAAGTGTTAGTAAGATTCATTCTGTCATTTTAGTACGAAGAAATAACAGCTAGATATCCCGGGAGAACCTTGTAGTGAATATATTGTATAAGCATTATTCCAAGATTGAAGAGACACCCCCTTATTCAGTTTCTTTTAAATTTGTTCAGCCGTGTTAATATGGAGAAATAAAATCAACTATCCCCCAGAAATATTGCATTTCCCGAGCTGAAAAGTTGTCTTAAAAAATATCTGAAAATTTCTCCATTTTCCAGTAATAGTCTTTTTAAAATCGGTTCCACCGTTCTGGATCTTAACATGGACAAACAAACATTTTTTTTTGTTGTGCCCATATGCACTTAAAATATCTTATTTATTTTAAAATCACAAATCCCAAATCAATATTCTTGTATCCTGTGCGGGGATCGTACCTGGGAAACTATTCGACAAAGTAAGTTAAGCAGATTACGTTTTATCGGTTAAACCAAGTCATCTTTGTTTTGCAAAAGTATTTTAAGGCACCTTAAAAATGAGTAAATTTTTGGTGTACAAAAATTTCATCAGGCACCAGGCTTCTAGTCACCTGTGAAGAAGAAGAGCAAAATCGAAGGATTGCAAAGTTTTTTTAGCCTAAATATGATTAGCATCTTTGAGCCTTAAACTTGAAAATGAATAAATTTTTGTTGTACAACAATTTCAACAGGTCCCCAGGCTTCCAGTTACCTGAGAAGAAGAAAAGGGAAATCGAAGGAGCCAGGTTTTTGTAGCCTAAATATGATTAGTATCTTTGAGCCTTCATGCAGGCCGGTAAAAATCCACCAAATGCATATTGGAGTGATTTTATATACCACTTACACGGATAGTATCGGCACGATATAGTGTGTGAACAAAGTTACCTATTTCATATTGCTATTATATGACTTAAGATACTTAAATACTATCTATCAATCTATATCATCACGTCAGATCCCTGGCAGGGTAGGCA
Source organism: Phalera bucephala (assembly GCA_905147815.2). Lineage (NCBI taxonomy): Eukaryota > Metazoa > Arthropoda > Insecta > Lepidoptera > Notodontidae > Phalera > Phalera bucephala. The sequence goes on along the minus strand of LR990615.1, from coordinate 34,671,478 downwards.
GAGATTTCAGATTTCCAACAGGTTCTTTTCTTACGGACTTTTCTGGCTTTTCCACTCTCATAGACGTCTTATATACGCTCGCCAGTTACGGAGACTCTTGACTTGCCCTTCTGATAATACACGTTCTGTTTGGTTATGGTAAGATAGTCTAGGTCTTCCTCAATATCAACGTTCTTCCACTTGCTCATTTTATATCTCTGGGTTTCTTTAATATAAAGTTTCTTTATAATCCGTTCAGCCATTTTAGTATGAAGAAATAATAGATATTCCGCAGAAGTCATGCTATTGTATATTTTGCTATGTTATATATTTTTCGTAATAAAAAGTGTTTTGTTTTATTTTACAGTGTAAGACACCTTCATATAAAGTTTTAATTAAATTCATTTAGCCAGCTATGTCACAAGAACCGTGATTCTTTCCGGGATAAAAAGTATCTCGAATATTGTTTCGAGACCTAAAACGCCTAGATAGTGCTAGTAAGATCCATTCTGCCATATTAGTATGAAGAAATAACGGCTATCCCGGAAGAACCGTGTGTGAATATATTGTATGTTTTGTCAACTTCCACCAGACTTATTTCTGTATTAACTATCTCTATCACCAGGTTCAGTCTTAGCCCCACTTAGCCCACACAGGTGGTCTTTGTAAAATATAAACTAAACTATAGCGCCATCTTATTCAACACACACCACTTACGCCGTCTCAAAAAAGTGTTACTCTTCTCGTAAGATATTAATCGTCAATAAAGTCTCGTATCCGGCCGGAAAAAACAATCCTGAATGCATCGTCAGTTGCACGAAATGCACGAAATCATGTTTGAGTGTTTAAATCAAACGTGTATGAACAATTCCCAGTAAGTGCTTTTAACTACTGCATAGTTTTACGTGAGGAGACGAACCTGAGTCCAATATCAATTCATGGAGGAATTCATGTGTAGGCAAAATCACATAGTTTGCGTCGTAACATTGCAGTTCGGGACAAACAGTAATGAAGTTTTGCGGAATATCCCGCGACAATCCAGTAGCTTAAGTTGTTTTGGAACAATGAATGATTTATCAAAATCGACTCATTTTTTAGAAATGCGAGCTCTGCGGATGTCCGGAGTGAAGCTGACCGACCGCATTAGCAACAGCGTAGTAAGAAAGCGAGTAGGTATGAAAGATAGTATCGGTGTAAAGATGAGAAAGGGCATGCTCCGTTGGTTCGGGCATATAGAAAGAATGCCAGAGGAGAGAATGACAAAACAGATATACAATGTGAAAGTGGAAGGATGCAGGTACCGGGGAAGACCTAGACTATCTTAACATGACCAAATAAACCGAGTCTTATCTGAAGTATATGTATGTGTAACCGGCGAGCGTGTATAAGACGAACTATGAGAGTCGAGGAAGCCAGAGAGGTATGTAAGGAAAGAAATTGGAACTCTGTACTCTCTGCCTACCCCGCAAGGGATCTGGCGTGATGTTATAGATAGATAGATAGACTCTTTTTGACCGATTACCTCAAAAACTGTTACATTTCTCGAAAATATAAGTATACACAGTTGTAATCCTTAGTACAGGCTACAACTATCCCAAATTTCATTGAAATTCATGTAACAGGTATGGAGTAAAATATTTTTTTAGAAATTAAATGTTTCGCTTATTTTTGTATTTTGTGAAAAAACCTTTTGATTTTTGGGATACATACTATTCAGTATGTTATCCAACGTTTTTAGATATCGGCGTGCAAAGTTTCATCAAAATCCGCCTGGTAGTTTTTGCGTTACGATGGTTTATACCTTTGGACAGATAGACAAATAGACACGAAAGCCAAAAAATGTAGAATTGGCTTCTACATCAATAGAATGATATGGTTGTTATTTCCAAAAAATACACAGACATGACTTCCTTACAGTTTTATTCTATGTAGTATGTAGTGATATAGATGCGTTTCTTTTCCCTAGAAACAGTTAGTTTTCCTGAAAACGTAAATATATATAACTATGTTGTCTGTCATATGAAATATCTCCATGCTAAGTTTCACTGACATCTGAAAAGTAGTTTTGGAACACTGAATGATAAATCAAAATCGACTTTTTTCTCTTTCCTGAAAAACTGTAAAGTTTTTCCAAAATATAAGTACACAGATTTGTGACCTTTTGTACAGGTTACAATTACACAAAATTTCATTGAAATCCATCAAACAGGTTTGGAGTAAAGAGTCTTTTATTTCTATACAATATTTCGCTTATTTTCGTCTTTTCTGGAAAAGCATTTAATTTTCCGAGATAAATACTATATAATATGTTAGCCAACATTTTAAGGTATCCGCGTGGAAAGTTTTATCAAAATCCGCCCAGTAGTTTTTGCGTGATGACGGTTCATACCCTCCGACAGACCGACAGACAGACAGACAAACAGACACGAAAGCCAAAAATTGTAAAACTGGCTTCTACGTCGATAGAAGAATACCCCTGGGTTTTTACTTCCTAAGAATATTCTATGTATAGACACGACTTCCTCAAAGTTTTATTATACTTATAGATAAAAGATGGTGTTATATTTACTCTAGATTCATGTATGTGTGTTTTATACAACAAAATAGTAAATTAAACTAATTTAAAATTAAGTGTTTAATCATTGACTCGTTGGCGTAGTGGCAAAGGGCATGGCTTGGTGATCTCGAGGTCCTGGGTTCAAATCCTAGGTCGGACAAATGAAGTTTTTCCAACGTAAACTTCTTAGTATGAGTCCGGAGTCTGAAATTGTGCCCGATATATGGCAATAGGCTCGCCCCCTATTACATGGGACCTATCATCGTCGGCCAAATGTGGTGTTTATTTTAATATCTTTCTTAAATTACAAAGATGTAACGTACTTTGAGGTACCTACCCTGCAAGGTATGTGGCGTGATGATATAGATAGATAGACAAATAGATAAAATCTTAAAGAATAAATTGGTGTGTCAGAATCGTAGTATATGGTGAACTGTAGTCTCTGCCTATCCAAGTGGCATAAAGAGAGTACATACAATAATGTTACATGTAGAATAAATTTAGAACATCCGGATCTAAAAAATAAATATTTCAAAACACATTACGTTCTCGCAAATATTCCAAAGAGACAAGAACTTGTTATTCCGTTTTGAAAACATTTTTCCGGTAACATTAATAAAATTTGTATTGATGTATCGAGTCGAGTATCTTCCTTGTGTACATTAAGTTAGTTAACGAGATAGGCAGGGACTTATAATTAGATAAAGTTCTTATTTTTAAAATTATAGAACGTTTGTGTATATATTTTGGTTTTGCAAATGACAATTTTGACTTGTGTATTAGGATTCGTTAATTGACCTATTTAATGAATGCACGTGCATATTTAAATAGGTATGTTTTGAACTGATTTATCAAGTGTTCTTAGACCTATCAATGGAGCCATCCAATGGATTTAAGAGACAGAGAATTATGATGATGATTTTTACTTGTGTTTATTATTTTCATTAGAATTCTTTATAAAGAAAGGTTGATAAAAAATACTTACCGCTTCAGTATGTACCGGGTGTACAGCGAACAGCAACGCAGCGAGCGCGGCGAACGGCCGCTGCAACCGCGCCACGAGCGCGCCCGTCCGAGCGACCAGCGCGCAACACGCAGCGTGCAACACAACATTGCACGCGTGCCACCACCACGGGGAGAAACCGCATAACTTGTAGTTTAGTCTGTAACAAGGGATAATAGCATAAGTAAAAATATTTTCATGAACACATCGTCACGCCTATATTCCCCAAGCGGGTGTGGCAGAGGTGTACTGCACGGGCACAATTCCAGACTCCGGGTTCATATTGGGAATTTTTTGTTAGAAAAACTACATTTTTCCATCCTAGGGTTTGAACCCAGAACCTCGTGATCACAAAGCAATGCCACTAGATTAACGAGGTAGTCAAAAATACTATCATGACATAAATTATAATAGTCATTTAAAACATACACAGACGGACAAAAAGTTATTATACTGTGTCCTTCGTTCTCGATATAAACTATATTAGCAGCTCTCTCGAGTCGCTTGGCAACCGCGCGTCATTCAGATACTTCAAAAGTCAACGCCGCCTCTATGGTATCTGTGGACATAACCTCTGCAACCATTCTTTTCAAAGCGCGGCAGCCGATGCTTTGTAATAAAGTTTTGGTCGACATTTAATTTAATAATCTTGTTATGGCACTGAAATTATATAACAAAAAGGTTGTATTATACTCAAGTGACCTTGTGAAATAAATTTAAAACATCGTATAGGAAAATTTAGAAAAGTTTACGTCCTGGCAAAGGAGTACATTCTAAAAAGATCAACCGATAGTTGTTTATGTGTGGTGTTTTCAGCTTAACTTGTTTATTGATATAATATCTAATATTTGGAGACGTGAATTTCGTCATATTAAAATTTGGGAAAGCTTCGTCACCCGAAAAGTAAACTTATGAAGTCTATGTCCCTATTCGTGTACAAACAGTTTAACACGAAATATACCTGAAAACGGTTATTAACCGTCTATAAATTGGCAATGTTATACCTCCAATAAGAGAAATTAGGGGGATGTTCATCAATTATGATGATTGTTAAGGATCGATGGCATTTTAAGGGCACGGGTAATGTACGAGATACATCGACGTGGTCCGCAAGACTTGACGATAATTCAAGGACAGTGGTGTACGAGATACATCGGCGTGATCCGCAAGGCGTGATACGAGATATGTGCTGAAGGTCATACTACTTATAGGTTTCATCCATGAGGTTTTCCTGTGCAGTTCACATTTCTACAATGGTAAGAATCAAAAATGTTACCTAAAATACATACCTTAAACATGCCTAAAACAGTAAATACAAAGACTATTGCTATAAACTATAAGCAATTTGTCATATTATATCTCCAAAAGGAGACTTACTGAAAGGGTAATTAAAGTAACATTGTTTATGTATAACAATACATTATTAATAACAAAAGTCACTCCTTTGCAGAAACATAGTGTTTTTATTGATTTCATTATTAGACATACTTGTATAATAACACTGAAATAGCCCACACTGGAGCTTATTACACAAAAAATTGCGCAAAATTATGAGTACTTGTATTAAAAAAGTTAAATCCAGCAATACTTATTCCTGAACAGGGTTTATAACCAAATAAGCCAAAGTAATATACTAATGGCAATGCCTGTTGTAACTGACAAGCAACAGGACTGTAGATACATTCCAAATATAATATCTTATCCTACGGATGCTGCGGCAGGCAGGTTGTGGGATAATTTGTGTTATGCACAAAGATACTTAAAAGATAATATAAAATACCTGGTCTATTCAGTTAACATAAAACTAATAATTATCTATCAATATTATCAACCCAGACTCCTTGCAGGGTAGCCAGAAAAGATGAATCCTAACAATACAGTCTTGAAACCTTTATTGAGATAAGAACCTTTATGGTCAGCAGTATATATTTTGCATAAAAGGAGTGTTAATATAGTGGATTATCAATATGGAATTATTTACTAGCTAGTCATAGCCAGTAGTAAAAACTTCATAAAACGACCACCGTTGTAACCAATATAGAACAACAATCCTCATCCTGGGTGTGAAAATATTAAGTCACAGTGTACCTATCAGTTCACCAAAAACAACATCACGTTGGACATTGGAAATCTCCTACCAAAGAAAGTGAGGTACAAAAAGCATGATAGGCATTTTACACAAGGACTTGGTTTTTAAGTTGCTGAAAAAATCAGAAAAACAATCAGGAATACAACATGGGTGTTACAAAGAAACCATAATATTGGAGGCTAAAGGTGTTCACTGACTTTGGTATGTATCTATGACACTAATAATGCCTTCAACAACAAACATAATTTTATTGGTTTTGTGCAAGTACTTGCACTTCAGACAAGTGAATCTTGTCCTACATATGTATAGAAACATTATTATTAGAAACACTATTGATTAATAATTGATATATATAAAAAAACAATAAAACAAAATCTTATTGCTAGCAATAGACCTTACAGTCATAATAAATATACTAATAAAATATTTATTAGTACCTATTCAGTTTTCTATCATGTAATGAGTTCAATGGTTTTGGGTTTTTTGATTATTTCCTGCATCAATTATAGTGTACTTAATAATATTAGAAATTTGAGGCACACACAATGGAAAGCTATACATCAATTCATCATTTGGAGAATTAGATGGTTTTACTGTATTTTTGTTTAATCATATGATAATCAATAAATAATATGTAATTAAATAAAATTATTCAAGAAATTAATAACTATAAAAAATTGTTTTGTAATTATTTTGGAATGTGTACAGTTATTTTGAACACCAGTGATGTTTCTGGTATAGTTATGATAACACAAGCACAAACGGCTACCATTAAAGTAACAAGTTGGTTTTAGAGCACTATATATGTTGTAATTTATTTAAAGGTGTTTCAGTAAAAAATATTGGATTGAGATATCATACAAAAAATTTGCAATTTTGGTATTGTTATATTTAAATTATTACATCCACATGTTACATGTATCTTATAAATAGGTATCTATATATAAAAAGAAAATAAAGTCATGCAAATGACTTGATAATAATATCCATTTGAAAATTTAATGATATTATGTTGACATGCTACAGTGGATGAAATATTGAGTTACAGTATTTGAAAGTATGGATTATCTTAAACAAGAATAATCAAAAGCATATTCTTATCACAGGTATGATAAATATTATACAGTATCAGCAATAATCTAAGTCCTAAGGAACTTGATATTATTTATTTATTATTAATGGGGGATACATAATAATAAGTTGAGTAGCACTCGATTCTCACGGTTGGACATCAGAACTAACTAGAAAGTTACGCATTGCAATTTTTTTTTTACTTATAAATACAGTCACATACAAAGAAGCAAAAAGGAAGTGTGGTATGAAATGAAAATTTCATGGTATGAAATAATTCAGTTATGAATAGGATTCCCAATATGATACAGTTGTAACCCGTGGTTCGGTTTAGTCGACTGTAACTTATTCGCTTCTTAAGTTATTACTAAATTAGGAGTGTATTTTTTCATCAGTAATGTAATTGGTTCAGGTGTGGCCCGATCGTATTGCCAAAACGAATGTTCGCGGGCGTTATTGCGCAGGAACGAATCGTTAAGTAATACATAAAGATTTATGTAGCCAAGGATTTATTTGTCGGCGCACACTCAGAACATGGAAATGATTCCGGGATAGTTTCGAAATTTAAATTGAATTAATAATAGTGGTATAGTAATAACACTGGGGTAGGTTATGTTTGTTTACCACGCATTAGTACTGCCCTTCGTTCCAGACTCTAAAATTGAGGAGGGGGGGGAGGGCGAGATTATATAGGTAAAGCACATAGCCTTATGTGAGTAATATCTCCAGATAAGATGTGTGTGTGAGTGATGTACGCTGATGGCCGCGAGGCCTTTACAGCTTCACCGGACTTAATTCCATATAAGCTCATTAGTACAAAGGCCTCTAGTACAAAAAATGTTAAATGTTGATATATGTACATCTTTAAAGATTAAAAATATTTAACTAACATTAAATATAGCAGAATGTTGATATTAAAAAAAAATCATAAATTAAATATGTAATGATAGCAAAAACATTCTTATAATCACCAAATTAATTCGTAGCCTTTGTTTGGTACTGTACTGTACTGTGATCATTTGAAAATTAAAAAAAAAAGAACCGCATGCCAGTTGGAAAACACATTAGTGGGGAAATAGGTTTCCCTGTTATATTTGTATCATATTGTTATAGATTGGGTACTAACAGACTTTGTTTTCAGGTCTAGTACACAGTAAGAGTTTCTAGCTATCTATCTATCTCTATCCATATTATGACGCCAGATCTCTTGCGGGGTGGGCAGAGAGTGCAAGGTTCCGACGGGTTCTTTCCTTGCATGCCTGCCTGGCTTTCTTCACTCTCATAGTTCGTCTCATAATGGTTGTCAATGATACAAGAATTATTATAAAGGATTTAATTTTATATGTATATCTGTTTTGTCATTCTTTCTTCGGGCATCCTTTCTATATGCCCGAACCAACGGAGCATACCCTCTCTCATCTTTACACCGATACTATCTTTCATACCTACTCGCTCTCTTACTACGCTGTTGCGAATACGGTCGGTCAGCGTGACTCCGCACATCTTCCGCAGAGATCGCATTTCGACCGCATTTATCCTGCTTTCGTTCTCCTTCTTACATACCCAACTCTCACTGCTATATAACAGCGTTGGGACAAGCACTCCGTTATGCATGGCCAGCTGCGCCTTTTGGCTTAAGTGCCGGCTCCCAAGTAGCCTTCCCATCGCACCATTCACTCTATTACCTGCATTCACTCTTCTCTCTATATCAGCGGTGTATTTCCCATCCTTACTGAAGGCGCATCCAAGATATACAAACTCATTCACTTGCTCCAGCACATCGTTACCAACCACAATCCTTGCATTCGTTCTGGTTTCTTCCCGTTCAAAAACCATAATTTTGGTTTTCTTCACATTCAAATGTAAGCCATTGTTCATGCAGTCGTCTCTCATAACTGTGACTAGTGTTTGCAGATCAGTGGCTGTTGGCGCTATCAAAACCTCGTCATCTGCATACAATAGGTGGTTTATCACTAGATCACCCATTTTTACCCCTTCAGTCATCGCATTCAGTCTTTGAAGACTTTTATCCAGATACACTATAAACAGTCTAGCGGACAACACGCAACCCTGCCTGACGCCGATTTTAACGTCAAACCAAGGTGACATGTTACCACCCACCCGTACGCATGCCTTGCTGTCCACGTAGGTGGACTAGACGGCTCGCAACAGGGTGCCGTTTATACCATACTCTGGCAAAATGTCCCAAAGTCTCTTTCGCACGACTCTATCAAACGCCTTCTCCAGGTCCACAAAACCGCAGAAAACCTTCCGACCTACTGCCAGATGCTTTTCTACGATGTTGCGGAGGGAGAAAACTTGATCCGAACATCCTCTTCCAGACCTGAAACCTCCCTGTGCCTCACACAACACTCCATCGGACTTCTGCGAAAGTGGAAGGATGTAGGTGCCGGGGAAGACCTAGACTATCTTACCATGACCAAATAGACCGTGTCTTAGCTGAAGGGCAAGTCAAGAGTCTCCGTAACCGGCGAGTGTGTATGAGACGAACTATGAGAGTGGAGGAAGCCAGAAAGGTATGTAAGGAAAGAACCTGTTGGAACTCTGTACTCTCTGCCTACCCCGCGAGGGAGCTGGCGTGATGATATAGATAGAGATAGATAGATAATTTTATATAAACAAAACTCTAGATGGGCAATTCCTCAACTCTTGTTATATAGAAGATATCTATAGAAGAAAGGTCTCTATAGAAGACATAACAGATGGAGACTACACTGATATCTGATAAGTAATGATTGATTAATATTACCCGGTATTAATGAATTTTGGACAACAGGTGTGGTATAAAGGTACATAACAGGTGCTTTAAAGGTTTTGTTGGGATGGATCTACACTACATAACATAACATGTTATAGAATTTGATTATATAAATTTATTTAAAATAAGTTAGACAGACTGGTTGTAAGAAACAATATATGTGTATATATTTGTTGTTTGTGTTGTATGGCAATACAAAGAACGGGAATGTGTTATAGTACAAATATACTCATGATATGTTATTTTTTAGAGGTCACGCTCAAAAAAAAAAAAGCCTTTACGTGGTATACTTCAACTTTACCCTTATAGCTCTAAACAGCTGCTAATATAGTTTATATCGAGAACGAAGGACTTCGTATAATAATGATCGAACTTCACTTCAGGTAAGTTCGTTTGATCACTTATTATGCGCTGAGTTAAGATTATAGGATTTTAAATTGATATACCATGAATTGACCGTGTCTGAAGGACAAGTCAAGAAATGAAGTATGAGAGTGAAGGAAGCCCGAGAAATCTATAAGGAAAGAACCTCTGGGAACTCTGTACTCTCTGCCTACACCCGCAAAGGACCTGGCAGGATGATATAGATAGATAAATTAATAAAACTATCATTTCAAAAAAGCAGGGATCAAATACCGCCTGCATAAAAACATCAGTAAATTAATCTTCGCTGATAAATAGCACTATACATTTCATATTATTTATTGTTTTATATGTGCATTCAGGATGAACACATGCTCTAAACTGTCCTCAAGACAAATAGGTAGACCAACTCCGGAATCGACGCAAAGATAACATAACTATAAAGGAACTCCACATGTGTACATACAACGGAGCTAATTGTTCCCGTCTGGGGTTCCTGCCTTGGGGCAGCAGGTGAGTACTCACTCAAACTAGAAGATACATCTTGAGATCCAACAATAAACCCATCTAATAGTTTCAGGTGCCTTATCCAGTGAAGCTGGAAAGGCCCCGCCGCTAATAGCTTAAATACACTGGAGCTATAACCAAGTATTTTGTTCACACTCATTATATATTTTATATTGGGCAGTTTTATTTTTCTTAATATTATTTTTTTTAATTTTTAATATTTTACTTTACAAAATCTTTATTTTGTAAATAAGAGGACTGTGTAGACACTGATTGATACCATGAGTATAAGTAAATTTAGGTTTAATCTATACTTAAACCCATTTACCTTAATCGTTCTGTATCGTTCTCCCATACCCCATGGAAGCAAATGTACACAAAAAGAATTGTAAAACTCTCATTTTAAAAGAGTAACCGTGGGGTTTCTTGCCCTTCTTCTCCACAGGAATGACATTCCGAACGAGTGATAGAGTCTTAAATAATCATTAACTTTTCTATCTTGACTATTCATAAGTACTTCTTGGTATACATTAATAAAAAACGTTTGATTTTGATCATTCAAACACGGATCCAGGTGGACAGAGGGTTAATAATCCCCTCAATTTCTATTGTAAATTTGTACGAAGTAATTACAGAACAAAAATCGTGAATCTAGTTATAAGACTAACGTTTTAGTACAAAAATCAGTTTCTAAAACTAAATCCACTACTGATTTTCGTTCTATAATACAGGCTTCAGTATACCAGACTTATATGGGATGTGCATAAATAACTGGAGCTCAGTAATTATGCAAGTAAACAAGTTACTGGAGCGAGTGAGCTACTCGTGATATACCGATATATATTGTTCCTTTATTCATGAGCGCCATATTCATGAACATAAGATTAGGATTTTACGGAGATGGGCCCAGAAAAATAACTGTTAAGTATATGTTTTACTGCTCTATTATTAGGAGGAGTTATTTATATTTTCTTTGTTGTACAATATAACATTGTTTAGTTAAAATAAATAAAACTTTTATTACTGAAAAAAAATATAAAAAAGATATTACATGAAATATCTTAACTCAGTGTGCCTCATGGCAAATGTCTCCTCTGATTCTTTCCAATGTCCCTGGTGTAATATCAATTTGGCTTTACATCACTGACAAAATATGAGCTTACACATAACTCGACTAACCAACTTAAAAAATAAAGACGTAAAGATGTATGATTTTTCTTCAGAATTACAACTTGGCATACAATAATAACAAATAACATAGGGAATGTATCGTAAACCCAAAAATAAATCGCACTTTATCGACACCAAAAATGTATTTAAATTTTCACGTGAAATATTTTAAGGGGTCCCTGAAAGGCTCTTCACAGACGTGTCGCGTCGTTGCGTCCTCATTGTCTCTACCGTAGAGCCGTGGAGAGCATGTGCTTCAGATGAAATTTGACGAGCAATTTGTATGTGAGGAACTAGAGAGCTTTCTACTATTCCCTTTTAGTGTCGGCTTGGAAAAATACTTTGAGGATATTTTGACTGATAGTTACCATATTTTTAGTACGTTCAAGATAACCATAAGTCGCTTCGACGTACGTATGTTTCCATCTGCATAGTTTGAATTGTGTAAATAATACTTTGATTTATGTGCTAATATACTATTGACGCGTTACTTTGTTATAACTAAAATAAAAATATTATACGTTTTTCGTAGTTGTAGTAGAGAGTTTAGAAGTAGAAAAATTTAAAATACATAAAATTGTAATTTCTTAGTGCACTAAAGTAAAATAATATCGTCGGTATTATAATTAATTTAATAAAATTTTTAAATCAGGTTTTGATTATGTCTCGACAAAAATCGTCTTTAACATTATACTAATTTTTGAATAATAAAATACATTATTATTTTGAGTTTTTTTAAACGTAGGTATATCTTTTGCAAAATAACATATTGGAAGTCCTTTTAGGAAAATATTACATATTTTAGTTTTTGTATTATAAAGTTAAAGTCACCATTTCCTGTCTCCTCAACAATCATAGAGACATCAAATAATTTCTGAGATTTTTATGAAATCATGATTTTTTGTTAAGAACAGATATATGACAATATATGACGTATGTGCTTTTTGAATTCCCTATTCAATATGCCATAGAACCTAGCCATGGGCCGTCTATACATTGTGCGGCGGCACGAAATCGAGGAACACATTGGTTCAGCTATCAGTAAAGTTCTCCAACATACACCTACCACACGTCGCTTCGACGTATGGTAGGTGTTTTTCGGAAAGTACTATACTTACCGCGGCGGTTTCTTTATGCTATGCAAGCTCTGTGGGTAGCTAGAGTTGGTTAGGACGGCGAACGCGGTATTAACATTCACGAACAAAATATCACGATTTTTCAAAACTGAATACGTCGATTCGACGTAGATTATCTATTTAGGGTTAAGGGATAGATATAATAATAAATCAGCGTACTCGCTGTTGATCGAAGGGATTCTCTCACTAATCAAGATAAGAAATAATTTGTTGTCTCCGGTCTCAAACTGATCAACTGATCTTGATGATCGCTAAGAACACCACAATACCACAGCCTATACTATCCCACTGCTAAGCAAATGCTGCTGGAGATAGAATATGCCTTAATCCCTACGCGATTTTTCTACGTATTAGTGGAGATAGATCTGTGACTATCTGTCGTTGGTACTTATCAAGCCACCCATAAGGCTTTTAACTTGGTTAAATGAAGTAAACATACGTGTATTAATCTGTGGCTTCACGTGGCTTCGAAATACGGAAACCCTGAGACTGAACGAGAGGAATGCTGCGTAACCTTTGTATTACTTATACTTAACAACACTGCATTACTACATCACTACAAGCGCAATGTTCATAATATTCAACCAACAACTCAATACTCTTAAAGACGTTAGTATACTATCAGTGCCTATCGTCTTCCAGGGGACTGTGTGGTTTGGCCGACACTCCGGCCATATATTACAGTAAGCCTAGATAGCGGCAGGCATTTCGCCAAACAGCGGCATGCACTGATTCCGCGAACATTACTAGCAGTGCAGCAAATGTTAGCTATTTTAGGGCAACCGAAATTGAGGGTTGCAAAACGCTTTACTAATTCAGTATTCTATTTTCAGTGGGGTAAAGGAATCCGGGTTGTGGATATAATTATGTCGGGATAAAGTAGTGAAACATTGTAGGATGGTATACGTGCCAACGAAATAATTAAGAAAGAAAATTGCAGGGTAAAAGAATGTAGAAGCTGATGATTTATTATGTTGTTTTCCCAAAACAAGCAATTACAAATTACAAAAAAATATTGAAATTTGTACACATACAACCAAGTTGGAACGCGGTCTCTACTAAGACGATCCGGCGATAATCTCAACGGACTAGCCTTTCAACTTTATCTAAGTGAACTATTCTTTAAGAATTGCATTTTTAGAAAATTCTGTACCACAGATATATAGTGGTATATATTGGAAATTGCTGATTGAGATGCTGCTCAAACGCATTAGGTTGTATCGTTAAAATAATCCGTAAATTTTAAAGACCTACCTGTGACATTAAAATATTCAAACCCCTTTTACAATTATTGATAAGCATGTTTCGGATATCTTTCAGTAATTTGCATCCGTAAGGAATTTGTTTTAGGAGTTTATTACATTACCCTATGAAAGAATGACTATTTCTACAGAGGAAAGTATGTTCCCCAATAATTTTTAATTTATAATGGCCTTTGGACCTTCCAAAGAAATAGACACACAGATATGACATTTCTTTCTTGATCAGTCGAGCTAAAAATTACCTACATGGTAACTGGTAACTGAATCCCAGTTACATAGAAATCAAAAGGATTGCAACCGCCAGCTCCGTCAAATCTATAGTATTAACCCTACAAGACCGCTCTATTCACTGTCATCTCTACCTCGCAGATACCGCTAAAGTTGGTCGTTCCACTCGGTAATAGTAAAGAATAGCTCCCGCCCGGGATAAATCCAGCTCAACGCTAATGTAGAGATAGTGCCCCGGATGCAGAACCCCCGGGAAATTACCTAATGGATAGGTGCAAGAATGCATGCATCAATTAATTCAACCTCCTTTTTATGGGTTGAATATTGTGGGAAAAATCACGTAGATAATAATCTCACTTATTGATGCCATATACCGGGCACAATTCCAGAATCCGGACTCATACTGGGAAATAATCGTTAGAAAAACTACATTTGTCCGACCTAGGATTTGAACCCAGGTCCTCGTGATCACAAAGCGATGCGCTTTGCCACTAGACAAACGAGGCAGTCAAAGTTGTGACAAATAAAATATGGAAATGCCACAAACAGTCACTCATCCCAGGCTGACCGAGCCATATGCTGCTTAACTTTTGTAATCGTTAAGAATACTATATTATCACAACAAATATGGCCTTTATATTTTAAGAATATTTTTTAAATACGTACTCTACTCTATAAATTGTAATTAATGATTTCAAATAGATCTCTCAGAGGCGCTCTCATCGCTGTGCGACCGCAGTGTTTTACCGATCACTAAGGTTAAGCAGCGTTCGATGCGATCGGCCTGAGATGGGTGACCGTTTATGACATTTTCTTATTCGAGTCACGTTAAGCCGTTGGTCCCAGTTACCACTTAATGTGGTAGTCGGATAGACGAGTTGGAAGCGTTTAAGGCGGCTTAATAAGTTCCAACAGCAGGTAGCCACAAACCTGCCTCCATCAACCCACACTGTGACGCGTGGTGGAGTATAATCTAATCCCACTCACCTCATATGGCAAAAGGCACGCCCCCTATTACATGGGGCCTAACATCGTCGGCGAAACGTGGGTGTACTCAGTACACCTCTGCCACCCCCGCTTAGGGAATATAGGCGTGACGGTGAAACTCTCTCACCTCGATTTGTGAGAGAACGCCTTTATCTAGTAACGGGACAGTATAGGTTGCTTTATTATCAATCAATCAGCCTATCGCAGTCGACTGCTGGACATAGACCTCTCCTAACACGCGCCAATGCACACGGTCCTCCGCCTTCCGCATCCAGTCCGTCCCAGCTACCTTTTTGAGGTCGTCGGTCCATCTAGCTGGGGGCCGTCCTACCTTACGCTTACCAAGTCGCGGTCTCCACTCTAGGACACGCTTTCTCCATCGCCCGTCGGTCCTTCTGCAGATTTGACCAGCCCATTGCCACTTTAGCTTACTGAGTCTGCGAGCTATGTCGGTAACTTTGGTTCTTTGTCGGATTACCTGGTTACGAATTTTATCCTTCAAAGAGACGCCGAGCATAGCTCGCTCCATAGCCCGCTGTGCGACTTTGAATTTGTGGACTAGTCCCACTGTGAGTGGCCACCTCTCGGCCCCGTAGGTCATAACAGGTAGGACGCATTGGTTGTAGACTTTAGTCTTGCTTTATTATATTGCTAGTTTATACCCACGACTTCGTCCGCGTTGATTTTAGACAAGAACCTTGCATTTTTCCGGGATTATGAGTATATTTTGTGTTACTCTAGGTAATAAACTATCTGTGTGCCAAATTTTATCCAAATCCGATTAACCATTTTTGCATGATTGAGTAATAAACATCCAAAAATCTAAATGTACAAACTTTTACATTTATAATATTAGTAGAACTAGTTTCTGCCCGCGACTACGTCCGCGTTGACTTTTGACAGGAACCTTGCATTTTTCTGGCATAATGAGTATATTTGTGGTAATCCAGGTAATAAACTGTCTGTGTGCCTCCATCAATCCGCACTGGGTCCGCGTGGTAGAGTATGACCTAATATCTCTCACCTCGATTTGTGAGAGAAGGCCTTTGTCCAGCAGTGGGCAGTATAGGCTGATATTATTATTATATATTTTTTGTGATTGTACCTTTGCGTGAACTTTAAATAAAATAAAAGTCTTTTTTTTAGTAGTATATACGATATAAAACTTTTTATAAAAATATGTAATGTAGACTAATATTTCTTTTTATGAATAGTTTTTGTTTCATTAATGTAGCCGCAATAGTTATTAAAAATAAAGTTTTAAAAATACCCCTTCTAGCGTCTATTTGATAACTTATCTCCAGAACGCAACGAAATGAGAGGCTGAAATTGTGTCAACGGTAAGTTTGTACCTCGCCAATGTTACCACACAAGTTATTTTCAAATCATCTTTTTGGGGCCGCTGACCCTATCTTATCCAGCTAGACCCTTTTATCCAAATCCGATTAGCCATTTTTGCATAATTGAGTAACAAACATCTAAATATACAAAGTTTAACATTTATAATATTAGTAGAACTAGTTTCTTCCCGCGACTACGTCCGCATTGACTTTAGACAGGAACAGGACTTACATTTTTCCGGGACAAAAAGTATCCTATGTGTCAATTCAAGTTATAAACTACAAGCTGTAACATAATAAACGCAAGACCTGAAAGTAGTTTGTTCTAAATCGGTAACTGAATTGATTTTTTTAATTTGCATAGATTTCTGTTACTCCTTCAGTGCGCTGTAACAAACTAATTTTATTCTTGATTCAAAGCAATACAGAGATTTCAAATGCATTTCTAAAACGTATTTCTCAATATGCACATATTCACATACAAGTTTCATTGTTAATTGAGGTATAAAAGTACTTAAAAAAGGGTAAAAACTTTAAATTTTAAAATTTGGTTTTTGGTTTGGGTGTATGAGGTGTTGCGTTATTTATGTTACACCTCGTATATGTGTGTAAAATTCCGTTAAGCCGTTGTGC
This sequence comes from Phalera bucephala, assembly GCA_905147815.2. Taxonomy (NCBI): domain Eukaryota; kingdom Metazoa; phylum Arthropoda; class Insecta; order Lepidoptera; family Notodontidae; genus Phalera; species Phalera bucephala. Next base: position 34,654,374 of record LR990615.1, on the reverse strand, counting down.
GTGATTAGGTAACAAACATTTAAACATACAAACTTTCAGATTTATAATTTTAGTAGGATGTACCATATATAGACTGACTGACGCTCAAACCGTGGCGTCACTCGTCGTAACATCTCCGCCGGATAAACGAGATTATTCCCAGCTAACGAATACCGCTTGACACATATCAAGCCGTCTAAATAAGCCCCGTCTGTTAAGCCTGGAGTGACATAGCCCTCCGTGACGTCACCAACTGCGGGGTGTGTCACATGGAGATGCTTGCGGGGTTGTAAATATTGGAAGGGGAGAGAAATAAATGATTTATTCCAGATACTATTAACTATTCTGGTGGCGTAAGGTATGGGTGATGATCATGAGGTCTTGCATTCCGAATATAAGGTCGAAAACAATCTCCGGATCAAAGATCTCGGGTTGCAAACAAACTTACGAGGGTTCGTATCAAAGATCAGACAAAGTGATATTGGTTGATATCATAAAATGTTAATTGCCGTCCGAAGTCTAGAATTGTGTAATGGCATTAGGATTAGTACTTTAATATTTGGGACCTTAGATAGGACCTTATACCTAGACATAGTACGCATATTACCCCTTGATAAATAAAGGCGTTTATTTTTAGGGAACCCTAAATCTCTATCTCCCCATATCTCAATCAGTAAAAACGAAACCCTTATGATTTTGTTAGCGAAGTGTAGTGGTATCTAAATGGAACCATCAGAGTGCAAGTCTTCCTCTCCCGCCCGTTTTATATCAGAAATAAACTACGATAATATTCATAAAAACATGTTTTATTTCATCATATAATATTTGCATAAATCTAAGAACTGATCTTTTACTTTTTAACAAAACCTCTTCACGACAAAGGACTGACAAAGACAGACGTCTCTGTATTCAGGTTGTCACAGCAAAAGCTTTGTCCCGCGTGCCGTTACGCCCGCAGCGGTCGTGTGTACTTTGACGTCATGTTTACGTCGCTGGAACAGTTTCGGTGACATGCAAAGGGGTTTTTCTTCAACAAAAGAATAATCTTGGACTTGGATTTATATAAAGATAGTTGAAGGGGTAGAACAATATTATAAGTTTCACCCCATTGCCGACGGAACGAGACACTTCGGCAGACGGTAGCGTGGCGGCTATCCACACTAAAAGCGCGACGTTGTGTCGACCATGTCAACGTCTAAAATTCAAACAATAACAATAGCGTCCCGCTCGCACACGTATGGGCGTTTTGCTCCCGACGTGCTTCGTTTGTAATCGCTGGTGGCAACGTGGCGGCGAGTCGTGACGTTTGCTGTCACGCAGAGCGTAGCAGAACTGTGTGTCCACCAACCCTACTGCTCAAACCGCAACCCTCCAGGTCGCGCTGGCATCGCGCACGCTCACGCCCCGCTCGTAATTCGGCGAAAGGTTAAAATTCTTAAAAATAATTGTTATCTTTCTATATTTTTTGATAGTCCTTTCACATTCTGGAATCAGTTTACTGTTTGTGTCTCTTAATGTTCAGGTATTGATATTAGCAAATGACTAAGGTAGCATTAACTTCTCGCAAAGGGCCTATACGTGCTGGGCCTATGTACTTACGAAAGCTATACATCCGCAAGGAAAAAATATCTGTATCATGATTGTTCATTTCTTTAGTAATAAACGAGCTTTAACACATCAAGTTATGATACAGATAGTTATGAAACAAAACCATGTTCAACCAACTCCATTCTCAGTCACCTGCAAAAAGTCGTTTTCTTCCATTGCTATTAGACAAGTAAATGCCGGCAGCATACGCCTTAGGACCCTAAGTCGCTTGGATCACTTAAATATGTAACGCGGCGCGTTACGATGACTCCGTGGATTGATGGTTTATTGGTACTGCAGTGACATTCTGAATACCGCTAAACGATCATTTCCCAGTTTTTTTTGATAAAACACCACGACCACATGTTAGGCTCACACTAGGATTTTTTTTGGCGTGGGTGCGTTTAATACATAAAATTCACACACTCACACACACACACACACAAACACCCAGGCCGAAACATATTTGTGGGTCACACAAAGATTTGTCCCGTGCGGGAATTGAGCCCGCGACTACTCAATCCAGTGGATGGAGCGGCTTAAGTTCTTAACTATTGGGCCAAGCCCTCCGTTAAACATAAAGCACCGCATTTGGTCATAGCGAATAAAGCCCCATCCGTAACTAAGAACTTTAATACGGCTCTTAAATGCCGTAATACGGCTGAAACGTAGATGAGCTTAAATTAGCAGCTAAATTCCATTCTGCTAAATTCAATTCATAAAAATAAAGTAGAAAGAGGCTGATTATCTTTTTAATGGGCGCTTTTGCTTTAGGTTAATGTGTTATAACTTGGATATGAAAATATATAAGTAGCTTTACGAACATACTTGTCGAAGAGGCCACAGATATTTAGAATATAATTAAGTATTCTTACTTTCTATCATCCCACTGCTAAGCAAAAGCCTTCTCTCTCAAGTTGAGATGAGGGAGAATAAGTGATACTTCACCACACAGACCTAGTGCGGATAAGTGGAGGAGAATTGTGGCTACCTGCTATTGGAACTCATGAAGACATCCATAAGGCATTCAACTTGACTTAGCGACTTCCACATCAAGAAGTTACCGGACCAAACAGCTTAGCATGCCATCTTAAGTGCGGAGGTGATTGAAAATGAAGAAGATGTAAACGGTCACCTAACCCAGACTGACAGTCCCGATCGGGTTAACGCTGCTTAACATTGATGATCGCTAAGAACACCATATATAATATCAGCCTATACTGCCCACTGCTGGACAAAGGCCTTCTCTCACTAATCGAAGTGAGAGAGATTAGGTCATACTCCACCACGCGGACCCAGTGCAGATTGGTGGAGGCCGGTTTCTGGCCACCCGCTGTTGGAACTTATCAAGCCGCCATGGCCTCCAACTCGGCTTAACGACTACCACATTAAGTGGTAGCCGGGACCAACGGCTTAACGTGCCTTCCGAAGAACGGAGACGCCCGAATTTGAAATGCCACAAACGGTCACCCATCTCGGGCCAACCGAGTCGAACGCTGCTTAACCTTGGTAATCGGTAAAAACACCGCGGTCGCACTGCGCTACGAGCGCCTCAGAAGAACATCATAACTACGAGCATTTGAAGGCCAATTCTCGTAATTAAAAGTGTTCAAAATGCAGTCTCGATCTAATCTCATTGTCATAAGTCTTACAAATGGTATTCTCGTAAAATATGGATATTGACCGAATCCAGATTGGACCGAAATTTTAACAAAATGTAAACGGTATTCCGATAAAATTTTGAACTAACGTAAACAACAAATATACAAAACAAACGTTAAATTAAAGATTTCAGTCAGATATTTGTTATTTAGACTATGGCAGCTGAGATTAACCTGTGATCAACAATATACTTTAAATAACATAACTTGACATTATATCTTGGATGCGCCTTCAGTAAGAATGGGAAATACACCGCTGACATAGAGAGAAGAGTGAGTGCAGGGAACAGAGTGAATGGTGCGATGGGAAAGCTACTCGGGAGCCGGCACTTAAGCCATAAGGCGCAGCTGGCCATACATAACGGAGTTCTTGTCCCAACGCTGTTATATGGTAGCGAGAGCTGGGTATGTAAGAAGGAGAATGAAAGTAGGATAAATGCGGTAGAAATGCGAGCTCTGCGGAAGATGTGCGGAGTGAAGCTGACCGAACGCATTAGCAACAGCGTAGTAAGACAGCGAGTAGGTATGAAAGATAGTATCGGTGTAAAGATGAGAAAGGGCTTGCTCCGTTGGTTCGGGCATATAGAAAGAATGCCAGAGGAAAGAATGACAAAACAGATATACAATGTGAAAGTGGAAGGATGCAGGTACCGGGGAAGACCTAGACTATCTTACCACGACCAAATAAACCGAGTCTTATCTGATGGAAAAGTCAAGAGTCTCCGTAACCGGCGAGCGTGTATGAGACGAACTATGAGAGTCGAGGAAGCCAGAGAGGTATGTAAGGAAAGAACCTGTTGGAACTCTGTACTCTCTGCCTACCCCGCAAGGGATCTGGCGTGAGGTTATAGATAGAGAGATAGACATTATATCGAAATTAGATATGCTATTGAAATCGAATCGATATTTTAGTGGAGCAGAATACCAAATGGGAGTTCAATATCAGTGTCTATTAAATACGAAAATTAGCCTTCTGGTCTTCTAAGTAAAGGCCGCGTTACGATCCAGTGGTAGAAACCAAATTAATTACGTTTGTAAGTGCCTATTGTGTTGCCTTCACAAACGCGTTACATAAATAACACTACAATTTCCATGCGAAAAATAAATTTCGTGTTTAGACCCTAGTTAATAACCAACCTGCCAACCTTTGATATCTAAATTAAGAACGAAACATATTGAGGAATATGTATTAAAATTGTAATTGAAAGTTATTACTTTGAATGATAGTTAAATTTTGTTTGATATGAGGTAGCCAGAACTGAACTATGAGAGTCAAGGAAGCCAAAGAGGTCTGTAAGGACGAGTCTGTTGGAACTCTGTACTCCTTGCCTATAAGGTAGATAGAACTGATGTAATATTATAATAGATTTATCATTTTCAGCAACACTCAAACCAATACTCCTATAGCTATATAGTACAAAGTTAAATAACATAAACGTTGGCAACAAGGCCCCATAACATACGTTACACACAAGTCGCGATAAAACATAACATACTTTGTGTACCCAACAAATTTTCATACGAAACGAAACGCAGACGTAAAATGTATTTTTAGTGGCAACACCGACACGAATTTTGGCAATAAAATTTTATTTGCGAGCTCTGGGAGGGGGATATTCTAAAAAGCATTCGTTAGTTGTCGTCTATTTAGCGATGTCTACTGCGTCGCCTTCATTTGAGTTAAGAACGGACTTTAAGTTTGGAACGTGACCGTTTATTTTATTTAGCATTTGCTTCAAAATTGAGCAAGTATTTTGGACTAAGATCCCAAGCCGGCCAGAGCTACATCATTTTATGATAACTAGAATTTAATAAATGTCTTATCTTCTATCTTTATTATCACGCCAGATCCCTTGCGGGGTTGGCAGAGAGTACAAAGTTCCAATAGGTTCTTTCCTTACATACGTCCCTGGCTTCCTCCAATCTCATAGTTCGTCTCATACACGCTCGCCGTTTACGGAGACTTTTGACCTTGCCCTTCAGATAAGACATGATCAATAATAGGCACTTGGGATGTAAGAATGACAAAACAGATATACAATGCGAAAATGGAAGGATGTAGATACCGCGGAAGACCTACACTATCTTACCATGAACATGTGTTATCTTATAAGTAGTTATGAACGTATCCATACTCACTTAAAACTGAGGGGGTACAAGAGGTGCATAAAAATGGTGCCACCCTACGTCATATGAAAGCTGATTTTATATATTATGTTATAAAGAATATTGTTTACTAACATTTGATTTTGCCAAACACATTCTATGAAATGTTGTAAATGTTGTAAATACTAATAAATATTGGAAACAACATTTGAGTGTTCTAAATTTGTTAGCGCACGAACTGCGGTATTAGCAGAATGGTAATCGTTACATCCTTTCCATCGCGACTGCATGAGATAGGTGCGCAAAATTTGAAACTGAGGGCATAGACAAGTTACAAGCGTTTTGTGTCTATCCTCTTGTCGCAATCGATAGCGCATTGTTTTGACCACGTGACTCTTCGTTGGAAAATGTCATACCCATACATTTTTCCGCTTTCTATTAGCGTTAACGACTGTAGATTGTCAACTTGGCTATAGGCGCAGGTTATAGAACATACCCATCAGTGTCAAATATTACTTACACTTGATAAAATTAAATAAAAAATACGAACTAGAGAAGTCACCTCAAGTTAACTGTTTTTAGCAAAAGTTAGAGTGCGTTCACTCTAGGTCCCTTTGTTCCAGGTGCTGCCTACTAAGTGCTAAGATTCATTTCATACATATACCTTCATGAACACTGTGATACTGTTTAAACAACTCCAAAAAAAATATTACCTATCAAAACATAAACATTCCCGTTAACCCCGTGGTCATCAAGTTGCGCGCCATTCTTTGTTTCACATGACATCTCAAGTACGTAGTAATACTAGCACAATGGTTGATACCTATCACAGATATACGGCTTAGAATAAAAATAATCCAGAAGCCGCAGGCGCACATGAAATCGAAGGCACAATTACTACCTGCGAAGCAAGTAGTCCACGTTAACGCGAGAAGTCACTCTGTGACTGTCGTGCGGAATAACGAGTTCTGCGCGTGTCAAATTAAATTGAATTATGCCGTCTTGTGTCGTTGCTTCCTGTAAAAATGCTGTTGAGATCAAAAAGAAACATGATGGAATCATATTTCATACCTTACTAGCGCATTCAGGTGCTATATTATTAAAATATCAAGTTAACACTTTCGTCTGTAATTGTCAAAAAAAAGGTAAGTCCAATTTGTTAGTGTTACTAGTTTAATATTTTATTTTACCCGACTTTTAATTGCTGAGGACTTTACTAGTTTTAGTATTAAATGTTGGTTATATAGTTAACTAATACATCATGGTTTAAATATTTATCTAAGATGTTGAAAGTATATTCCCCCCCCCCCCCTAGTTCAAGTACATCTATTTCTTGAGTTTAATATGCATTAAAATACGCGTTACCGTAATAATAATTTTATTGTCATCAACTCATGTCATCAACGTTTACCCCAAAAAGTGGTAATCTTTCCGGGCTGCCAACATTACGGCGGTAGGAAGTGCGGTGAGTGCGAGACGTTTGTTGAATTTTTGGCTGCATCGCGCGGCGTGCAATTACGACTGGACGCGTATTCTGGATTTTTTATTCTAAGATATACGGTATTCCTATTCCACCAAAATGTCGGAAACTGCTGATATTATTTTTATATCCGATAGGTTAGTGTCAAAGCAAAAAAGTTGTTTGTTATAAGTAATGTCGAGTACCAACAGCGGTTTTCCGAATAGGCCTCCAGAGATTAACATAACAATGGCGCGGGAACAATCACACGCAAATATTCGCAACACGATCCGATTTTGTTCCGACACTATGTGTGTTGATATTATAGGCATCCAAATATTGTTTTACGACGCACTCTTTATACAGAAGGCTTAACACAAACCTATTGACGTTGGCGTAACGCTATCGAGTTGATAAACCATCCTTTCCACACTACAAATTTGTTAAATACCGATAAAGTGAGAGCTCGCTTTGTCGACAGCATCACGATAACGTCAATCTGTTCGTACTCAGCCCTCAGAGCTAAATATACCTTCAATTATATTTTCAATGCGGAGGTCTTCACATCGCCGACAGTGTTAGGTTTATTGGATGGATGGATGGATTGGACGTAAGATGAGTACCCTTATACCGGCACTATTTTAGATGGACTGTGACTGAGAAAATAGAAGACACTGTTTTTCCTACACAAGATTCAAATCTAGAATCATTATCACCACCAGTATTATAGGCCACTGTCACCACTAGACCAACGGCTCCATAACCGGCGCGTAAGCACGAGACGAACTATGAGAGCAGAGAAAAACAGAAAGAGATCTGACGGAAAAGATCCTGTTGGAATTATGGACTATATACCTATCCTGCAAGGCATTTGGCGTAATGGTATAGTAATAGTAGTAGTAATTTAATTCAAAGTATATCAAAAAACCGCACAACAATAGAATTTTATACCATAATACCTTTTAAACCCTATCCAGGGCACCGCAAACTGCCCCGGGAGATTTTGTGAAATCTTTTGAAACCCTCTTAATATTACATGGCGGCTGCTACTAAGTGTGTGGGCATATATACTGTACAGATACTACACTCTGCGAACGTACCCAGTATAATGAATACCTACGGTGTAACGCGGGCACTTACTAATGATGAAAGAAATCATCATAAGGGAATATCCGTGACTGAGAGAATATATAAAAGTAATATATGTAAAATGATATTATATCCAAATGAAATAAATAGGACAGGCTCACCACCCTGTCACATAAAACCTACATATAGCCTACATTATCCGAGCGGGGCTTGCAGAGTTGTACTATGAATTTGTATTATATCATCACTAAGGCCCTTCAAATTATATCTATGTAGTAAATTGTGCTTGTGTTTATCTAAATCTAAAGTGCACAGTGCGCAGTGGTTAACAGCTTAATCCGTTCCATCCACTGTGTCTAATAGTCGCGGTTTCGATTCCAGCCCGGGATGTTTGTGTGATCCACAATTATTTGTTTCGGTCTGGGTATTTTTGTATGAGAAATTTCGTGTTTGTAAACGCACCCACGATACAGGAATCAATCCTAGTGTGGGGCTACGTTTGTTTGTTTTTAAATATTTCTACTCGTATCACTGTGTGTATGAGAATTTGTTCTGGCACCGCTAAAGGTAGTTGATTCAAAATGCTGACATAACCCTGATATACATACCAAATTGAAGGCGTGTCACTCTTTGATACCAGGTGGAGTAATATTGTAATTAAACCAAATCAATATATGGAACCAAATCACCTACATAGCTACAAAGATTTAGCGCAGTGGTTAAGAGTTTAAGCCGCTCCGCCCACTGTGTTTAATAGTCGCAGGTTCGATTCCCGCACGGGACAAATCTTTGAGTGATCCACAATTATTTGTTCCGGTCTGGGTATTTGTGTGTGAATTTTCATGTTTGTAAACGCACCCACGTCACAGGAATAAATACAAGTGTGGGGCTTCGTTTTAAAAAAAAAAAAAGAAAACAAAAAAAAAAAAGATGCATAGCCCAGTGCTCACAGGTGCCTGAGATTCAATTCTACTAACATTCATGATACAAACTGAGTTCGATCATCTTATGATACAACCCATTGGTGGAGTGAGATATCTGTATCATTGGCGGTGTGGATAAACAAAGGGATGTTTATCCACACCGGCTGCGGTTGTTTGAGGGCACACACGTACCCTGAGGGTTTGTAATTAAATGGAAGATGTAAATTGATGGTTTGTTGGTCAGTATGTTACCAAGATGGTAAAAAGCTTGCCTTTTATTCCAGATCTATGATGACGGATTAATCCAAGATGTAAGACCGTCTCGGCTCTCCAGGTTTTAAAACCTACATATAGTTATACAATGGAGATTCCGTAAAAAGCAGCTAAAGGAGAAAAACCTTAGAGGTCTATCAAGCAGTTTGCGGCAATAGGCTCACTTCCTACCGTAGTTTTCATAATCGATTTATCCAGACCGTCTCTGATTCCTATTAGGGTAACAATGACGTCATAATACGCAGGAGATAAAGGCTTTTCGAATGATCCTGAATGGAGACTCTGGAGTATTTCAAATTAAAGTGTCGGAGTTGATGTATGAAAATCAGATGTTAATGGAGAAGAGAATAATTTGGAAAATGAATGCTAAAAGTCAATAGTACCAAGATAACCTTTTACTATTTAATATATTCAGTTATTATAATATGCTTTAAAGAAAAAAAAGAACATACTAGGATATAATTTCAACGATCTAATTAAAAAATGTGGTTATTTAAAATAACACTTAAATTTCAAAACTATAAAGCTTAATTTTCCCGTTGATTATTTTTTTTAGTTGTTATTTTCCATTCAACTAACAATTTTTTCTTTAGCTTCACATAACTTTTATTCCTCTACTTTATTCTGAACAATTTTTGTTTCAAAACTTATTTAAAGTGTTTTCTTTCAATACGAACTGATCAGCTAATCGACTAAAATTGTACGGAAAAGTGAGAAAAAAGGCGCAAAAAAGTTAAAGATGTCGAGCAATAGTTGTTTGGGATCACGTATAAATGCAAAATCTTTCGGCCTGATACCAAATTCCTTATGAATATGTATATCAATTATGTAGGTTACTACTCTACAAGGTCACGAAGTTCCTATTCAAACAGTAAATTGTCCCATTATTAGTTTTAAACTTTCTATACGTGGATGAATTACTACGTCCCGAAAGAGTCCACAAACAGAAACGTTCGCAACTTCGCAGGAATTAGAACAAAGTTTTGTTTTTAACAAAAGGTAAAGTTTTCTGTGAAATAACTTTCTGAATACATTTCGAAACGTTTTCACTTTGATACTGGAGTGGCGTGTTAAGTGATGGAGAAATAGGTTGTGTAGAGGTACATTTGGGTAAGATTGATTGATTAGAACAGTAGTTATTAGGGAATATTTATTTGTTTATAAGGACAACCAGTTATTGTTACATTTCTATGCATCTATATCATCACGCCAGATCCCTTGCGGGGTAGGCAGAGAGTACAGATATTTGAAGCTTATTACTTATATACTAATACTATATATAACATGTCACAGCATGCATGCTGTTTATGCATATAACAATTCATTACTGTTTTATGCATAAGACAGTAATGAATTGTTTAGGAAGAAATAAAATTAATTGGTGATGTTTTTATACAAAACTTAGTTAAACGGTGTATATATTAAGAACATACAAGAAAAAATGAATAAAATAAAGATAATATAATAATAAAAATAATAAACAAACATATTTAAACTATGTTAAGTCGAATTATGTGGTAAAAAAAATTATACGTTACGAAAATCACGCGAGTGATTTCAAGACAAGTCTTCTAAACGTATGCAGTGAATTAATAAATATGCCCACTTTACCACCAATAGAGTTAAAAGTTTTAGAAAATCTGGATATGAGGCAGAATTGTTTGAGGGTAGTTCTTGCAGGGGGTTGACACAATATGGTTAACGCGCGTGATGCGCGGATTGACAGTTGGGACGGCACGCGTTAGTTCATGCTTTGCAATAGTGCTGGGTAGTCAATTTTATTTCTTAGTATTTTATAAAGGAACACAGTGGGGAATGGTATTGGATGGTACATGTATTGTAGGACAAGCTAGAACTTACAGTAGGTCCCTTTAACTGCGAGCTAACCTTCTCCAGAGAAGGGTAGTTCAAGATAAAACTCAATTGAAGTTGCTAGCCTTTACTAGCCTTTACTAAGAGACACGCTCAATTGAGAGCCATTTGTAATGAAACAGTAAACAAGAAAAAAGACAATTGAGAATAAAAGTCTTTATTATGATTATTATTATATTGTATGATCATCTCGTCCGTACCGCGGCAAGAAGTTTTTACATGTGATAACTCAATGTACCGTTAAACCTTGAATACATCCGACGGGGCGGGGCGGCGAGGCGACGCCGACGGGACGTAAGTAGTTGTAATTGAACGGTCTAGGATCACCCTCGGAAGTATTGGTGGTAGGCTACGGTCATGACTGATCACCATCCTCCCAGCAAAGTTATGCCGTCAAGGGACTTAGTCGTGTTCCGGCATGTTGCCTGGAATTGCCATACGAGCAGGCGACTCTTGCCCAATAATACCGATTCGAACTTAACTTCTGTCTTCTTCGCCTATTTCAGCGTGAATAGGCTATTACTGAGTCGGCTAACTATAGCTACGGCCCCTTCGTCACTTTACATCAAGTCATAAAGTAGTTGTCCATCGCTGACCAGTCCAGAATAAAATTTTAATTTTATCTATCTATCTATATCATCACGCCAGCTCCCTCGCGAGGTAGGCAGAGAGTACAGAGTTCCAACAGGTTCTTTCCTTACATACCTCTCTGGCTTCCCCCACTCTCATTGTTCGTCTCATACACACTCGCCGGTTACGGAGACTCTTGACTTGCCCTTCAGCTAAGACACGGTCTATTTGGTCATGGTAAGATAGTCTAGGTCTTCCCCGGCACCTACATCCTTCCACTTTCGCATTGTATATCTGTTTTGTCATTCTTTCTTCTGGCATCCTTTCTATATGCCCGAACCAACGGAGCATACCCTTTCTCATCGTTACACCGATACTATCTTTCATACCTACTCGCTTTCTTACTACGCTGTTGCGAATACGGTCGGTCAGCGTGACTCCGCACATCTTCCGCAGAGATCGCATTTCGACCGCATTTATCCTGCTTTCGTTCTCCTTCTTACATACCCAACTCTCACTGCCATATAACAGCGTTGGGACAAGCACTCCGTTATGCATGGCCAGCTGCGCCTTTTGGCTTAAGTGCCGGCTCCCAAGTAGCCTTCCCATCGCACCATTCACTCTATGACCTGCATTCACTCTTCTCTTTATATCAGCGGTGTATTTCCCATCCTTACTGAAGGCGCATCCAAGATATACAAACTCATTCACTTGCTCCAGCACATCGTTACCAACCACAATCCTTACATTCGTTCTGGTTTCTTCCCGTTCAAAAACCATAATTTTGGTTTTCTTCACATTCAAATGTAAGTCATTGTTCATGCAGTCGTCTCTCATAACTGTGACTAGTGTTTGCAGATCAGTGGCTGTTGGCGCTATCAAAACCGCGTCATCTGCATACAATAGGTGGTTTATCACTAGATCACCCATTTTTACCCCTTCAGTCATCGCACACAGTCTTTGAAGATACACTATAAACAGTCTAGCGGACAACACGCAACCCTGCTTGACGCCGATTTTAACGTCAAACCAAGGTGACATGTTACCACCCACCCGTACGCATGCCTTGCTGTCCACGTAAGTGGACTGGACGGCTCGCAGCAGGGTGCCGTTTATACCATACTCTGGCAAAATGTCCCAAAGTCTCTTTCGCACGACTCAAAACCGCAGAAAACCTTTCGGCCTACTGCCAGATGCTTTTTTACGATGTTGCGGAGGGAGAAAACTTGATCCGAACATCCTCTTCCAAACCTGAAACTTCCCTGTGCCTCACACAACACTCCATCGGACTTCTCGCGCATTCTCCGTTCAATAATTTTACCATACACCTTAGCTGCCAAGCTGATCAAACTGATGGCCCTGTAATTGGCGCAGTCATATTGTGAGCCCTTGCCTTTATACAAGGGTACTATGACTGCGCGGCGCCAATCTGTAGGGACTCTACCGGTCTTCCAGCAAAGATTTGCGAGGACCCAAAAAGCGTCCCGGACGCAAGTTCCACCATATTTAATCATCTCGGCAGATATCATGTCTATTCCCGCAGCTTCACCATTTTTCATACTTCGTATCGCCCATTCAACTTCTTCCATAGTGATGTCCTCTGTGGATTCTGGTGCCGCAAACTCGCCTCTGGGCTCGTCTGTGGCACCAGGATCCGGGGCATTCTCATACATTTCTCCAAAGTATTCACTCCACCGGTTTAGCACAGCTTGTGTGTCTGCAAGAATGTCACCATCCTTAGATTTTATCTTTTCCATTTTTCCATTCATTAATTTTAATTTATTTAAAAACGAAAAATATCATTCCGAAGTACGATTTCTAAATACTTAAATGGTTTACATGAATAAAAAATATTCTGATTCTGATTCAGAAAATAAGAAAAATGAAATTTATACGTACCACAATTTTACGTCAAACTAAAGTAGAGTGTGCAAAAAAGTGCTTCATAAAAAATGTTAATAGCTATTCCACCATAATATGCTTATTTTGTTTATAATTACTTTAGTGCCATCATCGTGAAAAAAAATCATGCTGATATATACTGTGACCTAATTCTGTTAACCCACCCCTCATGTCCTGTATATAAGCGACTCTACAATTGTACATAAGGTAAATATGCTCGCCATGCCGTGTAATTGCTGGGAAAATAATCTTTCCCTCGGTTATTGGGCTAAATGACCGCTTGTAGGGCCTGCATTAATTTTCATGAGCCTACCGAAGTATGGGTAGCACGAAAAGTCACTTATATACGTATCAACAAAAACAAGTTTATAGTAAACTTTACGTTAATTTATAAAAGTGGAATTGTCTTAAGTTTTTAGCTCTCTGGAAACAACATTCAGCATACATTAATAAAAATTAACAAACCTATACTGCCCCACTTTTGGGCTAAACTTTTCGTGCTTACAAATACACAGCATGTAGCCATAAACCTGCTCCACCAATTTGTACTGGGTCCACGTGGTGGATACCTATGACTTAATCTCTCTTACTTCTATTTGTGATCCAGATTAGAATTTTGATTAGATACTAATTTATACGTGGTTTTTTATTGTGTGCCTCGTTGGTCTAGTGGGACTACCTCGTTGGTCTAGTAGGACTATCTCGTTTGTCTAGTGGGACTACTTCGTTGGTCTAGTGGGACTACCTCGTTGATCTAGTGGGACTACTTCATTGGTCTAGTGGGACTACCTCGTTGGTCTAGTGGGACTACCTCGTTGGTCTAGTGCGACTACCTCGTTGGTCTAGTGCGACTACCTCGTTGGTCTAGTGGGACCACCTCGTTGGTCTAGTGCGACTACCTCGTTGATCGAGTGGGACTACCTCGTTGGTCTAGTGGGTCTACCTCGTTTGTCTAGTGGGACTGCCTCGTTGGTCTAGTTGCAAAGCGCATCGCTTGATGATCACGAGGTCTTGGGTTGAAATCCTAGGTCGGACAAATGCAGTTTTTCTAACGAAAACTTCTCAGTATGAGTCCGGAGTCTGGAATTGTGCCCGATATATGGCAATAGGCTCGGCCCCTATTACATGGGACCTTACATCGTCGGCGTGAAGTGGGTGTACTTAGTACACCTCTGCCATCCCCTCTTGGGGAATATAGGCGTGACGGTGTGTATATTGTGTGTGTGGCGGAGACGCTTTTAAAAAATAGATGATTTGTCCAGCGGACGCATTATTGAGCTCTGAATATTGACGGACGATTTAGTGCAGTGGTTAAGAGCTTAAGCCGCTCCGCCCACTATGTCGCGGGTCCGATTCCCGCACGGGACAAATTTTTATTCGACCCACCATTATTTGTTTCGGTTTAGGTAATTGTGTATGTGAATTTTTATGTTTGTAAATGCACCCACGATACAAGAATGAATACTAGTGTGGGGCTAAATTTTTTAAAAGAAAAAAATAAAAGAAATATTTTGAATTTATTTCATTCGGGTTTCATTTTAAATAAAACTAGTGCTGCATACATAACTCGGATCGAACTAAGATTTAATAACACTTTCTTTGGCGACCGTACTATGATGTCTGTTGATTAAATTAGTCCCAAGCAGTAATGTAACCAAACCATGCGACCCAAATGTAACGCTACCTTGCGCTGTCGCAACTTTGCAAATTAAATTCTCCATACAATAAACTATTATGTTGTAAATCAAAAAGTTCCGACGTTGTTACGGTTCACTTCGTAATTCCGAATTCGTGGGTTAATTATTAATTTTAATTATATGAATTTGAAACTTATATTATATTATAAGTAAAATTTATTAGTTTTAAGTGTTGGGAAATGGAGTAACATTTGGGGTTTACAGCTTTATCAGAGTCTTCTTAGCGTAATTGATAAGCTTATTTAAAGGCGTAAAGTACTGAAAAAAGTTTTTTTTTAAACTTAGCCTCACACTAGTGTTTATTCATGTATCGAGTGTGCGTTTACATGAAAAAAACACACACAAATACCCAGACCGAAACAATTATGGGGCACACAAAGTTTCGTCCCATGTGGGAATCGAATCCGCGACTATTCGACCTAATGGACGGAGTGGCTTAAGGTTTGAACCACTGCACCAAATCGTCCATCAATTTAAGTAAATAGTAAATCAAATGCAGTGATTCAAACGCTATAATAAATTGAGCCAGTGCTATCTAAAAGAAGGTTTGAAATCGTCACGTCGCTCAGCAGAGATGGCAGAGGTGTACATTAACTTTTCACCAACGATATCAGGTCCCAGTGTAATAAGGGGCGAATCTATTGTCATCATACCAAGCACAGTCGACTGCTATGGAGTCGACTGATAAGGAAATCTCAGCGCATTTGTGACCTAGGATTCAAATTCAGGACCTTATAAATAAATCCACTGAACCAACGAAAAATCACTCTTGAAATTATTACTGTATCGTGGGTGCGTTTACAAACATTAAATTCTAATCTAATCACACAAAGGTGCGCGAGAATCAAACCGGCGACTACTCGACCCCACATGTTTTTTCAATGAAATATCCTTTCAACAGTAATATTAGAAGCTCTTGATAAAAACTTTCCCTTCACAGTTAATAATTAAATACAATCTTCAGAGCATCGCAGACAGCAAAAAGAGAAATACCGTTCTAAATACTTCATCAAGACGTCTTCACAATTAACTGCTTCACTCTGGATCCTGATTCGGTATGAGGAAATAAATACCTAACATGGCGCGTTACGATAATTTCGTGAAACGGACGTTTAATGGTTCCAGTGGCAGACAGAGGGCTTAGCACAAAAAAGTAATGTTATCGTGACACTAGCGAGTAAGCATACTGTCTCGTTTAGAATCAGAATGAATCCATTATTGTATTTACTACTCGTAACTTCTTGAGTTGATATGCTATCCTTGTCATATTATCAATCAATCAGCCTATCGTAGTCCACTGCTGGACATAGGCCTCTCCTAACACGCGCCATTGCTCACGGTCCTCCGCCTTCCGCATCCAGTCTGTCCCAGCGACCTTTTTGAGGTCGTCAGTCCATCTAGCTGAGGGCCGTCCTACCTTCCGCCTACCAAGTCGCGGTCTCCATATTAAAAACATTAAATAAATATGAACTGGTAAAAACTATTTATTTTAAAAGAGTAACCGTGGACTTACTTGTCCTTGGTCTCTGCTAAAATATTATGTGGAAGCGGTAGTTCAGTCTTTGTTTCTTGTTTGAAAATTAATCCTACTAATATTGTAAATAGTTTCTGCCTGCAGCTACGTTCGCGTTGACTTTAGACAGGAACCTAACATTTTTCCGGGATAAAGAGTATTTTATGTATTAATCCAGGTAGTAAACTATCTCAATAGCGGCCTTATGCGAGGCCGTCATGTCCGCGAAGGAGGAGCCGGAGCGGGTGAGGGAGGAGACGTCCTCCAATCCCACTTGCAGACGGCGCGTTGGGCAAAGGCGAAGGGACTACGTCCGGAACGACCTCCGCCCACCGTAATCTCGGCCTGCAGGCGTCGGGGAGGGCATCCCGGTGCCCTAGCACTTAGCAGGCCCGCGCCGAAATAGCACTGCGTCCGCGCAGCCTTCAAAAGGCAGTAGGGGGAGACCGAACTCCCCCTACATGTGTCGAGGTCCGCGCCAAACTGCGGACCGAGCCCGCCGGTGCCACAGAGGCCATGCTGGTGCGAATTCCTGTGGCCCCGCAAAAGGGCAATAGGACGCCGGAGGGTTTTAGTGGGTGCAAGCCCCACATAACCACCCGGACCGTGCCCTCAGCCCGGGGGCATGAGTTAGGCATTTCCCACCGATAAAAAAAAAGTTATAAACTATCTGTGTACCTAATTTCATCTATATCCGTTCAGTTGTTTTTGCGCGATTAAGTAACAAACATACAAACTTTTACATCCTACTAATATTATAAATGTTAAAGTTTGTATTTTTAGATGTTTGTTATTCAAATCATGCAAAAGCGACTGAACGGATTTGGATGAAATTTGGCACACACATTATTATTATTACACACTAGATACATTTTATCCTAAAAAAATCTTAGGTTCCTGTCTAAAGTCTACGCGAAGGAAGTCGCGGGCAGAAACTATTTATAATATTATTAGGATAAGTAGGATGAATTGTCATACAAGAAACAAAGACTCAACTACCACTTCGGCATATTATTTTTGTAAAGAACAAGGGCAAGACAGTCCACGGTTACTCTTTTTAACCGACTTCTAAAAAGGAGGAGGTTCTCAATTCGACTGTATGTTTGTATTTTTTTTGTATGTATGTTACGCGATCTTTCCGCCAATTATGAATTGATTTTGAAAATTCTTTTTGCATTTGGTTCAGTATAGCTCCAAGGTGGCTATAGGTAAATTTTATCGGTATTGGACCTTGGATTTGGAAGATACTCCAGGGAACTACTTAACGCCAACCAATACGAATGCGTAGATTGAGATATTATGGGTATTACGTCAATCCCATAGGTACCCTGCCATAAAACTAATCAGAATATTAACCGACTTCAAAAAGGAAGGAGGTCGACAATTCATCTGTGTTTTTTTTTTATAACGTCCTTATTTATGAACTGGTTTTAATGATTCTTTTTGCGATGGGTTTAGTATAGTTTCGAGGTGGTCCCATTTTAATGAAATCGGTATTGAACTTTGGACTTTGGAGATACACCAGGGGACTCCTTAACGGCGAACAGCACGAATGTATAGATTCCGTTATTATGGTTATTATATCAACATAATATAATAAAATAATATAATATAGGTATATAAATATTAGTAAATAATTTACTTATCACTTAAAACTGTAAAATAATAATATTTAAAAAAAAACCGACTTCAAGAAGCTAGAAATAAATATTTGATGTCGGTGCCAAGTAACCGACTGCACTAACCGGTACCGACTTCAAATATTTATTTCTTGCTTCTTGAAGTCGGTTTTTTTAAAAAGAGATTTTTAAAATAATTATTTTTACAAGTTCATGTATATTTAATAATTTTTTAATGTGACCAGGATAGCATATCAACTCGCTAGCGTCACTCAAACGTCAATCTTTTCATGCTAACCCCTTAGAATTACGCGATCATTTCACTAAATTATCTTAATGCGCCGCGTTTGGGTATAGCGAATAAGTGCCCTGAACATCTCCAGGAAGGTAATGAGCGAACTCATCTAACTTTGAACTAGTCTCAGAGTCCTATTTGGAGTACTTAAATTTATTTGTTAAATGCAAAATGGGTAGCGCATTCAATTCTGAAATTGCTATTAAGCTTATGAAAATCGAGTTGCAAGTATGTAAAACATAAACTATTAGATATGCTAGAATACCTCGTTGGTCTAGTGGAAAAGCGCATCGCTTTATGATCAAATCCTAGTTCAAATCCTAGGTCGGACAATTGTAGCTTTTCTAACGAAAATTTCCAGTATGAGTTCGGAGTCTGGAATTGTGGCAGCCTAGCAAATTAAGTTCAAAGACTAGCCCGTTGCGTTTCTTGCCAGATCTTCTCAGTGTAGGCCGCGTTCCGATCTGATGGTAGTTGTAAAAAATGTAATAATTTTTACGTTTTTTAAGTTGTTGTATTGGCCTAAATTAATATATCCATCTATCTATTTCATCACGTCATATCCCTTGCGGGCTAGGCAGAGAGTACAGTGTTCCAACAGGTTCTTTCCTTACATATCTCTCTGGTTTCTTCCACTCTCATAATTCGTCTCATGTCTCATACACACTCGCAAGTTACGGAGACTCTTGACTTGTCCTTCAGATAAGACACAGTCTATTTGGTAAGATATCTATCATGGTAAGATAGTCTAGGTCTTCCCCAGTACCATCCTTTTACTTTCGCATTTATGTATGTTTATAAATTATTTTTGATTTTGACTATTATTAATACTACATTTTTAGTTGATATTGTGACGTATGGTACGACTGGCGATCTTCGGGGCCTAGGTTTGAATCACGGATAGTGTTATTAGCGTTTTTCTATCAGTAGCAACTCGGAGTCTGGAATTGTACACGGTATAGTTTCCATAAATTATAGCCTGTATGTTAGTCTGACATACTATACATTTAAAAAAAAAAGAAGTAGTGTCTACGTTTCATAAGTAGTATAATAAACATACTTGAAGAAAAAACCTTTTATTAGTGCACATACTGTCGCCTATACCGAGTTACATTAATAGGCTTATAATATGGACTTGGAAACCACTTTTTCCTGCTTCGAATGGCACGTTAAAACGTCAGAGTCCAGACAGAATGTATGTGGCCGTTTGAACAACTATCTCAAACCAAACCGACGGAAATCTAGATCGTTTGAAATCAAATTAGTCTATCTATAACCTCACGCCAGATCCCTTGCGGGGTAGGCAGAGAGTACAGAGTTCCAACAGGTTCTTTCCTTACATACCTCTCTGGCTTCCTCGACTCTCATAGTTCGTCTCATACACGCTCGCCGGTTACGGAGACTCTTGACTTTTCCATCAGATAAGACTCGGTTTATTTGGTCGTGGTAAGATAGTCTAGGTCTTCCCCGGTACCTGCATCCTTCCACATTCACATTGTATATCTGTTTTGTCATTCTTTCCTCTGGCATTATTTCTATATGCTCGAACCAACGGAGCAAGCCCTTTCTCATCTTTACACCGATACTATCTTTCATACCTACTCGCTGTCTTACCATGCTGTTGCTAATGCGGTCGGTCAGCTTCACTCCGCACATCTTCCGCAGAGCTCGCATTTCTACCGCATTTATCCTACTTTCATTCTCCTTCTTACATACCCAGCTCTCGCTACCATATAACAGCGTTGGGACAAGAACTCCGTTATGTATGGCCAGCTGCGCCTTATGGCTTAAGTGCCGGCTCCCGAGTAGCTTTCCCATCGCACCATTCACTCTGTTCCCTGCACTCACTCTTCTCTCTATGTCAGAGGTGTATTTCCCATCCTTACTGAAGGCGCATCCAAGATATACAAACTCATTCACTTGCTCCAGCACATCGTTACCAACCACAATCCTTTCATTCGTTCTGATTTCTTCCCTTTCAAAAACCATAATCTTGGTTTTCTTCACATTCAAGTGTAAGCCATTGATCATGCAGTCGTCTTTCATAACTGTGACTAGTGTTTGCAGATCAGTGGCTGTTGGCTAAAGTAGATGGTTTACCACTAAGTCACCCATTTGTACACCTTCATTCATCGCTTTCAGTCTTTGAAGACTTTCAAATTAGTATTCCCGAATATAACAGAACTTTTGTATCACGTTCTATATCATGAGGCCAGATCCCTTAAGGGGTAGGCATAGAGTTCTAATAGGTTCTTTTCGTACAGACCTCTTATAGTTCGTCTCATACACGTTCGCCGGTTATAGAAACCCTTGGCTTGCCCTTCCGATAAGACACCCTATATTTGGTTATATGGCAGTAAGAGCTGGGTGTGTAATAAGGAGAATGAAAGCAGGACAAATGCTGTAGAAACGCAAGCTCTGCAGATTTGCGGAGTGAAGCTGACCGACCGTATTCGCAACAGCGTAGTAAGAAAGCGTGTGGGTATGAAAGATAGTATCGGTGTAAAGATGAGAAAGGGTATACTCTGTTAGTTCGGACATATGTCCGACATTTTTTATATATAGAAAGAATGTCGGATAAAAGAATCACAAAACAGATATACAATGCAAAAGTGGAAGGATGTAGATACCGGGAAAGACCTAAACTATCTCACCATGACCAAATAGATCGTATCTTATCTGAAGGGCAAGTCCAGAGTCTCCGTAAGCGGCGAGCGGGTATGAGATGAACTATGAGAATGGATGAAGCCAGAGAGGTATGTAAGGAAAGGACCTGTATGAACTCTGTACTCTTTGCGTACCTTGATAGCGATAGATAGATATTTGGTCATAGTAAGATTGTCAAGTCTTTCCCGGTACCCACAGCCTTCCACTTTCGCTTAACTTGATCAGTACAAGATCAAATAAAGATCGATCCCAAATGTTTTTTCGTAAATTTCATTGCTCTCATAAAGCGATCCAAGAGCGTAGGTCTTTATGTAAACATTTTAATGTTCAGAGACGGCGGCGGTAACGAAGCGCGAAGCAAGCCCGAGGCTTCTCGAAGCCGGTAGCCGACTTGGGTAATGTGATTGCGAACTTTGACGGTTTCCTGCGCAGATGAAATAAATTATTTCGAGATCGAATTATATGGGAAGGTAGTTGGGATTCAACTAATCCCTACTATTTTGAAAGTATGTTTGCCTTTTGGTTTAGTGGGGGTGCGGCGGGTGATGACGAGCTTCTGAGACGTACAAATTGTTATCAGGAATTTTTCTATTAAAAACATCTCAATAGCAGCGGAAGGTTAGCAAGAAAATACTGATATTTGCGTGCCGCTAGCGACTTGATATGCCATCCTTTTCACACTACACATTCACTAAATAAACATGAGCGTGACACCAAGCTTACTCGCTATTGTCACGCTAACGTCAACGTTTTCGTGCTAAACCCTCTGGCGTCTAGAATTATGCCCAGGATAATGGCAATGTTCCAGTTATGCCACTATCCTTAAGGTATGCTTTAAGTGAAAACATTAAAAGTTTAGAAACATCTAAATAGTCCTCATTAGAACAGACTTTTTAGGGTCTGAAAATTAAGTATCATACATTAATTAGCTTATATTGTCACATTCCTGGGAAAAAGGCCTTGACAAATCTAGGTGAGAGAGATTATTACTCTTCCACGCGGACCCAGTGCTAATTTGTGGAGGCAGGTTTAAGGCCTAAAACAGTTAAGTACCTTTGTCCTGCTTCATTAGTGTTAGATAATTTCAAGGTCAGGTTATTATTAAAAGGTTTAAATAATAAAGTGACCACATGTCAAGGGCGCTCCAAAACACTTGTTGAGTAACAAAGGACCAAAACCATTTGATCCCTTTAAATAGCGCATGAAAATTTCAACAGATAGGATTAATGGTTCACCGTACCTAATAATTATTTAGGAGCTTTTACAGATTTGGATTTGGGCATTAAAGTAATTTGTTACGTAATGTACATATTCGCATGATTTATTTGAGATCATTAATTAGAATTTAAACAGTCGAGTAATGAATACATGAAGGCCATATTATCTGTGGTAATATGGTGTTCTTAACAATCACCAAAGGCAAACTGCATAAGGCTTAGTTGCCCTGAGATCGGTTACCGTTAGTGGAAATTCCATTTTTGAGCGTTCCCGTAATTTAAAAGCCACGCTTAACTGTTAGCCCCGGTTACCACGTCATGTGTTGTTAAGCCTAAGTGTGAAGACTTTTATTTATTAATAAAAACAAAACTTAACATAAAACCAGACTGCATTCCTAACTATGTGTTCTAATTTAGGAGCATGATAAGCAAATGACTGAGAATGACAGTTATAAGGTTAAAGTATAAAAGTAAACAAAAAGGAATAAATAATATTGACATTTGAAAAAATCCAATTACCTTGTATAAAAAGTATTTTTTTTTAATGTACTAAAGAAAGTTCCAGATCTGCAATTCATTATATCAAGAGATTTATGCCAACACACCAAATCATTGTATCGACAGCACATTCTAACGACAGGATTACAAAACGAGATATTTTTCTTACAGATTTGAAGCGAGAAGATGTTGGGATTACGATTTCTAAGATTTACATCAAACCGTTTTAAAGAGAGTATTTCCGAGGAATCTATATGTGAATGTATAATTTTGTAGAGGTAGACAAGGTCATTGAATTTTCATCTCGCCTCAAGCCTATGAACTTCGAATTTGGAAAATCTTTCGCTATAAGATCCGACGCTACGACCTAAGCCACAACGATAGCATAGAACCCTTAAACCCTTGTTTGGGATCACTTGATTCGTTCCGTGTGAACAGAATAAAAAGGTTTGATAAGTTCCAACACCAGGTGGCCAGAAACCTTTTTACACCAATCCACACTAGGTCCGCGTAATAGAATATGAGCATAGAATATGTTATCTCTCACCCCGATTTGTGAGTGCATGTATTTCTAGCAGTAGGCCGGTACCTAGATGCTAATTATTTTTATTTTATTTATGTAACAAAAATAGTCTGATTAGACTTCTTAAATTTCCGCTAATAGCAAGGCTTCCTAACTGATAAGGCTTAAATAATTGGTAAATAGGTCACTGGCTGGGATAAGTTTAGATTCGGAGTAACACCTTTTTTTATAAAACTGCGTCGATTCGCCGACCACTCGTATAGTAAAACACCATTTTTATAATGCAATAAAAAACCTTATATTAGTACAGACGCCATCTAGCGGCAATGCGCTGAAGATATTGACCAAGGCTAAGTAGTGTAGGTAGGAGTGTAGGTCTCTTTCATGTCACTCCATTCCCTTCAGTCTTGCGTTTTTCGCATCCAATCCTTTCCGGCTACCTTCGTCTCAATTATCTATGTTCAATGTATGCAATACGATTTTCAACATAGCACAAATATGTAATTATTGTGAATTACTCAGTGAGCACAAAAACAAATCAATTAGTTCCGCAACCGCGTTGAGAGAGCGTGCGCAGCGTCCGCGCGAGCAGCGCCCACTGCAGCAGGTTTATGCAGGTACACGGCTCCAGCAGCAGTAACCCATGGACGCATCAGGAACACAAAGCTAATCTCTTCTATAACTGCTGGGTTGTGTACTCTATCATAAAGGATTTCGAGTAACTAGGCAGCTAGGGCTACTTCCCTTCTTACTACTAGCTTACATATCCAGAACAAATAAAGTGGGAAACAACAGCGGCTATCCTGGATAAATACCATTCAGTTTCAAATACCTTATAAAATTAATTCTGAATGCGCTCCATCATTAGCTTGTATTCATATGGAGATCAAATTACCGCATTGCATTCTAAGTGACTTTTTACGAAAGCCTCACACAATGCTTTAAAAGCTCCGATGTTGGAAAATTGACTTGCTAGTCTCAAAACAAACCCTGGATTCCGATAAGCTTTCTTACATGTGGCGATAATATATTTCCGGAAATTCAAATCTTCAGTAAATCGGACTCCTAGGTCTTTCGGTTCAGTGCTACGTTGCAGGGGCGCCCCTTCCATGTGGTGCAGATGGTAAAGCAAGGCGCGCGCCTTACTAAAAAATTTAATTCATTTTAAATTCCGTCAACGTCAAGAACTTAAAATCTAGATAAAACCTAATGAATACCAGACAACGCACAGCTTCAACCGGCAAAATAAATTGGCACATGAATTCCTTATGCTGTTTACATGAGTACTAAGAAAGGATGTTTGCAAATTCATCCGTTAGGGGTAGGTAGTAAATGGGAGAGGGGAGGGTAAATATGTATGTAGACCCTTACTATATCGGGAACATAGTCATTTAAAAATAAACCGCAATGAAATGGTCGAGGGAGGTGATAGCTGCTCAAGTAGTCATACTCGTGAACGGGTGTTGCTTGTAGAGACTTGTCAACCAAGTATCTTTTAACTTATCATTCTTGAAAAATATTATTATTAGTCTTATATCTCAGTCGTAAGGCCACACTGTAGCTGGATCCCATACTTGATTTTGTATAATCTAAAAATCTATGTATCATTTATACAGATCATGATGAAAAAACAATGAATATAGAATTAGACAAAAAGGCAAGCCCGCTAAAAATAAAAAAAATGTGTTTAAATTTGTGTTTGGTCAATAATTGTGTGCGTTTTATATACATTATTTTACTTAAGAATTATTCTTAAGTATGAATTAGCAGTTTAAATAGAGTATTCTTAAGTTATTAATACTAGATATTCTTGATAGGCAACAATGTGACCAATTAATTGAATACTTATAGACATAAGAGAAGACATAAGTTTAACTAAAAAACGAAATGAAACGTGAAACGTTCCTTTCTAATAATAATTAATTACGACAGACCTAAGCACCTTAAAAACCTTTTGTAAAAAATACGTTAACATAAATTAATTACTTTTAAAACGCGTATCTTCGCATAATAATTTTCCTTATCCGTATTTTTATTCAAGCTCCCAACACTTTCATTTAGGGCCAAGGCACACGCCATATTTTAAATATCATTCGGCGATTTTGCGACTACGTCAATGATATATCACATTTAGGCAACTTTAAAAAATTTGCTTCTTTTGTACACGCTCCGTGCTTGATTGAAAAAAAAAACAGAAAATGGGATTACGTGGTTGTTAAAAATACCTCGAAAATGGTTACATCATAAAATCTTTTTACTAGCTAAGCATACATCAAAACTTATTCATGGATTTTGTAGGAATGAGATATACTGTCGTGGAAGTCGCGGAAACTACTGTATGAAAGTATTTAAAAAATAAAACAGTGTGGTTTGTGATGTATGGGAATGACCCGTTTGATCGTGGCTTCAATACCGCTCATCTTAGCGACTGCATCGATGCTTCTTCGCATTTTAACTAGTAACTACGTTAGATCGCGGTATTATAGTCAGTGTAGTACCAGAGAGTTTAGTGACTGCAACAAGCGTCGATCGTAAAAAAACGTTATCCAACACTAGGTGTTATTCCTGTCATGAGTGTGTTTACAAACATGAAATAAACATAGTCAAATATAAAGGCCGGCTAACTTTATAAAAATATATTAATTTTACAATACAAATTCATAATGAATATACCAAATACTATGCAGTCAATAGTATTGCTTAAGGTTCGTGCGAACGGTAAGAGAGCTCAGTCGATATTAAAAGTACTTTGCTTGGCGATGGCTATTTATAGGCATCGTCAAGTAAACACATCTTTCTAGAAGACACCCACGCAGTGTGCGTCTTATTAATTAATATCTGCTTATTAATAAAAACAATTATTAGAATTGGACTAAGACGAAACACGTAACCTGATAGTTGTTTACTTGATAAATACGCAGCTGAGGCAAGTTAAGCCGATTTAGCAAAACAGTACTTGGAATTAATTTGCATAAGCAATACGCTGTTATTATTGCATCATCTTTTAAAGTACTTGCACTGAGCTGTGTACTGGTCTGGTATACATAACTACATGCAGAAACCACCCAGACCATGAATATATTATTTCTATCTATCTATATCATCACATAAGATCCGTTGCAGGGTAGACAGCGGATATTTGTACAAATGACCCAGATCGAAATAAATATTTGTGGGCCACACATAGATTTTCCCGTTTGAGAATGGAAACTGCGACTCAATCCAGTGGGCGGAACCCAACCTATATGTATGTAGATTGAGGCGTTCGGAGGAGACATCGAGCTTGCTAAAAGCAAATAAATAGCAGATGCTACAAGTAGCAAGTCTGCTATAGCCCTTAGATTTTAAAATTCCCTTTTGCTTTGCGAATACATACCTTTTCCTGTGAGCTTGACATTTTTTTTATTATAACTTTTTTAAGGTATTCGGTATTGCAAAAATGAGGGTACTGTCGGTGCTATGTAAAGAATCTCTTTGTGAATACCGACAGATTAAAATATAGGGTTAGAATATTTTGTTGTGATTTAGGTAACTATCTAAATCCTTACGTCAAATTCCTTGCGGGTAGGCAGAGAGTATGGAGCTCCCATAGGTTATTTGAATGTTAAATATATTTAAAAAGAAGTTTTTGTTTTTTTTTTTAAAACGTATCCCCACACTAGCATTTATTCCCATATCGTGGATGCGTTTACAAACATTAAAATTCACAAATACAAATAGCCAGACGGGAATAAATAATTGTGGTGATCCACAAAGATTTCTCCCGTGCGGGAATCGAACATGCGACTATTAGACACAGTGGGCGGAGCGGCTTAAGCTCTTAACCACTGCGCTAAATCGTCCATCGACATGTTTTTAGAGACCTTTAGAATACTGACAAAGTGTGGTTTTCCTACTGAAAAATTCTGAGTCAGGAATCTAAAGTCTGGAATTGCACGCGATAAAATGGCAATAGAGTCTCCCCCTAATGCACTAAGACGATATGTAGGCGTGGTGTAGTTTTTTTTTATGTCGCCTAACATGTATATCAAAGGATTTTATATATCTAGGTAGAAAGGTATAAATTCAGAGTGTCAATCCGGACGCAAGATCGATTTCCCGTAACGTCGTTATTTTGAGACACTTTCGGTGAAACGTGACTTTTTGCCGACACGACCTGATTACGGCTGCGACCTGTGACCCGAATGGCGATATATTTTATTAATAGAAATATCACACACCTACCACATATACTACATCCGTATAAATACATATGAGAATGGAGGAAGCTAGAAAGGTCTGCAAGAAACCACTTGTCACCTATTGGTACCCCGTACATTTTGCCTACCCCGTAAGGGATCTGGTGTGATGATATAGATGATAGATATCTCATATAAAAAGACGACGGCACGGTCAATTGGCTAGAGGGCCTACCGTTCAATTCACTGGACAGAATAGTCGCAGCGTTGCGGGTTCAAACCCCGCGTGAGACAAATATTTGTGGAAATCATAAACTTTTGTGTCGGTCTGGTGTTTTGTGTGTAAATTTTATGTTTTGAGAATCAGAATCAGAATATTTTTTATTCGTGTAAACTATTACAGTATTTATGAATCGTCAGAAAATTAACAAAGACTCTACCTCCACGAATTCAACATCAAAACATTCGGAATGTTATTCCTGTGGAGAAGAAGGGCAAGAAATTTGTATTAACAGTCCACGACACATGAGCAATTTCTAAAGGTTACGTTTTTATTTAAAAATTAAAAGATGTGGTACATGATAATAGGGAGGCTATTAAAGTTTATTCAATTTAACTATTCTGTGGAAATCAAGGCAATCGTTAGGGATATCTTGCCGATACACACCAGCAAGAAACCAATTTACTTTGAAGCGGCCCGAACTTTAATGATCAAAGCGTGTACGCTGAGTGAATAATAGATGTTGGTTGTTATATAGGAAGAGTTGTTTTTATAGAGATAACGAACAATTCATAATTTCCTTTTCTGAATTATAAGCATAAAACGTTATAATAAAATTGTAATAACTGGAGACTTCGAAAAAAAAATTAATTAGTTTTTAAAATCGTTTCGGGTGTCAGTGACCAACATGTTAGGGTGTCCAAGCGTATATGAGTATCAAATAAAATAAGTCCGTGTCCGTATGACTAGCTGTATGCGGAGAAGGCAGCCACAATAAGTGCACTATCATCATTATATTAATACGTGAAGCAAACCCTTTGTACACCTTTTTACGAAAATTGCGCGGACGGAAGAGAATGAAATTTCCTACTCTTATAGTTTATATAGAGAAGGAGTGCAGACTTATACTTTTTTTAAATTATGCATAAAAATACATTAATCAATAAAAAAAACATTACACACACTACCATGTCTGTGACACACATTGAGGTCAAATTGAGAATAGATGAATATTGTTTGTCTTTAATATTGTTTGTCTATAGTCTTACTGAATGTCAAACATAACCAGCAAACGATGAAAGAGTTTTTACAAAAAAACATCGTTTACGAGAAGTTTTGTATCATTAATTAAATTATCGAAATATGTCATGTATGTGTAATCAAGTTCAATGGACAGCATTTTCTTTATCGCGTGGTTATTTGTGTCCATTAAAAAAAATAAAAAAGGTATTCTTTATTTTAATCATTTTTTATTTTTTTTATTTAAATTTTGTACGAAATTTATTTTAAAAAATAGGCAAATTAACAGTGTAGTCTTGGCGAAATCTGTGATTATAGAAGTATAGTCTTTGACAATAGAACCTTAATAATGTTCAAACTTATAATTTAAATTAATTATGGTCGAATTTCGACCAATGGGCGACCACTAGTAGTAATAAATAAGAGTAGTAAGACCAATAAGTAAATATTTTTCCTATGTAAGTTTAACACGTATCCAACGTTCTCCAATATTCTTAACTCTATAAAATACAAAAAAGAAACACAGAACGGCTAATATTTTCAGCAAAAAAGAAATATTTGTCTTTCCGAAAATGAATACATGGTGATATCGTAATTATCGACAACGTAAATTAATTAAAAAATACATTACACAAAACGCGCAGTCATATGATTGACGGGCGCCCGCGAAAGGGGACGAAAGGGGGTTAAAAAGGGGGTGTAGGGGGATTGATTAATTCGTTTAATTAAAACCGTCGGGAGACCAGACATGTGCTCTCGTGTTTAGAATAAAAATAATATTTTTCACTCAAGATTTTCCGACAAACGGATGGGGATAAAATTAACGGTTATTATATAAGTAATAACCTAATGTCGATATGTTCTAACATGTATTATATGTGTATATTATATGTGTAGAGCAGTGATAGCCTAGTGGTTAGACCGTTGAACTGCAAATTCAGAGGTCTCGGGTTCAATCCCAGGCATGCAACTCTGTCTTTTGAAAGTATGTGCATGTTAAAACTTAACTATCACTTGCTTTAACGGTAAAGGCAAACATCGTGAGGAAACCTACATACCTAAGAGTTTCTCGAAGGTATGTGAAATTCGCCAACCCGCTCTAGGTCAGCGTGGTGGACTATGGCCTAAGCCCTCTCAGTTTGAGAGGAGGTCCGTGCCCAACGGTGGAACAGTTTCTTAAAAGGTCTAATATTATTATTACTATATTATATGTGTGATCAAGAATAATTTGCTAGTGTAGAAGTACGTTTTAGGAAAAAATACTTTAAGACTAGATCAGTTTTTAAGACCCTTTATTTTGACTGAAATTATGTTAAAAAGCCCGTGGTCCGTCTATACATGAAAATAGTTTTTGGACTGTTTAAAAATGTGCCACAAATACAACATTTATTTTACTCACACACAATAACCCGTATCAAAGTCAATCCATACCAAATAAAACGCGAATCAAATAACACGCCAACAGTTACTTTTCTTACAGACCTAACTGGCGTCTTCCACTCGCATAGTTCATCTCATACACGCTCGCCGGTTACGGAAACTTTGACTTGCCCTTCAGATAAGACGCAAAAATTGTACCTCATTAAAGGTGTCTCAATTAAAACGCATACCAAATAATACGTGAAACAAATAAAATGCACATACATAATAAAACGCGAACTAATTTAACTCGCATCAAATAAAACGAATACAAAACAAAACGCATACCAATCAAAATACAGCCCGAATAAAACGCATACAATATAAAATAAGTACTAAATAAAAACGCACCGGCTTACCAAACGTATACCAACTTATCAAATGTAAATCAAAAAGGTATTTTAACGAATAATATTGCGAAGTTCATAATGTACAGGGACGTGTACAAACAACATGTCTACTGATTTCCGACAGAGAAAATATTTATATTACATATGTCCGTTTGTTTACAGGGCTTTGAATTATGACGTGTTGGCGGCAATGTAATGAGTTTCGGGCCTGGAAATATTTTAGGAAGTTCTTTAATAGGGTATAACCTTATATTATGATGTTTCTATGATTAAAATGGTCCTACTCTCGTTACCGGGTTGACATTCTGCATTCGTTAACACTATTAAAAAACGGAAAAATGTACGGAATGACATTTTAAAACGACAAGTCACGTGGTCAAGGCACTATCGATTGCAAAAAAAGCATCGAAACAATATGCTTACAAAATGATTAGGACCACTAGGGAGAAATTAAACACGTGTCGTCAGACCCCATACGAGCGACCGCCTATAAATAGCGAAGCTACCGGCAAAATTAGTGGTTGCACGCTCGCCCTCTTATCCGGTGTAGCTGTAAAGGCCCCGCGGACAACAGCGTGGATTATTCACACACACATACACACACACACACACACACACACACAAAAAATGATTCACTCTTTGCTTGTACGCCGAGCGAGACGGACGTGCCGTTTGACTAGAGTTTACGTTGAGTTGAGAGACGTTTGCCGTAAAGCGTTGCATTTAACTTTCTTTGATTTTAAATTGCTTTGTTATTTAAATCAATGGTGCAAAATATTTTTAATTTCTTTTTTTGCTTTTAAACAAAATTATTATTAACTAGCTGTTACCCGCGGATGTGCACGTGTTTGAATGGGAAAAAGAAAAA
This sequence comes from Phalera bucephala, assembly GCA_905147815.2. Lineage (NCBI taxonomy): Eukaryota > Metazoa > Arthropoda > Insecta > Lepidoptera > Notodontidae > Phalera > Phalera bucephala. The sequence goes on along the minus strand of LR990615.1, from coordinate 34,622,869 downwards.
TACTGCAATTTGCATTTTTTTTCCATTTTTGCTCCTCATAAGAACCTTAATCGAAATTCAGCGAATATATAAAAAAAAATATAGCCGAATCGGTCCAGCCGTTCTCGAGTTTTGTGCTTAGGAACACATTTAGACATTCATTTTTATTTATATAGATTAGAATTTTGACAAATATAGCTGTATAGTTTATTATTTTTTAAGTTATTTAACATCTATATATCTATAAAAGTAAATCATATTTCTATATACATCATCAGGCTAGATCTCTTACGTAGTAGGAGACTATGTAGTCTCCTACTCCCTAGTCCCAATAAATCCTTCCCTAGGGCTATAAAATTTTCAGACGGAACGCACCAGTGTTCTGCTTTTGTGCCTCGCTTTAACCTAATACAACCACCTACAGTTAAAAAGAGTGTCGCTACGTCATTAGCCAGTTAAGCAATGGCTCCTCTGCTATGACATAAAATTTTAATCGTGGGTGCCACTTTTGATAGTACATCGCCATACGATGATAATAAACAGCCAAAGGACGTCTACTATAGGACAAAAGCCCCTTTAAAATACTCCTCCTCTACCACAACTCATCATCATCATCATCATCTCAGCCTATACTTGTCCACTGCTGAACATAGGCCTCCCCAATCGCTTTCCAGCGTAACCGGTCCGATGCCACCTGCATCCAACGACTTCCTGCGATTTTCACAAGATCGTCGGTCCATCTGGCAGGTGGTCGTCCCACGCTGCGCTTGCCAATACGTGGTCTCCACTCTAGAATCTTTCTGCCCCAACGCCCGTCCGATCTTCGCGCTATGTGGCCCGGCCATTGCCACTTCAGCTTGCTAATCTTAACGGCTATGTCGGTGACCTTGGTTCTTCTACGAATCTCCTCATTTCTGATTCAATCACGTAGAGAAACGCCAAGCATAGCATACCACAACTACCGGCTATATATTGTATGCATTTAACTTGCCCATGACCTTCACCCTCCTGTCAAACCGCAATGTTGCTATATTACCTAAACTAAGTCACCAATTTCCAAAAAGTTCAAACCAACTTAAAGCTATAAAAAACCCTAAAATGTCGTAAGTCCACAACTCCGTAAAGTTCTTCCATGGGTTCATGGCAGTTTATTTGTTCTGTCCCTAAGGACCGTCCGGGGAGCATTAGTTACGTGCCAAAATGAACAACACCCCAAAACTTTTGTTTATTTAATGAATGTGCGTAGAGTTTATTTTGCTGTTAATAATTAAGTTTTACTTGGATTTTGAGTCGTTTGAAGGGTGAAATAATTATTCTAAAAGCTAATTGGATAGTAGAATTGGGAGATTTTCGAGTAATAATGTACTTCGTTGCAAGATGAAACGTTGCTTTCGCACATCGTTTTTTTACTGATTAAATCCCAACTAACCAATGGCACGTATTATGCAAAACCAATACACATTTTATTTAGGCCCGTATTACAGAACGAAAATCAGTCGTGAATCTAATTTTGAAAGTTTTTGTACAAAAATAGTTTTTAAAACGAGATTCACGACTTAGTTACGTTCTGTAATACGGACCGTAAAATATTATTTCTTTATCAATCTTCTTGGCGAACGTATTCAGCAGATTACCAAGAAAGTCAGTTGATTTACTAGGTACACTACTATGCATTATACAAAAATCGATTTTTATCGCCTCCGCCAAACAGTCTTCAGAATAATACAAATTTGCACTATAGTTAATTTAAGCACATTTACTATACTGCTGCTACTACACTGCTGAACATAGGCCTCTCCAAATGCTCGCCATTACTCTCATTCCATTCGCCCTACGAAGATACATAAGTGGACACAAATTTATAGGTATTGGAGGATGCCTGTCCTTAAAAGACTGCTTTGTAGACACAATCTGACTATCGTCTTTGGGGTTCTTGTTTGATTATGCTCACTATTATGTCTTTGCTTGCGGTGGCTGTCTTGAGCGGGTCACTCCCTTCCCTCCAATATGGTCGAGGGGAATGATGGCTGTTCCAGTAGTCATACTCATGAACGGGTGCTGTTTGTGGGGACCGGTCCATGTTGGATCCTTTAGACCTTTACTTCCTAGAAATAACATAATTAGCCTCATATCTCGGTTGGAAGGCGTGCACTGGAGTTAGATAGTGAACTTCTAAATTGTAACCTAAACATTGTACCCACACAATTTTATTGAAAAAAAAGTAGAGAAAGAGAGTTAAATACAAAAAAACTATGCCACCACTATCATCTACAAATATTTTTCTCCAAACATCCAATCGTATCTATTGTAACGGGATTCAAGCCTTCCTCATTCCTTAAGGCCTATCTCGTGAAACAATAATCTTTATCTCCAATATTACAGTTGGCTTCACCCTTTATCGGTATTGATGGAACATAGTCGTTACCGCCTGACGCCGTCCCTCGAGGCTAGATAGGCTGTCACACACTTCTTTTTTGTGCTCGTCGTAACGTCCTATAGGCTAAGCGGAAAAATGTTTAATAGAGATTGGGCTCCAATGAATATTGTGTGATGGCAATATTTTATTTTGCAAACTGTTTGTCGGTGGTGCTATTGTCACTGCCTTACCGTGGTAAAAGATACGTGAATTTTTTGGTGTTTATCATGAAGCCACTAAAGGGTTTATTAGGGTTTAGAGAGCCATTTGGTCTCCTGGTACAGATTTTTTCCAGTTGATTTCGTATTAAAATAGCATTTATTCTATTACAGTTTTAAAGCTATGGAATAAAATTATGTTAAATTTGGGAACGGGTAGTGTCTATCTAAAATTTATGGACCATGATCTCATGCAGGCTAGGTGGCTTAGCAGGCTTTACCTAGAAATCACTTTAAGCTCTATTTTTAAATTGAAACCTCCGATATTTTGATAGATCTTACACAGCTCTGTATCAGGTCATCGTCGAATAATTGCAATAATGCCAAATCGCGCTGACTCTCGCATTTGTGATCATTTTGGTATGTGGGACACGTGTCGTTTGTCACGCGTGACGTCACGCGGGATTGGAGCGAATGAGTTGTCTGCGGGCACACCCGCCCGCGTCTTACAAGCGACATGTGATAAATGAGCGCTGCAAGTGTTGAGGTCGGATTATGTCGCTCGTGACGTTTAATGAGCATTGCTTTTATGGAGTTGTGTGGTATGTCTTAAGATTGTAGTACTGAATTATAGCAATCGAGTAAAAAAAATGTCTAAACCTTATTGTGGACAAGAATAACCATCTAAATGAATTACCAGGCAAGAGGAACATTATAACACTTTTCATAAAATATCTTGACAATACTTTACAGTATTACGACAATTCTTTGCGTGGATATATTAACACGACTATAGTGTCTTATTATTCAAGCAAGAAAGCACTTTAAGCGCATTTCTTACATTGCAAAATCCGACAATTTCTTCGTCAGCTCTGTATTAGGTCATTTTGGAATAATTGCAATAACGCCACGTTCTCGCCGAAGCGTGTCGACACGTGTCATTTATCACGCGTGACGTCAAGCGGTATTGGAGGGAATGAGTTGTCTGCGGGCACATCCACCCGCGTCTTACGCTTTTTACTTCGCCGTCGATTTGTGGTATTTTTATAACATGTGTGGCGACAAGGTCACGTGGCTATACGACTTCTAGCGTCTTAATGTCACAATCACTTAAAGCTCTTTACTTAAATTAAAACATATTTTACCGATATTTTCTTACACAGCTCTGTATTACGTCATCGTTGAATAATTGCAATAATGCCGCATCCTCACTAAAGCGTGTCGACTCGTGTCGTTTGTCACGCATGACGTCACGCGGGGTTGGAGTGAATGAGTTGTCTGCGGGCATACCCGCCCGCGTCTTACAAGCGACATTTGATAAATGAGCGCTGCAAGTGTTGAGGTCGGATTATGTCGTTTATGACGTTTAATGAACATCGCTTTTATACATTCCCACAAGGATCTTTTGGCCCGCGGCCAAAATCAAAACTAACTCTATCATCAAATTAATTATATGAAATTTACCCAAGTTCTTTTTTTAATTTCTAACCAAGCGGACCCACCTGTTGAAATATTTCTCTGGGAGTAGGAAAATTTTACTAAATGCTACCCTAATTTTACACCAACGCGAATGTTATCCACGGGTCAAAAGATCCTGGTCGCACAATAAAGTCAGTTTATTTTAATTATGTTTATTTTATTTCTGAACAAAACTTACAGCTAGTTCCTTTTTTTTAAAAAACGTAGCCCCACACTTGGATGAATTCCTGTGTAGTGGGTGCATTGACAAACATGGAAATTCACACATACAAATACTCAGACCGAAACATATTGTGGGGCACACAAAGATTTGTTCCGTGCGGGAATCGAACCCGCGACTATTAGCCACAGTAGGCGGCTTAAGCTCTTTACTGCGCTAAATCGTCCGTCAAGCTCCACTAGTAAAATGAGTAAAACATACACACGTGAAATCATAAAAAAGATTAAAATATGATTAAAACTGTGCCTTGGGGTTTGTTTTATTAAATTTTAAAATAAGCGTGAACAATTTTATTAGTCGGCAAGAGCAACTTTTTTTTATTTTTTTAAACGTAGCCCCACACTAGGATTAATTCCTGTATCGTGGGTGCGTTTACAAACATGAAAATTCGCAAACACAAATACCCAGACCGGAACAAATAATTGTGGATCACACAAAGATTTGTCCCGTGCGGGAATCGAACCTGCGACTATTAGACACAGTGGGCGGAGCGACTTAAGCTCTTAACCACTGCGCTAAATCGTCCGTCATATCCGTCCGTCATAACTATCTAATTAATTACCGTAAAATGGGAATATTGTAACACTTCTAATAAACAATGGTAAGGTTAGAGCTAAAACGCCAAATCCGAGGTGGCTGATATAAAAGGAATAAATTCAGTGGCTAAAATAGAAATAAGCGTGCTATGGCATTTTACATGTTGCTTGTTTCAATAATATTTAATTTCCGAATGTTTTATTTCATTAAAAAAATATAACCTCACACTTGGATTTCTGTGTCGTGGGTGCGTTTACAAACATGAAAGTTTACATACACAAATATCCAGACCGAAACAAATAATTGTGGATCACACAAAGATTTTTCCAGTGCGGGAATCGACCCTGCGACTATTAGACACAGTGGGCGGAGCGGCTTAAGCTCTTAACCGCTGCGCTAAATCGTCCGTCATAATCCTATAGTCATATAATATTAATTTTTAGATGTTCCTAGCTAGTGACTAATTTAGTAATTTCAAAAACAATTTGGTGTTATAATGGGCAATATTCTTATTTAATGGAATACGTTAGTTTTTATCTACAAGGAAAATATTACTCCGCAATCAAGTAAGATGTAGTTATTGCAAAAAAGAATACGTTTTATGTGAGCAATAAGTCACTAATACAACAAAATATTCCCTATCGTATAACACAATATATACAAACAAGGTACTCTAATTCAAGGTCATGTACAAGTTTCCAAACAAACACAAAAGAAAAACACAATCCATCTTGGCATTTTTGCACAATTTCCTAACCCCCACATTTTCAGAGCAATGTTTTATATCAAAAGGGGAACTCATCTCACGCCGCGGGCGCCATGTTTATAAACAAAAAATGGGTAAAAAGGTGAAAAATTGTCCGTTGTAAGAAAGAACGCACTGATCATATTTTACACTGTGTAATTGCGAGAAACGTTGGCTGTATTTATTTGTATGCTGGGAATTTCCGCCTGTGGCATTTTGATGGGTTATTTTTAGACGTGTATTTTTTAAGGTGAAGAAATTGGGTCAGTAGGATACTATTAATAAGCTTCACCTTCCTTGACTGATGCTGTTTTGATTGCCTGTTTCGTCTAATGGCGACAGGTCGCTTAGCAAACACGGGTTCATTTGGTTAGTACATAAAATTAATAATTTTAATTTAGACCACCTTTATAAAAATAAGCTTTTATTGCAAAATCGACGATGATCTAGTGAAAATCGCAAGAAGTCGTTGAATGCAGGTGGCATCGGATCGGTTACGCTGGAAAACGATTGGGGAGGCCTCTGTTCAGCAGTGAACAAGTATAGGCATTGCTTAGTTCCAAAATTCCTATGGCTTCCTTCCGGCTCCATCACCAGACTTCAGACACTATCCATATCTAAAGTACTGGATACGACAAATTCAACGAGCTCAAACACGACTGGGTTATATTGAGTTGTTAGGTGGTTCCAAACGTAATGCAGGACGCCCTCAGGCTAGGTGGAGCGATGACCTTCGTAGGGCGGCTGGCAGAAACTGGATGCGAGTAGCCGAGGATCGTACCCAGTGGCGTGCACTTGGAGAGGCCTATTTCCAGCAGTGGACTGCGATAGGCTGATGATGATGATGATGAGGTGGTTCCATTGGCCACCTTTTGGCTTCATCATCAAACCCTAAACACTATCTGATTGTATAATACTTGTCAATACTAATCTAACAAGCCTAAAAATGAGAGGGTTACGCTGTATAGTTCATATGTTCGTTTGGTCACTTTCCGACTGCATCATCAGACCAGCTCCATGGTCTATATATTATTAAACCTTCATCAAACTTACACACGTATGTCAAATTTTAGCTCAATCGGATACCCGCAAGTGGATCACAAGATTTGAACCGGACAGACAGACATACGAACATTGCAATTAAATAAACGCTTGTCATATAAATTAACACCATCTATGTTCCTCGAGCGGGGTGGGCAAATTTACACTAAGTACACACTTCTGAATGTTAGGTCCCATATAACAGGGATCGAGTCTATTGCCATTATACCATGCCACAATCCCAGGCTCCGGACTTACTCTGGAAATTTGTCTAGAAGTATACTTTTATCCAATTTTATGAACAATATAACCGTACTATAACGGATTCATTGTTCCCAACGACCTTGGCTGAAATGACTCGGCTCGACTGACTGATTACCTCAATTATCCATTTTCATGTTGAGAAGTTCTTTAAATTGTATGCTATAAACCTTGACCTATTTCAGTGTAGACGGCAACTGCTGGAAATTGCCACAAGTGGTACTCGTACTAAAAGAACCTGTAGTATTAGCTATTATTATTATTATGTATAGAAGGTTTAGCACGAAAAGATGATGTAAGCGTTACCTTACGCTAACGTCACGTACTTAAAGCTTACGCTATGACATCTCTGTTACAATAAAAATTTCACATTGGCATCATGCTAATGTCAATCTTTTTGTGCTAAGCCTTCTGGTCAGGGGTAAAATCTAGTTTAATTTATCCCCGACCCTGGTTGCATATAATTTTGTGTATCAAACGGCTTAGCAGAATCAGATGCTGTTCTTTTTACACTACAAATAAGTAAAAAAGTTGTAGATGACAGCACGCTTTCTCAACAACATTACTATAACGGCAAATGTTGAACGTTCGTATTTAGACCTCTATATATTCGTGTATCGTTAGGGCGCGCCACATGAGGGTTGCTGCACGTAAGTACCTTAGTTTTAAGAACTAAAAATTAACTATGCAGGGCTTTAAATTTGGAAATACTCGTATTAATCCCTACTCTCTACTACTAAACTTTCTTTAAGCGTTACCAAATATTTTATTCTTTATTCTACTTCGATTACCAACAGATGATATATGTACTAACAAAGTCAGTTAACTAATACTAAAACCCATACCGCCTGCTCATTTAGCTATAGGCAACCACAGCTAACTAATAAAGATCAAGATTAGATTGGAATTTGTTTAGTTTGCAAGCCCAGTTTGTCAGTTTGAGTTTTGTTACTTTCAGGGCCCAATTTGTGAGCTCTTTACAAGCCGTGCTTCAGGCAAATAAAAGATGCGCATTAAGGGCACCTGCACTACCTGCAGTTACACTAATAGTTGCAGTACTGGCGCGTATAATGCGCATTTGTCAATACGCAACCACCCTTTAAACCCTTAGAAGTCATGTTCTGGAGTCAAGGTCAAGTTTTTAAGGATTATTGATAAAGTAGTCAAAGACAAACATGATATTAGAACGATAAAGCATTTAGGCACACCGTCACGCCTACTTTCCTTAAGCGGTGGTGGCAGAAGTGGACTACACTTACAAACGGCAAAATTACTACATTTAAATTTATGAAACGTGGCTTTACTCAAAATATCCGGCGGGAAACTAAGCGAGCTAGTCTTTTAACTGAAATGGCTTTATTCGACAAAATTTGTGTCTATTTCTTTTTTTTAAAACGTAGCCCCATACTAGGATTTATTCCTGTGTCGTGGGTGCGTTTACAAACATGAAAATTCACAAACACAAATACCCAGACCGGAACAAATAATTGTGGATCACACAAAGATTTGTTCTGTGCGGGAATCGAACCCGCGACTATTAGACACAGTGGGCGGAGCAGCTCAAGCTCTTAACCACTGCGCAAAATCGTCGTCATTTAATGTAATAGTGTGTTTTGCATCACATGTTTTGTAATTGCTGATTGAAGAGTTTGTAAACTAGTCAAGTTCATCGAGATAATAAAATATTTTGTAATACCCTTTACATAATCTAGTTTTGATTGCCGTTTTAAACTTATTGATAGAAATGTTTTGGATATCTATGGGTTATTTTTTTTTGAAAGCGTATACATTGCCCCAGGAAAAAATGACTGAAAGTGGGTTGACTACGCACTTTTTTAAAAATATAAGGCAAAAAATCAGTAAAAGCCTAGTGGCTAGACCGTTGGACTGCAAAGTCAGAGGTCTCGGATTTAAACGCAGGCACGCACCTCTGTCTTTTCGAAAACATGTGCGTATTAAAACTTAATGATCACTTCCTTTTACGGTGAAGGTAAACTCCTGAGGAAACCTGCATGCCTAAAATTTCTCGAAGGTGTGTGAAGTTCGCCAACCCGCACGGGGCCAGCATGGTGGACTATGGCCTAAGCCTTCTCAGTTTGAGAGGAGGCCCGTGCCCAACTGTGGGATAGTCTCTTAACAGGGCTAATATTATAAGGTAAAAGTATTTATATTATAATACCTCACAATCTACTTAACCCTGCCTTCACGTGTATAAAATAACCACACAATAACTTGCCTCAAAAAATTGAGAGCTTCACTTACTGCCTATTGTCAACTACAAGGCCTACTCCCAGTTTGATTAATAGTACATAAGCTTCATAACAATAACTTATTTTTGTATCAAGCCTCTAAGGCTGCGAGTTACCAAGCACGTACTTTTGTGTACGTAATTTGTTATTTACTTGTTTACCTACTGGAGATTTTTGAAGTAAACGTTAAGGTTTTTTTGAAAAATATCGTATTTCCTGCGTAGCGCAGCCAGCTTCAATTGCCTTCCGTTACAATTGGGGTTAGACCTCTTTTGTACCAGCTCGAGCTCAATCAGAAAACGTATGAGTAGTGAGTTTTTTATAGATAGTGACCAGCGTCAGCTCTGAGTTCAACCTATCTAGTTGCCCTGGTTAAGTTCTGTTTTGTGAATCTTCTCTCATTTTTGTGTCTATAAATTAAAAGAATATTGTTCATTATTAAACCTTTTCTCGGATTTAATTCTTATTAAGTTTCGGCTTTGTTTTTTTGTAATTGCGACTAAATTATGTAGATACTAAATGTGGAAGCTGTTAGCAATTTGTAATATGTTTGTATTTCTATATCATTTGTATCTATCTATCTATCTATAACCTCACGCCATCATATCATTTGTATCAAGCTTCATACCCGCTTCTCGGTTACGGAGACTCTTGACACTTTTGGGAATATCTCTCTATGTATCATCACACCAGACCCTTTGCAGGGTAGGCAGAAAGTACAGAGTTCCAACCTGAAGTTTCCCTCCATACCTCTCTTGCTACCTCCATTTTCATAATTCGTGTCATACACGCTCCCCGGTTATGGAGACTCTTGACTCTTCTGTAAGAACATAAATTAAAAAAAAAATAAAGTTACGCCTGTATTGAGGAGACGAGTCTATTCCCAATATACAGTGCACAATTCCTAACTCCGGACTGCTGTAGACAATCTTTTAGACAGAAAAACTTGAGTGGAATTTTATAATCTGAGTAATTTTATCGTAGGTTATAACATCTTTCTATATGATGACCAGACTATGTAACTAATTGTGAGCTTTTCCCAATGTATCACTCTTCTATTTATCTATCTATCTATATCATCACGCCAGATCCCTTTCGGGGTAGAAAGATGGAAAAAAGTTCTTAAAGACCTCTCTGGCTTCCTCCACTCTCATAGTTCGTCTCATACACGCTCGCCGGTTACGGAGTCTGTTGGCTTGCCCTTCCAATAAGACACGGTATATTTGGTCTAGATCTTCCCCAGTACCTACATCCTGCCACTTTCGCACTGTGTATCTGTTTTGTCAATCTTTCTTCCGACATTTTTTCTATATGCCCAAAATAACGAGTATACCATATCTCATTTATACACCGATACTATATGTCATACCTACATACACACTTTCTTACTATGCTGTTACGAATACGATCGGTTAGCTTGACTCCGCACATCTTTCGCAGAGCTCGCAGTTCGACCATATTTATCCTGCTTTCATTCTCCTTCTTCATACCTCTCACTGCCATTTAACAGCGTTAGGACAAACACTCTTGTTGAAAATAAATATTAAATATTTTATATCAGGATACCGGAGTCAATAAAAAGTACCTGATGTTTAATCACCTAGCTGCTTTACACGTAGGTGATTATAGAATCCTAGAATAAGAAAAAAAGTCGGAGCACCTGGGTGATCATTGGACTCTAATTAGTCGCCTTTCATCAGACGGTTAATTAAAGTGGAATAAACATGACCGCCAACTGCACTATGCACCACAAGACCGTAAGAGTGATTAACTCCTCAATAACGACAGCTTAATCTTATGGTTAAGAGCTTAAGGGCCTACCATGATCGACCATATATTGACTAGAAGATTGATAGTGATGCTATTATTTTACATCAGAATAATAAGGGACGGATATATTGAGCGAGGGCTCTGAAATAAACGTGGTTTGTGAAAAAACAAATTTTTTAAAAAAAACCACCGTCACGCCTATATTTCCCAAGCGGGGTGGCCGAGGTGTACTGAGTACATCCACGTTTCACCGAAGATGTTAGGTCTCATGTTATAGGGGGCGAGCCTATTGCCATATACCGGGCACAATTCCAGCCTCCGGACTCGTACTGGGAAGTTTTCGTTAGAAAAACTACACTTGTCCGACCCAGGATTTGAACCCAGGACCTCATGATCACAAAGCCATGCGCTTTGCCACTAGACCGACGAGGCAGTCAAATTTTGTCATTTCCTAAAAAAGCTGCACTATGAAATAAAAAACTGCACTATGAAATAAAAAGCTGCTCTATGAAATAAAAAACTGCTTTACAAGAACTTTGCTACAATTATTTGCTATGTTTTCAAGTAAATTCTATTGATTAGTACTTTAGCATTTCGTGTTGGAATCAGAAAATATGGATATAGAGATGGCTTTATATTATTTTCTATCGAGAAAATTTTCATTTAATCGTGTATTCCTTTTACCAGATTCTAAAATATACAGTTAACAATCATACATCTAAATATTCTCCATGTCTCTAATCCATATACTTCTTGTAGTGCATGGAATACAAAAGTATTTTTCACAGTACCCCTAAGCCGCTCCACCCACTCGATCGAGTAGCCGCGTGTCCGCCGTGTAGCCGTGCACGGGACAAATCTGAGTGTATCCCACAAAAGCTTGTTTCAGTCTCGATGTTTGTGTACGTGAATTTCATGTTGGCACCCCCGATACAGGAATAATTCCTAGTTCTTTTTTCGACGTTTAGACTATTCCACTCTCTAGCAAAGGCCTCCCAATGTATACTTCCACAGTTGTCGATCCCAGTAATTTCTAGTATGACACCAGAATATCAGACGGGCGATTTAGCGCAGTGGGTAAGAGCTTAAGCCGCTCCGCCCAATGTGTCGAATAGTCGCGGGTTCGATTCCCGCACGGGACCAATCTTTGTGTGATCCAAATATGTGAAATGTTTGTAAACGCACCCACGATACAGAAATAAATCCTAGTGCGGGGCTACTTTTTTTAAAAAGAAATGTACAAATATACAAAAATAAAGAAAAAGAATAAAAACCTTCTAAATACGAGATAAAACTCCAAAAATTCTTCTCACCAAACACAATTAGCGAAACATAATTAAAAATGTACTAAAGCATTGTTAATCTTAGCTTTATTTAATTTGCTGATTACAAAGGCGGCAAAGGCTCCCCAAATATAGTCTAATGTTGTTTTTTCTCCAGGATAATCTGATAATGTTGGGGAACCTCCGGGGATAGCGCCTTGTTTTGGGAAGGCCTCTCTGCGAAAGCAAATAGTGAGGAGAGTAAGGGTTTACCGGTTTTTAAGTACAACAAATTAAAAATAAACATCGTCATATTTATATTCCCCAAAGCGGAATGGCGGAAGTGTACTGTGAACTCATCAACCGTGGACAATGTTAGGTTCCAATATAATAAGGAGGGAAGTAACTAAGAGGGAAAGGGACGTAATTCCAGACTCCGCACAATAACGGAGTTTGTTGGTTAAAAAAGGACACTTGATCAGACCTAGGATATGAAGCCAAGCTTGTTATAGTCACTCATATTTTGTGTCAATAGACCAACGCAGGAGTTCTAAAAATTTCATTATCGAAAATTTTATTTTTTTATTTAATATTAAGTAGTAATACGAAGCTCGAAATTGTGCCCAGTATATACCTCGGGTACCAGGAACCTCGCTCCTAACTTTTGAAACCAATATTCATAAACAAAATATGCTAAATCCTTTAACTACCTCTACTTTTTGAGACACCTTTTCGGGTAATGTAGGTGTGACGGCTACGTATAGAATTAAATAAATGAAAAAATATAAACACCTATATATTTTTCCCGTAACCGTAAAGCCCTCGAAACGTCGGGAACTTAAAAACCGAATATAAACCACGATAAAATCTAAAAAAATAGTTTATTTCAGGGAAGCTAGTTTCAAATGTACTATACAAATGCCAAAAATAAGCTCATCTATTACCATCTATATGTTAAAATAGTCAGCTCTAACAGATGAGTGCAATTAGGTTATATTGCGAGAGCCCCGGCTCGATTGATGACGCTATCAAACTTGCTAATGATGGCAGAGACGTTTTCGACTATTCCCGGGGACATTAAACTTTGGTACGCTGATATTGTGGTTCAGTGTTGTGTGTGTGTGTGTGTGTGTGTCTTCGTGTCTGGTGTTTCCATGTTGGGTGTAAAGTGAATAAGTATCCTAGTTAGATTTGAGCATTACACCCTGAGAGCACGAGGTAATTATAATCAAAAATAGTATTTTATTTATTTGACTGTCTCATTGGTCCAGTGGCAAATAATGCGCATATCGATCACGAGGTCCTAGGTTCAAATTATAGGTCAGAAAAAAAAACCGTCCTCCGCACTTTAGTGTTGTGCCCGGTATAATAAGTGATCAAACGAACTTACCTGAAGTGAAGTTCGATCATTATTATACGAAGTCCTTCGTTCGAAGATATAAACATGCAGCTCTCTCTACTCGCTTGGCAGTACGCTAACTTTAGAAACGTCAACGCCTTCTCTATGGTATCTGTGGACATAACCTCTGTGACCATTCCTTTTAGAAGTAGTACATTTCAACTTTACCAACGGGCAGGGCGGGTTGGGTACTTATATCTTCGAATGAAGGACTTCGTATAATAATGATCGAACTTCACTTCAGGTAAGTTCGTTTGATCACTTAATATACTGTGTCCTTCGTTCTCGATATAAACATGCAGCTGTTTAGAGCTATAAGGGTAAAGTTGAAGTATACCACATTGATGTTATTTTAAGCGTGAGCTCTAAAACATAACATGTCATGAGTACATTTGTATAACACATTCCCGTTGTTTGCATTGCTATACAACACAAATACAACATTTATGAATTTATTTAATCAAATTCTATAACATGTTACGTTATATAGTGTAGCACCTGTTATAGCACACCTGTTGTCCATAACTCATTACTACCGGGTAATAATAATCAATCATTACTTATCAGATATCAGTGCATTCTCCATCTGTTATGTCTTCTATATATAGATTTTTTTTTATAGATGGCTCTTTATGCAACGAAAGTTGAGGAATTACCGATCCAGAACTTTGTTTATATGAAATTAATCCCTTTATAATAATTCTTGTATCATAGAAAACCCTTCCGAAACGAACTATGAGAGTGGAGTAAGCCAGGGAGGTATGTAAGTAAAGAACCGGTTGGAACCCCATACCCCCCGCCTATCCCGCAAGGGGTCTGGCGTGACGATATAGATAGAGATAGATAGAAAACTCTTACTGTGTACTAGATCTGGAAACAAAGTATGTTAGTACCCAATCTATAACAATATAAGACAGGGAGACCTGTTTCCCCACTATAGTGTCTTCCAAGTGGTCTGTGGGGCTTTGTTTTTTTTTTTTTTGCCAAATGGTCTCTTTTTTGAGTACAGTACCAGACAAAGGCTATAAATTATATTGGTGATTATAAGGATGTTTTGCTATAATTACTTATTTAATTTATGATAAAGTATTTTCCTTTATGTCAAAGTTCGGTTATATTTAATGTTAGTTATATTTATAATCTTTAAAGATCATACATATAACAAAATTTAACATTTTTGTACTAGAGGCCTTTGTACTAAGGTCCTTATCTAGAGCTATTCCTCACATAAGGCTATGTACTTTAACTATATGATCTCTGATGATGAAGACTTTCACAAGTCTTAATATGACAAAACTTACGTCTCCAAATATTCGATATTATATACATAAACAAGTTAAGCTGAAAACGCCACAAATAAACAACTTATCAGTTGATCTTTTTAGAATGTACTTTTTTGTCAAGACGTAAAATATTTCTGAATTTGCCTATACGATGTTTTAAATTTATTTCACAACATCACTTGAGTATATAAAAACCTTTTGTTATATAATTTCACTGCTACGACTATATGATTAAATTAAATGTCGACCAAAACTTTATTACAAAGCATCGGCTGCCGCGCTAAAAGAAAGAATGGTCGCAGAGGTTATGTCCACAGATACCATAGAGGAGGCGTTGACGTTTCTAAACTTAGCGGACTGCAAAGCGAGTAGAGAGAGCTGCATGTTTATATCGAGAACGAAGGACACAGTATAATAGCAATAGGCTCGCCCTCTATAACTGGGACCTTAAATCATCGGCAAAAAGTGGGTGTACACACTTCTGCCGCCCCCGATTTTTTCTGCCCTAATATTTAATTGTTATGCTCAGAGTTCCCTCGAATAGCTTATAATAACTTCAGTTGGCTTACTACAATGTCTTAAGTACTATTAATAATATTAGACCTGTTAGATACTGTCCCACCGGTTGGCTCAGGCCTCCTCTCAGACTGAGAGGGTTTAGGCCCATAGTCCACCACGCTGGCCCCGTGCGGGTTGGCAAACTTCACACACCTTCGAAATCTCTTTAGGCATGTAGGTTTCCGCACAATGTTTGCCTTCACCTTTAAAGCAAGTGATACTTAATTTTTAATACGCAAATGCTTAGCGTAAACAGCGGTGCGTGCCTGGGTTTGAACCCGAGACCTTCGACTTTTCAGTACAACGATCTAATCACTAGGCTATGACTGCTTGCTGCTGTAGCACTATTATTTTAATCTTATTGGAGGAGTCTCCATAACCGGCGAGCGTGTATGATATGAACTATGAGAGTGGAGGAAGCCAGAGAGGTCTATACGGAATGAACCTGTTGGAGCTCAGTATTCTCTGCCTATATCGCGAGGGGTCTGGCGTGATGAAATAGATAGATAGATTATTATATAGTTAGTTACCGACTTCATGCTGGATACGTATAGCACAAAGGCAGTCGGTGTGGCGATATTTGTGGAGGTCTTTGTACAGCAGTAGACGTGTTTTGACTGAAGATGATGATATCGTGAGACAGAGTCTGACCGAGTAGGACTAAAAAGATTATAAACCGTGTACAGTTTATACTTCTGTCACTTTCTCAAAAAAAGTATTATAACAATAATAATGACAAAAAAGTTGTGGCAATTGCCGAAGATTTTGTACAACTGAAATTTCTTACGCAAGCAAGACCCAAGACAATTACGAAAGGTTCCAAAACAGTAACGCCCTCTCGTATCAATCATACTTAACACAAACCATCATTCATTTAGGAAAAACATCACGGTATACAGGGTGTAACAGAAGGGTCACTGGGACTACTGGGACCTCCAAAAGTAGAAGATATTAAAAAGTATATTTTAAGTATAAAGGATATGAAAATCTACGGAAGCTTTCAAAAATCAAACTCTGTTAATCTGAAATAAAAAAACCTGTTTAAATATCTGTCACTTTAAATAAAATACCAAATGTCACTCAAAAATTCCAGTTAAAATAAAATAATATAAAGTATTACCTATTAAAATTCTGTACTCTCTATTCCAGAACTCACGCAATGGGTGTCACGAAATAAAAAAACATGTTTAATAAATTTTCAAAATGACCGAATCGTGTATAAATTCTTTTGATAATCTATCAATGCAGTTTTTCTTATCTCTAAAGTCGAAGACACGGTTCCTTAAACATATTTTTCTATATCTTCCGGTGTCGGAATTACCCGTACCTTTTTCGATGTTACATCCTGTACGCCATAACTTCCAACTGAACAAGGCGACCTTAATAAATACTCATTCAATTCGCAAAATTATATTTTTCTCCGAGAAACCTTGCGCTGAGTCCGCCATCCATCATCCGGTCCCCTTTTAATTTACACCGAAGCATTTTTCAGCTACTCATCTTTGTGTCGTTTATCACATCCACTGGCCTCTGTTTCCGCCACCTATTGTCTTTTGAGGACCTCTGTGACCTGGTTCGGGGGCAGTTTGTGTGTGGGATATGGGACAAAGTTTTGTAGTTCTACTATATTTGTTGCATTGATGGGATGTCTTTGTACTGAAGGGAACAACTGAAGGGAAATCAGAAGAAGTATAAATAAGCTTGGTTTTGGTTGCTTAGTTAACCGCTGTTGTTAATCGTAAAACAACAATCGGAATACATAAATGCTCTAAATTGACGGACGATTTAGCGCAGTGGTTAAGAGCTTAAGCCGCTCTGCCCACTGCGTCTAATAGTCGCGGGTTCGAGTCCCGCACGGGACAAATCTTTGTGTGATCCACAATTATTTGTTCCGGTCTGGGTATTTGTGTATGTGAATTTTCATGTTTGTAAACGCACCCACGACACAGGAATAAATCCTAGTGTGGGGCTACGTTTTAAAAGAAAAAAAAAGAGAAAAGAAAAGAAAAAAGAGAAATACTTTTGACTATCTCTTTGGAGTGGAAAACTATACAGAGACTAACAGTTCTTGATACTACAGAAAACAAGCGTCACATACATTTCTCATAGATATGGAAAAAACAAAACTACGTGAGTTCTATTATCGCTTAGCATGTCACTCCTATGTGATCAAAGACGAATAAGGGGATCTCGAATTGCCAAAACTTCATAAAAAATTACTTTGAGGAACTTAGTAAAGGGTGTGTCGATTATATGACAGTTATATTTTAGGGCCTATATTTCTGATTTACAAAGAAGAAAGTGAGACCTAGCTAATCTTGGTACTACTTACACAATTCCTACGAAACCGCACTTACTCTACCTGGTAAAATATGACCTTGTTTTACCTCGATTTGTCAGAAGCCTTTACCCAGCAGACATAATTGGCTGATTTATTATCATTGTATCACACGTTTCCCAGCAGGCAGAACATTCACAGAATAATTCAATAAGAACATATGAAAATAACCCTTAACTACCGCGTGCCGTAACATCCAACATTGAGGCCGTAATATTAGTCATTACATTACACGATCCGGTCGTAAATGCTTTTATACCTAATGTGCGCCCCCCACAAAACTTCTTTGAGCGGGGTAATGACGTAGAAAGGTGAGGAACATCTTGTATGTGTAATATTATTGCGCAATTTAAAGTGGCATTCCTGTGGATCATTGTATGTGGTAATCTGTTTTTGGAAGAACAACTCCTTTGGAGAAATTTAACATTCAAAAATACATAGCACCGCCACACCCACATTCCCCAGAGGTGTACCGTGTACACCGGCTTTTCGCCAACCACGCAAGAACCCAATGTAATAGAAAGCGAGCGAAAAATAATACTTTATCCAATCTAGGATTTCTCATAACCCCGTGATCGCTATGCGCATTATTGACCACGAGACCGACGAGGCACTGAGTTAGAAAATTCAGTAAAATAAAATCGTGTTTTAAAAAGCTTTTACAGCAAAGCACAACAAAGATATCTTGCTTAGTCGAGGAGTTTTTATGGTTTCCTTCTGGCTCTATCGTCAGACCCTGGACACCATCCAGGTCGAAAGTAATCGGTGAGACAAATCCAAGGAGCCCATTCACGGCGGGGTTATATTGAGTTGTTTGATGGTACCTTTGCCTACCTTTGCGCTTCATCATCAGACCCTAGACACTATCTGCTTGTATAGTACTTGTCAATACCAATCTAACAAGTCTAACCACGATGGTGTTACATAGTATAGTTTTTTTTAAACAAAACGTAGCCCCACACTATGATTTATTCCTGTGTGCGTTAACAAACATGAAAATGAGACAGGAACAAATATTTGTGGATCACACAAAGAATTGTCCCGTGGGGGAATCGCGCGACTATTAGACAGTGAGAGGAGCGGCTTAAGCTCTTAATCACTTCGCTAAATCGTCCGTCATGTCCGTCACCATATTATTGCATTGTTACATACTTTACATACTTATCACAAATTTCAGCTCAATCGAATACCAGCAAATGGTTGAAAAATGAATTACAAAATTTTAACACAGACAGACATACGAACATTGCAAGTCATCAAATGGTAGAGGTTGAAAATGATGAGGATTATACTACGGATGTTAATCTATATCTATACATACATATAATAAAACTGTAAGGAAGTCGTGTCTGTACATGGAATATTTTTAGGAAATAGCCAATTCTAGAATTATTGGCTTTCGTGTCTGTTTGTCTGCCTGCCTGTCAGAGGGTATGAACAGGCATCACGCAAAAACTACCAGGCGGATTTTGAAGAAACTTTGCATGCGGGTACCTTAAAATGTTGGCTAACACGTTATCCAGAAATTACAGAAATAAGCGAAACATTGGATTTCTAAAAAGACACTTTACTCCAAACCTGTTTGATGGATTTCAATGAAATTTTAGAATAGTTATAGCCTGTACTAAGAATCAACTTTGTATTCTTATATTTTCGAGAAATGTAACAGTTTCTGAGGAAAGAAAAAAAAGTCGATTTTGATATATCATTCATTGTTCCAAAACAACTTAGCTACTAGATTGTACATCTTTATTACTGTTTGTCCCGAACTGCCATGTTACGACGTAAAATATGTAATTTTGCCTACACATGAATTCATCCATGAATTGTTATTGGGCTCAGATTCGTCTCCTCACAAAAAACTTTTCAGTGGTTAAAAGCACTCACTCGAAATTTTTCATACACGTTTGATTTAAACACTCAAACATGGTTTTGTGCATGACCCGATTATACATTCAGGATTGTTTCTTCTGAAGAGAACTCTAACGATGAATGGGCCGGATACGAAACTTTAACGACGATTAATATCTTACGAGAAGACGAACACAAAATGTACCGGCAAAACTTTGCTCAATTCTTAGCTGGCAATGTACCGTTTTTAGATATTATTACGCTAGATTATAATCTTTGGCAGGGTAGGTAGAGAAGATTTAAATCAAAAATATATTAGAGATAATTTAAAAATAAATAGATAAACTGATAATCCTTCTTGAAAAGGAAGGTATTGTATATGTTTTTTTTATGAGACGGCGTTAGTGTTGCGTGTCGAATAAGATCGCGCTTTAGTTTAGTTTACATTTTACAAAGACCATCTGTGCGGGCTAAGTGGGGCTTAGACTGAACCCGGTGATAAAGATGGTTGATAGAGAAACAATTCTGGTGAAAATTGACAAAATATGCAATGTATTCACACGGTTCTCCCGGGATATCTAGCTGTTATTTCTTCATTTTACACTAAAAGGACAGAATTGATCTTACTAACACTTTCGAGGTGTTTTAGGTCTTGAAATAATAATAGAGATACTTTTTATCTCGGAAAGAATCACGGTTCTTGCGACATAGCTGGTATTTATTAATATTAAAATGGCTAAACGAATTTAACTGAAACGTTATATGAAGGTGCTTACATCTTAAAATAAAACAGAACTCTTTTTATCTCGAAGTTAGCACGACTTCTGCGGAATACCTATTATTTCTTCATACTGAACGGATTATAAAGAAACTTTATATGAAAGAAACCTCACACACATATACAAATCCGAAAGTAGGAGGACGTGGGAAAACAATCTATTATAGTTTCACAAATTATACACAATATGTCCAATTATATAAAAAAAAAACCTTTGCTTTTTTTTTCAGGGAAGAGTGAATGGTGCGATGGGAAAGCTACTCGGGAGCCGGCACTTAAGCCATAAGGCGCAGCTGGCCATACATAACGGAGTTCTTGTCCCAACGCTGTTATATGGTAGCGAGAGCTGGGTATGTAACAAGGAGAATGAAAGTAGGATAAATGCGGTAGAAATGCGAGCTCTGCGAAAGATGTGCGGAGTGAAGCTGACCGACCGCATTAGCAACAGCGTAGTAAGACAGCGAGTAGGTATGAAAGATAGTATCGGTGTAAAGATGAGAAAGGGCATGCTCCGTTGGTTCGGGCATATAGAAAGAATGCCAGAGGAAAGAATGACAAAACAGATATACAATGTGAAAGTGGAAGGATGCAGGTACCGGGGAAGACCTAGACTATCTTACCACGACCAAATAAACCGAGTCTTATCTGATGGAAAAGTCAA
The DNA here is from genome assembly GCA_905147815.2 of Phalera bucephala. Classification (NCBI taxonomy): domain Eukaryota; kingdom Metazoa; phylum Arthropoda; class Insecta; order Lepidoptera; family Notodontidae; genus Phalera; species Phalera bucephala. The sequence continues at coordinate 34,601,884 of LR990615.1, read as the reverse complement.
GAGTCTCCGTAACCGGCGAGCGTGTATGAGACGAACTATGAGAGTCGAGGAAGCCAGAGAGGTATGTAAGGAAAGAACCTGTTGGAACTCTGTACTCTCTGCCTACCCCGCAAGGGATCTGGCGTGAGGTTATAGATAGATAGATAGACCTCGTATTTTATAAATCCATATTTTGCCAACGATATTAGGTCCCGAGGTTTCAATAGGGTCCGATTTTATTATCATTATTTGGGGCACTAATCTAGACTGCTTCTGAGAATTGATCTACAGAAAAACGCACGGGGTACGGAATACAAGTACTTCCTGGCAAAACGTAAATAACACTTTGTCTGACCTGGAATTCGAACTTAGGGCCTCGTCAGTGTTATCTACACTATTGTCATTAGGCCAAGAAGGTTCATAAATATTATTCTCGTTATCCAATAATTTTAAGTATTATCCATTACTATTGATTAAATTTTGTTATCAAATACTTTTAAGTATTATCCATTACTATTGATTAAATGTATTAGCTGTAACTGCAAAATGCGTGTAAAAGAGAGAATTAATACAATTTTAATATAATTAAGGTAGATATTTGCCTAACTTACAGTTAAATACTTTTGTCCTCATATTTTGAGAAGGCTTATTTAAATTTCCAGAAGGAATAGAAGACCTCTAACTATTAAGTTTCCAAGAATACAAGCTGAAGGGAACATTCATTAAATATTTAAAGAAATAACAAGAAAGTATTTAGTCAAGGTAACCGAGTCTAGACGGTTCTGTAGAAAAAGCAGACTTAAATAATGTTTCTAGCGTAGAATAGACTTTATGGAACAAATTATTTCATAAAAAACTTCATAAAAAACTTCAATAATTTACATTTTTTAGTGTAGACAATATATACGAAATGTGTGGATTCTTTAGTATATATTCATCTTGATCGTCAGGCCAGAACCTTTGTGGGGTAGGCAGAGAGTACAAAGTTTCAACAGGTTCTTTCCTTACAGATCTTTCTCCCTTCCTTTTCTGTCATATTTCATCTCATAACATGTAACGTTTTTTTGAGTGCTATTTTTTTAGTGTGACTTCGCCACCGTCTATCAAATTTATTTCTGTTTATGTATCCATCGCATCTCTCCAAATCTTTGCGGGCCGGGTAAAGAATTACCAACACATTCTTTCCTTGCAGACCTGTAAAGCCATTTGCTTTAGAAGTTAAGCAATGTATCAGGTTCCCAAAAGACAGGTACGCTTCATTTGGGACCACAAGTATTATGGCTCAAACATAATATCATGTTTTCTATTTTTTTAATAGTAAATATATTTGAATTAAATTAAAAAAAAATAGGTTTTCTTAGGTCATAGAGATGTATAACAAAAAATATTCATATGAAGATCTATCTATCTATCTATCTATAACCTCACGCCAGATCCCTTGCGGGGTAGGCAGAGAGTACAGAGTTCCAACAGGTTCTTTCCTTACATACCTCTTTGGCTTCCTCGACTCTCATAGTTCGTCTCATACACGCTCGCCGGTTACGGAGACTCTTGACTTTTCCATCAGATAAGACTCGGTTTATTTGGTCGTGGTAAGATAGTCTAGGTCTTCCCCGGTACCTGCATCCTTCCACTTTCACATTGTATATCTGTTTTGTCATTCTTTCCTCTATATGAAGATGTAAGTCGGAATTAACTACCATTATGTAAACCGACCGCTGGCGTAATGACACTTTGCCAAACCTTTCTAGCTTCTACCTGTTCTATGCCTTTGTTTATTTTAGGGTCTTTTGGATGAATAGTAAAACGATTTATTCATCTATTTCCTGTTTACGGCTTAATTACGCATAAAGCTTTAGCAATATTAAATATATGTATATTAATTTTTTTTTTTTGGTAAAGTAAACCTGATTTCTTGTCCAGTTCTTTTGCGAGGTGCGGTGACAAAAGTGTAATGCAAATTCGCCCAAAGTAGAACGTGGCGAGCCAATTTCCCTTATCTATCTATGTTATCATGCTAACCACCTTTCGGAATAAACACAGAGAACAGAGTACCAACAACCGTTATTTTGTCCTCGTACCAAACAGAATTCCAGATTCTGGATGGATATTTTTTTATAAATAATATCTCCATAACCCTCGGTCTGACCTAGGATTCGAACTAGGGATCCCGTGATCTTTATTTGCACCAACTTAAATATAAGAGGTTAATCACGAATACAGACCCCAATCAAGTAACAAACCGAAGCATACTTGCCCATTATTTACCCTTATTATTTCGCATCAGAATATTCAACACAAATCAGCATGAAAATAATATTACTCGACCCCGATACACCGACTGGAATAAACTCGCTAAGTCCTCAAAATTGAGATATAGCCTTTTCGATTTTGCTCCATTATACCACAACGCGGAAACCTTCACAATAATATCTGTAATACAACAAATCTACATATCACACGTTCCATTACCCGTTTCATCCCCGCAGTAGCTTTGATGTTCCGATCAGAACAGCCGATGGTTACTGTAGCAATCTTACTTACTGTAAATAAGGTGGAAAATTGAATAACGTTTGGTGGGAAAATGGCATTGTTATGTTTGCCTTTGAATGCCTTTTTCGTATGATAGCGAAAAGGCCTACACAAATAATAATGGCAAAAATCGGCCTTATAGATGCTCAATATGGTTTGAGTGATATCTTTACGGGCTTTCTAGCGGGCATCCTAGGATTTTAGTACGTGTCGTAAACATAATACTTGATAGGGTAACTGGGGAATATTTAATAGACTGAAGTACGTTGGTACAAAATGGTTTTTAAGACTATGTATGAAAAAGATGGCACACTATGACGCCGTTATTCAAGAGGGGGCTACAGAAGTGTACTGTGTACACACGTTTCATTATGAGTCCATGTCAGTCCACTGCTAGACGTAGGCCTCTCCCACTGAGCTCGATCTTCAGCTCTCCTCCCCCAAACTCTGCCCGCTGTTTTACGAATATCGTCACCCCACCTAGCTACAGGGCGCCCTACACTACGTTTGCCGACCCGCGTTCTCACTCAAGAACCATTCTGCCTCAACGGCCACCGGTTCTGCGGCATATGTGACCAGCCCACTGCTACTTCATCTTGTTAATTCGCTGAGATATGTCAGTTACCTTGATTCTCCGATGAATAACTTAGTTCCGGATTCTATCTCTAAGGGAAACTCCGAACATAGCTCTCTTCGTAGCTCGCTGAGCGACCTTGAACTGGATGTTGAACACACGTTTCACCAATTACATATGTTAATTCCCATTCCATATTAAAGACACTGTTCCAGACACCGGACAGCACTGAGATTGTTTTGATAGAATAACCCCAAAAACATTTTTTCCGACCTAGAAATCAAGACCTTATGATGGTCAGTCGTATCATACGCCACTACACCAACATGGCTGTTTTACTATATGAAACATAATAACCGCATATGCAGCTTTTAGAAAAAAATATACGGTATTAACGATATTGTAGACAGGCAGACAAAGGCTTCAAATTTACAACACCCTGTCTTTTATGAAAAGTTAAAAAAGTTGGAACAATACTTTTTTTCATAAATTTTTTGTGGCTAGGTTTTGTTTTTTAAAAATTTAATTCTTCAGGCGTTATTTCGGAAGTCCTTTGAAAAATTTTCTAAGGTAGAGGTGACACAGTTTACTAAGTCTGCAACTACTGCAATAAGATAAACGATACTTAAAGGTATAAACTGAACTAAATAGCTTAAATGCCAGTCAAGAGTCTCCGTAACCGGCGAGCGTGTATGAGACGAACTATGAGATTGGAGGAAGGCAGAGAGGTCTGTAGGGAGAGAACCTGTTGGAACTCTGTACGCTCTGTCTACCCGGCAAGAGATTTGGCATGATGATATAAATAGACATAGTACAATAATATCAGCCTATACTCTCCCACTGCTGGGCGAGGACCTTCTCTCACAAATCTCAGTGAGGCAGATTAAGTCGCTCCACCACGCGGATCCAGTGCGGGTTGGAAAATAACGTACCGCCAGGTACGTAATTTTTTTTAAACATAGCCACACTAGGAATTATTCTTGTATTGTGCGTTTACAAACATTAAAGTCACATACACAAACAACAACAAAACCCAGACCGAAACAAATATTTGTGGATCACACAAAGAACCCGCGACTACTTAATCGAGTGGGCGGAGCGTCGAAGGATCTTAACCACTAGACCAAGCCGTCCGTTATTCAATATATACTGTGTAGTGGAGACATATTACGTTCAACAACATAAGTAGCTTAATATTTTTGGCTATTATATCGCTCTCATACTTTTTTTTGCATCAAGTCCATTATTTTTGATTATCTAAATATATTAGCACCGCAACAAATACCGCAAGCGGTAGTTCAAGCGAGGCAGTACTCTGGTGCCACACCGGAAGAGGGCTCGCTTGGGCTGAGTGTTGCCGGAAGCAGGGCACCACTCTTTGGAATGGCGATACACATGGCATCCAAAGCCCTAGTTAGTTGGGTTACTGCTAGGAGATCATAGCCCACAGGTCCCGTAAGTGGTGCCTAAGGGGCTTGTAAGATGAGAGGATGGGCAGCAGCGTCCTCTTAATACCTACTAACGCTATACTGCGATCGCCAACCCGCCTGCCAAGCGTGGCGATTATGGCATCATCCCCCTAATGACATCCACAAATATTAAACGGCCCCCAGTCCCCGGCGGCCCCGCTAGTCCTGGCCACGGTAGCAGCCACGGTAACGGCGGGGCAGGGGGTGCTAAGAATCCCCGGAAGAGGCATGGCTACCGACAACGAAGACCATTGGCCCTGGCAACTTTTAACACGCGCACACTGCGAACTGACGAAAAGATCGACGAGTTAGAGGAAGAATTGAGCAAGTTACACTGGGATATCATAGGATTATCTGAAGTCCGAAGAGAGGGTGAGGACTCAATAACACTTAAATCCGGTAACTTGCTCTATTTCCGGGAGGGCGAACAGCAGTCCCAGGGTGGTGTCGGGTTTATAGTCCACAGGTCTCTCGTGAACAACGTTGTCAAGATCGAGAGTGTGTCGACCAGGGTAGCGTACCTGATATTCAAAATGACTGAAAGGTATTCACTGAAAATTATACAGGTATACGCACCGACTTCGACACACCCCGACGATGAGGTAGAGGCTATGTATGAGGATATATCTAGAGCCATACATACCTCTAAAACTCACTACACCGTTGTCATGGGGGACTTTAACGCGAAACTGGGCAGACGAGGCGACGATGAGCTGAGAGTGGGAACCTTTGGTACTGGACAACGGAATCCCCGGGGCCAAATGCTGGCTGACTTCATGGAGAAGGAGGGACTCTTCATGATGAACTCCTTCTTCCAGAAGCGGGAACACCGTAAATGGACCTAGGTGAGCCCCGAATGTGTTACAAGAAACGAGATAGACTTCATCATGTCGACGAGGCGGCACATATTCAATGATGTCTCTGTGATCAACGCAGTTAAAACTGGAAGTGATCACCGACTAGTAAGAGGCACATTGAATATCAACTTCAAGCTTGAAAGGTCTAGACTGATGAAGTCTACACTCCGTCCAGCACCTGTCCAGATTCAGGAGCCCGATAGCTTTCAGCTCGAACTGCAGAATCGCTTCGAAGGTCTAGGTGAGTGCATAAACGTGGACGATTATAACAGCAGGGTAGTGGAAACTGTCCATACAGTCGGGCTCAAGTTCTTTAAAACCCACCGTACAAAAAGAACCAAAAAGCTCTCAGGCGTTACCCTCAAGCTTATGGAGGAAAGACGCAGGATGATCTTGCAGTCTCCAGAAGAAGTTTCCGAATGCCAGCGGCTCAATAGGCAGATCTCTAAGTCTCTGACTCGCGATGTACGCGAGTATAATACTGAAAAAATAAGAGAGACTATCGAGCGCAACAAAGGCCCTAAAATGTTTGCAAGGGATCTGTCTATCGGACAGAGCCGGCTGAGTAAGCTGAAGACCGGAGACGGCAGGATTGTATCCTCTACACCGGAACTCTTGAGGGAAGTCGAGAAGTTCTACGGCCAGCTATACACATCAGTACAATCACCTGTCTGCAATCCGGCTATAGACCCAAAAGCCAAATTGACCCGACACTATACCGATGACATCCCGAACATCAGTCTGTGCGAGATTAGTATGGCTCTCAAACAGCTCAAGAACACAAGGTGCCAGGCGATGACGGTATAACAGCCGAGCTTCTCAAGGCTAGTGGAAAGCCGATATTGAGGACTCTCCAGAAACTATTCAACACCGTCATCCTCGAGGGCAAAACGCCACAGTCATGGCGCGGAAGTGTGGTGGTTCTCTTCTTCAAAAAAGGTGATAAAACCCTCTTGAAGAATTATAGACCCATCTCACTTCTGAGCCACGTCTATAAACTGTTTTCGAGAGTCATCACGAATCGTCTCGCGCGCAGACTAGATGACTTCCAGCCTCCCGAACAAGCCGGTTTCCGAAAAGGCTTCAGCACCATAGACCACATGCATACGCTGCGACAGGTCATACAGAAGACTGAAGAGTATAACCTGCCACTATGCTTAGCGTTTGTGGATTATGAGAAGGCCTTCGATTCGATCGAGACTTGGGCTGTACTACAGTCTCTCCAGCGGTGCCAAGTTGACTACCGGTATATCGAGGTGCTGAAGAGTTTGTACGAAAACGCTACTACGTCAGTCCGCCTTCAGGACCAGAGCTCGAAACCTATTCAACTGCAGCGTGGTGTGAGACAGGGAGACGTTATATCCCCGAAACTGTTCTCCCCCGCGCTGGAAGATGTCTTCAAGCTTCTGGACTGGAGAGGACTAGGTATCAACATCAACGGCGAGTACATCTCTCACCTTCGATTTGCCGATGATATCGTGCTCATGGCGGATACCCTGGAAGACCTCAGTACTATGCTCGACGATCTCAGTAGAGTCTCTCAACAAGTAGGTCTTAAAATGAACATGGACAAGACGAAGATCATGTCAAACGTCCATGTAGTACCAACTTCTATAAAGGTTGGAGACTCTACGCTCGAAGTTGTTGACGATTATATATACCTGGGACAAAGAATCCAATTAGGTAGGTCCAACTTGGAGAAAGAGGGCAATCGTCGAATCCAGCTCGGTTGGGCGGCGTTCGGGAAGCTACGTAACATCTTCTCGTCCAAAATTCCGCAGTGTCTCAAGACAAAAGTCTTTGACCAGTGTGTGTTGCCAGTGATGACTTACGGCACTGAGACATGGTCGCTTACGATGGGCCTCATAAGAAGGCTCAAGGTCACCCAAAGGGCGATGGAGAGAGCTATGCTCGGAGTTACCCTGCGGGATCGAATTAGAAACGAGGAGATCCGCAGGAGGACGAAAGTAACTGACATAGCACTCAGAATTGCTAAACTCAAGTGGCAGTGGGCGGGGCACATCGCTCGTAGAACTGACGGCCGTTGGGGCAGAAAGGTTCTCGAATGGCGACCACGTACCGGAAGACGTGGAGTGGGTAGGCCCCCTACAAGATAGACCGATGACCTGGTGAAGGTCGCGGGTAGAAGTTGGATGCGTACAGCACAAAGCCGGTCGTTGTGGCGGTCTTTAGGGGAGGCCTTTGTCCTGCAGTGCACGTCTTTCGGCTGAAGAAGAGAAGAAGAAGAAGAAGAAAATATATTAGAATATGTTGCTAACAATTTGGTCTCTACAATTTTCACCAACCTTTTAAAACTACAGAGTATTACCTATTTGAAAAAACTAACAATGTTAATGTACTTACGTTAGCTGACTGTACCTATAAATTGTACACTAAGTACGAGTATCATATCATTTATCATGTCACATATCAAGCAATTCCACGTCACGACAAACGTCAGAAAATAACCGATAGAATGCGGTTCGTCGCGTGACTCTTCATCATTACTGTGTCTCGGTTCCTGGGTAAATGGCATTTGCGAAATTCCACCCCATTCCCCCATTACATCTAACTCTTCTTAAGGGGGCTACGAGCGTTTTTAGCAAGATTCGCATTTTTGTGACGAAAATACACGTAATTTTGTTTTGAATATCTGAATCATGGTGGACGAAATTATAAGAGGATGCTGTTTGGACAGGTTTATTTTTGAAATTTAAATGTATCGGTGAAAAGATCCGTCGGTTGAATAGCATATCGGCGATTTGGCTTCAAAGAAATATCTTTTGAAAATAAATACTTACAAGACCCTAAATACTTACAAAACCCTATACGTGTATATGAAGATAGGTCACAGGCCTTTGTGGCTACATTTGGGTGGCAATTTAAACAGATTCAGATGGTTTATCGTTGAAATTTCTCTAAATATTGGTACTCGTAGCTAAAATAAAACTAGCTAAGCCTATGACTGAATACTCCAATTGTTCACATTTTACCCAAGAATTTTATAAACAGCCAAATAAGATAGAATATATATTTCCGTAACAAACTCGTCAATTCGTGAAATATAGTTGTAATTTACCAATGCAGATGCACTGATATTGATTAACTAAAATATGATGCATGTAGAAGGAAATGATATTCCTAAAAAAATAGTTCATCTTTTGAAAACTATAAATATTAAAAATCATATTAAATATCACTGGCTTACACTTGAATGTAAAGAAAACCAAGATTATGGTTTTTGAAAGGGAAGAAACCAGAACGAATGTAAGGATTGTGGTTGATAACGATGTGCTGGAGCAAGTGAATGAGTTTGTATATCTAGGATGCGCCTTCAGTAAGGATGGGAAATACACCGCTGACATAGAGAGAAGAGTGAGTGCAGTTAACAGAGTGAATGGTGCGATGGGAAAGCTACTTGGGAGCCGGCACTTAAGCCATAAGGCGCAGCTGGCCATAACGGAGTTCTTGTCCCAACGCTGTTATATGGTAGCGAGAGCTGGGTATGTAAGAAGGAGAATGAAAGTAGGATAAATGCGGTAAAAATGCGAGCTCTGCGAAAGATGTGCGGAGTGAAGTTGACCAACCGCATTAGCAACAGCGTAGTAAGAAAGCGAGTAGGTATGAAAGATAGTATCGGTGTAAAGATGAGAAAGGGCATGCTTCGTTGGTTCGGGCATATAGAAATAATGCCAGAGGAAAGAATGACAAAACAGATATACAATGTGAAAGTGGAAGGATGCAGGGACCGTAGAAGACCTAGACTATCTTACCACGACCAAATAAACCGAGTCTTATCTGAAGAAAAAGTCAAGAGTCTCCGTAACCGGCGAGCGTGTATGAGACGAACTATGAGAGTCGAGGAAGCCAGAGAGGTATGTAAGGAAAGAACCTGTTGGAACTCTGTACTCTATGCCTGCAAGGGATCTGGCGTGAGGTTATAGATAGATAGATAGATAAATATTAAACCCTGTTAAGTTTTGACGATGAGAAGACATATTACTAGCATCGACCTTAAAACATATTACTACAATATTAATAAGAGATGTTGATAAAATTCCAGACATTAGGCATACAAGTTAGGCAAATACAAGTTACAGCCGTCGGTCCAAAGGTTGCCGGTACGTTACGATACTTGTATTGATTAAAAACCTTGCTTCCTACCTACACAAAAGCAATGCTTGTGCAACCCCTGATCTTTCCTATTTTCTATTATGATAATGTGTGCTATTTCTACCTCAATGCAGATAAACTCAACAAACTGGCCCGCCTGCTCAATAACTGCATACGATTCGTCTTCAACTTGCGTAAATACAACCATGTGTCGGAGCATCGATCATTATTAAAGTGGTTGCCTATTCGGCAACGTAAAACTAGGCACTGACAACGCTAATTTACATCTTTTATTCTCCAGTCTCGCCCGCTTATCTTACTTCCCAATTTCAATGTTTGTGTTCTAACCACGATAAACATCTTTGCTCTGCCCTCCCCCCATAGTACTGATTTCATTCATTCATTCTTCCTACTTTGTTCAGTCTATCCTTCTTTGGAATGTTTTGCCTCTGGAACCCAAGATGGCTACCAATCGTCCCTCTTTTAAAAAATGTATGCAGGACGATCTTCTGAAAAAGTTGGAGTCTAAATGTTAGTTGCTTCACGTTGTTATGTCGCACAGTTCTAGTTTATGTATACATTGTATAATTATTTATATATGTATATATTTGTGGTATAGTATATAAATGTATATGAATATTATCGTTATAAATAATTTATATTTATTAAGTATTAGAAAAAGTTAATTAGTTGTTATTTATATTTTTTCTATCTATCTATCTATATCATCACGCCAGTTCCCTTGCATGGTAGGCAGAGAGTACAGAGTTCCAACAGCTTATATTTTTTCCTTTACTTTTTCCAACTTGTGTAATTTCGCACCAAGCAGCCTACCAGCACCGCACAAGGTAGACTGGCAGAAAATGCCTCAGGCATTAAGTCCGCCTATGTACATAAAAGTGCATGAAGAATAAATAAATAAGAGATTCAAAATCATCACATATTAGTCAAACTGTCGCATCATAACAGTTGTAAAACTTCCACCCAAAAACCTACTTTTTTCCACCCCCCTCTTGCATCTTTTTCACATGCACTCCGAACGACAGGGATGTCACTACAACGTCATTAGCTCATTCCATCCCCTTAACTGTTACGGAAGAGGTATGAGAAGGCTTTTAAGGGACGGCACGTTGACACCGTGATTTATTTAAAGGATTCCAACTGAGTTGGGTTTGATTCGGATTTTTTAGACCTTTGTTGTAGCCGTCTCTTTAGTTTCGTACTGTTGAGTATGAAAGGAGCGATGTGTTACTCATTTTAGAACGGGTTTTTTGGCTACTGTAGCAGCCGAACTTAGTCAATCATTGGCAAGAACATCTTTAGTTTGTTTACATATTTATCAAATGATTGAAACGAGTTCCCATCACAATGCCAAGACCCTGCCAGGGAAACGAATCAACCTTAACCGTTTAATACATACAAATCTTGACAGCTAATATCTCCATCTTGTCCAGAAAAGGTTATATGCACAGCATATTAGTATGGCTGGTTCGCCCTATTCTAACAATTATACCTGGATTTAAAAAAATAAACACTGTCACGTCTTTATACCCTAAGCGGGGGTGTCAGAGGTGTACTGAGTACACTCACGTTTCGCCGACGATGTTAGGTCCCATGTAATAGGAGGCGAGCCTATTGCCATATACCGGGCACAATTCCAGACTCCGGACTGAAACTGAGAATTTTTCGTTAGAAAAACTACATTTGTCCAACCTAGGATTTGAACCCCGGGGTTCGGACCTCGTGATCCAAAGCGATGTGCTTTGCCACCAGACCAACGAGGCAGTCTGGATTTATTCTAATGCATATAAGGATACGGGCATATTAACTTAAGTGCATATCCGCACTATCAATCAAGTATGATTTAATTAAAAGTCAAATGATTTATTTTATATAAACCATATCATATTAAAAATCTGCGAAATTTCTTATACTACGAGATTATAACGCGGGTTTATCGGATTTGTCTTTTCTACGATGGGCGTAGAACAGACAAATCCGATTTTATCCGCGGCTAAAGATGGATCTTTAACCGCGACAAACTGCAAAAGTCGTAAAAAATAAGTAAATAAACAGTTGAAGATCTTTTTTATGTAGCTATTTGAGTGAAATATACACGACTGTATGTTGCAAACATGTAAAAAGGGAGCCAGCTGCTTTAAGCTGGGTACAAGCCCTTTTCAATGTAATATTTAACAACAGGAATGTTGTCCACGCCATGAGTCACAAGGGTTCCCTTTGAATGTTATGCAAATCGAGCCCACGTCTTCTGAATAAAAATTACCATGGAGATGTTAAAGGCTGTTGGTTCGTGCTTTATCTCTTTCCATTTTAGATAGCATTAGGCCTTTTTGTGTGTGTGAGTGATCTACGTTGGTCGTGGGGCCTTTAAAGCTTCACCGGACAAGAAGGCGAGCGTGTAACCACTACGTTCGAGCCAAGGAGGCAACTAGCTCAAGGGCGCTTCAAGGAGGAACGGCCTCGGCTTGGGTAGTCGCTATGGGAGAGGGCATCTACTAGGTGTCCCGCCGTAATTGTCTGCATCGGCCCTCGGGCAAGGGATTCTTCGACCTCGCCAGCGAGGTTGGTGTCTGATCCTGTATGAAGCATTAGGCATCGTGCCGGATCTAAATTGTAGACTTATTATTTGTAAAAATACGCAATTGCTATACAATAAAATATATGCACTTGGGATAATTTCAAATAATGAATTCTGATTGATCCGTCTTAATGACTAGGATTGTATGTACGAATATCAAAATTATATAAGCACTGTCATGGCAATATTCCCCAGCAAGTAGCAGCAGCGATATTACATCCCAATGTGATAGTATGTAGTGAGTGTATTGACTTTATACGCGGCACAATTCCAGACTCCGAACTGATACGGGTCATTTATCGAAAGAAAAACTACACTGTTTGACCCAGGATTTGAACCCAGGACTTCCTGAGCGCAATACGCATTACCTCCAATAAACCAAGGAGGGGCAGTCGCAATTTTAAGAGTAATAAAGTAATAATTTGTTATCATTAATTCTGAATACTTCTTCGTAGCTAATAGCCGTGATTATATATAAGAGTATGTCGAAATTAATTTAATAATGCTAAGCAAATCTCTCTCATATTCAAATCTGAGCCAAATTATAATATTTTTGTATTCAAAGGGAAAAAACGCTCGAGTTTGCATAATGATACCGTGATGGATGCCTCCTGAAGAGGACAGCGGCAGGGATCCTTTACATCCTTTGTGGACCCTAATGGCCGCGATTTTGGACATGAAAGCTTTCATATAAAGATTTAACTACCTATATCTTCTTTGCAATGAAATTCAGTTAACTGCAGTGTTCACTAACAGCAAAAATCGTGTCAGGTCTCATGTAAGTTACCTACGAACAGCAACATAACTGGATTAAAACTTTGTTTTTTAATACGCTTGCATATTTTTGAAGTGCATCAAATCCATTATTTTTCATCTAAATATGTTTAAATATCTATCTATATCATCACGCTAGACCCCTTGCGACCCCGCAAGTTAGATAGTACAGAGTATATTTAAACATATATCTATCTATTTATATCATCACGTCGGATCCCTTGCGGGGTATGCAGAGGGTACAGACTTCCATCAGGTTCCTTACATACCTCTCTGGCTTCCTCCACTCTCATACACGCTCGCCGGTTACGGAGACTCTTGACTTGCCTTACAGATAAGACCGTGTTCTATTTGGTCATGGTAAGATAGTCTAGGTTTCCCCGGTACCTACATATTTAAATATGTCGCTAATATTTGGTTTTGATCGAGTTCAGCAACATTTGTATATGAAGGAGTTGGTATTATCGATTTAAAAATAAACTGAGGATTTTAGGCGACATTCCTTGCTCATTATACGTTGAGTAAGTACGTTTCTTACAACATAGTTGTCTCGCTAAAAACACCGCACAAGTTAAAATTTGGCGCTTCCGAAATTTGAATCAATGGGATTCAAATTTCGGAAGCGCTAATTTATAGTTTTTACACACGCACAGGATATAGTTTTTACACACGCTTCGATCAACTGTTCAAGTAGACATGTGTCAATCTTTACTGATATGAAACATGAACGAGAACTACAAGATTCAGCACTGTTGTACAGATAAAAATGTCTCATTTGTATCTAAATCTCGATCTAATAATCACGAGTCAGCATACAAAGGCGCTAATCTTACTGAACAAACAAAATGCCTGATAGTTCATCTGAAATATACTCTCGATCTTAGTAAACTAGCCGTTTCAAAAAACTAACGAATACGCGACGCGATATCAGTCGATGGGCCGACAGTGCTTGAATTTAGCTGATTCTAATGTTCTTAATGAAACATATTGGGATTTGAATCTTTGCACTATTTCAGATGAAATGATCAAATCATAACAGAAGGATACTTTTACTATGACCAGATTCAAGCATAACCGCCAATTAACAGCTATTTTGTATAATTATTACAATGTACTTAAACCTTTTAAAATCGTAAAGTAAAAAAAAATCTCTCTTGTAAAGTAACAAAATATTGCTAATCTACCAACAAACGAAAGTTTCGGAACTTGTGATATTAAAGTCTATATTTATTAAAGCAGATCTTTAAAACATTGCATTATTATAAGAAAGAACTAAGCCTACACATAATTATCTTTACATTTATTTGATCCTTTTTTGTCCGTTTTAAAATGGTGGTAGATTACTTTTTCCACAAAAACTTCTCAATTTCACAAACTCTCTCACCTGTGAAAAGGTTATAACTTAAGGTGGAGCAACAAAGCCTACAAATTTATAGTCTTGTAAATTAACAGCACATCGTCATGACGACTAATCCGTTACTTAATATTGATCTCGAAATTTCCATGAGCGAGAAATTACCCGTGAAATAGTTTAACACACTTCCAGCCAAGTGTTAAGTAATTAATTATGTCTAAAACCAAATTGAGAAACTCGTAGATACTACTGTGTACGTGTAGTAGCGATCACCAAGGTTCGTCTTAGTCAGTCGTAGATGAGTGACCATTTAGGGTGTTGTCATTCTCGAACCTCTCGATTCTTCGGAAGACACGTCCCGGGTTATATTTCGAGAAGGTTATTGGAAGCATTGTGGACGGCTTGATATGTTATAAGGGTAGGCAGCCACAAACCAATTTGTGATGGGCCCGCGTGGTGAAGAATGCCCGAATCTCTCCCACTTTGATTTGGGAGAGAAGGCTGATTTGTTAATACCGAATTCATTTTCTGTACCTTCACACGAGAAACATTGGGGGCTCCTGTATGTTATTTGTCCTGCAATTCCCTTTCGTCACTACTGCCCTGCAATTCCTTCGATGTTTTAGCAGTATTTTTAGCAAAAATTAAGAATCAGAATAAGAAACATGGTTACAGAGATATAACAAGCTTAATTATAGTTCAACATGTTTCGCGAGCTATGGAGAGAGCTATGCTCGGCGTTTCTCTACGCGATCGAATCAGGAATGAGGAGATTCGTAGAAGAACCAAGGTCACCGACATAGCCGTTAAGATTAGCAAGCTGAAGTGGCAATGGGCGGGCCACATAGCGCGTAGATCGGACGGGCGTTGGGGCAGAAAGATTCTAGAGTGGAGACCACGTATTGGCAAGCGCAGCGTGGGACGACCGCCTGCCAGATGGACCGACTATCTTGTGAAAATCGCAGGAAGTCGTTGGATGCAGGTGGCATCGGACCGGTTACGCTGGTAAGCGATTGGGGAGGCCTATGTTCAGTAGTGGACAAGTATAGGCTGAGATGATGATGATGATGATGATGTTTCGCCTAATAATTGGCATGCACTATGTAATAAATAATAAAAATACTTTAGCTTTTCAATCAATAATTCAGATTAAATTGAGTCAAATTGAATAGAAAAAAAAGAATGATAAGAATCTAAGGAAATATATAAAATCCAATAAATGTATGATGACGCATCATCCCACTAACCTACTGTTAATATTATTAATTTTTTATTATTTTTATTACATTTATATAATAATAATAATATCAGCCTATACTGCCCACTGCTGGACAAAGGCCTTCTCTCACAAATAACGGTGAGAGAGATTAGGTCATACTCCACCACGCGCAGGTTTGTGGCCACCTGCTGTTGGAACTTATCAAGCTGCCTTTAAGGCTTCCAACTCGGCTTAACGACTACCACATTAAGTGCTAGCCGGGACCAACGGGTTCACGTGCCTTCCGAAGTACGGAGACGCTCGAATATGAAAATGCCACAAACGGTCACCCATCTCGGGCCGACCGAGTCGAACGCTGCTTAACCTTGGTAATCGGTAAGAACACCGCGGTCGCACAGCGCTACGAGCGCCGCCTTTTTATATTTATATCCCACTAATATCATAAATGTGAGTGAGCTTGTATGTTTGGATGTTTAGATTTTTGTTACCCAATTACGCAAAAAAACGACTCAACGGATTCGGATGAAATTTGGCACACAGATAGTTGCAGGTAATAACCTGGATTAACACATAGGATACTTGTTAACCCAGAAACATGTTAGGTTTCTGTCTAAAGTCAATGCGGACGAAGTCGCAGGCACAAGTTAGTAAGTAATATGGAAAATAGTATGAAACTAGTTCGTGACTTTTGTCTTGTCTAAAAAAACCGGGACAGGGTGGTTTCTTTTTATTTTAAGGGAATTTACCAGGAAAATGTTCGCGTGATGGGCATTAAGTTGCCCGATTTAAAAACTTACTTTTTTTTACCCGACCGCGACCCTTCGGTGAGTATTAACTTCTTAATGTGAGCCAAAGATACTACTAGTATTGCTGCTACCGAAATAGCGCAATAGATATTTTTTTAGCAAAACGTTTTTTACCTCTCGCTTAATAGATTTAGGTAAATAGGACCTAGAAAAATGGTCAGAATGTTGGCTGCCAACATCTGACCATTTTCGTAGGTGCACTATTTTATACAAAAAAAATACTGGTAATTTCTACAAATGCGAATGTAAATATTTGTTATAATAAAGTAGCAAGTACAAAATATAATTCTAAAATACTCACCGAAAAGACAGCGTAGTCAGCGGCCGGTACGACTTATGACTGTTCGGATCCGACATCGGCGTCCCCCAGAAGTCGTTCCGAAACACTTGCACCACACTATTCCCACCGTTCACATCACTATTCGACACGATAGCTGGGATGTCATCGTGTACAAACTCACCATTCAAGCTATTAGCGTAAGTTAATGCCCCGACTGAGGCAACTAGCGTGTACACAGCCCACTCGCTTTCGCATAATGTTCGCCAAGTTTTCGAGTTGGTTTCTTCGCGAACCGGTGGTAGAGTGCGGCGGCGCATTTTTGGGTTTCAGTTTTTTGGTTTTTCACTCACTGGATTGTCTGTGTCTCATTTTAATATTAATGCAATGTTTCCTTTTTTGGAAAGAGTTTAAGATAAGATATAATTTACTTGGTTGATATGATCAGAATCTTAACCGATTACACTAGTTAAGAGTAACGAAAGTACAATTTTTTACTGTTATTTGAATAATTTATGTTAAATTTACGTAGTAAGCAATTTATAATTTTGGGAATGTGTTTTATAAGTCATAGTAAGAATAATTACTTTCACATAATAAAGATGTCAAAATGCACAAAATTACCTATTAAAGGAAAACGTTTTCAAATTTTAACTGTATTTCAATTTTCTATGGACAAATCGGGACGTAATGATAATTTGCTAAACAAAGAAATTTTCGAAAGATTTTTAATTTTCTAATGTCATAATAAAGTTATTTTAAAGTTTTCATATCTACGTTACTAAGTTACATATTCCCTACAAACCCATAAAAAAAATCTCCGCCTCAAGTATCACAAAACTCCATTTCAATAAATCGTTTCCAATCCCATGCATACACAATCGGCAAACAACCGCGGCGATGCACAAAAGGGTGTTGCAAACCGTTGTCCTATCGCGAAAGTAGCCCCTGTCTGTTTGCGCGTCCGGTTATCTGGGTCCCGTGATGGATCGCCGGCGCATAAATCAACATACCGGGTCAGCGACGACCGCTGATGTCATATTCATGAGTGGACCGCCGAGTAAACGATACTCCGGGTAAAAGAACGATGAACGCCCGACCCTTTTGCCTTATTTAGTTTTTTATTTTTATTCTTGGCTCACTTCGGGATGAATGCGTTCCTTTTTTTATTTTTAAACGGCGCTGTGATTAATGGCGGCGGTGCAGCGTAACCTGGAACAAAAGAAGGTTTAAATTGTTGATGTTTTAATTTTTGGAATTTTCATTTAATTCGGTTATTAAAATGTTGGTGGCCATTGTTTTTTAATGAGATTAAGATTTCGTGTGTGGTTTTCATACTTTACACAGCAAATACTAAGGTGTTTGCTATGTGCAAGTATTGTAGTAAAAGATATAATAAGGGTTTGATAATGTACAAATCAAGAAGAGTAGACAAGGGTCAGTAACCTTGTGGAACTATGTGCTCTATGCCTACCCCGTAAGTGATTTGACGTGCAAAATAAATAGACGTTTTAGATCTTAACAATCTAATACTTTGCGAGGACACATGTTACTTTCGAGCGAACTAATAAAAGTAATTAAAAAGTCGCACCCCATGTCATGGTAAAATGTGGGTGTAGTATGGACACCACTTAGTAATCCTTCGGGAAAATGGAAAATGTATTTCAATTATTTATTATTATCTTAGAAATTAAAAAAGGATATTTTCTTTATTGCACAATATTTTGGGATAAACTGATTAGTGTACTTCGTGGGGTGGGGATTTGTGTCTCACGTCCGTTCCTACATAAGTTTTGAAAGGAAAGTTGAAGAAGGTTCGCTTCGGAGGGAGCTTCCGAACTTGTCATTAACAGTTGTTCTTAAATTTCTTGGATATTTTTGTACCTGTTTTTATAAGCTCATGTATTTTAAGTATTATATAGACAAAAAAGTATACAAAACAAGCTTTTAAGAAATAACTGGACAAGTGCGAGTAGGACTCGCGCTCTGAGGTTTCCGTACCGGGCTCGGTTTCGGCTGAAATCCAGTCAAAACTAGGGCCGAAACCAAAACTACGTTCGTGAGCTTTCGGTGTCCTTTGGGCGCTATAGGCGAGTGTCGAATTGACTGAACTATGGTCTAGGCATGTCGATTTATTTCGATTGCACTGAAATAGATTTTCGTGTTTGAGTCTGTTGGCTTTATCTTGATTAGTACTATAGTTTTAAGTGGCCCTAAAAACTTTTCAACTAAACAAGACAGCCCCATCGTGTTTGGGCTTGTTGGGTTTGTTTTAATAAGTTCTATAGACTACAGTTGCAGAGACAAAAAGTGCCAATAGGAATTCGCCTAACATATAACGTAACTCTTATCGTATTTGGACTCGTTTGATTTATCTAGATAAGTACCATATACCTAGTTAGCGAGCAGGGTCTGAGCCGGAAGGAGGCCAAAGTAACTCCTCGGCTTAGTAAAATATCTCCATCGTATTGTCACAATAACAGCATGTTTTTCAACGTTTTTCTATTATAATTATTAATAATGTATATAGGTTAATTGTGAACCTCATTTTTTGACGTCCGTTAGTATTTTGTTTGGATCTATACTAAACTCAAAATAACTCAATCTACACATTCGTATTGTTTGTCGTTAAGGAGTTCCCTGGTGTATTTTCAAATCCCAAGATCCAATACCAATAAAATAAAATGGAGCCTGTAGCTTCACACTAAGCCCAAAGCAAAAATAATCATCAAAATGTTTCATGAATAATAATTTTAACTGAAAAAGTTAGTTTTGAAATCAAGCTTTTATAGCAAAAACCCTATGGGAAAAACACAACGGAGACCGACAAGTGCTATGGTTATTTGAGATCTGGGGTCTAAAGTACTAGGTAGATCCTAAGATGCGCTTATGAAACTAACTGATCTGAGCTTACGATCTAACCGTACAAAAAAAAAAAACTATCGTCTATATGAACTATATAAAAACTTAATACTGCGATTCACAATTCTGAGCGTCACAATGAGCGCCATCTAGCGAGGTTATATTGAACTAAAAATAATACATAAACAATGGTACTTGTCAAGATAAATCCAACGAGCTTCAATATGTCGGGGTTATGGTGATTAGTTGGGTAGTTCCGTTGGCCATCCCCCGGCTCCATCATCAGCATACAGAACTCGTCAAGACAAATCCAACGAGCCCAAACACGGCAGGATTATGTTGAGCATTTGGGTAGTTCCGTTGGCTTCCTTTCCTCTTCATCATCAGACCCTGAACATCATCTGGTTTAGTACTTGTCAATACCAATCTAACAAACCTAAGCACAAGGTGGTTATGTTATGTTGTTGACATGATCCCATGGCTGGCCCTTTCGACTCCATCATGAGACTGGTCTGAAGCTGGGTCCATGGTACTATATTATTGCATTATCACCGAACTTAGATACGTATGCCTAATATTAGCTCAATCAGATACATGCTTTCTGTTGTCAAACGCTGTTGGATATCTTAATTTTATTTTATTTTATTTTTATTTTGTTTTATTAGGATAGCTAACAGCTTATGAATATTCTAGTTAGACACAAAGTAGCAACTAAAAGCTAATTATAAGCTATCACATGTAGAAAACAACTATTAATAACAAACAGTCACAGTGTTATTTGTTTTTTTTTTTTTTTTTTTTAAAAGCACATAAAAGATACAAACTAACTACAAAGCAAAGGAAAAAAAAATACAAACCAACTACAAAGCAAAAATATACACTAACACAATGTTAAATAGGTTTAGACGTGCCAATTGGTCTTAACAATTTGTTTCTTACACTACCGATACTGTTGTGAAACAAATCCAAACTTATATCGTTAAGATCATTAAATGCCCTACCGGCTCTAATAAGGAAGCTGTTTTGTCTATAGTTCGTGCG
Organism: Phalera bucephala; assembly: GCA_905147815.2. Lineage (NCBI taxonomy): Eukaryota > Metazoa > Arthropoda > Insecta > Lepidoptera > Notodontidae > Phalera > Phalera bucephala. The sequence continues at coordinate 34,581,428 of LR990615.1, read as the reverse complement.
AGCAAACGTCAGGCTGAAAGGTTTATAGCTGTTCCGAGGTGCTACTACTGGTATTTTAAAAGTTACTTTGCTTAGCAAAGCCGGGCAATCCACATCTCCCCTTATTAACTTGAGAAGTAATATAATATCTGCTATATTACGTCTAGCAGAAAGAGGTAAGAGATGAAGCTTGGTACAACGTTCGTCATAAGCAAGTTTAGGTATCTTAAATTTGTAAGCAAGAAATCGTGTAAACTTTTTTTGAACTCTTTCAATCATAAGATTATATAATTCGTAACATGGATTCCAAATTTGACTAGCATACTCGAGATGGCTACGGACGTAAGCACAGTAAAGGATTTTAATGGTTTTCATAGATTTGAAAGACTTTGACATACGCATTATAAATCCTAACGCTCTAAATGCTTTGTTGGTAGCAGCAGTAATATGATTACAAAATTGTAATTTAGAATCTAGGATAACTCCTAAATCTTTTACCTCGTGCTTTTTATCTAAATAATGATTTTTAATTTTGTAGTTATAACAATGCGGATTTTTCTTCCGGCTAAAACTCATAGAAAAACATTTACTTACATTTAAGTCTAGTTTATTTTGATGACAGTAAGCGTCAAGTCTTTCCAGATCTTCCTGGAGTTTCAATGCGTTAGAGTCATTATTTACAACTTGAAAAATTTTCATGTCATCAGCAAATAGAAGATAATTTGAAAATAGGAAGCATTGGTCAATATCATTAACGAAAATTGTAAACAAGAGAGGTCCCAACAGAGATCCCTGTGGCACTCCTGATGGTATACTAGACCAGGAAGATATAAATCCATTAAGTACGACTGCTTGAGACCTATTCCTGATATATGAAGTAAACCATCTGAAGAGATCACCTCTAATGCCGATTCTCTGAAGCTTCAATAGTAGCATCTTATGATCTAAACGATCAAAGGCTTTCGCATAATCCGTATATATAGCGTCGATTTGATTACCATGATCCATTTGATCTGCAACAAAGTCCGTGAAAACCGCCAAGTTAGTAACAGTTGACCTATATTTTATAAATCCATGTTGCTGGGGACTAAAGCATTGTTTTAAACTATTATACACTTGATTGTAGACAATTCGCTCAAAAATCTTAGCTAGTAAACAGAGTTTTGAAATGGGTCTATAGTTTTCTACAGAATCTTTGGGGCCTTTCTTGTAAACTGGCGTTATAAATGCGGACTTCCACGTAGACGGCATAACACCTTCTTGTAAAGACCTTTTTAAAATATTAGATAGGGGAAGATATAATTCATCAGCACAGTTTACTAGGAATGTTGCTGGCAGGCCATCCGGTCCAGCAGATTTATTTAAATCCAAATTCTTTATTAGTTTACGGACTTCATTGCAGTCAATTTCGATAGATGCTAAATCACCACAACATTGGTCAATAATATGTGCAGGTTCAGTATACGCACATGAAGTGGCACTAGGGGAAGAACATTCCAAGAACGTTGAACGAAAATAACTTGCAAATAACTCACTTATTTCCTGTCCATCGTGATGTGATTTGTTCTTATAATATATATTTGAGGGATATGAAGATGAATTTCGTTGTCCTTTGACATATGTCCAAAATGCTTTTGGATTGACACTTATTGAACTCTCAATAGAAGATATATGTTTATCGTAGCACTCTCTTTCAACTAGCTTAGCTCTATCACGAAGTATTATAAAAGACTCTTGGTCTGATTTATTACCATAAACTTTATATTTGCGGTGGAATTTAGATTTTTCTTTTAAAATTTTTATTAACGATGCGCTATACCATGACGGGTACTTATTGTGCTTAGCTGAACGTGTTGCGATATGTTCGTCTATTACTTCATAGATCACATTATAGAAAAGTTCAACTGCAGTATCGACAGTTTTCTGGCTAAGGATGTTTTCCCAGTTTTGTTTAGAAAGTTTTAGACGAATTTCGTCGTAATTAGCACGGTGGTACATATATATAACACGCTTAGAAAAGTTAAGGGGACACATATCAATAAGGGTTGCCGAAACTTCCAAAGCCCTGTGATAAGGGTCCTCAGTAACAAGAGGATCACGACATGCAGAAACTGATACAGACTCATTCGAGAGGACTAAGTCTAACATGCGACCGAAATTATTTCTAATAGTATTAAATTGATCCAAACCGCAAACATTCAGCACATTAATAAAGTCACGGGCATGTTCGCTGGTCAAATGGATAGGTATCAGCCCGTCATCGGATGCATTCCAATCAATGGAGCTCATATTAAAATCACCTAATATTAAGAACTTATCCAGAGGGTTGTCATTATGGATCAATAATGCTTTATCTAAAAAATTGCTTAATTGAAGTTTAAAATTATTACCCATATTCTCCTCACAAAGATATATTGTACAAATATTTAAATTCAGGGATATTTTACGCCTCATAGGTGCCCTTGAGTTCAGATTAATAGCTATCCATATATCTTCTGCACTCGACTGCCATTGAGGTTTAAAGGTGACTAAAAATTCACGGCGTGCTGCAATCAATACCCCGCCCCCCCTCGTCTGACCAGTTTTAGGGTAGTCTCTGTCACGACGCCAAACTACATACCGATCATCAAACAGTTCACAATCTGAAATACCTTCTAAAAGCCATGTTTCCGTCAACGCAATAACATCGAAGTTGCACATTCTCAGGTTACGCAAAAACATATTAGTCTTAGTCCGCAGCCCCCGAACGTTTTGATAGTAAATTTTCAATTCATTTATATTATCCATTTATGAATAAAAAACAATAACATTCTGGTAAACAATTTAAAAACATTCGAGTACTATGTTCTCGGAACTTAAATATATTAATATAAGAAAGGATATAATTAACTAAGCTAAAAACCTCAAGCGACGTATGTTTCAATGAATAAAATATATAAAATATGTAACATCGTAACAATTTTTTAAAAATATACTTTTGTAGAAATTTTACATTCAGGTAGTTAAATATAACTTGATCGGTAATGCACATCGGAGCAGCCGTTGAACAATAGATAAGCGTAAACACCGCAGGGGTGGTGAATCTGAGGGCCGCATAGGACGTTTTTTTAATGATCTTTACTAACTCAAGTAGTATGGTACAATCAGCGCACATAGCGAATATACGTGTTAGGGAGTTCACAACAAAACATAATTTACAAACTATAGAAACAAGGCACACATAAATAATAAGCACGACGGAAACATTTAAATAAAAATAGAAAAGCAAATTAAATCTTACTATGCATGTTGATTCGAGTCCTTGATTTATGCATTGTAGGACTTCGCACAGATTTTTGCAAGGTCTTCTTCCCTTTTCACAGTGAATACCGGTGAAGTCACGTCCCTCCGAATAAAAATCTTGGCGTGCTTTACCCACACAAACTGAAAATTATTCTCACGTGCGAGTGCCTTCGCTTTAGATAACAATTGTTTATTTCGAGCTGTTAAATGATCATTGATATATATTCTTTGGGAGCCCTGCAGACCGATAACCAACGGGGTAAGAGACTGTTTGCGAGCTGCAGCCACAAAGTCTTCTTTAGTATATTTGTTAACAAAGGATACTATTATCGCTTTTGTGTTAGGTCCCTTGTCGCGTGATTGAATTCTTGTCACGAAATTGATAGAAGACTTCGCGATTGGGTATGAGATTTTATTACCAATTTTATCAATAATATCAAGTAAGTTTTCGCCAGCCTTTTGAGGAACTCCTTTTATCTCAACATTGTTCGCCCGCAGCCATTGATCCTTCACGCTCATCTCATCTTCCAATGTGCTCATTCGTAATTTAAGCGTAATAAGCTCCTGTTTTACCAGGTCCACCTCTTGTACTTTCTCCTCCAGTATAGTCATCTGGTTGCCGAAGTTTGTACTCATTGTCTTAAGCTCACTTATGTCTTTTTTGATGTTCTGAATGTCACCAACCAAGTTTAAAAGCGGTACAAGTTTAGTATTAATCCTTTCCAGTTCCTGCATTATATTCTCTAAAGTGGGAGGACTCGGTGAGATTGGTGACATAGGTGAGCTGGGAATTTTGATCGAGGGCTTGCTAGCTGTCTTGCATAAACTGCATTTCCACTGATTTTTCCGGTCACCAAGCTTTCGGTATCCTTGTTCAGTAATACCGCCACAAGCAAAATGAAGAGCATTCAAGCACAAGTTACACTGCACACCGTCATTCACGACTTCGTGGCACCGACCGCACAGAGATGACATTCTAATTACGCAAGTGTAGAAAAACAATAAGAAATATACATATAACACAGTGCGACCCGAGGTTGACAAGGCCTGCTTTACCTGGAGGGCCGTTTACGGACACAGTGACGTGTGCTACGAGCCGAGTAGCGAGGCGAACTGATAAAATAAAATACTCGATGTGCTTGAAAAATGGATCACAAGATTTGAAACAGAAAGACAGACAGACATACGAACATAAAAACTCGTAAAAAGTTACCTATGCCTAGAGTTGGGTAATCAACTACTTTTGTAATCAGATTATTAATCTGATTGAAAGTAATTATGATTACATCAATCTTGGTTACTTATAATCCTGATTAAATTACATAAAATCAATCAAGATTACATAAAATCATTAATTTTAATTACAGTAATCAGTAATAAAAATTACATGATAACTAATAATTAAATTTATTGTTATTTTATTCTAAAAAAGCCAACTCCTGCGTTAAGAATAATTGCTTTGTTCTTAGGACACTTTACCAACAATAAAACAACGGAGATAAAGAACACTCAGACTCAGAACAATTGTATTATCGTAATTAAATCCGAAAAAGGATTTGTGTCTGCTCAATAATATATCAATATGGGTATCGATTTTCGAGTGTTCGGGGATGCTGATAACGAATACAGTATAGTATATATTTGTAATCAGCATGCCTTAAAACCCCAAAAAAGATACCCATATTGATTTTAGACAAAAAGACACATCCACCATCCTGGATATCAAATTTGATGCTATATTCATTATTAGCATCCCCTAGAACCCCAAAAGTAATAACCATACTGAGTTTACACAAAAAGTCACATCCGCCTTCTTGAATCCAGCAATTAACGCCATATTGATTGAAATCAAAATTAGCGTCCGACATCGTGCAATTCAAAATTAATGCCAAATTCGTAATGAGCACTTTCAAAAACCCAAAAATGAAATTACTAACAATATTGATTATACTTAAAAAGTCGCGTCCACCATTTTCCGCCAACTCAAACAAAATCTATAAAAAATTGAAAATGTAGGTCCTCATTCCATACTGCACTGCATTCGAATTTCGACGAAGTCGAATCGCATCTTCTCTGAAAAAATCATGATATAAATCAAAAAGTAATCATGATTACGATTACAAACTAATAACCATCAATCACCGAATGTGATTACTTTCTTATAATACTTTTTATGATTACTTTCAGTAATCTGTAATCATGACTGAAGATTACAAGATGTAATCGTAATCGTTTATTAGTAATTTGATGACATTTTGCTCGTCTCTGCCTATGCCTCGTTAGTTTATTGGCAATTAATGTGCGTAGCGATCACGAGGTCCTGAGTTCGAATCCCAGGTCAGACCAAATGTAATTTTTCAATAGAAATATTTTCAGTATCAACTGGCATTGTGCTCAATGTAATGGCATAAGGCTCGCCATCTATTACGTAAGACCTAACGTCCGTCCTTGGGGAATATAGGCGTGCAGGTGTTTTATTTTTTTTATTTTTATATATATTTTACAATTTAAATGAACAGCGTTGACATTCAGTTATATTATATAATATATAACAATATTAGCCCTGTTAAGAAACTGTCCCACCATTGGGCACGGGCCACCTCTCAAACTGGGAGGGCCATAGTCCAATTATTTCCGAATAAAAAAATCACACACACCGGGACGCCTACATTCCCCAAGCGGAGTAGCAGAGGTGTACTGTGTGCGCACATTAACTTATTGCTAAGAATGTAAGGTGCCAATCTAATAGGGGCGAGGCTATTGCCATTATACCGGGCACCATTTCGGACCCCGGAGAGATACTGGGAACTTTTGTATAAAAAAAACTACATTTTGTCCGCCCTACAATTTGTACGAGATCCTTCGCGAACTCTAAACGCATTATACGGTACGTACTCGACCAACGAGGCAGTCCATCAAAATACTGCTGTATAAAATTTTGCTGTAATTAAATAAACTACATTTAATTTTCATTCAAACTATATGAACAAAAAGGAATAAATCGTCAATCTGATCAAATTTACGTCCTATACTGTACACAGATGGCGCCACAGACATGTGTCGCCATCTGTGTGTGTGTGTGTGTGTGTGTGTGTGTATGAATCAATATTTATTCACAAATCGAAATAGTTCCACAAAATGTCACTAGATAGGCTAATATCGCACTGTAAAATATTTCATCGGCATTAAGGCAAGATAATTATTCTTTTATATGATATAACCATAAATTAACAATTTTCTTATTTTTCCTTTACTCTCTCTCTCTCTCCCCCTGTTTCTTTATATATCATCACGTCAAATCTCTCGCGGGTAAAACAAAGAAGTATAGTTCCACAAAATGTCACTACACAGCCCTATTTTTTCATAGAATTTGAGGGAAAATAATTACTTTTTATATGTTATAGCTATAAAGTAACAGTTATCGGATTTTTCCTTTACGTGTACTTTAAAACCTTGCTTGCTACAATATAATTTCTGATCAGTGACTTTAAATAGCCATATCTTTATTGTTATTCTAAGGATTACCTGGAATCATGTCGATTTCACCATCTTATGACACTCGAAGATCGGCGAACTCTTGCCCCTTTTTACACGGCATATGTAATGGCTATATAGATTGTCCTGAATTAGTACACAGAATATTAAGTTTTAGTATACCAAAGACGCGGACAAGGCACACAAATCTATTTGCAGTACCACATGCAAGTACAAATTATGCTCAGATCTCACTTGTCAGCAGGTTGCAGAGGTTTTATAATAAAAGATTTAGTTGCACGGATATCTTCCATAATAGTAAACAAACCTTCAGGACTACAGTATGTAACATTTTGAATAAGGGATTTTAAAAATATGGCATGATATAATATAGCATACACTAACGCACAAACATTTCTACACTCAACTTACACATACACTTCCACACACATATCTACACATACATAGAAAAACACTGTCTAACAATATCCTTTTCCTTTTTTTTTTGTTACATTAAATTAAATATTTAAACTACAAGCATGTAATGATTAGTCGCACAAAAAAATGTTAGTACACAAAATGTAAATCCGTTATTGGCTGAATATCTAATTTAATCACATAAATTTTAAGGGCTGTGGATTTTGTTCAAAAAGAAATAAAAGAATTGTGTTTATTTAGAACCTTCATTTTCTTACACCAGAAGGGGACCGTAGGCCTTCGTATTTGATATAAATTTCAACTTAATACTTTTAGCCGTTCCTGAGAAAAAGGGTGATAACCTGTAAAGTGATCCTATAAGGGTTTCGTTTTAGTGATTAAGGTACAAAACCTTAAAAAAGACAATAACGATATTTTGCGCACTTGAGGAGTTCCTATGGCATCCTTCCGAATTCATCATCAGACCCTGGACATTAACGGGTCTAAAGTACTCGTAAAGAAAAATCCAACGAACCCAAACACGGCGGGGATATATTAAGTAGTTGGATAGTTCCATTGGCCACGCCTTAGTTTCATCATCAGGCCCTGAACACGATCTGGTTTATAGTACTTGTTAATACCAATCTAACAAGCCTAAACACAAGGGAGTTACGTTGTATACTTCACAGGTTCCTATGGCCACTGACTCTATCATCAGACCAGCTTCATGGTACGATATTATTGCATTGTCACCGTACTTACATATGTATGCCAAATTTCAGCCCAATCGAAGACCGCATGTGCTTGAAAAATGGATCACAAGATTTGAACCGGAAAGAGAGACGGACAGACAGACAAAGAGACATACGAACATTGCAAGTTAAATAAAAGCTTAAACACCTGTAAGAAAGTCCTAGTCGAATGGTTGAAACGAAAATCCTATGATGATACAGAGGAATTGTTAAAAATCGTAATATAACACACACACATCCACACATTAACACACACACACACACACACACACACACACACACACACACACACACACACACACACACACACACACACACACACACACACACTTCGCACACACACACTACGCACACATATCCTACACAATTGAGTCTGTTCATCTTGTTTTCATGATTATTTTATTTTTCTTTTCACTCTAAGCTGTACTTAAATATTAATGTAACTTTAGATATGGAAGTGCGGGACCTTCTGGCACAAGTATTTTATATACTTTATAGAAGATCCCAACCTCGCTTATTATGATGTAACCTTTGGTACAGAAATAAAGAATTTTTAATTATTTATTTTTTTAACACCATTAGCATAGTTAAATCCAAAGTCTCCAAAACAGAAACTTAGTAGACCCTGTAGGCAACCTTTTCCAATATTAGAAAGAAGAAAGACTTACGAAGAATACTGCTTCTAATAGGATTCTCACAATCACAACTCAGAACATTCACCAAAATATTCCCATTTTCAAGATTTTGTTCATACTAATGCAACATAATTTCTTCGAATAAGAATCTCAATGTTTGCGCACAGACATGCTTTCGCGGCGCCGAACTAAATTGCTAATGTCCCCGCTCAATTCACGCGCAGAGCGGAGTGCTTGAATTCAAAGCTGATTGGCTTCATCAAATTATCTTAGAAATCTTTCGGTTACCTATTAAATTTCTGTGTAAAAAGAGTATAAGGCTAAGAGTGTAAGGTATTGGATAAGCCGATACTAGTTTGATAATAAAGCCGTCTCCAAGATCGCCGTAGCAACCAGTTTTTTTTACGCATCCGCCTTTTACCAACGACCTTCGCCTGGTCATCTGTCCGTCTTGTAGTTTGACATATCATTGCCAAATTTAGATCCAAAGCCTCTAATACAGCAGCTTAGAAAGACTTCCGAAGAAGACTTCTCCTAACTGCAATAACAACTTCAGAACGTTCACTAAGTTATTTCCAGTTTCTCCAAGGTTTCGTTCGTACTAATGCATCATAATTTCTCCGAATAAGAATCTCCATGTTTGCACAGACATGCTTTCGCGGCACTGATCTAAATTGCTAATGTATCCTGCTTAATTCACCCGCGGAGCGGAGTGCTCGAATTAAAAGCTAGATGGGTTAATCACATTATCTTAGTAATGGTTGGGTAGTGAATTCTGTGCCTGAGAATGTTGTGATGATCAGGCTTGGCATATCCAGGATGTCTGACATATTGGTAAGTTGGTTAAATTAGCTATCTAATTGATGTAGGGTCAAGAAGCTTGATTTTTCCAAATTAATTTAGATTTTTTCTAGTCTTACTTTTTTTAGTTGTGATAGTTTTTATACAGCCATTCGTATTTCGTCGTGGAGTCCGGAACCCTCTTTAAGATTAGGGCTTTATTCCGCAATTTGTTCAAAATCTAAGCAACTTGTGCTTTAATAAACTACTTACTTTCATTTACTACGTTCAAGAGACTGCTATGCAAGTAACTTTATCATTACATCAGATTCCGATTTCCTCAAAATAATGCTTTTCGGCAGGTTTTCAACTCTACTCAACTTCTTGAAAGCTACTGAAAACTTATACTTTACAAACATTCATCAAAACAAGGTTAGTTAATACTATTAATACATACCCAGAATACCCCCAAATCGACCAATCGTGTATTTAACACGATCTCCAAACATTGCCTAAAATTCCACACGAACAACAACCAAACACAATACCGGCAAACATTTGCAGAAACAAGTGTCGACAGATGGCTAACATTGGTCATTAATCACCCCACAATTACTAGCTGAGCCCTTCGAACGTTGGACAAATATTGGATTACATATGATTGATTGGCCCCAAGTTTTGTGGACACCAAACTAATAGTGGAAGCGCCAATCGATACGAATTAGGGGTCGTGGATAGATTAATGGTTATGATATTGGGTGACAGGCGTCATTTTAGAGACGAGTCGCGTACATTACTGGGTGTGTTTGAAATGACAGGTGTTTGGTGGGTAGTAATCAATCAATGTATGCGTTAATAACTTTTTGAGATGATAAGTTTTGTTTTAGGGTAAATTCTGGGAGATAAGGTTCATTATTTTAAGAGCGTCTTTAATGTTACATAAAAACGTATTTAGATCGAACAAATTGTGTTTTTTTCTATTTGAAATTTATCAATACCAGAATTAGTAGTTCGTGGTCTAAAATTATGCCTGGTATAAAATTAACAGGCTCGTCCTCTATTATACTTCGGTTCAACCGAAGACGATTACTGTTTTCATGCAGCAGTACGCGAGATATGCTGCCTAACTCACACTTTCAGCGTTTAAAAAATATATATAATGGAACGCAGCTTCATTTGTTTCACTCACTTACCTATGTCCGTCTCGCTTCTACCTTGTCATTTCATTCACCTTGTCATCACGCTTCTTTGTGTTGCCTAAATCACACGTAATTTTATTCCTTAAAAAATAATTTGAAATCCTAGTGTGAATTTTGCAATGGGGAAACATAAGAGATTTAAGGATTATGACGAAATCTTAAAAAAGGTAAAGAAATTGGAGGACAATCTGAAGAAAAAAGGAAATATGTGTTTTTCATCATCATCATCATTGTCGTCGGAAAACCAAGCAGGTTCTGTTTCTGGAAACGAAATAAACCTTATAATGTTTACATCAAATTACAGATATGTACATGATTAATTAAAATCGCATGCCTATTATTTTGCCCGTATAATCAAATTTGTCACAGAATACATTTTATTTCCCATAAAGGTATTTCCACGGGTACCTACATTTTATTTTATTGCGAGGTTTACATACACATGTACATGGCGTCAGTACCTATAGCCCTTAGTTGAAGAGAAGAAAGATACACAAGCGAAATAATTGAAAGTTTATTTGTGTATAGACATTATATGTATTATAATACACAATGTCTATAATATTACGAATGTTCTAAATATAAGTATACATTTTACGTCCGGAAAGTCCGGTACATATATTTTTTTGCAATATGAATTCTCCACTTTTATAGGGTTGAGATTCCGACCAGGACTCTATATGAGTCACCTGGAAAGGGCAGTGTCACTACTAGGACTACCAATACAGTGGTTAAGCAAATACTGACAGTCTATATGACTTGTCAACAGTCCTCTCTTCCACTTTCAAAGTGTTGAAATAAATACTAGCATTCTAAATGGATAGCATGAATTCGTAAATACGTATATCGTATTACATGTGTATCTTATAGGTACAAATATTATAACTATATTTGATGCCCATTATATAATTTAAACATTTACTTACTGAATACACTGTCAACTGTAATAATGAGGATGATAAAATTGAGAAGAATATATTAGAAGAAAATCTGGATCCAGAAGTCCTGCAGATACTCGGGGACGACCCAACCATAATAATTAGTCATGTGAGGACATAAACAAAAATATAGCGCCTAGATGGCAGTATATATTACTACAAAAAGATATAAAAACAGATCTTATAAAAGTATATCTCATCTCAGGCTATTGCAATCATTTAAAACCTCCATAACTTAATGCTGAAATAAAGGTAGCATTAAGTGAAATAAATAAAAAAAAGATGCATTTAGTGAGTATAAATAAACTCAACTTTCCAGTTGTCTTTCTGCCTTATACAAAGCTCTTAACATAGCATTGAGTGAAAATACAAACCAAGATTTAATAAAGCCACTAAGTGGTGCCGTAAGGTTATTATGTGACTATCACTATCGAGAAACCCAATCGAGGAGGTATGCTGTCTTAGATGTTTTGAATAAACAGATCCGGGACATTGTGAAAAACACTACAGTGGACGAGTATTTGTTTGGCTCAAACTTATCCAAACACGTAAAATCTGCTAAGGCTATCCCGAAATCAGGATTAGAGATGAGCGCCCCACAGATACCACAACCTCAGTACCGACCTCCGGTAGCTGCATCATCGCAACGAGGAACTTTAAACTCGAGGGGAGCGTCGCGGACGGCTGCCACCGGGACCCGCCTGTACACAGTGGCGCCAACACGTCAACACTATACAGCGCCAGAGTTGATACCACCACAGCGAGGTCGCCGTCGCGACTATGCGCCAATTTCTAGGGGCCATCATCACCTAGTAAGGTAATACCTTTAGCTAGCAGATAACGTTACTTCTACCGCGAGTAGTGTAGCCTTACCAATGACAAAATAATATTAGCATGAATCAAGGGCCATATACCATTTAAAGAAATTCCATTCCAAAAATATTATTCCGACAATTCGGGAAAATCAGAAGTAGCTACTAAAATTATTGATAACTCTATATCTGAAATGTTAGTTAATGGTATCATATCTCAATGTGTACATTGAGATACACCTTGTAGTGGACAATCCATATCACCCATTTTCACTGCTCCAAAGCCCAACGGTAAACAACGTTTCATACTTAATCTGAAGGTACTAAATAATTTTGTACAGGTTCCCCATTTTAAGAAGGAAGATTACCGTAGTGTTTTAAAAATATTAAATCAACGATTAAAAATGTTACGATTTATATGGAAAGGAAATTTGTTTGAATTTAATGTTCTTCCCTTCCATCTCTGTACAGCGCCCTATGTTTATACTAAACTATTGAAACCTGTTATTCGAAAATTACGCTTATCAGGTCTGTTATCACTCGTATATTTAGATGATTGCCTATGTATAGATAATTCATATGAGAATTGTGTTCATAATATAAATACTACAAAACAGTTATTGATGTCATTAGGTTTTATAATAAATGAAAGAAAGAGCCAAATGAGACCAAGTACTACATGCAAATTTCTAGGTTTTAATTATGATACTACGCACATGACGATATGTTTACCTAACAATAAAAAATCTCGAGCCAAAATGGCACCATTAATATGATGACAATTAAGAAATGCACTATACGAGTCTTTGCGCAAAATATCGGGTTTTTGACGTCAGCATGTACAGCCGTAACATATGGCTGGCTTTACATCAAGTTGTTTGACAGTGAAAAATTCTTAGCAAACACACATTACATTCTTATTGTAGTGACATCTACAATTCAGAAATATTTAGTGATGCTAGTCTTACAGGGTGGGGGCGGTATGTAACGGTCAGAGAGCTAATGGTAATTGGAAAGATTCTAATATTTCATTGCATATAAATGCATTAGAACTCAAAGCGGCCTTTTATAGACTAAAATTTTTTAATACTGGTCTAAAGGACTGTAATATTTTACTTAGAAAAGACAACACCAAGCAATATGTTACATAAATAAGTTTGGTGGCATCCAATATCCAACACTAAATAAAGTCTCCTGCAATATTTGGCAATGGTGTGATGCAAGAAATATTTATGTATACGCCTCATATATCAAATCGAGTCGAAATATAGCCGATCGTAAATATCGCCTATTAAGCATACAGAATAGGAACTTTCAGAATATGCTTTCGATAAAATTGTTAGAGTATTTGGTGTCCTAGAATTTGATCTTTTTGCTAGTGCTCAAAATTATAAATGTAAGCGTTATGCTTCATGGATCCTCATTCTGAAGTAGTCCACGCCTTCACAATTAATTGGAAAAATTTGTCCTTTTATAATCAAGCTGTAGGAATTGTAGTTATACTATATTGGCCATCACAACCATGGTACCCTCTATGGTGTGATCGTGGTGTGCCTCCGGCCTCGTTAGAGATAATGATGGCATCTTTCGCCTAATATTTAATAATTTCGGTTGAACCCTCGTATAATTGGAATCGAACATCACAGGTAAGTTCGTTTAATTCACAATTATATTTGAACCTAAATACGTTGCTGATATGTGAGTATACTGAGTACACGTTTGCCTTCCCCAGCGAAAAAGATATAGGCGTTTTTAAATTTCACAAGCAAAAATACTCGGACTGTAAGAATTACGTATCCGTAGGTCTCACAAAGATGCAAGGAGGCATCTTTGTGACGGCAGAACCCGTATAGGAATACGGGTTCTGAAATGACTTCTAGATCCAGTGAGTCGAGAATACTACACCAAGCCGTAATTAACGTATTTCACTAGTACCTACCACCTACAAACTTTACAACATCATAAAACTCGTGATTCAAACTGACCTCGCCAGGAAATACCTGAATGTATTTGTTCGTAAAAGTTAGTTAATTTATTATTCTCAGCGCGAAACTTTGGCTTATATCCGTTTGGACGTACAACCGCAAATTGTTTTTAAAATATCGCTTATCAAGGATTCCAGTTTGGGAAGTTTCTCACCGACGAGAGAGAAGGAAAGTTTCGGCTCTCTAGGCCTTGTTTTCTTATTTTAAAGTGTGTTCCTGTTTTGGTGTGAAAAAATAAATCAGCCATACTTATAGCAAAGGCCTTCTTTCAAATAGATCTTACTGCGTCACGCGGGCCCTGTGCGAGTTAGTGGAGACTGGTTTGCTGATATTGGAACTTATTAAGCAGCCTTTAACGCTTCCAACTTGACTTAACAACTATGGTATAACATACCTTTCAAAGCAGGGAGATACTCAAATATGGAAACACCAGAAATAGTTGCCTACTGACCAACCTACTTAACCAAGGTGATGAATAGGGTCACGGCAGTCAAGCGCTACTAGCATTTCAAAGTTGGAAAACCAATCTATTATATGCAATAAGATTATGGCTATAACGTGCAGTTTTATCCACATATTAGTCGGCTATTCATATATCTCGATGGTTAGACGTTCAACTAAAAATATTTATCAACCATAATATGGACTAAACACCAAGTGAATGTGACGGTTAATAGCTGGATTTAGCACGAAGCTGTTCCTCGTGGCAATATTTGAGTACTACATCATATATATTTTAAGAAGGTTAATATCTAACTCTATATATATGAATTGTAACCTACGTAAATACAAAAAACAACGGTAACGGCGGAAAAACATCCGTCATCTATTCCGCCTTTTCCCGACCAATTCACAAAAGCCTAATAACTTTTTATACTACAATACCACACAATTTATTTCGGGAACAGCGAATCCTACTGTGTACGAGATTAATAATATTCTACCCCGAGTCCCTTACGGAAAATTGTTTGTCTCGTTTATTTGATGGAAGTAAATTAAACCACGGCACGATAAAGAATTAAGTTCCAATGAGAATTCCCCAATAAATGTTTCTGGGTCGAAGTATTTTACCACTGTTAACTCGATTTGGTGTAATTAAAATCTGAATTGTATATTTAAGGGGTTGCTTGTACTTTAATTTACGGAGATCGTCTGCGATAATATCGGTAATGACCTTAGATGAATAAAGAACTATGTTCTTGAATGTTTGTAAAGAAATAATATAGGTATGTTTTGTGCTTATATATGAAACGTGTACTAGTTTAATTGTATATTAGAATTTTGGCAACGATGCTTAAGCTATGTATAGTAAAATCGCATCTAAAATCGTCTTTCATCTGTGATGTGTGTTAATTATATCATATATGGACATATGACACGTTGATACGTGTGATTTTGGTTGGTTTGGAGATTGGTTGCAATGATTGATGTCTCAAATTACTGCTTTGAAATGTATCCAATTTTTACATTACAATCTAACAGTAAAAGATATCTTCACCCGGGATACCCGGGATCGAAGTTTTGTTCCATTAACTGGATTTCTATTGGTTGCATTCAGAATAATCCTAGTCATATATCGGTTACGTGCATTCCGCAATACAGTCCATAGCACACTCCATTATATCCATATTTGGCAAATTTCAACTAAACCAGTTTAATCAGAAAATCTTTAAGTCTACAGCTATCAGAAAAATGTGACATCGCAATGGAAAACACTAGTCCTAAAAATAAAGAAGCCAGAGACTTTTCACGCCAGCGCCTCGGTATCGAGTTAACAACTCGCGATAACGTTTGTAGTAAGCCAAAACCGCAAGAGGCGAGTTAATCTTCCGTCGGGCGGTTCGTAATTCGATTAAACTTGGCAACTCTTACTGGAGTAAGAGTAGACTCTTAATTATGTTTTTGCTGAATTCCCCTATAGGGGATTTCCGTCACGCAAACCTTTGCAGCCTATTGAATTTGTTTGAATAATATCTTGGTAATAGATTCGTTTCGTTGGCGGTTTTTGGATTCACATTTTTGTTTGCAGTTTCTGCTTGCAATAAAAAGTTTTGGACGCCGACCAAGCCGAAGGCACAAAGGATGACTATAATGCGGTGGTGTATGGTAAAGTTTGGATAGTCGAAGTTTCGATGATGGGATAATAAAATTATTGTAAAAATATATAAATCTGCAAATAAATGCGGAGTGTTGTAAAATACGTTATCCGTTATTATGCTGCCGAAGGCAATAGGAAGCAAAATAAAAATAATGATTATGTAGTTTATCTATATCAACAAGAGTCTACATGCTTCCTCAACTATTGTACCCACTTATTATCCACAAAGAGAAGTTTCGAAACCTCTTGAAACGTTTGAATGAGATGTCATTTGTACAAAACCGTCAATAACTTATGCCTTCGCAAAATATCCCTTGAAACCTTAACTTTCTATGCAAAGTTAGCTTCCCCCGTGATCGAAGTACAACATTTTCTACTCAAGGTAGGCTTAGAAAACTTCCATAGAAATGAGAATCGTCAAGTTCGTATTGCGGGCGGCCGTTTCGCTCCAAAGACTTTTGTCCAAAATCCCAGCACTCCAAAAGACTTATCCCTTTACTTATTTACAATGCAGTCTATTGTCAACACGCCGCCGGTTACAGCCACTGTTACTATTAACTAAGAGGGTCTTAGCTTCGTAATCTCGAATGGAATTTGTGAGACTGCATTAGCATTTCAAATCAGCCTCGCCGGCTCTTAGAAGCCTATCTTTCTAACCTTACGGATTGTGTTACTGTGGAAATTTACTTAACTACATCTTACTTGTGTATTCCTTGGGAGCACTCTCTTTCGTTTGCGTTCTGTAAAATGAGGATTATAAAAGTTAATGAAAGTTCGCAGGAAAAGCGTAGCTAAGATACTCAACTTGCTTCTTGGTTAAGAGTTGTCCTGGTTTATTTTGTGCGTCTTTATGAATTTTTAACTAACCTCCATTAGTAGCTTCTGTTTTACCTTTTCTTACGTATTGTATTGTTATATTTTGCACGCTTTGAGGTTCCTAAATTCTTAGCAGCAATCCAAAGTTATGCAATGTTGCTCTACTCGCCGCCTTTCATTAAACTGAGACTTGACGTTTTCGGCGAAATGCACTGCGGCGAAGTACACTTCAATCACCACTAAGTATTAAGAAAATAATCTTTACATTTCTCTCTGAAAACCCTTCGAATCGCTAATGAAATCATTAGTTACAGCAATAAATATTCGATAATAAGGCAGCGTTTCAAGCCAGAGGTACCCATTCATCACTCCGGACTTCGGTGTTATAAATAATTTAAAACAAAGGCCGTACGACACTGATCGTTGTTTACGGCAAAGATCCCGATCTTAATGCGAATAAATTACTTGTTACAAGGATTTGTTTCATCCCCTTCCCCATTATTTAAGGCGACACTCAGACTCACATATAGTACTTTGACGTTCATGAGACTGTTTGTTCTTTGACATATGTTATGACGTATCTCCAAAGGATTGTCTAGAAACATTCAGATCAATTACTATTTTAAACGCTTATTTTATCATCACTATCATCAGCCAAAAGATTTCCACTGAAGGACAGCCTGTCCCAAAGATCGCCTCAACAACCTGCTCTGTGCTGTACGCGTCCAGCTTTGATACTTCACAATAGTGACGGTCACGGTTCACGTAATAGGCGGTCGTAAAATGGTGATCTGGATTAATTTGAATTTTGCTTATCTGGATCCACGTAAACTTCTGATTTGGATCTATTTAACTCAGTTGGAGGACACATACCGTCTAGCGCATACTACTTACGTACCTACTACCAACAATTTTACACTTGTAATCTTAATTCTTAGCGATCACTAAGGTTAAACTGCATTCGGCTCTGTCCGCCTGAGATGGGTGACCGTTTGTGGGATTTTCATATTCAAGTGTCTCTGAGACAATGCTTTGGAAGGCTAGCCTAAAGCTAAACCGTTGCTACCTACTACGTAATGAGGTAGTCTTTAAGCCATGTTGGAAGCCTTATATGCGGCTTGATAGGTTCACAAACCTGCCCCTATATATCCGCACTGGCTCCACGTGGAGTATGATCTAATCTCTCTCACCTCGATTTGTGAGAGAAGGCCTTCGGCCAGAAGTGGGACAACTTACGCTTAGTCTTTGTAAACACCGTCTATGATAATAAGAGCCTTTTTCTTTGTTTGTTTCTTTCATACTTTCGCCCTTTCTCCTTTCATTCCTTTCTTCCTTCTTTTCTTTATTTCTTTCCCTATTATATTATCTTAAATAATCATGTGGACAAAGCTTAAAGGTATCTGGAACGTGGATCAATCAAGTATTCAACTTAATAAGTTTATTAACGGCGAAATTTCGGACGGGTTTCGCTTCGTATAATTTAACGTTGGATAATTTATTTTACGTGAAAAATGTCGGTAATCCGGTGGAGATTAAATCAGAAGCTGGTGCGGTCTAGATCATTCATTTATACAATCAATATGAATCGATCCGATGTAACCAATATACTTCTGGATAAGAGCCTCTGCTAAGTTTTTCTATTAGCAGATTGTGTAGTTAACGATCTTGAAGCCTTTAATTTGAATCCTAAATCGGCTGCTTATTATAGAAAAAACCTCAGCTAACCTCAACCTATTATCCGGAGTTTAGGATTGTGCCCGATATATCTACAGGCTCACCTCCTATTACATTGGAGCCCAACATAATCGGCGATAATGGGTATACTCTCTGGCACACTCGCTTGGGTAATAGAAGCGTGAATATTTTTCATTATAGGTATGCAAGGACCAAATACACCCTGTCTTATCTGACTGGAAGGCAAGATTGTCCGTAACCGGAGAGCGTGCTTGAGAGTGGAGAAAGCTATAAAGGTCTCTAAGGGAAGAATCTGTTGAAATTATGTACTCCCTGCCCACACCGAAAAGAGTCTGTGATGATATAGATAGATATATAATATAAGGAAAGCTTCCTTTGAGGTAAAATTTGCTACATTAATATTTAACACACTTCTTCTCCACCAATCTTTTTTTCACCCCATATATCAAAACTTAACCAAGAAAAAAACTACTGGCCGTCAACAATATAATAATACCATTCCACGTTAGAAAGTTGAAAATCTTCCAACGCGATTTTCTTCCATCAATCAACTTACAATATCCATTCGATATTGAACCATAAAGCTTGTTATTATAGTCTCTTTTGCTATTTCAACTTGTGCCCAGGGGATGAAAAGCAAACTCTCGGTGTCTTGTGATTGATTAAGGGGTGAGTTGGTTCGACACTTGTAATTTCCGAACTATTATAATATGTTGAGATGTTGTGTTTGTTCTAGTTTTGACGGCGATGTTACAAACGATGTTCGTGCTGTGAACCATTTACATGATGGTTCTACAAATCGGTATAAGATGTAGAAATAGTGTTTGAATAAAATGATATCCAAAAACACAAAGATACTAAAGTAGACACACTGACTAAGAAAACGACTCTTCCATGGAGGTTTTAGATTTTATCACACCCACTGTCTTACGTACCTCAATTTGCCTTACAGAAACATGAGAATATTTTATTTTCCCCACAATACCTAAAATATATCTATCTATCTATCTATATCATCACGCCAGCTCCCTCGCGGGGTAGGCAGAGAGTACAGAGAGTGTGAGAGTACCTAAAATATAGATGTTTAGAAACCTAACTTAGCTATGAACAGTACTCCAAGGTATATATAAAACAACCAATTTGATTTTGAGTACAAAATAAAATAGCTTCACTTAATAACAACTAACAAAAAGGCAGTAAAACAAATTAATTTTGCTTCCGAATAATCACTTTGAATCAATTTGAATCAATGTTTTCAAATAAACGTTTAACAATTCAACAAGACCCTTTTTCGCTGACCAAAGGCGGGGCGTTAGGATAACTTTGTGAGATGATTGTGTAATGGTATTCTGTTTGCCACTGGAGAGAGAGAGTTGACCAGTGTGTATTGCCAGTGATGATCTACAGCACCAAGACATGGTTGCTGACGATGGGCCTCATAAGAAGGCTGAAATTCACACAAAAGGCAATGGAAAAAACTAAGCTCGGAGTATCCCTGCGAGATGGAATCAGAAATAAGGAGTTCCGTAGGAGAACCAAAGTCACCTATATAGCTCTCAGAATTGCCAAACTTAAGTGGCAGCGCACATTGCTCGTAGAACTGACGGCCGTTAGTTCTGAAACGAGAACCTTTCTGAGAGAAAAGAGAGTGATGACCTCGTATCGGAAGACGTGGAGCGGGCAAGCCCCCTACAAAGTGTACTGATGACCTGGTAAAGGTCACAGGTTAAAGCTGGATGCATGCAGTATACAAAGCAAATGCGATATATAATATATATTATATTATATATCGTAGTTATGTGTTCATTTTATAAAATAGCGAATAAGAGCTTTGGCTCCACTTAATTCTTCAATGGGCCGATTATAATTGCAAATGAACTTCCTTCAGTACACTTCCATGGTAGGGCTTTAGACGTTTTCCATTCAAATTGCTTTAATTTACGCTGTGTTGGTTAAAATTAATTGTTATTGAATTTGATAAAAATGAGCACCTTCACGCCTTTATTCTTAAAGTGGGCGGTAGAGGTGTGCGTACACCCACAAATTTTATTTTATTTTACTACGGGAGCTTACGACTATTTTTACAAGCTTTTATTAATCTTACAATGTTCGTATGTCTGTCTGTCTGTCTTTCCGTTTCAAATCTTGTGATTCATTTTTCAAGCACTTTATGGAGCTAGTCTGACGATGGAGCCAGAGAGTGGCCATAGAAACATGTGCAATATACAACCTAACCCCCTTGTATTTAGGCTTGTTAGATTGGTATAAACAAGTACTATACAACCAGATAGGATTCAGGGTCTGATGATAAAGCCAAGAGGTAGCTAAATGGAAGTACCCAACTACTCAATCAATAACTCCATCGTGTTTGGGCTCGTTAGATTTGTCGAGAGATTTGACGAATACTTTAGACCCGGATGG
This sequence comes from Phalera bucephala, assembly GCA_905147815.2. Classification (NCBI taxonomy): domain Eukaryota; kingdom Metazoa; phylum Arthropoda; class Insecta; order Lepidoptera; family Notodontidae; genus Phalera; species Phalera bucephala. Next base: position 34,560,145 of record LR990615.1, on the reverse strand, counting down.
TGTCCAGGGTCTGAGCCGGAAAAAAGCTACAGGAACTAAGCAAGATATCTTCGTTTTGTTTTAGCTATAAAAGCTTGTTTTAAAGAAGATATTTTTAAATTAAAGTTATTACAAAAAAAAACATCCCACTTAATTAACGAGGTGCCAATTACAAGCTTCCACATATGGGCAATGATGTCAGGTCCCTATGTAATAGGGAACGGGTTTATTGCTATTTATTATATCAGCCCCAATTCCAGACTCTGAGGATTTTCCGATACTGAGATTCCTGCTACGACTGACAATTTAACAACAAAACAAGTTCCCGACTTTAAAGCTTAGATCTCGTGATTGCCAGTATATTGCATATTGCATCACTAGAAAGACAAGGCTATCTCATTTTTCTCTAAAAAGTTTATTTATTTATAACACACACGATGGCACGGTATGAGACGAACTATGAAAATGAAAAAAGCCAGAGAGATCTGTAAGGAAACTTGTACTTTTTGCCTACCTCGAAAGAGATCTGGTGCGACGATATAGAAAGATACGGCTATTATACTCCAAACCGTATCTAAAAAGTAAAATAACATGTATACTGCTTCAATAAAACCAGGTTATGGTTTAGAGGTAACGGGAAAAAACCAGAACAAATGCAAGGATTGTGGATGGTAACGGCGTGCTGGAGCAAGTGAATGAGTTTTTATATCTTGGATGCGAGTGAATGGTGCGATGGGAAAGCTACTTGGGAGCCGGCACTTAAGTCAAAAGGCGCAGCTGGCCATACATAACGAAGTGCTTGCCCCAACGCTGTTATATGGCAGCGAGAGCTGGGTATGTAAGAAGGAGAATGAAAGTAGGATAAATGCGGTGGAAATGCGAGCTCTGCAAAAGATGTCCGCACGCTCTTGCGAATACCGTTGGTCAGCTTCACTCCGCAATGTAAGAAAGCGATTAGTTATGAACGATAGTATCGATGTGAAGATGAGAAAGGGTATGCTCCGTTGGTTCGGGCATATAGAAAAAATGTCAGAAGAAAGAATGACAAAACTTATCTGAAGGTCAAGTTAAGAGTCTAAGTAACCGGCGAGCGTGTATGAGACGAACTATGAGAGTGGAGGAAGCCAGAGAGATGTGTAAGGAAATAACCTGTTGGAACTCTGTACTCTCTGCCTACCCCGCAGGCGATCTGGCGTGATGATATAGATAGATAGAATAAAACCATAATTGCTTCAAAGAGACTCCTTAAAATTCTATATTACGCGCGTCTACAGCCATTTACGGAGAAATGTTGCCCTTTCCTGCAAACTTCCGAGAAATTTCTCAATTCCATGAAAATTTAATTTGTCCCTTGGACGACGGCAATTTTAACTTAGCATTGTGAAGTAATATTGGGATTTTGACGTTTTTTTATCTATCTACGTTTTAAGTAGGCATGATTTAACCATGCCTACTTAAAACGTACATAGATATAAACCTATAGTAATCTATATTTTTTTTTCACGCCAGGGCTATCGCGGTGTAGGCAGAAAGAACAGGCTTCAAACAGGTTTTTCCTTACAGACCTCTGGCTTCCCGCACTCTCATAGTTCGTATCAAACGCGCACGCCAGTTACGGAGACTTGCCCTTGCTTCTTGCCCTTTAGTCATTGTAAGATAGTCTTGGTCTTTTCCGGTACCTGTAAAAGTTATCTTGGAAGTAAAAATATAAATTGAATAAATGGTGAAGAACGCTCGTACGAAAAAACGATCGAAGAACTTTACAAAAATTAGAAAGACGTATTACTATAAGCCCGAAGATTTTTTTATCATTTCTCACCTGATGGGATGTGACGATGAAGCTGAAGATGTAGCTTGCTGACTCAGTAATATCCTATTCACTTTGAATTTATAATTTGTTGAGAGTAAATAGGCTGAGAAGACTCCAGGAGAGACTCGAGTCCATAGAAATTATTCTCGATTTCCTACATGTGCTCCCTGCGCAGTGCTAAACGAGCAGCACCTTCACTGGTGTTAAACTACGGCTGCGGCTGGTCATCACCCTCCCCAAAAGTCATAACGCCAAGCGACCATGTTATCCGTTCCGTCATGTTGCCCGGAGTTCCCATACGAGGAGGCAGGTCTAGCCCGATCAGACCGATTCGGAACTCGATCTAACTTCCATCTCCTCAGCCTATTGCAGAGTGAGCCTGTTACTGACTCAACGAGCTACATATCTGCCCCCATCGTCACTTTCCATCAGGTGAGAAACGGGTCCATCGCTGACCAATCCTAAATAATAGAAATGTTTGATAAAACGTAAGAAACAAATAACACAGGAAGTTAGTTCGTCAGTAAAAGGCAAGGTATCGACTTCAAAGTAGTTGGTAGTTGCATAAAATTCAGTGCACGGGCACGAAGGCTTCGCTTAGTTTTGCAATTCAAACTTCGTCTCATATCGGTTTACGGACGAGCGGTTTGGCTATTGCGTGGCGCAAAGCACAAAGTGGGAGCGGAGCGGGAAATAATTTTCATGATTTTTTTAAATAGATGTATTGTTGACGAGTCACATCAAATTGTAGTTGGAAAATTCTGGAGGAGTAGCAGAAAAACACAGGTATTAATAATATTAGCCCTGTTAAGAAACTGTCCCACTGTTGGGCACGGGCCTCCTCTCAAACTGAGAGGGTTTAGGCCATAGTCCACCACGCTGGCCCAGTGCGGGTTGGCGAACTTCACACACCTTTGAGAAACTCTTAGGCATGCAGGTTTCCTCACGATGATTTCCTTCACCGTTAAAGCAAGTGACAATTAATTTTTAATACGCACATTCTTTCGAAAAACAGAGGTGCGTGCCTGGGTTTGAACCCGAGACCTTTGACTTTGCAGTCCAACGGTAACCACTAGGCCACAGGTATTCAGCAGGAGATATTTATTCCGACTGATATGACATTGCACTTAACCTACTCTCCACTTAGAATAATTAAATGCCAGAGTTGGTGTGTTTCTAATACACTACTGTAGTGATACAACATTTTATGTAAAAATAAATCTATTCTCTTCTATTCTATAACCTCACGCCAGATCCCTTGCGGGGTAGGCAGAGAGTACAGAGTTCCAACAGGTTCTTTCCTTACATACCTCTCTGGCTTCCTCGACTCTCATAGTTCGTCTCATACACGCTCGCCGGTTACGGAGACTCTTGACTTTTCCATCAGATAAGACTCGGTTTATTTGGTCGTGGTAAGATAGTCTAGGTCTTTCCCGGTACCTGCATCCTTCCACTTTCACATTGTATATCTGTTTTGTCATTCTTTCCTCTGGCATTCTTTCTATATGCCCGTACCAACGGAACATACCCTTTCTCATCTTTACACCGATACTATCTTTCATACCTACTCGCTGTCTTACTATGCTGTTGCTAATGCGGTCGGTCATCTTCACTCCGCACATCTTCCGCAGAGCTCGCAATTCTACCGCACTTATCCTACTTTCATTCTCCTTCTTACATACCCAGCTCTCGCTACCATATAACAGTGTTGGGACAAGAACTCCGTTATGTATGGCCAGCTGTGCCTTATGGCTTAAGTGCCGGCTCCCGAGTAGCTTTCCCAGCGCACCATTCACTCTGTTCCCTGCACTCACTCTTCTCTCTATGTCAGCGGTGTATTTCCCATCCTTACTGAAGGCGCATCCAAGATATACAAACTCATTCACTTGCTCCAGAACTCATTCACTTGCTTGCAAAATAAATCTATGGGTATGTTACCTTATGACTACGTCTTTCTACTGCTTAGCTCGAATAATTGTACAACGCTTTTATTTTCTGCTGGTTTGATTGATTATTGGGTTAATTACCGTTTAAAAAAAATAGGACTGTAAATTCAGTCGTAATTTAAACCTGCAGACTTAATTTAGTCTTTATCCAACATACTCACAACTCATCAAGGAACTACTAAAATAAAGATAATAAACGAGGAAATTACTGTAGACTTGCTACAGTAATTTCCTAATTTAGTTAAGCTACTGTTAAAAACTGTAGAGAAAATTTCTAGCGTCCGGATCATGCAAATCGAAGTACCTAATAAAACTCAAATTCACATCAACACAATACAATGCTGATCTTTTTATGCAACTTGCGCCCGCTTCATATACATACCGTCACGCCTACATTATCCCAAGAGTCGGTGGCAGACATATATTTTCTCCACTAAGATTTCGCAAACAGTAGGTATTTTTGTGCGAAATAACCAAGCTCTTTTAAGAGGTAAATGCAACTGCAGTTTCAATATGGCTGAAATAATTCCACATGTGTATAACAAATGCTAGGTAAATACTGCAAGGTATCGTAATATTTAAGCACCGTCATTTCTATGTTCCACATCCACATTAGAAGTGTACTATATAGTCCTGTTTTGCTAGCAACGTTAGGTTCTAATGTTACAGCGGGCTAATCTACTTTTTTTAGCCTTTGACAATAACGCACTATATATGAGCATGCAATGTTTGTCTCTGGTAAACATTATTTTATTATAAGCCTACACTGTCCCACTGCAGGGCGAAGGTCTTCCCTCCCTTCTTTCACTTGTCCCGATCCAGTGCAAGCTGATGCCAGTCCTTGTCGTAGGAGTCCAGCTCGTCTCGCCACCTCTTTCCGCCCAAAACGTATCCGACATGCGGCAGATATGTCGGGCCCAGTTCCATTTCAGTCTTGCAGCTGAGTGGCCTACGTCAGTGATTTGGAGCCCAGAACCAAAATCATAAAACGTTATTTTACAAAAAAAAAACAACATTTTCCGGCCGCTTTGCCATTTTAATATACAGTTATTACTCGTACAACTGTTGTCAAATGATTTGAATACCGTAGGCTGCGCTATAAATAATCGACTGTCATTTTAATTTCCTGGCACTAGCGCGTTGTTTTCGTAGTAATGGCTTATGGTATGTCCATATGTTATGTTATTGGTCTTTGATCTCATTGATTCTCCGCTTCCGCCTCATCTTTTAACTTAGCCCACATGACGTATGAGTTTCTGATACAGTGGCATGGAACGTGAATATTTGTGTTACCGTCGTGTTTTACACGAGCGTTTCACTGACCGCGAGTGCATTGTGTTATTCCGCTGAATTCTTCATGACTTGCTCTGATATTGTGGTGTATGTGCGCGTATAACTCGGCTATTTGTGAGATAAATGCGAGTGGAGTTTGAATTTGATTGATATTCTGTTCGTTTGTTTTTTTACAGCGACCTTTTAGGCGTACCCGAGGGAACTAAAGTTCTAATAACGATTTTGTATTCTGCTAAATTGCGCAGGAAGTGAAGGTAGCTCCAATCATGTTTTTCCGTATCACTGCCTAGCGCGCTGTACGTCGGTTATTATTTGGTAGTACTGACAGCAGAAACATTGTTGATTTTACATATTGCTTACCCACTAGTGTAGAAGAGTATTTTTTACGGTTTATGGAAGATTTTTTTTTTGAGAAACTTGAAGATAAATTTCTAAAATAAAAAATATGTGGTTGACGCATGGGATGAAGCATGAGAGAAATAAATTATGTGATACATTTAAAGCGGCCGACTGCTGTTGGTACTAATAATAACATAGGCCATAAGTTTCCAATACGACTACCACATTAAGTGGTAATTGGGACCATCGGCTTAACGGACCTTCCGAAGCACGGAGACGAGCGTCACCGTGCTTCGGAAGGTCGGAAGGAAAACGTAAACTAAACAAGTGTTCACACATCTCAAACTGACCGAGGCGGACACTGCTTAAACTTCGTGATCGCTACAAACACCGCTTTATCACAGCGCTACTAGCACCTTAATTCGGAAATTCAGGCTATAAAACAAATATTATTTATGCAACTGACAGACTGCCTCGTTGGTCTAGTGCCAAAGCGCATCGCTTGGTGATTAAGAGGTCCTGGGTTTAAATTCTAGGTCAGACAAATGAAGTTTTTCTCATGAAAACTGGCCAGTATGAGTCCGGAATTGAGCTCGGTATATTGCAATAGGCTCGCCTATTATTACATAGGACCTAACACCGTCGGCAAAAAGTGGGTGTACTCAGTACAGCTCTACCACCCCCGCTTGGGGAATATAGGCGTAACGGTGTGTTTTATTTATACCAAGTGTAACATAATTTACGCAAGACCCGAAAGTAGTTTGTTCTAAATCGATAAGTGAATTGATTACTACAATTTTTAACGTATCTAACTTTTTAAAATTTGCAAAATATGCTGTTCTTCCTTCAGTGTGCTATAACAAACAAATTTAATACGGCAATACGGAGATTTCAAATGCATTTCTAAAACGTATTCTCTATACACATACACGAACAAGTTGAACTATTAATTGGGGTCAAAAAGTGCTTAAAAAGGGTAAAAACCATTAAAATTGAAAATTTGGTTATCGTATTAAGTTTTTGAAGCAATTATCTAATCGGGATGTCTGAGACCTTGCGTTATTTACGATACATCTTGTACAGTTTTTGTTTTTGTGGCAATTGCGTTTACATTAATGCCATTGTACAGAGTTTACGAATATTCATTTCTAAATTAATTCAACTCCCCAATGAATCTGATGACAAAGATGATAATGAAATTGATGAAGTGCCCACCCTGGATAGTAAAGTGATGGATACTTAACATACCAATTGCGACGGCCGTTTAAAGGGAAATCGAACAGGCACGTTTTATTACCTTGTTACAATTACCTTTACTTATGCACATATAGGAATTCATAATGGTTAATATTCCACCGACATTACACATTATAATTCGAAATACCACAAGTTTTGAAAATTAAAACAAATTGACAACATCACTCTTCGATTTCCCGCCAAGAACCGATTTTGTATAGTTATCTATTTGTCAAAATATTACTAGGATGCGCCAACGTAGTTCCGAACGTGACTTAACTCTATTACGAAGACTTTGTAAGTTAGTAGTATTGACAACTCCATATCACCCAATGTAATAATAGCACAAGTCAAAAATGTGTTATTTGAATTTGCACTTAAATGTCAAAATGACAGAGCTGCATTTTTCCTATTTTTGCTTTTCAGCTATGTCCTTATTTGAATTGGACAGCAATTTATATTTTAACACCCGTATCTATAAACATGTGTAATGGCCAGTTTCAATATTCAACTCAAGGATAGATTTGCTTACTGCCATTAGAAATTATATCCGTAGTAAGTACAAGTATTTACTTAGCACATCATTTTTATTCTATAGTTGAGAAACTGTCAAAAGTTAATTTGTACAGAATTTTAAGCACATGCCATAACTCAGCTAAGTAAATTATTAAGACTAATTAATTAAATGTCTATAGTTACGTCGATATGATACGATAAAATTTTTACAGTGTGTCACAAAATTTAGAAATGCAGATATTTGTTATCAAAATACTAAGGCTAAGGATTTTGATACAATATATTGAAGGTTGCTTAAAAATACTGAAACGTGATACAAGTGTAACTGTCAGCAGAAGTGTACTATATACACCCAAATTTCTCCGATAACGTTAGGCCTCAATTGAACAAGGGGGGCATTGTATTTACACCAAGCAAAATTCCATACTGCGGACAACTACTTAGAATTATTTAATAGGAAAACCTTATAATAATAATATAATATTAGCCCTGTTAAAAAAACTGTCCCATCGTTGGGCACGGGCCTCCTCTCAAACTGAGAGGGCTTAGGCCATAGTCCACCTCGCTGGCCCAATGCGAGTTGGCGAACTTCACACATTTTCGAGAAACTCTTAGGCATGCAGGTTTCCTCACGATGTTTTCCTTTACCGTCAAAGCAAATGAAAATTAATTTTTAAAACGCACATGTCTTCGAAAATACAGAGGTGGGTACCTGGATTTGAAACCGAGACCTCTGACTTTACAGTCCAACTATCTAACCACTAAGCTATCACTGCTTAACCTGGAAAATCTTAAATGACATTTTTTCCAAGCTAAGAACGGGTGTACGCGGTTCTAGATTTTCGAATCAAAAGCCGCGTAAACCAGCTCTGCAATGCACAACTTAACTAACGAGGCAGTATTAATAATAATAACATTATATACGAGTACATCTTGTCACAATCAACACAGTATAATCACTATACATATATGTAGAGCTGTGTTCTCTATGTAGAGATCGATAGAGCCCCGTAGAGAGCTCGATCAATTAGCACCCGAGTAACATCTTTCATTGAATTATCTCGCAGACGTGCTGGCGACTCTACCGACTCTACCTAACTAATATATTGTGCTTGTTATATCTAAGATAATGGACATTAGTTGCGCTTATTGAATGAGTGTTGTTCTCAGCTTTTATTTGTGTTTTACTTGAGGATGATAGAATAAAAGACTATAGTGGTCAGAAAAAATTACAGATACACAAAGTAGGTAGTAGGCACCGAGGAAGACTTAGGCTATCTTACCATGACCAAATACCTTATCTTTTATCTAAAAGACAAGTCAAGTCTTCGTAACCGGCGAGTTGACAAACTATGAGGGTGGATAAAGGAAGTGAGGTTCGTACGGAAAGAACCTCTTGAAACTGCACTCTCTGCTTACCCCGGAAGGAATCTGGCGTTATGATAAAGAGAGACCATAGTCGCTACGAGGGGTTTTTGACCATTTGGAAAATGATTTTCATCAACCACAGTCTTTTCGACAGAAGCCACAAAACACTGTCTGTTTAGAAAATTAATTATTTTTTATCACCAGCTAGGCGTGAGGCAATATCAGCATCAGATACTGACAGGCCACTGAAGGTTATTGAAAAGGGGAATCCGATGAATGCCTCAATTTTTGGCCCTTCGCACCCCATCATCACCACCGTAATCCGGTACGCACAACCCGCTTACTGTAGAGATTTCCTTTAAGCTTTCGCGGCTAAAACCGAAATTGACAATAATCCAATCTAATATCCGAAATATATTAAAGGCTTTCAGGAAAAAACCGAAAATTAATAATGTAAAAAATATGGTGACGAAATTTACAAGGTGGGTTCCGTGGGAAATTATTTGTGAGACCAATACAAAAAAGAAGAGAATAAACACGGTCGTATATTCCCTTAGCGGACCACAAGTGTACTATGTAGGTACATCAAGATATCGCCGACAACGTAATAATGACAATTATATAACGAATAACGACAATAACCGTGGAGTTTCTTGCCTTTCTTCTCCACAGGAATGACATTCCGTAGTGTTGGTAGAGACTTTGTTACTATTCTGACGATTCATAAATACTACAATGGTTTACATGAATAAAAAATATTCTGATTCTATTGCTGTCATACCGAGCACAATTCTAGACTCCGGACTTACACTAGAATTTTTTTGATTTATCGGTTCTAGGTATCAAACAAATAAAGGATTTACTTGGATTAGATTATTTTATTCTATTTTTAATGCGAAACGTACTGAACCACGAATGATTTAATAATATAAACAGAATTAAAAATATAATCCGACGTATTTCGCCTTTCGTTTGATCAATCTACTTCAGTGATTCTGTAGTGATATGACATGATTTCTCCACGGGATCCTAAAAACCGTAATATAAGATTTCCCAGAATATTAATCCCCTTTTCAAGTTCGTGCCTTTTAAGCGAATACTCTTGATATAGTATTATTAATTTCGATAAAATCTTATAAAGCTGTCGCTATGGCGTCGAGAGCAACATAATAATAATGAATGTGACAATTTTGTTGTTTGGATATTTGACTCAATCGCTATGAAATATCTAAACACATTGGATATTAGCTCTATTTGGTTTGTCTTATCTAAAGGGCAAATCAAGAGTCTCCGTAACTGACGAGTGTGTATGAGACGAACTATGAGCAAAAAAAGCCAGCGAAGTATGTAAGGAAAGAAATTGTTGTAACTTTATAGTTTCGCAAGGGATCGGAAGTGATGATATACATAGAGATACGTAAAAATTATAACTATTAGTATAAAGTCAAATTAGTTATCTTTATTGTATAAAACGTAGTCCTACAGTAGTTATTACTCTGATGGTGCGTTTACAAACACAATGTCACGAATAACAACACTACATAATGTATTACTTGTTAAGCCAAGTTGGAAGCCTTATAGACGACTTGATAAGTTCCAATAGCATGTGGCTACAAACCTGCCTTCATTAATCCCCACTGAGACCACGTAGTCCAATTGGATTAGTAATCCTAAACCTATCTCTATTACCTCGATTTGAGAGAAGACTCTTGCCCAACAGTGGGTCAGTATTGGCTAATTTATCATAAGATTCATAATATTTAATCAAAAATCAACACACGAAATCTCGTTCCGAACATGTCCGTCCGATTTTCCAGCTAACTGCCCCGGCCCGGGATTGCGTTCCCGATACCGGGATCGAGCGGGTTCGGGAATCACTCCCCCGGGATTCACAGCCCGTTTGAGACGGCAAGTGTCGGCGCCTGGCGATGCCGCGGCCGGTCGTTAGTGGTCGCAAATAAAACGTATCTAGATTGGGAGTGGGAACTATCTTGAAGTAAAATTGCCTTACTTTACTAAGCCAGACATACAAGCACTCAACCGAAAGAAATGTTTGCAGGTCACACAAAGCTTTGTTCGGTACGGAGAACGAAGCTGCGACTACTCAATCCATTAGATGGAGCAACTTAGGCTCTAAACCAGTATAAGGCCATCGTTATTATAACTACAATAATTATATGTTGAACATTGTAAGTCTATCCATCATCTAATATTCATAATATCCTAATCAAATATTATCACACAAAATGTCGTTCCGATTATGTCCGCCCAATTTCTCATCCAACTGCCCTGTCACGGGATTGCGTACCCAACACCGGGATCGGGAATCACTCCCCCGGGATTCACAGCTCGTTCGAGACGGGAAGTATCGGCACCCGACGATGCCGCAACCGGTCGCTAGTGGTTGCAAATAAAACGGAACTTGATTGGGGGTGAGAACTATCTTTGAGCACAGTTTCTTGTACAAAGATATATACGTTTTGTAACTATAAAATGATATAAGCATCAACTTGTATGATAATCATGTACGTATAAAGCTTTTGTACGGGACTAAGCCCGCCACACATTCCCACTATTTTAACTCCTGTAAGCCAGGATCCACAATGGTCTCCTTAGATGACACCAAGGTTTGAACCTTAGGGTGTCCCGAGAAGCGCTTTAATTGTCTTGGAACCCGGAAAAAATTGAATTATAAAGAAAAACAGGAGGAATAGGAAAAATAAAATTCCACTTCCCTCCTTTGCAAAGCGGGAGACAGAAAAAATTGGTACACAAGCCTAGTTGTAAAGCACCACGGATACGAAAAAATATTAACGTATACAGTTTGACTGAAATAAGATAGTAGAAAATGTGCACTGAAGTTGATGCCGCGCTGGCGTAGAGGAAAATATGATGCATTTTGGACGAAATCGGTTCTATCACTTAAAACATATTCTCGAATCTTCGTTATAGCTTTAGGTTGTCCGGCTTAGTGAACTAACTAAACAACACAAGTATACAAGCACTCAACCAAAACAGAATTTTGTGGGTCACAAAAAGATTTGTTCTGTGCGGGATTTGAACTTAACGAATACGACTGCGACGGCGTCGACGATGCCTCGGGCAGTCGTTAGTGATAGGGAGTGAAAACTATCTTAAAGTACGGTTGCTTATGTCTACATTTTGTGACTTTTAAATTATATAAACATCAAATTGAGCCATAACCATTTTTGTACACAATTTGGCTGAAACAGGGTCGTTGCAAAAGGGGAACATGATTAGGGCACAAGTTGATGCCGGCCTGGAGTAAGATGATGCAAAATCGATTTACTTACCCAAAATATATTCCTGAATCTTCTTTTTAGCTCGAATTGTGACGACTATTCGATTCAGTAGGTGAAAACAGCTTAAGCTCTCAACCACGGGATCAAGCGGTTGTCATTATAAGAACAATTATAGGTTGCAAATATTAATAAGTTATAATATAAGTTTACGATGTAGCTAAGATTCATAATATCCAAATCAAAAATCTACACACAAAATGTCGTTCCGAACTACCCAGGCCCAGGAGAGCGTTCATGATACGGGATCGAGTGGCATCGGGAATCACTACCTCGCGATTCACAGCCCGTTTGAGACGGAAAGTATCACCCGTTAGTATTTTTGAATAAAACGTAACTAAACTGTGGAACTAAGAACTGTCTTGCATTTTTAATGTCCAACGAATTTCTCCAATAGTTATTTTAAAGGCAAAGGTGCAAGAAATATTTCTGAATTCGTAGTAAACGTTTTTACGATTAAAGTAGTTTTAACGTCTACAATATATACTACTTGCAGTGCGCTGCTGCCGATGAACTATTACCAAACACGTCGAGGCAAATGTTTGTGGGCCCCACAAAGAGTTGCCCCGTTGAAAATTGAAGCAGCCACTCCTCAATTTTTCTCTCTTATTGATCACTTAGTCATGTCGTCATCATAATATACTTCCATACACACGGTTGTAATATTCACAGAAAGCTTACCTTATTTTTATCTCACCGACTTACGCTATAATATATAAGGTACGCAATTCCATTAAATACCTACAGGTAGGTATATAAGCACGTTTATAAAATTGACATTCCTCACATCTATCCAAATGTACAAGTGATACAACTCAAGACTGTTACCATTTAAATTAGGACCCCAATTTGAAAACCACGAAGGCTAATTTCCCCTATTCTATTTTTTAGTTATGTGGCTATTTCATTCCGAAAACAAATTATGTTCACTTGAAACTCTAATTTAGCTCGTGTATCAGCCCGTCCCAATAACTGTACAAACGCGGTCGAACACGACCGAATCAATTTGTCAAATTGCTACCAAATGTGGCCAATAAAGGGCTGGTGTAACGAGGTTTCGGACCCGCGGCCGTATTCTGAATGATTTTGACGTTATATTTTGGGTGTTTGCGTTTGGCGTTTTGGGCAGGAAATTCAAGACCTACAAGATACTATTTAAGTAATAATATCTGAATTAAACCTTGAATTTACTATATATGTATCTCTATCTATATCATCACGCCAGATCTCTGGCGGGGTAGGCTGAGAAAACGGAGTTCCTACAGGTTCTTTCCTTACATACCTCTCTGGCTTCGCAGATTCTTAACTTACCCTTCCGGATAAGACACGGTCTATTTAGACATGGTAAGATAGTCTAGATCTTCCGCGGTACCTACATCCTTCCACTTTCGCATCGTATATCTCTTTTGTTATTCTTTCTTTCGACATTCTTTCTATATACCCGAACCAACGGACCATACCCTTAATACCCTACATTTATTATTTAAGATTTAATTCAGATATTATTTTGCTTGTCGCTGACAAAATTTAAGGTTAAATTCTCAGGTATCAGAGCAACAATGGTTTTTGTAAATAAAACGACAAGGTCTCTTTATTAATCATCATTAGTCAAAAGAAGACCCCTGCAAAATACCTCCCCAAAGATCGTCATAACGACCAGCTTTGTGCGAAATCCAGATTTTACCCATAACCTTAACCAAATCATCGATCTATTTCGTGGAGAGCCTATTCCTTCCAAGTTTTCCGGTACGTGGTCGCCACCTAAGAACCTTTCTTCAAGAAGCTTCTGTGAAAATCCGTAATTATCAGCTTTAATAAACATTCCCATTATTGCTACAATGTTGCAACATAAAATTGAATAAAACCTATTCGAAAACACCAGATTTCAACCAAAATCTATTAATACCCATTGACATAAACATTCGAGAACTACGACATGGCATAAAGTTGATTGAGTATAAAAAAATACAGATGGTGCTTTCAAACCTTTGAGAAATAAAAGAACAGCAAATAATTAAGTTTTCAACGTTACCATAAAATAGAGTATACGAGTACTCGTATATGTATATCCAGAATATAACCGAAACACATGTATATTATTGTTCCGAACAACAATTAAGTTACTAGAATTGGATAACTTGTTACTTTCGCAGTTTAATGTTCACTTATTGATAATTGGACTAAAAGTTCGAAGGATCCGGGTCGAAGGACCAAACGAACACACTTCAAAAGAGACCAATATATGTCTCCCATAGATCTAAGACTAAAACTGTTAGATATACATATTATGTCTGGAGAAAACAGAAGAAAAATAAATGCAATTTAGGAACAGAAGAAACACCTATGCACTTAAAAACCCATTGTTGCCACAAATAAATTGTATAATTGAGATTTTACAAATAATTTGTTGGTAAAATAATAATGAACCAGCCTGTACCGTTCTACTGCTGGGCAAAGGCCTTCTCACATTAATCGAGATGATAGAAATTAAATTATACTCCACTAGGTAAGTTTATGGCCACCAGTTGTTGGAACTTATCAAGCTCCTAAGGCTTCTAACTCGTCTCCCAACTCATGAAATTTTAACCGAGACCAACGGTTTAACTTACCTTCCGAAGCTCGAAGCCGCTCAAAAATGGAAATCCTACGAACGGTTACCCATCTTAGACTGACCGCGCTGATCGCTGTTTAACCTTAGTCAACGCTATGAACACCGAGGTACTACAGCTTTACTAGCGACACCAACATATCTTTCTAATCTAAAATGCAAGAAACAACCTAATGCCAGCATAGTAAACTGCAAAAATAATGGAACCCTCAACATTAAAACCAATTTTATAGCAGAATAACACCGCAAGCATGTGCACGTAACATTTGGAACAGCAATAAAGTGACCAGAATCGAACAACTTGTAACTTTTGCTGCTAAGTGTTCCCTTATTGATAATCCCGGGGTCCCGGGTCATGGTGATTATAAATAGATGGATTTAATTGTCCAAGTTTCCCGGGCGGGGTAAGGCTTTTTGGGAACCGTAATCTAGTTAAATTGGTGATATTTGAATGACGGGTTCATGCCGTTTGGTTGTGTAGTTTTAATTAATTTTGTGTGACATTTATTTTTAGTCACCTGCTATATGAACATTAGAGTGAGAACTAAATTACTAATTAACTCAATAAATTATATACTTTTTACAAGCTTTTATTTAACGTGCACTGTTCGTATGTCTGTCTGTCTGTCTTTTCGGTTAAAATCTTACGATCCATTTTTCAAGCACTTGTGGCTATCAAATTGAGCTGGAATTTGGCATACGTAAGTATGTATGTGAGTTTGATGATATAATTCCATGGATCTGATGAAGTCGGAAGGTAGAAGAACATGCCAACCGATAGATGTTAGATTGGTATTGACAAGTACTTTTTAACCAGATGGTGTTCAGGCATCATGGCGAAGCCAAAAGGTGTCCTGCAGCTTCGTACTCGGTTGATAACAGCATCACCTACCGGATCAATGCTACTTCTAGATGGTTGAAATCGGTTCAGTAGTTTTAGAGTTTGTCGATCTCAAAATACCAAACAAATAAACAAATCTTTTCTCTTTATTATATTAATCTAGATCTCATAGTCCTGGCGTTTGTTTATCGATCGACAGACAAAAAAGCAAGTTAATGAAAACCTTCAAAAAATTTATGATATTGTACAGGATAACTTAAAAGATATATTCTTTTCTTACACGTCAAAGAACTGTGATTTTAATTCTGGAAATTAGTCACTAAGCTAGAGCGGCAATATCAATGTTTCTAGTTTGAAGTAACATTATCGATCTATCTATATTATACTGTGTCCTTCGTTCTCGATATAAACATGCAGCTCTCTCTACTCGCTTGGCAAGCCGCTAAGTTTTTTAGAAACGTCAACGCCTCCTCTATGGTATCTGTGGACATAACCTCTGCGATCATTCTTTCTTTTAGCGTGGCAGCCGGTGCCTTGTAATAAAGTTTTGGTCGACATTTAATTTAATCAAATAATCGTAGCAGTGAAATTATATAACAAAAGGTTTTTATATACTCAAGTGATGTTGTGAAATAAATTTAAAACATCGTATAGGAAAATTCAGAAATATTTTACGTCTTGACAAAAGAGTACATTCAAAAAAGATCAACTGATAGTTGTTTATTTGTGGCGTTTTCAGCTTAACTTGTTTATGTATATAATATCGAATATTTGGAGACGTGAGTTTTATTATATTAAGACTTGTAAAGTCTTCACTCGAAAAGTAAACTTACGAAGTCTCATGTCCCTCTAAGTGTAAAAACGGTTTAACACGCAATATACCTGCAAACAATTATTAACCGTCTATAAATTGGCAAGGTAATACCTCTAATGAGAGAAATTAGCGGGGACATTAATCAATAATGATTGTTAAGGATCGATGCCAATTTAAGGACACGGGCGATGTACGAGATGCATCGACGTGGTCCGCAAGACTTAACGGTAATTCAAGGACACGAGCGGTGTACGAGATGCATCGGCGTGATCCGCAAGACTTGGGGCCCATACCAGATATGTGCTGAAGGTCATACTACTCATAGGTTTCACCCATGAGGTGCTCCTGTGCAGTTCACATTTCTACAATGGTAAGAAACTAAAATGTTACCCAACATACATACCTTAAACAGTAAATACAAAGACTATTGCTATAAACTATAAGCAATTTGTGATATTATATCTCCTAAAGGAGACTTTCTGAAAGGGTAACTAAAGGGACATTGTTTATGAATTTATGAATAACAATACATTATTAATAACATAAGCCACCCCTTTGCAGAAACATAATGTTTTGCATTGATTTCATTATTAGACATACTTGTATAATAATCCTAAAATAGCCCAAAGTGGAGCTTATTACACAAAGAATTGTGCAATATTATGAGCACTTGTATTAAAAAGGTAAACCTTGCAATATTTATCCCTAAACAGGGTTTATAAACAGATGAGCCAAAGTAGTCTCTACTTATAACAATGCCTGTTATAACTGACAAGCAACAGAATTGTGGAAATATTCCAAATATAATATCACAGCCTACCGATGCTGAGACAGGCAAGTTGTACAATAATTTGTGTTACACACATACATCCTTAAAATATAATATAAAATACCTGGTCTATCCAGTTAACATAAAACTAATAATTATCAATATTATCAGCCCAGACCCCTTGCAGGGTAGCCAGGGAAGATGAGTCCTAACAATACAGTCATGAAACATTGATTGAGATAAGAACCTTTGTGGTCAGCAGTATATATTTTGTATTAAATAAGGTTAATATAGTGGAGTACCAAGATGGAATTATAACTATCTATTCATAAGCAGTAGTTTAAATTTCAAGAAACCACCAGTGTTGTAACCAATATGGAACAACAATCCTCATCCGGTGTGTAAAAATGTACACCTATCCACAAATGTATGTATAAATGTACCTACAGTGTACCTATCAGCCCACCAAAAACAAATCACAATGGACATTGGAAGTCTCCTACCAGAGAATGTGAGGTAAGAAAAGCTTGCTAGGCTTTTTACATAAAGGCTTGTTTTGTTTTTTTTATGTTACTGAAAAAATCAGTTAAACATTCAGGAATACAACATGGCTGTTACAAATAAACCATAATATTGGAGGCTAAAGGTATTCACTGACTTTGGTATGTAACAATGTATCTATGACACTAATAAAAATGTGTGTCTGTCTGCCTTCAACGGCAAACATAACTTTATGGGTTTTGTGCAAATACTGCAAGTAATCCAGACAAGTGAAGGTTAAAAAATCTGGTCCTACATATATTTAACATTATGTATAGAAACATTATTATTAGAAACATAATTTTTAATAATTGATATACAATTTATAGCCATTCTCATTAGAATTTAATTAAAGATAGATGATCACAACGGTGCTTGCTATAATCCTTATCCCACAAAGAAACTCAATGCTAATAATAGACATTAGAGTCATATTAAATATACTAATAAAAATTTATTAGGAGCTATTCAGCTTTCTATTGGGTAATGAGTCCAATGGTTTTGGTTTTTGGTTACGTCCTGCATCATTTATAGTGTAATTAATACATTAGAAATTTGAGACACACAGAGGAAAGATTATACATCAATTCATGAATTGAAGAATTAGATGTTTTTATTGTACTTTTGTTTGATAATATGATAATCAATAAATAATATATAAACAAATAAAATTATTCAAGTAATTAATAACTATAAAAAATAGGTTTGTGTTTAGTTTTGAATGTGCACATTTATATTGAGCACCAGTGATGGTTCTGGTACAGTTAGGATATCGGAGATATGACACAAACACAACCTGCTACTATTATGGAAACAGGTGGTTTTAGAGCACTATACATGCTGTAATTTATTTGAAGGTGGTTCAGTGTACAAATATTGAATTGGAAATGTCATACAAAAAATTTGCATTTTTCATATTGTTACATTTAAATTATTACATCCACATGTTACATGTATCTTATTAATGTATCTATATATAAAAAGAAAATAAAGTCATGCAAATGACTTGATAATAATACCTATTTAAAAATTTAACGATATTAGGTTGACATGATATAGTTGATGAAATATTGAGTTACAATATTTAAAAGTATAGATTATCTTAAACAAGAATAATCAAAAGTATATTTTTATCACAGGTATGATAAATATTAGGTAGTATCTGCAATAACCTTAGTCTTAGGGAACTTGATATTATTTATTTATTATTAATTATAAGACCACGCCAGATCCCAAGTGGGTAGGCGAGGGCGCAAAAAATATTATGATATTAAATGAAATATGAATGATACGTAGGTACTACATGTATAAGTTAAGTGACACTCAATTCTCACAGTTGGAAATCTAGAACTTACTAGAAAGTTACTCATTACAGTTGCTACTTATAAAAAACAGCCACATACAAAGAAGCAGAGGAAGTGTGGCATTTAAGGGTATGAAAAAGTTAAGTTATGAATAGGATTCCCAATATCATAAAGTTATAGTCCGTGGTTTGGTCTAGTTGCCTGTGACTTATTCGCTACTTAAGTCATTACTAAATTAGTAAATTTGAGTATAATTTTCATCAGTAATATAACGGGTCAGGGGTGGCCCGATCGTATTGCCAAAAATGAATGTTCGCGGGCGTTATTGCGCAAGAACGAATTGTTAAGTGATACATAAATATTTAGGTGGCCACTCAGGACATGGAAATAATTCCGGGATAGTTTCGAAATATATAATAATAGTAGTAGTATAGTTTAACAGTGGGGCAGGTTAAATTAGGTTACCACACATCAGCACTGCCCTTCGTTCCAAACCCAAAAATGGGGGAGGGGGGGGGGGGGGGGGGCGAGATCATATAGTTAATGTACATAGCGAGCGATAGGCTTATGTGAGGAATAGCTCTAGATAAGGACATTAGTACAAAGGCCTCTAGTACAAAAATGTTAAATTTTGGTATATGTACATCTTTAAAGATTATAAATATAACTAACATTAAATATAACCGAACTTTGACATAAAGGAAAATACTTTATCATAAATTAAATAAGTAATTATAGCAAAGCATCCTTATAATCACCAATAGAATTTGTAGCCTTTGTCTGGTACTGTACTCAAAAACGAGATCATTTGATAAAAAAAAAAAAAAAAAAAAGCCCCACTTGGAAGACACTTTAGTGGGGAAACAGGTTTCCCTGTCTTATTTGTCTTATATTGTTATAGATTGGGTACTAACATACTTTGTTTCCAGATCTAGTACACAGTAAGAGTTTTCTATCTATATCGTCACGCCAGACCCCTTGCGGGGTAGGCAGGGGGGTGCGGGGTTCCAACAGATTCTTTACTTACTGGCTTCCTCCACTCTCATAGTTCGTTTCGGAAGGGTTTTCTATGATACAAGAATTATTATAAAGGGATTAATTTCATATAAACAAAGTTCTGGATCGGTAATTCCTCAACTCTCGTTATATAAAGAGACTACTATAAAAAAAAAAAAAAAAAAAAATCTATATATAGAAGACATAACAGATGGAGAATGCACTGATATCTGATAAGTAATGATTGATTATTATTACCCGGTAGTAATAAGTTATGGACAACAGGTGTGCTATAACAGGTGCTTTAAAGAATTTTGTTGGGATGGATCTACGCTATATAACATAACATGTTATAGAATTTGATTAAATAAATTTATTTTGAATAAGTTAGACAGACTGGTTGTAAGAAACAATATATGTTGTATTTGTGTTGTGTAGTAATGCAAACAACAGGAATGTGTTATACAAATGTACTCATGACATATTATGTTTTAGAGCTCACGCTTAAAAATGACATTCATGTGGTATACTTCAACTTTACCCTTATAGCTCTAAACAGCTGCATGTTTATATCGAGAACGAAGGACACAGTATAATAAGTGATCAAACGAACTTACCTGAAGTGAAGTTCGATCATTATTATGCGAAGTCCTTCGTTCGAAGATATAAGTACCCAACCCGCCCTGCCCGTTGGTAAAGTTGAAATGTACTACTTCTAAAAGGAATGGTCGCAGTGGTTATGTCCACAGATACCATAGAGGAGGCGTTGACGTTTCTAAAAAACTTAGCGGCTTGCCAAGCGAGTAGAGAGTGCTGCATGTTTATATCTTCGAACGAAGGACTTCGCATAATAATGATCGAACTTCACTTCAGGTAAGTTCGTTTGATCACTTATTATCACGCCAGATCCCTTGCGGGGTAGGCAGAGAGTACAGGGTTCCAACAGGCTCTTTCCTTACATACCTCTATGGCTTCCTCCACTCTTATAGTTCGTCTCATACACGCTTACGGAGACTCTTTGACTTGAAGTTACAATAGTATTATATTTTGCCGCAGACGTTCACTTCAAACCAGACTTAATAAAATTATCCTCATGAACATTTATAGTTATATTTCTATGGAACATTCAGAGGTCTTATCGCGAAAACTTTGATGTTAGCGTGACGCGAACGGGTAATCGTGCTGTCACGTGTATATTTATCGAGTAAATTTGTAGTATTACAAGAATGGCACATCGACTAGCTGGCATCACACATTACGTTAACGTATTTTTTTTGTTCTAGACCCTCTGTAGGTATTATTTAATGACGTTTTCGGCTTAATATTTTCTTTCAAATCGAACTGGGCTGGGCTTTAAGCGTCAATAAGTTTTTGAACAAATAGTCTCTAAAAATCAGTTGTGAAAAGCATTAAACAGATGATAGTACTTGTCTATACGAATAACTCTTACTTTGGTAGTCCTTACCAGAAGTAAAAGAAATAAGAAGTTCCATACAAATTGTTGATGCTTTTTTCATCATAATGTGGAATCATCGTAAAAGGCGTCAAAATTACAGTATTTTAAAAGAAATTTACTAAAATATTTCCTAGATTTATCACATACTCAAAAACACAAATAAACTAGGAACCATCTGGGGACAGGTGGTAACACGGTGGAGAACACTCTCCCAATCCGGTACATCATAAAACCGGAATAAACCCCCTGAAACTAGGATTTTCAATATCCTTTTTTTGGTGAGAGAAAACTTTTATTATCTCGTTAAAACTCTACGAACTATATGCCGGGGCTGTTCGTGTAATATCTTAGAAGTGGAGGCTGTAAAATTGTTGTATCGAGAGTCTTCTGGAGCTCCAGAACTATGACTAAACAATATACAGCATTATTAGATACATATATTTAGTACACCGTTGTTACTCTGTAATGCAATGAGAAAACGAGAGACCATTTAAAAAACAGACAGCACATTCAATGGGACGGGTTTGTCCAATGGTTAAGGTTAAGGGACAAATCTTTTTAAGACCCCAGAAATATTTTTCCTGATCTGATTGTTTGTGTTTCATCTTTGTAAACGCAACAACGATACAGGGCTAATTCTTAATGTGAGGCTACCTTTTAAAAAAATACAACTACAGCCGGCCGGGGACAGCTAGTGTGTAATATTCTAAAAACTCAATAGCACTATTTCATATCGCATGAATATTGCTTCAGATTTCTCAGTACCAAATCAAGGAACTAGCCGCCAAAAGAATTGGTACTTTCAGCCCCACTCAACGATTCTAGTAATAACTTTAAATTTGGAGTACAGTGTGGCCATTTTATGCCACAATTCAGCATTAACTCGGCCGGCAATGTTGCCAGCAAAGTCGTAGCGTGAATTTTCTACACACGTAGAGCGCAATGCGGTAATTGGTATAGAGCATGTTCTCACTGTAATACGGTTGTGTGAACTTAGAATAGAGAATAGGCAGGTTTTTTTACTTTTTTTTTATTAAAACGTAGCCCCACAATAGGATTTATTCCTGTATCGTGGATGCGTTTACAAACATGTAAATTTACATACACAAAAACTCAGACCGGAATAAATAATTGTAGATCACACAAAGATTTGTCCCGTGCGGAAATAGAACCCGCGACTATTAGACACAGTGGGCGGAGCGGCTTAAGCTCTTAACCTCTGCGCTAAATCGTTCGTCCTATATTGTCCCACTGCAAAGGTCTCCTCATAACCTTCCCAGTGGATCTATGAGTGTCCATCTCTGGTCAGTCTTTTTAGTATATATAAGTATACTAGCGACCCGCCCCTGCTTTGCACGGGTGAATTATACACATAAACCTTCCTCTTGAATCACTCCATCCATCGGTGAAAACCGTACAAAAATCTGTTCGGTAGTTATTGAGTTTATTGCATTCAGACAGACGCTTCGGGAGGATTTTGTTTTAGGTATAATATGTAGTGATTTAAAGAAATTAATAATTTGAAATACTTAAGAGTCTCTGTAACCGGCGAGCATGTACGAAACGAACTATGAGAGTGAACAAAGCCGAAGGGGTCTCTAAGGAAAGAATATACTGGTGCTGCTCCCAATCACGAGGTCCTGAGTGCGAATTCGAAGTGTAATTGTACTATTAAAAAAAACTTTCCATATTGGGACCGACGAAATCCCAGTAACTATACCTCGGCCACCCACGCTAAAGGAATAAAGGCGTGACGATGTTTTTTAGTACAGGTCCAATGCCCACTCTTAAATTCAAACTGAGGACATGATCGCCACCCGCACCACCACTAGATCAACGAACCAATCAAGTTAATTATTTAATGAAACCACTAATATAGTTCCAGAACTAAAATTAGACACATTTCCAAAACATAAACACAACACAATTCCCACCGACTTTACACGCATCCAACGGTATTCCGTTTGGAAATTTCAACCCGAAAATGTCCAAATGCATGTACCAAAATCCCGACACATTTACCGGTCGCAAATTCCGGTAAAATAATCCGGGTCGGGTAGAAAATGCCCACGAATACCCGCGGTAGGGTTGTCCCGGTATTTGATGAATGCTGAGCGCTCCACGCGTGGGCAAGGTTGGACTTACTAATTAGAAGTTTATGTTGCGGTATTTAGGTCTTTGCTGCCCCGTTGCGTTATGTAAAGCTAAGATTTAAAGGTTTTTGGGGCTATTATTCGGCGAAAAAGAGTTAAGTTTTACTAACTTAATTTGCCTGCCCTGCAAGAAATAGAGATAGAGATAGAGATAGAGATAGAGATAGAGATAGAGATAGAGATAGAGATAGAGATAGAGATAGAGATAGAGATAGAGATAGAGATAGAGATAGAGATAGAGATAGAGATAGAGATAGAGATAGAGATAGAGATAGAGATAGAGATAGAGATAGAGATAGAGATAGAGATAGAGATAGAGATAGAGATAGAGATAGAGATAGAGATAGAGATAGAGATAGAGATAGAGATAGAGATAGAGATAGAGATAGAGATAGAGATAGAGATAGAGATAGAGATAGAGATAGAGATAGAGATAGAGATAGAGATAGAGATAGAGATAGAGATAGAGATAGAGATAGAGATAGAGATAGAGATAGAGATAGAGATAGAGATAGAGATAGAGATAGAGATAGAGATAGAGATAGAGATAGAGATAGAGATAGAGATAGAGATAGAGATAGAGATAGAGATAGAGATAGAGATAGAGATAGAGATAGAGATAGAGATAGAGATAGAGATAGAGATAGAGATAGAGATAGAGATAGAGATAGAGATAGAGATAGAGATAGAGATAGAGATAGAGATAGAGATAGAGATAGAGATAGAGATAGAGATAGAGATAGAGATAGAGATAGAGATAGAGATAGAGATAGAGATAGAGATAGAGATAGAGATAGAGATAGAGATAGAGTAAAGGTACGGCCAAACCAACGCGTCTAGCCGCGGTCGCGGTGGCGTCCCCGGCGGCGATCACGGCATCGATCATTGCGTGCAAGACGCAGGACGCGTTGGTGTGAACATTTTCATACAACTATTACTGCAGGAGCTGACCGCCACCGTGCACGCCACCGCGGCCGCGGCGGAACGTGTTGGCTTGGGAAGCATTTTTGGAATAAAACGTAGTCCAACACTTGGAATTATTCATGTATCGTGGGTACGTTTAGGAACCGGAAATTCATACACACAAACACAAAGACCCAGATTGAAAAAAATATATTTGAGTGTCACACAAAGATTTATCCCGTGCGGGGATGTGTATAAATCAAACCTAAAGACTACTCGATTTAGTTGACGAAGCGGCTTAAGATTTTCACTAGACTAAGCAAATGTTATATTTTAATATCATATCATAGTTTTTCTAACGAAAACTTCCCAGTATAGGTCCAGGGTCTGAAATTTTGGCCGGTATATGGCAATAGGTTCGCCCCCTATTACACGGGACCTAACATCGTCGGCGAAAAGTGGGTGTTCTCAGTACACCTCTGTCACCCCCGCTTGGGGAATAAAGGCGTGACGGTGTGTGTTTACAATGTCGTCTTCAAATCTCCTCTTTATACTCCCAAATTGTTCTCTCATCACCTTAGCAACAGTCTTCATCTCGTCAACGTATTCCTTATTCAAACCATATTCAAACATTATTTTACAAATTCAGTCAATACAAATTCATTCAGTCATCAGCAATCCTAGGACCTTTACCGCTATAACTAAACGCGGCGTGTTACGATATCTTTGTGGAATAATGGTGTAACGTTTATCTGTAGAACTCTGGATTACCATTCAATGATAATTTCATGAAATCATTGCTGTTGTGTCCCGTTACGTGTCTAAGCCCAGAGAAGACACCGATATGTTGTGTGCTAAGACTTACAAACCAAGTTAAATAAAACCTTGTAATATAAACATACATTACACACGTTTACCCCACATAAATAAAGTACCGACCGCACATAACTTAGTTCTAAAGTTGAACTTAAGCCATAACACTTGGGCTACAACTTTGTAGAGCGTTAATTGCAAGACCGTTGACCTCAAAAGCTTCTAATGTAGAGACTTTGACTAGAATTATAAATGTTTTTATGATACTTCATAATTCAGCTTTTCAAGGGTAAGGTAAGAGTCTCCTTAACCAATGAGCGTATGTGACACGAACTGTGACAGTGGAGGAAGCCAGAAATACTCAAACTCACACTCAACTACTCCTGCCTACCCCGCAAGTAATCTGGCGTTATGATATAGATAGATAGAGAAAAGTCGACTTGTCTGGTCTGAAGGAGTCAAAGGTACGTACGTACTACGTAACTGAGATTTGAACTGGATTATGATAGAGTGAAACTAAAGGACAGAGACTGCTATCGTATTTTAGTCTACCCTATGTGGTATTAAGTATTAAAATTATGAATCTGTACTATAAAGTCTTTGGTTGCAGGGGTTGTACCTATATAATATGTCGTATTCTATTATTTGAAGATCACAATTAATGGAATGTCAAGAAGTTATTTTCATTTTAATTACCTTTTAATCTTGTTTCTCTCTATGCCTTTTATAATTGCTTGATGACTGATAGTCGATGTAAGATGGCGGACGGCGCTGCGTTGTTATTTCATTGGCAACGGGGCGAGCAGTCAGACGTATCGCGGAGCAGCTAACCAACTATTGTGCGCATCCTCGAATATCAAGGAAGATCAGAGTACCAGACGATGCCCAAGTGTTATTTCAATATTTTCTTCATGTTCGGATGATCACCATGCAGAGATTATAAAAGCTTTCACCCTTACCAGCATTAAAACTATCACAACACCTAATCGCTGTCATATACATATATACAGGATCATTCTTTCAAGCAGAAAATTTAACTAAACTAGCGAATAGCCAATCGGATTTTTTTACCCCGTATTAAGGCTCTTTCTCTTAAAAATAATTTCTTGGTACTTATATACAATATAAAGAACTCCTGTGCACTATTTCAAACTAAACCCACTAGTCAATGCCCAAAGACGCCTTGAAATAATTCTGCGTAAATCGGACGAACAATTACAACTAAGAAGTTTAAAAGTACCTCAAAATCACAATTATCTCTGGGTGGTAAGCATCTCAGTCCTTCCCTTGACTATAGCTACTGTAAAGTACATATCGAAAACTTAAAGATAAATCGCGATATGGTATCATGCCACGGAACAAAGATGATCTTATTGTTCATCCTACTCGTCTCCACATAATTAGTAATTCTTTTATGGGGCAATGTATACGCGTCTACAATAAATTACCTATAGATATCCGAAACATGCCTATCAATAAGTTTAAATAGGCAAAACCAGACTCTGTAAGTAAATGGGTATTACAAAATTTTGGATTATCTCGACGATAAAACAGATTGGGTTTGAGCCACTCCCTAATCAGCAACATTAATCAATGATGTATAATATAATTTTGAAAAAGAGAAAATAATGGTTATCAGAAAGGCCAAACAAATGAAATTAAAAGACTAGCCCGAGTCAGTCAGCTCCTCCCGTCAGTCAGACCGCATTCCGATCCGGTGGTAGATGTAATTTTGACGTTTGTGAATGCTATTGTATTGACCTATACAAATAAATGATTTATTACTTTGACTTCGACTTTGATAAAATCCAAAAGAATAGTTTCATTACATGAACATTATGCGATTTAAATACAGACTTAAAAAAATCTTTCAACCCTGTTTTAGCGTCCGCAATTAGAGGAGCGCACGGTCCATCGCATTGTCTATACATAGACATCGCCTGAATCCTGTCGTTAATAGTGTTAACTGTTGTTCTGTCTATTTGTTCGGGGTTGATAGCTTCATTTGCGGATTAAACGTTTCAAATAATTTGGAGGTACAAACGAAATATCAAACGTACGAGTAATATAATGGTAACTACAAGAAGACCGAATAAAACTTTGTTCAACCAAGGATTTGAAGTACGGACCTAATTAAGATTAATGAAGTAGCTTAACTGTTCCACTGTTGAGCAAAGGCCTTCTCCCACAAACCGAGGTGACAGGTCACGGAGGATGGGCACAGAAACGCTTAAAAATTCAAATACAATAAATACTCACCATAATAAAATAAAAAATAAACACAGTCACGCCTATATTCCCGCAAGCGGGGGTGGCAGAGGTGTACTTTACACCCGCTTTTCGGCTTTTCGCCGACGATGTTAGGTCCCATGTAATAGGTGGCGAGCCTATTGCCATATACCGGGCATAAGACTCCGGACTCATACTGGGAAGTTTTCGTTAAAAAAACTACATTTATCCGACCTAGGATTCGAACCCAGGACCTCGTGATCACAAAGCAATGCGCTTGGCCACTAGATCAACGAGGCAGTCAAGACAGTCACCATCTGTTTTTGTATTTGTGTATGTAAATTTTCATGTTTGCAAACACACCCACGACAGGAATAAATCTCAGACTGACCGATTAGAACGCCTCTCGCAACTAACACCGCAGTACCACAGCCAGATGTCGTGAAGATATTTAGTCGTAATTCCACAGTATCTCTAATAAAGTAGAATCACAATGTACTGTGTGTTGGCAATATAATGGTGGAAGCAATTCATCTCTGCCGCGCAGAGCAATGCGCTGCGTTTGTCTCATGTCGCGGGCTTATTACATTCGTCCTGTTTACTGAAAACACTTCCTATTACTAATAAGTACAGAACAACTATTTCAGGCTATATTCAGTCACATTTTACAAGCTTTTATTTAACTCGTAATGTTCATATGTCTGTCTATCTGTCTTTCCGGTTCAAATCTAGTGGTCCATTTTCAAGCACTTGCGAGCATCCGATTGAACTGAAATTTGGCATACGTGTGTAACTTCAGTGCCAATGCAATAATATGGTACCATGGAGCTTGTCTGATGATGAAGTCGGAAGGTGGCTACAAGAGCATGTAAACTATACAACGTAACCTCCTCGGGTTTAGGTTAATTAGATTGGTATTGACAAGTACTATACAACCAGATAGTGTTCAGTGTCTGATGGTGAAGTGGAAAGGTGGCCAATGGAACTACCCACCCACTCAATATAACCCCCCCGGGTTTGGGCTCGTTGGATTTGTCTTGATGAGTACTTTAAGCCCGGACGGTGTCCAGTGCCTGATGATGGAGCCGTAAGGTAGGAACTCCTCAACGAAGCAAAATATCTTCGTTGTGCTTTGCTATAAAATCTTATTTTTAAAACGGTATTTTTAAATTAAAATAATTTCTATCTTAAACAGAGTAAAATATATTCCACTACTCGAGGGCCATGCGGCCTATTGGAAGATTTCTGCACGTTGGTCTAGTAGTGCATAACGAGTAGCCAACCCTTCTTGGGTTCAAATCTTAGTTTGGATTAAGTGTGGTTTATCGATCAAAAAATCCTCAATAACAGTCTTTAATTTTACACGGTATACTGAAATTGTTACATTGGGACCTCACATCGTTGGCGAAAAGTGGGCGTACGTACACAGTACACCTCTGCCAGGTAGGCGTGATTTTTCTATCTACTACAATCAATCCAGATCCCTTGCAGGATAGGCAGAGAGTACAGAGTTCCAACAGGCTTCTTCCTTACAGACCGCTCCAGCTTCCTTCATCTTTATTCCGACTTAATAATTTTAAATAGTGCCACTTCTTTCAAACGTAAAAAGTTCTATTGATGTAAAATGGTTATTACTAATCATCTTTTTTGCGTGAAAGAGTTTACGCAAAAGAGATGATTAGTTTCTCTCACATGACAACTTCTCAGGTTTATTAAACGAGGTTCAGTTATACTGATGTTAATCTGTGATTTTTAATCAAAATAATGTCACTTCTTTTAACATTCAATAATAGGTTGCCCAACAAATCCTTGAAACAAAACAAATAAAATAGTTAAGAAAATAATAAATACACTTATAGTCACCCAAGGATCTTTTGGACCGCGGCCAAAATCTACAACTACAAGAACTAACGCTGTCATCCAATGAAATGTCACTACATAACACTCGCAGAGTTGCCGTTTGCTTTTAAATTCACACAAGTTCCCTTTTTAATTAATACCCGTGCGGACCCACCTGTTGAAATATCTCGTTGGAAGTAGAAAAAAAAGTTTAATTGTAACCCTAATTTCACACCAACGCCCGCCCCCATGACAATGTCATCCATGGGCCAAAAGATCCTTGTGGTACGGATATTTGACAAAGCATAAAAGGCAAATTACATAAAGCAATACCTTAAGTTATTTGGACAGAAAATTTGTAATTTAATGTCTAAGTCTTTCTCTCACAGCTGTGCCAAACTTGCATCTAAATATCCTTAATGCTTGGTGCCGTTTCAACTAGATTTTTCTTATTTCGAAGTATGTCTGTAAGTCAGCCAGACTACAAGAGAAAGCCAGAGTGAAGGACGACTTGGTGTGGTGACAGTGGTAACAAGCTTAAGCCGCTTCGCCTACTGGATCAAGTGGTCACGGGTTCGATTCCCACACGGGACAAATCTTTGTGTTACCCATAAATATTTGTTTCGATCTGGGTGTTTATATATGTGAATTTAATATTTGTTAACGCACGCACGACATAGGAACTATTCCTAGTGTGAAGCTACGTTTTTTTAAATGAATAAATAAGATCGATAAGGAACAATCCCGTTGGAACTTTATACTCTCTATAAACCTCGCAAGGAATCTGGCATGATGATATAGTCAGAAAGATAGAGCTTTCTTTATTATTAACTAGCTGTTTCCCGCTGCTTGGCATGCATTCATTTTGTAATTTGACATAGATAGGTAGGACTTTTTGGAATAATAATTTTCCAAGACTTAAGGTCACCTCCATATTAAGTTTCTTTTCAATCCGTTCAGCATTGTTAATATGGATAAATAAAAACAACTATCCTCTGAAATCTTGCATTTCCCAAGGTAAAAAGTATTCAACAGTCTCTGAGAAATCCTACATTTTCCAATGACAGTGCATTATTATATATTAACACGAACAATTTTTTTTTATTGTGCGTGTATATGCATAAAATATCTTCTTTATTTCAAAATCACAAATCCCAAATCAATATTCCCGTTTGCTGTGTGGGCTCGTACCTGCGACTATTTGACAAAGTAAGTGAGGGGTCTACGTTTTACCGCTTAAACCAAGTCGTCTTTGTGTTCCAAAAGTATTTATATAGTCGACTTAAATATAAGTAAATTTTCGCTGAAGAACAATTTCAGCAGGTCCCCAGGCTTCCAGTCGCCGATGAAGAGAAAGAGGGAAATCGATGGATTGCCAGGTTTTTCTTTCCACAAAATAAGATTAATATCTTTGGATCTTCATGCAGGCTGGTTAAAACCCAGCAAATGCATATAATGCAGGATAATATCGGCATGACCTAGTGTGAAAACAAAGTCACATATTTCATATTATTATTTCACGACTTACGATACTTTAATACTATCTACCAATCTATATCACCACGTCAGATCCCTTGCGGAGTAGGCAGAGTGTACAGAGTTCCAACAGGTTAGGTAGGTAGTCCGTCTTATATACGCTCGCCGGTTACGGAGACTCTTGACTTGCCCTTCTACACGTTCTATTTGGTTATGGTAAGATAGTCTAGGTCTTCCAAAATATCAACGTTCTTCCACTTGCTCATTTTATATCCCTGGGTTTCTTTCATATTAAGTTTCTTTACAATCCGTTAAGCCATTTTAGTATAAAGAAATAATAGATATCCCGCAGAAGTCATGCTATTGTATATTTTGCGATGTTATATATTTTTCGTAATAAAAAGTGTTTTGTTTTATTTTACAGTGTAAGACACCTTCATATAAAGTTTCAATTAAATTAATTTAGTTTTTTTTTGTTTCTTTTTTTTGCCTTTTTTTTGGCGGGAAGTCGAAGAGTGATGTTGTCAATTTGTTTTAATTTCCAAAACTTGTGTTATTTCTACTAATAATGTGTAATGTTGGTGGAATATTAACCATGATGTGTTCTTATATGCACATATACGTGCACGTGCACACGTGTGAAGGTAATTGTAACAAAGTGATAAAGCGTGCCTTTTCGACTTCCCTCAAAACGGCCGTCGCAATTGGTATTGAAAGTGTCCACCGCTTTACTATCCAGGGTGGGGTACTTCATTAATTTCATTATCATCGTTATCATCAAGTTCATCGGGGAGTCGAATTAACTTAAACAAACACGATTATATATCTCACTGGACACTGGCAAAATACACTTAAAATTAGTGTGAAGCCATAACTTGAAGAAGAAATTCATTTAGCCAGCTATGTCGTAAGAACCGTGATTTTTTACGCGATAAAAAGTATCTCGAACATTCTTTCAAGACCTAAAACATGTAGAAAGTGTTAGTAAGATCCATTCTGCCATATTAGTATGTAGAAATAACGGCTATCCCGGAAGAACCGTGTGTGAATATATTGTATGTTTTGTCAATTTCCACCAGACTTATTTCTGTATCAACTATCTCTATCACCGAGTTCAGTCTTAGCCCCACTTAGCCCGCACAGGTGGTCTTTGTATAATATAAACTAAAGTATAGCGCGATCTTATTCAACACACACCACTAACGTCGTCTCAAAAAGTGTTAGTCTTGTTGGTCTTCTCGTAAGATATTAATCGTCGTTAAAGTTTCATATTGACTGCGCTAGCAGTGGTTAAGAGCTTAAGCCGCTCTGCCCACTGCGTCTAATAGTCGCGGGTTCGAGTCCCGCACGGGACAAATCTTTGTGTGATCCACAATTATTTGTTCCGGTCTGGGTATTTGTGTATGTGAATTTTCATGTTTTTAAACGCACCCACGACACAGGAATAAATCCTAGTGTGGGGCTACGTTTAAAAATTAAAAAAAATATAAAAAAAAAAGTTATCGTGCCCATTCATCGTTGGAGTTCTTTCCGGAAGAAACAATCCTAAATGCACCGTCAGTTTATGCACAAAATCATGTTTGAGTGTTTAAATCAAACGTGTATGAACAATTTCCAGTGAGTGCTTTTAACTACTGTATAGTTTTTCGTGAGGAGACGAACCTGAGTCCAATATCAATTCATGGAGAAATTCATGTGTAGGCAAAATCACATAGTTTACGTCGTAACATTGCAGTTTGGGACAAACAGTAATAAAGTTTTGTAGTAGCCGAAGTTGTTTTGGAACAATGAATGATTTATCAAAATCGACTTTTTTTTTCTTTTCTCAGAAACTGTTACATTTCTCGAAAATAAATATCATTGACATTTCATTGAAATTCATCAAACAGGTATGGAGTGAAATGTTTTTTTAGAAATTCAATGTCTTGCTTATATTTGTACTTTCTGAAAAAACTATTCAATATGCCATCCAACATTTTAAGATATCCGCGTACAAAGTTTCATCAAAATCCGCCTGGTAGTTTTTGCGTTATGATGGTTTATACCCTTGGACAGATATACAGATAGACAAACAGACACGAAAGCCAAAATATGTAGAATTGGGTTCTCCATCAATAGAATGATATTCGTGGGTTGTTATTTCCAAAAAATATACACAGACATGACTTCCTTAGAGTTTTATTATATGTAGTATGTAGAGATATAGATGCTTTACTTATCCCTACAAACTGTTTGATTTCCCAATAACGTAAATATTAACTATGTTGGGTTTCATATGAAATATATCCATGCTAAGTTTCACTGACGTCTGAAAAGTAGTTTTGGATCAATGAATGATATATCAAAATCGACTTTTATCTATTTCCTCAAAAACTGTGAAGTTTTTCGAAAATATAACTGCACAGAGTTGTGACCTTTTGTACAGGTTACAATTACACAAAATTTCATTGCAATCCATCAAACAGGTTTGGAGTAAAGTGTCTTTTTAGAAATACAATATTTCGCTTATTTTCGTCTTATCTGGAAAATTTATTTGATTTTCCGAGATAAATACTATACAACATGTTAGCCAACATTTGAAGGTATCCGCATGGTAAGTTTTATCAAAATCCGCCCAGTAGTTTTTGCGTGATGACGGTTTATACCCTCCGACAGACCAACAGACAAACAGACACGAAAGCCAAAAATTTTAGAATTGGCTTCTACGTCGATATAAGGATACCCCTGGGTTGTTATTTCCTAAAAATATTCCATGTACAGATGCGACTTCCTTACAGTTTTATTATATGTATATAGATGTAAGACACCTTCATATCAAGTTTCAATTGAATTCGTTTAGCCATTTTAATATTAAGAACTAACAGGGTGACTAACTATTCTGGGAGAACCGTGTAGTGAATATATTATATACTTTGTCAACTTCCACCAGACTTATTTCTCTATCAACCAACTCTATCACCGGGCTCAGTCTTAGCCCCGCTTAGCCCGCACAGGTGGTCTTTGTAAAATATAAACTAAACTATAGCGCGATCCTATTCAATATACAACACTAACGCCGTTCATAAAAAACGTATACAATATCTTCCTTTTCAAGAAGGATTATCAGTTTATCTATTTATTATTTTTAAATTATCGGTAAAATATTTCTGATTTAAATCTTCTCTACCTACCCTGCCAAAGATTATAATCTAGCGTAATAGTATCTAACGGTACATTGCCAGCTAAGTATGTAGCAAAGTGATGTCAGTACATTTTGTGTTAGTCTTCTCGTACGATATTCATCGTCATTACAGTTTCGTATCGGACCCATTCATCGTTAGAGTTCTCTTCAGAAGAAACAATCCTGAATGGCTTTGAATTGACTTTTAAATTGTGGGTTGTTATTTCCTAAAAATATTCCATGTACAGACATGATTTGCTTACAGTTTATTATACGTAGTATGTAAAGATATAGATGCTTTACTTTTCCATACAAACCGTTTGATTTCCTGAAAACCTAAATATTAACTATATTATCTGTCATATGAAATATCTCCGTACTAAGTTTCACTGACTTCTAAAAAGTAGTTTTGGAACAATGAATGATTTATCAAAACCGACTTTTGTGTACTTTCTTGGAAACTGTTAAATTTTTCGAAAATATAAGTATACAGAGTTGTGATCTTTTGTACAGGCTTTGCTGTTTTGCTTATTTTCGTCTTTTCTGGAGAAACCTTTTAATTTTCCGGAATAAATACTATACAACATGTTAGCCAACATTATAAGGTATTCGCATGCAAAGTTTCATCAAAATCCGCTTGGTAGTTTTTGCGTGATGTTGGTTCATACCCTCCGACAGACAGACAGACAGACAAACAGACACGAAAGCCAAAAATTTGCAGTATCAACTTCTACATCGGTAGTATGATGTATGAAATAACAAGCCAGGGGGGTTTGTTATTTCCTAATAATATTCCATGTACAGACACGACTTCCTTACAGTTTTATTATATGTATAGACATAGTCCGCAGGACCTACAGTATGTTTTATAATTTTGGCAGGTGTTTTGTTGTGTAATGTAATTCTATACATTGCGTGGGCTACAACTGGAACTAAGAATTTCTGTTACCATGTTGAATAGAAAACAAGCTAAAGCCAGCTTATTGAAAATATAAATAACGTCTGATCCCTTTTGTCTGAGAATTTCTAAGCCTTCTTTGAACTTTCATAGTAAAAGGTATTGAAATACTTATAAATATGCTTGAAATACTTATTAATTTAGGAATATTTATTGACTTTGTAGAGCTCTTTAACAAGGATTATATGCTATGATATACTATTAAGGAAATAACCTGTTGTAACTTTGTACTCTCTGCCTACCCTGCAAGGGATCTGGCGTGATGTTATAGATAGATAGATAGACAGACTTTCTTCTGTCTCGCAACCATGGTGACTATGAAACAAATTTTCAATGCTGTTTTTAATTTAGTCTATTCGAATATTTTTAATTTAAGAATTAGCATAAGAGAAGTCTATAGGGAAAAGCTGTTTAAGCTTCTTACCCTTTGCCGAACCCGCAGAGTATTCGGCGCGTGATACATAGTCAGTGAAAGCTACAGTTTACAACATGGCACAATTTCAATGCGAATCTTACGATTCACCTACATTCCTTTGGTCATAATTTGGTTTTGGAGGTCAACGGCTGGGAGGAGGCTGGGAGGAAAAGACCTAGATGATCTGATCATGACCAAATAGATCTGAGATAAGTAATCTGTGTAAATAAAATTATTTGTAACCAACAAGAGTATAGAAGACGAACTATGAGACTGGAGGAAGCAAGAGGAAAGAGCAAATTCACTGGAACCCTGTACTCTCCTCCTACCTTGCACGAAATCTGGCGTGATGACATCGATAGATAGGCATGAGTAAATTTGCTTAAATTTGCCTTGAGAGTTACTGGGACGCGCACACTTATTTTGCCTTATAATATTCCCAGTGTTATTTCATTATCACTCATCTTTACTATTAGACTGTCACAGTACCTATTGCTATCAGTCAAACTCTCACAAAATGATCCTAATAAGACCGAGGCATTGAAAATAGGACACTTTTAGATTTTACATGACTCTTTTCTTAAAGTACTTCCACAAGTTACGCATGCTTCCAACAAAATGAACACCCGAACTAAAGCGGCTCGAAATAATCTGGAAGGAGGCAGGGCTGCGAAGGTTCGCCGCCAGAGATTGACAAATGATGCGGGCATACGCTCCCGTTACTGCCAACCTTCGACACACGTATATGTTTGTAAGTTAGGGATGTCACTACAGATTATACTGTTTTAATATTATTTGGTCCAGGCAAAGAAAGGAAATAGCTTCTTCACATATTTCACTTTTTCACAGCGTTGAAAGACAGCACCACTGACGTAACAATCACAAAAAGTCATTATATGAGCAAGAAAAAGGGAATTACACAATTTTGGCACTTCAAGGATCATTGTCTAGAAAAAAATTGGCAAGTAACTTTCATTTTCATCGTATCGTGTACCTTTTTTTACCTAGGAAAAATCCTGCATAGGACTTTTGCGAGTCTTAGGGGAAGCTCGCGGGGCGTGTCGGATACCTCTCTAAAAACCGGCATCAGCAGTTTGGAGGGGCTCTGGAATCTCCGTATAGAGCGCACTCCGTATAGACTGTATAACTGTATCTATATCATTAGGCCAGATCTCTTGCAGGGTAAGCAGAGAGACTGGATAACTTTATCCTTCTCCTTCTATCATGCTCAACACATAAACCATAAGGACTCGAATCAAGATCTAAGGTTTTTATTGACAAATGCGTACACTCCCGTTACTGTCAACCCTCGACACACGTACATATGTTTGTGAGTTAGGGATGCCACTACAGTTTATTCTATTTTAATCTTATACAGCTTAATTTCTGGGAAATGACGACAAAACAGGATCTTAACGAATAAGGCTGCCCACCAACGTCTTACATCGGTGAATGATTATTGTCGGCAATAAATAAAACCTATAGATTGCACTATTCAAACGCATAAGTACGTCCAACAAAGTCGATGGGTGATTAAAATTGGCGGAAAATTCGGCCACATTGTTGGATCTCCAAAAGTCTGACGTGGGCGGGCAGACGTATTGTATTTCTCCAGCCAATTAGTGATCAGTTTGACAGTTATATGATAGTCCATTTTATCAGAAAACTTTTGTACAATGTTTTATTGATTTTGTGACAAATAATACTGTTAGTAATCACAAGCCCAAATTCTAGGTTGGACAAAGTCATATTGAGGTTTTTCTATTAAAAATACCATAGTAGAGACTGGTGTTTGAAATTGTGTTCGGTACATGCTCACACCGTGTTTTACTGGAACATTTCAATGTCGGCAAAATGAGAGCGTATACAGAACATCTCTGCCGTGAGCATACATCATGCGGACGAACAATTTCGCACAGTGGTTAAGAGGTTAAGCCGCCCTGCCCACTGGGTCAAATAGTCGCGGGTTCGATTCCCGCAAGGGACAAATCTTTTGTGACCCACAATTATTTATCCCGGTCTGGGTACTTGTGTATATAAATTTCATGTTTGTAAACGCACCTACGACACAGGAATAAATCCTAGTGTGGGGCTACGTTTCTTTTTCTTTTTTTTAAATCATTCTATTATATTCTATATCATCACGTCAGATCCCTTGCGGGGTAGGCAGAGAGCTCCAACAGGTTCTTTCCTTACAAACCTCTCTGGCTTCCTCCCTCTCATTTTAAAATCATGCATGCATCTTATAGGCGTAACGGATTTTTTATTACTATTATATAGTAACTAATTTAAGTCTAAGTCCATTAAATTTAGTAATTATCGGTGGCAGCCCTAAAGGTCCAAATTCCCGATACTAATGTCCGAGCAAATAGAATTTGCGCTCGACGGAATAGATTCTGGCCGGAACAGATAAATTCACGATTGCAATTAGACAAAATGGCTTTCACCGAGTTTGATATCTACTGTTTAATATTCATGCGGCAACGAAAATGAAAATAAGACGTTACCGTGAAGCTAGTGAGTTAGCGTGCTGTCACGCATTACTCGCTAGCGTTACGTTTAAATGTTCACTAACGTGGAGCCGTAGGTAGTCTTATATAATAAAAATAATAATATCAACGTAGTCCTACAGCTAAGCAAAGCCTTCTCCCACAAATCGAAGTGAGAGAGATTAGGTCACATACCACGCGGACTGAGTACGATTTGATGGAGGCACGTTTGTGGCCCATACGCTGTTCTAATTATCTAGCCGCCTATAAGGCTTCTAACTTGGCTAAATATCACAAAGTGGTAACCAGGACTAACGGCATAACGTGCCTTCCGAAGCACGGAGGCGCTTGAACATGAGAAACACAAACGGTCAATAATCTCAGACCGACCGTGCCAACAGAACACCTCAGTTGCACAGCGTTACGAGCCCCTTAAGTTAAACTATAGTATTAGTATAATACTAGACTTTAACTAAAAGCAGTAACTTAAGCAGTGATAGCCTAGTGGTTAGACCGTTGGACTGCAAAGTCAGAGGTCTGGGGTTCAACCCCAGGCACGCACCTCTGTCTTTCCGAAAGCATGTGCGTATTAAAAGTTAACTATCACTCGCTTTAACGGTGAAGGAAAACATCGTGAGGAAACCTGCATGCCTAAGAGTTTCTCGAAGGTGTGTGAAGTTCGACAACTCGCATTGGGCCTGCGTGGTGGACTATGGCCGATTCAGTTTGAGAGGAGGCCCGTGCCCAACGGTTGGACAGTTTCTTAACAGGGCTAATATTATTATTTTATTATAATACGGAACTAACTATCTATGTCATCATGATAGATCCGTTGTTGAGTAGGCAGAAAGTTTTAACAGGTTCTGTTCTCACATTTCTCTTGCATCAATAGTCCAAAACTAAACATACTCCACTATGAGCGTGTTTATTAAGCGTTATTAACATCGGTGCACAATAGGGCAGCCGAGAGGCTTAATTTTCTAAGCCGTATTTATGTTAGAACCTTTTCTTGGGCTTAATAACTCGGCCCCCTGGGGATGTTGGCATGAGTGATGACCGGGTGTGTCGACTAGGGAAATGCGAAGGGTAAGTTCTCTTAACATTGTAAGGGAAAATAGTTGTATACCTCTAAAAAACAACATTACCCCTATATTCCCAAGCTAGGATGGCTAAGGTGTTCCATGTATCACCTAATTTTCGCCGATGATATTAGGACTCAATGTAATAGAGGGCTAAATAATTGTCATTAAACTAGGCACAATGCTAAACTTCAGACTGATACTGGAAATTTTCCTATCCAATACTTACACTTTCAGGTCAGCCGGTCTGAACGTAGGCCTCCCTATCGCTCTTCAGTGTAGCCACACTGGAAAGCGATTGGGGAGGCCTATTTTGCAGCAGTGGACAAGTAGAGGCTGAGATGATGAGGATGACCTAGGATTCAGACCAAGGGCCTCGTGATCGTTACGCGCATTATTCGCAACTTGAAAGCAGAAAATGATAATAAAAACGCGCATGCCTTTTGAAGGTCCTACCTTTTATACCATAAAAATGCAATAGTGAGAGCCTGCAATGGAGTGCAATTAAACACGTCCAGTAGTGGAGTTTTATAGACCGATGATGATGATCTGAGGAACTGAGGGGCAAGTCAAAAGTCTCCGTGACCGACGAGCATATATGAGACGAACTATGAGAGTGGAGGAAGCCAGAGAGATCTGTGAGGAAAGAACCTGTTGGAACTCTGTACACTCTGTCCCCGCAAGGAATTTAGTGTAATCATAGATAGATAGATGATGACGATCCTGAGTTTTAACCCGGATTCGTGTAATAACAAGATCTAAAGATCACTATTACTGCTCCCATCTTTCAATAACTGAATCCTAAAGTTTACCAGATTCAAACATCACACAGTTCCAATGAACACACAAACCACACCAAACATTTTCATTGACTCTGCATTACTATTTGTTGGGTCCAAATATACCTTTTACACCGTGCACGGCTTCTATTTACTCGGAAATGTAATATGCAGGCAAATTAATTTAAGCGTGTTGTCGTGTTGCATGCATTCCCGTAACCAGTTAATATGTGAATATAATCGTATAAAGGTATACGCTTTGACTGTGGTGGTTTGGGTGTTAAAGGTAATTGAAATACTCAGGTTCCTGCAGCAGCCGTAATAATAGGTAAAGAAAGCAATAGATTTAGCAAAGTAAAATTGACAGGCCCCCTACAAGATGGACCGATGACCTGGAGAAGGTCGCTGGTAGAATGTGGATATGTACAGTATAGAACCGGTCGTAGTGGCGGTTTTAAGGGTAGGCTTTTGTTAGACAATGGACGTTTTTCGGCTGAAGATAAATTTAGACAATTTTAAATATGAGTTACTAGTTTCTGCCCACAACGACTTTAGACAGGAACCAGGTAATAAACTATGTGTGTGGAAAATTTTATCCAAATCTGTTGAACCGTTTCTATGTGATTGAGTAACAAACATCTAAATATACAAAGTTTCACATTTATTATATTGTAATAACAGGATACGGGAAATTCGTTGAGTTACTGTGTATGACGTACTATAGAAGTTATTTCAAACGAAACATGGCGCTTGATGACCGCGGGGCACGCGTGAGATGAGCAAAAGCGTTGGTATTTTCATAGATAGATAAATAAACTCTTTATTGTGCACCAATAATGTAACAAATAGTAATTGGACATAAACAACATCACAAGTAACACAATGGGCGGCCTTATGAGCGATCTCTTCCAGGCAACCTTAGGATGGAGAACTTTCAAATACATTCCTAATGTACGGGAGATAAAACGCCGCCCTGCGGTACGCCAGCTGTCGTGTAACACCAGGCAGAGAAAGTCTCTTCCGAGCGAACACGCTGCCGACGGCCAAGCAGATAGCTGCGAAACCAATCGACCACTGATGGAGATGGAGATTAAAAGAGTGAAGTAAAGGAGTATGTCGAAGTTAGTTTATATATTTCCCTTATCACACTAATCAACTTATGGCACTAGGACCTTTATTCGCAGGGGAAAATCTTCAGAAGATTCTTAGACCTCTGCAAGAAGGAGTGAATAAGGATCAGAATATTTTCTGTTCATGTAAATCATTATTATTATATGAATATGTATGAATCGTCAAAAAAGTACATAGAATCTACCACCACTTCAAAATGTCGTTCCTGTTTGAAGAAGGGCAAGAAATTGCACGGTTACTTTCTCAAAATAATCTATCTATCTATATCATCACGCCAGTTCCCTTGTGGATTAATCTCTTGTGTTTTAAAATAATATTTTTGCAATTTTTTTCATGTACAATTTGTTGTAAGGCATGGAATCAATCAATACAGTATATAGGACTAACGTGATCGCCAAAATGTGGGTGTACACGCATCTCTACCACTCCCGTTTGGTAAAAACAGACGTGTTGATATTTTTCCTAAATTAAGAGACAAGCTGTTGACTGCCTCGTTAGTCTAGTGGCAAGGCAAGCTTCGCTTTGTGATCTTGAGGTCCTGGGTTTAAATCCTAGATCGGACAAATATAGCTTTTCTAACGAAAAATTCCCAATATGAGTCCGGAGCCTCGAATTGTGCCCGGTATATGGCAATAGGCTCGCTCCCGCCCCGTGGGTGTACTCAGTACACCTCTGCCACCCCCGCTTGGGAACACAATACTGCCTCATGGGTCTAGTAGCGAATAATGCGCCTAGCAATCACGAGGTCCAGGGTTCAAACCCTAAAATGTAATTTCAATCACGGTTTTACGCAGTACCCTTTTGCCACCCCCACTTGTGAAAAATAGACGTCTCGATATCTTCCCTAAATTAAGAGATAACATTAACGCCAAACAAAACGTCCTACCGCCCTATTAATCTCAAATCACTTTTCAGCTATGCAAAGGATTTACTGAAATCCTAATCTACACGTCCCTTTCGCCCTCACTTCCTCGTGCCCCTAACGGTGCCCCTAAGCTGTACCTGCCCCTTTCAATGGCTTTCTTTATCTCCGTACCCGGTTTTATGGCGCCCCATTCCCGTTTAATAACTCATTGATCCCGGTTGAGTTATGAGAGACGGTTTATGGCTTCCAGAATATTCCATTATGTACGGCAGGTATAGAATTAATTGTTTATTGTGTTTGCTAAATTGATTGTTTTTTGAATGGTGTGCAGTAGTTTTATTAGTTTGACGATAATTGTTTTGTAAGTGTTAGAAGATTTGAGGTGATAGAAGTTTGATTGCTGAGATTTATACAAGGTGTAACATATTTAACCCAAGACCTTCGACGTCGTTATTAGATTATTGCCTTACAAATTCAATATGACACTCAGATTTCGAAATTTAAGGAGTTTTCTACCATATTTTAAGCTCTTTGGTATCCAAATTAACCACGAAATCTGTACTTTTTCGTGGGTATTGGAGTATTAGTAATACATTTAAAATAGCCGCATTGGTTAATGTGAAATTTTGTTTAAACAGCGAACTGAATGAGTAACAGCAATTTTTGATATTATAAAAAAAAACTATTCCCTTCATATTGTACACTCATTTCTAACCTTATTTTAATGTTTTGCCTCTCTGTCACTCAAAGCTTTGCTGTCAGAAAACTGAATTTTAAGTTAAGCTCGCCTTTGTACATTTTATTTTATTATTGTATTTATTTTGTAACATTTTCTGTGGGTACAATAAAGAATTAAGAATGAAGAAAAATAATTGGGATCGGTTCAGTTGCCGATTTAGAACAAACTACTTTTAGCTCTTGCGTTATTTATGTTACATCTTGTATATCTAAATAGGCTTGATCTAATTACATAGTCTTATCTAAAGGACAGGGCCCAAGGACAAGCCAAGAGTCTCCGTAACCGGCGAGCGTGTAGGAGACGAACTATGAGAGTAAAGGAAGCCAGAGAGGTATGTAAGGAAAGAACCTGTTGGAACTCTGTACTCTCTGCCTACCCCGCAAGGGATTTGGCGTGATGATATAGATAGATAGATAGATAGAGAGACTTAACATCATAAGTAAAATGAGGGTGTACAAAATACAAGCATCGCCAACCCTGCATGGGGTATATAGATATTATGACAATGTTTGTTTTCCCATAATTACTTTGCAGATTTCTTTTTAATTATAGCCCAACACTAGTAATTAAAATCCTGTGCTATAAGTGATTTTTCAAGAATATAATGAATATAAGCAAAACACAGATCGTAAAACAAACATATATATATACTTATACAAACTTTTGTTTCATGCGAGGATCTAACCCGCGACTACTTGATCTAGTGAGTGGGATGGCCTATGCTCTAACAATTAGACCATACTGTCGCTAAGTCCATAATATTAGCTCTGTTAAGAAACTGTCCCACCGTTGGACACGGGCCTCCTCTCAGACTTAGAGGGTGCAGTTACTTGCTTTAACGGTGAAGTAAAACATCATGAGGAAACCTGCACGCCTAAGAGTTTCTCGAGGGTGTGTGAAGTGTGTGTAGTGGACTATGGCCTAAACCCTCTCAGTTTGAGAGGAGACCCATGTCCAACGGTGGGACAGTTTCTTAACAGGGCTAATATTATATTATACATGGCAGGGGTGTATTTTGGATACCTACAATGTCAAATGCTTGGCTGTACAGGCGTGACGATTTTTTTCCACAACGCTGTTTACCATAAACATACTACATACTGCCAACATCTCACCCAAACCAAACTCCCCCACTTTTATAATATGCACCAGCAGTAGGCTTCCTATTATTCTGACATCGATTACTAAAAATCGCCCCGTCACGACTTAGATCGATTGACGGCTCGGCGTCTCGGAATCGCATTACTTGGGTACAATCGACCTTTGCGAGAATTACGGTGGTGTCAGCCATATTGCAGAATCAAAAGCGGAAGTTGAAGATCAAAAATAATTTTCTATAATTAGAACCTGTATCGGAAAATTCGAAAATTGCGTAGAATATTTTTCGAGAAAGATTTCGCGGAATATTTTTAGCTCGGTGTCTGAAATTATGTTCGGTGTAGGGAACAGATTTGTCTTTTGGGACCTAACATCGTCGGTAAAAGTACACAGTTCACCTGTACCCCCCGCGCTTAGGAAATACATGCGTAACTGTTTTTTTTAAGTGGACAAGCGAAGATCGCTCGAGAACTTAAAAATATCCGCAATCAAAAAACAAATAAGATTTCACGCATTTAAAATAGACTCAAAAGTATAGAGTATTATAAACGTGACAAATACATATATTTTTTTCAATCACTATTTTTTGCTTTTAATTTTGTTTTATCGTCAAGTATTCAAATAGATCAGTTCTGATCGGTTTGAATTAAAGAGTGTTGGAGTCTTCAGCTCATCAGGAAGGCATTTTAAAATGTATTACAAAATTAGCACCGTACACAATAACAGACAGACAAGAAAGCAAGGTAATAAAAACATAATAATAGTGAATTCACTCAATCATTTGAGTCACGGACTGAGTGAGTGCGATCAAAAAAACTTCATACGTCATCGTTCAGTGTTCGATCTCGGATGGTTCACGCGTCATTTGCCACACCCCACCCTTTTTTAGTGGAGGTAACTTTTGCTACTCATTCTTGAGGCTCAATATTGTGTTTTACGAACGCTTGGCCAAATTCACGAGGATCACTGAGAAACGATTTGATTTGGAGATAGATTGAATACCATTCAGTAAAACCCTTTTTTTGCGGATCGGAATAATACAAGGTTTTGGCCGATATTGCGGTGAAAGAAATTTAGGCAAAATGTCTTAGATTGTATTTGCAGAAATGGATCTAGTATGATTATCTGTTAGAGAAATATGATAGTGATCGTAGTTGAGTACAATGTTAACGGTGAATTGGAGGTTCAAAGGGACACATAAACTAAAGCAGGAAGATTCCATTAAAGCGATTCAAAATTTAGCCAATAAGATTAGTAACAATAGTCCGGGCACACAGTGCGAAGGTCGGACGGCCGTTGGG
The DNA here is from genome assembly GCA_905147815.2 of Phalera bucephala. NCBI lineage: Eukaryota > Metazoa > Arthropoda > Insecta > Lepidoptera > Notodontidae > Phalera > Phalera bucephala. Next base: position 34,515,583 of record LR990615.1, on the reverse strand, counting down.
CAGAAAGATTCTAGAGTGGAGACCGCGTATTGGCAAGCGCAGCGTGGGCCGGCTGCCTGCCAGAAAGACCGACGATCTGGTGAAGATCTATTCATTCATTAAGATTTTTTCTGTCTCTCACCCAGCGTTTACATATATAAAATTTACATACACGTACACCCAGACTCAGTCACATAGCTATTTGTAAAATCTAACCCGGGACTACTCCAGTGAGCGGAGCAACTTAAGTTCTTCAAAACTAAACCGAGCTATTCCTTACACCACACAAAATTTATGAACTAGTATCTAAGCCTCTATTCCACACTAAGCATCTTCCAAAAGTCCCATGCCTAAAAAAGGGAACACGCCTAAAAAGTCCTAATGACGAAAATCGTTCATCTCACTTAACTATCAGTTTACATTAAGAATACCAAATCGAGCAGAATACCCAAAGGATCTTTAGACCTCTGCCAATAAGGGTCTACGGGAAATGAGACCCGAACACACTCGACCGATTTTCCCTGTTATTTGCCTATTTTTAACGGATAAGTGAATAATCAGGCACACTCAAATTGAGTGCCCTCAAAGCGAAAAATCTTTGCTTTTGATTTAACGCACGAATTGACTTCAATAAGGGTTTGTGTGAGGTTATTCTTTGAATGATTTTGGCTTAAGGACGAGTATAAAAGGTACTATTATGTACCAACCAACTAATATGTTGAGGTGATTTTTGGGGGAAACTTTGTCCTCCAATTGACGGTTTTGTTTTTGGTTTTTGTAATGGGAACGTCTATCATTACAACTATTTTCCAGAAAGGTTGACAAACTTTTAATGAAACCCTATTTTCTTCATGTAAATGGGTGACTGTAAAAATATTTTGAACTAGGTACACTGCTCAAATCCTCTCGTTTATCCATTATGTATGTTATGACGTCTGATTGCTGGTTGGGAAGATACTCTCATCCATCATACAGAGTTCCAACAGGTTCGTAACCTTATGTACCGGTGCGTTCCTAACGGAGATCCTAGAGCCCCTCCCCAAAGTGTTGATGATGGCCACCGTAGGGTGTCAGTCGGTAGGAGTACGACATGCCCAGCCTCCACAGAGGTGGAAGTGCATAACGAATTCCCCACGTAAAAAAGTCTCCTTAACCTTAAAGACCTCTCTCTTTCACTCTGAGCTCAAAGTTAGTCACTTACTCTTTATTTGTCATAGCAGTTTCCCGCGGCTTTCTTATCCGGTCGACAACAGCGCCACCTACCGGGTCTATGTTATCTAGCCTATGTTACTTCTGGATAAGGTAGCTTTCTAATGGTGAAAGAATTTTTGAAATCGTTCCAGTAGTTTTTGAGTTTATTCGTTACAAACGTACAAAAATACAAATCTCTCTTCTTTATAATATTAGTACAGATGTTTATACCTTTTTTTTAATTATTAACAAAATGAACTCTGTACTCTCTGCTATCTCGCAAGGGGTATGGCGTGATGATATAGATAGATAAAACAAAATTAAAGGCAATCTAATGTTATTAGATTGCCATTATTACTTTAATTACATATTAAAAAAAAAACAAAGACAAGTCGCACAATACCTAAATTCATTTTGCCTTTATTGTTGAAGATAAAAACTAATATTCAAGCTTAATTAGTTAATTAGTATTTACTTAAGTTTTTAATCTGAAAAGGGACCTAGTATAAAAGAAGCATTTTATTATAGAGCTCAATTAAATTCTTACTAATTAAAATTATCTTAGACAAAAAATATTGATTTAGTTCAGAAAATAATATGTAAACTGTCTGTAAAGCGAGGATTCTTCTTTTTGAAGGGTTTTAAAAATAGTTTTTGAAAGCTACACCCCTCTAAATGGGGTAGACAGAGATGTACTTAGTGTGTTCAACCTCATATCGCCGACGATGCTAGGTCCTAATGTACTTGAGAATGAGTTTATTGCTAATACGAGCATAACTTTAGCCTCTCTTTGGATTGCTACTGAGATATTTTAATAACAAACCCTATTATGCCTGTATTTATCAAGCAGGGACGAGAAAGGCGTACAATGTACACCTTTATAATGCTAACGATGTTGGGTCCGTATATTATAGGGAATAAGTCTATTACTATGACAACAGGCACAACTCCAAGCATTTTTTTTATAAAAAAACACCTGTATTACGTGAAATTTGAACTCAAAACCTAGTGATCGGCCATCCTTTCATGCTATCACATGAAGGCTTGATATGGAGCCATCCATGCTAAAGCGACTAGGCAGTTAAAAAGTAATGAAAATTATTTTCTTATCAACAAGACCGGGTAGAAACGAGGGAGGTTTGCAAGCAAAGAATGTATTGAAATTCTGTACTCTCTACTGAGTTCTTAGATTTACGCGAATATTACACATGAAATAAAACTAATTTTTCGGATTTTATCGCGGTTTAATTTTTATTTTTAAGTTCCCGACGTTTCGAGTGCTTTGCAGCACCCATGGTCACGGGAGGGACTGAGGTGTTAGACGTCCAAAAGACGTCTAACACCTCAGTTAGACGTCTTTTGGACGTCTAACTGACGTCCAAAAGACGTCAGTTAGACGTCCAAAAGACGTCTAACTCGGACTAAAGACGAAAAGACGTCTAAAGTTCGCACTTTTATCGGACGTAAACACATACAATAAGGTCAAGACAGACCCAACCAACAATATATTAAAACTAACGACTGATTTAATAAAGAAGTACTCCGAAACATTGAATCTGGACGTCAAATCGCTAATACCTTCGTGCGCAAAACCACCACAGTTGTATGGGCTGCCAAAAATTCATAAACCGAATGCTCCGCTACGTCCAATTGTTAGCCAAATCGACACACCAACCTGCAGATTGGCTCAGCACGTAGCGAAAGTGCTCTCGCCCCTCAGAGGCCACACAAGAGCACATGTTAAGGATTCATACCATTTTGTTAGTGAGATCAAAAATCTACATCTTACTGACAATGAAACTATGGTCAGTTTCGATGTCCAGTCACTATTCACATGCTTACCTGTACAAGACTGTGTCGAAATTGTAGAAAGGAAACTAGCGGAGAATAACATGCCAGCGGAATACTCAGAACTATTGAGACACTGCCTTACATCTGGCTACTTACTGTGGAAGGAGCAGTTCTACAAGCAAGTAGATGGCGTGGCGATGGGCTCCCCTGTATCTCCCATTGTTGCCGATATATTCATGGAAGACTTTGAGGAGAAAGCCCTTCGTACATCACCTGTAAACCCAAGTTTCTACAAGCGGTACGTAGATGATACTTTCACAATATTACCATTCGACAAAATAACTGTATTCCTAAATCATCTTAACTCCATTAACCCTAAAATTCAGTTCACAATGGAGTTGGAGGCAAACAATTCCCTAGCTTTCCTGGATGTCTTAGTAATCCGTAACCCCAACAACACCTTAAGCCATACGGTTTATAGAAAGAAGACCCATACTGATAGGTACTTAAACGGTGAATCTCACCACCATCCAACACAGTTAGCTACTGTGGGTAAATCTTTGTTTCAGAGAGCACAAGGGATCTGTGACAAGAAACATCTGGCTGCCGAGCTTCAACATGTCAAGCAAGTCCTGCACGACAATAAGCTACGAGTCCCACGCCAACGTCACAGTGACCGAGTGAAACCAGCCACAGTCGAGCGTCTCCCTGCTGTGCTACCTTACATGAGAGGAGTCACGGACAAGATTGGCTACATCTTGAAGCGTGCTTCAATTAAAACATTTTATAAGCCGCCGAAGAAGATCAGTCAATTTTTACCAGCTGTCAAGTGTCACATCCCTCTACAAGATGCAGGAGTATACAAGCTTGATTGTGAATGTGGTCTCTCTTATATAGGACAAACAAAAAGACCAATAAAAACTCGGGTTAAAGAGCACATAGCTGACCTAAAACACCGTCGCTCAAAGAAGTCTGCAGTCTGTGAACATGTCCTTGACCGCACCCGCCATAACATCAGATTTGATAGACCACAAATCCTCGTAAAAGAACACCGATTCCTACCAAGGATGGTTCGCGAGGCTATTGAAATTAAAAAACATCCTAATTTTAATAGAGAAGATGGCTGGGTGCTTCCATCGACTTGGGATCCGGTAATTAATATAATCAAATCCAAAACCAAGCATAACACTGCAAGACCTCAAGACACCGTGAGCTCATTCTGCGTAGATCGGACCAACAAAAATAATTAAGAAGTTTGAGGGTACCCCGGAACAACTATGCCTTTTGGACGTCTAACACCTGAGTCCCTCCCGTGACCATGGGTGCTGCAAAGCACTCGAAACGTCGGGAACTTAAAAATAAAAATTAAACTGCGATAAAATCCGAAAAATTAGTTTTATTTCATGTTCTTCTGTACTCTCTACCAACCCGGCAAGAGATCTGGGTTAATGATAAGATAACGATGATGATGTAGATAAATATATAGAAACTACATAAGATTATAATGTAAATTGCAAGAAAAACAAATAAAAGTCGATCTATCTTATTCATTAATACGTTTCCCGGGATAATGGATATTGGACCCGACCGGGGCGCCTCTGGGCTGTGGGATATTAATGATATCCACGGTAATAAGACACTTGATATATTTACTTAACATATTATCTTCGTTATTGTAATGTAACAAGGAAGCAAACTGACGGATACAGATAGACTACAGATACAGGAATCCCGCAACCCTTCTGCTGTTTCAAAGGTCACTACAGGATTTGCTGTAAAAAAATTCTTCCATTTCCTACTCTTCCTCTCAATAAGGATTCCCAGATTTAAACCACGATTTTATTAGCTTGACACGTTACTATGTATCTTTGTAACGGAATCTTTTAACGGATTTTCACCCCCTTCAAGGCGTTCGATTAACTTGGAAATGCTCATATTAAGAACCGAAGACAATGCAATAATTATATCCTTACCGGGATCACTAGGATTAAAAACTACAACTTAAGTATATACAAGAACGATTTCTTGTAGTGTACTATCTATTTTTGGTGTTATTTTGAGACAAAAAATAACAAAATAAATTAAAGTTTAAAAAACTAGCTGAACTAAAATGGAGAAAATATTTTTTAAGTATGAAGAGTTTGTTTAATAAATTGTATTTAAGAAAATGCGTGGGGTGCTCTTTTCTATTTATTTATAATAAGTCTACTTTTATGAATAGCCACAAATGAAATATTTATAACATTTGAGTTCAAGCACCCCACGCTTTCTGACACTAAAATTAAGTTAAGAAAATCTTCATGCTTCAAAATTATTATCTCCTATTTAGTTCGACTTGCTTTTAGTTAGTGCCTGAGTGAAACCAGCCACAGTCGAGCGTCTCCCTGCTGTACTACCTTACTTAAGAGGAGACACAGACAAGATTGGCTACATATTGAAGCGTGCTTCAATTAAAACATTTTATAAGCCGCCGAAGAAGATCAGTCAGTTTTTACCATCTGTCAAGTGTTACATCCCTCTACAAGATGCAGGAGTATACAAGTTCGATTGTGAATGTGGTCTCTCTTATATAGGACAAACAAAAAGACCAGTAAAAACTCGGGTTAAAGAACACATAGCTGACCTAAAACACCGTCGCTCAAAGAAGTCTGCAGTCTGTGAACATGTCCTTGACAGTACCCGCCATAGCATCAGATTTGATAGACTACAAATCCTCGTGAAAGAACACCGATTCCTACCAAGGATGGTTCGCGAGGCTATTGAAATTAAAAAACATCCTAATTTCAATAGAGAAGATGGCTGGGTGCTTCCATCGACTTGGGATCCGGTAATTAATATAATCAAATCCAAAACCAAGCATAACACTGCAAGAACTCAAGACACCGCGAGCTCATTCTGCGTAGATCGGACCAACAAAAATAATTAAGAAGTTTGAGGGTACCCCGGAACAACTATGCCTTTTGGACGTCTAACACCTCAGTCCCTACCGTGACCATGGGTGCTGCAAAGCACTGGAAACATCGGGAACTTAAAAATAAAAAAATAAACTGCGATAAAATCCGAAAATATAGTTTTATTTCATACCATTACTTTATTTTCATGTAAAATAAATAGGTAAATTATAAAAGGGAAGAAATAATCTTTAGATAAAACGATATGCTAGGTAGTTGACGTTATTCATGTAGTTATAGGATACAAACAAATAGGCGGTATTTGTTCCCCACTAACATTTCTCAAAAATATTCATGGATATTCCACGATTTTGAAGGTTTTCTGCATCCGTCCCATTTTACGATGTCCTCGAAATGAGATGTGACTGGTTTACTACTTTGTAACTTCAAGGGTACGAATGATCGAAGGACGATCAACTCAAATCATGTTTCATTTGCTCAAGTATATGAATAAGTTCAAATATTACACCCAAAACATCCCATCAAATATTTTTTAAAATTTAATAGATCGAGGCTTTCCTGATGGACAAATCAAGAGTCTTCGTAACCGGCGAGCAAGTATAAGATGAACTTTGAGTGTGGAGGAGGCGCGAAAGGTCTGTGAAAAAGAATCTGTTAGAACTCTGTTCTCTGTACCTCACAAGATCTGCCATGGCGATATGAACCGATAAATAGAAAAGCCCAAAATAATTGCACAAACACAATATCCAGGTTCGCCAAAGTGCTCACAATTGAATATCTATGCAGCAAACAAAATCTAATTTTCAGAACAAAGTGTAGGGCCTCTTGGGAGCCTTCGCATACACGTAACAAGCCATCATTTATTCAACCCCATTTCTAGTGAAGATAAATCTTACATGTTCGCATAAGTCATTCATATTATATGAAATTTCTTTATTAAGTTGCAAACAACGGAATGCGTAGGCATGTGTTTATTTGTAGCTATTAAATTGGTGATACGTAGTACAGTCACGTTTTCTTTGCGAAATACTGTGTTTTGTATTCAAATTAAACATGCTAATAAAATGTAGTAGTCTCATTTTGGGGAACTGGAATTGTTATGGTGCCATTAGGTCGTTGTTACCTAGTCTTGTTATTGAACTAACATTTTAATTATCATCACCTTCCGTACGAATTCTCACTGTCTCAAGTCGATGTAATATGTTTCTATTTTCATTCCTTTTTTTTGCCATATCGACATTTACTCTTGCTGTTTTTATATAATATTAATACAATTTCTTTTCCAGCGTTCCTTTTGCGGTACACTCGCTCACATTTAAATGTCGTATTCTATTATTTAAAGATCATAGTTAATTCATATTTAATGAAATGTCAAGCAGTTATTTTCATTTCAGTATTTTTTTTTAATTTTGTCAATAGACATACTCTATGCCTTTAATAATTGCCATAATTGCTTGAGTGTGTTTAGTTGTCACACAACAACAGCTGTCAGATGACAATTGACCAATGACAGATTGTCGATGTAAAATGGCAAACGGCGCGCCTTTTCATTCGATTGGCAACGAGCGGTCGGACGTATCGCCGAGCAGCTAACCTCACTGCATTCCATGTGTCAACATTAATCTCCAACTTTTGTGCGCATCCTCAGATATTTCGCTACCCAAGTAAGAATATCAAGGAAGATCAGTGTACCGGACAAGCCCCAGTGTTATTTCAAGATTTCCTTCATGTTCGACCACCAAACGGACGACTATGAATAATATAAACTCACCTTCCACCGTTACCAGCACGGTTGTCCCGAAAACCTCCATCCTATGTGATCACATGACCAAATCATGTAAATCTCATGTTTCTTGGTATACTAGTCGCAAGTGTTACTTCTTATTCCCTTACAAACTCATTTTTATTTTATACATTCACGTCACTTCACACAAATTCATCTCACCAGCAAGTAGTGTGACCCCTGCCACTACCACACGCGGTGTGACCACACACCAACCTGCCACTTCCGTATCCCACTGGGTCCACTAGATGGATTTTAACCTATTTTCTTCCATCTCGATATGTAAGTTAAGGCGTTGGTCCAGCATTGGGAGAGTATAATCAAAGATCGTTATTTTAAAATAAGAATGCCTCGTTAATCAAATATCGTTATTTTTAAAGATAAAGGCCTAGAGAATCAGGAATCTCAAAGCCTAACCACACACATTTTCACCTGGCAACTCCTATACGGCACAACATAGCGCCACGACAGCGCCAGGACACGTCGATATCTCATGCCGCGAGTCGATGCGAGCCATCTATTTCCCGCCACCGTAACGAATAGAGCTTTCTGTTACACTAAATAGACGATTCATTCTCGCCGATTGATGATCTCGATATTAGTTCTGTTGTGGTTAACATCGATTTTCTATGGGAAAGGAACGCGTCTTGATGGATTTGGTGGGAAATATGTTCAGTTCTCATACATCATAATAAAATAGTAATATACCTAATCTTTATCTTGGTTCTCTGATTTTTTTTGATTCTCCAAAAGGTAACTAGACGAACGAGATACTTAAGTAGAATACAAAATGAGCCTATGTCATCCGTAAACTATAATAACCTACTACATAGGCGTTGAGCATATTTCCATGATAAACAAATGCTCGTATTTAGTTTAATAATTGTTTTGACTCATTGGTCCAGTGACACATGGTGATGATCACGAAGTCATAACTTCGAATCCTACTCAAAAAATAAAGGTTATAAGTCAATATAATCAAGAGTCACGGCAGTTTAAACTTACTCATGACAGCCAAAACTTAACCTAGAATCATGAAATTTGTCAAGAAGGAAAGTTTCTCAGTACATGTAAAGAAAAAAAAATTTGGTAATGTGGCAAGTGCGTGTTATACGCTCTTGCCTCCTTTTTCAAATCTATAATACTCTCAATTTTCCTAAAATTAATCAACATTACCAAAACCAAATTATTAGCAACATATTAAATAATCAAATCAATTAAAATAATGGATTTGATGCAAAACAACAGTATGCAAGCAATTTATAAAACTAAGCAACATATATTGCTGAACATATTTTGAGGTTAAAGTTATAAACCCAACAATTAAAGTGTCCCAGTGAAATAATATGAACTCCTAAACTCAGTAGCTTTATTATCACTAACTCTTTGTTATAAAATTTAGTATTGCGGAGCAGCCACGAAATAACGTGTCACGTTTGTTTTAATTAATTTTATCGCTCCAAATATACTTTTGCGGGATTTCGTGTGGCAAACAGAATATTCTGCTGAAGTGTTTGAATATAATTATCTGTTCTGTGTTATCTAGTAAAAACATTTGTTTGACATAGGTGTGACTTTGACCCTTACGCAAAGGGTGGCTAAATATATTAAATTTATTAGACATTCTGTGATTTAAAAGTGTCAATAAATCTGAATTTTATTTGAAATGTATTTTATAAATACAAAATTAAACTAACTAAGTAGAAAAATATAATACACTAATTACTACTTTGCCAGATCGCTGGCGTTCGGCAGGGTGCCCAGAAGGCTGGCAGCGTTCCCGCGCTGGATAGCAATGCTAATCCTTTGCGCTAGATACGTGCCAGCCATCTGGTCATGTGTTGTGTCGACCAGTCTTTTAGACAGTTCCCCAAAGATGTGATGGGCACTTGAACCCCATTGACCCAAAGTCTCCACACCAAACGGCTCAAATAAGCATCCTTTATCCAGGTTGCTGTATTTGCGCCGTGTGAATTAATTGAATTAACACAGTGCGAATTAGTAGAGGCACACACAGTGCGAATTACGAATTGGTATTTGTGACCAGCTGATTCGAATTTATAAAGCCGCATAAGGCTTTTAACTTGTCTTTAAACTCTATCGGCCACCGCGAAAAACCCATATTTTCGTACTCCTTAACTTTAAAAAGTATATGGATTAAAGACTTAATACTCCGAAATAAGTTTTTTAGCTGTACATTTTAGAATCTGGTAAAAGTAATAAACGATTAAACGAAATTTTCTCAATAGAAAAAAAATAATGTCATCTCTATTGCTTTTCATTTACTGATTCCAACGCGAATAGCTTAAGAACTAATCACTAGAGTTTACTTAAAACATGGCAAATAATTGTAGCCAAGTTCTTGTAAAGCAGTTTTTTTGCATAACGTAGTTTTTTTTAGAAAATAATAAATTTTGTTTTTGCACATACGTCGTTTATTTCCGAGCGCTCTATATATCCGTCACTTATTATTTTTATGCAAAGTAATTGTATAACTGTCACTCTCATGGTCCATAAATGGTGAATTGCAGGCCGTTAAAAAGCAACTACAAACTATGGCTTAACGAGTCTTCCGATCTTTATAATAATGACTACATGCTTACAGAGACTCCTAGCACAGGTACTACAGACTTAAAAGGAGTCTCTTAATATGGCTAATTTGTAATATGATTTTAAGTTCAAGAAATACATTTTTGTGAAATAAAAGTATTTTTACGGTATTAAACGGTTTATTATAATAATACGGTAACGCGGTAATCTAAGAACTCAGTATAAATTTTTGTATTTTGTATTTGTACGCTTCACATTCACAAATACGGACATTATTTTTAATAGTTTCATGTTTTCTGCACAGCTATAGTCTCATGTTCATGAGATGAAACTACGAGAAGCCATAAAGGTCTGTAAGCAAAAAACCTATTGGCAGTTTGCTTGTTTGTGATACGTATAGATAGAGGTGTATTCTAAATATTGTTCGCTAACGACTACCTCGTTGGTGGATTACGAGGTTCTGGGTTCAAATGGAGCCGGGACGGACAAATGTAGTTTTTCTATGGAAAAACTGCCAGTATCAGTCTGAAACGTGCCCGGTATATGCCAATAGGCTTGCCCCCTATTAAATGGGTAACATGGTCGGCGAAATGTGGAAGCATACAGTACACCTCTACCACCCTCGCTTGGGGAATATGGGCGTGACGGTGTTTATTTTTATTTCTAGATCCGTAAACGCGACAATACGTCCAATTTAACCCATAACAGAGTTAAAAAATCAAAGTAGTATTCATATTTCTCTCCTTTATTTCGCAATGGCCACGTGTGGAATAACAGTGGGATAAATTGTGGGGTTCCACCAGATTAAGAGAAGCAACACGTTGATGAAATTTGTGTGGCGTGTGGCAGTAGAATTTTATAGAGTTGCGGTAATGGCGACAAAGTTTTAGTAGTTAGTGATGGGAACAGTTTAGTCGATACTTTATTATATACGAAATTGTTCCATAGATTTTGAATAACCAAGATTTTCAACATCAATTCGACTTGCAGTATCACTCATGGCAAGTTTTGTTATGTTATGTATTTTAGGAAATTTAACTGTGAAGTTACATTGTATAAGCCGAAAAATGTTTTTTCTTACATTTAGATAATAGACATACAAAATTATTATAATTATTTATATTATTTGATTGTTCAATTAATAAAATCAAAGGTATAAATATACACGTCAATATTTATACAACGCTATCCAAAGTGTAATATAATAAACGCAAGACCTGAAAGTAGTTTGTCCTAAATCGATAACTGAATTCATTCCAATGATTATAATATATCTATATTTTTTTTCATTTACAATGAATGCTGCTACTACTTTAGTGCGCTATAGTAAACTAAATTTATTCTTGATTCAAAGCAATATGGATGAATATCTAAAACGTATTTCTCAATACGCACACATATACGTACAAGTTTCATTGTTAATTGAGGTATAAAAAAGCTTAAAAAAGACGTAAAACATATTGAGTTCTTAGATTTACGCGAATATTACACATGAAATAAAACTATTTTACCCCGTATGGGTACCCCGGAACAACTATGCCTTTTGGACGTCTAACACCTCAGTCCCTCCTGTGACCATGGGTGCTGCAAAGCACTCGAAACGTCGGGAACTAAAAATAAAAAGTAAACCGCGATAAAATCCGTAAAATAGAATTATTTCAAAGACGTAAAAATTTGATATTATGAAATTTGGTTTTCGTATTGAATTATTGAAGCAATTAACTAATCGGGGTGTCTGAAGTCTTACGTTATTTACGATATACCTTGTATTAACAAAACCAAGTATAAAATTTCCGTCTTGTTGGTCAAGAAGATATTGCAGGTCATCCGTGATTACTGACTTAATTTCAGACTTTCCTAAATTATGATATATAAGAATTGGGAAACCATTTAAGAAATCATCTTATAAATCAATTCCATCAGTCAATTCTTAAGCTGCCATAATAATACCTTGGCTTAATAAAGTCGTCACTACATTATAGCGACAATTTTAAAGTGTTTTACCATCCCTAACCGGCTTTAGTACGATTAAACGTACCTCACTAGCAAAGTAACGGTTACTGCGCCATAATGCGACCACATTCAATTTGGACACGGGGTATTTTACGAAGTGTAAGGATTAAGTTCGACTTAAGATATCTCAAGCTATTCTCGTGCAGACCAATATTTTTGGGGCAGTTGACTTCTACGATTATTGTAGAGTATAAAGCTAGAATTTAAGTGCTCCAGTAACTTGTTTTTATTGCGGTAATGTGAAAATGGTAGTATCAAATAAATCTTTCCTTTCGGTTGAGAAAATTTTATGTTTCGGAAAACAAGTAGCCATTGCCTTTGTAAGGTTCACTTTTATAAATCTCATTATTTACTTCCCAGGATTCTTTGATCATAGATATTGTTGAAACAATATTTTATACAGGTGCTTTTTTTCTTTACAATATGTCCACATGTGCGGACTGCACTGGCTCGAGGGTGACGGAGGAGATGCTTCAGGATCGAAGGTGAGAGAGATTATGCTATTATATTTCTGAGACAGGAGTTTGCCTAGTAGTGGTTCAGTATAGGTTACCTTATTATCTATATCCTCAAACCAAGTCCTTTGCGGCTACTTTATTCAAATTCAAATGATTGAGAGTGAGAGAGAGAAACGCGAGAGTGCGTGAGAATGAGTGAAAAGGAGCACGTGGGAGAGCGTTTACAGTTGAAAAAATTAAGTAAGGAACTTCGTCCTGACTGCGCAATTTTTTTTATTTGTTAGGAACACGGATACAAAATGTTATTTATACAAAATATGTTATAGTTCTGCGAGATTCGCTGTTTCGGCAGCATACAAATAATTGTTCTAAATAATAACAAATTCAGTTTAATTATTTTTGTAAGATCAGATTCTTTAATCTTTCAAATATCATCAGACCGTGTCTTATCTGTTGGATAGGTATCTTTAACCCGGCATACGTGTATGAGACGAACCATGAGAGTGGATATAAGAGAGGTTTTAAGGAAAGAACCTGTTGGACCTCTGAACTTTCTGCCTACCCACAGGAAATACGGGCTTTTATTCTTTATGACAAAACGTGGCACGCTATGATATTTTTGTGAAATTATCGTGTAATGCGACTGGAGTACCATTAAAGGTACGACTAAACCAACGCGTCGAGCGGCGTCCGCGATGGCGTCCGCAGTGGTGAAGAGTACCTATCTCCCTATAATTGCGCGTGCAAACGCCGCACAGATTGCGCGTGCAGGACGCAGGACGCGTTGATGTAAACACGTCCATAAAATACGACTGCAGGAACTGATCGCTACCATGCACGCCATCGTGGACGCGGCTGGACGCGTTGGTTGGGCCGTACCTTAAAAAACATTTCACTAAGTTAATAGGACGCGCTACTTTATTGTTTAATGAGCCATAGGGTATAAGGCCTCGGACACGAAGTCAGCGGGAGCGGGGCGGCAGCGGCGGCGCGGGAAGCGGCGCGGCAACGCTCTACCCGGCCTCGAAGCCAGCGGGCAGACCGTACGGCGCTACAGCGGCGTAGTGTTGTGTTACGAGAAATTAGTATCTTTGTTCTATCAAAAATCATTCTAATAATTTGCTCCAAACTTCGGCGGGCATTTTAAAACTTCGGTCGTTAAAAAGCAAAAGAAGAATACTACAACTCAACACCACGTCAATGCAGACGCGCGTGCCCCGCTAGATTAGTACGCACCGCTCGTACGCCGCTCGCTGTCCACTCCCCGCGCGCCGCTTCCTCGCGCTGCCGCCGCCAGCGCCTCGCTCCCGCTGACTTCGTGTCCGAGACCTTAGAGCCCTTGCGTTAAATAGATAAAGACGGTAAATATTGATAGACTTTGTCCTGACTTCTACATCCATAAATAAATGACACTGTTTTATTTAAAATCTTTTGCTCGTGACTTCCTCCACGTTGACTTTAGATAGGAACCTTACTTTACTCCGGTTTAAAAAAAAGTATGTATTGACCCAGATAAAAAAACGATTTTGTGTGATTGAGTAACAAACATCCAAACATACAAACTTTCACATTTATAATATAAGTAGGACTACACGAGGCTCAACCCTTATTCAACGTTATCAAACTTAATGTTGCCACTAAAAGTTTCTTATAACCAACATCTGATACCCTCGCGTCTCGTAAAGGCCCGTTATTCCAGAATGTTCCATCGCATTTATGGAAATATGTCTTTCTTTAATAAAATGAGTGGATCTTCGGAGAGCTTTTAAACCGCTAAGCTTTCTGTGCTACCTACATACGGAAGTATGGCGGTGGTGCTTCGTTTAGACGCTTTTCAAATTTGGTTCGAAAAGTATAGTTAGCTAATGAAAACTATTTCAAAGGAACTTTGATATCGAAAAACATCTAGAACTTGCTATAAAATACACATATACACACAAAGCTATACAAATAGCTAGATAAACCATAATCTGCCGTGTTGGTCTAGTGGCGTATCGGGATGAAATTTTTCTACCACGAAAAATAAACCGAAATCCTAGTATTATACAGTTATCGTGCGTCCGTGTGTGCGTTATGCGTTTAATGATAAAAAGTTCGCCTGCCTTTGTAGTCCGCACTTGGGAAATAAAGGCGTGAGAGTTCCTCAATCATCAACCGAAAGGCATCGTCTTCAAGACAAGGATCCCTTGCGGGGTAGACAGAGAGTAGAAAGCAGCAACAGTTTGTTTTTATAGTATTATCAGAATCAGAATATTTTTTATTCATGTAAACCATCATAGTATTTATGAATTGTCAGAATAGTAACAAAACTCTAACACCACTTCGGAATGTCATTCCTGTGGAGAAAAAGGGCAAGAAACTCCACGGTTACTCTTTTAAAATAGTATTTTTACAATTTTTTCTATCTACATTTTGTTGTGGAGTATGGGAGAACAATGTAGTATCAGGTGAGTCTAAATTAAATTAACCAAGTTATACTATTCATGAGAATGGCTACATGGGTCTCTCATTTACAGATAAAGAAATGAGGAAAAAAAAAACTTTATTTTTAACTACGAGCAGAAAGAGAGGCAATAAATAATAATAATAGCTGAACATGTTAGCCACATTGAGGTGGAGCTGGAGTAGCACCTATCCAAGCATTATTATTATTTAAATAATCATCTAGGCTATAGTAAGCTCGCTTGCAGAGTGTACGTTTAATACAAGATTTGAATTTACTTTCACTAAATTGAGCGACGTCAAGTGGGATTTTATTATAGAATTTAACACAGTAACCCATAGTATTATAAGAAGTATATCAAGTCCACACGCGTCGGTTCAAACGCAGCATGGCCACTAACAATAAAAGCGTGCACTTTATTTGCGGGGACGGCCGGGTCGTATGCTCGCACGCCGCTCATAATACTCCAGGAATTTCAATTCATACGGTCAATATCACCAATACTCCATCGTGACTTGAGCTTCTAGAAAATTTCGCGTAGTTCAGTAGAATTTTTAATAATAACTTGCTTATTTACATTAAAAGTATAAAACAAAAATATATGAAATAGACCAGCCTCTTTATTTTTAGCTAACATTCTTCTTCTTCTTTAAGTTATGGCTTCACACTAATTTTAAGTGTATTTTGCCAGTGTCCAGTGAGATACATAATCGTGTTTGTTTAAATTAATTCAACTCCCCGATGAACTTGATAACAACGATGATAATGAAATTAATGAAGTACCCCCCCCTGGATAGTAAAGCGGTGGATACTTTACATACCAATTGCGACGGCCGTTTTGAGGGAAGTCAAAAAGGCACGTTTTATCACGTTGTTACAATTACCTTCACTCATGCACATATAAGAACACATAATGGTTAATATTCCACCAACATTACACATTATAATTCGAAATAACACAAGTTTTGGCAATTAAAACAAATTGACAACATCACTCTTCGACTTCCCGCCAAAACCTCTAGCTAACATTCATTGTCTATGTAACTTTATAATTAATTACCTTTGTAGTAGTACCCGATAGTAGTTGAGTTAGTTACTTTCATAAACCTCTACCTGAGAGCCAGTTATTACAATATTAATAATCCAAAGATGTAGTGCCTGTGTGCGGATGACACCTACGGAATTTCATTATGCCACATCGAGAATTAATCCGAGCCAACCCGTTCCCCTGTGATTTACGCGAACGATTGCTATTGTAATTACACCAAGCGCAATTAGGTGACGTAGTTATTTGGAACAGTATAAATTATATACTGTCCCATTGGTGGGCAAAGATCTTCTCCTGAATTGGGGTAAGAGAGATTAGGTCATACTCTACCACGCGGATCCAGTGCGGGTTGAGCTGATATTTTCTGGTTGATATACAGGGTTAAGAGGCGCTCGTAGCGCTGTGCGATCGTAGTAATTTTAACGATAACCAAGGTTAAGCAGCGTTCGACTCGACTGGCCTAAGATGGGTGTCTCTGGGCTTCAGAAGGTACGCTAAGCCGTTAGTCTCGGTTACCACTTCATGAGGTAGTCGTTTAGCCGAGTTGGAAGCCTTATAGGCGGCTTGATAAGTTCCAACAACAGGTGGCCAAAACTCGCCTCCACCAATACGCATTGGGTCCGCGTGGTAGAGTATGCCCTGATCTCTCTCACCTCGATTTGAGAGAGAAGGCCTTCATCCAGCAGTGGGTAGTATAGGCTGATATTCTATACAGGGTTAGCGCGGGCTGGAAGACTCTTGCAGAAGAAAGTTTTTTCGACCGTGATGACTATACGTCGAGTTTTCTTGTATCAGAATTTTGTTACAGCACGCCATTCTAACACATTAGATAAAACATTTGTCTCACGCCTTATAAGGTGACAAAACCCGCGACATATATCTTGTCGCACCGCCTGTGCTAGCTCTAGTAGTGATTACCAACCGAAATATTTATCACTAGATCAACAAGGCAGTCGAGTCGAGTTTTCTATTTATGTGTGTCTAGTCGAGTCTCGACGAGGCAGTCGAGTCGAATTGTGTTGCATATCTTCTAGAATGAATAGTTAAAATAGATTGTGCAAAATGCTTAATAGGGCTTGCAAAGGGAAATAAGATGAGTCGAGTCAAATTTGTTAAAGTAAATAATTAAATAACTCGACTCTTCTTAGTTAGTCTACCAACAAGCCAGCCGTATAATCTATTTTGTCTATACTTAAACATCACGCCTCAAATAAAGAAAAAAGTTGTTCCCACCATCAGAAGAATAAAAATTGTCCATCTAATTAAGTATGCAAAGCGGGTAGCGGAGTTATTCCGTGTTCCTTTGAAGTTCCGGATCCTCCCTCAACCCCCTATTACATTGTGACGTCATTCCTTTAAAATAAAGATAAACAATATCGTGGTTATTTTAACATAGGGGTATATTTGCAAATTCAATGCACTTGTCTCTCATATGTTTGCAGCACTTGCAGAAGATGTATTTCTTACAGACTCACTAGTTCAAGTCAAAATAGAAAATGATTTCGGTGTACAGGCCAACAAAGAAGCACTTATAAACGTAATATTTTTTACATCGACTACTGAATCGGAACGCGGTCTCCACTGAGAAGATCCACACTGAAAAATTTAAAAAGGTTGTTTATTTAATATAAAATCAAATAATAAAAAATCCTGTGCGTTGAAAATAATTACCCGAAATGAGAAAATCGAAATTTACAAATGATATCATTTTGTTTGAGAATTGCAGAATTCAACATGTCACGTGTTTTTTCTAAAACCTACTTATTTAAGTTTACTAAATTATCTTACTTGTAAAAATAAAATAGATTTACACTTAAAGAATGCCACACATAAATTAACAGTATCTTGTCGAAATATTTGACAAAAATGCAATATGAACTCAGTAAAAATGCAATACTTAAATAATACATTTTCATTATTAATTTATAGAAAGAAAGAAAGAAATATGTTTTATTTGTCTCAGCATGAGAGACAGACAGAGATATTTAGCTGATATACCACATACATTTTAGCAATTTAACCATCCACCAAAATAAAAATAAAAAAAGTACAAACGATTAATATTGGTCTCTAAAATTACACATGAGAAAAATAATTATTTATCTAGCTATCTATATCATCACGCCAGATCCCTTGCGGGGTAGACCGATAGTTCCAACAGAGTACCTCTCTGGCTTCCTTCACTCTCATAATTCGTCTCATACACGCTCGCCGGTTACGGAGACTCTTGACTTGTCATTCAGATAATACTCGAATTACATATTAATTTATGTAGTATAGTAATGCTCGAAAAACATTACACTTTTCTGGAGCAATTAAAACCACGTTCTCGGGTCAAAAAACATTCTCTATTGTTAGTTCATCGCTTCCATTCATTCATCCAGCTGTCATATAAGTTTAGTTCTCGCTGACAGCACATTGTCTATGCGCGATAGCCGCCGAGTAATTAACCGCTCGTGTTGTGTGTTAGCGGTCGACATCGGTTTAATCACGGGACACGCCATAACTGTCAGACAATGACGTATTTGCTTTGGCAGTCTGCTACAGTATATTATTTTATTCATTCACACCTACGCATCACAAATCTACAAATTCTATACAAATAGATGCTACATATTTGTAAAAAAAAATGTAATTTATTCTAACTTCGAGATCAGTAAGTTCGGTCTAGTAGAAAGCATAGACCGTTCCAGTCACTGAATCTCGCAGTTGCTGGTTCGATTTCCGTACGGAGTTTGCTTTAGTGTAAACGTTTGTGTATGTGGAATACAGGAATTTCTTAAAAAAAGGAAATAAAAGCACTTTTTACACATTTACAAATTTTTTTGGGAGTACAGAATACATCCACTTCTCTTGAATGTTATAAAAAAAAACACTTTTACGTGTTCTGTTTGTTCATCCTCTGATACAACTGCGTAGCACAACAAGTCGTGCTATAGGAAATTTTCTTCACCGAGCGCTAGTAGTGCTGTGGTACTGCGGTGTTCTTAGCGATCATTAAGGTTTAAAAGCTTTCGCACTCGGTAAGTATGAGATGGGTTGAAACGTTTCTAAATACGAACGTCTCCGTACTCTGTAAGGCACAAACAACCAAAGTTGGTAAGACGATGAGCAACTTAAAACCGCGTCAGCAACCAATCCAATTACTATCTAGCTACAAAAATCAAGTAATATACATAAATTATTTCGAACCAACATCAGAAACGTGTACTCGCATAAAAATATCAGTACGCACTTTATGCCCATCGGGACGTAGAACAAGATTACCCATGTTACATAAACTATCGACGATCCGACCTTTGGCAAAACGTCCGACTCAAGGACGGCTGTGTTCCGATTCCCAGAGGTCTTGTGCGTTAATCGCATTCGTAACGGTGACCGAGTCGACCTCGCGACCCCGCGCCGCTGAAGGTCACACGGTTTTGTTTGTGACATTTCGGTTTATCCGTGAAAATATTTGTAACGTAACATTTGTGACCGCGTGGTTCCCGGCTTAGAATAGGACCAACCCATCTCATCCCATCGGGTGTCGTACAAGGCGACTAAGGGAAAACTAGGGAATGGGCAGCAGCGTTCCCTTAGCACTTCGACGACCAATAACTGCGCTCGCCAACCCGCCTGCCAAGCGTGGCGAGTATGGCAAACACCCCCAATTATGGACGAATGTAAGAAAACCAGGCCCCTAGTCCCCGGCGGTCCTGTTCGTCCTGGCCACGGTAGCAGCCATGGTAACGACAGGACAAGGGGTGCTAAGAATCTCCGGCAGAGATTCGGCTACCACCAACACCGAAATTTGGCCCTGGTGACATACAATGCACGCACGTTAAGGACAGATGAGAAGCTTGTTGAGCTGGAAGAAGAGATAAACAAGTTGCGGTGGAATATTGTTGGTTTATCGGAGGTCCGAAGAAAGGGCGAGGACACGATAACCTTAAAATCCGGCAACTTGTTTTACTACCGGGAGGGCGAACAGCAGTCCCAAGGTGGTGTCGGATTTATCGTCCACAAGTCACTCATAGACAACGTTGTGTCCATCACTAGTGTGTCGAGCAGGGTAGCGTACCTGATACTCAGAATATCCAAAAGATATTCGCTGAAGGTCATACAGGTCTACGCACCGACCTCGGCATACTCAGATGATGACGTCGAAGTAATGTATGAGGACATTAGTAGAGCCATACATACTTCCAAAGCACACTTTACAGTGGTCATGGGTGACTTCAATGCGCGGCTGGGCAAACGGGGCGATGATGAATTGAGAGTGGGGCAATTTGGATATGGGCAACGCAACCCCAGGGGTCAGAGGCTGGCCGAATATCTGGAGAAGGAGGGACTCTTTATGATGAACTCTTTCTTCCGGAAGCCGCCTCATAGGAAATGGACCTGGATGAGCCCTGATGGTTCCACAAAAAATGAGATAGACTTCATCATGAGCACCAAGCGACAAATATTTAATGATGTCTCCGTGATTCACAGGGTAAAAACCGGCAGTGATCACCGAATGGTCAGAGGCACATTAAATATTAATGTCAAAATGGAAAGATCGCGTCTGATGAAGTCTACGCTCCGACCTTCTAATGCACATATCCAAAACCCCGAGAACTTTCAACTCGAATTGTCAAACCGCTTCGAATTGCTAGACAGCAGCGCATCAGTGGACGAAATCAACAATAGGTTGGTAGAGACTGTCCATACGGTCGGGTCCAAGCATTTTAAGCCCCACCGTAAAAATAGGCCTCAAAAGCTATCTGACTACACCCGAAACCTTATGGCTGAGCGACGTACTATGACACTCCAAACCTCCGATGATGCTAAGTCCTATAGGCAGCTCAATGGACAGATATTGAAGTCCTTGCGACACGATTTACGGTCCTTCAATACAAGACGTATTGAGGAGACCATAGAGCAGAACAAGGGCTCCAAAGTGTTTGCAAGAGACGCGTCTATTGGGCAAAGCCAGTTGACGAAGCTGAAGACGGAGGACGGAAACGTAACGTCGAATAGGTCAGAGGTGCTCAGGGAGATAGAGAGGTTCTATGGACAGTTGTATACCTCAGTAGCTGAACCTATTGTTGACTTGGTAAAAGACCTAAGAGCCAAGCTAACCCGACACTACACAGAAGATATCCCGGACATCAGCCTGTACGAGATTGGGATGGCTCTCAAACACCTTAAAAACAACAAAGCGCCGGGTGAAGACGGAATTACCGCAGAGCTTCTGAAAGCGGGCGGATCGCCGGTACTTAAAGTCCTTCAGAGGCTGTTTAATTTCGTCTTGCTCGAAGGAAAAACGCCGGAAGCGTGGAACAGGGGTGTGGTGGTACTCTTTTTCAAGAAAGGTGATAACACTTTACTGAAGAATTATAGGCCCATCACACTGCTGAGCCATGTTTATAAGTTGTTTTCGAGAGTCATCACGAATCGTCTCGAACGCAGGCTTGATGACTTCCAGCCTCCCGAACAAGCCGGTTTCCGGAAAGGCTTTAGTACCATAGACCACATACATACGCTGCGGCAGATTATACAGAAGACCGAGGAGTATAATCGGCCACTATGCTTGGCGTTTGTGGACTATGAGAAAGCCTTCGATTCGATCGAGACTTGGGCGGTTCTTAGATCTCTCCAGCGATGCCGCATTGACTATCGGTACATCGAAGTGTTGAAGTGTTTGTATAATAACGCCACCATGTCAGTCCGAGTACAGGGGCAGTGCACGAAGGCAATCCCCATAAAAAGAGGAGTAAGACAGGGAGACGTCATTTCTCCGAAACTGTTTACGGCCACCTTAGAGGACGCCTTCAAGCTCTTGGAATGGCAAGGACTTGGCATCAACATCAATGGCGAATACATCACTCACCTTCGGTTTGCCGACGACATTGTGGTCGTGGCGGAGTCGCTGGAAGATCTAGGACGAATGCTCGGTGACCTCAACAGAGTATCTCAACAAGTGGGTCTTAAAATGAACATGGACAAAACGAAAATAATGTCTAAAGTCCATGTCGTACCCACCGCACTCACCGTTGGGAACTCTACTCTTGAAGTTGTCGACGAATACATTTACCTGGGACAGGTAGTCCGGTTAGGTAGGTCCAACTTTGAGAGAGAGGTCAATCGACGAATCCAACTCGGCTGGGCAGCGTTCGGGAAACTGCGCAACATCTTCTCATCCAAAATACCTCAGTGCCTTAAGACTAAAGTTTTTAGTCAATGTGTGTTACCAGTGATGATATATGGATCAGAGACGTGGTCTCTTACAATGGGTCTCATAAAAAAGCTCAGAGTTGCTCAGCGAGCTATGGAGAGAGCTATGCTCGGCGTTTCTCTACGCGATCGAATCAGGAATGAGGAGATTCGTAGAAGAACCAAGGTCACCGACATAGCCGTTAAGATTAGCAAGCTGAAGTGGCAATGGGCGGGCCACATAGCGCGTAGATCGGACGGGCGTTGGGGCAGAAAGATTCTAGAGTGGAGACCACGTATTGGCAAGCGCAGCGTGGGACGACCGCCTGCCAGATGGACCGACGATCTTGTGAAAATCGCAGGAAGTCGTTGGATGCAGGTGGCATCGGACCGGTTACGCTGGAAAGCGATTGGGGAGGCCTATGTTCAGCAGTGGACAAGTATAGGCTGAGATGATGAACATTTTTGACGTTCCTGGATTAATTTATTTGTGTATCAGATGTATTGGGTTAAAAAATATGTAAGATTCGACAATTTTCCTAAATGATTCTTTGTTCGTCTAATGGTTCATAGTACAGGAGGTCCTAAATTCGAAAGTCGGAAATTGTCGGAGAGTTATTATTCTAACAGTATCAAAACAATCTACTATAGCAATCTCGAGTCTAAAAATGGACCCCGCATAACCGCGATAAGCTTATCGCCTCTTAGTATCTATCATCGTCGTGATATGTGGGTGTACGTACACAGTACTCCTCTGCCACCCCTATTTGGAGAATCTATATTACCCATTACGGTGTAAAGTAAAAAAAAACACAAACACACACATATGGCTGATATTTAAATATTGAAAAAAATACTTGAAAATAATTGCTATGTACCTACATAAAATTGCGTCATTGCAACACGTCATTGCGTCATTAAAACATCCCAAAAAAATTAGATACTGTCTCCTTTTGTATCGCTATGTGATCGCTTATGAACCAAAAAGCTATTTATTTAAATAGAAAACGAACTTACCCCATTCCTTATTATTCATGTCACAAATTAAACCTATAAAACATAACTTTTCTGTGTTTCCATTTGCAAGCTCCATTAAGCATTTTGCAAAATCTATTTTTACGATTCATTCTCGAAGATATACAACACAGTTTTCCTCCTACCCCCGACCCAATACATATGTAATGTACGAAAACAAGCTTAAAACATTGCAAATACAAACAAATGGAAACAGGAGGGCAAAGCAAACACATAGCTGTAACAAATCACCTGTTTATTTGTCGGAAAAGATCTTGCCATATTACAAAGTTGATATATACATATAACTGGTCGGATGACATAGCGACCCACCTACGAAATCAAAAATAAGTGAAATAAAGACATAGTTACGAAATTAGAGTGTTAAATCAAATAATCACATTTTTGAGTTGTGCTTCTATTGGTCAATCAGTGCAATAGTGGACTGGAAAGTGAATTTAACACCAGCGCGAGTTTCTAAGCCATTACATTCAGGTGCTATCCCCTTTTCATGTCACCTTCTCTTCTCACTGCTGTTGGATGTGGTTCTCCACTTTTTAGTGGACAGAAAAATGACAAAGAGAAGTGGTGGTAAAAATTTTATGTACTGTTAAGCAGTCTACAGATTCGTGCTGTCTAGTTTCATGACCACTTTTCTACTCATTGATGGGTGACTGCGTCGAATGTAAATTGAGCGTAAACTTAGTAACTCATAAGGGTGATGAATTCCATTTACCATTTAGTAAGTATTAAGCACCACCTGAAAACTACAATTTAAAACATGCTAGTTTTTGTTACCGATACAATAAACAATATGTTGCAGTGATGGAAATTAACGCGAAGATTATTCCCAATTAACCGACTGCCGCTGTTTTTATAGGCGCACTTAACAATATCTCTAATCAAACAAAATGGCTTACCTTTAACATTTGAAACAACACTACATATCTATAATACCCAATTCACACACTTCTTAATATGATAAAACTCTAAAGGTTAAAATCGGCGCGGCGTTTGGTGGAATCAAAGCATTTTGATGTGACAGGTAAATAATGTCTAAATTTTTGGACATCATTTAGTACTTTAAAATCTCTAAGACATTCAAACACAGAACGTTTGTATTATCGTGGAGGTGTCTCGACGATGATTTACTTGACAGTTAGCAAGTGACAGGTATGTGGAGCTCTACCTTCAGCTACTGAATTGAGTAGTACTGAATAAAAATTTGAGTATTCTTCATTCGAGTGGATCTCGGTACTATAATGGTAGAGGTACATCCTTAATCATTGATGTTGTTGAAAAGGCGCTCTTGCTTACATCTCCGGGCCAGCGGATCCGCAAACATTGTAATCGGATTGTCGCCCTCCAAGGTACGACCCACCCCCGCATTAAATCTTCAAGCGTTACTGAATTATTTAACGACAACAGCCGTTTAGAATAATGTCCGGTTGTTATTGTTTGACTGCCACTTCGCTGTTCGCAAGCACGACCCGTGTGTTCCTTTGAGATTGTTCGAATTTATGTAGGCCTTATATTCCTTGAAAGAAATAATTTAAAGCTAACTTGAGGGGTTAAAATTAATCAGGACGGCTTAGTCCAATGGCTAAGAGTCCGCGCCACCCACTAGATCGTGTAGACGCGGGTCTGATCCCTGCACGGGATAAATCTCTCTGTGACCCACAATCGTTTTGGTCTGGATGTTCGTGCACATGAATTTGTAAACGCACCTTCTACACATACATAAATAATTCTTAGTGCAGGGCTGGGTTTATTTAAATTAATAAATATTAATGTGAGCCTTATATTTGAGAGGAATAACTCAAAGCGGACTAGAAGTGGCAAGGGAAGGGGAGGGAAATGCATTTAATTCTGAAGCGTTTCGTAAATAAATCCCAACAAAGTTCAGCTGACTTTATAAAGGAAAAAGAAATATTATTGTTTTTTTTCATTCTAGATCTTTTCTTTAGTACGGCTTGTTTGGTCGTTTCGAAGTTGTAAATTCAGTTTAATGTTTATTATGAAGTAAAAAATTAAGTTGGAAGGAAAGTAAATCAAGTCGTAGGCTGGAGGCGCTTATATCGGAATCAAAGTTGTTTGAGACGGCAATGTTATGGAGTTCCTAGAAAGTTGCTAAGGCTTTCCTGTGATTGTTGGATATAATAAAATTATAGGCAAAAATATTTTTTTTTTACTTCAATAAAAGTGAAAATTATGAAAGACTGCCTCGTTAGGTTAGTGGCGCTGTACCCGACCACGTCGCTGCCACCCGTCACAAGGTCTTGAGTTTGCATCCAGTTTTTGTCTATTGAAAAAATCTCATTCGGAATCGAAATCTAAAATTGTGCCCGGCCTAATAGCATTAGGTTGGCCTCTAATATACTATAAAGCGATATGTGGGCGTAAAATAGTTTCCCTCTGCAAGCCCTACTTGATGGCTGGACCCCCCCCCCCTTGATGGCTGGACCCCCCCCCCCCCACTTGATGGACAGAGGCTTCATGGTTTTTTCCAAGTGTATCTGCGTAAATCTAAAAACTCAATACTTGCATTTATTCCAAATATTCTACTGATTCTTTAGAAATATATGAAAAACAACAAACATAGTGTTACACGATTATTATTTCTATATTCAATTATAACTACAAAGTATAGATAATATAGTCCAATTTTGTTAGTCGATCATCATACGCGATCATTACCTATATTCGTTATGGCAGCATCAGAAAGTTAATGTCAAAGTTACTGTCATTTGGGTTGAAAGATGTCACTTTGGTTGGTCATTCTATCGAACATCAGTGTATCGGCAATTGGGAACGAGACGCCGTCGTGAACAGATTAAGGTTGGTACTGTGATTTCAATAATTGTGATTCTGGTGAATGTGATTATATTTTGTTAAATTGATAGCAAGATCGTTTTATTTTACTCCCCTTCTGAGGCGTTTCGTTACTATAGTTAAGAGTGATTAGATAGGTTAGTACGAAAAGATAAACGTTAGCGTCGACTCGTGAGTCGATATGCCATCCTTATCTCATAACAAGTTTACTTAATAAACATAAACGTGACCACGAATACCCGCTAGTCGCTAGGGTTACGCTAATGTCAAAGTGTTCGTGCTAAGTCCTTACCAACAATTTGTAAACCATAAATCACATTTCTAAAAAAAAATGTCCACCGCTTAACATAGGCCTCCCTAATCGCTTTCCAGCGCTACTGATTCGATGCCACCTGCATCCAACAACTTCCTGTAATCCCCACAAGATCGTCTCCACTCTAGAATCTTTCTTCCCTAACGCCGATCTTCGCGCTATGTGGCCCGCCCATTGCCAATTCAGTTTACTAATCCTATCGGCTATATCGGTGACCTTAGTTCTTCTACGAATCTCCACATTTATAATTGGATTACGTAGAGAAACGCTGAGCATAGCTCTTTCCATAGCTCGCCGACCAAATAAGCTTTTTTTATGATACCTATTGATAAAAAAAATAATTAAACTCTCAATTAAAAACGAACATTTTTGGTACAAAGATTAATATTAATATAATTCTATCTATCTATATCTATCTATCTATATCATCACGCCAGCTTCCTCGCGGGGTAGGCAGAGAGTACAGAGTTCCAACAGGTTCTTTCCTTACATACCTCTCTGGCTTCCTCCACTCTCATAGTTCGTCTCATACACACTCGCCGGTTACGGAGACTCTTGACTTGCCCTTCAGCTAAGACACGGTCTATTTGGTCATGGTAAGATAGTCTAGGTCTTCCCCGGCACCTACATCCTTCCACTTTCGCATTGTATATCTGTTTTGTCATTCTTTCTTCTGGCATCCTTTCTATATGCCCGAACCAACGGAGCATACCCTTTCTCATCTTTACACCGATACTATCTTTCATACCTACTCGCTTTCTTACTACGCTGTTGCGAATACGGTCAGTCAGCGTGACTCCGCACATCTTCCGCAGAGATCGCATTTCCACCGCATTTATCCTGCTTTCGTTCTCCTTCTTACATACCCAACTCTCACTGCCATATAACAGCGTTGGGACAAGCACTCCGTTATGCATGGCCAGCTGCGCCTTTTGGCTTAAGTGCCGGCTCCCAAGTAGCCTTCCCATCGCACCATTCACTCTATTACCTGCATTCACTCTTCTCTCTATATCAGCGGTGTATTTCCCATCCTTACTGAAGGCGCATCCAAGATATACAAACTCATTCACTTGCTCCAGCACATCGTTACCAACCACAATCCTTGCATTCGTTCTGGTTTCTTCCCGTTCAAAAACCATAATTTTGGTTTTCTTCACATTCAAATGTAAGCCATTGTTCATGCAGTCTTCTCTCATAACTGTGACTAGTGTTTGCAGATCAGTGGCTGTTGGCGCTATCAAAACCGCGTCATCTGCATACAATAGGTGGTTTATCACTAGATCACCCATTGTTACCCCTTCAGTCATCGCATTCAGTCTTTGAAGACTTTTATCCAGATACACTATAAACAGTCTAGCGGACAACACGCAACCCTGCTTGACGCCGATTTTAACGTCAAACCAAGGTGACATGTTACCACCCACCCGTACGCATGCCTTGCTGTCCACGTAGGTGGACTGGACGGCTCGCAACAGGATGCCGTTTATACCATACTCTGGCAAAATGTCCCAAAGTCTCATTCGCATGACTCTATCAAACGCCTTCTCCAGGTCCACAAAACCGCAGAAAACCTTCCGGCCTACTGCCAGATGCTTTTCTACGATGTTGCGGAGGGAGAAAACTTGATCCGAACATCCTCTTCCAGACCTGAATATAATTAATTATGTATACTAGAAAACATTTAGATCTTTTTAATCAGCTAGGTGATAGGCATTGCTATAACACACGACATAGAAATAAATTAGACCAACCGCAGTTTCGTCTGTCAAAAATTCATACTTCTTTCATGGGGCACTGTGTTAGATTTTATAACAAAATTCCCATTGACGTCACTAAACTTAGTGAACATAAGTTCAAAGCTTGTGTAAAACGAACACTTTGTAAGCAAGGTTATTATTCAATAGAAGATTATTTAAAAGATAAAAATGCTTGGATAGATGCTATTCCAGCTCCATTTGAGTCATGACAACCTATTCAACTGTTGCTAGTTAACATTTCCTCTCTTCCTTCTATTAATTTAACACAATATGTACTTTTTTTTGTAAATGAGGGAACCATGTAGCCATTCTCATAAATAGTATTATTCGCTTTTTTAACTTAGACTCACCTGATGACCAACCTACATTGTTCTCCCATACCCCACAACAGAATGTAGATGAAAAAGTTTGTAATTTATTTTAAAAGAGTAACCGTGGAGTTTCTTGCTCTTCTTCTCCACAGGAATGACATTCCGAAGTGGCGGTAGAGTCTTTGTTACTTTTCTGATGATTCATAAATACTGTAATGGTTTACATGAATAAAAAATATTCTGATTCTGAATAAGTAAACTAAATAAAAGATCGAAATAAAAGCGAAATAATCTAGTACAACAATGGCGACCTTTATTAGGCTAGACCGGCCGGGGTTCGGTATTGTTTAGCCAAGGAATTGGGGACAAAGGTCTTAGTTTAGAACTAAGTCACTCTGCCCGAAATGTCTTTAGGACTTAGGTTTAAGCACGGAATATTAAATAGAATAGGGATAACGGCAATAGCTTGGTGATTTGAGCGTAGGCTGTTGATCACTGGATCGAGAAGTCGTGAGTTTGTTCCATGCTAAAGAAAAATAATTGTGTGACTTATAAACATTTGTTCCGGCATGAATGTCTTTGTAAGTCTTTATTTGTGTAAAACACCTACAATACAGGAATAATTCCTAGTATAGAGCATTATTTAGCGCAGTGGTTAAGAGCGTAAGCTGCTCCGCCCTCTAGATCGAATAGTCGCGCGTTCGATTCCCGCACGGGACAAATGTGTGTGTGACCTATAATTGTTTTTTTCGGTATGGGTATTTGTTTATGTGAATTTTCATGTTTTAAATGCATCCACGACATAAGAATAATTCTTAGTGTGTGTTTTTTAAAAAGAAGACTATTTTAAAATGGTCTGTAAGGAAAGAACCTGTTGGAACTCTGTACTCTCTGCCTACCGCGCAAGGGAACTGGCGTGATGATATAGATAGATAGAAGAATATTTGTATGTGCTGGTACGCGACATTTTTTCTTAATTTCAATATGAAAATTTCGTATAAATATGATCAAATAAAATTAAATCAAAACTTATTTATTCATGTAAAAGTGTACTTATAAATAAAAAAAGGGATAGAGCTTACTTAGGAGGACTCTCTCCCCCATTTATATTATTAGTCCAGGGGGTTTATGCCATTCTCTTAAGCAGTATTATTGTAAGTATGCTTTGTTGTGAGAAAAAGACGGGGGTACACCAAATTTATGGCTCGGTTTCATGAAAAACTAATAATCCAATATTTTTGCCAAGAATTTTAACGGTTACTCTTAGGTATAAAATATCTTATTAATAATAATAATATCAGCCTATACTACCCACTGCTGGGCAAAGTCCTTCTCTCACAAATCGAGGTGAGAGAGATTAGGTCGTACTCCACCACGCGGACCCGGTGCGGATTGGTGGAGGCAGGTTTGTGGCCACCTGCTGTTGGAACTTATCAAGCCGCCTTTAAGGCTTCCAACTCGGCTTAACGACTACCACATTTAGTGGTAACCGGGACCAACAGCTTAACATGCCTTCCGAAGCACGGAGACGCTCGAATATGAAAATGCCACAAACGATCACCTATCTCAGGCCGACCGAGTCGAACGCTGCTTAACCTTGGTGATTGGTAAGAACACCGCGGATCGAAATATCTTATTATAATAACAATTTATTTTGTATACAGTACGGTTTATAAGATACTACCGACCCGTCCCGGCTTCGCACGGGTAAATTTTACACGTAAACCTTCATCTTGAATCACTCCGTCCATTGCTGAAAACCGAGTATGAAAATCCGTTCGGTACAGTATTTTTCATATGAGGTGGGTACTGTGACACATGTCAAAAAAAATACTTTATTCAATGGCAATAAGAGGCATGACCCGTTTCTATATTTATGGTTTTATGCCTTAACACCATTGATTTAAATATTAATTTCGTTTGGCAATTAGAACTATCACTACCCATCCTATGTAAATAAATATTATAGTTATTGAATTTATCGTGTTCAGACAGACGCGGCAGGGGGACTCTGTTTTATAATGTGTATAATAAAATAAATCATAATATTTTATTTTATTCATTTAAACCATTATAGTATTTATGAATCGTAAGTATAGTAAAAGAGACTCTACCACCACTTTGGAATATCATTATTGTGGAGAAGAAGGGAATAAAACATCGCGGTTGCTGGTTTCAAAATAGTATTTTGTGTCCTTCTCAATCCTACAAATGCAGTTATATAATCGTACTTCTTCATACAAATACTATTTTATGTAAATGAAAAGAATCTACATGCATTATAAGTTGTGCGGACTTGGCACGATGTTTATGCTAATCAGAAGGTAACTTTTATTGCTGGGGAGATACGGAATCCATGTTTCCTTACGGGAATACTTGCCTTAACATATTGTATACTAGTTCTTGGCCGTTTCTTTTCTCCATAATTGATATAGCCTCAAATGGTGAGTGAAGGCCTTTGATCAAGTGTAATGTCCAAATTCGTTTAACTCTACATAATTTCATCCAAATTCATTTCACAAATTTATTTATGATGCATTACTTAATCTTCCATGATCTTTGATAGCTATTCTTTTTTTACAAATATAATGATGCCATTATTTAGTACAAATTATTCCAATATAGTGTCTAAAACACGTGTTTTGAAAAGACATCACGGCAGGCCCGGGAATAGATGGCGGGACGAAGTGGAAGTTTTTATAAGTGATTGGCCCTCAATTGCTTTTAACAGAGTGGAGTGGAAAGTATGGAGGGAGGCCTTTGCCCATCAGTGGGACACTAACGGCTAGATAATAATTCACATACATTTCACCCAGCCCAAACAAACATTTTTGTTGAACACACAAACATCTCCCAAGAGCTGATATCGCACACACGCCAATGAACGTGATGGCCGATGTTTTATTTGCTATATCAAGACTTTCCTATCACTAAAGAAATCATCACCAATTTCTTCCTGAACCCACACATGCTTTTCATCTCGTTATCAATCATCCCCACCCGCCAACCTCCTACTAAACTTTATCACAGCAAAAAATAAGAAATACTGTTACTGTTAAGAAAACTTTAAATTAGCTGTTGAGAACCAGAACAACTTTAAGCGAATACAAATAATTCAAATGTAAAAAAGGTTATTAAATGAAAAAGATTGTGTAATTGATTGTAGTTTGTTTCTCTTTCACTTATAGCCTAACATAACATACATGCACTTGAAAAATACCACTCTATATAAGATCACCGGGAAAAATCAGTTACTCTTTCTCCTCCCCTACTAGAAGTCTTTCACCTCCCGTCATCAACCCACCAACCCAACAAATTGAGTAATACCCCCAATCTTAGCCGTAGTACTGTCGAGAAAACCTCAAATAAGCTGTTAGGAAAAAGGGTGGGACTTAATGACGTGTTAATGAGTCACCCCCGAGTAACTTCAACCCTGATAAGTGTCAGCCCGCCCGTTACAGTGTGTGACGTCATAGGGGAAGGATGTTATCTGGGACGATGTCGACATTTAGTATTATTAAATGACTGAAACGATGACCTCGTGAAGGTCGTGGGTAATACCTGGAAGCATCGATAGAGCGCAAAGTAAATTTATACTTTCATACAAATTATTTTGTGTAAACCCTGCGTAGGAACTTACAAATTGTCACTTTACATTTGTTTTTCCTAATCTAACTATTAATATACCACGAGATTTGAACGCGACCTCCACTGAGAAGATCTAGCAGAGAAATATGGCGAGCTTATCTTTTTTTTAATAATTCTCGTGTTATTTATTTTTTGTGTATCATATTCAGTGTATCGTGTATCGTGTTTAGGTTACAGTTAATTGGTTTACGATCTAGCTCCAATGAAAACTAATGATGTTATTTCTAAAGAGTAAGCGTATAAAGAATTCCGGATAGACCAGCCCCATAAACAGCGCCCGTTTACAAGTCTAACTACTGGAACAGTCATCACTCCCCTCGAACATATTGGAGGGAAGGAAATGATCTGCACCCAATAACCACTACAAACAAAATCCTTTTAGTGAGCATGACCAGAGCTATCCTCATGACGATCTTTGGGGAAGCCGTTATCTTTGTCCGACTTAGAATTCCAACTCAGGACCTCGTGATCACTATTACACCTATTATTACTGGACTAACGATACAGGTCGATCGACGGACGATTTAGCGCGGTGGTTAAGAGCGTGTGTGTGTGTGTGTGTGAATGATGTACGCTGTTGGCCGCGAGGCCTTTACAGCTTCATCGGACTTAAAGGCGAGCGTGCAACCACTACGCTCTAGCCAGCCAGAAGGGCAAGAGGCGACATACTCGAGGGCGCCTCGAAGAGGCGCTCTCGGTTGGGACAGTCGCTGTAGGGGGACGGGTACACTACTAAGTGCACCGGTCAACCGCCGGCTATGGGAGGGGATCTACTACTACGTCGTCGTCGTCGCCCGTATTCTGAGCGGAAAGAAGGGATGACAAAGCATCGGGGGGGTCGGTGAGAACATGTCGCGGCCGGCGGTGGCGGCAGGGGTCGGGGGTGGTTAAGAGCTTAAGCCGCTCTGCCCACTGCTTCTAATAGTCGCGGGTTCGAATCCCGCACGGGACAAATCTTTGTGTGATCCACAATTATTTGTTCCGGTCTGGGTATTTGTGTATGTGAATTTTCATGTTTGTAAACGCACCCACGACACAGGAATAAAGCATAGTGTGGGGCTACGTTTATAAAAAACAAAAAAAAACAAAGGTCTAAAAACTAAAGATGCATATAATCATCCAGTCATCCATTCAATGATAGGTATGTACATCCTAATATAATCAATGATATAAACTAAGTCCCAAGTTTAGTAAATGAGAGGACTATGTAGACACTCAAACTCAAATAATTTATTTTGTATAAGCTCTGCGGGGGCGCTCACAAATAGTCAATTTACATTTTTTTTAAATCTAATTAATCTACTTATGTACCACCGGATCGGAACGCGGCCTCCACTGAGAAGATCCGGCGAAGAAACTCAGCGGGCTTGTCTTTTTTATTTACTTCTCTTTCTTTCCTTCTTTTTAATCATGTTGTGTGGATACAATGTTTAGGTTACAATTAAATAGTTTATGACCTAGCTCCAGTGTCATGCCTTACGATCGAGATATGAATCTAATGTTAACTGTAAAGAGCGTCTAAAGGATTCTAGATGGACCAGTCCCCACAAGCAGCACCCGTTCACGAGTATGACTGCTGGAACAGCCATCATTCCCCTCAACCATATTGGGGGGAAGGGAGTGACCCGCGCCAGACAGCCACCGCAAGCAAAGACATTATTGTGAGCACGACCAAACCAGAACCCCAAAGACGGTAGCCACATTGTGTCTACAAAGCAGCAATATCCCAAGCTCGTCAGGCAGAACACGCAACGCTTTAACATTGCCGTAATTATAAGATAACAATTCATAGCATTACTATCAATAACATGGCACTTCAATCCCACGCGGTCTTATCTTCTATGTAATCCGAGATTTTGAATGTGTCCAATGAATGAATCCAAAATTTGGAATAAGCTTTCTTGCATAATTTAGTTTTGATTATGGTTTTTAATTTATTAATTGGTAAATCTCGAATATCGTAGGAGGGAAGTTTGTTATAAAAGCTATTGACACCATAAATTTAAGTAGATTTACGTTTAATCATGAATACAATATATACAAAAAGAATCATAAAACTTTCGTCTCCACGGGAATAACATTCGGAAGTGTTAAATAATCAGTAGCGTTCTTTTTTGACTATTCATAATTACTTTTTGTTTTACATAAATAAAAGTCTTTCGATTTTGATTTGATAATACATGTCATGATTATAAGCACTTTTAGTATTAAACCTGTTTCGTTAGACGAGTGGTACGTGGCGTGTATAGTGATTATGGGATCTTAGGTTAAATCCTAGGTCATTTAAAGTATAATTGTTTCCATCGTTAATTCTAAAGTCGGAGTTTAAAAATTACCCCCAGTATAATAGAAATAGACTCGTCTCGTATTACATTGGGGCCTAACATCGTCAGCGATAAGTAGTGTTCGAACCGAAGGCCGATTTTTATAACAGACCACCGCGAAAACCTTCAGCCGAAGCCGAAGATTTAATAGCCCTAGGAAGGTTCGAGATTGGTTGAATTTTCAAAAAGTTATGCTTACTGTATTGATTTAAAGAGATGATTAAAATGACCTACAACTGGCTAAAAATTAATAACTGAAGTAATATTATTTATAATATTTATTTACTTGAAAGCATTAGTAAGTATGAAATCGTAATAGATCGTTCAATTTCGGTATTTGGCCAAAACTTCGGCCTATTTTGGCCAAAGCCGAAGAATTGGCCGAAGGTGGTCACTAGCGATAAGTGAATGTACACAGTACATTTCTGTCGCCCCCCCTTCGGGAAGTTAGGCGTATCGTATCATACAGACTCCGGGATGCCATTGAGAATTACAGATGGAAAAATTACTTTTTGTCCAACGTAAGATTCAACCCCAGAACCTCATTATCACTATCCGCACCATGTACCACTACACTAAGGAGGCAGGCAAAAGACTAAAGATGCTTATCCTACTAATCCTACTAAAATGTAAATGTTAAAGTTTGTTTTGTTGACTGCCTCGTTGATCTGGTGGCAAAGGGCATCGCTATGTGATCACGAGGTCCTGGGTTCAAATCCTAGGTCGAACAAATGTAGTTTTTCTAACGAAAAGATCCCAGTATGAGTCCCGGCATATGGCAATACGCTCGCCCCCTATTAAATGGGACCTAACATCGTCGGCGAAACGTGGGTGTACTCAGGTGTGAATATAGGCGTGACGGTGTGAAGTTTTGTATGTTTGGATGTTTGTTACTCAATCACGCAAAAACGGCTTAACGGATTTGGATGAAATTTGGCACACAGATAGTTTATTACCTGTACTTTTATCCCGAAAAAATGTAAGGTTGCTATTTAACGTCAACGTGGACGAAGTCACGGACAGAAACGAGTAATTATTTAAGATAAAAACATCTCTGCTTACCCTTTTAGGAAAACAGGTATGAAAGTTATAAAACCCTAAATAAGTTATGTCTAAACTAACACTAAACTATTTAGCAACCGCGTTTCCACAAAATTGTGGCTAGCCTGTCTGAATTTATGTCCTAACGAAAATTATACCTCACCACACTACCTACCTCACTTTGTCACCGTGATTAAGACAGATTGTGGTTTACGGTACATAATAGTCGTGTTATTATAAAATGAAATCAACTTTATTTCACCTGACGGACAAATTATATAGACACCTTAAAGAGATGAATGGAACGTTTCGTGATGTTCTTAATTATGATGAACCAGTTCCTGCCTGCGACTTACTCCGCGTTGACTTTAGACAGGAACCTTAAATTTTTCCGGGATAAAAAGTATTATATGTAATCCAGTCATATACTACAAGTCAAGAGTCTCCGTAACCGGCGAGCGTGTATGAGACGAACTATGAGAGTGGAGGAAGCCAGAGAGGTATGTAAGTAAAGAACCTGTTGGAACTCTGTACTCTCTGCCTACCCCGCAAGGGATCTGGCGTGATGATATATATAGATAAACTACATACAATATCCTTTATTGCACACAACAAAAAATGAACAAAATGATATAAAAATATGGACATTCTTATAGGCACAGTAAGGCGGCCTTATCGCTTATAGCGATTTCTTCCAGGCAACCTTTAGGTAGAGAACAGAGATGGTTATGATAAAAATGTGTGCCAATATTCATCGAAATCCATTCAGGCGTTTTTGTGTGATTGAGAACCAAACATATAAACACACTAACTTTCAAATTTACAATATTAGTAGAATTTCTCTAGTCTATTAACTGGTCACGTTCAAAAAAAAAGTAGGCCCTGAACTATACGAATTATTCCTGTGTATAGATGCGTTTACAAACATGCAATTCTATACACTAACACCCAGACCGAAACATTTGCGGGTAACAAAAAGATTTGCATGTGTAGTAGTGAGAGTATAAAAGGCGGGAGAAGTTTGTAGGGAAAGGCTGGAACTCTGTACTCTCTACCTACCTAGCAAGAGATGGCGTGAAGATATAGATAGATTCTTATTGCCAACAAACTGACGTGCACAACTAGCACCACCACTAGACGGAATATAGGCATAACGGTGTTTAAATATTTGATAGCTAAACAGTTCACATCTCCTTTACACCAAATGCTTTCTCCCATTTTGTGTTTCAATTTTGTACCAAATATTTGGTACTCTCCAAAATTTAGAACCTCAATATTTTGTATGCCAGTCTTTATCCTACAGCTGGACTTAGGGTTTATCCCACATTTTTTTCCTTTTCCGATATCATGCAATCGGCTTACTAGCCATTAGCAGGTGGGTTGTATGCCAGTGGTTGGCGGGTGAGGTTCATCCTTCCAGTGAAGAATATGCCTCTTCTTCGTTTTATTTGTCATATTGCCATTATATGGCGACGTTATAGCTTATTGGCTTTTGATGATTCACTTAGAGCTGTAGCTAGTTTACATGTCCCTCACAAATTTAAGTGAGAAAGAGATTAGATCAACCACTAGGCTACCACTGCTTATACGAGTATCTCCCATAAATAAGTACCACGTTTCATAATGTGGGTACTTCAACAAAAGTATAACAAAATTGACGATAGTCAATCAAAGTATATCTAACATAAGTCGGAATAATCCCAATTGAAAAAAAGAGGACGCCTTCGCTAGTGTTAAAAAGTTGATAAAAGAACAGATACAGAATTTAGTAATCTTATAGACGAAGGTATAATCAACGAGACAGTGGAAAAGAACATTATCGCATACAAACAAACGCATCATTCTTATAATTATTTACTAATCAAATAACCAACTTACCTTAAAACTAATTCTCCCAAACAATATTGAACTTAGTCCACTTACATTAAAATAACATTTCCCAAACACATACACATCGAGTCAAAAGTATTGGCACATACGTATTTTAAATTACGTCGAAAATCGAAAGCGCCGACGCAAAACGCCTACCCCCACTGCGTTCCGTGGCTGTACTGCAGAATAAATAGGGTTGGGAGCGTATGTAAGATCCCGCATCAGAGCACGGGACTGCGCTTGCGCGAACTAAGACCGAGAAGGGATGTCAGCTGACGGGCGGTAACTAAGGTCACTGTGTCACTGTGAGACAGGTTTTTGAATTTGTTATTAAGAAATTGTAAGGATGATTGCTTCCTTATTTTTCTGAGAAATGTAAAGGACCAAGGGAACGTTTTT
Organism: Phalera bucephala; assembly: GCA_905147815.2. Lineage (NCBI taxonomy): Eukaryota > Metazoa > Arthropoda > Insecta > Lepidoptera > Notodontidae > Phalera > Phalera bucephala. The sequence goes on along the minus strand of LR990615.1, from coordinate 34,477,724 downwards.
TTGGGTACTTATTTTTTGATACGTCTCCATTTTGAAAGCGAGTTTTGATATAATTTTAACGTAATGATGGACTGCTGGACAGCTTTCGCCAATGAATCGTAGGCAGCTCACGCATTTTAATGATCTTAACTTAATTAGTGTAAAGAGAGTTTGAATTTTTGCAGGCCGAAGCAATGATTTTTTTCTTTCTTCTCCCGTAACTTTTTACTTTGTATTAAAGCAGGTAGGAATACTGGAAATTATTCACACATAAACACTCAGACCGAAAGAAATACTTGTTCATCTGACAATAACATTACATGAGGAAATCAAACATACGACTATTGGATCCAGTAGGAGAAGCGAATTTAGTTCTTAAGCACTGAATCAAGCTGTACGTCAGTACACTGGTACACGAAAATTTAGCTATCTGAGTTATCAGTTTGGGTTATTACCCGTATAATTTTATTCCGAATATTTCGCGTCATACCAAAACCAGAAATAATATCAGAATTACCACTATTATAACCACAACCTATCTGCAAAGTACCAATTTGGTTTTGCGGTTCTACATTATCGTTCAACTAATAAAACAGATGTTCGAAAATTATAATATCGCTGCTAAAATAAATTAGGGACATAATTTTATTGTTTTGAGGTTAGTATAAATTGTATTGGCCACCTCGTTATCGGTTTCGTAGATTTTTATTATATAGAAATTCTCCAGTGTCACGTATCCGCCCCACAAGTTTTTGGTGTGTGTGAGTGATGTACGCTGTTGGCCGCGAGGCCTTTGCAGCTTCACCGGACTTAAAGTTTTTTTTACGTTAAATGTAAATAGATGTCAAAACATCTTTTTCACATCTTGACACGATATTATTCGAATAAAATAACATAACTTTTCTCTACCATATTTTTTTACACCTTTAACAAGAGATGGTCTCCAATATAATTCAGAACTCTCCAAGATGCTATTCTAACCTTCGTTATTTTAAGGCGAGTGAACCAACAAGACTATCATTGCTATTCACACGAACAGTGCAAATACATAGAGCAAGAAGTCTCGACGGTGCTATAAACTGGCCTCGGTTTACGATCGAGTCTCCGGGGCGGTGCTTAGCGATAATTAGAGTTGGGCCGCTGTCCCGCGTATGTATTCAATCACGGGATTTACTGCCGGGACCCGGATCCCGGTCGCGATGTGTACAGGCTCGACGGCGCTGGAACAACACTATATTGCGACTTTAGTGACGTGAATTAAAATTTATTGCCGTTTGAGTAATATATATTATTGTTTATATTACCTTTTAGATTTGTAACTACGGTACAGTAGAATTCAGGCTATGGATAATGCAGTTCTTCTACATTTGCTCTTCACAAATGGGTCTACGTTTAGCCTATATAAACTGCGTTAGAAATCAGAAAATTTATTTGAGGATATGAGATTAGAGGAGGCGAGAGAGGTTCCTCAGAAAATAGAACTTGTTGGAACTCTGCATCGCAACCTGTTAAACCCGAATAGGATCTGTGAATTCGCCCGTGTTTCCAAGTGAAATTGACGGTTTCTTTCCTTGCTATTCTTCGGCGATATGAAGCGACAGGTTGAATGAAGAATAGATTGGGACTATTCTAAAAACTAGCTAACCAAGTCTTACCACTAAAACAGCTGAAAATCACTTACCGATTCAATAATGATTACTTAACATTTTAATTAATAAACCAATTTGGAAAACTTGCAAGAAATATATCTTTTCATAAAGCTGGTCTCCAAAAAATACCGGCACTAGCCTATTTCCATCCGCCATCTTTGTCACTAGATCCCTCCGAATACACCAACGACGAATGTTCGAAAGAAAATGAATTCCAACCGTGGAGATAGAACAACAAAGGAATGCAGAAATGTTCCATTCCATTCCGTGTTCCATTAGCCGGCCCGACGCCTTTGTCCGGTTCCAATGGTTTTTTTAACACTCCAATTCGTGTAATTTGCCGAACGGGGTGCTGCAACGATGCTGTTTTGGTAGGCTTGGTGTTGGCTTATTGGTTGCATATTGGCTTGCATATATCCTAAAAGAAAAGATAAGGCTGTCACTCACTAATTTAATACAACTGCTTCTAAATAGTAGTTTATTGGTGTTCATATATTTTGTGTCCAAGTTTCTGTGATCGAATACCTTGACGGCGTACTCAAAGACTATGTAGTTTTATTGCGTAGTATTAACTGAGCTTAGTATCATGTAAATAATGAAAGATAAATAAGTTAACATGTCCTTTCTTTTTCTCCTTACAAATTGAGGAACATAAGAAAAAATATTAGAAAGAATTAGAGTGAATATAACTCCTTTTAATATGTCACCGGTATGTGGTCAGTGTGGTAGCGCTTGCCCACGATAATATCCACGCATTATGTTTAAAAACCAATAATATTTATGTAACATTGATTAGTTGTTGAATTTGTTTCAAAGCTAAGGAAGCATAACTTAGTTTCATAAAAAAACAATACTCGAAATCAAAACCACTCTAACCAAACTTAGTCACAACCAAACTTTGTCGTTCCATATTTAACCAGACACAGCCCTATTGCTACAATCGCGCACAAAAGTAATTCCGATCCTCCCAAACAAAATGTCCATAAGTACACAACGAAATTTCATAAAGCCGAACCTGCTAACAAAAAAGTGTTAGAAAACTTGCCAAAAATCGCCGTCTGCGCAGAGAATTCAATTGCGAACATTGTGCGGGTATCTCCGTGTTTTGTTAGCGGCAATCCGTGTCCACGCGGCGGCTGTTATGAAATTTTTCATTAAGCCCAGTGTCAACTGGCGATGCCTTTACTGTTTCTCTGGGGTTAGGGTCAGTCTTCAATAACAGCGAGGAGTAAATATGATTAAAAACAAGATCTACATCGTTGGTATAGTAGCGAATAATGCGCGTAGAGATCAAGAAGTCCTGAGTTCTAATCTATTGTCAGCGGAAAATAGGTGTACATAATACACCTCTGCCTTCTCCGCTTGGAAAATATAGGCGGACGGTGTTTATTTTTTATATCTACATACTTTTGAAAGTCTATACAGATTTTAGATATTTGAAGTTCTATTAGGGAAAGGGAGATAAAAAGTCACTAATATAGAATCGAACTCAAACGATCAAACTTCTTAAAATATTTTAATCATAATAATCATGATTTTGAAAATAATGTGTCGTCCCGGCAACCGCACATAACCATAACCACACCTGCAACAACATAGATTAAAAATAGTTTAAAGCCTAGATATAACGATACTCCTAACTGGGGGGGGGGGGGGGGGGAGCATATGGCTCATAAGAGTGACAGCCGTTTGGCCAGAAAGATTGTTGATTGATAATTACGTACCAGAAGACATAGAGTAGGTAGATTCTTCCGAGGAGTATGACCTGGTGAAGGTCGCGTTTAAAACTGGACGCGTGCAGGTAAAAGCTTCGTACACTAACCACAGAGGCGTGAAGTCTCCCAATGTTGTGCCTAAAACTAACATGCCCACGGCATAAACTGCCTCGAAAATTAAATGAATTATAAAATCTTCGTCGTCACTGGTACCCCACCATTAATATCGTTAGCGGGAGTTTTCATTAGCACGCCGTTCGCGCACCGTTTAGTGGTCGTTACGCTTTAGTGGACGACACGCTTTACTCTTATTATTTTCCTAAAGCAACGAGATTGGATGTAATTCGTGACTTTTATAACGCGAAGATATCGAGTTTTGAAAATTTTCAATGAGTATAATTTTATTTTATGGGTAGACAAGAAAATGGAGCGAACGGTTTGTTTGTACCTGTGAAGGAGAAAACTTAGAATAAATAAGGCTCGGCCCACTTAACATATTCTAGTGCCCCGTGAAAGCCTCCAATTCCAATCCGCGGTAGATTTTCATAAAAATCTTTCTTTGAGCACTAAGAAGCAAAAATGCCAGATTCCTCGGTAGATCTCCTATTCCTACTAGTTTGTTACTTCTATCTATCCACACCGCAAGGAATTATATATATATATATATATAGATAGATATATATATGTACATATAATATGTATCGGTAATTACCTATCTATCTATAAATTTTCCCGCTTCCTTGTGAGGTAGGCTGAGAGTACAGTGTTTTAACACGCACTTTTTTTTATAATCAGATAAATTTCCAGACTCCATCATATGAGGTCAACAAAGATCACCAAAACTTTGAAAACAAAGAATTCTCTGACTAAAGGTTCTCCAACTAATTCTATGCGCTATAAACGGTGGCCCACGCGTCGACGGCTCGTTCAGCTGGCCCTGCTAACAAGTCGCTCTTGACACCGCGCGAGTGCGCGCATACCTCTATACTAGTGGCTTTAGGGTTGCAATATAATTTCGCTATTTTGAGATCGTCTATCAAAGCAATTCTTACAGAAAAGCAATTTGAGGATTTTGAATATGAAACTACGCTCTGGTAACTACTCAAATTGAAATTTAGAATTGGCATAGGACCAAACTTTATAGTTGCTAACAATTCTTTCCTCCTCTTATTGGATCTCACTTTTATCGTGTCCTGCTAATTGGTACCTACAATATGGTAGCTGTTGACCACAGCGCGAAACATACCAGCAACTGAATAACAGCCATTAGGTTTCATCCTCTTGTTTTCTCTTACAAAAGTGAAGAGACGGCCCGTCTAATTGGTCCTTTAAGATTAATAATAACTGTAGTATTATCAACTAACAAGAACATTGATTTTTTTATCTCCTTCATCTTCATCTATCTATATCATCACGCCAGATCCCTTGCAGGGTAGGCAGAGAGTACAGAGTTCCAACAGGTTATTTCCTTGATCATGATTCATCATCTCAGCCCATACTTGTCCACTGTTGAACATAGGCCTCCCCAAAGGGGGGATTTGCCATACTCGCCACGCTTGGCAGGCGGGTTGGCGAGCGCAGTTTTTGATCGCAGAAGTGTTAAGAGAACGCTGCTGCCCATTCCCTATTTTTCCCTTAGTCGCCTTGTACGACACCCGATGGGATGAGATGGGTTGGTCCTATTCTAAGCCGGGAACCACGCGGCTATCATCATTATTATTAACCGAAAAATGTCATCTGGAAGGTAAAACCCTCCCTCGAACATCCTCACAATAACAAGCTATATGATGAACGCTTCCAGCTTTTACCAGTGACCGCATTCATTGTCTTCATAGGAAACAATTTGAAAATTGTTCACCGAATTTTCGTGTTGTTCCCAAAATTTTACTCCTCAAACTTAGCGACATTAGCTCAAAGAGGTTCTTATGTGGAAAATCGTTGCCGTATACCTTCTAGCATGGAAATAATGAGCCGTGTGCTTGCCACCGTCGCCGGCGCTAATGGTGTAAGTGTCCTGTTTAAGATTTAAGACCCGGCTTGTAAGCATGCCTAGATTTTTAACGGCCAAGTTTCTAGTTTCAAGTTGGAAATTCTGCAAAGGATTTATACGGTATAAGATTTAGCGCTTTACAGCATTATTACATTTATGTGAAGTATTTTTATATGTTTCTGGGAGAGAAGATGTTGAATTTTGAGAATGATGTACATGTTGGTACTCAGAGTTTAAAAAAAAAACCATCGTGACGTCTATATTCCCTAAAGCTGATGGCAGTTGTACTGTGTGCTATAAAATTTTATCGACTTTTTTTGTAGGGGCGAGCTTATTTGCCATCATACCGAGCTCAATGACAGACTCCGAAACGCTACTAGCAAATTCTTCAACAGAAAGGCCCGACCTAGGATTAGAACCCTAGAATTTGTAATCTCCAGCCTTTTGGGCACTATAGATTAACGAGGAAAATAGCATACGTATGTAATAAAGGTCAGAGCGACAAGCCCCCTCTAAAAATCTTCCACAAAACTGACGATAACTCTATAATGAATTCTCTTCATAATTTAAAGTCTCCACGAGTGGACAATGGACTCGACGTAATTAATTGGCATGGGCAGATATCGGTCGCGTGGAGGGCCACTACACGAGAGCGAGGGCCATCGCTGCAGACCCTCGAAGCTCTGAGGGGTTGGTTTTATTCAGAATATTTTGTACATATACTAACTGTATAAGCCACAAGTTTCAAAATTCTGTGTATAGTATCTGCATTGACCAGGCGTTGTAGAAGTGTATTTTGGGAAGAAATATTGGAGCAAGCCAGTGTATAAAAAATACCGTCATACCTATATTCCCTAAGCGGGGGTGGCAGAGGTGAACTGTGTACACTAACTTTCCACCGACGATATTAGGTCTCATGTAAAAATGCGAAAAATTTCCAGTATAGCCGATACTGGAAATTTTTTGATAGAAAAACATTTGTCCCATCTAAGGTTTGAACCTAGGACCTCGTGATTGCGAAGCACATTGTTCGCTGTTAGGCCAACGAGGCAGTATATTTATACTAATATTATACATAAGTAAAGGTTTGGCAAAGCGCATCGCTTTGTGATCACGAGGTCCTGTGTTCAAATCCTAGGTCGGACAAATGTAGTTTTTCTAACGAAAAATTCCCAGTATGAGTCCGGAGTTTGGAATTGTGCCCGGTATATGGCAATAGGCTTGCCCCCTATTACATGGGACCTAACATCGTCGGCGAAACGTGGGTGTACTCAGTACACCTCTTCCACCCCCTCTGGGGAATATAGGCGTGACGGTGTGTGTGTGTGTGTGTGTGTGTGTTTAAAAGGTTTGATGGTGGATCTTTACAGTTCTGTAAGGAAAGAACCTATTGGAACTCTGAACTCGGTGCTTACCCCGCAAGGGATCTGGAGTGATTATATAGATAGAATTCTTTGCAATCGATAATCTTTGAAACTAGCCCTTTCCACCCTTTCTGTATACTGTAAAAGCTATGAATAATATAGTTGGGAGCATATTCCAAAAATATTAAATGGCATTAACTTCCTAATTTTAAAGGTGGTTTCATCGATTGAGAGTCTATAAGTAATATAATTCCAAAACTCAGCATAACACTGCAAGGACACTGTGAGTTCAATCTACTGAGATAGGTTCAAAAATTATTATTATTATGAAGTTAGATGGTATTCTGAAACGCAATACTGAAGAACATAATACCACAGTGTAATACAGTAAAGCAGCTTAATGCTTCCGGTCCAAATCAAACTCACACAAACAGACGCGCGCTGTACATGGCGTTTTGGGGGTTTTCGGCACATAATGAGCCGCGGCGATTACTTGTCTATCGGCCGGTTTCTATTTAACTTATAGACAGATTTGCTTACTGTCAGTAGAATTTTGACTAATTTTCCATACCAAATATGTGAAAATTCTATCCGTGGTAGGCAAATCTATCCATCACTTAAATATTAGACGGCGCATTTAAAAGATTTAAAAGATTTTAAGAGGGAATGGCCAGTGACAAAAATCACTCTAGCGAAGCATCGTAGCTATGGGAGCGCGGCCGTCAGGTTGACAAAAAAAATCTGGCACCTGGTATTCGACGAATCGCTGAAAATTATTCCATCTTTACGATTTTAAAGTTAATTTATTGTGATTTGTGTTAGCTAGCAACTACTTGCTTAGTACTTTTAATTCTCTTTTTTTTAATTTCTCGCCCACATACCCTCGCGCCAAACATGAGTTCTGGTGTAGGTAGTGGTATGCCTTTATATTTAAAACGGACGTAGGTGGAGAATCGCGTACGTGGCAACTCAAATGCCCGAGCACGCACACATTTACAGCTTTTGAATAAATATCTAATACTGGCATCACGCACACATAGCACGTAACTGAGGCCACTTTTAGGCGCCCTTTTTGTAAGCAATGCTCCGGCTAGACAAGTCTTAGTCTAGGGTAAATACACTACTTGTATAGCGACGTCAAATGGAAATACGACTTTTATGTTATATTATTAAGATTACTAAGATCACATTACGCAGAACATTATACAGAACTTTACTTCGTCTAGGTTTGTCTGCCCTTTTAGAAATAACAATAGTGGAAGATAGGAAGACATGATAGAAAAAGGGTAATTAGCCCGGTAACTTATAAGAGTTCCTTTTCGACTCGTCCTCTAAAGCCTAAAGCTGCGTCTACATTGCTAATATTCGCGCGTTATAAATATTCGGCTATGAGAATATGGGCCGTAGTAATATTAAACCGAGCACCTTCGGCATCAGAAGTTCTTTCGGTGAATATTATTCGTTCGATCTACGAAGACCCGTACCAACTTTCTTCCATTTCTTCCTTTAGAATGCAAGTGTAAAATTTTTAGTAGTATATTCGTTCTAACGTTACATAGTCATAACGACTTGATTTAGTAATTAAGAGCTTAAACCCCTTCCCTCACTAGATTTTGTTTCACCTGCTGAGAGCCTTTCACCTGGACATAAATTACCAAGGCGGGTTTGGAAGTCTGTAAATAGACTTCGGACTAGGTCGGTCGAAGAAAGGAAAATATGCTAAGGTGAACACTTACTGACAACACGAATCTGGAGTGTTTGTGTGGTGCACCTTGTATCGTGTCTGGCGTGCCCTAACTCCGGCACGCAGGGAGACTTGATGTCTGCTTCCGAAAATGCAGTTTCTGCGACCGCTTTCTGAGCCGCATCTATATAATTGTATCATGTTTGTCGAAACGCTTAGAAGAAGAAGACTAGACCGAGTAGTCGCCAGTTTGATCCCCGTATGGGACAAATTTTTATGTGACCTACAAATATTTGTTTAATTACCTACAAATTATTACCACGACATAGAAATATTTAGAAATATGTGTCATTTTTTTTAAAAAGAAAGTTTTTTGTCTGTATCTTTCTATCTATCTATCTATCTATATCATCACGCCAGCTCCTTCGCGGGTTAGGCAGGGAGTACAGAGTTCCAACAGGTTCTTTCCTTACATACCTCATTGGCTTCCTCCACTCTCATAGTTAGTCTCATACACACTCGCCAGATACGGAGACTCTTGACTTGTCCTTCAGATAAGACACGGTCTATTTGGTCATGGTAAGATAGTTCCCCGGTACCTACATCCTTCCACTTTCGCATTGCATATCTGTTTTGTCATTCTTTCTTCTGGCATTCTTTCTATATGCCCGAACCAACGAAGTGTACCCTTTCTCATCTTTATACCGATACTATCTTTCACACCTACTCGCTTTCTTACTAAGCTGTTGCGAATACGGTCGGTCAGCGTTAATCCGCACATCTTCCGCAGAGATAGCATTTCGACCGCATTTATCCAGCTTTCGTTCTCCTTCTTACATACCCTACTCTCACTGCCATATAACAGCGTTGGGACAAGCACTCCGTTATGCATGGCCTGCTGCGCCTTTTGACTTAAGTGCCGGCTCCCAAGTAGCCTTCCCATCGCACCATTTACTCTATTCCCTGCATTCACTCTTCTCTCTATATCAGCGGTGTAATTCCCATCCTTACTGCAGGCGCATCCAAGATATACAAACTAATTCACTTGCTCCAGCACATCGTTACCAACCACAATCCTTGCATTCGTTCTGGTTTTTCCCGTTCAAAAAACTTCAACATTTATCTTTCTGTTATTAATTTATCTTTGGCCTTCCTCTTGCAAAGAATCACTGGAAAATGGATGCTTTAGTCTCTGCCTTACAGTAATGGACTGCAATAATCCCACAAGAGAACACGTCGTGATTAATTAACATCGACATGCTTTGCTTTCTCCCAGAGTACCTACGATGGACCTTTTTGTGTATTGCAGAGGAAATATTTTCGAAAGATTCTCAATTCTCTGCAAGAGAAATTGAGGTATGTGGGACTGTTACCACTCCAAAAAAACCACGAAGCTGTACGTGAGTTTATCACCGCACTGTAAAATAAAACCCCACTAATATGGCACTGATTCTAGTGATTTCATTCTGAAGTAAAAACACTAGTCTTACACTATGAATTCTTCTGCCGCGAGTGTGTTTATAATCACGAAACAAACATTCGTGGACCAGTTTATAAAATCCTACTAATATAATGTTTTAAATTTGATAATGTGTATGTTTTATATCTATCTATCTATATTAACACGCCAGATCCCTTGCGGGGTAGGCAGAGAGTACAGAGTTCCAACAGGTTCTTTCCCTGCATACCTCGCTGGTTTCCTCCACTCTCATAGTTCGTCTCATACACGCTCGCCGGTTACGGAGACTCTTGGCTTGTCCTTCAGATAAGACTCAGTCTACTTGGGCCTGGTAAGATAGTCTAGGTTTTCCCCGGTACCTATATCCTTCCACTTTCGCGTTGTATATTGTTTTTTCATTCTGTCTTTCATGTGTATGTTTTGATGTTTGTTACTCAATCACGCAAAAACGGCTGAACGGATTTAAACAAAATTTGGCACTTAGATAGTCTATTATATAGATTAACACATAAGATACTTTTTATCCCAGAAAAATGTAAGGTTTCTGTCTAAAGTCAATGCAGACGAAGTCGCGGGCAGAAACTAGTATATTATAAAAAACATTCTTTAGGTATTTTTATATAGATCACGAATCCTGGATTCGAGTCGCAGGTACGACAAAGTACGAAAACAAAATTTAATAGTTATCCGAATTCGGAATTATAATAACATCGGGTCCTAAAAACCAAAATCATGGCGAAACGTGCGAATACACATTACATGTTTGCTTGCGGAATATAATCTGTTCATAATGTATTCACTAGCCTAAAAATAAAGTTTGCAGGAAATTTCTGCCAGTGTTCAGTAGTTATTTTTAACTGGGCACTTTAGGACATTTTAGTCGAAAGGCGAAAATAAAACGCAAAATTTTGCGAAACAAACTTTTATTAACGGTTGTCGCGCGAGCCCGACTTTTGTTCTAGTACAGCGTTCTTACCCCTTACTATTGGATACTGATATAGTACATACACCTTAGTTCTTAGTTCGGCAAACAGTGAAGTCAGAGATGTACTGTATTCACCCACATATCGCCAACATTACTTAGGTCTCGTAATAATTATCACAATTTCTACGGTCTAAATCCCAAACATATTGCTAATATTTCGGGCACAAACCCAAACTCCAGTCGGCTACTGAAACTTTTTCACAACAAACTAATTTAAAACATTTTTAAACATAACATGTTTTAACATAAATAACTTCAAAAAAAGGGAAACAGACTCCAAAACGCAAAAAATAAATATTTGCAGCTGGTGCTAGTCAATTGGTGCAGTTGGTTACTTACACCTATTTTTGGTTTTTTCAAGTCGGTTTCTCTTGTTTTTAAATGTTATTTATTTTAGAATTTTAAGTTTTGAGTAAATTAATTATTAATAGTTATCTACGTATTTTATATTATTCTACTTAATTCTACTGTAAGATACCTACAATATTGACATGACACCCAACTCAAACTACACATTCATAATGTTTGTCGTTAAGGAGTTCCCTGGTGTATCTTCAAAGTCCAAGGTCCAATACCAATAAAACAAAATGAAAATAAAATGGGACCACTTCAAAGCCATACTTAACCCAACGTAAAAAGAACCATCAAAATCGGATCATAAACAAGGAAATTATAAAAATACAGACGTATTGTGAACCTCCTCCTTCTTAAATTCGGTTAAAAACATTTTTAAACTCGACCAACTTTATCCGATTTAGAATTCAAATTTGGGTCGTGTTAAGACCTCGTGATCGTGACCTCGAGAAGAGTAATGGCTGCTTCTCAGGTCATACTCGTGAACGGGTGCTGCTGGTGGGGACTGGTCCGTTCTCTGTCCTTTGACTAATTGAACGTGTACCGTAATGTTCCATAATAAGCGTAACAGACGCTTTTAAATACTCATACATATGTCATCGACAGTCGCTATCGAGCGCGTTAAAACGCGTAGTTATTTCACAGTTTCGACTTTGGCCTTCCCGCTGCGTTGAACATTAAAGTTCTGTAACAAAACTTATTTTATTATTTGTGGGAAACATTAATAAATAAGATTAAAGCATCGTATGTAAGGAGTAAGGTTTATTATTTAAGAATATGGCTGCAATTACGCGTAGGAAATTTTGACAAATAGTACAATTTGAGTGTAACTGAGAAGTGTACGCTGTTATAAGGTACTTTTATGAGGATAACACCATGAGGCATTCTTAGCACCAAAGCAGCTCGGTTCACTGAAACTAGTAGTCGTGGATTCGTTTCCTGCATAGAACAAATCGTATGACCCTTAGTTATTTGATTAGGTCTAAGTATTTTTGAATATAAGTGAACGTACCCACGTTAGTTGAAAAGAAGATAGGCACAGAGTTGCGCGAATATTAACTTAGCATCTATAATAATATTCAATTATAGGATCAGTAAGCTGAAGCCAACATAGAACCATGGAATACTGCACCAACGACTTCAGTAACTCTATTGGCTCACTGCTTCCTATTTCTATGTAAATTACGAGATGCATGCAAGATTGAATGGTAACGTATTTAAAATGCATTTCGCGGCATATATTAGACATTTTGTGAAGAATTTACTATTGTATGTTAATAGTAGTTAAGACTTCACTAACGATCTAATATTTTTTGACCTTGTTGGACTAGTGGCGAATAATTTGCGTATCGCATACGAGGTCCAAGGTTGGACAAAAATAAATTTCTATAGAAAAAAAAATCGAGTCTCAGTGATAAAAGTGGGTATACACAGTACACCTCTGCCACTCCCAATAAGGAATATGCCTGACGGTGTTTATATGTTTTTTTTTTCTGCGGAATATCCTGCCCTGGTGCTTCTGCAAGCTGGTGTAAAGCTCTGAATCCTACCAATTGTAAACCCCTCTGTATCTGACATCGACCCTTTGGAGGAGATCTTTGGATCTTTAGGATCTATACCAGGAAGGCACTGGCGTCCTTCTTCTTCTACGTACCTTGTAAAACCCGCTATTGGGGGGAAACATTAAATCACACTCGTATATTAGTTGCAAAACTTATTCAAACAAATTGAAAGTATTTACATTACGCTTAATATAAATGAAACACTACTATTCGTATTACGCAACGAACTATTATTTGAGAAAAGACGAGAAGGTTAACGACCCAACCATAATAAAACTGTCACCAATAAAACAAACTTTATGAACCAGAGCTTTATTTCAATAGCTGGAAAAATACATAACAAGATACCGACTAATCTAAACTTATTAAAATTAGACTAGAAGCTTAATTGATGGGCAAATGCTCCTATTATAAAAATTATTTTTTTCCAATAAACTTTATTAATTAGACATAATACATAAACTTATTCCACATTTGACCTTTTAATAACATTTTTTCGTAATAATTGTATATTTTTAAACCATATACAGCAATAGTACCGCTTCTGTCAAAATACAATCAATAGGACCATCATTCCATATAGAAAAAGGAGTCAAACAGGGCGATCCTCCCTCCGCAAAACTCTTCATATCAGCACTTGAAGAAGTATTTGTTAAGGTGGTGGCCGGCTGGGAAGGAAGGGAGATTGCGGTCGAGGAGAAGAGACTTACAAACCTCCGATTCGCTAACGATATAGTCCTCTTCAGCTAAGGACCTACAAAGCATGCTAGAGGATATGAATGCAGCCAGCCGCGAGATCGGACTTCAAATGAATATGTCAAAGACCAAGCTCATGACGAACAAGAACCGACACAAGATCCAAGTAGATGGTGTGGGCATTGAGTATGTCCATGAGTATATATATTTGGGCCAAATAGTCTCCTTCCAGGCACGAAAAGACAAAGAAATCAGACGTCGTGTCGAAAACGCTTGGAAGAGCTATTGGACAATTAAAGACCTAATGAAGGGAAAGCTTCCATTGTACTTGAATTGAAAACTCATGGACATGTGCATTCTCCCTATCCTTACATATGGTGCACAGACTTGGTCTCTGACAAAACTTCAGAAGTCCACACTCGTGGTTTGCCAGCGTAACATGGAGCGCAGCATTTTTGGCATTAAACTAACAGACCATATTAGGAACAGTGCCCTGCGCTTCATGACAAACATTTCTGATGTGGGTCATAAAGCCGCCACGTTAAAATGGAACTGAGCTGGCCACATCTGCCGCATGTCTAATACAGCTTGGGCAAAAATAATTACCAACTGGGTCCCACTAAACTACAAACGATATCGCGGCAGGCCCAGACGAAGATGGCGGGACGAGCTGGACTCATTCCTGGAAGACTGGCATTTAAAAGCCGAAAACAGAACCGAATGGACTCAGTGGGGGGAGGCCTTTGCCCAACAATAGGACGATAGTGGCTGAAGTATATATATATAACTTATGTAATATTTGCACACCACTACGGTGATAATACAGTGTTACCTCATTTCATTTATACCATTATGTATTAAACAAACATATCCTGTATGAAGCAACTAAATGAATTTGAATATCCCATCGATGGGAAAACTCATGTACCGTTTTCAAGATAATTGTCGAAGATACTCATCATTAGCCGAAATGCATGTTTATCTATGTCATCACGCCAGCTCCCTCGCAAGGTAGGCAGAGAGTACGGAGTTCCAACAGGTTCTCTCCTTACATACCTCTCTGGCTTCCTGCACTCTCATAGTTCGTCTCATACACGCTCGCCGGTTACGGAGACTCTTGAGTTGCCCTTCTTCTCTTGAATAGACACGATCTATTTGGTCATGATAAGATAGTCTAGGTCTTCCCCGGTACCTACATCCTTCCACTTTCGCACTGTATATCTGTGTTGTCATTCTTTCTTCACACATTCTTTCTATAGGCCTGAACCAACGGAGAATACCCTTTCTCATCTTTACACCGATACTATAATAAAAATAATAAAATAATTTATTTTCTCATCACAAATGTGCATCATTAGTACAGTACGAGCTTAATCTAATAGAATAATAGGACATTTGTGAGAGACTGGTGCCCGAGATAGGTATAGGAATACCTGTGTTACTATCTTTCATACCTACACGCTTTCTTACTACGCTGTTGCGAATACGGTCAGTCAGCTTGACACCTTCCAACCATCCAAAACCCACTTAAACTTTTGATTAAATTAACTAAGAAAGAGTCTCCGTAACCGGCGAGCGTGTATGAGACGAACTATGAGAGTCGAGGAAGCCAGAGAGGTATGTAAGGAAAGAACCTGTTGGAACTCTGTACTCTCTGCCTACCCCGCAAGGGATCTGGCGTGAGGTTATAGATAGATAGATAGATAGATTAAATTAACTATCCATCTTGTAGTTCGATAGTATCTCTGCTGGAATAACTATACATACATGAGTTTCCCTCACCATTGGGGCTATGGGATGTTTTGTTGCCCGGAATTTAAAAAGTTCAGCCCAATCGACCGAGGGCCGCATAATTGTGTTTATCACTTGCCCCACCGCCCAACTTTTCCTATCAAAAGTTACACGTAGCCGTTGGGGGTATTTAATACCCCCGTAACGTGACAATGCGGGTGTTTTAAATTCATTTTTAATTTGCACCTTGCGTACAATGGGGTGTGTTACGTATCTCGCGTCGTGGTGAGTAATGGGCACTTTATTGAAAGTTATTGCAGTTTCATGCACTTGTTTTTTAAATTGTTGAACGTAGGTTAGGGACGATATATGAAGATGTTACGCTGCAAGTTATATAAATTTAGTAAGTATATCTTCTCAATAAAAGAATTGGCCGGTGTTGAAATATGCATTACAGGTGTTCCTGTGTGTATATTTAAAAGGTGACAAGTAACTTAAAAGCCTTTTGGTAAGTTGCATAAATCTAGGATCCGGTTTAAGTAGGATCGCGATGATCCTTTACAAAAGTGATAGGTGCGCGTATGTGTACAGATGTGTGCTTGTGTATGATGTATGCTCGACCGAAGTGAACTGTAGGTCCGAACTAAACTACAGGCAATCTCATGCGTTTGTAATTTACACCACGCATTCCATACCTTACTACTGGAAAGCTTTTAACGATTTTTCTGCAAGTAGACTGGTAGTATGTATGTATATCCACATTTGTATTTCACAAAATTTCTATCAAAACGATCGGGAACCTACCTCTCAAGAGCACCTACCTACCTTTTTCGTCGCGCCAGATCTCTTGCGCGACGTTAAAAATAGATAGATGTTTGGAGACAAGGAGACCGAATGAATAGTTGTTAACAATACTAAAAGTTTTTCATTATTATCTTCATTATTATCATTAAAACTAAAGATACACAAAGTTGACATTCTTAAATCGGGGTACAAAAACTTCAACACAGATATTCAGTATTATAAGATGTCGTCTTAATCCCAATCAAAAGAAGTCGACATACAGAGGTGTATATTTGTCTTATAAATCCTTCGTCAGACAGATTTTGTTTTTGTAGAGCACCTGCGCGCGGTCGAGTGGACTTATCACTGACCGATTGTAAGAATGTCATTTGACTGAACACAAAAATTTGATTTTTTTAAAAAGTACTTTTATATTCATAACAACAAAGCTTAATTTATCTTTTTCTAGCTTTCAGTTATTTCACTATTCCATTCGGGTAACGACATGTGCTTCAAAAAAGCTGTCTTATAAAAACCTTTGTAGAAATTTGAGTTAAATATTCTTTTTACGTCTGCCTTGTCAGTCTAGTAGTGTATAGTGCGAGTGGCGATCACAAGAGTTCGAATCCCAATTTGGACAACGTGTAATTTTATATCGAAAAAATGTTGGAGGAATTAGAATTAAACATTTTGACTTCTTAGATTTACGCGCATATAACATGTGAAAAAAAACTTTTTTTTTCGGATTTTATCTCGGTTCAGTCCTTCCCGTGACTATAGCACTCGAAACGTCGGAAACTTAATAATCTGAAATAAACCCCAATAAAACCGAAAGAATATAAAATTGATTTATTTCATTAAATTTTTTTTAAGATTGCCTGGTAGATCTAGTGGGGCATAGGACGTGTAGCTACCACGAGCTCCTGAGTTGGAAGCCTAAGTCAGACAAAGTGTAAGTTTTTTATCGCAACAAAATTTATAACTACAATATGCTCGGTACAAATACAATATCCTTGGTCCTTTTATTAGGACCTAACTTTGTTGGCGATATAAGGGTATACTAAATACACCTCTGCCTCCCCCGCTAAGGAAATACCGGCGTAATGGCATTTTTCATTTTATTAAAATAAAGTTTTAGAGAAAGAGGTCTGTAAGGAGAGAACCCGTTGGAACTCTGTACTTCCTGCCGACCCTGCAAGGAATCTGGTGTGATGATATAAAAAGATAGATTATTTCAATACATCCTCCCAGGATGTTTACCATAGCAACCTAATTTATATCCAAAAATCAAAGAAGACATTATCGCTAGCTAAAAGGAATAGTAACACAACTAAAAAATCAGGAACAAGAATAATGAAGCTTTATTGTTTTAAATTTAGAGTGCTAATTCAATCAACCAAATTTCAGAGTTGGATCATTCCAACATTTGGGCAGCAATATATGATATTAATTAACGCTACCATTCCATTTATCTGAACCGCAAGAACTATACATACACGTCGCCGTAGTTTTTGTAAATATGACAACAAACACTGTTAAATGTGCAAGTTGTAATGTGGTTATTGATGAAATGTTGGCTTTTATAGCCAATAAAATTGATGTGATGGATCAGGAAAGTTTGATGCGAATTTGTGTATCATCCTTTGAAGTGACTGAGGTGGAGAAATCGAAAAATTTACTGTTTGATGCTGTCTCTACGGACATTAGGAAGATAAGGAGGAGAAACAAAAGTCAAGGTAAAATACAGAGGGATCTTGAAGATATTATAACAGTACTTAAAAGCTTAGATCCAGATACAATTCCAATATTTGTAGCGAAAGAACTGCACAAACTACCCCCTTTGACTTTTGATCATTGTGATGTTTCTTCGTTATTGAAAGATATACTTCTATTAAAGACACAAGTTGAGAATATTAAGAGCACATATGTCACAAATGAACAACTGCATGCCTTAGAGGCAAAGCTTCACTCATATAAACACGATTCCTTAATAAATTCTCCTATTCAGGATAAACGCAATAGATTGAATCTTGTAAACACACGCTCGCGCTGTGCAAATGTGCTAAACAATGGACCGATGGCGATTGGTTCAATGCATAACTTAGCAAGCGATCCTACCTCACAGCTGATTCAAGTAAATGACCCAACCCCCACTACGAGTGCGTTTACTGAGCGACCGGTTTGCAACGACGAAGTTTGCGAGGTCGGTGGCAGCGCTCCCTCTATTTGTAATGATAAGACGCCCGATAGCGCATGCAGCGCTGTCCCCGCTGTTGGCGGTGTCACCATGGCGTGTGAGTTGGTGACGTCGCCCTTAAATAAATCAAGCGTATGTCGGCATGAAGGTGCGACAGAGAACTTACAATGTAACAATGCGGTGAATAGAACTAAAAATGTAAACATTGCCATAAGTAGCAGTAGTCAGTGCACTAGTTCACCTAGTATGCATGAAAAAGAGCATGATATGCAGATAAAAATGCCTATTATGAGACCTACATATGCAGATATTGGAAGTAAGAAAGGCTTATGGTATGTGCCGGAACAAGATGAAGAGTGGAAGACTGTGCAAAAAAAGCGTTTGAGAAATAAATTAATTATGAATAAAGGCAAGGCATGTCTGGACGAAAATAGTAAATTTAAGGCTGCTAACGTGAAAATACCGCTTTTTATCACTAACGTGCATAAAGATGTCACTGAGAATGATATTGCAGAGTATATTCTGGCCAACACTCAAGAAAAAGTATCACCAATTAAAATAAAAATGAAGCGACAGCGCAGCTATAACGCCTTTAAATTATTTGTGAGCAAAAGCACGCTGCCAACTTTTCTTGATGATAACTTCTGGCCTGTTGGGATTTCGTTTAGGCGATTTGTAAACAAGGTTAGTAATAACCAGGCCACACACATAAGTGGTGATGAAAGGCGATCTTCAAACTAACTATATGGATAGTACACCCTATAAGAGGTTAGTCTCATTTAACTGTAGGTCGTTTAAAAGTTCACTCAGTGATATAAGAGGACTATGCAAGCAAGCTAGTGTAGTTGCGCTGCAGGAGCATTGCTTGCTGCCACACGATTTATCAATGTTAAACACGGTAGATGACGACTTCGCGTGCATTGGGACTTCAGCTGTGGATACATCGGTGGGAGTGCTACGAGGCAGACCCTATGGGGGGGTAGCCTTACTATGGAGAAAAAGCGACTTCCAGTCGGTATCTATCATTGAGTGCAATGATGTGCGGTTAGTGGGCATAAAAGTTACGCTAGACGATAAATGTGTGATAATATTTAGTGTTTACATGCCAACAGATACGAATGATAGAGATAATCTGATGGAGTTTACGCAGTGCTTAGGTAAATTAAGTTCTATAGTGGATGAAAATGCTGATTCGGATGCTATTTACATGCTAGGCGATTTTAACGCCCATCCTAGTGCTCGTTTTGGTGACAAACTGTTGCAGTTCTGCGACGACCAAATGTGGGCGTGTATTGACATGGATGTGCTAGGCCTTGAGTCTGGAACGTTTACTTATATTAGTGATGTACATGGATGTGCGAGATGGTTAGACCATTGCGTGGTCACTAGGGCTTCAGAATCGTCTATTAAACAGATATGGGTGAAGCTTGATACGGTATGGTCTGACCATTTCCCACTTTTTATTGAATGTGACCTGGGTAAGTTAAGTGGTAAGGACCGTAAGGATTGTACAAACCTTTGCTGTTCAACCTGTATGTAAACGACCTCATCAGCGAACTCAGCAACACTCATACGGGATGCATCATAGATGGAGTAAGCGTCAATAATATCAGTTACGCAGATGATATGGTGCTGCTGGGGCCGTCGGTGGGGTCAATACGCAAGCTGGTGAGGATATGTGAGGCGTATGCGGCTGAGCATGGACTGAGGTATAACTCCAAGAAGAGTGAAGTTCTTATATTTAGGAGCGGGAATACTGTACCCATCCATGTTCCGCCCATTATGCTTAATGGCGAGTCTCTGCGGGTGGTTAGCAGCTTCAAATATTTGGGGCACATTGTTACTGAGGATTTGAAAGATGACACTGACATAGAGAGGGAACGTAGAGCACTGGCGGTCCGGGGAAATATGATCGCTCGCCGGTTTGCTCGCTGCTCGAAGGATGTAAAGATCACCCTGTTCAAGGCATATTGTCAGTCATTTTATTCGAGCAGCCTCTGGATAAACTATACCCGCCGGGCTGCCAGTGATCTACGTGTCCAATACAATGATATCTTTAGGGTGCTGTTGCGGCTGCCTCGCTTTTGCAGCGCATCTAAGATGTTTGCTGAGGCGCACACGGACGGCTTTCATGCGATTATTCGTAAGAAAGTTGTATCCCTACGACAGCGAGTGAGAAGCAGTCGCAACGGCATCTTGCAGATGATTGCTGATCGTCTGGACTGTCCCATCCAAAACAAATGGATGTATGTTGGAATAGGACAGGTAATATAAATAATAATATATATATATATTTGTATCTGTATTTTTACTATCAAAATTTTAATTAAATAATAATAGGTAATTAATGTTATAATATGGATGTATATCTGAAATAAATAAATAAATTAAAATTAAAATATTCCTTAATCAACTCTTACGATTCTCTGAGCGCCATATTTGTGCTCCAATCTGAACCAGCGTAAACTCATGAACAAACAACGTACAACTTTGGCTTCCAAACGTATATGTAATTAATATTCAGATTCCACTGATAAAGTTGTGGCGAAATGGTCTGACGTAAGTTGAGATTTCTAACTATCTACATTATCACGACAGATCTCTTGGGGAGCAGGCAGAGAGTAATAATAATAATAGGACCAAGTAACGAGATGCAGTGAGAGCAGGAAAGAATAGAGCAGTAGAAGAAGAAGGCGTTACATAGCAGACACCCTTATGACTTAGACCAAGCTCATGTAAACTCAATAGCGTTCAATAAATGGCTCACCCTAGGACCCCTAATTCCAGAGACTGAAGGCTTTATGGAGACCATTCAGGACCAAATCATTAATACTAAAAATTATAGAACACACATAATCAAAGATCCAACACATACAGACGATAGATGCAGAAAATGCGACTCCTCCTCCTTGCGACGATTTCCTCATTATTGAGGGTCGTGGTCATATGTTAGAGAGCAGTTTTCTGCGGATGATGAGTCGCCATCCACTCCTATCTGCAGTCGAGTGCAGAACATCGTGAAACGTGGTATCAAGAGCTGTGCGAATCTGATCCGTCCAGCGTGTTGGGCTCCTTCCTCGTGATCGCTTGCCTTCAATTTTACCGGTGACCATCAGTTTTTCGAGGTTGTCACTGTCTTTCCTAGCAATGTGACCAAAATACTCTAGAACCCTGCGCAGGCAAGTAGTGGACAGTCGAGTTGGGATCTTGAGTTCAGCTAGGATTGACACATTAGTGCGGTGTGCTGTCCATGGTATACCTAGCATCCTTCTCCAGCACCACATCTCAAAGGCATCAATGCGGTCGCGGTCAGCCTTCTTGAGGGTCTGTGTCTCGGCACCTTAGATAAATATGGAGATCACCAATGCTCGGACTAAGTTGCTCTTGGTGTTGGTAGAGATGTTTCTGTCTTTCCATATCTTATCCAGCTGTGATATGGCGCCTTTTGCCATCCCGATCCTTCTGCGAATTTCCATCTCACAAGAGCCATTTTTGCTTAAGTTTGAGCCCAGGTATACAAAGTTGTTTGTAAATTCCAAATTGAGTGTCCCACTGAGCTCCAGCTTGCCTGAGCGATCAACGATCATAAGCTTTGTCTTAGATCTGTTAATTGCGAGTCTGAGTTTCCCACCAGTGCGCTCCATCCTGTCCAACAAAAAGCTCATCTCGGCTTCGCTTGCTGCAAGAAGGGTGGTGTTGTCAGCGTATCGCAGATTCGAAATCTTGCGTCCTCCAATAGTGATGCCACCATTCCAGCCGTCGCATTTTTTCCTCATGATGTATTTGCCGTATATGTTGAAACAGAATGGGTGATAGAATACACCCTTGTCGGACACCCTTTTGGAAACTGAACAGATCCGATGCAGTCCTATTAACTGTCACAAATCCCTGGCTGTTGTAGTATAGGGATTATAGCAGTGCGGTGAGATGTTGAAGCCTTACTATAGTCAACGAAACACATGATGACTGGTGTGTCGAACTCGTAATATTTCTCCACAATTTGCCTGACGTTTAGTATTTGTTCCCTGGTGCCTTTGCCCCTCACAAAACCCGCTTGTTCTTGAGGGATTTGCCAATCGAGGTAATAACGAATCCTGCTGTTTATTACGTAAAGAAGAATTTTGCTGGCGTGAGAGATGAGGGCAAGTGTGCGGTAGTTATCGCATTTCTTTGTTGATCCTTTCTTATGCAATGGGATAATGACAGATTGTGTCCATGTTTTCGGCCACTCTCCGTTTTGCCATACGTAGTTACAGATCTTGTGCAGCGTATTAACGCCCTTGTCACCCAAGGCCTTCAGGATTTCAGAGGTGATGTTGTCAGGTCCTGGAGCCTATTTTATTTTGAGACGGTCAATCGCTGCAACTATCTCAGATTTTAGTAAGTCAGGTTCTACCTCCAAGAACTTCCAGTGCAATCGGGTGTTGGACAACGCAGAGGAGGGTTTTCCATATAGTTTGACAGTAACCTCGCCAACGTTCTGTAATTTTGTCAAGTTCGTACAAGGGTTTTCCCTTAGTATTTTCAATGACCCAAGACTTGGGCTTGAAATTTTTACTCAGCAGGCGGACTTTCTTGAAAAGGTCCGAAGTTTGCAGCTTCAATGCGTGGGACTCTACCTCTCGGCATATACCCATGATGAAGTGCGACATTCCCTCTGTATCGTTTTGCACAGCTTTGAGTATTCCTTCATTACGGTGGGATCCTGAAGACCTTTGCATTTAATATCTTTCCTGCGCTGAACTGGATAACATGTGGATCTTTTCTGGTCTTTTTCTTTTTTAGAGACAACGTAGTCAAGAGCCTCATTGACTTTGGTTTCGAAGTGATCCCACAAGGAATTGGCATCGGCTGTCGATGGTGGGTAAGAATCGGTGAGTTTTCTTTCTGTAAGACTTCGAAAATGGGCACGTTCTATCGGATTCAGAGATCTGAGTTTGGGTTGCGAACCTTGGTGGATAGCTTTTAGTCGAACAGAGAAGAATGCAACAAGCAGCATGTGGTCTGAACCACATTCGGCTCCAGGGAAGGACTTCACATTTTTGATAGAGGATCTCCAGCGTTTGTCTACTAGTATATAGTCTATCTGATTTCTAAAACGGTCGCCAGGAGATTTCCATGTGTAGAGACGTCTCTTGTGATTTTGAAAGATAGTGTTAGTAACGGTTAGACCTCTTCCTGTACAGAACTCAGCAAGCCGTTGTCCCCGTTCGTTTCTAGTGCCCAGGCCATATTTGCCTATGATGTCTTTAAGTTCATGTACAGGTTCTGTGTTGCCTATCTTGGCATTTCAATCTCCAAGTATTATTGTGATTTGTCGGCTTGGAATGTCATCTAAAGTCTTCTCAAGTCTACCGTAAAATTCATTGATCTCTTTTTCCGTGGACTGTGCCGTAGGGGCGTAAACTTGCACGATGTTGAGGAGACAAGGTTTGGTGTTCAGTTTCATTGTAATAATTCTGTGCGACACTGGGTTGTATCCAAGTACGAACTTATTTATGTTCGATGGTAAAAGTATAGCTACACTGCCTCTGTTAGAGTCCTCCAGCCCCGAGAAATATAGTGTGCTTCCTGATGTGGTGGTGAAATGGCCCTGACCACGGAGATGTGTTTCACTAATACCCAGGACAGAAATGTTGTGGTTAGCTCTTTCTTTGTCCACGATGCTCAATTTACCTGTCTGGAGTAAACCGTTAACGTTCCAGGTACCAATACGTTGATGTGATCGTATTGGGAATTTTGTTGCGCCATCAGTAGCATCTCTTTCTACGGAGGCCTGGTGGCTCCCCTCTTCGGAAGCTTCGGTAACAGATTTCACACCATTCGGCCCGGGTACCAAATGGCGCCGGGCGTCAGCCGGATTGTCCAACAACTCATTCTGTAATGCTCCTTTTTCCATGACTTTCTTGGGAAATAATTGTGGTTGGTTCCCACGTCCTTCCACATTAGTATTTCGAAGGGATTTAGTCCTTCACGGCGACTAGTACCGCTCCGAGTCTCTAGGTGGATCCGGGGGCTGGGTTATTTACCGCCGCCCAGTGCTCGGCGTTGGCATTTTATGGTAGACTTGCCTCCCTCTAACCAACCCTCCTCTTTTTTCATCCGGGCAACGGTAGAGTAGAAATTGTCACAGTCATCCGGAAAATATCCAGCACATAACTGGAGCACGCCCTTATCTTACACAAACTGATTATACACACAGGCATAATTAAATAGCGACCATTATACATCAAAATCTCGCAATCAAACATCACCTCTTACCCGATACGAAAACACCATACTACAAATAAAATTCCAATCCTATTCTTGAAAACAGTACACAAAAAATGTACTTTGACCGCACTATACTTACCGATAGAACTATTGACTTCAACGGCCCAGATATCACCCTGCAAGAGAAAACTACTAAAACTACTTACATTATTGATATTGCTGTCCCAAACACCCACAACCTACACAACACAGTCGCTGAAAAGTACATAAATACACAGACCTTAAATAAGAGGTAACAAGAATCTGGAAGCAGAATAAAGTAAACATTGTTCCAACTGTACTACTACCGGGGTAATACCAAAATACCTTCACCACAGCATAAAACTGATTGGTCTGAAGCCATCACCACCATATACATTATATTACAGAAAGCTGCTATTTTGAATATTTGCCGCATTGTACGGAAGTTCTTACAAATAGAAGAATACACCAACGGGACTGACGGACAGACTGACTTAAACACATAGAGATCTCCATGTCATTTACTTGGATATGCCCGTAAAGGACATGAATATACCAGCGCAAGCTGAGAAAATCAAAATAATCATATAAGCCCATACTGTCCCACTACTAGGCAAAGGCCTTCTCTCACAAATCGAGGCGAGAGAGATTAGGTCATACTCCACCACGCGGACCCGGTGCGTATTGGTGGAGGCAGGTTTGTTGCCACCTGCTGTTAGAACTTATAAAGCCAGAAACAGAGAGTTCAGGGCCCCGATAGCATGGTTAATACAGGCAGCATGGCAAGACATACATCTCGGATTTTGTCGCCCTAAGCATTAGATATCCGTATGCGTGCTAGCTTAGCGTGCCATCACAAAAGTTTGACTCGAGAAATCTCGTATTGAGAATGGCATTGTATTGAGTATTTCTGCCTATGCTAGCCTTGCAGGTACTTTTAAGACTTCTCTCACTTCTCTCTTCTTTTCTTAGCACGAACCAATTGGCATAAACATAATGCTATCAAGTTGATATGCCATACTTTTCGCAACACAAATTTACTAAATAAAGTTGAACGAGTCAGCACGTTTTCTCGACAACGTCACGATTGCGTCAATCTGTTCGTGGTAAGCTCTCAATTTGGTTGTTTAGCCAAAAAAGTCAAATAAAATTTAGCGCATACATATATATGGTCTACATACAGTTTCATTACACCTCGCCCCAGAATCCCTCATCCTTTCTGTGCGACGGCCACAAGGTCCCTCAGAGACGTTTTAAATGAAAAAAACATTATGTAGTGACCCACGTTATAAATGCCGGCAATTTAGCCTGCGTGGAATCGTGCGGACAACCCTCGCAGCCTTATGATATCCTGGTACATGCCGGGTAGGAAAGCAACCTTACAATATGAATATTATATTTTAGGGGTAAATATGGGGTAGCTGTAGTATATTATTGCAAGCATATTAAGGTATACTTCCTATGGGTAATCTTTGAGGGGCCATACATGCAAGTTTTTCATATTTTTTCACGACACCAACAATGAACCACAAATATACAATACAGTTTTGCTAAATTCTAAAACCGATGGATCAGACTTCCCTATACTGTGTCTTATCTCTTTCTTCATCTAATAAATATTTTATGTATTCCTACCGCAAGACATAGCCTTCTCTCACTAAATCACAGTCAGATAGAATATCCAGCACGCAGACCGAGTGCAGATTGATGGCCATAAACGTTATTTCATAATCCACTCTGACCACCTGCTCTTGAAACTTATCAATCCACCGATAGGTTTCTAACTTGACTTAACAAACTACCACGTCAAGTGGTAACCTGGTCCAACAGCTTAACAAGTTTTCAAAGCACGCAGACGCTCCAAAATGGAAATGCCACAATCTAACCAGTGTCCTTCAATCTTGTTGTCTGGCGACATCACCAATATCTCTAGATATACTTATCGCAAAATATTTATATCACAATAAACACGCGGCTTTAATTATAGATTTTAAATTGATGAAAAATACCAATCAATATTATCAGTAAGAAAATATCTGATAAACTGACATGCAGCTTGTTTGTTTTCATGAAGCATGTAAGCCGGGATTAAGTTGATCGGAGGAATTTTTAATTTCACCCGCTGGGCTTTGGTCGCTGCGGTTTGAGTCCGGCTATCTGTAGACATGTCTTTTTATCGGGATTTGCAAAGTAAAAGCTTCTGTTGTATTACGTTTTAACTTGTGCATGTTGTGATCGTTATTTTATGATGCCTACTAGTAATAATAATATGTTAATTGAAACATGAATCATAAG
This sequence comes from Phalera bucephala, assembly GCA_905147815.2. Classification (NCBI taxonomy): domain Eukaryota; kingdom Metazoa; phylum Arthropoda; class Insecta; order Lepidoptera; family Notodontidae; genus Phalera; species Phalera bucephala. The sequence goes on along the minus strand of LR990615.1, from coordinate 34,451,047 downwards.
TAATTTGAGTATCCGCTTTATTTTTAGTCTACGAAGTTACAATCATATCTCTGAATACGGAAAACAGGAAGTGGTTACCTATTACGCGACGTCGGGGCTTACATAATCTCTCTCGTCTGTACTCTGTTCGCGTTTCGAGTTTTGAGTTCCTAGGAACAGAACTTGTCGTACCGCTACCTCCCTCCTTCTCCGAACACCTCATTATACTTCTAGTCTATACGATGGTTCCTTTACTGTACGTGCGATAAAACTTTGGATTTCCCTTCCACACGTTAAAGTTTTACACGGGTAGCAAAAATATTTATATTATATACACCTAACTCAGCTTATCGACAGGTGAAAATCGAAAGAAAATTCATATCTAGTAGTTACTGAGATTAGTGAGTACACACATAGAAAAGACGTGGCGAGCGACATCAATTTATATAATATAGTTACGATAACAAACTTTCCAACAAATACAACTTGATAAACTTCAGTACCAATCTTGCGTAATAAAAATTGTAGCAAGCAAGCGGAGCGGTCCCACAAACCGAATAAACCCGGTTGTTCATTAGAATTTAGTTGGGTCGGAACTTTAAAATTACTTTAGGCCGACGGCGGGAGTTTTTCTTTGACTTGTGTGCAAGTTGAGAACTAATCTGCATACGTAATGCATGTAAATAGCATTGGACCGTGCACAACAAGCTTAAACTAAAAAGTTGCTCGCTTCGATTCAGTTAACTTTGTAACTAGCGGGTTATGGGAAAGGGTAGGTATTGTTTGAATGGGGTTGGAAGGGATGGGACACATGTAGCAAATTTAGATCAAGAGATTCAAATCTTACTTTATTCCAGGTGATTATGATCTTAGCTATGATGTTGACTAGACCAAGTCTCTATCTATCTATAGATAGATAGATTACTCTTTATTGTACACCAATACATTTACATAGAGAAAAAAAAAAAAAACAAAGGAGGTACAATTGGCTGTCTTATCGCTAATAGCGATCTCCTCCAGACAACCAAAACTGAAAGAAAAAAAGTTATACATAAAATAGAGGGCAGTAGGTGGCGTACATTTATTAGTTAGTTTTATTTAAATAGGTACAGGCTCATTTGCTTATAAATATATATGATACATAACAATATATAAATATAATAAAGATAAAATAAACGGCATGATAGTAGGTGACTTATTAGAGAATAGTCGAAAGAAAGTAGTCCTTAACCATTCTTTTAAAAATGGCCAAAGACTCTGCGCGTCTTACTGACACAGGAAATGCATTCCATAGACGAACAGCTTGGACTGAGAAGGATTTATCAAAAAATATCTTGGAATGCATTGGTGTTTCCAGTCTGAGATTTTCCGACGACCTTAAGAACCTTCAATGTGACTCACGGAGGAACTCGAATCGTTTTTTGAGGTATAAAGGAGTATTAGGATCAAACAGAATGCTGTATAGAAGCGATAGTATATGAGCATTCCGGCGAAAGCGAATTGGTAGCCACTTGAGCTTAGCAAGAAATTCCATTTTCCGCAAACCAAATATGAATCTTATACAGAAATTTTGAAGCCGCTCAAGTTTATTAAGTTGTCTCTCAGTTATATTAAGATAGCTGGCGTCTGCATAATCGAGGATAGGAAGAAGAAGGGACTGTGCAAGAGCAATTTTAGTAGCAGTGGGCAGAAAATTTCACAACCTTCTTAATGAGCCAGCGGAAGCAAAAATCTTGCGGCTAAGTTCTTGAATTTGCGGGCCCCACGTGAAATTGGCATCAATATAGATCCCCAAATTTTTCACTGTTTCACTTATAGGTATTGTGATACCGTCAAACATAATTTGGGGAATTCATGACCAATCTAGACGTGCAGTAAGTCTAGAGCTACCGATAATAATAGCTTGGGTCTTAGCTGGGTTAACTTTAAGACCATAGCTTTTAATCCATTCGCATATTTTTACTAGATCGTTATTCATAATATTGACAGCCTCTGACAACCTGGTCAACGGTGCTTGAGTGTAAATTTGGAGATCATCTGCGTAAAGGTGGTAGGAAGAAAGTACACAAAACGCCACCCTGCAGTACATCGGCGGTAGTATAGCAATAGGAAGAGTAGGTTTCTTCGATATATATCATATCAGAGACCTTACGGAGCAGGCAGGTAGTGCAAAGTTCCCACGGGTTCTTCCAAGTCGTTTTTGATTATAGTAATAGAGCGTGAAAATAGTAGATAGATGGTACTTTCTGCTAATATCCATGTATATCCTCACACCAGATCCCTGGCGGAGTAGGCAGACAGTATAGAATGCTAATAGTTTTTTTTTCTTTACAAACCACGTTGGCTATGCTCATAGTTCATCTCATACACGCTCGCCCGTTATGGAAACTCTTGACTTGCCCTTCGGATAAAACATAGTCTCCTAATATAAAACGGAAAAAATTACGGGAATGAAATTTCACAACGAAAGTTACATGGTCAGAATAAAGCGCTTTCGATTGCGGAACGAGAAAAGGCCTAAAGACATATACTAGCAACTTGTCTACGCGCTCTATAGTGATTCCAACAGCTCAGGTTACAGGCGGTTCAGGTTCAAAAAAGCCACATAAAGTACACGTATGTGTACTTATTAGGTCAATGTAGTTGAAAAGGGAACAAAAGGTCTAATGGAATGGCCAGGCGGCCGCCGCGCCGCTTCCGCCCGCCGCGACCAAACCGGATCAACGTAAAAGCATACATTACATTTGCTGTGAATGATGGAAACATTTTTGAAAATATTCCTGAGGGGTTACAACATCTCTTTAGCGAAACTATTCTAATATTAGATTGCTGTGAAAAAGAGACACAGCTATAAACTGCGTATATCCATATGGCTTTCTTACAGTAAAGTAAGTAAGTATCGAAGTAAGTAAAGTAAGAATGGAGCATTCAATGTATAAGTAAATAATGCATACAGTAATCCAATAACTGTAACTGAGGGTACAGCACAAGGATCGGTATTGGGTCCACTCGATTTTCTGTCATATGTGAACGATATGAGTAAGATCATCTCACACAGCATGACTTACCAATTCGCTGATGATACTTGTCTGGTTGTTGCCGACAAAGACGCACAAAAAGCCTACGACATGTTACAAGCTGACCTTGATTCGCTTCACAAGTGGTGCCATGACGCTAATATCGGCCCAAACGCTAACAGAACCCAACTAGTTGTTATCAAATCTCCACATATTAAAATAGTACCACAATCAAGTAGTTTAGTAGCCCACGATCACAAATGCCTACATGGTTCAAATACGAATACCTGTCGTTGCCCCCAGGTTGACGTGGTAGACACACAGATGTACCTTGGTCTGCAAATAGATAGCAAATTTAACTGGAGTAACTATGTAGAATCGGTATGTACTAAGCTTAGTCAGTTCCTAGCCAATTATAATGCTAAAAACCGAATCCCTTACAAAGTAAAGCTGATGTTATATAACTCCCTTGCTGGATCGTATATACAATACGGGCTGAGTAACTACGGGCACACCTATAATACATATCTTGATCAAATTCATATCTACAAATAAGGATCCTAAAAAATATAGTTTTAAATAAGATCCAACAGGAATTCCATAACGACCACTATGGATTATTTAAGCATTGCGGCATCCTACCTATCCATACTCAAGTAAAATACGAATCACTCAGAAAATATTATTTCCGACCAGAACTAAGGAAAGAAATTGAACATCCTGCTTGTACTCGGGCAGTTGCACAGGGGCAACTTTGCACGACGCGCGCGAATAACACTAAGGCCTGGGTCACGAAGTCAGCGGGAGCGGGGCGGCGGCGGCGGCGGCTCGGGGAGCGGCGCGGCAACGCTGTACCCGGTCTCGAACCCAGCGGGCAGACCGCTCGGCGCTAGAGCGGCGTTGTGTTGTGTTACGAGAAATTAGTATCTTTGTTCGCGAATGAAATGTCTAAACAGCGACAACAACATCTTTTTGATACTAATTCCTTCCTAAAGTTTGATTTATTGTGGGCAAAAGAAGATATAAATTCCTATAACCGGTCGAGGAAGCCAATCTATCAAATCAAATTCTATCAAAAATCATTGTATTAATTTGCTCCAACACGTCGCCGGGCATTTTGAAACTTCGGTCGATAAAAAAACAAAAAGCGAATACTACAACTCAACACTACGTCAATGCAGACGCGCGGGCACCGCTAGATTGGTACGCACCGCTCGTACGCCGCTTGCCGCCCGCTCCCCGCGCCGCTGCCTTCGAGGCCAGTTCCATATAAATGTATGCATTGAAACGCGCCGCCCCCGTGCCGCCGCCGCCGCCGCCCCGCTCCCGCTGACTTCATGTCAGAGGCCGTACGGCGAGCGATCGACCGCCTACCTGATTCCGCGGATTATTAACAAACTACCCCCAGATCATTGCTATAATTTAAATACTAAAAACATAAAACAAAAACTTAAAACTTACTACTTGAATAACATACGCAATAATTGATCATGATTTTCATAATGCACTTGCCTACAAATCCTTACCATTATTTTCTGTAGTCTTTATTTGCTATTCTTTATAATATTTGTAACTAATTGAAGAGTTAAGCTTTGCATGAATATCTAATGATTTCTTTTTGTAATAAGTCTCGATGTTAGCTAGCGTAGCATGGTACAAACCTCAGTGGTTTAAAATGTTATCCTAAACAATGTATTTTATGTATATTTACACGATAAATAAATGAAAAAAAGCAGCTTTGTTTAATAGATTGTGGCATACACCCTGAGGTTCTTTGCTTCATGCCACTGACTTGCCTCGCTGATTCCATTGCGACTGGCGATAAAGATGGGCACATACCATCACCCTCTACAAAAAAAACATCTCAGCGGGCTAGTCTTTTTTATTTACTTCTCTTTCTCTTTTGTTACCCTTTTTTAAATCATATTGTGTAGATACAATGTTTAGGTTAAAATTAAATAGTTTATGACCTAGCTCCAGTGTGATGCCTTACGATCGAGATATGAATCTAATGATGTTATCTATAAAGAGCGTTTAAGGGATTCCAGATGGGCCAGTCCCTACAAGCAGCACCCGTTCACGAGTATGACTGCTGGAACAGCCATCACTCCCCTCAACCATATGGAAGGGAAGGGAGTGACCCGCGCCAGACAGCCACCGCAAGCAAAGACATTATAGTGAGCATGACAAAACCAGAACCCCAAAGACGGTAGCCACATTGTGTCTACAAAGCAGCAATACCCCAAGCTCGTCAGGCAGAACACGCTACGCTTTAACATTTCCGTTATTATAAGAGAACAATACATAGCATTATTATCAACAACATGGCACTTCAATCCCACGCGATCTTATCGTCTATGTAATGCAAGATTTTGTAATAAGCTTTCTTACATAATTTAGTCTTGATAATGGTTTTAAATTTATTAATTGTAAATCTCGAATATCCCGGGGAAGTTTGTTATAAAAGCGTATACACTGGCTCATGAACGAACTGCTAATTCTGTGAAGACGCGTGACATGTACAGCAAGATTATTTTTACTCCGCGTATTTACAGTGTGGATATGACTCAATTTTTCAAATTTCTCAATATTCTTTCTCGTAAATAACAATTTTTCATATATGAATAGAGAGAGAGATCTTTGAGAGATTCTTTAGGAGCTAGATTGTAAATGGCTCTAATAGCCCTTTTCTGCAGTATAAATATGGTATTAAGGTCTGCAGTGAACCCCAAAGCAAGATTCCATAGGACATAATACTACGGAAATAACTGAAATAAACGATTCTAGCCATTTCAACATCTTCAACGTCTGCCGCATAAGCTGCCGAACTTACCTTTCCAGATAGTTTTTGAATATGTTTGCCTCATTGTAATCTGGCATCTATGAAAGTACCTTAAAACCAAGTTGATTCAACAAGATCCAACTCGGCTCTATTTAGTTGCACATTCGTTCCTACCTGCTTCACGTTTGCTTTATTGCATTAGAACCAAACATTGTCGGCAAAATGTGGGTGTACGCAGCAATATCAACGAATACACATGTACTCGTACATGCACTCAAAAACATCTTCTTGTGCTGACGAGTGAAAAGAGAAATAGATATTCGTATCCAGTCCGATAGACCAACTTCTGTCCATTGAAACTCCAAGATCCACAATCAGCAAATAATTCATAGACCCAATTCCTCACACCTACTGACGTCAGTTTGCTTTTAATGTTTGTTCATTTTCAGCAATCAGTTGCTTTTTTTTAGATCGATCTCAGCAGGTAACTTACAAAATATTGACTGCTCTCAAAGGGTCTCTATATGTTGGACCCATGTCCTTGTGCAAGACTTTCAAAAATCCGAGTAAAACCCGCGAATCTAAGCGAAATACTTAAGAATCACTCAAATGGATTTATTTGATTTTTTATCCGAATATTTTTCCGAATATTACACCTAAAATACTATTTATCGAATTTTATCGTGGTTTATTTTTGAGTTTTAAGATCCCAAAGGTCCGAGTGCTTTACAGCACGGGACAGCTAAAAGAACTCGGCTAATAGAAAGCATAGCTGACTTAAAACAACGACTTGACCACACCCACCATAGCATCAGATTTAATAGACCTCAAATCCTCGTGAAAGAACACCGATTCTTACCAAAGATGGTTCATGAGGCTATTGAAATTAAAAAACCTCTTGTATTCAAGGGTGGAGGCTTCCGTCGAGTTAAAATCCAGTAACTAATACAATTAAATTCAAAACCAAGAATAATACTGCGAGACCTCAAGACACCGTGAGCTAATTTTGCGTTAATCGGACAAACAAAAATAATCAAGAAGTTTGAGGTCAGTTAGTAGTTTAGTACCTTCCGTGTCCATGGGTACTGCAAATCACTCTAAACGTAAAAATAACTTAAATATCAAAGATAAACCGCGATATAATCCGAAAAATAGTTTATTTTTTCTTTAAAAAAAAAAATTTCGCCTCACACTAGGATTTATTCCTGTGTCGTGGGTGCATTTACAAACATGAAAATTCACATACACAAATACCCAGACCGAAACAAATAATTGTGGGTCACACAAAGATTTGTTCCGAGCGGGAATCGAACCCGCGACTATTTGACACAGTGGGCGGAGCGGCTTAAGCTCTTAACCACTGCGCTAAATCGTCCGTCAAAAATAGTTTATTATTTCATAGTTTATTTATTTTATCTCCACAAATTACTAATTGCATACAGATAGATGGTGACTCAAGTAGTTACAATTTAATTTGAGGAAGATCTGGAACTTAACCTTAGCCAAATCCTGTATTTTAAGACTCAAGGTCTTTATGTCTAGCCATACTATCAATGTTGGACAAATGATTATACAATAGCGGAAAGACAGAACAAAATTTAAAGGTTAGTAAGGGCCGTCTTCTAGGTTAAAGGAAGCCATCCTCGGTTAATTTTCCGCAGTATTTTTCCGAAACCAACGTGCTGTTATCACAGCTTATCGAATGTATTGTGTTGTTAGCAGAAATTTAGTATCTGCAGACATGCAGGCTGTTTCGCGATACGCGACAAGGAATCTTTATATGTACTGAAATTTAGAACTCAGAACTTTTAAGCACTAAAAGCTTAGCACAAAATTATTGACTTTAGCGTGACGCTAGCAAAGTGATATTCCATCCTTGTCAGGCTAGACATTTAATAAACAAATTATGAACGTGAGGATTACTCGCTAGCGTCACGCATTAGTCAAAGTTATTGGGCTAAGCCCTTTAATCTAGTATGGCAGGTACGGCTGGTGACCATGAGCTCCCGGTTTCCAATCCTAGGTCCAACAAAGTGTTGGTAAAGTTTTTTCAACAAGAAATTCTCAGTACCCTAGCAATCTGGAATTGTTAATGTACCGCAACCCCACCTTGAGGAATGTAGGTGTAACGTTGTATTACAAACAAAATTCCGAACAAATAAAATTTCTTTCTTTTTTCTTTTATAATATACTCTTCTAGTAAGTAGTATCATGGAATAATGAGGTATGGGAGGATGAATCATGGGTTCGAACCTCGTACATCCGTCGGTTTCACACCACTGAGTTTCTCGAAATGTATATATGATGATCATGAGATTACAAAGTAGGAAGACGTACAAGTACAGGAAGTCGTGGAGTGGGCAGGCCCCCATAAGATGGACTGATGCCCTGGTGAAGATGGCAGCTAAAAGCTATATGCATACAACCTATGGCAAGTACGTTGTGGCAGGATGTAGGAAAGGAAAGATCTAGCTAAACGAGTAATGTAGTTGAAGCGGCCTGCAACTCCCTGAGAGTAGTTTTCGGGGGCTCGTATATATGTTACGTCGTGCAAACTCTCATATCCCGTTCTAGTCGTATCATTGTCTGATGTTCAGCGACATCCATCGGTAGATACTACAACTTCGTAGCAATATATAAGGTCGCTACAAGCACAGCCGTGTTTGTGATAATCTTTAGAAAGGCCTTTCTTCTTGGACATCTTACAGCTGAAGATTGATTGATTGATATTGAAGGAAGATTTTGGCGAAAATGTATTACTTATTTATTAATTTAAAAATATTACTCACCAACCACACACAAACTGTATAGAAACTTCAGTATTATTTCCGTTAGGTCATTTAATGAATTTTCACCAGACCGCGGGGACCGCTAACCAGATCGCCTGGGTACTGTATAAAATGTCCGGGGTTACCGGAAAATGTCTTGATTTTTACTGCCTTTTTTACATTATAATGGCGTGATTGAGCTAGCCACTCAGCAGGGCACTTGTAAACGATTAATACAAAAAGAAAAAGAAGTCATAATCCAAGTATATTAGATTGTAGTCCCACAGCTAGGCAAGGGGTTTCATTCACAAATTAAGGTGATTTAGGACGTACTCCACCACCTCCTCCCAGGGCACATTGACGAGGCAGACTACCCCTGCTGTTTGAACTTATCACGCCACCTATAAACTTTCTTCCAACTCGTCCAAAGCACGCTCGGAAATAATCCTGCATATGGTTACTCATCTCGTATTAACCGAGATAACCGCTGCTTAACCACGATACCACAGCGCTACGAGTACCTCATTATTTATAATAATAGAGCAAAAATGGCACTATTCTTCTACAAGTTAATGGCATAAAAGTCAATATTATTGCCTGCGAGCGGCGCGGCCGCAGCGCGCGGTTGATCTCATGAATATTCTCCTGACCGCGGGACCGCTAACCGGACCGCCCGGGTACTGAGCAAAATGTCCGGTTGTATCAGAAAATGTCTTGATATTTGACGGCACTAACTTGGTTTATAATCTATGTTTAATTATCATTACGTCAGATCATTCCCAAATGGGCCGAGGTTACAGAGTTCCAAGAGGTCTGTCCTTTACAGACCACTCTCGCTTTCTTTACTCTCATAGTTCATCTTAAGCACGCACGCTGATTACGAAAACTCTTGACTTACCCATCAAATAAAACGGTTTGAGTTCTAATAAATTAGCTTGAAGGTACTGCCCCCCTGTTTGGCAAAGGCTTTCTTTCATAAAACAAGGTGCATACAATGGACTCAATGTGGATTGACGAGCCAGGTTTGTGGCCACTGTTGAAACTTATCAAACTGCATATAAAACTATTACTTCACTTAAGGACACTACCATTTGAAGTGGTAACCGGGATCAACAGCTTAACATGGCTTCTTAAGCTCAGAGACGGTCGAAAACGAACACCTATCTCGGACTGACCCAGACGAGATGTGAAAATCATATTTGTAAACGAATTTACAAAACAGCAAAGTTTTTTTTACATTAATTAATTATCCCAACCTGGTAGTTTCACAAGACGTAGAAATCACACGAAAATCTCCAAAAAAACATAAGTTGTTGACAAGTCTCAAGCCCCATCAGTCTGAGTACACTTTAAATGTAACCGCGAGATTAATTTATACGAAGCTGTGATGATAATTGATATCAGTAACGAATTTTCGCAGAGCCAACCGCCGGCGGAGCGTATGTGCGGCTTATGTTAATATTAGCCTGTGGTGTTGACTTCGAGAGTTAGGCTTCCGTTGATTGTGTGATGGCATATGTGTACTATCTCGCTATCTCAGAACATGGCTGCCACATAGATTCGGAGCACGATAGTATTCTCAACTTGCACATTTGACGAACATTTTGATTTTTACCGATGGTTTGATCCAATGGTTAAGAGCTTAATTCACTTCGCTCACTGGATCAAGTAGTTGCTAGTTTGATCGTCTCACGGGATTAACTTTTGTGTGACTTCCACAACATTATTTTGGTCTGAATGAATTTTATGTTCGTTAACGCACGCACGACACAGACATAATCTAGACAAAGTATATTTAAAAAAAAATCTTACCTCACATAAGTCGGAGTACACTTTAAATGTAACCGCGAGGTTAATTTGAGCGAAGCTGTGATGATAATTGATAGCAGTAGCGAATTCTCGCAGAGCCATCCGCCAGCGGAGCGTATGCGCGGCTTATGTTATTAATAACCTGCGGTGTTCACTTGGACAATTTGGCATCCGTTAATTGAATTTGGGGATGTACTATCACGATCTTTATATCAAAAGGTTGCCAGATAGATTCGGAACACGTTCATATTCCGATCTTCCACATTTCCTTACAACGACGGACCATGAGGTGTTGCTACTTTGTAGATATTTAATGAGCATTGCCTCTGGGGTCTTTCTCACTGAATGGGGGAGTGATGGCTGCTCTACCAATCATAATCGATCCACCCACATTCCTTTAGACCAACGACACAACGCAACTAGAAGTTGACCACACAAAGACCTCATAAAGGTTAATGCGTATAATAACCCCATTATATTATGCAAATAATAATTGCACATTAGGACCAAAAATCCACATCGCTCGTAGAACTGACGGGCGCTGGGGCAGAAAGGTTCTCGAATGGCGACCACGTACCGGAAGACGTGGAGTGGGTAGGCCCCCTACAAGATGGACCGATGGCCTGGTGAAGGTCGCGGGTAGATGTTGGATGCGTACAGCACAAAGCCGGTCGTTGTGGCGGTCTTTAGATGAGGCCTTTGTCCTGCAGTGGACGTCTTTCGGCTGAAGAAGAAGAAGAAGAAGGACCAAAAATAGCTCAGCGAGAGGGGTACTTCAGAGTTCCGTATTTTACAAACAAAAGAAAAATTATAACATTTATAGACCACATGCTGGGCTGTGAAAGAACAATTTTAATTTAACAAAATTTGATTTGTATGAATACTACAGTAGAGAAAGAATCATCATCATCATCATTTCAGCCTATACTTGTCCACTGCTGAACATAGGCCTCCCCAATCGCTTTCCAGCGTAACCGGTCCGATGCCACCTGCATCCAACGATTTCCTGCGATTTTCACAAGATCGTCGGTCCATCTGGCAGGCGGTCGTCCTACGCTGCGCTTGCCAATACGTGGTCTCCACTCTAGAATCTTTCTGCCCCAACGCCCGTCCGATCTTCGCGCTATGTGGCCAGCCCATTGCCACTTCAGCATGCTAATCCTGAGGGCTATGTCGGTGACCTTGGTTCTTCTACGAATCTCCTCATTCCTGATTCGATCACGTAGAGAAACGCCGAGCATAGCTCTTTCCATAGCTCGCTGAGCAACTTTGAGCTTTTTTATGAGACCTATTGTAAGAGACCACGTCTCTGATCCATATGTCATCACTGGTAACACACATTGACTAAAAACTTTAGTCTTTAGGCACTGAGGTATTTTGGATGAGAAGATGTTGCGCAGTTTCCCGAACGCTGCCCAGCCGAGTTGGATTCGTCGATTGACCTCTCTCTCAAAGTTAGACCTACCTAACCGGACTGCCTGTCCCAGGTAAATGTATTCGTCGACAACTTCAAGAGTAGAGTTCCCAACGGTGAGTGCAGTGGGTACGACATGGACATTAAACATTATTTTTGTTTTGTCCATATTCATTTTAAGACCCACTTGTTGGGATACTCTATTGAGGTCACCGAGCATTCGTCCTAGATCTTCCAGCGACTCCGCCATGACCACAATGTCGTCGGCAAATCGAAGGTGAGTGATGTATTCGCCATTGATGTTGATGCCAAGTCCTTGCCATTCCAAGAGCTTGAAGGCGTCCTCTAAGGTGGCCGTAAACAGTTTCGGAGAAATGACGTCTCCCTGTCTTACTCCTCTTTTTACGGGGATCACCTTCGTGCACTGCCCCTGTACTCGGACTGACATGGTGGCGTTATTATACAAGCACTTCAACACTTCGATACACCTATAGTCAATGCGGCATCGCTGGAGAGATCTAAGAACCGCCCAAGTCTCGATCGAATCAAAGGCTTTCTCATAGTCCACAAACGCCAAGCATAGTGGCAGATTATACTCCTCAGTCTTCTATATAACCTGCCGCAGCGTATGTATGTGGTCTATGGTACTAAAGCCTTTCCGGAAACCGGCTTGTTCGGGAGGCTGGAAGTCATCAAGCCTTCGTTCGAGACGATTCGTAATGACTCTTATAAACATGGCTCAGCAGTGTGATGGGCCTATAATTCTTCAATAAAGAATTATCACCTTTCTTGAAAAACAGCACCACCACACTCCTGTTCCATGCTTCCGGCGTTTTCCCTTCAAGCAAGACGGAATTAAATAGCCTCTGAAGGACTTTAAGTACCGGCGATCCGCCCGCCTTCAGAAGTTCTGCAGTAATTCCGTCTTCACCCGGCGCTTTGTTTGGTTTTTTTGGTTGTTTGAGAGCCATCCTAATTTCGCACAAGCTGATGTCCGGGATATCTTCAGTGCAGTGTCGGGTTAGCTTGGCTCTTGGGTCTTTTACCAAGTCAACAACAGGTTTAGCTACTTAGGTATATAACTGTCCATAGAACCTCTCTATCTCCCTGAGCACCTCTGACCTATTTGACGTTACGTTTCCGTCCTTCGTCTTCAGCTTCGTCAACTGGCTCTGCCCAATAGACGCGTCTCATGCGAACACTTTAGAGCCCTTGTTCTGCTCTATGGTCTCCTCAATACGCCTTGCATTGAAGGACCGTAAGTCGTGTCGCAAGGACTTCAATATCTGTCTATTAAGCTGCCTATAGGACTTAGCATCATCGGAGGTTTGGAGCGTCATGGAACGTCGCTCAGCCATGAGGTTTCGGGTGTAGTCAGATAGTTTTTGAGGCCTATTTTTACGGTGGGTCTTAAAATACTTGGACCCGACCGTATGAACAGTCTCTACCAGCCTGTTGTTGATTTCGTCCACTGATGCGCTGCTGTCTAGCAATTCGAAGCGGTTTGACAATTCGAGTTGAAAGTTCTCGGGGTTTTGGATATATGCATTACAAGGTCGGAGCGTAGACTTCATCAGACGCGATCTTTTCATTTTGACATTAATATTTAATGTGCCTCTGACCATTCGGTGATCACTGCCGGTTTTTACCCTATGAATCACGGAGACATCATTAAATATTTGTCGCTTGGTGCTCATGATGAAGTCTATCTCATTTTTTGTGGAACCATTAGGGCTCATCCAGGTCCATTTCCTATGGGGCGGCTTCTGGAAGAAAGAGTTCATCATAAAGAGTCTCTCTTTCTCCAGAAATTCGGCCAGCCTCGGACCCCTGGGGTTGCGCTGCCCATATCCAAATTGCCCCACTCTCAGCTCATCATCGCCCCGTTGGCCCAGCCGCGCATTGAAGTCACCCATAACTACTCTAAAATGTGCTTTGGAAGTATGTATGGCTCTACTAATGTCCTCATACATAACTTCGACCTCATCATCTGAGTATGCCGAGGTCGGTGCGTAGACCTGTATGACCTTCAGCGAATATCTTTTGGATATTCTGAGTATCAGGTACGCTACCCTGCTCGACACACTAGTGATGGGCACAACGTTGTTTATGAGTGACTTGTGGACGATAAATCCGACACCACCTTGGGACTGCTGTTCGCCCTCCCGGTAGTAAAACAAGTTGCCGGATTTTAAGGTTATCGTGTCCTCGCCCTCTTTTCGGACCTCCGATAAACCAACAATACTCCACCGCAACTTGTTTAACTCTTCTTCCAGCTCAACTAGCTTCTCATCTGTCCTCAATGTGCGTGCGTTGTATGTCACCAGGGCCAATTTTCGGTTTTGGTGGTAGCCGAATCTCTGCCGGAGATTCTTAGCACCCCTTGTCCTGTCGTTACCATGGCTGCTACCGTGGCCAGGACGAACAGGACCGCCGGGGACTAGGGGCCTGGTTTTCCTACTTTCTTCCATAATTGGGGGTGTTTGCCATACTCGCCACTCTTGGCAGGTGGGTTGGCGAGCGCAGTTATTGGTCGTCGAAGTGTTAAGGGAACGCTGCTGCCCATTCCCTAGTTTTCCACAAAGAATGCCACACACAAAATAAAGCCACTTTTACAAATGTTATCGCTGTTCATTTTTACAAGCTTTTATTTAACTTCCCATTGTCCTATGTCTCTCTGTCTATCTGTCTGCCTTTCCGGTTCAAATCTTGTAGTCCATTTTCAAGCATTCGGTATCCGATAAAGCTGAAATTTGGCATACGTATGAAAGTTTGTTGACAATGCAATAATTTAGTGCCATGGATCTAATCTAATTATGGAGTCGGAAGGTGGCCCATAAGAATATTCAAACACATTGGTATAAACAAGTACTTTACAACCAGATAGTGTTCAGGGTCAGATAATGAAGCAGAAAGGTGGACAATTGAACAACCCAACTTCTCAATATAACGCCGCCGTGTTAGGGTTTGTTGGATTTGTCTTGACGAGTTCTTTCGACCCGGATGGTGTCCAAGGTCTGATGATGGAGCCAGAAGGAAGTCATAGGAACTCCTCAACTAAGCAAGATATCTTAGATGTATTATAGTTATAAAAGCTTGAGTTTTTTTTAAATGGGTATTTTTATTTAAATTTCTATCTATATCAATACGCCTGATCCCTTGCAGGGTAGGTAGAGAGTACAGAGTTCCAACAGGTTCTTTCCTTATACACGTCTCTATTATTCATAAAATTATTACTCTTATGTTACTAACGTTTCGGAACATAACATTAAATATTTTTATATCCTAACATCCATTATTTGATATTACGTCGATAAGGTCATTGGTAGAAATTACTACACGAAATCGACTATAGACTCGTGATCACACCATTTTTCATGCTGGTGTGACCATCATATTTACACCTGGTGCTCGTGGTAACACTAAGGAGCGTAGATAAATTTGGGGCTCGCGGCCACAGTCTGACAGTTGTGGCTACGGTGTATCATCTATTGGACACTCTATGTGTCTCTGTATCCAAAACTGAAATTAAACACCAACCAGCTAGTTTTATAATAATAGTTGACGGATGATTTAGCGCTGTGGTTAAGAGCTTAAGCCACTCCGCCCACTGTGGCTATTAGTCGCGGGTTCGATTCCCGCACAGGACTAATCTTTAAGTGACCCACAATTATTTATTTTGGTCTGGGTATTCGTGTATAAGAATTTTCATGTTTGAAAGCGCACCCACGGTACAGGAAAGTACAAGTGTGGGGCTATGTTTAAAAAAAATACGATTTTTTCTTGGGGTCGCTTGCGGAGCTTATTAAAACAGTTTTTGGTTCTGCGATCCAAGTTCACACCAGCGACCTATAAATGTGTGTCTTTAAATATCTGTCACAGCTGTTGTTGTTGTTCAGCTTGTTTTTCGTAACACAAGCTTTTAAGTCTTCAAAGTAAATAGTAAAGTATAACAATTAGCAAGTTGTTAGTAAAGGCAGAGACCGGTTAAAATAAATAGACGGTCAATGCTATTAAACAAATCGTGAACAATTCAGAACCAATAAAAGCTCAAAATCTTTTATTATACACAGATGGCGCTGACTCACACCTTGGCAACTTTTATAACCAATCATAACAACGAAGAAAATTAAATTATTTCTTCAATTTGAAAAAATCTTATTTATTTTATTTTGAACAACGCTGTAACTGCAATTTCGTTCGCGTTATTTTCGGATGTGTATTACATATTCTTAAGCTATTTTAAAAATTAAAGGTAGCCTATGTTCTTCCCCTGGATAATATCTATTTCTTTGCCGAATTTGATGAAAATTTGTTCAGCGGTTTGGGCGTGAAAAGGTAAAAACAGACACAGTTACTTTAGAATTAATAATCATAGTATGGATATAACAATTGTAGGGCCCATCTAGTGAGCGGCGAGTCACCGGCGGCCACGAGTAATTGGGTATCACTAAGTATGGCTGGTGTCTGTCCCCTTTGAAAACGAGTCACGATATTCTGTAGGGTATTGTAAGTCTATTTACTTTGACTGTGCTGTGTTGGAGGTGAAACCGTGCACCATAGTCCGGAGCCCCCTAATTTTCTGTTGAGGGGCGAGTTGGGTTTCCCTTTCAATAGGTACCCATAATAGCTGTTAGAATAAACTTTATCGTCGAATTGGCTATTTTAGCCGTAGCTTTGTCTTTGAAAATAATTATTATACCAACTTAGAATTTGAGAGAAAATGGTCAAATATCCTATATGTTTTATAGAATTTAGTGTAAAAATAACTTTAATGAAATAAGAATTGTTTTATGAACGAGATTTTATATCAAAAACCGAACGAAGATTGCTTAGTTCCTACGGCCTCTTTCTGACTCCAGCATCAGACCCTAGACACCATTCAGGTTAACAGTACTTGTCAAGACAAATCCAACAAGCCCAAACGCGGCGTGGTTATATTGAGTAGCTGGGTTTTATCGGCCATCTTTTGGCCTCATCACCAGTCTCCGAACACCGTCTGTTTGTATAGTACCTACTTTTCAATACCAATATAACAAACCTAAACACGATACGGTAATGTATTCACATGTTTCTATGGCCACCTTCCGACTCTATCATCAGACCACCTTCATGGTACCATATTATTGCATTGTCACCAAACTTACATACGTATGCCAAATTTCAGCTCAACCAGATACTCGCAAAAAATAGATTACAAGAGTTGAACTAGAAAGACAGACAGACATACGAACACTGAAAGTTAAACAAAAGCTTATAAAAATGAATGTGTGTCATTGTTTTGAAAAATAAATATTGTCGCTGTCAAGTCATGCTTACACATCCTTCGATGGAAATGCAACCCAAAACCAGAATTTACCACCTTCAAAAGCTAGAACCAGACAGTAAACGTTCATAAATTTTTGGCAGTAACTAGAACTTTCTTGCTCTTCTCCCTGTTCTTTACTCCCCAGATCGTTAGGCGTTCGTTAATTTGGCATCTCGACCATTGCTTTTTATGATCACAGTCCTAACTATTCTGCCGTTGAGGCTATCGACATCAATTCTCCTAATTTTATATTCTAATTTGCGACTTTTTTTTTCACTTTGCCCCACATTACGATTAATTCTTGTGTCGTGGATGCGTTTACAAACATGAGAATTCACATACACAAATACCCAGACCGGAACAAATAATTGTGAATCACACAAAGTTGTTTTTTCTCGTTATTTTGTATTTCTCGTTATTTTGTATTCTGACATCCTAATATTTTTCATTGTCTTAGCATTTCAAAACCATTCGCTGTTATATATGTTATATTATAATATATACTTTTTCTTTGTAATGTTGTGCATGTCTATAATGGATGTAAACACTAGTTATTTCCTCTTTCATGAAATGTAGTAAAGACATGTTTGTGTTTGCATTGTTGATATGCCTAATAAATAAATAAATAAAGATTTGCCCCGTGCGGGAATGGAACCCGCGACTATTAGACACAGTGGGCGGGGCGGGCTAAGCCCTCAACCACTGCGCTAAATCATCCGTAAATTAAAGGGATATGTTTTATAACTAGGTATTTTGGGTGAGTTTGTGAACCATTTTGTGTGGAACCAAAAGTTACAGCAAATTGTGGCTTAAAAAGATCGCGCTACGCCATTACTTGTTGAGTAGGCGGGTAACTAGATTTATATAATTAGGAAAAAATCTGTGGTAGCTAGAGCTTCTAGACCAAATGATTATAAGGTTCGCCTTATTATTATCAATTTCAAGCTTCAACTCCCGGTCGACAAGATGAGGAAAACCTTCGCCTTCATGTTCATGAGAACCCAATTCTTTAAAAATACATGAGCAATAATGTATTTAAAGTTTAATGAACTTCTCATTAAATTCAACAATACTTACCTGGATCAAAGTGGGCATATTATGCAAACCCTTAGGTACGTCTCAGTTTGGGAATGATAAGTACTCGTACTCGCTACTATAGAGTGTGCTCGTAGCACTGTAAGATCGTACTTAACGATTATCAGGGTTCAGTAGCATTCGTCTCGGTCAGTTTGGGATGCATGACTGTTTGTAGCATTTCCATATTCAATCATATCCATAACTCGAGAGGCTATTTAAGCCGTTAAAATCAAAATCAAAAGAAGCTTCATGCGGCTTCATAGGTTAAAATTAAGAGACAGCTGCTTAATTATGACGATGTGAACAACGCACTGTCTAAGGTTGTTTATTAGATCAACATTAATAATCTTCTCCTTAATGAGAAGAAAACAAAATGTTTTAAATTCACAACGCCTAATGTAAGACAGGTAGCAACCAAGGTACAAATAAATGGCGTGGATTTAGATCTTGTATAGTCAACTATTGTTCTAGCTATCACTCAATAGTGATACCTAGAAACCTAAAAATCTGGCATTAATATGCCAGATTACAATGGGGCCCCCATATTGAACAATTATCTGGTAGGTTAAGCTCAGCGGCATATTCCGTAAAGCAAATTAGATTATTAAATGATATTGAGACAGCTAAAATTGCTTATTTCGCTTATTTTCATAGTATTATGTCATATGGCATACTGTTATGGGGATGCTCTGCAGAACTAAATACCATCTTCGTTCTACAGAAAAGGGCTGTTCGAGCAATTTACAATTTGGCCCTGGATTTGGGAAATTTAAAGAAATAAGTATTCTAACTGTTACCTCACTATTTATATATGAAAATCTTCTTATATGAAAATTAAAAAAAAATATCAATAACTTTGAAAAATATAGCGTCATTCGTCATGTTAATATATGGTACAAAGGTGATCTTATTGTACATTCTACTCGTCTCCACAGAATTAGTAATTCTTTCATGGGGAAATGAATACGCTTCTAAAACAAATTACCTTATTAATTAAGAAATTGCTTTTAGCGATAAGACCGCCAATTGTACCTATTTTTTTTTCTTGTATGTAATTAATTGTTAATATCACTGGTGTACAATAAAGAGTACTCTATCTATCTATCTACCCATAGATATCCGAAACACGCATATCAATAAGTTTAAAAAGGCAATCAAAACAAGACTGTCTAAGAAAGGGTATTACAAAATTTCAGATTATCTTGACGATAAAACAGATTAGGTTTGAGCAGCTCTTCAATCAGCAAAATTAAACAATGCTGTATAATAAAAGTTTGAAAAAGAAAAGGGTTATCAGAAAGGCCAAACAAATTAAGTTAAAAGACTAGCCCGCTGAGTTTCTCGCCGAATCTTCTCAATAGAAGCCGCGTTCCGATTCGGTGATAGATGTAAAAATGTAATCATTTTGACATTTGTAAGTGCTTTTGTATTGGCCTAAACAAATCAATATTAGAGTAATTATCAATCAATAAACACTCAATGGATTCAGCAATTACTATAGTTCCGAGAATAAAGGCTTGTGATGAAACCGTTTTAAGATCGCACTTAATGAATCGCCTCTCAATACTAATTGGAGACTATTGGGCCTTGGCAGACCTGGGGTTGAGCCACGAAATAAGGAATGAGCGAAATGAAATTGAATGTTGCAATGGACTGTTGCTAATGCAGTTGCAAATAATTGTATAAAATAGCATTGTCACGCCTATTCTTTAAGTGTGGGTGACAGATGTTACTTTGTTCACCCACATCTCATCAACTCCCTCAATTAAGACTTACCAATTAAAAAAATGATAGCAGTGATAGCCTAGTGGTTAGACCGTTGGACTGCAAAGCCACGGGTCTCGGGTTCAAACCCAGGCACGTACCTCTGTCTTTTCAAAAGCATGTGCGCATTAAAAATTAACTATCACTTGCTCTAACGGTGAAGAAAAGCATTGTGAGGAAACCTAAGGGTTTCTGTAAGGTGTGTGAAGTTCGCCAATCCGCAGTGGGCCAGCGTGGTAGACTATGGCCTAAACCCTCTCAGTTTGTGAGGAGGCCCGTGCCTAATGGTGGAGCAGTTTCTTAACAAAGCTAATATTATGATTAATTAATAAACCATAATCGAGGCTAAATTATGTAAGAAAGCATATAACAAAATCTCGGATTACATAGAAGATAAGACCGCGTGGGATTATATTACATGTTATTAATAGTGACGCTATGTATTTTCTCTTGTAATTAAGGTAATGTTAAAGCGTAGCGTGTTCTGCCTGACGAGCTTGGGGTATTGCTGCTTTGTAGACACAATCTGGCTACCGTCTTTGGGGTTCTGGTTTGGTCGTCCTTACTATAATGTCTTTGCTTGCGGTGGCTGTCTGACGCGGGTCACTTCCTTCCCTCCAATATGGTCAAGGGGAGTGATGGCAGTTCCAGCAGCCATACTCGTGAACGGATGCTGCTTGTGGGGACTGGTCCATCTGGAATCCTTTAGACACTCTAAACAAATAACATCATTAGTTTCATATCTCGATCGTAATGTATCACTTGTATCCACACAATATGATTGAAAAAAGTAAAGAAAAAGAGAAAGAGAAGGAATAAAGTAAAGAAAAAGAAAAAAAGACACGCCCTCTAAGTTTCTTCGTCGGATCTTCTCAGTGGAGGCCGCGTTCCGGTCCGATACTAGTTAAATTATATTTAAATAAAAATGTAAACTGACTATTTAAAAGCGCCCCCGCAGGACTTATACAAAATAAATTATTTAAGTTTGAGTTTGAATCAAAACTCTCCTGGGTTTGAATCTAGGACAAAGTGTATTATTTTTCTCGAAAAAAATGAGTACTAGTCCAGGGTCTAAAATCCCCGATAGGCAATATGGTCGTCCACCTAAAATCGTTGATGAGATCTAGGACAAAGTATAGTAAAGTATATATAGTAGTGCATAGCCATCACCAGGTCCTCCTCGTGACCACTATCGCTACGTTCTACGTAAACACAGTACACCTCTTTTACCCTACCTTGGAAAATATATGCGAGACGTTGTTTACTTTTTTAATAACTTCCATAAAGACGCACATACAACCCATTCAAAAAAAGCCTTATCATCCCCAAACGAGGCATCTAAAGACTACCGGAAGCCTCGCCCCCTGATAACGAGATCAGCAGGAAAACGCCACTTTATGCAAGCAATACTGGGGTTAATCTGTTAAACGGTGGATCAGACAGCCCTGCTGATAAGCGCTCCAGTATAAAAGACCGTGTTTTTTCCTTTTAATTTTTTTTCGCTTTCTATCTATCTATCTATCTATAACCTCACGCCAGATCCCTTGCGGGGTAGGCAGAGAGTACAGAGTTCCAACAGGTTCTTTCCTTACATACCTCTCTGGCTTCCTCGACTCTCATAGTTCGTCTCATACACGCTCGCCGGTTACGGAGACTCTTGACTTTTCCATCAGATAACACTCGGTTTATTTGGTCGTGGTAAGATAGTCTAGGTCTTCCCCGGTACCTGCATCCTTCCACTTTCGCATTGTATATCTGTTTTGTCATTCTTTCCTCTGGCATTCTTTCTATATGCCCGAACCAACGGAGCATGCCCTTTCTCATCTTTACACCGATACTATCTTTCATACCTACTCGCTGTCTTACTATGCTGTTGCTAATGCGGTCGGTCAGCCTCACTCCGCACATCTTCCGCAGAGCTCGCATTTCTACCGCATTTATCCTACTTTCATTCTCCTTCTTACATACCCAGCTCTCGCTACCATATAACAGCGTTGGGACAAGAACTCTGTTATGTATGGCCAGCTGCGCCTTATGGCTTAAGTGCCGGCCCCCGAGTAGCTTTCCCATCGCACCATTCACTCTGTTCCCTGCACTCACTCTTCTCTCTATGTCAGCGGTGTATTTCCCATCCTTACTGAAGGCGCATCCAAGATATACAAACTCATTCACTTGCTCCAGCACATCGTTACCAACCACAATCCTTACATTTGTTCTGGTTTCTTCCCTTTCAAAAACCATAATCTTGGTTTTCTTCACATTCAAGTATAAGCCATTGATCATGCAGTCGTCTTTCATAACTGTGACTAGTGTTTGCAGATCAGTGGCTGTTGGCGCTATTAAAACCGCGTCATCTGCATAAAGTAGATGGTTTACCACTAAGTCACCCATTTGTACACCTTCATTCATCGCTTTCAGTCTTTGAAGACTTTTGTCCAGATATATTATAAACAGTCTAGCGGACAACACGCAACCCTGCTTGACGCCGATTTTAACGTCAAACCAGGGTGACCTGTTACCACCCACCCGTACGCATGCCTTGCAGTCCACATAAGTGGACTGGACGGCTCGCAACAGAGTGCCATCTATACCATACTCTGGCAAAATGTCCCAAAGTCTCTTTCGCACAACTCTGTCAAATGCCTTCTCCAGATCTACAAAACCGCAGAAAACCTTCCGGCCCACTGCCAGATGCTTCTCTACGATGTTGCGGAGTGAGAAGACTTGATCCGAACATCCTCTTCCAGACCTGAAACCCCCTTGTGCCTCGCACAACATTCCATCGGACTTCACGCGCATTCTCCGTTCATTCTCCGTTCAATAATTTTACCAACCTTCAACCGTTTAAGGTTACCTTTTGCTTGTAACCTTTTTTTAAGAAGAATACGTAGGCCCTCTCTCAGTATTATTCCTGTGTTGTGAGTACGTTTACAAAAATGAAATTCACGACAAATACTTTTGGATCACACAAAGATCTGTCCCGTGCGGGAATCGAACCCACAGTTACTAGATCCAGCGGCCAGAACGGCTTAAGCCCTTAACCATTGGACCGGGCCAATGCCAGGAGCAGTTGCGTGATGCTACCGATGTATGCTACTCATAAGCGCGTCATAATAAAAGACCATGTTTTTCTTTTTAAGATCGAAAGGAATCCAAATAGTAATAACAATGGGTTGACCATTAGTTAGATCATATTACAAGATCTGAAGGTTGAATCAACAACAAATTTTTGAATTAGTTAGCTTAAAAATCTTTTATAAAAAAAGGTAAACCTACTTCAAAAAGCAAAAAATAAATATTTGAAGTCGGTGCTGGTTGGTGCAGTCGGTTACTTGGCACCGACTTCAAATATTTATTTTTTGTTTCTTGAAGTCGGTTTGTTTTTTAACCGACTTCAAAAAGGAGGAGGCTCTATGTTCGGTTGTATGTATGCTTGGTTGTATGTATGGTTGTATGTGTGCTGGTTGGTGCAGTCGGTTACTTGGCACCGACTGCAAATATTTATTTTTTGTTTCTTGAAGTCATTTTACTTTTTTTAAGATTTTTATTTTACCATTTTAAGTGACGAGTGAATTATTTAGTAATATTTATACACCGATATTATATTATTTTGCTGAGTTGTATAGTAAGGTACCTACAGGATTAATATAAGGACTATAATAACGGAATCTATACATTCGTGCTGTTCGCCGTTAAGGAGTTCCCTCTTGTATCTTCAAAGTCCAAGGTCCAATACCAATAACATTAAAATAGGACCACCTCAAAACTATACTGAACCCAATGCAAAAAGAATCATCAAAAATATTTCTATGCCGTGGTAACACCCGAAACAAATATTTGTAGGTCACACAAAAATCTGTCAAATACGGGGATCAAACTGGCGACTACTCGAACGAATAATATTCACCGAAAGAAATTCTCACGTCCGAAGGTGCTCGGTTTAATATTACTACGGCCCCGATTTTCATAGCTGAATATTTATAACGCGCAAATCTTAGCAATCTAGACGCAGCTTTAGGCTTTAGAGGACGAGTAGAAAGGGAAGTCTAAGTAGTAGTAGTAGTAGTATAAGTTACCGGACTAATTACACGGTTTTTATTTCTTAAAGGGTAGACAAATGAGAACGAGTATAGTTCCGGTTGATCTATTTATTTTAGTGTATATTAGTGACAATGTGGCCTTAGAAATCTTAATCCATCTATCCATACATATAATAAAACTGTAACCGAGCCGAAAACATCGTGAAGAAACCTGCATGCCTAAGAGTTTCTCGAAGGTGTGTGAAGTTCGCCAACCCGCTCTAGGCTAGCGTGGTGGACTATGGCCTAAATCCAAGCAGTTTGAGAGGAGGCCCGTGCTCAACGGTAGGTCAGTTTCTAAACAGGTCTTATATTATAATATTAGTAGGAAGTTAGACAAACAGTTTGCCGCGACTGCTTTTTTATGTTACTTCTGTATAATTTAGCTTTCTAATGGTGAAATAACTATTGAAATCTGTTTAGCAGTTCCACAGTTTATCGATTACAAACAAACGAGAAAAAATCCCAGTATCAATCCGGAGTCTGGAACTATGCCTAGTATATGGCAGTAGGCTCGACCCCTACTACATGGGATCTTACATTGTCGGCGAAAAGTGGGTGTACACAGTATACCTCCGCTTAGGGAATATAGGCGTGACGGTGTTTTTTATACCCTACTCCGATCTTTCTTCCCATAATACACATGTAAATACGACAACGCCACGCTTGCCGAACATGACAACGTGAATTGAGACACTAGTATTATTAGTGCCAATGTAATTGAGCCAACATTGTCCAAAAAGGGATGGTTTATTATAGCATGCAACCTACCCCGATTTAAGTCATTTTCCTTTCGTGAGTCTTTCCTTTCCTTCTGTTTGAGTGAGTGGGTTCAGATAGAATACCTACATATATTTGCCTCATGATCACTACACTATAGTTAAAATAATGTAGACAGATGCGCATCATAGTACTTGTGCTCCGAATACATGCTTCATTTAAATTAGACCAACCTGATAGACAAGCATATACGAGGCATAACTTTTAAGTTTTGTCGTTTGAAGAAAAAAGCAACTAGAACCTTATAGTACTTTTTATTGTTTTTCAAAGTATTCACCACGTAGCTTAATACACTTTTCCACTCGCTCAAACCATTTATTATAACATTTATTCCACTCTAAAGTGGGGGTGTTCAAAATGGCTGACTTGAAAGCGTCGACTGCTTCTTCACCGGACTGGAACCTTTGACCACGAAGACTTTTCTTAATTTTAGGAAATGTAAACAAATCGTTAGGGCTTAGGTCAGGACTGTATGGACCTTGACCATCCGTCAAGAATTTGTACTTTTTCCTGCTGTAAATACTCAATCGTTTGACGAGCGCTGTGTGAGCTTGCGTTGTCGTGGTGCATGCTGATGCGTCGCTTTGAGTTGGATTTTCGAAGTTCGGCGATGACTTGTGGTAAATAAACTGTAGTACACCACTCTGCGTTAACCGTACTACGATCTTCAAGTGCAATAGTCGCAACATGGCCGGTTTTTCCAACGAACGTGGCCACCACTTTCTTTGAAGTGCTTCGAGAACGAACAACTTTAGTCGGCTTTGGCTCGTCTTGAAAGACCCAAATTGTAGATTGTTGTTTGGAATCAGGATCGTAGGCATAGATCCAAGATTCGTCACCACTGATGATGTCGTAGACGTGATTTGACTCTCCTCGGTTGAACCTTTGCAGAGTTTTCTTACACCATCTGACGCGGGCCGCCTTGTGATCGTGTGGAAAGCAGATGCGTTATCCAACGGCAAACTAGCTTTCTCACACCAAGCGCTTCATGCAAGATCTTCTGAATGGTTGTCCCTGAGATGCCTAATAGAGCCTCTATCTCCCGATACGTCACATGACAATCTTCGAGAATTAGTTGTCTCACAGCAATGATGTTATCTTCAGTGAAGGCGGATTTTGGGTGTCCTTCGCGAGATTTGTCACTAACACTAGTATGTCCACGCTGGAATTCTAAATACCAGCGTTTGACAGTCCGCAGACATGGGGCTTTATCACTGAATACAGATGTTAGCTCTTCAAAACACTGAAGCCGTGTCAGGCCTCTTCTAAAGTTGTAGAAAATTATTGCACGAAATGTTCGTGCAATAATTTTCTTTTCCTTTCCTCAGATTCCTAATTCCTTAGAAAGATTCATTTTCGTACGTAACCTGACAGATTCCAATCGACGCTGTGACTAAACAATAGCATTAATCCTAATACTTTCAACTGTTTTGATATTCAAAATTTAAACACATTCGAATATAGAACAGTTCCAAATTCAAAATTGCCGGGAAATATGGAAACGACAGAACTTAAAAGGCATGCCTAGTATTGTTCTCCCATACCCCCATAAACAATTGTAAAAAAAGCGTCGAGTTTCTTGCCTTGCATCTATCTATCTATATCATCACGCCAGATCCCTTGCGGGGTAGGCAAAGGGTAGAGTTTCACCAGGAATTCCTTACATACCTCTCTGGCTTCCTCCACTCTCATATTTCATCTCAAACACGCTCGGTTACGGAGACTTGACTTACCCTTTAGATAAGACACGATCTATTTGGTCATGGTAAGATAGTTTAGGTCTTCCCCAGTACCTACATCCTTCCACTTTCGCAGAGTAGACCTTGTTTGTCATTCTTTCTTCCGGCATTCTTTCTATTTGTATATTTTTATACAATTGGAATTATATGCTCCCTGTCTACCCCACAAGGGTTCTGGCAACATAAATAGATATACAGAGAACTTGTTTTTGTAGTGAGCTAAAAAGCCAATACTTTTCACGACAAGCAAATAAATGAATGTATGCGGCACATTTCAGTTGAAGTCGATCTAACTCAACAGCACCAAGAGCTATTTTAACTAGAAATTGGATTCGGCGGGTGGTTTAAAAATCTATTGTGTCTTAGACACTACGGTCTGAACTAAATGGACGATTTCAACCCAATGGAGAATTATTTTCTGTTTTGTGGTGCAGACGGCCTTGTGATGGTCTTTTTTTATTTATTCTTTGTGTTGTGTTTGATTTGTTAATTTATTTTTGTGAAAGTTAAAGTTTTGCTGTGTGGTTATTGTGTGTGTAGAAAAGCAATATATTTTTATCGAATGAAACGATAAAAATATATTGCTTTTCTACACACACAATAACCACACAGCAAAACTATTGAGGATTTTTGGTATAAAATGTCTTAAATGAAACTAAGGTTGTAGCTACTTGTGTGTGAATATTAAACCATAGTTAAAATCCCTATTTAAAGTATAGATATTGATGGATAGGAATATAGATAGGGTTCCATGTAAAATAGAGATTATAGGCTTTATTTCATAGGATGTATTTATTAAATGTTAACCGTCACCACTATATTCCACAAGCGGTAACCATAGAGATGTAAATAACACCCTTTAGGTTAAGTCCTAATGAGAGATGAGCCGAGCTTATTATCATTGTACCTACTACTGCGAGTTTTTCGATATAATATCCTTAATAATATTTTGACCTATCTTGGATTCAGACTCCTATACCTAGTAACTAACTGTTAGTGTAGTTTGCACTTTCAGGAATGTTAGTTGAGCAAATTTATCTAAAAATCGTTTTATAATTTCCTATTATCCTTTGGTTACTTCCTACCTTATATTTATGTGAAACAAAATGTAATCATATATTATATATAATTAATATGTTAGGTGCACCCTGTTGTGCATATTAGAGATGTTGGACTGTATCTGTTTAGTTGAGTTCCAATTGCTCTGAAGTACGTACATAGAACTACATATTGAAAGCTTCTTTCATAATTGACTAACACAATTACATAAAATCCGTTTTTTAAATCCAAAATCACAACCGTGTAAATAAATAAGACGCGTGTAAATCGGTCAACAAATTTAAAATTCCAAATTCGGAACGAAACGTAAAAGCCCACTGCATAATAAATGATGCACGTATCCGCAGTTAGAGGGCGCTGAGGGCGCATCCGTCACACGTCGACCCAACTCAGGGCCCGCTCATAATATCCGCGATCCGCAAATATTCGGATATACCCGGTGTAACGGCGGGGCGGGTCAGCATTCCGCCGAAATTAGAAGAGATAGATAAATGAAATAAAAATATGAAATAATTTAAAAAACTACGTTCATTTTAGATACCCTACTAATATTATAAATGTGAAAGGCTGTATGTTTGTTATCAATTACGAAAAAAAGGCTGAACGGATTTGGATGAAATTTGACTGGTTTATCATATTTTTATCCTGGAAAATGTAAAGTTCCTGTTCAAAGTTAACGCGGACAAACTCGCGGGCAGAAACTAGTACAAAATAATGCATTCATAGGTTTTAAAAAGTCATACACGATGCGGGAATCGTAATTTAGAACATTTACTTGAATATTAAAAATATTAAACCAGTTTATATCTACACTGCTTGGCTGAGGTCATATCTAACAATTCCACAGACATCAGAAAATGAGACATAGAAGCGTCATAGCGCACGGTTTCGTCCAAAAACGATATCGCTTCTTCGTCACACAGACATCATAATATAGAGCCCAGCACACACG
Organism: Phalera bucephala; assembly: GCA_905147815.2. Taxonomy (NCBI): domain Eukaryota; kingdom Metazoa; phylum Arthropoda; class Insecta; order Lepidoptera; family Notodontidae; genus Phalera; species Phalera bucephala. The sequence continues at coordinate 34,422,520 of LR990615.1, read as the reverse complement.
CGACATGCTTACTAAGTTCATGCTAGACAGTCAATTAGAACCTTAATATATACTTAATAACGCTCTTTTTACAACCACTGCATAGCTTGCGAACACACAAACATCGACCCTTGACGATGTGCTGTGCGAAAGCAATAAAATTTTTATATACGCTAGTAATTGAATGAATTTGAAAGTTATCGATTAAAAGTGTGGTAGTGGTATATATGGTAGTGGTATGTGTGTGTAGTGGTAAAGAAAAAAACTTAAGGTTCCGAAATACTATATTATTTTAATATTTTATAGGAATAATCGAGTACTAACTGGGTAGTAACTGGGTGTCACTAGAGTATTTTTGGTCGCAGCATATGCTCCCGTAAGCTCGTCGACACCCCAGGACCTTGAGAAGTTTTGGGATAATGTCAGGGAAGTTCTGGATTTGGCTGAGGCTAACGAAAAGGTGATTTTGTGTGGCGATCTGAACGGATGGGTAGGAACCAGGCGGCAAACTTGCGACGCTGCTCTGGGTCCTTATGGTGATAAGAGAGTGAACGATGCAGGTAAGCTCATTGTAGATGTTTGTTCGGAAAGGGGTCTCCTTGTGTCTAACACGATATTCCAGCACAAGGACATACATATGTATACGTGGAGAAGGAATGAACAAAAAAGCATGATAGATCTGATCCTGGTTGATAACCGTCTCCGAAGCAAACTACAAGATACGCGTGCGTATAGAGGCCCCACTCTGGAATCAGACCACTATCTCGTAGTTGCGCGGTTTAGTGGTCTGTTCAGGAAGTGGAGGCACTGCCGAGAGCGTATCCCCTTCGGAGACCTCGAAAGATTAAAGGTTGAAAAGTTGCAAGATGAGAGCGTGAGGAGAATGTATGAAGACAGAGTCCGGGACAAGCTTTTGACAGCAGGCTCTTCGGACTCAAATGTAGATGAATGCTGGAATAGCCTGAAAGAGAGTTTGGTGGAATCCGCGAAAGAAGTATGTGGTTGCTCAAAGAAGCATATTACAGCAAAAGGTAATGCATGGTGGGATGCGGAGTTGCAAAGCTCCGTAGAAAGTAAGAACAAAGCGTGGCAGGACTATGTATCTTCTTTGAACCTGAATGCCAGTATGACAGAGATGAGGAAAGAAATATACCGGCAATGCAAGAATGCCACTAAAACTTTAGTGAAAGAAAAGCGTGAAAGAGCCAGTATGATTGAGGAGGAGAGGCTGGCGAAGAACTTCGAGAACAACACCAAACTCTTTTGGAGCAAGGTGAGAAAGGCTCGAGGTGATTCGTCAGGCTCCAGAATGGAAAGGATAAAATCTAAAGATGGTGACATTCTTGCAGACACACAAGCTGTGCTAAACCGGTGGAGTGAATATTTTGGAGAAATGTATGGAGATGACCCGGATGCTGATGCCGCAGACGTGCCCAAAGGCGAGATTGCGGCACCAGAATCAACGGAGGACATCACTATGGAAGAAGTTGAATGGGCGATAGGAAGTATGAAAAACGGTAAAGCTGCGGGAGTAGACATGATATCTGCCGAGATGATCAAATATGGTGGAACTTGCGTCCGGGACGCTTTCCGGGCCCTTGCAAACCTTTGCTGGAGGACCGGTAGAGTCCCTACAGATTGGCGCCGCGCAGTCATAGTACCCTTATATAAAGGCAAGGGTTCACAATATGACTGCGCCAATTACAGAGCCATCAGTTTGATCAGCTTAGCAGCCAAGGTGTACGGTAAAATTATTGAACGGAGAATGCGTGTGAAGTCCGATGAAATGTTGTGCGAGGCACAAGGGGGTTTCAGGTCTGGAAGAGGATGTTCGGATCAAGTCTTCTCACTCCGCAACATCGTAGAGAAGCATCCGACAGTGGGGCGAAAGGTTTTCTGCGGTTTTGTAGATCTGGAGAAGGCATTTGACAGAGTTGTGCGAAAGAGACTTTGGGACATTTTGCAAGAGTATGGTATAGATGGCACTCTGTTGCGAGCCGTCCAGTCCACTTATGTGGACTGCAAGGCATGCGTACGGGTGGGTGGTAACAGGTCACCCTGGTTTGACGTTAAAATCGGCGTCAAGCAGGGTTGCGTGTTGTCCGCTAGACTGTTTATAATATATCTGGACAAAAGTCTTCAAAGACTGAAAGCGATGAATGAAGGTATACAAATGGGTGACTTAGTGGTAAACCATCTACTTTATGCAGATGACGCGGTTTTAATAGCGCCAACAGCCACTGATCTGCAAACACTAGTCACAGTTATGAAAGACGACTGCATGATCAATGGCTTACACTTGAATGTGAAGAAAACCAAGATTATGGTTTTTGAAAGGGAAGAAACCAGAACGAATGTAAGGATTGTGGTTGGTAACGATGTGCTGGAGCAAGTGAATGAGTTTGTATATCTTGGATGCGCCTTCAGTAAGGATGGGAAATACACCGCTGACATAGACAGAAGAGTGAGTGCAGGGAACAGAGTGAATGGTGCGATGGGAAAGCTACTCGGGGGCCGGCACTTAAGCCATAAGGCGCAGCTGGCCATACATAACGGAGTTCTTGTCCCAATGCTGTTATATGGTAGCGAGAGCTGGGTATGTAAGAAGGAGAATGAAAGAAGGATAAATGCGGTAGAAATGCGAGCTCTGCGGAAGATGTGCGGAGTGAAGCTGACCGACCGCATTAGCAACACCACAGTAAGACAGCGAGTAGGTATGAAAGATAGTATCGGTGTAAAGATGAGGAGGGGCATGCTCCGTTGGTTCGGGCATATAGAAAGAATGCCAGAGGAAAGAATGACAAAACAGATATACAATGTGAAAGTGGAAGGATGCAGGTACCGGGGAAGACCTAGACTATCTTACCACGACCAAATAAACCGAGTCTTATCTGATGGAAAAGTCAAGAGTCTCCGTAACCGGCGAGCGTGTATGAGACGAACTATGAGAGTCGAGGAAGCCAGAGAGGTATGTAAGGAAAGAACCTGTTGGAACTCTGTACTCTCTGCCTACTCCGCAAGGGATCTGGCGTGAGGTTATAGATAGATAGATAGATAGAATAATCGATAATGATAAAAAAAACTTTTGTACACATACACATACGTACTAAAGCACTCACGCGAACTTACACGCACACACATGCATAGCCACATATACATGCACACGCACACGCACGAAAATCGTATTAAGCAAATTTATATATTTTTTCTTTATTTGCACGTTTATTTGCAGTATAACGATTAAATTTTAATATAATTATTAGCCCTGTTAAGAAACTGTCCCACCGTTGGGCACGGGCCTCCTCTGAAACTGAGAGGTTTTTTTGTGTTCATCTCGGACATCTCGAAATTAGTCAATCAATCAATCATTTATTTTGTAAACATAGGTAGTGTGTACATACAGATGTTGATATCTTAATGTAGACCGCTATATTTTGCCAGTAGTTGGCGTACAAAATTTGGGTAAGGATTGTATTAAATTATATATTATGGAAAATAAAATAAAACAATTCTCAAAAGTCAGTATACAATGCTAATAGAATTATACAGTATGTCATATAGATTAGTCAAAATACAGTCATTATTAATTAAGAAAAGATATGATTGGTCAAGTTTAATAAATCGGACCCTGGTTATAGCTCTGTTTGTCAGTGAGGAACTCTGTGATGGAGTAGTAACACCTTTCTACTAAAAATTCAAATAGACATTTCTTAAATGATACATTGCAATCTTTATTTCTAATCTCTATTGGTAAATTGTTATAAATTTTTGATGTCATGCCTAGTATATTCCTAGCAAATAATGCTGTTTTATGAGGTGCAGCACAAATAATCTTCTGGTGACGTCGAGAACGAAGTGTTTCGAATAAATGAAAATTACTTTTTACAAATACCCCCACTTCATAAATATACAAAGATGGTAATGTTAGCAACTTAAATTCTTTGGAGACTGGCTTACAGCTGTTGGTTGACTGTAACTTGCAGATCGACCGTAGACATTTTTTCTGAGCTTTGAATGCGATGTCTTTGTCTGTTGAGTTACCCCAGAAAATAATGGCGTATCTTATATTTGATGTTACGTAAGCAATATAGGCCATTAACACGGTATAACGATTTACCGTTTTTGACAATTTATATAGAGCGTATGCAAACTGATTTAACTTCTTTGAGAGATGGTCTATATGATGTTTCCATGTAAGATGGCCATCTAAATGTAGTCCCAGAAATTTAGTGGTATCAGTTTCAGAAACAGTCGTGTTTTCATACCTTATATTCAAATTCGGCTTATTTAGTATAGTAATATTGCTAATATAGTTTTCTTTTTCTTCTTTTTTTTGTAATTTAGCCTACGCAAGGATTATTCCGGTGTCGTGGGTGCGTTTACAAATATGAAAATTCAAACACACAAATACCCAGATCGGAACAAATAATTGTGGATCACACAAAGATTTGTCCCATGCGAGAATCGAACCCGCGAGTATTAGACACGGTGGGCGGAGCGACTTAAGCTCTTAACCACTGCGCTAAATCGTCCGTCAAATTATTGATTGCTTACAGTTGTCATATTCAAAATACACTTTAATAGAATTTTTACTACCACATACATGTTCATTACACCTTAAGGGATGAACTACAGATTAGCAATGAACTGGGAAACATTTGACGAGGGAGAATAGTGAGGAAGCCGCACATTCATTCCCCGCGGATATACAGGATGTGACATCGAGAAGGGTCAGTATGGGGAACTCCAAAACTAGGAGTGATAGAAATATGTTCTAAGTAAAAATAAAAACAAATATCTGATACACGTTACGTAGCAGTGATAGCCTAGTGGTTAGACCGTTGGTCTGCAAAGTCAGAGGTTTCGGGTGTCAAACCCAGGCACGCACCCCTGTCTTTTTGAAAGCATGTGCATATTAAAAATTAATTATCACTTGATTTAACGGTGAAGAAAAACATCTTGAGGAAACCTGCATGCCTAAAAGTTTCTCGAAGGTGTATGTATTTCGCCAACCCGCACTGGGCCAGCGTGGTGGACTATAGCCTAAAACCTCTCAGTTTCAGAGGAGGCCCGTGCCCAACGGTGGGACAGTTTCTTAACAGGGCTAATAATTATATTAAAATTTAATCGTTATACTGCAAATAAAAGTGCAAATAAAGAAAAAATATATAAATTTGCTTAATACGATTTTTGTGCGTGTGCGTGTGCATGTGCATGTATATGTGGCTATGCATGTGTGTGCGTGTAAGTTCGCGTGAGTGCTTTAGTACGTATGTGTATGTGTACAAAAGATTTTTGTATCATTATCGATTATTCCTATAAAATATTAAAATAATATAGTATTTCGGTACCTTAAGTTTTTTTCTTTACCACTACACACACATACCACTACCATATATACCACTACCACACTTTTAATCGATAACTTTCAAATTCATTCAATTACTAGCGTATATGAAAATTTTATTGCTTTCGCACAGCACATCGTCAAGGGTCGATGTTGGTGTGTTCGCTAGCTATGCAGTGGTTGTAAAAAGAGCGTTATTAAGTATGTATTAAGGTTCTAATTGACAGTCTACAATGAACTTCCTAATCATGTCGCGTGTGTGCTGGGCTCTATATTATGTTGTGTCTGTGTGACAAAGAAGCGACATCGTTTTTGGATGAAACCGTGCGCTTACACTTCTATGTCTTATTCTGATGTCTGTGGAATTGTTAGATATGACCTGAGTCAAGCAGTGTAGGTATAAACTGGTTTAATATTTTAAATATTCAAGTAAATGTTCTAAACTACGATTCCCGAATCGTGTATGAGTTTTTTTAAAACCTACGAATGCATTATTTTATACTAGAAACTGCCCGCGAGTTTGTCCGCGTTGACTTTGAACAGGAACTTTACATTTTCCGGGATAAAATTGGCACAGTTTATTACCTGGATAACACATAGGTGTGTTATCCAGGTAATAAACTGTGCCAATTTCATCCACATCCGTTCAGCCAACAAACATCTGAACATACAAACTTTCACATTAATAATATTAGGATTATATCTAAAATCAACGTAGTTTTTTAAATATTTCAGTTCTTTATTTGATTTTTTATCTCTTCTAATTTCGACGGAATACTGGCCCGCCCCGCCGTTACACCGGGTATATCCGAATATTTGCGGATTGCGGATATTATGAGCGGGCCCTGAGTTAGGTCGACGTGTGACGGATGCGCCCTCAGCGCCCTCTAACTGCGGATATGTGCATCATTTATTATGCAGTGACCTTTTACGTTTCGTTACGAATTTGGAATTTTAAATTTGTTGACCGATTTACACGCGTCTTGTTTATTTATAGCCACGGTTGTGATTTCGGATTCTTAAAATGGATTTTATGTAATTTTGTTAGTCAATTATGAAATAATCTTTCCATGTGTAGTTAATATATCAAAGCAATTGGACCTCAACTAAAACGGATACAGTCCAATTACTCTATTATGCACAACATGTATGATTTCATTTTGTTTCACATAAATATAAGGTAGGAAGTAACCACAGGGTAAAAGTACATTACAAAACGTTTATTAGATAAGTTCGCTCAATTAACTTCCCTGAAAGTGCTAACTATACCAACTCTACGAATTCTAGATTGGTAAAAATATTATTAAGGATATTCTATAGAACAAATCGCAGTAGCAGTCCGCAGTTTGAATTTGTATACGGTAGGTATAATGAATTATCATTTGCTCGGCCCATATTACACTAGGACCGTACCTAAAGGGCGTCGCCCCCCTTCTATTCAGCCTTTACACGAACGATATTCCTCGTTCGAGTAAGGTGCATCTAGCCCTATTCGCGGATGATACCGCTCTCTACGTCTCGCACAGGAATAAGGGTTTTATTACTAGAAACCTTCAGGCAGCCGCCAACACACTAGGGCATTGGTTCAGGAAGTGGCGTATTGAGGTGAACCCGGACAAGAGCGCTGCGGTGTTCTTCTCCAGAGGTGCCACCCCGCGCCCCTTCATGCGCCACCCCATAAGTAATCTCGTTCAAGTGAACATGTTTGACCTACCTATTCCCTGGGTCAAACAGGTCAAATATCTAGGGGTCACCCTAAACAATACCATGACCTTCGGACCGCACATCAAGCGAGTCCATAACCGAGCAGCCTTTGTGCTCGGTCGTCTTTACCCGATGATCTGCAAGCGGAGGTAAATGTCCCTTAGGAATAAGGTGACACTTTACAAAACTTGTATACGGCCCATCATGACGTACGCTTGTGAAGTGTTCGGGCACGCCGTCCGCTCTCACATCGATAGACGCCAAACGTTTCAATCTCGTTTCCTCCGCAAAGCCGTCGTCTTTCGTATGAACCACGGGTTCATACGAAAGACGGACGGAGAAACGTGCCGGTAGCCGCCGCTGACTACGAACCTAACTCCCCTTCTATTAGCCGCTACCGCCGTCCGCGGCATATTCTCACCAACCCTCCCGATGCCCTTACATCCCTTCTTTCAGATACAGATACCGCACACAGGATCATACACCAACCTCGCTGGCGAGGTCGAAGAATCCCTTGCCCGCCGGCCGGTAGAGAGCACCACGGCGAGACACCTAGTATACCCCCTCCCCATAGCAACTGCCCAACCCAAGGCCGTTCTTCCTTGAGGCGCGCTTGAGCTAGTTGCCCCCTTGCTCTCCTAAAGGGTGTACGTACATAGTACATCTCTACGTCTCCCGCTTGTGGAATAAAGTAGTCGTGACGGTTAACATTTAATAAATACATCCTATGAAATAAAACCTACAATCTCTATTTAACACGTATCCCTGTTCAAAACTATGTTTAATAGTTCACACACAATTAGTCACAACCCTACTTTCATTTATGACATTTTATAAAAAAAACCTCAATTCCATACGAAAAAAAATACTACTTTTCTTTACACGCAATAAACACACAGCAAAACTTTAACTTTCACAAAAATAAATTAACAAATCAAACACAACACAAATAATAAATAAAAAAAGACGATCACAAGGCCGTCTGCACCACACTACAGGAACAGTTCTCCATTGAGTTGAAATCGTCCATTTAGTTCAGACTGTAGTGTCTAAGACACAATAGATTTTTAAACCACCCGCCGAATCCAATTTCTAGTTAAAATAGCTCTTTGTGCTGTTGAGTTAGATCGACTTCAACTAAAATGTGCCGCGTACATTCATTTATTTGCTTGTCGTGAAAAGTATTGGCTTTTTACCTGACTACAAAAACAGGTTCTCTATATATCTATTTATTTTTTGTGGTAGACCTCCCTGTATATAATTCCAATTGTATAAAAATATACAAGTAGAAAGAATGACAAACAAGATCTACTCTGCGATAGTGGAAGGATGTAGGTACCGGGGAAGACCTAAACTTTCTTACCATGACCAAATAGACCGTGTTTTATCTGAAGGGTAAGTCAAGTCTCCGTAACCGAGCGTGTTTGAGACGAAATATGAGAGTGGAGGAAGCCAGAAAGGTATGTAAGGAATTCCTGGTGAAACTCTACCCTTTGCCTACCCCGCAAGGGATCTGGCGTGATGATATAGATAGATAGATGAAATGCAAGAAACTCCACGCTTTTTTTTTACAATTGTTTATGGGGTGTATGGGAGAACAATATATACTTGTCTATCAGGTCGGTCTAATTTAAATGAACCAAATTATATTGTCTATGAGAAAGGCTACATGGTGCTCTCATTTACAGAGAAGTAAGCATAGAGTACAGAGTTCTAACAGGTTCTCAATTAGACATATTATTTGGTATGTATCTCATGTGATTTATGCAGCGATAAGCAGCGCTCAGCCATCACTTTGAGATAAGGAATTGTTTCTGGTATTTCTATATTCAAGTATCTCCTTGGAGTTTGTTGAAAACTATGTAGTCTTATAGCCCAACCCACGAGTACCTGACTTTTTCGAATTTACACACACACACAAACACACACACACTCACACACATACAAGGACACACACACACACACACTCACACACACACACACACACACACACACACACACACACACACACACACACACACACACACACACACACACACACACACACACACACACACACACACACACACACACACACACACACACGCGCGCGAACACTTACATACTTGTACCTTACTATCCAAGCATCACATAGCATTATTCTTAAATTGGTAAACTACTTTGTTGATTGTCAATTGCTTCTTTTTTTTACATGATTTATTTTATGGTCGTGGAAATTTATTTTTACTGTATTTTTTCTTATTGTTCATTTTTATTGTTTCATTATTTTTCTTTTTTTCTTATTACCCATCCTTATTTGTTACACAACTTTCATCCCTCACATTTAATTTCCGTTACTTGGTAATACTTAACCATTTGCACATTATTTTTATATGATGATGATATATGATATAAATGATAAGAGCTCCTTAAAAAATAGAGGTCTTTGGGCGCCCTTAATAACTCTTACTCTAAGTAAGACATCACATATATGGTGTCTTTCCATATCTTTGTTAAGTTCTAACGTGAAAGAAAGATTATCAGCGGCCAACTGCCATAACATCCTTCAGTCATTATCGTAGTTCGTCTCAGACTGCCTGCCAGGTTGGATTATTGCTGCATAGCTAGGAAGCACGAGATTCTGGGTTAAAACCCCTGATGAAGCAAAGTCTAATTGGGGTTTTCATGCACCAAAAAAATCTTAGTAGTAGTCCCACGCAATCGAATTGAGGCCGTTGTAATGTCAATTGGGTCGCCCCCTATTACAATGGGACCTTACATCGTCGGCGAAAAGTGAGTACACAAAGTACACTGCTGCCACACCCGCTTGGGAAATATATGAGACGGCATTTTTTTTTGTATGTTAGTCTGAAATTTTCCACGTTTTGAACTATTTTTCAATTGAAAAATTACACTTAGTTCGACCAATAAATCAACGTGGCAGTCCTATGCAGACTTTGCAAAATTTAAAAAGACTCTGCTGGAGTGCAGTGATAACGATACATTTTTAGATATGCTATTAGAGTCCACTTAAACAACGATGAAATTGGGGAAAATGACATCATGAATCTTCATCATCATCATCTCAGCCTATACTTGTCCACTGCTGAACATACGCCTCCCCAATCGCTCTCCAGCGCAGCCGGTCCGATGCCACCTGCATTCAACAACTTCCTGCGATTCTCGCAAGATTGGTGCAAATGATCGAAAATTTCATATACACAATATAGACTTTGTAACATTTCATGCATAAATAGACTCTATATTAAACCATTTTATCGCGGTTCATTGTATACATAGACTCTGCTTGAGTGTAGTGACACCGCTAACATAGCGCTCAGAGAATACTCCTCGCTGAACACTATCGTACAGCCACGTAGAGCGTGCCTCTGTGTGCGCAATTCTAATTCGGAGCACAAGTACTATGATGCGCATCTGTCTACATTATGTTAACTATAGTGTAGTGATCATGAGGCAAACATATGTAGGTATACTATCTGAACCCACTCACTCAAACAGAAGGAAAGGAAAGACTTACGAAAGGAAAATGAATTAAATCGGGGTAGGCTGCATGCTATAATAAACCATGGTACTAATAATACTAGTGTCTCAATTCACGTTGTCATGTTCGGCAAGCGTGGCGTTGTCGTATTTACATGTGTATTTTGGGAAGAAAGATCGGAGTAGGATATAAAAAACACCGTCGCGCCTATATTCCCTAAGCGGTGGTGGCAGAGGTATACTGTGTACACCCACTTTTCGCCAACAATGTAAGATCCCATGTAGTAGGGGTCGAGCCTACTGCCATATACCAGGCATAGTTTCAGACTCCGGATTGATACTGGGATTTTTTCTCGTTTGTTTGTAATCGATAAACTGTGGAACTGCTAAACAGATGTCAATAGTTATTTCACCATTAAAAAGCTAAATTATACAGAAGTAACATAGAAGAAGCAGGCACGGCAAACTGCTTGTCTAACTTCCTACTAATATTATAATATTAGACCTGTTCAGAAACTGTCCCACCGTTGGAGACGGGCCTCCTCTCAAACTGCGAGGATTTAGGCCCAGTGCGGGTTAGCAAACTTCACACACCTTCGAAAAACTCTTAGGCATACAGATTTCTTTACGATGTTTTCGGCTCGGTTACAGTTTTATTATACTGTGTCCTTCGTTCTCGATATAAACTATATTAGCAGCTCTCTCGAGTCGCTTGGCAACCGCGCGTCATTTAGAAACTTCAAAAACCTCTATGGTATCTGTGGACATAACCTCTGGAACCATTCTTTTGAAAGCGCGGCAGCCGACGCTTTGTAATAAAGTTTTTGGTCGACATTTAATTTAATAACTTGTTATGGCACTGAAATGATATAACAAAAAGGTTGTAATATACTCAAGTGACCGTGTGAAATAAATTTAAAACATCGTATAGGCAAATTTAGAAAAGTTTACGTCCTGGCAAAGGAGTACATTCTAAAAAGATCAACCGATAGTTGTTTATGTGTGGTGTTTTCAGCTTAACTTGTTTATTTATATAATATCTAATATTTGGAGACGTGAGTTTCGTCATATTAAAATTTGGGAAAGCTTCGTCGCCCGAAAAGTAAACTTATGAAGTCTATGTCCCTATTCGTGTACAAACAGTTTAACACGAAATATACCTGAAAACGATTATTAACCGTCTATAAATTGGCAATGTTATACCTCCAATAAGAGAAATTAGGGGGACGTTCATCAATTATGATGATTGTTAAGGATCGATGGCATTTTAAGGACACGGGTAATGTACGAGATACATTGACGTGGTCCGCAAGACTTGACGATAATTCAAGGACACGAGTGGTGTACGAGATACATCGGCGTGGTCCGCAAGACTTGGGGCCCATACGAGATATGTGCTGAAGGTCATACTACTCATAGGTTTCATCCATGAGGTATTCCTGTGCAGTTCACATTTCTACAATGGTAAGAATCAAAAATGTTACCTAAAATACATACCTTAAACATGCCTAACACAGTAAATACAAAGACTATTGCTATAAACTATAAGCAATTTGTCATATTATATCTCCAAAAGGAGACTTACTGAAAGGGTAATTAAAGTGACATTGTTTATGTATAACAATACATTATTAATAACAAAAGTCACTCCTTTGCAGAAACATAGTGTTTTTATTGATTTCATTATTAGACATACTTGTATAATAATACTGAAATAGCCCAAACTGGAGCTTATTACACAAAGAATTGTGCAAAATTATGAGTACTTGTATTAAAAAGTTAAATCCAGCAATACTTATTCCTGAACAGGGTTTATAACCAAATAAGCCAAAGTAATATACTAATGGCAATGCCTGTTGTAACTGACAAGCAACAGGACTGTAGATACATTCCAAATATAATATCTTATCCTACGGATGCTGCGGCACACAGGTTGTGGGATAATTTGTGTTATGCACAAAGATACTTAAAAGATAATATAAAATACCTGGTCTATCCAGTTAACATAAAACTAATAATTATCTATCAATATTATCAACCCAGGCTCCTTGCAGGGTAGCCAGAAAAGATAAATCCTAACAATACAGTCATGGAACCTTTATTGAGATAAGAAGCTTTAAGGTCAGCAGTATATATTTTGCATAAAAGGAGTGTTAATATAGTGGATTATCAATATGGAATTATTAACTAGCTAGTCATAGCCAGTAGTTAAAATTTCATAAAACGACCACCGTTGTAACCAATATAGAACAACAATCCTCATCCTGGGTGTGAAAATATTAAGTCACAGTGTACCTATCAGTTCACCAAAACAACATCACGTTGGACATTGGAAATCTCCTACCAAAGAAAGTGAGGTACAAAAAGCATGATAGGCATTTTACACAAGGACTTGGTTTTTAAGTTGCTGATAAATTCAGAAAAACAATCAGGAATACATAATGGGATTTACAAAGAAACCATAATATTGGAGGCTAAGGGTATTCACTGACTTTGGTATGTATCTATGACACTAATAATGCCTTCAACGACAAACATAATTTTATTGGTTTTGTGCAAGTACTTGCACTTCAGACAAGTGAATCTTGTCATACATATGTTTAACATTATGTATAGAAACATTATTGTTAGAAACACTATTGTTTAATAATTGATATATATAAAAAAAAAAAAAAAAAAAAACAATAAAACAAAATCTTAATGCTGGCAATAGACCTTACAGTCATAATAAATATACTAATAAAATATTTATTAGTACCTATTCAGTTTTCTATCATGTAATGAGTTCTATGGTTTTGGGTTTTTGATTATTTCCTGCATCAATTATAGTGTACTTAATAATATTAGAAATTTGAGGCACACACAATGGAAAGCTATACATCAATTCATCATTGGGAGAATTAGATGGTTTTACTGTATTTTTGTTTGATCATATGATAATCAATAAATAATATGTAATTAAATAAGATTATTCAAGAAATTAATAACTATAAAAAATAGTTTTGTAATTAGTTTGGAATGTGTACAGTTATTTTGAACACTAGTGATGTTTCTGGTATAGTTATGATAACACAAGCACAAACAGCTACCATTAAAATAACAAGTTGGTTTTAGAGCACTATATATCTTGTAATTTATTTAAAGGTGTTTCAGTAAAAAATATTGGATTGAGATATCATACAAAAATTTGCAATTTTGGTATTGTTATATTTAAATTATTACATCCACATGTTACATGTATCTTATAAATAGGTATCTATATATAAAAGAACATAAAGTCATGCAAATGACTTGATAATAATATCCATTTGAAAATTTAATGATATTATGTTGACATGCTACGGTGGATGAAATATTGAGTTACATTATTTGAAAGTATGGATTATCTTAAACAAGAATAATCAAAAGCATATGCTTATTACAGGTATGATAAATATTATGTAGTATCAGCAATAATCTAAGTCCTAAGGAACTTGATATTATTTATTTATTATTAATGGGGGATACATAATAATAAGTTGAGTAACACTCAATTCACACACGGTTGGACATCTAGAACTAACTAGAAAGTTACCCATTGCAATGTTTGTTTTTACTTATAAATACAGTCACATACAAAGAAGCAAAGGAAGTGTGGTATGAAATGAAAATTTCATGGTATGAAATAATTCAGTTATGAATAGGATTCCCAATAGGATACAGTTGTAACCCGTGGTTCGGTTTAGCAGACTGTAACTTATTCGCTTCTCAAGTTATTACTAAATTAGGAGTGTATTTTTTCATCAGTAATGTAATTGGTTCAGGTGTGGCCCGATCGTATTGCCAAAACGAATGTTCGCGGGCGTTATTGCGCAGGAACGAATCGTTAAGTAATACATAAAGATTTATGTAGCCAAGGATTTATTTGTCGGCGCACACTCAGAACATGGAAATGATTCCGGGATAGTTTCGAAATTTAAATTGAATTAATAATAGTGGTATAGTAATAACACTGGGGTAGGTTATGTTTGTTTACCACGCATTAATACTGCCCTTCGTTCCAGACTCTAAAATTGGGGGGGGGGGCGAGATTATATAGGTAAAGCACATAGCCTTATGTGAGGAATATCTCCAGATAAGATGTGTGTGTGTGAGTGATGTACGCGGATGGCCGCGAGGCCTTTACAGCTTCACCGGACTTAATTCCATATAAGCTTATTAGTACAAAGGCCTCTAGTACAAAAAATGTTAAATTTTGATATATGTACATCTTTAAAGATTAAAAATATAACTGACAACTAATATAGCAGAATGTTGATATAAAAAAAAAAAAAAAAAAAACATAAATTAAATATGTAATGATAGCAAAAACATTCTTATAATCACCAAATAAATTCGTAGCCTTTGTTTGGTACTGTACTCAAAAAGAGATCATTTGACAAAAAAAAAAAAAAAAAAAAAGAACCACATGCCTGTTGGAAAACACATTAGTGGGGAAATAGGTTTCCCTGTTATATTTGTATCATATTGTTATAGATTGGGTACTAACAGACTTTGTTTTTAGGTCTAGTACACAGTAAGGGTTTCTAGCTATCTATCTATCTCTATCCATATTATGACGCCAGATTTCTTGCGGGGTGGGCAGAGAGAGCAAGGTTCCGACGGGGGTTTTCCTTGCATGCCTGCCTGGCTTTCTTCACTCTCATAGTTCGTCTCATAATGGGTGTCAATGATACAAGAATTATTATAAAGGATTTAATTTTATATAAACAAAACTTTAGATGGGCAATTCTTCAACTCTTGTTATATAGAAGATATCTATAGAAGAAAGATCTCTATAGAAGACATAACAGATGGAGACTGCACTGATATCTGATAAGTAATTATTGATTAATATTACCCGGTATTAATGAATTTTGGACAACAGGTGTGGTATAAAGGTACATAACAGGTGCTTTAAAGGTTTTGTTGGGATGGATCTACACTACAAAACATAACATGTTATAGAATTTGATTATATAAATTTATTTTAAATAAGTTTATATTATAGACAGACTGGTTGTAAGAAACAATATAGGTGTACATATTTGTTGTGTTTGTGTTGTATGGCAATACAAAGAACGGGAATGTGTTATAGTACAAATATACTCATGATATGTTACTTTTTAGAGGTCACGCTCAAAAAAAAAAAAAAAAAAAGCCTTTACGTGGTATACTTCAACTTTCCCCTTTAGCTCTAAACAGCTGCTAATATAGTTTATATCGAGAACGAAGGACGCAGTATAATAAGTGATCAAACGAACTTACCTGAAGTGAAGTTCGATCATTATTATACGAAGTCCTTCGTTCGAAGATATAAGTAACCAACCCGCCCTGCCCGTTGGTAAAGTTGAAATGTACTACTTCTAAAAGGAATGGTTCCAGAGGTTATGTCCACAGATACCATAGAGGTTTTTGAAGTTTCTAAATGACGCGCGGTTGCCAAGCGACTTGAGAGAGCTGCTAATATAGTTTATATCTTCGAACGAAGGACTTCGTATAATAATGATCGAACTTCACTTCAGGTAAGTTCGTTTGATCACTTATTATATGTATAGATAGATGGATTAAGATTTCTAAGGCCACATTGTCACTAATATAAATAGATTAACCGGAACTATACTCGTCCTCATTTGTCTACCCTTTAACAAATAAAAAGCGTGTAATTAGTCCGGTAACTTATAAGACTTTCCTTTCTACTCGTCCTCTGAAGCCTAAAGCTACGTCTAGATTGCTAAGATTTGCGCGTTATAAATATTCAGCTATGAGAATCGGGGCCGTAGTAATATTAAACCGAGCACCTTCGGACGTGAGAATTTCTTTCGGTGAATATTATTCGTTCGAGTAGTCGCCAGTTTGATCCCCGTATGGGACAGATTTTTGTGTGACCTACAAATATTTGTTTCGGGTGTTACTCCGCTACAGAAATAGTTAGAAATGTGTGGCACTTTTTTAAAAATAAACAATGTTTTTTGCCTGTAATTTGTTTATCTTTGGCCTCCCTCTTGCAAAGAATCACTGGAAAATGGATGCTTTCGCCTTAGCCTTACAGTAACGGACTACACTAATCCCACAAGAGAACACGTCGTGATTAATTAACATCGACATGCTTTGCGTTCTCCCACTCTGGGATGGACCTTTATGTGTATCGCAGGGGAAATATTTTCGTAAGAGAAATTGGGGTATGTGGGACTGTTACCTCTTAAAAAAACAACGAAGCTATACGTGACTTTGTCACCTCACTGTAATACATAACCAATTTGGCACTGATTCTAGTAATTTTATTTTGAAGTAAAAACCCTGGTCTTATACTACGAATTCTTCTGCCGTGAGTGCGTTTACAAACATGAAACCAACATTCGTGGACCAGTTTATAGAATCCTACTAATATAATATTATAAATTTGAGAGTGTGTATGTTTTCTATCTATATCATCACGCCAGATCCCATGCGGGGTAGGCAGAGAGTACAGAGTTTCAACAGGTTCTTTTCCTACATACCTCTCTGGCTTCCTCCACTCTCATAGTTCGTCTCCTTCACGCTCGCCGGTTACGGAGACTCTTGACTTGTCCTTCAGATAAGACTCGGTCTATTTGGTCGTGGTAAGATAGTCTAGGTCTTCCCCAGTACCTAAATCCTTCCACCTTCGCATTGTATATCTGTTTTGTTACACAATCACACAAAAACGGCTAAACGGATTTAGACAAAATTTGGCACTCAGATAGTCTATTACCTAGATTAACACATAAGATACTTTTTATCCCGGAAAAATGTAAGATTTCTGTCCAAAGTCAACGCAGAAGAAGTCGCGGGCAGAAACTGTTATATTATAAAAAAAAACATTCTTTAGGTATTTTTATATAGATCACGAATCCTGGATTCGAATAGCAGGTACGAGAAAGTACGAAAAAAAAATTCAATAGTCCAGATTCGGAATTATAATAACATTGGGTCCTAAAAACCAAAATAATCGGCGAAACGTGCGAATACACAATACATCTTTGCTTGCGGAATATACGGTGTTCATAATATATTCACTAGCCTAAAAAATACAGTTTGCAGGAAATATCTGCCAGTTTTCAGTAGTTATTTTCAACTGCAAGGAATAACTCACTGGGCACTTTAGCACATTTTAGTCAAAGGCGAAAATAAAACTGAAAATGTTGCGAAACAAACTTTTATTAACGGTTGGCGCGCGGGCCCGACTTTTGTTCTAGTACAGAGTTCTTACCCCTTACTATTGGAGGCTGGAGTACATACAGCACGGCAAGGGATCTGGGGTGATGAAAAATCAACGTCACGCCTTAGTTCGGCAAACAGTGAAGTCAGAAATGTACTGTTCAGCCACATATCACTAATGTTACTTCGGTATCGTATTATTTATAACAATTTCTATGGTCTCAATCTCAAACATATTGCTAATAGTTCCGGCACAAATCCAAACTCTAGTCGGCTACTGAAACATTTTCACAACAAACTTATTTAAAACATTTTTAAGCACATCATTTTTAAATATAAATAACTTCAAAAGAAAGAGAAACAGACTTAAAAGCAAAAATATTAGAAGTTCGTGCCAGTCGGTCGGTGCAGTTGGTAACTTGGCACCTACTTAAAATATTATTTTTTTTTAAATACAAACGTATTGTGAACCTCCTCCTTTTTAAAGTCGGTTAAAAACATTTTTAAACACGAACAACTTTATCTCTAGCACTCAAACTCACAACCAACGAAACTGTATTTTGGTCGTGTTAGACCTCGTGCTCGCTAACCACACTATTATATTCTTTTAATCAGGCTGAGTACCAAACGTGTTCCATAAAAAGCGTAACAGACGTTTTTAAATACTCATACATATTTCATCGATATTCGCTTCGTAGTTATTTCACAGTTTCGACTTTGCTCTTCCCGCTGCGTTGAACATTAAAGTTTTGTACAAAAACTTGTTCTACTATTTCTGGAAAACCTTATTAATAAGATTAAAGCATCGTATGTAAGGAGCAGGGTTTATTATCTAAGAATATGGCTGCACTTACACGTAGAAAATTCTGAAAAATAATACAATTTGAGTGCAACTGAGAAGTGTATGCTGTTATGAGTTACTTTTATGAGGATAACACCATGAGGCGTTCTTAGCACCAAAGCACTCGGTTCACTGAATCTAGTAGTCGTGGATTCGTTTCCTGCATAGGACAAATCTTATAATCCGTAGTTTATTTGATTAGGTCTAGGTGTTTTTGAATATAAGTAAACGCCGCCTACAAGATGGACCGACGATTTTGTGAAGATCGCAAGAAGTCGTTGGATGCAGGTGGCATTAAACTGGTTACGCTGGAAAGCGATTGGGGAGGCCTATTTTTAACAATAGACAAGTATAGGCTAGGATTATGATGATCTATAACAAAATAAATAGAGTTACACCCACATTTTGCAAATGATGTTAGGTGACAATATTATACAGAGGGAGCCTATTGCTGAATCTGTCAAAATTTTAGATACCGGTCTGATACTGAAATTTTCAATTAAAAATTATACTTTTTACGACCTAGGTTTTTATCTCAAGACCTCAAAATTGCTAGCCGCATTATAGGCCACTAGACTAACAAGGCATATTTCTCTCTCAATGATATTCCAGTATCGATACATAATTATCTAGAGTATCCTAACTAGAGTTGAAAATTTGGAAAGAAACCAATTGTTACTTTCGCGAAAAAAACGTAAAATTCGTTAATTTCAGTTTTTTTTTCACATTATTGTCGAAAAATTGAATCCACGTGACTTGTTGAAAAAAAAACAAGATTTTAATGTAAAAAACGGTTTTATTATATAAAACGGTTTGAAACGATGTTTTAAACATCTACTATGTCGTTTGTCGTCGGTGAAATGTAGGCGTGCCAAGTATCAGGGGTACTATGTTCACCCATGATAGGGTACTCCTGCCAACTCCGCGCGAGGAAATATATTTTAAGGCCTAACAAATATCGTCGGTGAAATGTGGACGTACAAAGTACACCTATCGTCGGAGAAATATGAGTACAAATTACATCCACAATTCTGAACACCTCGCGTCAATCTCACTGTGGCAAATTTTAGTCACTCATGCTCACGGCTTTGTATGTAAATGAAAAAACCATCGATTTTATCTAAAACTTCCCTTTTTTTTAGCTTTATTAGGAAAAATATGTTTTGTTCCACATCCGCTGTCATTTATTTTTGTCGAATAAAACAAACGAGAAATTGCAAGTTTTTTTCAGAGCTAATCCTGACCTCAATGCTGAGAGGACCGCACGGACTTCCTTCGTTAATATTACATGGTTCTAAGTTGCATTTAATAGTAAGCTAACATAGAACCATGTAATACTGCACCAACGACTTCAGTAACTCTATTAGCTTGCATCTGCTTCCTATTATTTCTATGTAAATTTAGCGCAGTGGTTAAGAGCTTGAGCTGCTCCGCCCACTGTGTCGAATAGTCGCGGGTTCGATTCCCGCACGGGACAAATCTTTGTGTGATCCACAATTATTTGTTCCGGTCTGGGTATTTGTTTGTGAATTTTCATGTTTGTAAACGCACCCACGACACAGGAATAAATCCTAGTGTGGGGCTACGTTTTTAAAAAAAAAAAAAAAAAAGATGCATGCAAGATTGAATGGTAACGTATTGAAAATGCATTTCGCGGCATATATTAGACATTTTGTAAATAATTTATCATTGTATGTTAATAGTAGTTAGACTTTACTAACGATCTAATATTTTTTGGCTTTGTTGGGCTAGTGGCGATTATTTGTGCGTAACGCATACGAGGTCCTAGGTTGGACAAAAATGTAATTTCTATAGTAAAAAATCGAATATCAGTGATAAAAGTCGGTATACACAGTACACTTCTGCCACCCCGCTTGGGAAATATGCCTGACGGTGTTTATTTATTTGTTATTTTTTTCTGCAGAAAATCCTGCACTGGGACTTCTGCAAGCTGGTGTAAAGTTTGCAATCCCACCTATTATAAACCCCTCTGTATCTGATCTTTGGATCTTTAGGCTCTTTAGCAGGAAGGCACTGGCGTCCTTCTACTTCTACCTACCTTGTGAACCCCGCTATTGGGGGGAAACATTAACTTACACTCGTATTTTTCATTTCGCTGTATTTATATAAATTAAAGAGTGCTATTCGTATTACGCAACGAACTTTTATTAGAGAAAATAGGAGAAAGTAAACTACCCCACCATAATAGACTGCCACCAAATAAAACAAACTTTATCACCCAAAGGTTTATTTCAAGGTCTGGGAAAATGCATAACAACATACCGACTAATCTAAACTCATTAAAATTAGACTAGAAGCTTAATTTATGGAAGAATGCTACTTTACTAAACATTATTGTATGCAAATTGCAATTGCAATGCAAATTGCAAATTGCAATTATTCGTAATAATTGCAATTTTTTAAAATGATATAATAATGTATAACGTAAATAATATTTGCACATCACTACGTTGATAATACAGTGTTACCTCATTTCATTTATACGATCATGTATTAAGCAAACATACGAGAATCCTGTATGAAGCAAATATATGAATTTGAATATCCCATCGATGGGGAAACCCATGTTCAGTTTTGAAGCAAAGATACAGTTGTCGAAGATACTTATCATTAGCCGAAATGCATGCTCATCTATCTATGTCATCAAGCCAGGTCCCTCACGGGGTAGGCAGAGAGTACAAAGTTCCAACGGGTTCTTTCCTTACAGACCTCTCTGGATTCTTCCACTCTCATAGTTCGTCTCATATACGCTGACCAGTTACGGAGAATCTTGAGTTGCCCTTTAGATAAGACACGATCTATTTGGTCATAATAAGATAGTCTAGGTCTTCCCCGGTTCTTCCCCGTCTTCTGACATTCTTTTGTATATGCCCGAACCAACGGCGCATACCCTTTCTCATCTTTACACAGATACTATCTTTCATACAGGTTTTCTTACTACGCTGTTGCGAATACGGTCAGTCAGCTTGACTCCGCACATCTTCCGCAGAGCTCGCATTTCGACCTTTTTTTATCCTGCTTTCGTTCTCCTTCTTACATACCCACCTCTCACTGCCATATCAAAGCGTTGAGACAAGCACTCCGTTATGCATTGCCAGCTGCCCCTTTTGGCTTAAGTGCCGGCTCCCAAGTAGCTTTCCCATCGCACAATTCGCTCTATTCCCTGCATTCACTCTTCTCACTATATGCATGTTCATTGCCGGACAAAAGCCTCTCTCAAAAATCGCCACAACGGCTAGCTTTGAAATATAAGATACTAGTTTCTTTTTTCCATAATCTTTTAAACCATTAAACTTTTACCTAGCTTGAGGGTAACTAACCTTCCAACCATCCAAAACCCACTTAAACTTTGGATTAAATTAACTATCCATCTTGTAGTCCGATAGTATCTTTGCCGGAATAACTATACATACATGAGTTTCCCTCACCATTGGGGCTATGGGATGTTTTGTTGCCCGGAATTTAAAAAGTTCAGCTCAATCGACCGAGGGCCGCTTAATTGTGTTTATCACTTGCCCCACCGAACAACTTTTCCTATCAAAAGTTACACAGAGCCGTTGGGGGTATTTAATACCCCCGTAACGTGACAATGCGGGTGTTTTAAATTCATTTTTAATTTGCACCTTGCGTACTATGGGGTGTGTTACGTATCTTGCGTCGTGGTGATTAATGGGCACTTTATTGAAAGTTATTGCAGTTTCATGCACTTGTTTTGTGAATTGTTGAACGCAGTTCGGGGAAGATATATGAAGATGTTATATAAATTTAGTAAGTATGTCTTCTCAATGAACGAATTGGCCGGTGTTGAAATATGCATTACAGGCGTTCTTGTGTGTATATTTGAGGGTGACTAGTAACCTAAAAGCCTTTTGGTAAGTTGCATAGATCTAGGATCCGGTTTAAGTAGGATCGCGATGATCCTTTACAAAAGTGATAGGTGCGCGTATGTGCACAGATGTGTTGCTTGTGTATGATGTATGCTCGACCGAAGTGAACTATAGGTCCAAACTAAACTACAGGCAAACTCATGCGTTTGTAATTTACACCACGCATCCCATACCTTTCTATTGGAAAGCTTTTAAAGATTTTTCTGCAAATAGTCTGGTGCTATGTAAGTTTAGCCAAATTTGTATTTCACAAATCAATTTCTATCAAAACGTTCGAAGACCTACCTCTAATGACCATCTACCTACCTTTATCGTCGCACCAGATCTCTTGCGCGACGTTAAAAATAGATAGATGTTTGGAGACAAGGAGAACGAATGAATAGTTGTTAACAATACTAAAAGTTATTCATTATTATCCAACTTAAAAGCTACAGATACACAAAGTTGACATTCTTAAATCGGGGTACAAAAACTTCAACACAGATATTTAGTATTATAAGATGTCGTCTTAATCCCAATCAAAAGAAGTCGACATACAGAGGTGTATATTTGTCTTATAAATCCTTCGTCAGACAGATTTTGTTTTTGTAGAGCACCTGCGCGCGGTCGAGTGGACTTATCACTGACCGATTGTAAGACTGTCACAACTCAAAAATTTGATTTTTTTCAATAGTACTCTTATATTCATAAGAACAAAGTTTAATTTATCTTTTTCTAGCTTTCAGTTATTTCACTTTTCCATTCGGGTAAATGTGCTTCAAAACAAGGTCTAAAAAAGCTTTGTAGAAATTTGAGTTGAATATTCTTTTTTACGTCTGCCTTGTCAGTCTAGTAGTGTATAGTGCAAGTGGCGATCACAAGGGTTCGAACCCCAATTTGGACAACGTTTAATTTTATATCGAAAAAAAAGTTGGAGGAATTTGAATGAAATATTTTGACTTCTTAGATTTACGCGAATATTACATGTGAAATAAAACTAATTTTTTTTCGGATTTTATCTCCGTTCAGTCCTTCCCGTGACCATAGCACTCGAAACGTCGGAAACTTAAAAATCTTAAATAAACCCCAATAAAACCGGAAGCAAATAAAATTTTTATATTTCATTAAATATTTTTTTTAAATTGTCTGGTAGATCTAGTGGACCATAGGACGTGTGGCTACCACGTGGTCCTGAGTTCGAAGCCTAAGTCAGCCAAAGTGTAAGTTTTTTATCGCAACAAAATGTTCGGTATAACTACAATATGCTTGGTCCTTTTATTAGGACCTAACTTTGTTGGCGATATGAGGGTGTACTAAATACACCTCTGCCTTCCCCGCTAAGGAAATACCGGCGTATTGGCATTTTTCATTTTATTAAAATAAAGTTTTAGAGAGAGCGGTCTGTAAGGAAAGAACCCGTTGGAACTCTGTACTTCCTGCCGACCCTGCAAGGGATCTGGTGTGATGATATAGAAAGATAGATTATTTCAATACATTCTCCCAGGATGTTTACCATAGCAACCTAATTTATATCCAAAAATCAAAGAAGACATTATCGCTAGCTAAAAGGAATAGTAACACAACTAGAAAATCAGGAACAAGAATAATGAAGCTTTATTGTTTTAAATTTAGTGATAATTCAAGCAACCAAATTTCAGAGTTGGATCATTCCATTATTTGGGGAGCAATATATGATATTAATTAACGTTACCATTCCAATTAATATTCCTTAATCAACTCTTACGATTCTCTGCGCGCCATATTTGCGCTCCAATCTGAACCAGCGTAAACTCATGAACAAACAACGTACAACTTTGGCTTCCAAACGTATATGTAATTAATATTCAGATTCAACTGATAAAGTTGAGGCGCAATGGTCTGACGTAAGATGAGATTTCTAACTATCTACATTATCACGACAGATCTCTTGGGGACCAGGCAGAGAGTAATAATAATAATAGGACCAAGTAACGAGATGCATTGAGAGCAGGAAAGAATAGAGCAGTAGAAGAAGAAGTTGTAACATAGCAGACACCCTTATGACTTAGACCAAGCTCATGTAAACTCAATAGCGTCCAATAAATGGCTCACCCTAGGACCCCTATTTCCAGCGACTGAAGGCTTTATGGTGGCCATTCAGGACCAAATCATTAATACTAAAAATTATAGAAAACACATAATCAAAGATCCAACACTTACAGACGATAGATGCAGAAAATGTCACAGCCATCCTGAAAATATTCAGCACATAACTGGAGCATGCCCTTATCTTACACAAACTGATTATACACACAGGCATAGCGAACATTATACAACAAAATCTCGCAATCAAACATCACCTCTTACCCGATACAAAAACACCATACTACAAATACAGTACCATTCCTATTCATGAAAACAGTACCAAAAAATGTACTTTGACCGCACAATACTTACCGATAGAACTATTGACTTCAACCGCCCAGATATCGCCCTGCAAGAGAAAACTACTAAAGCTACTTACATTATTGATATTGCTGTCCCAAACACCCACAACCTATAAAACACAGTCGCTGAAAAGTACATAAATACACAGACCTTAAATAAGAGGTAACAAGAATCTGGAAGCAGAATAAAGTGTACATTGTTCCAATTGTACTATCTACTACCGGGGTAATACCAAAATACATTCACCACAGCATAAAACTGATTGATCTGAAGCTCAGAGATCTCCATGTCATTTACTTGGCTTTGCCCGTAAATGACATGAATATACCAGCGCAAGCTAAGAAAAACAAAATAATAATATCAGCCTATACTGGACAGTATAGGCTGATATTATTATTATTATTTACACTGCTGGGCCTTCTCTCACAAATCAAGGCGTTAGAAATTAGGTCATACTTCACCACGCGAACTCAGTGCATATTGGTGGAGGCAGGTTTGTTGCCACCAGCTGTTAGTAATTATTAAGCTAGAGTCAGAGGGTTCAGGGCTCCGATAGCATGGTTAATACAGGCGGCGTGGCAAGACATACATCGTGGGTTTTTGTCGCCCTAGACGTGAGATATCTGTATCTTACGTGCTAGCATAGCGTGCCATCACAAAAGTTTGACTCGAGAAATCTCGTATTAAGAATGATATTGTATTGGCATGTAGACAAGACTATTTTGACTTGCGCACAAGACAAATCACGCGATTCTGCACGAAAAAAGTCTTTCTGCGTATGCTAGGCTTGCAGGTACTTTTAAAACCTCTCTCGCTTTCTCCACTCTCAGATATACACTGCCAAATAACATCACTAGATAGTCGAAAGGTGAACAACGCAGTAAACGAGACTAATTGGTCCATACTTATGCAATATAATGATCCCAATAAAATAATGCATTCCATCTATGACAACTTTAAAAATATATATAATTGATTGATATTGAGGGCGGTGGAGTATACTCTTATGCAGATGATACGGCTATTGTTATTTCAGGTAAGACCTGGAACTCAGTATATGAGAAGGCTGAAACAGAATTGGCTAGGGTTTCTAACTGGCTAAGAATCAACTTATTAACTTTGAATACTAATAAAACAAATTACATGTGTTTTAGTATTAATGAAAAATCGCAACCTAGGCAAAATCTATCATTAAAGCTACATACATGTGACAAACTGGATTGCTTAAACTGCCAATGTAAAGTTATAGAAAAAGTAACATCAACTAAATATCTTGGAGTGGTACTTGACAATAAACTGACCTGGCATGATCAAATCGATTACGTGAATGATAGAACTCGAAAGCTTATCTGGATTTTTAAATCTCTAAGACACATCGCATCCCATAAACTTATACGACAAATTTATATCTCTCTAGTCCAACCTGTTCTGACCTATTGCATTCCTATTTGGGGAGGATCATCAAAAACAAAATTCTTGGAAGCTGAACGCGCACAACGTTTTTTACTCAAAATTATGTACTTCAAACCACGCCTATTCCCCACCTCAGATCTTTTCAAAATATGTAACTTACTAACCGTGAGACAATTATATATTGTATTAGCCACTATAAAACTTCACAAGAACCTTCCGTTTGACCCCGACTTACTACTAAAGAGAACGGTAGGCAACGTCGTTACTAATTATCACACTAGAACTTCTTTTGCTGAAAGGCAATTCTATGCAAAGTCTGCGATTATATACAATAAACTAAATAAACTACATAATATACACAAACAGACCCACCATGAGCTTAAGAAAACTATTACAAACCGGATAAAAACTTTAAATTACGATGAGACGGAGGCACTTCTAAACATTTGTCATACAACTTAACCCTTACAATATAAAATTATGACCAAATTAGGCTAGTTATGCACAACACACATACACACACTAACATGCACACACACATAACACACACACAAGCACGCAAGCGCTCACACACACACACACACACACACACACACACACACACACACACACACACACACACACACACAAACGCACGCACACACATACATTTTAGATTACTAGTTAATTAATTTACCTTATTTACTTACCTTTTTGATTTGTAATTAATTTCAAATATTTATATCTATATTTGTTAGAGATATAGAAGAGCGGGGACTTCTGACACAAGTTTTTTATAAAACTTACTAGAAGAACCCATGTACTGTTAATATGTTTGTAACACATTTATAGAAATAAACAATTTTTGATTTTTTTTTTTTTTTTATATAATAAATGTGAACTAGTGGTTGCCCATTGGTCGAAATTCGACCATAATTAATTAAAATTATAAGTTTAAAGATTATTAAGATTCTATTGTCAAAGACTATACTTCTATTATCACAAATTTCACCAAGGCTACACTTAATTTGCCTATTTTTTTTCAAATAAATTTTATGAAATTTAAATAAAAAATCCAATAAAATTATTAAGGTAAAGAATACCTTTTATTAATATTTTTTTTATTGAAATAAAGAAAATGCTATAATGAAAATGCTGTCCATTGAACTTGACATACATATTTCGATAATTTAATTAATAATACAAAACTTCTCTGTAAACGATGTTTTTTTGTAAAAACTCTTTCATTGTTTGCTAGTTATATTTGACATTCAGTAAGACTATAGACAAATAATATTAAAGACAAACAATATTAATCTATTCTCAATTTGAAATGTATTGTGTCAAATACATGGTAGTGTGTGTAATGTTTTTTTTTTCAATTTGATTTAATGTATTTTTTATGCATAATTTTAAAAAAATATTAGCTTTCTGCACTCCTTCTCTATATAAACTATAAGTGTGAGAAATTTCATACTCCTCCGCCCGCGCAATTTTCGTAAAAAGGGGTACAAAGTTTTTCCTTCACGTATTAATATAATGATATACGGTTACAAGGAACAATTACTCTAAACGGAAATTATGCTCATGGGCAAATAAAAGACTACAAAAAATGTGCAAGAAACGTCATGAATAATTCTGTGGGGATACAGACATAAGACAGAAATAAGACCAATAAATCTGCACAAAACTGAAAAAACAAATATATCAAGGTTCAGGATTCCAAAAACTTTCAAAATATAAAAAAGTGTGGAATATAATAAATCGATTAATCGGTAAAACTATGCAATGTTTAGAGGTCTTCTTAATGAAAGCCTTCAAAGTAAACCCATTAATGTTAGCAATTTCGGCAAAAAAATTGATAACAACATTAAAAAAATCTGCAATTCATGTAATATACCTACATGTTGTTGGACCCCTCCGTGTATGAGATAACGCCTGACAGGGCAATGAGAATTAGGCGAGCTAGTAAAGAAGCAGTAGAAGGCATCATTAAACAAATAAATATAAATAAACGCCCGGGTTATGATGGCATAAGGCACTATAATAATAGTGACAAAATGCATGTCATTGACATTAACAGTTATGTTAATAACTCACACTATTTGACAAAAGATAATTTATATCTTTCAAAATATTTTAAAAGACAGATAGCTGGTTCGCTATCATATTTTTTATATATATCAGCAAAAAAACTTGGCTAATAACAAAGTTGCTTCTATTGAGCAATGTGATATTGACATTTGTAATTTAAATTCAGACATTTTTAATATTAAAACTTTTGACATTTCAAATAATTTAAATTACACGCAAAGACAATAGAGGCATCCTCTTGCTCTAATTTAAATAAAATATTTAACAATAAAACAAATTTAATTAACCTGGTGCAACAAAATATTCAATGTTTAACAGGCAAAGATTTGGAAATTGAATTATTTATGAATGGTTACAAGATAGATATTCTCTGTCTTACTGAACATTGGCTGAAAAGTAACCAGATAACGTTCAATTTCTCAAATCACCAGTTTGCTAGCTCTTTCAGCAGAGTTAACATAATACATGGTGGCTGTCTAATAATCTTAAATAAAAATATTAAATTTAAAGAACGTAAGGATATTGTAAGCCTATCTGTTGAAAGAGTTATAGAAGTTGCATGTATTGAGTCTGAGCAGTTTATTGTTGTGTGCGTATACAGACCTCCATCTTCACCTTATGATGATTTCGAGCGGTTAATGGAGGGCATTTTATTTAAAACCTCTACTTTAAATTAAACAGTTGCTTTCTGTGGAGACTTCAATATCAATTTATTAGAAAACAATATTCTTACTAGGAAGTTTATAACTCTTACGAAATCGTATAATATGTACAATGTTTTCTTGGAACCTACTAGAATAACTGCTACTAGTGCAACATGTATTGATAATATTTTTACTAATGTTAATGTTAGACCTAGGTATTATTTTGTAACAAACAAACTAGAATCCGATCATAGCGGTCAGTTAGTTGTGTTTCCTAGGACTAGTAAGGTTCAAAAGAAAAAGGTTAGCTTTGTCCCAATGAATGTAGGCCGCTTAGAGCGTTTTAAATGCAATTTAATTGAGAAAGTACCTAGGATACCCTTTCGGGATGACCCAAACGATTTATATAACTAATTGTTCCACCTTATCAGTGATGAATTTAATAACATTTTTAAGCCCAAAAATGTCATAGTTGGTGATCGTGCCGGTTTTAGTGAATGGGCAACCTGTGGTATTTTTTAAAGTAGACTGAGGTTATATGAACTTTATGATGAAAAATCTTATAACCATAAACCAGAATTTATTGAATATGTTAAGATTTATTCTAAAATTTTTAAAAGAGCCTGTTCCTGTACTAAGTCTATCTACTTAAGAAATAAAATTAAATAATCCGGTAATGTCATTAAAATGACTTGAAACGTTATTAATAGTAAAACCGGTAGGACAACAGTGCGAAATAGAGACTTTAATTTGATAATTGGTGATAAAAATGTGAGAGCGGATCAGGAAGTAGCGTCGGCGTTTGAGAATTTTTTTACTAATTTTCCTTTGTTAACTACTAAAACTCTGACGTCGTCTTGTTCTTCAGCTGAGGCGCTTCTTAAACAACGTGTATTAGAATGCAGCACATCTTTTGAATTTGCGGTTGTCAGTGGGAAAGATATAATAAATAATTTTAATAATCTTAATATTTAAAACACGGCGGATGTCTGGGGGCTGTCTGTAAAGACAGTTAGTTCTGTAATCCATATTATTGCCCCCCACTTGGCATCTGTGTTTAACGGTTGTGATGCTAGTGGTGTATTTCCTGATCTTATGAAACTTAGTAGAGTGATTTCTTTGTTTAAATTGGGTACACCATCAGATCCAAATAACTTTCGGCCTATTTCTGTGCTGCCCACGTTAAGTAAAACATTTGAAAAAATTATCCTAAATCAGTTGATAAGCAATAACTTTAGTAGTCATAAACTACTTCACAAAAACCAGTTTGGATTCACTAAGAATCGCTCAACTACTGATGCAGGTGTTGAATTAATGAGAAATATTTTTATGGCCTGGGAGAACTCGCAGGATGCTTTAGGTGTGTTCTGCGACTTGTCTAAGGCGTTTGACTGTGTGCATCATGAAACTCTCCTCAGGAAATTACACCATCACGGAATAAGGAACAGGGCTCTCGACCTCTTGACATCTTATCTCTGTGATAGAATTCAAAAGGTTGATGTTAATGGGAAGCTATCTCCCGGTTCTAACGTGACAATGGGTGTGCCCCAGGGTTCGATTCTCGGTCCATTTCTATTCCTCATATATATAAATGATTTACCCTACTACGTAGGGGATAATCAGGACATTGTGCTGTTCGCGGATGATACATCTCTATTATTCAAAATTAAAATACAGCTGTTAAATTATGACGATGTGAACAGTGCACTGTCAATGGTTGTTCATTGGTTCAACACGAATAATCTTCTCCTTAATGAGAAGAAAACAAAATGTATAAATACTGAGTTCTTAGATTAACGCGAATATTACACATGAAATAAAACTATTTTTTCGGATTTTATCGCGGTTTATTTTTCTGCCTCCCGTAACCATGGGTGCTGCAAAGCACTCGAAACGTCGGGAACTAAAAATCAAAAATAAACCGCGATAAAATCCGAAAAAATAGTTTTATTTCAAAATGTATAAAATTCATAACGCCAAATGTAAGACAGGTTGCAACTAATGTACAAATAAATGGCGTGGATTTAGACCTTGTAGAGTCGACTGTATTTCTAGGTATCACTTTTGATGCCAGATTACAATGGGGTCCCCATATTAATCAATTATCTGGTAAATTAAGCTCAGCAGCATATGCGGTAAAGAAAATTAGATTACTAACTGATATTGAAACAGCTAGACTTGTTTATTTCGCTTATTTTCATAGTATTATGTCATATGGCATACTACTTTGGGGATGCTCTGCAGAACTTAATACCATCTTTGTTCTCCAGAAAAGGGCTGTTCGAGCAATTTACAATTTGGCCCCGAGAGCTTCTCTTAAGGAAAAGTTTAGAGAAATAAATATTCTAACTGTTGCATCACAATTTATATATGAAAATCTTCTATATGTTAAAAAAATATCAGTAATTTTGAAAAATATAGCGACATTCATCATGTAAATACACGGAACAAAGATGATCTTATTGTACATTCCACTCGTTTCCACAGAATTAGTAATTCTTTCATGGGGCAATGTATACGCTTCTACAACAAATTACCCATAGATATCCGAAACATGCCTATCAATAAGTTTAAAAAGGCAATTAAAACTAGACTCTGTAAGAAAGGGTATTATAAAATTTCGGATTATCCTGACGATAAAACAGATTAGGTTTGAGCAATTTTTAAAAAACAAAAAAATGGTTATCGGAAAGGCCAAACAAATTAAATTAAAAGACTAGCCCGCTGAGTATCTCGCCGGATCCTCTCAGTGGAGGCCGCGTTCCGATCCGGTGGTAGATGTAAAAAAAAAATAATGAGTGTTAAAATATGATATATTATACGATAAGCTGTGGCGAAATGGTATACAGGGGCCAATCCTAAAACTCATAAAAAACTATCACGCGAACCAATATACAACAGTCAAAATACAAAATCATCAAAGTGACAAAATAATGACGTCCGGAGGCACGGCCCAAGGCTCAATCATCGGGCCAATTCAGTACTTGCTCTATGTCAATGACATGTGTAACACCATTAGTACAGGCCATGTATACTAGTTCGCTGATGGTACATGTTTATTAGTGGCGCATGAAAATATTAACGAAGCCCAAAAGTTGCTTCAGAACAATTACGATCAAATTTGTAAATGGGCACATGATGTATCTCTGGTGATTAATGCGCAAAAAACTAAAGTAATTCACATTCATTCTTGTCAAAACAGCATTAATATTACCCCAATCATAAAATCACACGATCATGTGTCTCCATAAGCCACTCAGTGGTAACTGCGTATGTCCGAGGTTAGAAACGGTAGATAAACATGGGTATCTGGGTCTTATAATTGACAGTCGTCTCTGTTGGCGTCCATACATAGATTACATATGTAACAAGTTAAGATCAATAATAGGAAAATTTAGTGTACTGAAATATTAACTACCTTTTAAAGTATTAAGACTAATATATTTGACGTTAGCAGATTCTGTTGTTGGATATGGCCTGAGTAGCTACGGAAGAACCTACAAGACATACATAGATGACATATATAAACTAAAATTAAGAGTACTTAAATTTATAGTACCCAAATATATAAAAAAGAAACATAAAGATAACGATAAAGAGGTTTTCAAATAAAACAAAGTTATGAATGTTTTTGATAAACTAAATTTTCTCACCATGATGGATTTTAGCAAACCTGAAATTCTACCAGACCGAACTAGACCTACTAATTTAAGAAAGATAAATTACACGAATAAATATGTATTACCTAAAACATGTAACATATATGTGACGAGGGTCGATAAATATCTGATTCCTAATCTTTTGAATGACCTCCCGAAAGAATTAAAAAGAGTTTATATAAGTTGTCCAAAAAAGTTTAAAAGAACATTAAAACAATATTACTTAGATGCATAATGTGAGCTATGCGATAAGCAATCTAAAATTAAATTGAGACAAAGCTTGTAAAAAAAGTAAATATATCATCAAATATAAATGTATCCAGTGTGCGACTCGCCGGCGCCCAGATAAACCCTCAGAGGTTTACGTGGAACGGCAATTTTATTTATTGTGGCGATAGATATGTGTTTTGGAAATTAATAAAAAAACTGCCTCGTTGGTCAGGTGGCAAAGCGCATCGCTTTGTGATCACGAGGTATTGGGTTCAAATCCTAGGTCGGACAAATGTAGTTTTTCTAACATAAAATTCCCAGTATGAGTCCGGAGTCTGGAATTGTGCCCGGTATATGGCAATAGGCTCGCCCCCTATTACATGGGACCTAACATCGTCGGCGAAACGTGGGTATTCAGTACACCTCTGCCACCCCCTCTGGGGAATATAAGCGTGAAGAAATATGTCTTAGCTATAACCGATCGACATAAACAACGCTATCGAGTTGATATACCATACTTTTACTAAATAAAGTTGAACGAGTCAGCACGCTTTCACGACAACATCCCGATTGCGTCAATCTGTTCATGGTAAGCTCTCAATTTGGTTGGTTAGCCAAAAAAGTAAAATAAAATTTAGCACATAAATATATATGGTCTACATACAGTTTCATTACACCTCGCTTAGAATCCCTCATCCTTTCTGTACGACGGCCACAAGGTCCCTCAGTGGCGTTTTAAATGAAAAAAACATTATGTAGTGACCCACGTTATAAATGCCGGCAATTTAGCCCGCGTGGAACCGTGCAGACAACCCTCGCAGCCTTATGATATCCTGGTACATGCCGGGTAGGGAAGCAACCTTACAATATGAATATTATATTTTAGGGGTAAATATGGGGTAGCTGTAGTATATTATGGCAAGCATATTAAGGTATACTTTCTATGGGAAATCTTTAAGGGGCCATACATGCAAGTCTTATACATTTTCTTTACGACACAAACAATGAACCACAAATATACAATACAGTTTCGCTAAATTCTAAAACCGATGGATCAGATTTCCCTACACTGTGTCTTATCTCTTTCTTCATCTAATAAATCATTTTATGTAGTCCTACCGCACGACAAAGCCTTCCCTTCCTAAATCACAGTGAGAATAGGTCAAACTGCATCACGCAGACCACCTGCTCTTGAAACTTATCAATCCACCGATAGGTAACTTGACTTACCAATCACAACGTCAAGTGGTAACCTGGTCCAACAGCTTTACAAGATTTTCAAAGCATGCTCCAAAATGGAAATACCACAACCCAACCAGTGTCCTTCTATCTTGTTGTCTGGCAACGACACGAATACTCGTATCTCTAGATTTAATTATCACAGGACATCTATCTCGTAATAAACACGCGGCTTTAATTTCAGCTATAATAATGATGAAAACTAGCAATCAATATTTTCAGTAACAAAAAATCCGATAAGCAGACATGCAGCTTGTTTGCTTTTCATGAAGTATGTAAGCCGGGATTAAAATGTATAGATCGGAGGAATTTTTAATTTCACCCGCTGGGCTTTGGTCGCTTCGGTTTGAGTCTGGCTATCTGTAGCCATGTTAAAGCCTGTCTTTTTATCAGGATTTGCAAAGTAAAAGCTTGTATTGTATTACGTTTTAACTGGTGCATGTTGTGATATTTTATGATGCCTACTAGTAGCAATAATATGCTTAATAGAAACATGAATCATAATTTAAAAATTGTGATAAACTTTGACTAGACTAAGGCTTTTCTAGATGGAGCATTGCTACCAAAAATTGTGCCAAAAGCGACCTCAGCTACGCACTGTGTGCGTATGTCAGTGTTCAATTTTTAGAAAAAATTGTACAAAAGCTGTTAATTAAGCGTGTGCGTGTAATGCAATTTGTCTGCTCTATGAGTAGATACATTATATGCCATTTGCGCGCGCGTGATTCTCAGTTTAGACAAGTAATTCATCTAAGCGTGATGTGTAAATATTAGGTACATAATAAATGAATTGCCAGCCGTTGGAGTAGAGGGTTAGAGTTTTAAAGGAAGAAAGGTTCTTGAGTGGAAACCTAGTACCGGAAGACGTGGAGTGGGCAGACTGGGTGAATCGTAAATCTAGTGAAAAGCTTGTTGCGTTCAGGATAAACCCGGTCGTTGTGGCGATGTTTAGAGAAGTCGTTGTCCTGCAGAGAACATCTCCTCGCTGATGATAATGGTGATATATAAAAAACGGACGATTTAGCGCAGTGGTTAAGAGCTTAAGCCGCTCCGCCCACTGTGTCTAATAGTCGCGGGTTCAATTCCCTCACGGGAATTGTTTGTGTGATCCACAATTATTTGTTCCGGTCTGGGTATTTGTGTATGTGAATTTTCATGATTGTAAACGCACCCTCGATACAGCAATAAATCCTAGTGTGGGGATACGTTTTTTTTAAGTTAAAACCTTAATATTTTTAGCTGCATATCCCGGTTTTACACGGGTAGCAAAAATATTTATGTCATATACACCTAATTCAGTTTATCAACAGGTGCAAATCGAAAGAAAATTCGTGTCTAGTAGTTACTGAAGTTAGTGAGTACACACATAGAAAAGACGCGGCGCGCGACTTCAATTTATATAATATACTTAAGATAACAAACTTTGCAACAAATACAACTTGGAAAACTTCAGTACCAATCTTGTCTAATAAAACTGAAGCAAGCAAGCGGAGCGGTCTCACAAACCGAATAAACCCGGTCGTTCATTAGAATTTAGTTGGGTCGAACTTCAATATTACTTTAGGCCGACGGCGGGAGTTTTTTCTTTGACTTGTGTGCAAGTTGAGAACTAATCTGCATACGTAATGCATGTAAATAGCATTGGACGGTGCACAACAAGCTTAAACTAAAAAGTTGCTCGCTTCGATTCAGTTAACTTTGTAACTAGCGGGTTATGGGAAAGGGTGGGTATTGTTTGAATGGGGTTGGAAGGGATGGGACACATTTAGATCAAAATTAGATCAAGAGATTCAAATCTTACTTTATTCCAGGTGATTATGATGTTGACTAGACCATGTATCTATCTATCTAAATCATACAGAGACCTTACGGAGTAGGCAGGTAGTGCAAAGTTCCTACGGGTTCTTCCAAGTCGTTGTTGATTATAGTAAAAGAGCATGAAAATAGTAGATAGATGGTACTTTCTGCTAATATCTACGTATATTATCACACCAGATCTGTGGCGGAGTAGGCAGTGTATAGAATGCTAATAGTTTTTTTATCTTTACGGACCACACTGGCCTTCGCTATTCTCATAATTCATCTCATGCACGCTCGCCAGTTACGGAAACTCTTGACTAGCTCTTCGGATAAGACCAGAAGAATATAAGAGATATAAATATAAGAGATAAATCCGGAAATGACATTTCACAACGAAAGTTACATGGTCAGAATAAAGCGCTTTCGATTGCGAAACGAGAAAAGAACTAAACACATATACTAGCAACTTGTCTACGCGCTCTATAGTGATTCCAACAGCTCAAGGTTACAAGCGGTTCAGGTTCAAAAAAGCCACATAAAGTACACGTATGTGTACTTATTAGGTCAATGTAGGTGAAAAGGGAACAAAGGGTCTAATGGAATGGCCAGGCGGCCGCCGCGCCGCTTCCGCCCGCCGCGGCCAAACCGGATCAACGTAAAAGCATACATTACATTTGCTGTGAATGATGGAAATATTTTTGAGAATATTCTAGAAGGGTTACAAATCTCTTTAGCAAAACTATTTCAATATAAGTTTGCTGTGAAAGAGGCAGAGCTATAACACAGTGTAAATATAAATATATACTAAGGGTATAAACTGCGTATATTCACATTTCCTTTTATAAGCTTTAATTTAACTTGCAGTGTTGGTATGTCTGTCTTTCCAATTCAAATCTTGTGATCTATATTTAAAGCACTTGTGGGTACCCGATTGAGCTAATTTGGCATAAGTATAATACTCGTTTCAATATATCAAAGGTCTTTAAAGGTCCCTTTCAAACTAGAATAGTTCTAGCTCAGTCTTTTCTTCTATCGCTTGTAGACTACGCCGATGTCTGTTTCCAGGACGCTACAGAGGAACACCACAAACTCGAACGTCTGCAAAATTGGTGTATCCGCTTCATTTTTAGTCTACGTAAATACGACCATATCTCCGATTATCGAAATAAACTGAAGTGGCTACCTATTAGATGACGTAGGGACTTACATTCTCTTTGTCTTCTGTACACTGGATAGTCATTCATCACCTTAACTCGCCTGTCTCTCCTATCTCCAAGAACGCTTCGAGTTGTGTATTCCTAGGGACAAAACTTGTCGTACGACTACCTCTCTACTTCTCCGAACTCCTCGTCATATTCTAGTCTTTATGATGGCTCCTTTACTGTGCATGCGGTGTAACTTGGGAATTCCCTTCCATATTCCATACGTGATAGTTGTTCTTTAGATGTTTTAGAAGGAAGAAGAGTTAAAGAGCACTTCCTTCTCTTTTGATATTTATAATATATATATATATATATATATATATATATATATATATATATATATATATATATATATATATATTTGTATATTTATGTTATAGTATATATTAGTATAACGTATATATGTAGTGATTTCGTCATTCCTTAAGTAACACTTAGATTGTTGTGCAATTGCCCTCATTTCCACAAAACTGATCTGTCTACTCTCAAAGGTTAACTGGTAGATAATTCAAATTGAGTTAAGTTCGCCTGTGTACATCTTCTGTGTAAATATGCTAAACCAATGCAATAATATGGTAGGTACCATTGATCTGGTCTAATGATAGAGTCGGAGGGTGGCCATAGGAACATGTGAACTTTACAACATAACCCTCGTATTTAGGCTTGTTAGAGTGGTATTATCAAGTACTATACAACTAAATAGTGTTTAGGGTCTGATGATGAAACCGAAAAGTGATCAATGGAACTACTCAGTATAACCCCGACGTGTTTGAGCTCGTTGTATTTCTCTTGACGAGTACTTTAGATTTTAATTGTGTCCAGAGTCTGATGATGCAGCTGGAAGGAAGCCATGGGATTTTATTAACTAACAAAGATATACTCGTTTTTTTTGCTATAAAAACTTGTTTTTAAAAAGACAAATTATTTTTAATTTATTAATTACGCTAAAGCATAAGATTCTTACATAAGACTGAAGCTGTTCCATTCCTCTGAATTGCCTTGTTGGTCAAGTAGGGCTGGCAATAAAAATATCATGGGCATTTTTTATCTCTAAAGGTTAACGCTGACCGGTCCCCAAGAAAAAGGAAAAAATCCTATATCAAAAAATCTTAGAAGCCTACGAACTTGTGCCATTATACCGGCAATAGGCCATACTCTTTATTTCATTAGGACCTATCATCGTCGCTGAAATATGGGTGTACACACTAAAGTGCCAAAAAATAAGATGCATGTTTGTATATGCAAAAAACTTTTTCCTGGGCTGTCGGGTGAAAAGAGAAATAGAGAAAGAGTTACAATAATAATAGCTGTATCCGTAGCTCTTAAAATAGACCAGTTTCTGTTCATCAAAATTTCATTCCGTTAGCTCCAGTTTCTTGCACCTGGTGACGTCAGATCCCGGTTTACGTTTCTTCATTTCCAGAAATTGATCTCAGCAGATAATTCATATTACATTAACTTCTCGCAAAGGGTCTCTGCATGTTAGAGCCATATCCTTATGCAAGCCTTTTTAGGTTCTCCTGGGCATACATTTATAATAATGTATTTATTTTATCTCTACAAATTCTAAATCGCATACAAATAGATGGTGAGTCCAGTGGTAACAACGTGATTTCTGGAAAACCTGGAACTTAAACTTGGCTAAAGCCTGCCAAAGACTCCAGGTCCGGTCATGTAAGGACAAATACAGACCAGTAATTTTTCAAGAGTGAAAAGATAGAACTACATTTAAAGGTTGGTAACCGCCGTCTTCTAGATTAAAGGAAGCTATCCACGGCACATTTTCCGCAGTATTTTTCCGAAACCAACGTACTGTTATCACAGCTTATCGAATATATTGTGTTGTTAGCTGGAGTTTAGTATCTGCAGACATGCAGGTTGTTTCACGTTAGCGACAAGGAATCTTTATGTGTACTGAAATTTAGAGCTCAGAACTTTTAAGCACTGAAAGCTTAGTACGAAATTATTGACTTTAGCGTGACGGTAGCAAGTTAATATCCCATCCCCATCAGACAGACAAATTTAATAAATAAATGTTCTTATTTCACATAACGCATTCCCTCCATAACTCGAAATGTCTCTTATATGTAGATGACAAGAAAGTATTCCGTAAAATAAATAGCGAAGCAGACTGTCATCTACTTCAGTCAGACCTTAATAGGCTGGGAGAGTACTATAAAAATAGTATAATAGGTATAAATACCCAAAAATGTCAGGTCATAACTTTTTCTCGCAAACGCAGTAACTTAATCTTTAATTACAACGTCAACAATGAGCCCATCCCGCGGGCGAATCAAGTGAAGTCCTTCCTTGGGTGTGATTCTCGATGATAGGTGCTCTTTTGAGGCTCACATAGATTACATAACCGGTAAAGCATACAAGTCTCTTGGTTTTATTTTACACACGATTTAACCATTTAAAGACTTGCAATGC
The DNA here is from genome assembly GCA_905147815.2 of Phalera bucephala. Lineage (NCBI taxonomy): Eukaryota > Metazoa > Arthropoda > Insecta > Lepidoptera > Notodontidae > Phalera > Phalera bucephala. The sequence goes on along the minus strand of LR990615.1, from coordinate 34,382,985 downwards.
TTTAAAGCATTGTATTACTGCTATGTTAGGAGCATTTTAGAATTTTAAAAGTATCATATGGCGACTATATTACAAAAAATACATAGATTAAATAGAAAAAATTCGACACATTTTCATAAAGCACCTTAATTATAAAGCCAACAATATTGATCAGGACTACCAAAATTCATGTACCCGTTTTAAAATAAACTTTTAGAAGAAAGACGAGAACTTTTAGACATGATGTTTTTACATGATATTCTTAATAACAATATATTGACTGTCCACAATTGTTAGATAAAATTCTTCTCAATACTCCCCTTAAAAGAACCAGAAATACTCCACTGCTTTCAACCCCCCAAGAATCAAATAATGATACCAAATTCTCACCTTTCAATAGAGTACCAGTGTTGTACAATACAACATATAAATTTTTATCTCTTGACCTTTTTAATTCTTCTCGCAACACTTTTAAAACAAATATCATAAGAATATTATCAGATAATAAATAAGTTTTTACCACCACCATGCCAATATTCTATCTCTTAACACACGCACACACACACACAAACATACACAGACGCACACGCGTGCTGATCTATGCTACCCTAGTCTAATTCTTCGTCTGAGGATTAAGGGTTAGATCCTTTCTAATTATTGCTAATTTGCAAACTTTATCATTGGCGTTTCATTTTATCTATATGATTGTACCTTAATAATTATAAGTTGTGAAGTTTCTTAAATAAATAAATAAATAAAATTATGAACGTGCGGATTACTCGCTAACGTCACGCTTAAGTCAAAGTTATCGTGCTAAGCCCTTTGATCTAGTATGGTAGGTACGGCTGGTGACCATGAGCTCCTGGATTCCAATCCGAGGTCCAACAACGTATTGTTAAAATTATTAAAATAAAAAAAGTTTATTTTTTAAAACTTACTCTCCGAAAGTTGTTGACGGGGGCTTGTATATATATTACGCGTCGTGCAAACAGAAAAAAGTCTTACAGCTGAAGATTGATATTGAAGAAAGAATGTGGCGAAAATGTATTACTTGATTTATTAATTTAAAATTTAAGGTGTCAGGTCTGGAAGAGGATGTTCGGATCAAGTCTTCACCCTCCACCGCAACATCGTAGAGAAGCATCTGGCAGTGGGGCGGAAGGTTTTCTGCGGTTTTGTAGATCTGGAGAAGGCATTTGACAGAGTTGTGCGAAAGAGACTTTGGGACATTTTGCCAGAGTATGGTATAGATGGCACTCTGTTGCGAGCCGTCCAGTCCACTTATGTGGACTGCAAGGCATGCGTACGGGTGGGTGGTAACAGGTCACCCTAGTTTGACGTTAAAATCGGCGTCAAGCAGGGTTGCGTGTTGCCCGCTAGACTGTTAATAATATATCTGGATAAAAGTCTTCAAAGACTGAAAGCGATGAATAAAGGTGTACAAATGGGTGACATAGTGGTAAACCATCTACTTTATGCAGATGACGCGCTTTTAATAGCGCCAACAGCCACTGATCTGCAAACACTAGTCACAGTTATGAAAGACGACTGCATGATCAATGGCTTACACTTGAATGTAAAGAAAACCAAGATTATGGTTTTTGAAAGGGAGGAAACCAGAACGAATGTAAGGATTGTGGTTGGTAACGATGTGCTGGAGCAAGTGAATGAGTTTGTATATCTTGGATGCGCCTTCAGTAAGGATGGGAAATACACCGCTGACATAGAGAGAAGAGTGAGTGCAGGGAACAGAGTGAATGGTGCGATGGGAAAGCTACTCGGGAGCCGGCACTTAAGCCATAAGGCGCAGCTGGCCATACATAACGGAGTTCTTGTCCCAACGCTGTTATATGGTAGCGATGTGGTGGGTATGTAAGAAGGAGAATGAAAGTAGAATAAATGCGATAGAAATGCGAGCTCTGCGGAAGATGTGCGGAGTAAAGCTGACCAACCGCAATAGCAACAGCGTAGTAAGAAAGCGAGTAGGTATGAAAGATAGTATCGGTGTAAAGATGAGAAACGGTATGCTCCGTTTGGTTTGGGCATATAGAAAGAATGCCAGAGGAAAGAATGACAAAACAGATATATAATGTGAAAGTGGAAGGATGCAGGTACCGGGGAAGACCTAGACTATCTTACCACGACCAAATAAACCGAGTCTTATCTGAAGGAAAAGTCAAGAGTCTCCGTAACCGGCGAGCGTGTATGAGACGAACTATGAGAGTGGAGAAAGTCAGAGAGGTATGTAAGGAAAGAACCTGTTGGAACTCTGTACTCTCTGCCTACCCCGGAAGGGATCTGGCGTGAGGTTATAGATAGATAGATTATTTTAAAATATTACTCACCAACCACACACAAACTGTATAAAAACTTCAGTATTATTTCAGTGGTTAATCTCATGAATTTTCACCAGACCGCGGAGACCGCTAACCAGATGGCCTGGATGTATAAAATGTTCGCAGTTACCGAAAAATGACTTGATATTTGACTGCATTTTCATACATTATAATGGCGCGAATGAGCTAGCCACTCAGCAGGGCACTTGTAAACGATTAACACAAAAATAATAAGAAGTGATAATATACTTGTACAGTCTCACTGCTGGGTAAGGGGTTTCATTCACAAATTAAGGAGATTTAGGACGTACTCCACCACATCCTCCCAGGGCACATTGACGAGGCAGGCTACCCCTGATGTTTGAACTTATGAAGCCACCTAAAAACTTGCAAGATACTCGGTGTTAGACTTTAATAAGCCACCAATAAGGCTTCCAACTCGTCTAAAGAACGCTCGGAAATAATGCTACAAACGGTCACTCATCTCGAACAAACCGAGACAACCGCTGCTTAACCTTGATATCACAGCGCTATGTTATTTATTTATAACAATAGAGCAAAATTGGCACTATTTTTCGACCCATTACAAGTTAATGGCATAAAAGTCAATATTATTGCAGGAATGACGTTACTGTACTACCCGATATAAGTAAATGGTATAAAAACGCCAATATTATTTGTGGGTGTACCCGCGAGAGGCCGGCGAGCGGCGCGGCCGCAGCGCGCGGTTGATCTCATAAATATTCACCTGACCGCGGGACCGCTAACCGGACCGCCCGGGTACTGTGCAAAATGTCCGGTTGTATGAGAAAATGTCTTGATATTTGACGGCACTAACTTCGCTTATAATCTATCTTTAATTATCATTACATCAGACCCTTTCCAAATAGGCAGAGGTTACAGAGATCCAACAGGTCTTTCCTTTACAGACCTCTCTCGCTTCCTCTACTCTCATAGTTCATCTTAAGCACGCTCGCTGATTACGAAACCTCGACTTGCCCATCAAAAAAGACGGTTTGATTTCTAATAAATAAGTTTATAGGTGCTGTCCCGCTGCTGGGCAAAGGCTTTCTTTAATAAATCAAGCTGAATATGACGACGGACTCAATGTGGATTGACGAGCCAGTTTGTGGCCACTGTTGAAACTTATCAAACTGCATATGAAGCTAAAACTTACCTTAAGAACTGCTACATGAATTGGTAGCAGAATCAACAGCTTGACATGGCTTCTTAAGCTCAGAGACGGTTGAAAACGATCACCTATCTCGGACTGACCCAGACGAAATGTGAAATTCATATTTGTAAACGCATTTACAACACAGCAACTTTTTTTTTTATATTATTAATTATTCCAACCTGGTAGTTTCACAAGACGAAGAAATCACACAAACCTCCAGAACAAAATAAGTTGTTGACAAGTCTCAAGCCACGTCAGTCTGAGTACTGTTTAAAAGTAACCACAAGATTAATTTATACGAAGCTGTGATGATAATTGATAACAGTGGCGAATTTTCGCAGAGCCGTTCGCCAGCGAAGCGTATGCGCGGCTTATGTTAATATTAACCTGTGGTGTTCACTTGGACAGTTTGGCTTCCGTTAATTGAATTTGGCAATGTACTATCACGATCTTTATATCAAAACGTTGCCAGATAGTTTCGGAACACGTTAACATTCTGATCTTCCACATTTCATTAAACTGGCCTCCAAGACGGACCATGAGGTGTTGCTACTTTGTAGATATTTTATGAGCATTACCTCTAGGGTCTTGCTCACTGAATGGGGAAGTGATGGCTGCTCTACCAGTCATAGTCGGTCCATCCACATTTCTTAAGACTAACGCAACTAGTGGTTGACCCCACAAAGACCTCACAAGGATTAATGCGTATAATAACCTCCTTATATTATGCAAATAATAACTGCTCATTAGGACCAAAAATACCTCAGCGAGAGGGGTAATTCATAGTTCCGTATGTGTAAAGTAAAATTATAACATTTATAGACCACATGCTTGGCTGTGAAAGTACAATTTTACATTGAAATTTTAGATTTGTGTGAATACTACAATAGAGAAAGAATACTACACTCAAGATAAAGCTTCTAACACAAATTTTATAGCGGTTCATTTTTAAAAGCTTTTATTTAACTTGCAATGTTTTTATGTTTTTGTTTTTTTTTGTTTGTCTGTCTTTCCGTTTCAAATCTTGTAATCGATTTTTCAAGCACTTGCGTGCTGAAATTTAGCATATGTAGTTTGGTGACAATGCAATAATTTGGTACCACAGAGCTAATGTTACTATGGAGTCTGAAGGTGGCCCGTAAGAATATTTGAACACATTGCTATAAACAATTACTTTACAACCGGATAGCGTTCAGGGTCTGATGATAAAGCAGAAAGGTGGACAATGGAACCACCCAACTACTCAATATAACGCCACCGTGTTAGGGCTTGTTTGATTTGTCTTGATGAGTTCTTAAAACCAAGATGGCGTCTAAAGTCTGATGATGGAGCCAGAAGGAAGCCATAGGAACTCCTCAATTAAGCAAGATATCTTTGATGTATTATTGCTATAAAAGCTTGTGTTTTTAAAAAGATCTTTTTGAATTTAAATTTTATTTTTGCCACACTGGTGTGACCATCGTATTAACACCTGTTACTCGTGGCAACACTAAGCCGCGTGGATAAACTTAGGGTCGGTGGCCACAGTCGAACTGTTGTGGCTACAGTATCACATCTATTACTTTGTGGTGCCACGATGTGTCTCTTTATTCTAATCTAAAATCTAACTATGATAAAACAGCAACTAGCTAGTTTTTGTGCACCATTTTTTCTTGGGGTCTCTTGCGGAGCTTATTAAAGCAGTTTGTGGTCGCGGGATCCGCATTCACACCAGCGACCTATGCATGTAATAGATTATTTATTATTTATTTAAAGTTTATTCCATATATAGGCAGAATATGTATTTTTATTTATAATTTTCAAATAGTAAATGATAAGGTAGAAGATAATCCACAGATATCCAGGTAAAGGAAACAGGTAAAGTCTGAACACATTATTTATTTTTAAGGTATTACTTACGTTTATATTTTATAATAATTTACATAAATACTTAACTTGTATACGCCTTCAGAGTAACCCCCCTTGCAATGTACAGTAACGTTATTTAATTTAATAATTATATTTATAAGCAGAGCTCCACTCGTTTCAACGGTCGGACACAGAATGAATCCTGTCAGTCGATTGCATTCCTTTTTATACTGTCAACAAACAATGCAGAGGGGCCACGTGTTCACATTCTATTGATTTCATATTGTCTTATTACAAATGTCATCAAAAATCTTAAAAAGATTAATTTACTACATAACTATAAAATTCTTGCCATAAAACACCTCGTGGCTTCTTATTAAAATAATATCAAAATAACCTCTAATTGCACCTTATAACTCCAAATGTAAACATACTTAAAGCATGTACCACAAGTACAGCCCACGCGAGAGGCCCAATTTAGTATATTAACGTATCTTGGCACAGTAAACAAATAAATTCAAATATATTTTCACAGAATCTATCACATGCGTATCTGTATATTTGTCACGGCCGTGTTTTTTGAAACACAAGCTTTTAATCCTCCAAATTAAATAGTTAGTATAACAATTAGCAAGTTGTTAGTAAAGGCAGAGACCCGTTAAAATAAATAGACTGTCAATAGCGAACAAATCAGAACTTGTAAATTCTCAAAATACTTTATTATACACAGTTGGCGCTGACTCACCCTTGGAAACTTTCAAAATCAATCGTATCAACCAAGAAAAATATTTTTTTCTTCGAATTAAAAAATATCCTTTTTATTTTATTTATAACAAGGCTGTAACTGCAATTTCGTTCACGTTATTTTCATACGTGTATTACATATTTTTAAGTTTTTTTTTGAGATTAAAGGTAGCCTATGTCCTTCCCCTGGATAAAATCTATTTCCTTGCTGAATTTGATGATGCTGTTCAGCGGTTTGGGCGTGAAAAGGTCAAAAACTGACACAGTTACTTTAGAATTAATAATCATAGTATGGATATAACAATTGCAGGGCCCATCTAGTGAGCGGCAAGTCACCGCCGGCCACGGGTAATTGGGTATTTATTTATTTATTTTATTTATTATTTAAAAAACGTAGCCCCACACTAGGATTTATTCCTGTGTCGTGGGTGCGTTTACAAACATGAAAATTCACATACACAAATACCCAGACCGGAACAAATAATTGTGGATCACACAAAGATTTGTCCCGTGCGGGACTCGAACCCGCGACTATTAGACGCAGTGGGCATAGCGGCTTAAGCTCTTAACCACTGCGCTAAATCGTCCGTCAACACTATACTAGGGTATCACTAAATATGGCCGGTATCCATCCCCTTTGAAAACGACTCACGATATGCTGTAGGGTATTGTAAGTCTATTTATTTTTACTGTGCTGTGTTGGAGGTGAAACCGTGCACCGTAGTCCGGAGCCCTCTAATTTATTGTCGAGTGGCGAGTTGGGTTTCCCTTTCAATAGGCACCCATAATAGCTGTTAGAATAAACTTTATAGTCGAATTGGCCATTTTAACCGTAGCTTTGTCTTTAAAAATTATTATTATACCAACTTAGAATTTTAGATGGTCGAATATCCTATATGCTTTATATCATTTATTGTAAAAATAACTTCAATTAAGTAAGATTTTTTAAAAAACAAGCTTTTATATCAAAAACCGAACGAAGATTGCTTATGAAATAAAACTATTTTAAGGATATTATCGCAGTTTATTTTTTTTTATTTTTAGTTCCCGACGCACTCGAAACGTCGGGAACTAAAAATAAAAAAAACCGCGATAAAATCCGTAAAATAGTTTTATTTCATGTGTAATATTCGCGTAAATCGAAGATTGCTTAGTTAAGGAGTTCCTACGGCCTCCTTCTGACTCCATCATCAGACTCTGGACACCATTCGGGTCTACAGTGCTGGTCAAGACGAAACCGAGCCCAAACACGGCGTGGTTATATTGAGTAGTTGGGTGGTTTCATCGGCCATCTATTGGCTCCATCACCAGACCCTGAACACCGTCTGGTTGTATAGTACCTTCTTTTCAATACCAATCCAACAAACCTAAACACGATGCGGTGATGTATTCACATGTTTCTATGGCCACCTTCCGACTCTATGATCAGACCACCTTCATGCTACCATATTATTGCATTATCACTTACATACGTATGCCAAATTTCAGCTCAACTGGATACCCGCAAGAGCTTGAAAAATGGACTACATGAGTTGAACTAGAAAAACAGATGGACAGACAAACGAACAGTGCAAGTTAAATAAAAGCTTATAAAAAGGAATGTGAGTCATTGTTTTGAACAATAAATGTGGTTCCCGTTAAGTCATGCTCACACATCCTTCGATGAAAATTCAATTCAAAACCAGAATTTAGCAGCTCCAAAAGCTAGAACAAAACAGTAACCGTTCCTAAAATTTATGGCAGTAATTAGAACTTTCTCACTCTCTGTTCTTTACTCCCCAGATCGTTAGGCGTTCGTTAATTTGGCATCTAGACCATTTCTTTCTATGAGCACAGTCATTCCTAACTGTAGTCTGCCGTTGAGGCTATCGACATCAGTTCTCCTAATTTTATATCCTATTTTGCGACCTCCAGTTTCATTAAAGGGATATGTTCTATACCTAGGTACTTTGGGTAAGTTTGTTAACCATTTTATGGAACAAGTTACAGTGAATTGAATAAATGAATTTTGGCTTAAAAAGATCACACTACGCCATTTCTTGTCGAGGAGCCAGGTAACTAGATTTATATAATTAGGAAAAAACTGTGGTATCTAGAGCTTCTAGGCTTAGATCACATGATTATAAGCTTCGTATTATTATTACGAATTTCAAGCTTCAACTCCCGGTTAGCAAGATGAGGAATATCTTCACCTCCATATTCATGAGAACCTAATATTTTAAAAATGCATGAGAAATAATGCATATAAAGTTTAATGACAGTCTCATTACATTCACCGATACTTACCTGGATGAAAGTGGGTGTACTATACAAACCTTTAGGTATATACGTCCTTATTTTGGAATGATAAATACTCGTAAACGCTACTATAGAGCGTGCTCGTAGCACTGTGAGTCCGCGATATACTTAACGATCGTCAGGGTTGAGTAACGTTCCTCTCGGTCAGTTTGGGATGGATGACCGTTTGTAGCATTTCCATATTCAATCATATCCATACCTCGAGAGGCTTTTTACATCAAAATCGAAAAAAGTTTCATGCGGCTTTATAGGTTCCAACAGCAGTTGGTCACAAACCTACTTCCACAAATCTTCCACAGATACACACTGAGTTCGTTTGACTGCCTCGTTGGTCTGGTGGCAAAGCGCATCGCTTTGTGATCACGAGGTCCTGGGTTCAAATCCTAGGTCGGACAGATGTAGTTTTTCTAACAAAAAATTCTCAGTATGAGTCCGGAGTCTGGAATTGTGCCCGGTATATGGCAATAGGCTCGCCCCCTATTACATGGGACCTAACATCGTCGGCGAAACGTGGGTGTACTCAGTACACCTCTGCCACCCCCTCTGGGGAATATAGGCGTGACGGTGTTTTTTTTTCGTTTGGTTGAGTATGACCTGTTCTCTTTCACCTCGATTCGTAAAGGATTTTACCCAGATAGTTTCGTTTTGTAGGGCAGTACAGTACACAGTAGTTCATTTTATTATACGTTACGTTTATAACGTTACTTACACTGTACGTACCTACCATAATATGTGGAGTGGGCAGGCTCCCTAAAAGATGACTTGGTTAATTTTGCGGGTAAAAGTTAGATGCGTACAGATTTTTGGAGTAAGCATGTCTATAGTGGACGACTTTCCGGTGACGATGTAGCAAGAACGATACTATTATTAATTTAAACAATTATTAAAGTAATTATCAATCAATAAACGCTCAATGGATTCAGCAATTACTGTCGTTCCGAGAATAAAGACTTGTGATGGAACCGTTTTGAGATCGCATTTAATGAATCGCCTCTTAATACTAACTGGAGACTATTGGGACTGGCAGACCTGGGGTTGAGCCACGAAATAAGGAAAGAGCGAAATGAAATTGAATGATGCAATGGACTGTTGCTAATGCAGTTGCAAATACTTTTATAAAATAGCATTTTCACGCCTTATTCTTAAAGTGTGGGCGGTGAGGTGTACTTTATATACTCACATCTCATCAACTCCCTCCCTCAATCAAAAGCCTCCTGGGTTTGAATTCCAGGACAAAGTGTAGTATTTTTATTGAATAAAATGAATACTAGTCCAGAGTCTGAATATGGTCGTCCACCTAAAATCGTTGATGTGATCTAGGACAAACTATAGTAAAGTGTATATAGTAGTGTATAGCAATCACCAGGTCCTCTTCGAGATCGCGATCGCTACGTCCTACGCGAACACAGTACACCTCTATTACCCTAAATTGGAAAATATAAGCGCGACGGTGTTTACTTTTTAATAACTTCCATAAAGACACACATACATCGTATTAAAAAAAACGTTATTATCCCCAAACGAGGCATCTAAAGACTACCGGAAGCCTCGCCCCCTGATAACGAGATCAGTAGCAGAAAATAGGCAACCAATTCTGGGGTTAATCTGTTAAACGGTGGATCAGACAGCCCCGCAGATAAGCGCCCCTGTATAAAAGACCGTGATTTTTTTCCTTTTAATTTTTTTTCGCTTTTAACCGTTTAAGGTTCGCCTCCACCGTGAGCTTTTGCTTGTAACCTTTTTTTAACAAGAACACGTAGGTCCACTCTCAAAATTATTCCTGTGTCTTGAATACGTTTGCAAACAAGTAACTAACGACAAATATTTGTATATCACACAAAGATTTCTCCCGAGCGGGAATCAAACCCACAAGTACTCGATCCAGCGGGCAGAACGGCTTAAGCTTTTAACCATTGGACCGGGCCAATGCTCCTGCTTCACTTACGTGAAGAGGCTTCTGATAAACGCGTCATAATAAAAGACCATGTTCTTCTTTTTAAGGTCGGAAGGAAAATTGAACCCAAATAGTACTGTAACAATGGATTGAACATTAGTTAGATCATGTTATATGATCTGAAGGTTGAATAAACAACAAATTTTTGGATGAGTAAGTTTAAAAAACACCGTCTATTATTTTAAAAGTATTGTTCGCAAAATAATGACTAGCTTGCGATGGAATATTCAAAATTTGGAGTTACTTTTTGAGTAGATAGGGGAGACCGAGGGGAGTTGAAACAATTTTGAAAATTGAGTAAATGGTATGAAATTAATGCCAATCGATAGTGTATTATTCACACTTGCAAATGACAAAAAATTGCAAGTGTGAATTCTGTGGCAAAAAATCAATGTGAACGTAACAAGTCGTTTTATTTCAATTCCCTCATACCGAGGTAACTTGAAACAGGGATCGAGGTGAGTTGAAACAGATATATTTTTGGGTAGAATTAAGGGTTCTAAAGTAGAAACGACGATATAGTTTGAAGGTACCCATTTATTAATAATTAAACTTCTTACAACTTAACTTATTAATTAAAATTTCTTCTAACTGCCACAAAAATTGCACTCGCACAATCTCTTCTACTCCCTATAAATAGATTATGCAGACGCCAGCTATCTTGACCTCACAGCAGCAACTTAATAAACTTGAGCGACTTCAAAATTTTTGTACAAATTGGTTTGCGTAAATATGACCATGTTTCTGAATTTCGTACAAAGCTTATGTGGCTGCCAATTCGCCTTCGCTGGAATTCTCATATATTATCGCTTCTGTACAGTGTCCTGTTTATTCCGATAACCCCCTCTTACCTCAAAGATCGATTTGAGTTTCTTCATGAGACACACTCGAGGTTCCTGAGATCATTGAAATATTTAAAACTGAAAACGCCGACGCATTCCACATTTTTTTTGATAAATCCTTTACAATTTAAACCGTCCGTCTGTGGAATGCATTGCCAGTGTCCGTTAGACGTCGTTGTCGTTGGTTTCGTTAAAAAATATGGTTAAGAATCACTATCTATCAATAATATGACTATTTGCTACTTCATAGGTACAAGGAAATCTGAAACTGGCATAATCCTTACCTGTGTTTAGCTATAATATGTATACCACGTTAGATTAATTATCTTTGTTTAGTGCGATTATTTGTTGATTAGTGCAAATTATTCACCGATTGTTGTTTAAATTGTCATTATAAGTTTCACAGATATTTTGTTAAATTTATAAAAAGTGTTGTGTGTAGTGAATTGTATTTTTTTTTAATTAATTTCCACTTCTGACACTAAAATCAGAAGTGGGATAGTGTACTTCTTTCGCCCACTGATGAGTAAGCCGTTAATTTGAAGTGTTGTTTTGACTCGAATGGTGATTAGTTTGCAAGGTCATTCGTTTGTTTTGTTATTGCGGGTATTATTTTTTCTTTAACGAATCAGTGTTAAAATTAATATGGTAGTAACAAGATCACGTAATCGTACATCTCACGGAGTAGGTCGCGCAGGCGTATTCATACTCGTAGTCCTAGCAGCCAGGAGCGGCAGCGTGATCTATTAGATGGCTCGCGTGGCTTACGACGTTCCGACCCGAGCGACAAAGATAGGCGTGATTCACGCGGTCGGGATAGGCGTCGTACGCGTGATAAAAACGATCCTCGGTCTCGTAGTGTTTCGCTCTCTCCGCCGCGGAATCATTCTCGTGGGTACACTCGTGTTAGGTCACGGTCTAGGTCTCGTATAGCGAAACGTTCCGCGCATAAGGGAGGGTCGCCTGGCGCAAGAACGTCAAACCTTATATCATCTGTTGTGCCGCAGGCAGATTGTTCTGCAGTTTCTGAGGCATCGACTCTCGCGCATGCTTTAATGCAAGCTATAAAAACCATGCAACCAGTGAGATCACAGCATTACTTTGTTTCCAACTTCGATCCTTCGGTAAACAACATTGAAGCATGGTGCGAGAAGGTTGATCGCGCCAGAGATGCAAACGGCTGAAGTGACCTCCTGTCTAAAGGGCGACGCTAAAGTATGGTTAGGCGAATGGGTCACTAATGACAGAACATGGTCTAACTTTAAACGAGAATTTAAATGTCTTTGTCCAAATAAATTAGATTACACGAATATTTTATTTGTCGCAATGAATGCCACGTCAGATAAATATTCCACCTACGCCGAGTACGCGCACCGACGCTTGTTCCGCTTGAAAATAGTTCAAGGTCTTAGTGATGACTTGAGGACACTTATTGTTATTCGTGGCATAGATAACCCTCAAGTTCGTGCGGCTGCTGCTAATGCAGACCTGACACCCCAAACTATCGTTTCGTTCTTATCTATTTATAAGAAATTTAATAAAAGGAAGTGTGACACCTCAATCGGTTTAAAGAGATTGGCTCCTCATAAAACTATTACTCGTGCGAGTCCTAAATGTTTTAACTGCAACCAGCTAGGACATATTATTCGTGACTGCAAACATCCAAAGGCAGATGTAACTTCCAACACGCAAACAAGAGTCAGTAACTCGTGCACGTTCTGCAAGAGGCGGGGACTCACCGAGGATGTTTGTTTCGCGAAGGCCCGTTCGGAGTCTCAAAATCTGTAAAATCTAACCATTGTTCTGATCGACTGACACTAATTCACAGCAGTGATATGATCGGTGCAGTGGTGGATGGTGTGTCAGTCCATATTCTTATTAATTGTGGTACCCTTGGTGCGTCTTTTATTTCTTCAATGTTCTAAAATATTTTTTCAACCAAAGCTGAGATTTTGTGTGTTGAAAGGCATAAGCAGTGAAGAGATAGGTGTTGAAGACGCTTACTCAAGCCAGTTTCTCCATTAATCTTCGGAAGTGCTCTTGCCTTATTACCGAGATAGAGTATTTAGGCAGAGTGATAAGTCCAGGTCAGGTTAGGCCGAGCGCCCGAAAGGTTGAAGCTTTAGTCAACATAATACCTCCAGAAAATGTGAAGCAGGTGCGTTAATTGCTTGGCTTTACCGGGTATTTTCGACGTTACATAAAAGACAGACTAACTATTCCAATTACTCATTTGACTCGTAAAGGCGTAAAATTTAACTGGACACCTCAATGTGAAACTTTTCGTCTAGACCTAATCACACGACTGACCAACGATCCTGTTCTCGCTATCTTTGACCCTCTTTTCCCAACTGAAGTCCATTCGGATGCAAGCAGCGCCAGTTACGGTGCTGTTCTTTTGCAAACTCAATCCGATGGACGCTTTGAAGTTAAAGAGAGTTGTTATGCAGGCTATCTCACTGTTAGGTGTACCCAAATTAATGATCGCTGATAAGGGTCGCATGGTTGAGTCGACCGTATTTGTGACGTGGATTAACGAGTTAGGATGTGATCTACATAACATTACTCCGGAGATGCATTACGCTAATGGCCAGGTTGAGAGGTACGTCAGAACAGTTCTTAACATGCTTCGCTTTCAGTTTAACCACAAGAACGCATCACGGTCTGACACATTGTGGGAGCTTCAGCTGGTGCTAAATATCACCAAGCAGAAGACTACGCAAGCTTCTCCACTGAACCTTCTAATTGGCACTGAAGCCATCACTCCTGTCATCCGTGGAATAGTACGTGATATAGCTATTGAAGCATCGTCACGTAATTGTGTAGCTTTACGAGAGATTACCGGAAGCAGGGCTCGTCAGCTACTAAGGGGTACTTGATCCCGGTATGCGTGACTCATACAAGACGGTTAAGGTTCTACCAAGTGGTCGCTACACACTCCGATTGCTGAGTGGTGGTTATGGCAAGACTACGCAGGAAGCGGCGCAACGTATGATGCCGTGGCAAGGCGTGTGCTATGGCGAGGCGCATGCCGTGGCGAGGCGTGTGCTATGGCGAGGCGCATGCCGTGGCGAGGCGTGTGCTATGGCGAAGCGCATGCCGTGGCGAGGCGTGTGCTATGGCGAGGCGTGTGCCATGGCGAGGCGCATGCCGTGGCGAGGCGTGTGCTATGGCGAGGCGCATTCCGTGGCGAGGCGTGTGCTATAGCGAGGCGCATGCCGTGGCGAGACCTGTGCTGCATTTTTCGAGACCAAACTATGACCTGTAGCGTTGGTCGCTAACAAGGTCGGGTGAGGAAAGTTTTCACTCTCCTGCGTTTGCCGCATTACCCAGGCGTTTATCGCCATTGGCACTTGGTGGGCCCCAAGTCGCAACATAGGTACTGATCTTTCATTTTCGTATTCCTCACAAAGATGTTATTTACAGATGAAATCTCAGATGGCTCTAAATCAGCAGCAGAGGCACCTCCGAACGCAGCAGGCCCGTCCATGGGCTCATTGGATGAAGATCCCTCGACTGCGGATGCCACAGGCTATGGCGGCGTTATTAAGAATGCTGGTATCGGTGACGATACCCTGTCAGGAGAGACCGTGTAAGCGGCCACCGACGCCACTGGACTACCCCCCATTTTGTACAAAAGCGAGAGTAGTCTAAGATTTGTCCCTTTTTGCTTGTAGACGGTCGTAACGGTCGGAACTCCCCAGAATTGGTTTAAGAGGCTGCGTAAGCCACGTTAGATTAATTATCTTTGTTAAGTGCGATTATTTGTTGATTAGTGCGAATTATTCACCAATTGTTGTTTAAATTGTCATTATAAGTTTCACAGATATTTTGTTAAATTTATAAAAAGTGTTGTGTGTAGTGAATTGTATTTTTTTTTAATTAATTTCCACTTCTGATCCCAGTAATATGTATTGTAAATTAATCATGAATAGTGTACGGCACCAACTGCCCTTTATATTCTTATTCGTTTTCCTTCCAACGGTTGTCTGGAAGAAATTGCTGTTAGCAATAAGACCGCCATTTGTACTAATTTTTGTATAAAATTTGTTTCTTCTATTGTTTTTGCTGGTGTACAATAAAGTGTATTATTAGTATCATTAAATTTTCAAAGATTGAACTAAAAATTTTATTTTCTCGGCGACAAATCTAATGGAAGGTACAGAAGGCCGATCAGTGATTTGATTTGGAAGGTAAGGCCCGGTCGAGCTGAGTCCGGAAGGTATATTGCGCGATGTGACTGCGATATCAAACGATGGTTACACTATCCCAAGTGTATCATAGATAGTCATGACTTTCCCTGAATTAGTCGCCTGAAATGGTAACTTATGACGGAGGTGCGGAGGGAAGTCAGTAATATTGTCCTCCTTTCATTACAGAACTCAACGTTTTTACCTGTTCTGTGAAAAGCGTGGTTATCTTATAGCATTAAAACTTTCATTTCTTTTGATGACCATGACTTGGTCTCTGAAGAATTTAAGAGGTAAGGTATGAAAGTCCAGCGGTAAGTTTTGACCCAGAGGGTCCATCACGTATAAAATGGTTGTTAACTCTTTTCCGCAGAAAAATGAACATTGGTAGTGTATGAGTTCGAAGAGCGTTTCCAGCTAAAGCTATAGTTATTAATTTTGCCCCTCTCCGCCGAAGTCATGACACTCACTTTTTTGTCCTCGTCTAGCAATGATGCGATCAGGTCTCTGAACACCCTTCCCTTGCAGCTTTTAATTGTCAATTACAGTTGTAGTTTATGACACTCCGCCCTAATACATATAAGGTAGCGTGTAAGGTTTAGATAGAATATTAAACATTATTGCACTAACAAGACGTTTCATTTGACACACCCAGTCGCCCTTAACAGCACATCATTGCAAGGCGACCCTGCCAGGGCTGCCTTTTGGGCAGTTCTACGCTAGAGTTTCATTAAGTGAAGAAACGTTTTTGGATAAGGATTTTAATAAAAAGAGATAAAACATTGAGCTCTGCGGAAGATGTGCGGAGTGAAGCTGACCGACCGCATTAGCAACAGCATAGTAAGACAGCGAGTAGGTATGAAAGATAGTATCGGTGTAAAGATGAGAAAGGGCATGCTCCGTTGGTTCGGGCATATAGAAAGAATGCCAGAGGAAAGAATGACAAAACAGATATACAATGTGAAAGTGGAAGGATGCAGGTACCGGGGAAGACCTAGACTATCTTACCACGACCAAATAAACCGAGTCTTATCTGATGGAAAAGTCAAGAGTCTCCGTAACCGGCGAGCGTATATGAGACGAACTATGAGAGTCGAGGAAGTCAGAGAGGTATGTAAGGAAAGAACCTGTTGGAACTCTGTACTCTCTGCCTACCCCGCAAGGGATCTGGCGTAAGGTTATAGATAGATAGATAGATAGATAAAACATTGAATGTCAGACTTCGAACATGAGCTCCAGAAGACATCAGGCACATCATCTTCTACTGTGAACCTGGCTGCAGAATTCAATTCATTTAGAGGATTCATTATCCTAGCGCTGAATACTCTCCAACAACAGGTGGCCATGCTCAATCAAACACTTGACGACATGGAGATGCGTGGGCGAAAGAAGATCCTACTATTGCATGGAGTGGCAGAGGAGAAGAATGAGGACATCATGCAGGTGGTTACTAATATCTTCACGGACCAACTCGAGCTCTGTGACTTCGAAGCACTGAATATACGCCGGTGTCATAGGTTAGGGCGATCTTCGCAAAAGTCTAGGCCCATCTTTATAAAACTTAATGATGTGGCTATCCGCACAAAGATCTGGTTCGCCAAAACGAAGTTGAAGGGCACAGGGGTCACAATATCCGAATTTCTGACGAAGACGCGCCACGACTTGTTTTTGGCTGCGAGGGCGAAGTTTGGAGTAGGAAAGTGTTGGACCAGAAGTGGCGATGTGCTCGTTCTCGGCGCCAATGGTACGCGACATCGGGTGAAGTGCATGCTGGATCTGAACAACATCGACCCAGAACCTGTGAGGTCCGCCGCTATGAAGCCGACCACGAGCACAACAGGGGCGACGTCTAAACGCACCAATCAGACCAAAAAGTAATGTTCTTCAGTTGTTTTCATGTGCTTTTACACTTTTTGATTTATAGGCAACAAAACTTTTGTTTACTTTTTACAGTAATGACCTATACCCTATTTTTTTAACTTTTCTTACTAATATTATTTTAGTGTAGGTATCGAGCTTGTTTACTCTAATAATGTCAGATTCGATTTTTGATCAGAATGACAGTGTCACCTACGTTCAGAAAATTAATCGTATTATTGGTTTTATTACGTTCACAAATATGTCGATGATTATTATACGTTTCGATTCGCGCGATATTGTCATTCTGGCATTATGAAATCGAACCTGAGGACTTTGTTTTGTTCTTATAAATGTTTTTATATTTTATTTTTTCTTTTAGTGTTATTTTAATTATTTTCTTTTTTTTTCATTGCAATTTTTTGTTTTATTATATAAGTTTTAATCTGTAAAACTTGTGAGGCAGGTGAATACATTTATTGAATTAGGTACATTGTACTTATATTTAAAATTATTATAATTATTTTCTTATTATTGTACACTTTAGATAAATTAACTATATACTTGTAGGTGTACGAAGTATAATAACTATTATTGTATAGATATATATATTATATAGATATATATTTTAACTTAATTTTTAATTGCACTTCTTTGATATACATTTAAAATAATAATAGTCTATGAGTATGTCTGATTATGACAGTAACAGTGATGCGGAAACGTTTTTTTCAGTAGAAAGCAACGATGACAGCTTCGTTACTATCCCTTCTCTTGCTGACTCCCTGATGACGACGTTTTCCGATGTTTTTAGGAACTTTAATGTTGTTCACATTAATGCCCAAAGTATTCCGGCTCATTTTTCTGACATGCTGGCAAGCTTTGACTGTAAAAATATTCACGCTATTCTTGTCTCTGAATCCTGGCTGAAGCCATGTCTCCCATCGACACTTTATTCCCTCCCCGGTTTTAATCTCATCAGAAATGATCGTTCCGTCGGCGGTGGTGGCGGTGTGGCGATATATCTTCGATCTAATATTCCTTTCTCTTTAATAGACTTAACACCGCAACCTCCTCCGCCAAATGCTGGCGAACATCTTTTTATTGAGATTGACCTCCATCATTCCAAAGTACTTCTTGGTGTATTCTACTGTCCTTCGTCACGTATAGACTTCTTTTCTTCTTTTGAGAATATTCTAGAGAATTCGGTCCCTTCTTACAGTCATAGCATCATAATGGGTGACTTCAACACATGTCTGCTTAAAAACGATTCCCGATCTTCCAGTCTCCACACTGTTCTTGATTCCTGTAACATGTCTGTTCTTCCACTTCAAGCCACGCATCATTCCCCTAATTCAACTCCGTCACTTCTTGACCTTATCTTTGTGTCGTCCACTGAGCATGTCGCTAAACATGGCCAGTACTCAGCGGATGCCTTTTCCTACCATGACTTAGTCTACTTATCCTATAAAGTCCGGCCACCTAAGGCCAAGGCAAAGATCCTCATGCAGCGTAATTTTAGTGGTATTAATCTTGGGAAACTTCGGCAAGATGCCGCTAGCATTGACTGGAAGGCTTTATTATTGTCTGACTCACTGGATGACAAAGTTGATATTTTCACATCGACACTGATTCGGTTATTTGATATACACGCTCCAATTCGTCCTATTAAAGTTAAACATCTTCCGGCACCTTGGTTGACCGATGATATCAAGCTCTTAATGAGTAAGAAAGTGGCACTTAAATCTAAATTTAAAGTGAGATCCACAGATTTCAACTGGAATAAATACGTCACCATTCGGAATCACTGCAACAAGGTGTGTAGAGATGCTCAACGCCAACATATCCATACTTCTGTCCAAAACGGTAACCCAGCAAAAGTCTGGAAATTTCTGAAATCAATGGGGATCGGCAAATCACGACAAGAAAACATTTCTAAAGATTTAGATATCAATCTTCTTAATAAACATTTCTCTTCTTCGTCTAACTTTGATAAGGCTGCAAAATTAAATACATTAAATTATCTTTCATCCATTCCGGTGCCCGATTATTCTCAGTTTGTTTTTAGTCAATTTTCCGCTTGTGGTGTTAAAAAGAGCATAGAATCCATCACATCCAACGCAGTCGGCAGCGATTGTATAACACGTAATATGATCCTTCCTATCCTGGACGAAATCCTACCTATTATTTGTCATATTTTAAACCATTCCACATCCAGTGGACAATTTCCATCGTTATGGAAAGAAGCTCTAATAACTCCGTTACCTAAAAAATCGAATCCTACTTCCCTTTCCGATTATCGTCCTATATCCATATTGCCTTTCCTATCCAAGGTCCTTGAGCGCCTCATCCATGATCAGATCAGTAATTTCCTGAACAAGAATTGTCTCCTTAATCCTTTTCAATCCGGTTTTCGTCCTGGTCATAGTACCGCTACTGCCCTGGTAAATATTACGGATGACATCAGACTTGGAATGGAAAATAGTAATCTAACTATACTTGCATTGCTCGACTTCAGCAATGCTTTTAATACAGTGGATTTTGATATTCTACTTGGAGTGCTATGCTCTATTAACATATCTCCAACGGTGATTGACTGGTTTCGTAATTACCTGTCTGGTCGCCGGCAAAGCATTCGCATTGAAGATACTTACTCTTCTTGGTGCAATATCAGTGCCGGTGTTCCGCAGGGTGGCGTTTTATCTCCTTTGCTTTTCGCTGTCTTTATTAATTCTATTTCCAACCAATTGCGTTCTTCATACCACCTCTATGCAGATGATCTCCAAATTTACATACAAGCTCCGTTGGCCAGGCTGTCGGAGGCTGTTAATACTATTAATAATGATTTAAATAAAATATGCGACTGGAGTAAAAGCTATGGCCTCATGGTCAACCCAGTTAAAACGCAAGCTATCGTTATTGGTAGCTCCAGGTTTACTACACGTGTCGACTGGTCCCAACTTCCCCAAATTAAATTTGACGGTGTCACAATACCAATAAGCACCACTGTAAAAAATTTGGGGATTTATATTGACACAAATCTCACGTGGGGTCCACAACTACAAAATCTTAGTCGCAAGATCTTTGCTTCTGCAGGTTCATTGCGAAGGCTACGAAACTTTCTTCCCACTGCCACTAAAATTACACTTGCACAATCTCTCCTTCTTCCTATCCTTGATTATGCAGACGCCAGTTATCTCGATCTCACCGAGAGCCAACTTAATAAACTTGAGCGACTTCAAAATTTTTGCATAAGATTCATATTTGGTTTGCGGAAATATGATCATGTTTCAGAATTTCGTGCTAAGCTCAAGTGGCTGCCAATTCGCCTTCGCCGGAATGCTCACTTGTTATCGCTTTTATACAACGTCCTGTTTAATCCAGCATCTCCCTCCTATCTCAAACGACGATTTGACTTTCTCCATGTAACACATTCAAGGTTCCTAAGGTCATCGGAGAATCTCAGACTAAAAACACCCATGCATTCCACAAATTTCTATGATAAATCCTCGTCAGTTCAAGCTGTCCGTTTGTGGAATGCATTACCTCTGACAATTAAACGTGCACAGACATTGGCTAGTTTTAAAACGATGGTTAAGAACCACTTCCTCTCTGCTGTCACTAGTGAGACGCTGTCATGATTAAGTAAATACTGTATATAAAAATTATTATATTTTTTATTTCTTAGTATATATATATCATATATATATGTGTGTATATGTGTATATATGTATGTGTATGTGTTTGTGTATATATATATATATGTGTATATATATATATATATATATATATATATATATATATATATATATATATATATATATATATACATACATATATTACTTTTATTAGTACTTTTAATTTTAATGAATGTACGCCACCAACTGCCCTCTACTATGTTATATTTCTTTCGACTTGGTTGCCTGGAAGAAATTGCTATAAGCAATAAGGCCGCCAATTGTACCCTATATTGTTTTGTACCTTACATTATTGTTTATTTATAATTTGGTGTACAATAAAGAGTTTTCTATTCTATTCTATTCTATTGAAAAATCTGGAAAGAAAATGTATAAGAACACGCGATAAAATAGCGCCCGCTTCCCCGGTTTCCTGTAACACATTTCTGTCCCTTTTCCGAAATCACTCCTACAAAAAATATACAGCGACCGAGAGGAATGATGTTACACATCAAAATTCAAGTCATAGCATTGATACAGCTAATTTCTGTGTGCTTGTTTCTTGGTTATTACTTAAGTAAAAATTGGGAGGATTTTTCTTACTAAGGAGATTTGAAACAAACTGTTTTAACTCACCTCGTTTAAGTTGGTGAGCTTTATTTGTTTATATTGTTTTAGCAAGCTTACTGATTGCAAACATACATTGACGAGGTTATTAACATTATATTCATTCGTCCCCTACAGACCAAGGTGTTTTGAAACAGATGTAATTTGAAACAGCACTGACATTTGAGGAACTTAAAACCGATAGCGTGTTGGCAACGTCGCTTCTCAACTATTTTCCCCGCCCGTAAACTTATTTAATATTTTTTATAGTCAAGTAAATGTTCTAAATTACGATTCCCGAATCGTGTATAAGTTTTTTTTTAAACCTACGAATGCATTATTTTATACTAGTTTTGGCCCGTGAGTTTGTCCATGTTGACTTTAGACAGGAAGCTTACATTTTCCGGGATGAAAATATGATATACCCTATGTGATAGATAGATAACACTTTATTGTTCTACCAAATACACAATAAAGGAATACAATTTTATAAATTCACAAGGTAGTGTAACAATGGGCGGCCTTATCGCTAGCAGTGATCTCTTCCAGGCAACCTTTAGATGGAAAGAATCAAAAGGAATCACAAGAGTGGGGGTGTACTTAATAAATAAATCAAAAGAGATCTATCATATACTACTTAAATAATATATAAATGGTATAAAGAATAATAACAACACTGGATATGGATGTACAGCATAAAATGACTAGCAAATGGAAACTTAACCTGGGATGTTTAACCTGGGACGTGCTCCGTCTATTCACGTGTTCCGGAACACGTGAATAGACGGAGTACGTCTTATAGAGGCTGGTAATGAGTTCCACAAATGGACAGCTTTAACGGTAAAAGAATTATCATAAAAGTTGCTCAAGTGCGGGGGCATTACGAGAGCTACATTTTCGGATGACCTTAATGAATATGAATTGGAATCGTAAAAGAAATCAAACCGTTGCTTAAGATAATGGGGAGAAGACGGATTGAACAATATATTCTATAGAAGACAAAGAATATGAGTATTCCGGCGAAGACGTATAGGGAGCCACTTGACCTTAGTACGAAACTGAGATATATGACCATATTTGCGTAAGCCAAATATAAATCTTATACAGAAGTTGTGGAGACGCTCAAGTTAGTTTAGCTGATCTTCTGTGAGGTCTAGAGAGCAAATGTCGGCGTAGACGAGGATAGGAAGCAACATCCCTGTTGCTTCCTATCCTACACATACAATCCCTTGTGCTAGAGCAATTTTAGTGGTAATCGGCAGGAAGTTGCGCAGTATTTTAAGAGAACCTGCTGCGGCGTTAAGTTTGCTGCTGGTGACTTGCAGTTGACTAGTCCATCTCATGCAGCGATCCATAGTCAAGCCCAAATTTTTCACAGTTTCACTATAGGGAATGGATAGCCCATTGAAATTAACCCGCGGAAGTAGATTCCAGTCCACTTTTGATATCAGACGTGAAGTGCCAATGATGATCACTTGGGTCTTAGTAGGATGGATCTTATGTTAATCCAGGTAATAAACTATGAGCCAAATTCATCCAAATCCGTTCAGCCGCTTTTGCGTAATTGAGAAACAACACCATCAACAACATCTGAACATACAAACTTTCACATTTATAATATTAGTAGGGTATCTAAAATCAACGTAGTTTTATAATTATTTCATTTTTGTTATTTGATTCTTCATTTCATTTTTCTATTTCTTCTAATTTCGGCGGAATACTGACCCGACCCGCCGTTACACCGGGTATATCCGAATATTTGCGGATTGCGGATATTATGAGCGGGCCCTGAGTTGGGTTGATGTGTGACGGATGCGCCCTAAGCGCCCTCTAACTGCGAATACGTGCATCATTTATTATGCAGTGGGCTTTTACGTTTCGTTCCGAATTTGGAATTTTAAATTTGTTGACCGACTTACACGCGTCGCGTTTATTTATAGACACGGTTGCGATTTTGGAGTGTTCATATGGATTTTATGTAATTTTGTTAGTCAATTATGAAATAATCACACATCACATCGCACATCACTCCCCTCGACCATATTGGAGGGAGGGGAGTGACCCGCGTCAGACAGCCACCGCAAGCAAAGACATTATAAGACAGAACCCCCTAAGACGGTGGTCAGATTGTATCTACAAAGCAGCAATACCCGAAACTCGTCAGGCACAACACGCTACGCTTTAACATTGATATAATTCCAAGAGAAAAATAAATAGCAAAACTAAATAATATGGCACTTCAATCCCACGCGGTCTTATCTTCTATGTAATTAGAGATTTTATAATAGGCTTTCTAACCTAATTAAACCTTTCAATATGTAGTTAACACATCAGAGCAATTGGACCTCAACTAAAACGAATACAGTCCAATTTCTCTAATATGGAACAGGCTGCTCCTAACATATTAACATGTACATTTTAATCTGTACTCTCTGCCTACCCCGCAAGGGATCTAGCGTAAGTTCACATAAATATAAGGTGGGAAGTAACCATAGGATAACAGTGAATTATAAAACGATTATTAGATAAGAACGCTCAATTAACATCCCTGAAAGTACTAACTATACTAGAAGATAGCTACTAGGTGCTAAGTTTGAATCCAAGATTGGTGAAACTATTATTAAAGTTTTAACTATTATTTTTTTAAACATTAACTATTATTAACCACAAGCTTGTTTCATTTAAGACATTTTATAAAAAACCTCAATTCCATACGATAAAAATATATTGCTTTTCTACACACACAATAACCACACAGCAAAACTTTAACTTTCACAAAAATAAATTATCAAATCCAACACAACATAAAGAATAAATAAAAAAAGACCATCACAAGGCCGTCTGCACCACACAACAGGAATAGTTCTCCATTCAGTTGAAATCATCCATTTAGTTCAGACTGTAGTGCCTAAGACACAATAGATTTTTAAACCACCCGCCGAATCCAATTTCTAGTTAAAATAGCTCTTTGTGCTGTTGAGTTAGATCGACTTCAACTGAAATGTGTCGCGTACATTCATTTATTTGCTTGACTTGAAAAGTATTTGCTTTTTACCTGACTACAAAAAAAGGTAAATCTATTTATGTTTCCAGAGTTCATGTGGGGTAGGCAGGGAGTATATAATTCCAATAGTATAAAAATATACATAAGTATGTCGGAAGAAAGAATGACAAAAAAGATCTACTCTGCGAAAGTGGAAGGATGTAGGTACCGAGGAAGACCTAGACTATCTTACCATGACCAAATAGACCGTGTCTTGTCCGTGGGCCGTCCGTGGCGTGGGCAAGTCAAATCTCCGTAACCGAGCGTGTTTGAGAGTAACTATGAGAGTGAATTCGTCTGGCTATGAAGCCAGAAAGGTATGTAAGGAATTCCTGTTGAAAGTCTACTCTCTGCCTACCCCTCAAGGGAACTGGCGTGATGATATAGAGATAGATAGATGAAAGGCAAGAAACTCAACGGTTACTTTGCAATTTTATTTTTTACAATTCTTTCATTTATGAAAGGTATGGGAGAACAATGTATGCTAGTCTATCAGGTCGGTATAATTTCATTGAACCAAACTATATTGACTATGAGAATGGCTACATGATTCTCTCATTTACAGAGAAGGAAGCATAGATTGCAGAGTTCCAACAGGTTCTCAATTAGACATATATTTTGGTATGTACCTAATTTATTGATGCAGCGTCAAGCAGCGCTCAGCGATTACTTTGAAATAGGGAGTCGCTTGTTGCATTTCCATATTCAAGTATGGGGGCGTCCATTAATAACGTGAGGTGATTTTAGAGATTTTTAGAGTGAGTGATAGCATGGACAGAGTCGTCGAGTAACGAAACAATTACGAATATATAAACAAAGCAGGTCGGAACCTGTAGGTAAGTCGCTGCCACTTAGCTTGTAGGTACGCTACAACGTTGGTAGAGTCGCGCGTTCGGCTGGCAGTGGCGCGTAAACAAACGACGGGCTACTGCGCAACTTTGCGGCGTTCGAAAAATCTCGTTAAGTATTATTGAATATGATTTGGGCCATATTTTAGTAAATCTTTTAATTAATTAACTACAATTTTCTCGCAATTTTACTCTATTTCCTGCGAAAAAAATTACTTGATATTTGCCGAACCGATTATTTTTAATATTTATTTCTTATAATTCATTTTATTGTTTCACTAACTGTGGCAGCTTGTTATTAGCCACTTGTATACTGTTAAAATGATAATAAAATTTTGTAACCAGCCTGTAAGCTTTCTTAAATATTAATAAAAAAAAACTTTTTTTCTTATTACCCATTTCGGTTGCTTGGTAATACTTAACCATTTTCACATTAATTTGTTCACTGAACTTCAAGATACAGACTCTCCGTCTGGTTTGGAGCTCACTGATAAATGTATCTTAGATATAAGGTTATTTAAACAATCAATTTATTCTTATGCTTACTATACTATCACCATGTGCAGCAAAGTTGGGTGAGTCACATCTAACGTTTGAATGTGTAAAACCTAATGATATAAATGATAAGAGCTCCTTAAAAATTAGAGGTCTTCGGGCGCCCTTAATAACTTATTTTAAGTAAGACATTACAGATATGATGTCTTTCCATATCTTTGTTAAGTTCTAACATAAAAGAAAGATTATTAACCAACCAACAGCCATCCTTCCGTCACTCTCGTAGTTCGTCTCAGACACTTCCCAATTTTAGAATGTAATATTCTACTAAATTATGACCTGCCAGGCCGGATTATTGCTGCATAGCTGGGGAGCACGGGTTTCTGGGTATGAATCCCTGATGGGGCAAAATCTTATTGGGGTTTTCATGTACCAAAAAATTCTTAGTAGTACTCCCGAGCCTGGAATTGCGCCCGTTATAATGACAATAGGGTCGCCCCCTATTACAATGGGACCTGACATCGTCAACGAAAAGTGAGTATACAAAGTATACCTCCGCCACCCCCGCTTGGGGAATATACGAGACGGCATTTTTTTTGTATGTAGGTATGAAATTTTCCATTCTTTAAACTATTTCAATCGAAAATATACACTTAGTCCGACCAATAGACCAACGTGGCAGTCCTATGTAGTCTTTGCAAAATTTCAAATAGACTCTGTTGGAGTGCAGTGATGATGATGCATTCATAGGTATGTTATTGGAGTCCACTTAAACAACGATGAAATTGCGGAACATAACTATCTTCACCATCATCTCAGCCTCTGCTGAACATAGGCCTCCCCAATCGCTCTTCAGTGCAACCGGTCCGATGCAACCTGCATCCAACAACTTCCTGATTCCGATTCTCGCAAGATCGGTGCAAAAGACCGAACATTTTATACTTAAATATAAACTTCGTAACATTTCATGCATAAATAGACTCTATATAAACTATTTTATCGCGGTTCATTTTATAAATAGACTCTACTTGAGTGTAGTGACACCGTTAACATAGCGTACAGAGAGTACTTCTCGCTGAATACTACCGTAAAACCACGCAGAGCGTGCCTATGTGTGCGCAATTCTAATTCGGAGCACTAGTACTAATACTATAATGCTCATCTGTCTACATTATGTAACCATAGGGTGGTAACCATAGGGTGTGATCATGTGATGATGATCACTCCCTATGGTTACATATTGATCATGAGGCAAATACATAAGGTATACTATCTGAACCCACTCACTCAAACAGAAGGAAAGGAAAGACTCACGAAAGGAAAATGAATTAAATCGGGGTAGCTGCATGCTATAATAAACCATCCCTTTTTGGACAATGTTGGCTCAATTATATTGGCACTAATAATACTAGTGTCACAATTTACGTTGTCATGTTCGGCAAGCGTGGCGTTGTCGTACGAAGTTATTGCGCGCGTTATACGTCGAAACGCCCACTAATAGCTGTAATAACGGTGCGCGTACCCAATAAGTGTTGGCCGAGCGTCAGCGGGGAGCACTTAACAGTGCGAGTCATAAGCGACGAGCGACTGGTGTCAAAAGTGTAAAGAATCATGTTAGTCTTTTCTATATAATTGCAAATCATGCTAAGCTCGAACACTTTATGAATAGATCGAGCTTCATTTCTGGCTCATCCAACCGAGTTTGATGTACCATATCGCACTACATCTACCTACGTAAGTTCTCTATGGTAAACAAATGTGGAACTTCTGGCAAAATCGGTTCAGTGATTTGTGGCTGACGCTCAGACAAACCAATAAAAACATTGCAACATGGATTTCTGTTTAAAGACTATTGATTGCGTAATTTTAGTAATGTTTTACCACTTAAACCATTTAGTTTTGCTACATATATAATATATACAAGAAAAAAAGGCAGAAAAATATTCTGTTGGAACTTTGTACTCTCTGCCTACCCCGCAAGGGATCTGGCGTGAGGTTATAGATAGATAGATAGATAGAAAAAAGGCAGAAAAAAAGTGGATCGAACTAGAACTTAACTTGATGCAGTATATGCAAGAGAACTAGCTTAGAGTTGGCTGTGCTTGACGCATAGCACTGATTTTCAGCTGGTGCCAGCTATTATCATACCACAACAAATCAAGGAGCAGCACGCACAGAAACTACACGATAACCAGACTATATATTATCGCGTTATCACCCTGTAAATACTCCGCCAAAGCTATGATATCGCGGCTTAATACACTATCTAAAAGTTACTAAGTTCCAGTTCCAGTAAGTAATACAAAGTTCCATCTTCTTACACAGGCGAGTTTTAAGATCTAATGTATGGAAATGTGTCTGCACTGCTTCCCACCACAACCCGAAACTGTTTACGTAACAATAATAACATAAGTATGGATTTACAAATATATTTTTATAGTTTACTAGAGGCCTCTTTCTCCACTGCCATGAAAAGTACTGTTTAGGATGTTATTCCATTATTTTTAACCCGGACTTGGAGACTTACAATAAAATACCATAATATCTACTTAAAAAACACAAAGTAAATAAGTATTTAACATGCTGGAAAAATTCCTTGCATAAAATACATCACGAAAACCAGCAGACTGTGAAATCAAACAGCATTTGCTATTTTACTTATTCCCTGTTCATTCGAGTGCGAAATTAAGAATATTTATTTATAAATCCATATTAGGGTCAAGTTCAACCGAGTTTTAGAATATTTAGTTTTAGGATATATTAAATATTTTAATTAATATATTATGACCAAAGTATATCAATTAAAGGTTTGGACAAATAGCCAACGGAGCGCGAGGGGAGCGCAACAGAAACGCTCGGCTACGTTCGTTCGTGACATTTGCCATCGCTGGCTGGGCTGCGCTGTGTGGCGTTTACCCTACATTTCAGTACATCACAACTCCCCAAGCCCCCTGATGCCCTTAGATCCCTTCTTTCGTATACAGATACCGCACATAGGATTAGACACAGACCTTGTAGGCAAGTTCTAAGAATCCCTAGCCCGCCAGCTGATGCAGAGCACCACGGCAAGACACCTAGTGCCCTCCCAATAGTGACTGCCCAAGCCAAGGCCGTTCCTCCTTAAGGTGCCCTTGAGCTAGCCCTCTTGTCCTTCTGGCTCGAGTGTAGTGGTTACACGCTCGCCCTCTTGTCCGATGACGCTGTAAAATCCCCTCTGCCAACAGCGTAAATCATTCACACACACGAAAACTCCCCAAGCCGCGCCACTGTCGCGCTCCCGTTGCACTGCGTCGGCTATGTGTCGAAACCTTAATTGTAAGCATACTTTGTCTTGTCATTATCCGCAAAGATACATCCACTGTAGGACATTTTGCTCACCTATTCCAAAAACCTAAGCAAGAGCTTTATTAATTACGCTAATATCTCTTTAATTAAACCACTAACCGCGGAGAGCACTAAATCATCGGCGACTTAGTGGATTCTCGCACTAATTGTCTGTGGGGTGGACACAACGCCCACACATTCACTAAAAGTACAGTATCTTAAGGGAGGGTATTCACAGGCAAAATGCTGGGGGTAACTATATCATCACGCCTTATCCCTTGCAGTGTAGGCAGAGAATGCAGTTCCAACAAATTCTTTCTTTACAGATTTCCCTCGGTTCTCCACTCTCATAACTCGTCTCATGCACGCTTACCGGTTATGGAGACTTGGTCTATGTTGTCATGAAACATGTCAACATAGACAAAGACCAATCATACTTCCCGATAATATAATTCTTTTTTTTTTTTTTTAGAAAACACAATCTTGAGAAGTAGAATTAGTAAGATATACGACCGATCGAATCGTACCAACTAAACAGTTTGTTCGTTGGTTAAAGACATCCATATTATTCGTACAAGATCACAGATCACAAACAAAATGGCCTACTCTTTTATTTACCCTTTTTTTAAGTAAACGGATCCTCACATTACGATTCATTCCGGTGTCGTGGGTGCGTTTACAAACATGAAAATTCAGATACACAAATACCCAGACCGGAACAAATAATTGTGGATCACACAAAGATTTGTCCCGTGCTGGAATCGAACCCGCGTCTATTTGACACAGTGGGCGGAAGAACTTAAGCTCTTAACCACTGCGCTTAATCGTCCGTCGACCCAACCCATCTATACCTACTCGTAGCTAGCAACTATATAAAATATTGTATGCCTAGTTTAGGGTAAATTGTGTTTGACCCGCGGAATTAGAACATAAAACCTGGAATTGTAATACCACAATTTATACAATAAATACTTTGACTTTGATTTTGACTATAAAAATTTGTTTTAAGTTTTTATCATCGTAGTTTTGGTAAACCGTAGCATTTAAACGCGTCCTTACATTGGTTATGGTTTTTCGGACTCCACTTGGTGCATCGTAAATATCGCAAGACCTCAGACACCTCGATTAGATAATTGCTCCACAAATAAAGTACTAACACCGAATTTCCAAATTTAGATTTTTTTACTCCCTTTTTAAGCACTGTTATACCCAAATTAACAATGAAACTTGTTCTTGTATTTATGCGTATTGAGAAATAAGTTTTAGAAATGCCTTTGAAATCTCCGTATTGCTTTGAATCAAGAATAAATTTAGTTTATTATAAGCACACTAAAGGGGTAACAGCATTTTTTTGCAAATTAAAAAAGTAAGCCACAATAAAAATTGTTGGAATCAATTCAGTTATTGATTTAGAATAAACTACTTTCAGGTCTTGCGTTTATAATGTTACACCTTGTATATCTATGGTTAAAAAGCAATAAATTAATATGAAAATGTGTACACGAAAACAGCTCAATAGTGGGCCATCGATTAAATTATATTCAACGACGACTGTTCAGGACACTTCGCGCACTTTTATTGTAATCTGTTGGCTATTGCGGGTTCAATCTGGTTATTGTATCTTTACACAAACACCCACACCTAATACACCACATTAAAGAAATGTCAACAGTATAGCATCTAGTACTAGCGGTATTTATAAGAATCACACATAGACCGCGGATAGTTCTACCCTAAACGGATACGGGGACTTTTTTTTCTCTAAAAAACGTAGCTCCACACTAGGATTTATTCCTGCGTCGTGGGTTCGTATACAAACATGAAAATTCACAAATACCCAGACTGGACCAAATAATTGTGAATCACACAGAGATATGTTCCGTGCGGGAATCGAACCCACAACTACTTAATGCAGTGGGCGAAGCGGCTCAAGCTCTTAACCAGTGGAGCAAGCCGTCCGTCAACTTGCCGAAAAGCCACGCAGAGCGCGCATCTGTGTGCATGATTCCTATACGGACCGTTAGTACTAAGATGTTCTACTGATTACATATTAGCGGAGCTATTTGTGTGGCCCACGAAAGTGTCCACAAAATTGTATTCACTCGATCAGGAATGAGTCCCAACTACTTTCCCAATCTATCAATTTACAGTCCACTTAAAAAACAAACCAACAGTTACACTGAGGTTACATAAAGATTTTTCCTATGCAAAGAATAAGAGCCTAAAACACTTTCGTTATACAAGAAGTTGCCGATAGCACATTTCCATAGTATATTATTCGTAGGGTTTTTTCAACGACAAAATTGTTCGGTCGGTTGGTGTACAATCGGCCGTGTGTGGACTCCCTTAGTCCTTCCCCACGGCCATGTTACTTATGATAAATTACGTTTTCCTATATTGAATTATGTCTTGTAAAAAAGACGTGGATACATATTGACAGTCTCACGAGGCAAAGGAAATAGGTTATAGATTCAATTATAGGAGTAATTTCTTAACTTACTTCTTATTTCGCAAGAAATGGCACAAAATGGAGAAAGGCTTATGATGAAATTCGAACACAATTCTGTCTAGCGGTTGATGCCGGTCCGGTTATTGGATTGGGTAGTCGCTGGCTCAAACCCAGCTCGAAACAAATCTTTGAGTGACCTACAAATATTTTTGTCCGTCTAGGTGTTTGTTTTTGGGTTTTCATATTTGTAAACGCACCCACTGCACAAGAATAATTTCTAATGTGGGGCTACGTTTTTATAACAAAAAAAGAAAATAATGATGACAACTTACAATTCTACTACTCTAGTTGCTTTTTTCAAAGCGCTAACAATTTGATAAATTTCGAAATTAGCCGCGAGTAGACGGATAACTGAAAAGATGACCGATAGAATACTCTTATTCCAAATGTCTACATTTCATCAGAATGCAACAAAGTAGCAAATGCGGCAGCGTCACTTGCATATTACATTCGATAATGCCAGTCGTGTTTCGGCATGTTGCGTGAAGTTGCCTTATGAAGAGGCGGATCTAGTTCGGTTATATCGATTGGAGACGCGGTCTAACTTTCATCTTCTCAGCGTACTTCAGAGTATAGGTATTCCTATTGCTCCTGATTTGCACGCGCGTTTTTTCTGCGCGTCGTAGTAATAATAAAATTAGCCTTTACTGTACCACTGCTGGGCAAAGGCCATTCCTCACAAATCGAGGTGACAGGGTTGGGTTATGACTTTGGGTCCGCGTGGACTGGTGGAGTATGCTCCACCAGTCCGCGCGGCGGAAAGCGGATTAGTGATGGCAGGTTTGTGGCCACTTGCTGTCGAAATTTATCAAGCCTCTGATAAGGCTTCGCACTCGGCTTAGCGATTACCATATTACGTGGTGACCGAGAACAACGACTTCAAACCTTAGTGATCACCACAGCGCTGCAAGCGCCTCGCGTTAGTCAGCGTTAGTAAAGCGTTGAAATAAAACAACTAGAAATCTATCTTTAGCTACAAGACGTCCACCGTAGGACGAAAGCCTTCTCCAAGGACCGTCACAACGACCGGCATTGTAACCAGCAAGTACATTTATTTAGAAGCGCTGTAAGTGCTTGTTTTTGCTAAAAAGGTTGAAACCTGGGGCGGCACGTGCAAATGTGGGCTTACTGAGTCAGCGACCCAAATCTTCGGCCTCATCGTTACTTTCCTTAATAAAAAACACTAAATAAATAAAAAACAGCATATGGACTCCTTGTATCCTCTTGGGTTTGTACTCATCTTTGTAGATCCTGACTGTTGTTGCCACCGGTCGCCGTAGCTGCATGGGTAGTCCAACTAACTAGGCGTGTTTCAGTACAGATGTTGCCAACTATTTCAACTACCTACGCCCCATCGACGTCAGGTCGTCATCCCAAGATATGTACCCAAGCCTTGCCAATACTCACTCAAGGCCAGAGATAAGTAACGAATATTATTTAGCAATCTTTCAGGTGCCACATAGGGTTGTCACTTTGCGAACACGCGACGAGTACATTAGTCATAGTTAATGCGCTCTGCAGTTGCGTAGGGCTGACAAAAGGAATGGGTTATAAGCACGATGCTCATTTGGTAGGCATTGCTCATTTGTGAGCTTTGAGATGCTACTTTGAGAATCTTACCGTGAATTGGAATTTTCGAGTGAGCTGTTAATTGTTAGTAGTGTGATTGGACTGGAATAGTTACAAAATGATCCTTACATGTTACGAGCTGATTTTTACAAGCCTTTATTTGACTTGTAATCTGACTATCTGCCTTTCTGGTTCAAATCTTGTGTCAATTGTATCCAATTGAGCATAAATTTGGAATACGAATGTAAATTTGGTGACAACGTAATAATTTGGTACCATGGAGCTGGTCTGATGAAGTCGGAAGGTAGCCATACGAACATGTGAATTTACAACGTAACACCCTCGTATTTAAGTTTGTTAGGTTGGTATTGACAGGTACAATACAAGCAGATGGTGTTCAGGGTTTGATGAAGCTAAATGGTGGCCAATGGAACAACCCAACTTCTCAATTTAACCCCGCCGTGTTTCGGTTCGTTGGATTTGTCTTGACGAGTACTTCACACCCGGAGGTGTCCAGGATGTGATGATGGAGCCAGAAAGAAGCCATAGCCAACTCAAACATCCTTAGAGAATCGAAGAAATATTATTCGCCTTAGATCAGATTATTTCAGAACCAAATTATCAGCCCTGAACTACTAAGCTTTTTTTCTCATTAAGTACCCCGAAGATTTGCAAGGCGGCGCCCCTTCAGGCGAATTAAATTTGGCGCAAGCTCTCCGGCCCCTAAATGTGTAAACTTATAAACCAGCACAGCTATGTCATTGACATCCATACAGAGCCACTGTCCACAATTAATAAACGTGTCAATTAAATCCGCAAAAACGCATGTTATTATAGTACTAAGTTTATTTACACCTTTATAAAATATTTATAAGCATGTTGTGTTTACCTCTAATTGGTATTGCAGTTAGGAACTTACCTTAGCATAAGGTAGATCATAAGAATGAACTGTAACAACTGTTGGCAGACCATAAATAATTAAAATAATGCATCGCATCGCATGCATATCTTCGTTGTGTTTGTTATAAAAGCTTGCTTTTGTTATAAAAGGTTCCGTGTTCCACCATTGCTTCATGGCTCCAAGTAACACTCGAGTTATTTCGATATAAATGAGGTAAATTAGGTTTCTTAATATAACGTTTAAGCTGTTTATCTTTTTGTTAGGGTATTAATATACTCGTTTGTCATATTAAGTGTAAAGAACAGGTACATGAAATCTTAAGCAACTGATAGTATTTAAGTACCCATCTATAGTATCAACTATTACTCCTCATTGCTACTGGTTTTTTTCAATAGTTAAACTCCAACATCTTTGTCCGATACAGGAACTCATGACTGCTAACCGCACCATACCTACGCCACTACTTCAACGCATTCACAATATTAGGCACCATAATAATAACGACTAAAATTCCATATTCCAAATGCATACACCAAATCTATCTTTCTATTTATAACTACAATTAGATACGGTGGCAGCCCTAACGTGGCTACAAATCGTTTCGCCAATGCCATCTCGACAGATGCTATTAAGTAAATATCGACACACGTGCATTCAGGGTAAATAGCAAAATGTGCGGTATACACCCACGTTTCACCAATTTTATTACAAAATATATCAAAATCAAATGTGTAGGGTTAAATAAGCCGCTGACTCGCCATGTACCTATGCCAAACCTCATAGTTCAGCGCTAGTATTCTAAAAGCACCTATTGCTGCATCAACACAGCCATAAAATAATAACAACCACCAGAATTCCACATCACAAATGCACAAGAAATCTTTCCATTTATAACCACAATCAGATACGAGGGCTACAAATCTTTCCACCGATACGATGTCTGCGAATACTATTAATTAAATATGGACGGACGATTTTGCGCAGTGGTACGATTCCCGCACGGGACAAATCTTTGTGTGATCCACAATTATTTGTTCCGGTCTGGGTATTTATGTATGTGAATTTTCATGTTTGTAAACGCACCCACGACACAGTAATAAATTCTAGTGTCTAGTTGCCTGCATTCACCAGGTAAATAACAAAGATGTGCGGAGTACACCTACATTAAACAAACATTGTAAGGTATCCATATAGGTGGCGACTATATTGCTATTATACCGGCAACAATTCCTGACTCCGGACTGCTAGGTACTAAATTTTTTTCATAAAAACCCTATCAACTTTGTCCAACCTTAGACCTTGTGATTCCTCACTAGAAAGGAAGAAAAAACATTTATTTAACCACTCCCACATATACGAAGTAATGAAAACAATAACACAAAATACAGCTACAGATATCAGATACGTGGGCTTAAATAAGCTACTGTCTCACCATTATTCTGTGTCATAATATCTCATAATGCACCTATCACCGCTACATCAACGCAACCACAAAATAAGAATAACCACCAAATTCTTAGATTTACGCAAATATACACATGAAATAAAACTATTTTTCGAATTTTATCGCGGTTTATTTTTTATTTTTAAGTTCCTGACGTTTCGAGTGCTTTGCAGCACCCATGGTCATAGAAAGGACTGAGGTGTTAGATGTCCAAAAGGCACAATTGTTCCGGGGTACCCTCAAACTTCTTAATTATATTTGTTGGTCCGATCTACGCAAAATGAGGTTTCTTGAAGTATTGCAGCGCTATGCTTGGTTTTGAATTTGATTATATTAATTACCGGATCCGGATAAAAGCATCTAGCCATGTCTTTTACATAGGACAAACTAAAGACCGGTAAAAGATGGTAAAAGAACACATAGTAGATCTAAAACACCGTCGCTCAAAGAAGTCTGCAGATTGTGAACATGTCCTTGACCGCACCCGCCATAACATCAGCTTTAATAAACCTGAAATCGCGATCCTATTGTAATGTAAGAACATCCTAATTTCAATAGAGAGGACATACACCAGCGCCATTACAATAGTAGGCACCAAATAATAATAACCATCAAAAATTCACATTATAAATGCATAAACCAAATCTTTCTTTCCATTTATAACCACAATCAGATACGGTGGCAGCCCTAACGTGCCTACAAATCGCTCCGCCGATACGATCTCGGCGGATACTATTAATTACCGTGACAATGGGCCCGCCGTGAAAACCTTGTTCCGCGATGACTGTTCCGTGTTCCGCCATTTGGCTTCGAGTTAACACTCGCTCAGTTATTTCGATATGAATGAGGCAAATTAGGTCGAGTTTGGAAGGTCATATTTTGTTATTTATAAATGGTGTTCATTTGTTCTTCTTCATAAATACACACTAGGATTTGGCCCTGTGTCGTGAGTGTGTTTACAAATATGAAATACACATACACATCCAGACCGATACCACACCGAAAAAAAACATTTGAGTTCTACCTACATTGCCTTAATATTCCCCGTGGCTGAACGTCTGTAATTACCATTTAAACCATTTATTTTTGCTAAATAAAAAATTCAGACATAAAAACAGCGAAAAGTAAAAATAGAGTAGAAAGATATACAACGTAACCTGCTGCAGTATGTGAAGTAGTACGTGATCCAGGTCAGTGAGCGCTGTACTCAACACACAGTACTGCTTTTCAGATGGTCCCGCCGTCAACATAATACAACAAATCAGGTAGCAGACGCACGCACAGACACGATACAATAACCACACTAAAATCGACAATACATTGAAGTCTAAGGAAATAACACTAATGCCGAAATATAACACAAAGCAGAACTGAGGACATACATTGCACAAAATACCATTATGAAACAGATTCACACGAACAAGGATAAATAAATAAATAATTTGATTAGATAACACAAAAATGAGAACTAAGAAATTAAGACAAGCTACACAAGTAACGACAAGCCTTAATTTCACATTAGTCACTCTACTGTAAGTATTCACCCCTGCAAAAATAAATCTCCACAACATATCAACACTAAGTACAACATATCACTGACTACACCCCCTAAAATCTTCTTATGTTTCACCTTTGTTTACCTATTCACCCCGCCTACTTTAAACTCCACAAAAGCCCAACACCGCTTTCAAAGCGCTCAATAACACATGCAGTATTACCTGTTATTGTAACATTTTTATCAAGAGTAACGGGAAAGTACCGCCCTCGCATGGGAAATAAAATAAGATATATACGTACACAAGAGACAACACGAGCTCACACATAAATATTAGATTCGATAGCGAGCCCAAGGCCTTTATTCGCTATTCCCAAACGTGAGGCATTACGATAGATTCATGGAATGCTTGTGTATGGTATATAATAAAAATAATATTCGCCCTGTTAAAAAGTGTCCCACCGTTGGGCACGGGGCTCCTCTCAAACTGAGAGAGTTTAGGCCTTAGGCCAGTGCGGGTTGGCGAACTTCCCACACCTTCAAGAAACTCTTAGACATGCAGATTTCCTCACGATGTTTTCCTTCACCGTTAAAGCAAGTGCAAGTAATGGTATTAAATAAATAAAAATAAATACCGTCGCGCCTGTATTCACCAAGCGGGGGTGGCAAAGGTGTAGTGTGTACACTCACTTTTCGACGATGTTGGATTCCATGCAATAGGGGACGAGCCTATTGCCTCGTACCGGGCATAATTCCAGACTTCGAACTTTTCTAAAGAAAACCTACATTTGTCTGGCCTAGAATTTGAACCCTGGTCCTCGTGATAGCAAAGCGCCCCTAGACCAACGAGGCAGAGCTTATTTATCACTATTCTTTTATTAAACGTAGCCCCACACAAATAATAATTCCGGTATCTTAGATGCGTTCACAACCATGAAATTACATAAACACTGAGACCGTAACAAATATTAATGGATCACACAAAGATTTGTTCCAAACGGTAATCGAAATCGCGACTACTCGATTTAGTGTGTGGAGCGACTTCAGCTCTTAACCTCTTGACAAAACCGATCATCTGTTTGCCACCGGAGTGCAATTACTTTCATTTCATAAAGTTTTCGTTACGCGCTACGTTAAGGTAACATAGCGAATAAGACTCCAGGACGTTTTATGAGACTTCCTAGTCTTATGAATGTATACGTTCAGGACGTTACTGTAATTTATTTGTTGAGGAGATGAGTAATCCTATCATTGACAAACCGTTGAGTTTCATGTCCGTCTCTATTGCAAAATTGCGAACTAATGGCTGACTTTGAGTCTTAGTTATCTACATGCAAAGCTTCCTATTTTTCTTTCTTTTATAACGATTCATAAATACTGCAATGATTTACACGATTGAAAAATATTCTGATTTCATCTTGAACGGGACATTATTTTGCAATGTAAGCGGCAATATAATAGGGAGCAAGCTTATTGTCTGTATATTTGCCTGGATACAATAAGAAAGGGCCGTCACCTCTACCTGTTACCGTCTCCGTCCGTACGTGAGCGTTTGGCGAGAACATGGCTGGAGGTTGACCACTGTGTGGCTTAGTTTCTCACCGCACATGGCAACTATAAGAGTAAACTATTCTCTTTTTAAACTGGTACTGATTACACTTCTAAGCTACCTATTTTCACTTAGAATTTTTTAAATTTAAATCTCTGTAACACTTTCCCCGACCTAGGATTCAAAGCCAGGACTTCGTGATGGTGATCAAAAATATAGGAAGAGAGTCAAGCGATCTTTTTCCTAGCTACCGTATTTTTTACATCTCTTACGGTGATCACCCTAATATTTTTTATCTTCCTACAATAACAGCAATCTATAAAGAAAATCTAATAAAAATGAACTTTATATCGACGTCCGCTGCCCTTTAATGTCTATTACAAAATGACCCGAAAGCAATAAAAGGGCCGTTAGGTAAGAAAATTTGACAGAGACCCCAACAGTGCTTTGTTTCAGTCATTCGTAGGTAAAAGTTGCGTATTTTTTAATAACCGGTTGCTATATTTAATTTAAAAAATGGTGTTAATTGGAAGTTTTATTTTCGTATTAAAATCATCAAGCAATAATCTAATTGGAGTGTCTAAAGTCTTGCTTTATATATGTTACACTTTGTATAGCAAATGATGACGTGCGACGCGAATGACGTCTAGCGATGTCCCTGCAGAACCTTGCTCCTTGATAGTAGTTCTAGTAACTATCTGGTTGCAGACGCATTAAGTGATATTTTGTCGGAAAGTTTGAGGTACTGTGAAAGAAAGGAATGAATGACTATTTATTTCTATACGCTTGTCGTTTCTGTAATATTTTTATTTGAGTTAGGTCTATGCTAAATGGGATTGGGTTGGCCTTGTCTGCTGCATTGCAATTATGTGCTATTTGGGGCGACTGGGTGTGTCAAATAAAAGGTCTTGTTAGCGTGATAATGTTTAATATACTGTCCTTAATCTTATGCGCTACCTTGTATATATTAGGGCGGTGCGTCACACACCACAGCATGCCGAACACATCATGGGCTAAAATAATAACCAACTGGGTCCCTCCTAATTTTAAAAGACATCGCGGCAGGCGGGACGAACTGGAAGTCTTCATGAGTTATTGGCCCTCAGTTGCTTTAAACAGAGTGGAATGGAAAATATTGAGGGAGGCCTTTGCCCAGCAGTGGGACACCAACGGCTAGATAATAAATTAAAAATATTAACTGTTAAATAAATAAATAATGAGACGAACTATGAGAGTAGAGGAAGCCAGAAAGGTATGTAAGAAAAGAGCCTGTTGGAACTCTGTACTATCTGCCTACCCCGTAAGGGATCTGGCGTGATGATATGTATAGATAAATAAATAAGATTACACGTGTCACAAACATTTTATTCCCTAGTGATCGGCACTTTATTGTTTGTATCAAGAATCGGTAGGGACGGGTCATAAACGTTTACTGCCGGTATATGTCTATTTAGCTGTTACAATAGTCGGTTAATGTCCAATCGAAGGCAATACTCGTAAAAAATCATTGCTGTTTTTTCCTCCCTACCAATTTTGAAATCAGTTTACTATGTAAGCAAAATCGAAGTTAAGCTTTACTACTATTTTTGTACTATTATAAAACTGTAATGACGATGGCTGTAGTACAGGTGTTATTAACAATTGATTGTCTACTAAAAGTATTTCCACCCGAAATGTGAATGTATTTTATATTGCAGCATACAGCTGCATCCATCACGTTAAACCAACAAATGTTGTAAATGCTGGAAGTCGATTCGATGGAAAGTATTCCAAATGTGATACAACGTTTTGTTAAAGAATATACACGTTGTCATTTTAGTCGTCGTGTCGTGAGAACCCAGGTAATGTATCCAATGCCTATTAAATAGCAATAAAAACGAATATAAAGAACATTTCAACAAGTAACATCCCTATCCGAATATCATATCTAAGGCAAAAATCCGGAACACCGAAGGTATCTACCGGTTAACTGAAGAACCTCGCACCGGAGCGAAATGCGTTCGGTACAACATAATGTTCTTGAAACTCACCTTCTGCAAGCTTTATAAACATAAAATCGCTACCTTAGTATTCCCTGTAGCTGATTTTTAATAACGCCAACTTGGAATAAGAAATGGCTGCTGTTAATGTAGACAACATTATCAAAGTTCTAGCAAATAGGGTGCATATTGAGTTTTGAAAACCGAAAGTCATCTATTGTACTTCCCCTCCAGTACAACTAAAATAACGCCGTGTAATATATTACTAACTACTACTCTAGACTGCGCTTTATTTTGTAATTTCTTCCTAACTTAATTTATTTCTTTATTACTATGGAAGACTTACAGCTAATCGGAGTATAATAACATCGAGACAGAAGACTAAGAGCCAATAACAAGTCCTCGCTTATAGAAATATTTAAGTAATACGTGAGCAAGTAAGAACTAATACCACTTTGGAAGAGGCCTTTGTCGTACAGTGGACGTTATTGGCCTGAAAAAGAAAATAGATGACTTTCGGTTTTCAAAACTCAATATGCACCCTATTTGCTAGAACTTTGATAATGTTGTCTACATTAACAGCAGCCATTTCTTATTCCAAGTTGGCGTTATTAAAAATCAGCTACAGGGAATACTAAGGTAGCGATTTTATGTTTATAAAGCTTGCAGAAGGTGAGTTTCAAGTACATTATGTTGTACCGAACGCATTTCGCTCCGGTGCACTAGAAACTTAACGAAGCATTGCTTTCAGTCTAGCCAGTGCATTTTTAATGGCCACATAAATTAACGTTGCTAATAGCAATAGATGCTACCTTAATGATTATATTCTATAATTATTTGCGGTGAAAATAGCATATAGCAGGTGCAGGTCTATTTAGGTACTCCATAATATTTAAGTAGTAAGTTATATAAAAAAGATTTTTCGAGTTACTCGTTGTAACTGTATCAATATAACAGACATGTCTAACTTAAAAACCAGAAATGTGACGTGTTTCATTTATGTGCATAACACATAAAAAAATTATATTACAGAACATTCTGTTGTCAACAGAATATTCTGTTCATTTGATTTTCGCACTATCCGGAAAAAAAATTACAGTCATTATTTACTGAAATGAGTCTGAGAGAATTCTGAAAAAAGAACCTGTTTGAAATTCGTAATGTCTGCCTACTCCGCAATGGAGCCGGCGTGATGTTATAGATAGATACTTGTAAAAAACCATTGATAAAAATCTATACGCAACGCAAAAAAAATCAAACAATGTAAAACATTTCCAGTGATTTGCTGTCAATATTTTAGTAACCCTAAAATTTAACAAGTTTCTACCTTATCCATTACACATTTTGTAAATGGTATAGAAAACTATGTACATAAATATTGAGTGAATATTTTCATTCGCGATCTATAATCGTCCAGAAACTGAGGACTAATAGAATATTCCAGTCAACTTTACTGACCACAATGCGAGCCACTGTTGCGACAGGCGCAGTGATGATCAAATGTTTTAAAATTAAGGCTTCGAATAGTTTAGATTTTCCTCGTTTATCGCTTTTTCTTAACATAACATTAGTCAGTCTGCTTGTTTTTTCCTCCTTCTAAATTCTTTACCATTAATACTAGGTAGATCATTATGGTGTGCGCAAAAAAGATTCATTTCTCAGTATCCTGTAGCATTCACAAATAGCCATCATATTTTACTTGTCTGAAAACTAAATTAATTATTTCTATAAATCACCCTACTCTGTCGCCGAAAAGTGCATTATAAAATGTTTCTATGGACCACAACCAGACTAACCCAAATAACATCAATCCCATAGAATCTCAGTAAAATATGTACGGATTGAACTACTCCTTAATAGAGAAAGAACTTTATGTACCTACGACATATGAAATAAATTAAATAAAAGTGTTTTTCGGATTTTATCGCGGTTTATTTTTTATTTTTAAGTCTCCGAAGTCTCGAGTGCTCTGCAGCACCCATGGTCACGGGAAGGACTAAGGTGTCAGACGTCCAGCAGGCATAGTTGTTCCAGAGTACCCTCAAACTTCTTAAATATTTTTGTTGGCCTGATCAGTATGTGTACCTACTTCATATTAATTTATACAATGCACTACTCAAATAATGTCACAACTCAACATTTTAGTTCTCTATTTATAATTATATATAGAGTAACGTAGGTAATACGCCATTTTTAACTACAAACTAAAATACATAATATTTAGTATATCTGTTTATAAGAACTACAACTAAAATAAATAAATATTACAAATCAAAAAATCCTTTTTTGGCATTATTATCAGAACTAAATGTTAAATTTCAACCTTGTAGGACTAGATAACGTGGTTCTAATTCCACTTCTAAGATATGACCTAAACGAAGTAACAAACATTGCAAGTTACTTTAAATCTTGTAAATAAGATATATTACAATAAACTTGACATACTTTTGGAAAGTTTCTCTGTTCAGTTTTGACATTATTTGAGCGGAAGTGCGATGTGTACAACCACAAAATGTTGCGCTACCCTGATCCCCACACTCCATTGCATTAATGCGCTCGGGAATGTTTGACAGTTTAAATTCCTTCGGAATCCGAATGCTATTTCCGATATCGACTCGCAGAGCCACGATGCTCCGAGCATACTAATTATAAATTGTTACTGTATTGGTACTGTCTGTACATTGGATTAAACAATAATTATTTCCGATATGTTTAACTTCAGAAGTCGTTTTTCGAAGAAGATAAACGGAAATAGAGGGTCTGTTTTTTTTAAACCAAACTATCTTATCCAGCAAAGTACAGTTCTATACAAGCTGTAACACAATAAACGCAAGACCTGAAAGTAGTTTGTTCTAAATCGGTAACTGAATCGATTCCAACAATTTTTAATGTGTTTTACATTTTTTTTAAATTTGCAAAAAATGCTTTTACTCCTTTAGTGCACTATAAAAAATTAAATTTATTCTTGATTCATAGCAAGAAGAAGATTCCAAACGCATTCCTAAAACGTATTTATCAAAACGCACACATACACGTACAAGTTTCATTGTTAATTGGGGTATAAAAGTGCTTTAAAAAAGGGTAAATACTGCATGAACAATGGCTTACATTTGAATGTTAAGAAAACCAAAATTATGGTTTTTGAACGGGAAGAAACCAGAACGAATGCAAGGATTGTGGTTGGTAACGATGTGCTGGAGCAAGTGAATGAGTTTGTATATCTTGGATGCGCCTTCAGTAAGGATGGGAAATACACCGCTGATATAGAGAGAAGAGTGAATGCAGGTAATAGAGTGAATAGTGCGATGGGAAGGCTACTTGGGAGCCGGCACTTAAGCCAAAAGGCGCAGCTGGCCATGCATAACGGAGTGCTTGTCCCTGCGCTGTTATATGGCAGTGAGAGTTGGGTATGTAAGAAGGAGAACGAAAGCAGGATAAATGCGGTCGAAATGCGATCTCTGCGGAAGATGTGCGGAGTCACGCTGACCGACCGTATTCGCAACAGCGTAGTAAGAAAGCGAGTAGGTATGAAAGATAGTATCGGTGTAAAGATGAGAAAGGGTATGCTCCGTTGGTTCGGGCATATAGAAAGGATGCCAGAAGAAAGAATGACAAAACAGATATACAATGCGAAAGTGGAAGGATGTAGGTGCCGGGGAAGACCTAGACTATCTTACAATGACCAAATAGACCGTGTCTTAGCTGAAGGGCAAGTCAAGAGTCTCCGTAACCGGCGAGTGTGTATGAGACGAACTATGAGAGTGGAGGAAGCCAGAGAGGTATGTAAGGAAAGAACCTGTTGGAACTCTGTACTCTCTGCCTACCCCGCGAGGGAGCGGGCGTGATGATATAGATAGATAGATAGGTAAATACGTTTAAATTTGAAAATTTGGTTTTCGTTTTGATTTTATGAAGCAATTCTCTAATCGGGGTGTCTGAAGTCTTGCGTTTATTATGTTACACCTTGTATATCTATTTATATCATTATGAACAGAGTTCCAACAAATTCTTTCCTTCCAGACATCTTTGACTTCCTCCAATCTCATAGTTCATCTCATACACGCTCGCCGATTTCAAAGACTCTTGACTTGCCCTCCAAATAAGATACTATTTATTTGGTTATGGTAATATAGGTCTTCCCCGGTACCTCTATCTTTCCTTACTCAGTTTACAATTCATGAATTTAAAATAGGTGTAAGCGCGGAAAATCTGAAAC
The DNA here is from genome assembly GCA_905147815.2 of Phalera bucephala. NCBI lineage: Eukaryota > Metazoa > Arthropoda > Insecta > Lepidoptera > Notodontidae > Phalera > Phalera bucephala. The sequence continues at coordinate 34,338,105 of LR990615.1, read as the reverse complement.
AGTGCGACTATACCTATCAATAGAGTCAACTATTTACTATGACTTACCCTGCAAAAAAAAAGCAATTTTACATACTAACATAACCTACTCAACTATACATCCCACAACACGCATTAATCATAATGACCATAAAAAACTTATTAGCAGTAAGCTGAAATAGGTTCCGATACGATCACACCATTGTCAAAATGATTGATTCACTGAATGAGGGGGGGTTCAACTAATAAAATTAATTTACCCCTTTTGAATACCTCAAAGCGCATCCAACCGGTGTGAAAGCGTACCTATGTCCGATTGAACCCCTATGACGGATGGATTTTATGAAAAATGAAGTTGGTACAACTGATTGGAGAAGCGCAATTTCACGGGGTGAATAGGTTGGTTGATAAGGAATCGAGGTAGGAAATTGTGTTTGTTAATTTGGTTGTGATTTTTTTTGTGGTTTTTGTATCTTTTGATTAGCATTTTTTTTATCTTTAAACGATTTTTATGGTAACTGTCCCAAGGTTCTTATGAGGCGTCATCTCCGCATACTTTATCTTTCTTTATCATCACGTCAAATACGGGGTAGGCAGAGAATGCAGAGTACATATTTGTATTACTCTAGAAAAAAATGCATACATCCGCACTGAGGTCACATACTATCACATCTATACAGCATTCTGTTTGATCCTAATACCATCCTTTATACCTCAAAAAACGATTTGAGTTTCTCCGTGTGTCACATTCAAGGTTCTTAAGGTCGTCGGAAAATCTCAGACTGGAAACACCAATGCATTCCAAGATATTTCTTGATTAATCCTTCTCAGTCCAAGCTGTTCGTCTGTGGAATGCATTGCCTGTGTCAGTAAGACGTGCAGAGTCATTGGTCATTTTTAAAAGAATGCTTAAGTACCACTTTCTTTCGTTAAGCACCACTTTTATTCTGTAATAAGTCACCCACTATCTTGCCGTTTCTTTATTCCTATTTTTATTATATTCATATATTGTTATGTATCATATATATTTATAAGCATATGAACCTATACCTATTAAAGTAAAATTTAACTAATAAATGTACGCCACCTACTGCCCTCCATTTTTTGTATATCTTTTTTTCTTGTACGTTCAGTTTTGGTTTTCTGGAAGAGATCGCTATTGGCGATAAGACCGCCAAATTGTGCCTTTGTTTAATTTTTTTTTTCTCTATGTAAATGTATTGGTGTACAATAAAGAGTAATCTATCTATCTGAGCTCGCATAGTGAAGTATAACCTAAGCCTCTTACCTCAATATGTGAGAATGATATATTTATTATTATCTAGGTATATAATTATCACGCCGGATCTCAACCTAAATAGTGTACAGGTTAAACTGGAATTAGAGTATTATGTCAAAAGTCATTACATTTATAAGCTCTAAACAACTTTTATTTTATTCGAAAAAATAAATAAAACAAACACTATCACGCCTATATTCCATAAGCGCGGGTGGCAGAGGTGTACTGTATATACCCACTTTTTGCCCACGATGTTAGGTCCCGTGTAATAGGGGGCGAGCCTATTATCCATTTTTCTAGACTTGCAAGATTAAGCTGAAATTTGACATACGTATGTAAGTTCGGTAACAATGCAATAATATGGTGCCATGAAACTGGTCCGATGAAAATCATTTACGGAGCAACATACTTAGGCTGTATGTGTTATGATGCACATGTATGGGTCGACAGGGGCGGGGCGACGGCACGACGTAAATTGCTTCAGAGTCAACGCTTGGCACTGATATTTTTGTGTAAGGCAAACATGACGGTCAGTACAGAAGCTGTGCTTTCAGTCGATCTTGAGGATCAGAGACGCTCGTCAATGTACTATTCCATTGAAAACGACTTAAATATCGAGTTTCTATTGCCTCGAGACCGTTGTAAAATCACCAGATTATTCAAACCGCAATCAATTGCCTATGAAGATCTCCTGACCGAAGGGCAGGAAAGATGGGAAACAACAAATGGCCGTCACCTCTACCTGTTCTTTCCATCCGTACGTGAGCTTTTGGCGAGTACATGCCTGGAGGTTGACCACTGTGTGGCTCAATTTCTTACCGGACATGGCAACTTTAAGGGTAAATTATTCTCTTTTAAACTGGTACCTTCACCGCTATATCAGTGTTTCACGTGTAACTACGAGTATGGACAATCAGCACACCACGTTCTTTAGAAGTGCAGTCTCTCGCATAAAGAGCGTTTATGTTAAACAGTCTGTGAAATACGTCTGGAGTAATCTGCTACACGGATCTTGTAGAAACTCGGGATAATTTCCGTGCGTTCAAGCGTTTTTGCCGTACCTATTACTGGAGTCAAACATGAGACTCACAAATAGGCCCTTTTAATATTTTTTCGTATCCGTGGTGCTTTACGACTGAACTTATCCTAGTTGTTGTCTCCTTCTCTATGACTGCCAATTTTTTTGTGTCTCTCGCTTTGCAAAGGAGGGAAGTGGAATTTTATTTTTCCTATTCCTCCTGTTTTTTTGTTCTAATTAAATTTGTGGCGGGTTCCAAGAAAATTAAAGCGCTTCCCGGAACACCCAAGATTTAAACCTGAGCGTCATCTAAGTGTCATCTAAGCAGACCATTGTGGATCCTGGCTTACAGGAATTACACTGGTGGGAATGTGTGGCGGGCATAGTCCCAAAAACAAAAAAGCCCTTCGTGTTTAAGCTTGTTAGATTGGTATTGACAATTAACCAGATAGTGTTCAGGGTCTGATGGTGAAGCCGAAAAGAAGTGATATGAACTCCTCAACTAATCAATATATTTATGTTATATCTATCTATCTATCTATCTATAACCTCATGCCAGATCCCTTGCGGGGTAGGCAGAGAGTACAGAGTTCCAACAGGTTCTTTCCTTACATACCTCTCTGGCTTCCTCGACTCTCATAGTTATATTTTTATTATAAATGCTTGTTTTTAATAAGGTGTTTTCAATATTATTTTTTTAGTTTTCCATATGATTTGATCGTTAATCGTGTGAACTTGTAGGGGGAAGTGATACAAAAATGTCGCGAAACTAAGAAGTTCTAGAACAAAAGTCGTATAAACAGGCGTATAAATGCGCCAAGTTTCGGCATGATACTCTAATTCCGGGTTTGCCTGTATACATTTGGTAGAAAAGTAATGCCCTCCTAAAATGACAATAAAAATGTGGACTCCCAAAATGTTATTTTCTACACTGCAACTGAAATACCGGGTCATACATTAAAAACTCCATATTGAAATGAAATCGGTAACTATCCATATAGTTTTATTGTTCCGTTTACATCTAAAAATATGCTGTTAATATTTTCATCTGTTAAAAAAATATTTTAAAATTCTGGACAAAACTTTTGTGGAGTTTATCGATAAGAAATCGAGGTAGGAAATTGTGTTTGTTAATTTGGTTGTGATTTTTTTGTGGTTTTTGTATTATTTGATTCGCATTTTTTATCTTTAAACGATTTTTTATGCTCCTCCTGTTTTTTTTGTAATTAAATTTGTGGCGGGTTCCATGAAAATTAAAGCGCTTCCCGGGACACCCCAAAATTCCTGAACGCTGAAACCTTGGTGTCAGCTAAGAAGACCATTGTGGATCCTGGCTTACAGGAGTTACAATGGTGGGAATGTGTGGCTTCCACAAAACTTTTGTGGAATTTATAACGTGTTAAAATTTAACATTTTAAATATACTAGTTTTTGCCTTCGACTTCACCCCTACATAATCTATCTGTTTATCTATACCACACGTCAACTCCCTTGCAAAGAAGGCAGAGAATACAGAGTTCCAACAGATTCAGAGACAGAGAAGTCTGTAATGAATGAACCTGTTGGAATTTGTACTCTCTGCATACCCTGCAGGGAATCTGGCATGATGATATAGATAGATAGATTATTGGCCAATTTTTCAAACTGTCACCTGTCATCTGCTACTGTTATCTTTGTTAAACAGGGCCCAGACCACTCGTATTCGGAGAGAATGATGATGATGATGAAACGAAACTGGACAGCAAAATGTACAATTGAATGATTCCTGTTTTTTGAATACTGATGCTGTTGCTTTTTTCATCAAAAAAATTATTTTAGATGGTGGTGGATCCCAGCTATGCTGGTCCTCTTGGGGACAGCAGTCACCGTCGCGGTGCTCACCATCACTCGCTACTTGCAGGATCCAACGTTTTCAATAAGAGTGGAATCATTGCACCCTTTTGTGGAATTCCCCTCTGTATCGGTCTGTCCGGAGATCGCCTTTAGGGAGGAAAAAATGGACCACTTTGTTTCTAAAATGTAAGATATTAATTTGTAAGAATCTGTAATGTAACATCAATGTAACGTCGTTGGTAAAATGTAGACGTGCAATCATTTCAAGTATTGCAATCACTAATCTTATAAATCGAATTTATAATATTTCTAATAAATATACATGGTTCTACCCTAACAATTATATCTGTAGTGTTATCGACAGAAAAGTAACAAAGACTCTAGAAGTAGTAGAGTCTGTTACATTTCTACAGACTCTGGACTGATACTAGGAATTCCCGATAGAAAAACTACATTTGTTACGCTGCCTCGTTGGTCTAGTGGCGAATGGTGCACTTAACGATCCTTGGTCGGACAAATGTAGTTTTTCTATCGGGAATTCCCAGTATCAGTCCAGAATCTGTAGAAATGTAACAGATAAATGTTATAACAGTTTACATAAGTAATAAATAATGATTCTTTACCCATAGTGGACTATGCGTCCCAAATAAGAATTGTACATACACAAACAATCAACCCAAAAGACAACTAAATAGATATCATAGTTTTACTCCGTGCGAGATTCGACCTCACGCCTACTCAATCCAGTAAACAAAGTGGCCTAAGCTTTTATCAGTTTCCACAGATATACAGATTTTATAAAGTTTTTATACATTTGTTGGTGTACTCAGTATATCTCCTCCATCCCCACTTGCGGAGTATCAGCATGACGGTATTTGTTTTATGCATTACTAGTTTCTGCCCGCGACTTTGTTTGCATTGAGTTTAGATAGGAACCTAACATTTTTCTGGGACAAAAGTAAACTATGTATGATTTCAATTAACAGACTATCTGCGTCAAATTTCATCCAGATCCGTTCAGCCGTTTTTGCGTGATCGATTTACAAACATCCAAATTTTTACATTTCAAATATTAGTACTATTCTACATGCGCGAACGGGGCTACTCAAAAGTAAATCATAACCATAACACAATACTGCATAAATTCACCATTTACAAAATGTTCTAACGATTTTTAGTTGAGGAACTTTACAAGTCATTAATTCCAGGAGATTTCCCCCGGGGTGGAACGCCAGCTACATACGAGAGGTGTTGCCACAGCTGGCCGCTTTCTACTCTCCCGATGTTAAGTACAGCCTCCACCATTTGCAGAGGATCGAAGACTTCCTGGAGTATAATGGACTTGATGTTGAAACTGTTGCTAGAGGACTGACCACGAGTTGCGAAGAGACTTTTATTAAGTATGAAATTTGTTGAGATTCATGAGTTTTACCGGGACTTTTTAAGGGCTTGCGCACATGGGTCTAACAGCTAGATGCCCTTTGTGTAAAGTTTACGTTGTGTGAGTTATCTGCTGAGATCAATAGCTGAAAATATTGAAACATAAAGAGCGAACTGTCCTAAACAACTGTCCTAGCAAGAACTATTGCATTTATTATTGTGATTGCATCTTGCTAAGAATCACTGGTGTTATCCGGACCTTTGAAAGGTCTGCGCGGGGACATGAGTCCAACACGTAAAGTCTCTTTACGAGAAATTAATTTTACGTGGTCATTATAAACAATATTAATATTTTTTACATAAAACATATTTATTTAAAGGTGTCGTTGGAATAGAATCATGAAGAATTGTTCAAAACTATTTCATATGGAACTGACGGCGGATGGTTTCTGCTGCGTTTTCAACGGAAGATCTTTAAGAAGGTATTTATGATTAAGAACTTACATTGAGAAGAGCTTAAATGGACTTGGCAGTAGAATAATACTACTCGTATCATCCCTGAATGTCGTAAAAGAAGAAGAATAAAAAAATCTTTTATAAAAAAAGGTAAACCGACTTCAAAAAGCAAAATAATAAATTATTAAAAAGCAAAATAATAATTATTTGAAGTCGGTGCTGGTTGGTGCAGTCGGTTACTTGGCACCGACTTCAAATAATTATTATTTTGCTTTTTAATAATTTATTATTAAAAAGCAAAATAATAATTATTTGTTCGGATCAAGTCTTCTCACTCCGCAACATCGTAGAGAAGCATCTGGCAGTGGGCCGGAAGGTTTTCTGCGGTTTTGTAGATCTGGAGAAGGCATTTGACAGAGTTGTGCGAAAGAGACTGGGACATTTTGCCAGAGTATGGTATAGATGGCACTCTGTTGCGAGCCGTCCAGTCCACTTATGTGGACTGCAAGGCATGCGTACGGGTGGGTGGTAACAGGTCACCCTGGTTTGACGTTAAAATCGGCGTCAAGCAGGGTTGCGTGTTGTCCGCTAGACTGTTTATAATATATCTGGACAAAAGTCTTCAAAGACTGAAAGCGATGAATGAAGGTGTACAAATAGGTGACTTAGTGGTAAACCATCTACTTTATGCAGATGACGCGGTTTTAATAGCGCCAACAGCCACTGATCTGCAAACACTAGTCACAGTTATGAAAGACGACTGCATGATCAATGGCTTACACTTGAATGTGAAGAAAACCAAGATTATGGTTTTTGAAAGGGAAGAAACCAGAAGGAATGTAAGGATTGTGGTTGGTAACGATGTGCTGGAGCAAGTGAATGAGTTTGTATATCTTGGATGCGCCTTCAGTAATGATGGGAAATACACCGCTGACATAGAGAGAAGAGTGAGTGCAGGGAACAGAGTGAATGGTGCGATGGGAAAGCTACTCGGGAGCCGGCACTTAAGCCATAAGGCGCAGCTGGCCATACATAACGGAGTTCTTGTCCCAACGCTGTTATATGGTAGCGAGAGCTGGGTATGTAAGAAGGAGAATGAAAGTAGGATGAATGCGGTAGAAATGCGAGCTCTGCGGAAGATGTGCGGAGTGAAGCTGACCGACCGCATTAGCAACAGCATAGTAAGACAGCGAGTAGGTATGAAAGATAGTATTGGTGTAAAGATGAGAAAGGGCATGCTTCGTTGGTTCGGGCATATAGAAAGAATGCCAGAGGAAAGAATGACAAAACAGATATACAATGTGAAAGTGGAAGGATGCAGGTACCGGGGAAGACCTAGACTATCTTACCACGACCAAATAAACTGAGTCTTATCTGATGGAAAAGTCAAGAGTCTCCGTAACCGGCGAGCGTGTATGAGACGAACTATGAGAGTCGAGGAAGCCAGAGAGGTATGTAAGGAAAGAACCTGTTGGAACTCTGTACTCTCTGCCTACCCCGCAAGGGATCTGGCGTGAGGTTATAGATAGATAGATAGATAGGTATTATTTTGCTTTTTGAAGTCGGTTTACCTTTTTTTATAAAAGATTTTTATTTTAAAATTTTAAGTGACCAGTGAATTATTCTATAGTAGGGTACCTATAGGATTGACGGAATACCCATAATATCTCAATTTACACATGCCTATTGTTTGTCGTTAAGGAGTTCCCTGGTGTATCTTCTAAGTCCAAGGTCCAATATCAATAAAATTAATATGGGACCACCTTGGAGATATACTGAACCCAATGCAAAAAAAATTATCAAAATCGGTCCACAATTGACGGAAATATAGCTGAACATACATAAAAAAAAAAAAAAAAAAAAAAAAAGCGTACATACAACCGAACAGAGAACCTCCTCCTTTTTGAAGTCGGTTAAAAATAGTTTCACATCGATCAATGGGCGATGCGATTCTTGTCACATAACAAATTTACTAAACATGATGAGGCTTTCTTGACAACGTTATACTAACATCGATTCGTGATTCCTCTTTATCCAATGAATTTAATAGGAAAACAGTTAGCAGAACCACGAGGTCACAGGGAATCTTTCCGTACTAGGCCCTCTAGGCTCTTCCCCTAACGAGATTCGTTCAAATTCTAATTCGCAGCTCTTAATTTTTCGAAACATATGCGCAAAAGTCTTTATATCCTACGTATCTGAGAGGAACTAAAAATATATGACTAGTTTCGCCCGCTATTTCGTCCTTGTTAACTTTAGACAGGAACCTAACATTTTTCCGGGATAAAAATTATTTTGTGTGTTAATCCAGGTAATGAACTATTTGTATGCCAAATTCCATTCAAATCTGTTCAGCTGTTTTTGCGTGATTGAGTAACAAACATACAATTATAATAACTTTCACATTTACCATATTAGTAGGACAAAGGATAGCGACGCCCCATGTAATATTAGAAAAAAAAACACCCTGCCAAGATATTCACAAATAGGGTCCATATAGATTATAAGGTCACTTTTGTGGATGTGCTACATACACCTTTACGCTTACCTTTTCGGAAAAAACACCCATGCGGAGCATCTACATTTTCTTTTTCAGAGAAATGAAAGAATACGATACTAACTTAAGGAACAACAAGAACAAATGGTACAATAGTTTATTTGGCTTCACCAGTGGTCTGATGTTGGCGGTCAATCAGACCCAGAGACCTTCGAGCATCGACCTTGCATACAAATGGGTAAGTACTAATTTACAGCCACGTATGGGCCAGTATGGGACTTATCATGTCAAATTAAGATGGGCCCCATACTAGACATTAGATTCCTAAATTGTAGGTGCATTCAAAAACATGAAATTCATATGCACAAAGATGCAGACCGTGACAAACTTTTGTAGGTTCCACGAAGATTTGCCGCGTGCGGGGATAAACCCTACAACTGAGCACAGCGGCTTAAGTTTCTGACTGCAGGACTAAGCCGTCGTCAGAATATATCTGTCTACACCAGATCCGTTGCGGGGTAGAGAGTACACCATTCCAACAGGTGCTTATACTTTCCATTCATACCTCTCTCACTTGCTCCACGCTAGAAATAAATGTTTCTTTCAGGTGGCTCTACAAACCAGCCAACATTTCGTCGACACGACAAACAACGGAACTCCCTTGAACCCTGGTTCCGAGCAATGGATTGCATTCCACACGCGCAGCTTCCGGATCGCTCAAGTAGCAAAAGAACTTAGCTTCAATTTACGCAAATGTAAAATGCCTTATGAGAGATTGCAGTACTTCCCCATATATAATAGGTAAGAACCTTATTGGCCGTCTTTGCAAAATGATCCAGTTTATCAGTTAAATTTAACAAGAATATAATTCAGCAGCGTCAGACCACAGAACCTAAAAAAACTGCTTGAACGAAGGACTAAAGAACTAACGATGCGCGACTGCGAATGATTCCATTCGAATCATTCGACTTTATAAATCATTCGAATGATTCATGAAAATTAGTTACTCACTGCCTCCCATTCGACTTGCTTGACCGAATGAACGAATAATGAATAAAGTTCGCGGGTGAGAGTCGCAGATAATCTAATCGAATCATCATTAGTAGTTACTAATTAGTAGTCGTCATTCGAATATAAAAATTAGTATATTACTAATGTTCAAGTCGAATCAGAAAATTAGTAGTTGTAGATGATTCGAATAGACGGATTATTCGCAGTCGCGGATCTTTACAAAGAACCTCCGCGTGTATTATGAAGTGCACTCAACTATTCCACTGCCCAGATTAATGCTACATCGAAACTGACCGGTAGTCATTAATCGGTTGGAAATCTCGAAATCGCGTGCTAACTTTCTTTATTAATTATTCAGTTTCAATGCAGCGCCATCTATCGGGGTATGTCATAAACAAGGAAAATATGTTACATTATTGTTCAGATAAAACTACGATATTTGTTTCAACACTGCCAATGTCCAACGTGTTACCCATAGTAACAAATTAGCTTGTACTGTGCTACTTCTGGGCAATGGTCTTCTCTCACAAAATAGGTGAGAGAGATCTGAGGGCTTAGCGTGAAAACTTTGACGTCAACGTGACGCTAGCAAGAAATTGTGCTGCTACGTCCATGTCAAATATCAACTTGCTATCGTCCCGTTAATGACAATCTTTTCTGCTCTAAGTTCTCAGTTCATGCTCTACCAGCGCCAGTTTACTCTACCACGCGGACTCAGCGTGGATTAGTGAAGATAAGTTTGTGTCTACCTGCTGTTGGAACCTATAAAGCCGCACATACAACTTTCAACACGACTTAACGACTGCCCCATGAAATAGTAACTGGGACCAAAGGCTTAAGTCCTCTCTAGCTTCCTCAACTCTTATAAATCGTCTCAAACACGCGCGTCGGTATTTCCTGAATTTTTTCAGTCCGTGTTATTGCTTTAACAGGCGGTACTGCATCCTGGAATGCGAGATCGCCAACACGCTGTTGAAATGTAATTGTGTGCGTGCCACACACCCTCGCCCGCCCGGCGCCTCCTACTGCCGCGCGCGCAGTCTTTTGTGCGCTAAACACGCGATGGGTAAGACTATCTATATATCAACTCGCCAGCTCCCTTGCGAGGTAGGCAGAGAGTACAGAGTTCCAACAGGTTATTTTCTTTCAGACCTTTATCGTGTGTGTGTGTGTGTGTGTAGGTGTGAATAATCCACGCCTTTGCCTACGGGGCCTTTACAGCTTCACTAAGCAAGAGGGCAAGCACGCAACAACTACGCTCTAGCCAGTCCTTACAGACCTGTCTGGCTTCCTCCACTCTCATAATTCGTCTCAAGCTCGTACGCTCGCCGGTTACGGAGACTCTTGACTTTCCCTTCAGATAAGACACGGTCTATGAGTAAGACCACTGATATTATAAGTGCACGAGATTACATGTCCTTTTTGACTGTGCACTGATTGGAAAAAGTGAGAGAGAAATAATTCCATACTCTCTCCTTACGTTGCAAAGGATCTGGTGTGACGATATAGATAGTAGTTAAAATGTTTGTATGTTTGGCGGAACAGTTCTTTTTTTAATAAATAGCTTTCATATCGTCATCATAACAATTAGAATAACAATTAGAATAAACTATCGCGATGGCATCTAAAGCTAATATATGTGCAGGGTGTCCCAATACTATAAAAAACAAGGACTTTCTTAAGTGTTCGTCTTGCAACAAAAGTTACGATCTTATGTGCGCCAATGTTTCGGACAAACGCTTCTCTGCTATGCCCAGGGAACTTAAAACAACTTGGATATGTCACTGCTGCCGCAGTAAACAACCGAAGGGGGATAATTCCAACACGCCTATACGTTCCGGACAATCAGTCAATACTTCGGAATCGGATTCCCCTAGTTACATTGGCATTGACTACGTAACTCGTCGTAAGAACACAGTTCAATCTGAGGAGGACCTAAAAAATTACCAAAAAATGGATATTGAGCGATCTTTACTGGCAACAATTAAATCCGAAATACATTTGGCCGTCAAAGAGGCAATTGAAAATACGGTGAAAACATTTCTAAAGCATGAATTGAAAGAAATAAAAACTAACCTTGCTGAACTAAAAGACCTGAAAAATTCCATTAAATTCTTAAGTGACGAATATGATACCCTAAAACAAGATTTGAAATTAGCCCAAGAAAACATATCGAAGACAACAAGAGAAAACGAAAGGCTTTTAAACACTACCAATGACCTGTCAATTAGATTAAATTTGATGGAACAACATGCTCGTGAGAACAATATCGAAATAAATGGTATACCTGAAAACAGATCCGAAGACTTACCGATATTGGTCCAGCAGCTAGGTTCTACCGTCTCTTGTCCAATTCAACAGTGCGAAATATTAAGCTCCGTCAGAGTAAGGAAATTAGATGACGCTAGTAGCAGACCTCGCTCAATAATAGTAAAATTCCCTAGTGTTAGAATTAGAGACAACGTTTTAGCCGCGGTATCGAAATATAATAGGAAAAACCCTAATGAAAAGCTGCACAGTGGATTATTAGGCTACAGTGGGAAGAAAGCGCCAGTTTATGTCTCGGAACATCTATCCCCATACCATAAAGTACTTCACGCTGAAACAAGAAAAATTGCTCGTGAGAAAGGGATCAAGTATGTGTGGATTCGAAATGGCCGTATATTTACACGTTTAAATGATCAATCTCCCGCACGGCAAATCAAGTCCAACGACTGTCTGAAGAAACTCTGAACAGTTACAAGACGAAGAATCTGTGACCGTACAGCTACTATTAAAATTCAAAGTCTATTATCAGAACTTACGAGGCATGCGAAGTAAGCTAGAGGATATTAGACTGGCGTCTCTTAGCAATGACTATGATATAATAGTTGCAACTGAAACGTGGCTGAACAACTCTATAGAAGACGGAGAACTATTCATTAAAAATTACAAAATCTACCGACGTGATCGACAGTCGACATGTTCGGCCAAAAAGGAAGGTGGAGGAGTTCTTTTCGCTGTTGCCCGAAACTTACAATCTAGGCGACTCGCTCACCTTGAGTCCCCTCAAGAGGACTTATGGATCTCGTTAAAAATTAGAGACAATAATGTGACAAAACATATACTACTATGTGTCATTTACTTGCCACCGCCTGTTACAGTGAGTTCATTAGATTCTTTTATAAATAATGTTAATGCGATTATGGCTGATAATCCTACAGAAGTCATAATATTTGGCGATTTTAATTTAAATTTTATGGAATGGCAAAGGGATAGTGATGAGGGCAAGGATTTGCTACCTACTAATTACGATAACATTATTGGCTACTCCTTTGTTGATTTCATGTCCCAAAATAATTTTAAACAACACAATAATGTCAAAAATAACAGCAATAGAATACTTGATCTTGTCCTAACTAATTTCGAAGGTATTGACATTGAGGAAGCTACGATTCCTCTTAGCAAAATTGACTCATATCATCCACCTCTAGAAATCAAACTCAATCTCCAGACCCCGCTTTTCCTCAAAAATCAGATTTTTGCCACTTATCACTTTAAAAAAGCTGACTACTCACTCGTAAATGACAAACTAAGACAAGTAGACTGGGAGTCTGAGCTTGATTGCGACGATGTCAACATTATGACACATAAATTTTATAAAATAGTTTATTCCATTATAGAATCATCAGTACCTAAGACAAAAAAGCGTACCCATAAATATCCCTTTTGGTTCACACGGTCTTTAATAGCATTGATAGCAGAAAAAGAGAAAATTAGACGCATACAGAGTGAACAAAAACCCACGAGATTTGATTGAGCTAAAACTTGCGAATAAACGGGTAGAAAACTTGATGAAAAAATGCTATCATACCCACATAAACAATGTAGAATCATCAATATGTAGCAATCCTAAGAAATTTTGGGCATTTCTAAAACAAAACCGGGGCCAATCAGTTGGAATACCATCTGAAATGACGCTAGCAAACAATATTGCCAAATCAGGCAAAGAAATTTGTGATCTTTTTGCAGATCATTTTTCCTCTATTTTTTCAAAGACTGATATTGCCATAGAGCCTAAAATCGAGGAAATATTCAATCAATACTCTTTAAATAATATCCATGTGACTGAAACTCTTGTTTTGAGTGTTTTAAAAAAAATCAACGTCAGTAAAGGGGCCGGGCCAGACGGTATTCCTCCATACTTTATCAAAATGACGAGTAAAAATCTCTCCTTACCTCTCAAACTTATATTCAAAAAATCTTTGGACACTTTTACATTTCCCTCGGTCTGGAAAGAAGCAAATGTTGTTCCAATTTACAAAAAAGGAGACGTCAATAGTGTCACAAATTATCGTCCGGTCTCTATTCTGAATATTTTTTCTAAAACGTTCGAGAGTATTGTTTGCCCATCATTAACAGAATTTACAAAGAATATGTTGTCACCAAACCAACATGGATTCCTCAAAAATAGGTCAACGGTCACTAACCTAGTCAACTATACCACCGACTTATCGCACTCCATTGATCAACGTGCGCAAGTTGACGCTATATACACAGACTTTAGTAGTGCGTTTGATAAGGTAGATCACAATATACTTGTCAACAAACTGAGGAGATTTGGGATACACGGGCCGCTCCTCCTATGGTTTCAATCATACTTAGAAAATCGGGTTTTAAGAGTAACAGCACAGGGTTATAAGTCCAGGGACTACGTAGCATTTTCTGGGGTCCCTCAGGGCTCTCATCTGGGCCCAATATTATTCTTAATCTTCATAAACGACATAGGTGAGAATTTAAAACATTCTAATTACTCCCTTTTTGCTGACGATCTTAAATTATATATGACAATAAGTAGTGTGGAGGATTCGTATAAACTTCAAGATGACATTAATGCTATTAATGATTGGTGTTTTCAGAATAATATGCAGCTTAATGCAAGTAAATGTGCTCACATAAAGATGACGAAAGTTAAAAAGCCCATAGCAACTCGTTACTTTGTTGAAGGTGAGCAGCTACTTGAAGTGGCTTATATTCGCGATTTGGGAGTCGAGATCGATAATCAACTAAGATTTGTACAACATATTAACCAAACACTATCTAAAGCTTGGAAGCTGCTTGGTTTTCTAAAGAGAACGTGCAATAACTTCTCCAACACTCGCACTCTTATATGTCTGTACAACACCTTAGTCCGAAGTATTCTCGAATATGCAACTGCTGTTTGGAGCCCCCAATACACGGTTCATGTTAACCGATTAGAACGCGTTCAAAAGAATTTTACAAAATTCTTAGCATATAAAGATCCACAAGGCCCGTACCGTGCTAGCTACAAGGAACGATTGCGGCATTATGGACTTTGTTCACTTGAAACCCGCCGTAAAATAATCGATTTAGCATTTTTACATAAACTAGTGAATGGGACTATTGACAATTCAAACCTGTTGGAAAAATTAAAACTATCAGTACCCAGTAGGATCCCTAGATTCCCTTTAACTTCGACCTTTGTACCCACACTACACCGAACCAAAATTAATTGCCCCTTGAATCGTATTATTAAAACATACAATGAAGTTAATAATGTTGACATCTTCAGCAATTCCCTGGTCATGTTTCGTTGTGAATTGTTTAAAATATTTGGTGACACCTAATTATTTTATTGTAATCTTATTTTAATTTCCATTATTCTCCTATTCTAAATTGATTGCGACTAGAATTATATAATAAAAATGACATAATAATAAAAATGACATAATAATAAAAATGACATAATAATAAAATGATTAAATACCATCTATTACAATTTTATTATATAATATCTCTAATCTCCATAATCTTGACTTTTTCATGTTTATTTTTTTTTTTGTATTCAAATATTCTTATCAATAGATTGCATGTTCCTATAATAATCTTGTATTCTTTTCTGTAAAAGCTGTACACTCCTGTAATGACAGTTCACACTGTCCTAAACTGTTACAATATTTATACTGTGATATCTGTGATTCTGTCGATGGTGTGTCTTTATCCTAAATAAAATAAAAAAAAAATAAAAATAAACCCGAAAAGCGAGGGGGTCATAGACTTTCTGAACACCACAGAAAACCTATTTTACCGAGGTCAATTCATATAAACTACGAAGCAGGGGTGAGCTTAGAATATCATGCTAACTATAATTGAAGAGGTAAAATGCAAAGTTTCGCTAGAGTTGTTTTACGATATCTAGAAACAGCTGCCTACTATAGCTGCCATCTATAGCGGCCTGCCACGTTGGTCTAATGCGAACAATGCGGTTTGCGATCACAAGCTCCTGGGTTTGTTTCACATATCGTTACTTATAAAAAATATATATACACACATAGTATATATATGTATATATTTCTTTTTAAATTTAAATATTTTTTCAGTGTCAATGGGCAGTGAGTCTTGCAAATGCCCAAGAACATGTATCGTCGAAACAGTATACTTGAGAACAAGCAATTTGGAGCTAATAGATAACTCATACTCAGACAGTCTGGTAGACGGATTTTAGTAAGTACACATTCGGTAAAGATTCTCGCCTAACGTTATAAGAACGCAAGTCTGACTGCTTTGTCCAGTGGTAAAGAATTTAAGCCGCTCCACTCACTCAATCGCGTTGTCGCGACTTCGATTCCCGCACGAGGCAAATATTTATTTCGGTTTGGGCGGATTGTGTATGTGAAAATCATGTTTGTAAATGCACTTAAGACACAGGTATAATTCTTTGTGTATAGCTACGTTTTTTTAATCACAGACAATATAAGGTAAATTGTAGAATATCTTAGTTCTAATAGCCCCAATAAGAATCACAGCAGAATAAAATAGGGACAATTAGTGGCAGTTATATGGAAACTTGGGCCGGGAGGCTTACTTCGTGGCTTACTTGCATTTGTCCAGTCATTTTTCCGATTTAATTTTTATCTAAAACCTTTTGCTCCACAGCGAAGGTTTGGACCCTCAGAAAGTGACCATAGTAAGGGTGTACATGCAGAACCGGTTGAAGAAATCAATGGAACGCTGGTCTAGTTATGGCTATATTGATCTGTTCGGTAATTACATTTTTGAATTTTCGTATGTTCTCTCTGCCTATTCTTCAAAGGATCTCGCGCAATGATAGACACAGATAGATAGAGAAAGAGAGCGATATTCCTTCAATTTTATTATCTGACTGCTTCAGGACGGATTTATGTTTGATTTTAGGGTTCCGTATGTTAATCAGTTCCATATTTATCCAGTTGAAATTTAAAACATTTTTCTCTTAAAGTTTTACAAGAAAGGAAAGTACAAGTAAAGGATATTATAAAAAAAAATGTTCATTTTAATTAAAACACCTACGATTTCCATGAATATATAAAACAAGGACACCTAGTGATGGCCGATGATCTGGTGAAGATTGCGGATTAAAGGTGGATGCATACAGCAGAAACCCAGTCATCGTGGCGTCTTGAGGATGTAGGTGATGATGATTATGATGACATTGGTACGGAACCCTCAGAGGCAGAACTAATCGCATTTGTCCGATTTTTTAATAATTTAGCCTTGTTTCCTCTTGCAGCCCAACTTGGTGGGGTATTCAACGTATTCTTTGGATGCAGTGTTCTCACTATGTTGGGTCTTCTGCAGATTATATGGCGCATGTTTGTCAATTCCAAGTTTTACAAAATCCTTTGCAAGTAATATACATTTCTTCAATAAACTCTGTGTATTCATTCAAGTCATATAGTATAAATAAATTATGTTTTAAAGCTATTTTCTTCTTACATTGCTTATTATTGGCGTGATGATTTAGAATCTATACTATCACGCCAGATCCCAAGAGTAGAAGGCTCGAGTGTTTTCTTAAAGATTTCTCACTTCCTCTACTCTCATAGATCGTCTCCTTTACTTTCGCTGGCTATGGAGACTAATGGCTTTTTGGCTGTCAATCAATCAATCAATCAGCCTATCGCAGTCCACTGCTGGACATAGGCCTCTCCTAACACGCGCCATTGCACACGGTCCTCCGCCTTCCGCATCCAGTCTGTCCCAGCGACCTTTTTGAGATCGTCGGTCCATCTATCTGGGGGCCGTCCTACCTTACGCTTACCAAGTCGCGGTCTCCACTCTAGGACACGTTTGCTCCATCGGTCGTCGGTCCTTCTGCAGATGTGACCAGCCCATTGCCACTTTAGCTTACTGAGTTTGCGAGCTATGTCGGTAACTTTGGTTCTTTGTCGGATTACCTCGTTACGAATTTTATCCTTCAAAGAGACGCCGAGCATAGCTCGCTCCATAGCCCGCTGTGCGACTTTAAATTTGTAGACCAGTCCCACTGTGAGTGTCCACGTCTCGGCCCCGTAGGTCATAACAGGTAGGACGCATTGGTTTGGCTATAGTTTATTCAAATCCATGCTTTTAAACTTATTTTAAACAAAGGGCTTAGCACGAACATTTTTACATTATTCTTCATATTTATTTAGTAAATTTACAGCGTGATAAGGATGGCATATCAAGTCGTTACGTTAACATCAATCTTTTCGTGCTAAGCTCTGAACTTGCAACTAAAAAACATATTTCTTCAACATTTATTCTATCGATATTTTCTTGTTTTCCTCGCGAAGTCTAAAATATTTGGTCCAATAGCCGACGGAGCGCGACGGGAGTGCGACGGACTCACTCGGCTACGTTCGGTCGTGACGTTTGCCGTCGTGCCGAGCGGGGCTGCGCTGTGTGGCGTCTCCCGTACATTTCAGTACATTACAACTTCCCAAACCGCGCCACTGTCGCGCTCCCGTCGCGCTGTGTCGGCTATGTGGCGAAACCTTTAAGTGTGATGGGCATATCTCTATGTGCGTCTCGCATGTTGGCTATATATTAAACTCAAGCACTACATGCTCGAACAACGCAGTTAATGAAAACACCCCCGAAAAGCCGCACTTCAGATAACTATTAGAACTTCGTGACGTGATGAATTAGTGGTTTGTGATAAAAGTTACTTTTTCTAGGTCATGTGCCTATTCAATAATATGTGCTATCATTATTTATTCTGTCACGCAATAAATTGTGTGTGTGTGTAAATGTTAATCTGTTTCTATTAAATTGCCATTGCTACATTTCAATCACAAAGGTGTGTCGTCGTTATCTTGCTTAATCTTATTAGTTAAGCCTACTTTACTTTAGTCATAGTTTATTTCATACTTCGCCTTTTTAAGTCTGTAAACATCCATTAAAATAAGCGATTTCTTACTTACTGTTACAAGTTAATTTGGTATTTTGGTGTATTTAAATAAATTACCGCTCAATTCCACCCAACCCACCAACCAA
Organism: Phalera bucephala; assembly: GCA_905147815.2. NCBI lineage: Eukaryota > Metazoa > Arthropoda > Insecta > Lepidoptera > Notodontidae > Phalera > Phalera bucephala. The sequence goes on along the minus strand of LR990615.1, from coordinate 34,319,357 downwards.
TTATAATCTATGGCTCCATCGTTAACCGATGATTCCGTTAATGCCAAGTTTGACAAGTTATTAAAAAAGTGACAAATAATCGATACAAAGCATGAAATTGCTTGTACAAGGCTTAGAGTCATCTTACAGTGTTACAAGGCTTGTACCATTTGTACTAATTAGTTGTAATAATCATCAAACTTGACATGGGGCTATATACTCTAATTGCAATTGCTTTAGCAATTAAGTAATTTATACTATAATATTTTATTTTATAGCATAAAACGTGTAACTTAATAACGCAGGACCGCAAATATTTCAAATAGATTTTTGCTCAACAAAGTCATACGAAAACAGAACTTCTAGCTTTAAACAAAAAACTTAAAAAAAAACTTTAAAGGACTAAATATTTAAAGTCGGTACCGGTTAGTGCAGTCTGTTACTTAGCACCGACTTCAAATATTTATTTTTTGCTTTTTTAAATATTTTTTTTTTTAAGATTTTTATTTTACAATTTTAAGTTAATTATTTACTAATATTTATAGACCAATATTATATTATTTTGGTGAGTTGTACAACAAGGTACCTACACGATTGATATAATAACCATAATAACGGAATCTATCTATTACATTCGTGTTGTTCACCGTTAAGGAGTCCCCTGGTGTATCTACAAAGTCCAAAGTTCAATACTGATTTCATAAAAATGGGACCATCTCGAAACTATAATAAACCCAACGCAAAAAGAATCATCAAAATCAGTTCATAAATAAAGACGTTATAAAAAAAAACAGACGAATTGTCGACCTCCTCCTTTTTTGTTAATATTCTGATTAGTTCTATGGCAGGGTACCTATAGGATTGACGTATTACCCATAATATCTCAATGTTTGCATTCGTATTGTTTGTCGTTAAGGAGTTCCCTGGTGTATCTTCCAAGTCCAAAGTACAATACAGATGAAATTAAAATGGGACCACCTTAGAGCTATACTGAACCTAATGCAAAAAGAATCATCAAAATCGATGCATAATTGGCGGAATGATCGCGTAACATACATACAAAAAAACATACAGAATTAAGAACCGCCTTCTTTTTGAAGTCAGTTAAAAATTAAAAACAGATGGAATCAGTTCAGTTGTCGATTTGGAACAAACTACCACTAGTCTTGGGTTGATTGTGTTGCATTATGTACAAATTTTTTTCATGCGCAATATGCCTACAACGGGGTTGCTCATATTTGTAGTACTATATCCATATAATACGGTGTATTAATTCTGTGAATACGACTGTTTGTTGTATCTTAATAAATAAAAAAAAGTTTACGACAAAATGAACTCTTTATATATGTATATAAATATGGGCGCAAAAAAGGGCGGCTTAAACTTTCTATCTCATACGCGAGTCAAATTCGATTCCCGTACAATCTCAGAATCTGAACTATTACTGAAAATTTTTCGATAGGAAAATAACACTTTATCTAACTGTTTTGAACTCAGGACTCCGTAACAGTCATGTATCCCACTTAAATATTTTGTGTCTGCTCTAGTAAACTCGAAAACGCTTCAACGACATTATAATTCCTAGTGTGGACCAAAGTTTTTTATAAAAACAAAGGTTACGAACATATGATGTAGTTACCTAAATGGTGAAACAATATTTCGGTTTAATTTGGGTGTACTTAATGTATAAGGCACTGAGGAAGGCAAGTTTTACAATTGACAGATGGCTTGCTGTAGTGGTTAAACGCCTAAACCGCTCCACTCACTGCGTCGAGTTTTTGCGGCTTCCCACCACGGTACATCTCTTTGTGTGATGGTCTGGGTGTTTGTGTTTGTAAATGTCATGTTTGTAAACGCACCCACGATACAGGAATAATGCTTAGTGCGGGACTACGTTATTCCTTAAAAAATATACACCCTTAGAAACATGGAAGAAGTTACAGACTATAAGTAAACTACAGCTATTCCAAAAGTTATATACTTAAGGAACCACGTCAAACACTTCCCATATATCTTTCCTCGCCATATTTCCAAGTGGCACACTTCCTCGAAGTTATAAAATGCACGTAGGAATCGAATTATGTTTTAGCGGAATCACGGCGAACCAATAAATTGGTTGGAATGCATACTGTAGCGTAGATGGTGCGGCCTGGCACCGACCGAGGTCTATTGACTCGTATTACAATGCAATATGTTGTTAAAAATATGTACATATCTGATGTAGGATATATCTGTATCATCACGCCAGATCCCTGGCGATGTAGGTATAAAGTACAAAGTTCCAAAAGGTTCTAGCCAGACCTCTTTGACTTCCTCCACTATGTATGATATATCATATCATATAATTTAAATATAAATAAAAATCAAATCAAATTAATCAATCAAACAAATCAATTTTTATTTTAGGTCGCATTATTGAAAGAACATAAATCGACGGACGATTTAGCGCGGTGGTTAAGAGCTTAAGCCACTCCGTCCCCTGTGTCTAAGTCGCGAGTTCGATTCCCGCACGGGACAAATCTTTGTGTGATCCACAATTATTTGTTTCGGTGTGAGTATTTGTGTATGTGAATTTTAATGTCTGTAAAAGCACCCACGATTCAGGAATAAATCCTAGCGTGGGACTACGTTTTAATAAAAAAAAAAAAACTTTACAATGATGATATAAATAAAAAAAATCACGTAAAGTTTTAAATTTTATTATAGTTGTCTAGTCTCTACTAGGCAAAATATGTAAATATCATCTACTTATTTATCAGCTTCTATTTGTACAGTATATTGCTAGAAATGACAAGACATATTATTTTGTTTTCCTTTCTGTCTTTCTTGAAAATCATAACCCTCCTTTTGGGGTTATAAATACATAAGTGATATCACCTAATTTAGATAAATTCATGATAAATAAAATATATACAGACAGTCTCAGTAAATACGTTAAAAATTCACAAAGTGCTATCTAACGAAAAAATAAGGAGCAACCGTTTTATAAATATTCACTTCGTTGAAATATTAAAGTATGAATATATTTTTGTAATTTTCATGAAGCCTTCTATCACGATGTTCATAGAATGTCCTTGAGCAACGGCCCAAAAACCAAATCTCGTAAAACAAGTTTTATTAAACAGGTGTGAGCTCAAAGGACTTGTATTTAATGCATCTAAAAAACCGCCAAGCATGTAATGGGCTGACGCTGGCTGCTGCAATAAGAATATGTTCTAATAAATGCTGGTAATATTTCTATTATTTAATTTAAAACATGACCCCACCTTAGTAATTCTTTCTGTATCGTGAGTGCGTTTTTAATCATCAAATTCAATACAAACTCCGAAACCGAAATAAATAATTATAGGAGGGTCACACTTGTTGTGACCTTTCCATAATGTGTTGGAGTGTGGAGATCGAACCTGCAACTATTTGACCCAGTGTTTTGAGCTGTCCACGCACAAACCACTAGACCAAGTCGTTCACTAATAGTCATATAACTCCAGATATGAGTGTTTTCATTGCAATACTAAACCGTATATTAATTATCACAAAGAAGACTCTACACATACATATCAATCACAGGAGTAAATATCACAACAGGCAAAGCTCTACACTAATAAAAGAGAAGCGGCCTACTAGGAATGGCCGACGTAAAGTGTTCTTTTCCAAGGACGCCGTGTACGTAAACAAATTGGTAAGAGGATACATAGCGTCTATGGCGTAGTAGCGCAGTTGTATCAAGCTTTTTTAGATTCTATCGTAGCACGGTTGTACGAAGCTTCATCTGTGTTGGGATATTTAGTCATCTAATATCGTAACACAGTTGTATAAAGCTTTATCTATGTTGGGATATTTACTCATCTACTATCGTAGCACGGTTGTACGAAGCTTCATCTGTGTTGGGATATTTACTCATCTAATATCGTAACACAGTTGTATAAAGCTTTATCTATGTTGGGATATTTACTCATCTACTATCGTAGCACGGTTGTACGAAGCTTCATCTGTGTTGGGATATTTACTCATCTAATATCGTAACACAGTTGTATAAAGCTTTATCTATGTTGGGATATTTACTCATCTACTATCGTAGCACGGTTGTACGAAGCTTCATCTGTGTTGGGATATTTACTCATCTAATATCGTAACACAGTAGTTTAAAGCTTTATCTATGTTGGGATATTTACTCATCTACTATCGTAGCACGGTTGTACGAAGCTTCATCTGTGTTGGGATATTTACTCATCTAATATCGTAACACAGTTGTATAAAGCTTTATCTATGTTGGGATATTTACTCATCTACTATCGTAGCACGGTTGTACGAAGCTTCATCTGTGTTGGGATATTTACTCATCTAATATCGTAACACAGTAGTATAAAGCTTATCTATGTTGGGATATTTACTCATCTACTATCGTAGCACGGTTGTACGAAGCTGTATCTGTATTGGGATATTTACTCATCTGCTATCGTAGCGCGGTTGTATGAAGATTTTTCTCTGTTGGAATATTCATCCATGTGATAATATTCTGTAGAGTAGCAAGCAAAGTTCCGGTATGAATTTATCCTCATTATTTTTCTCCAGCCCGCGAAATTAGCCTTATTTGCTTAAAATATTCAGGTGTTTTGTTTTTTTTAAACCACACCAAACATATATTTAACGGTACGTTTGTTGTTGAGCTGTAATTTAATATTTATTATGCATGCGATGGCCAAATGTGGTTTGGACTTTTGTGTGTGAAGATTTGTTAACGATACAAATTTAGTGGATTTTTTTTATTGTTCTAGTGTAATTTACCGCCTCGTTTGTATAGTGGCGAATAATTCGCGTTGCGATCACGAGGTCCTGGGTCCAAAAACCTAGGTCGGACGAATGTAGCTTTTCTATTATAAAATCCTAGTTTTATTCCGGAGTCTGGATAACCGACAAGTGCAAGTAGGACTCGCGCTCTGAGGGTTTCGTACCGGGTTCAGTTTCGGCCAGTTTCAGCGCCAAATTGTAGTTTCGTCGGGGCTAGAGAACTCGTCAAAGCAAATCGAGCCCAAACACGACGGGGCTATGTTAAGTAGTTGGGTAGTTCCGTTGGCCACCTCCGGGCTCCATCATCAGACCCTGGATAGCGTCCGGATTTATAAAACTCGTCAAGATAAATCCAACGAGCCCAAAGGATGCAGGATTATGTTCAGTAATTAAGAAGTTCTTTTGGCTACCCTAAGGCTCCATTATTGGACTCTCGACATCATTCGGGTCTACAGAACTCGTCACGACAAATCCAACGAACTTAAACACGGTGGGATTAAATTGAGTAGTTGGGTAGTTCCGTTGACCCCTCTTTGGTTCCATCATCAGATCCTGGACACCATCAGGGTCTACAGAACTCGTGAAGACAAATCCAACGAGCTCAAACACGGCGGGGATATGTTAAGTATTTGGGTGGTTCCGTTGGTTATATCCACTTCATGATCAGACCCTAAACATCATCTGGTTGTATAGTACTAGTCAATACCATTCTAAAAAGCCTAAACACGAGGTGATTATGTTGTGTAGTTGACATGTTTCCATGGCCACCTTTCGACCCCATCGAAAGACTGTTCTGAAGCTGGGTCCATGGTATGTACTATATTATTGTATTGTCACCGAACTTACATACGTACGCAAAATTTCAGCTCAATCGGATACATGCTTTCTATTGTCAAACGCTATTGGATATCTTAATGAAATAAAATAAAACTAATAAATAAAATACCCAAAGTGCTTGAAAATGGATTACAAGATTTGAACCAGAAAGAGAGATAGACACACGAACACAAAAGCTTCTAATAAGTTGCCTATACCTCATTTGTCTATTGGCGAATAATGCGCGTAGCGATCACGAGGTCCTGAGTAAAAAATAGAAATATTTCCAATGTCAACTGGCATTGTGCGCGATATAATGGCTTGCCCCCTATTGCATGAGACCTAACATCCGACCTTGGTGAATACAGTTGTGACGATGTTTATTTTTATATATTTTACAATTTAAATGAACAACGTTGATATTCAATTATTTCCGTATAAATAATTCACACACACCGAGACGCCTGCATTCCCCAAGCGGGAGTGGCTAAGAGGAGTACTATGTGCGCACACCAACTTATTGCTGAGAATGTAAGGTGCCAATGTAATAGGGGCGAGGCTATTGCTATTATACCGGGCCCAACTTCGGACTCCGGACTGATACTGGGAAATTTTCTATAGAAAAACTACATTTTGCTCGCCCTACAATTTGTACGAGATCCTCCGCGATCTCTAAACGCATTCGACGGTACCTACTTGTTCAACGAGGCAGTCCATAAAAATACCTTTTAAAAAAGTGCTCTTTGTTTATAAAAAAAATCCGTAATTAAATTAATAACATTTAACTTGCATTCAAACTATTTAAAAATAAAAGAATAAATCTGATCCAATTTACGTCCTATAACGTACACAGAAGTGAATAAATATTTATTCACCACAAATCAAAATAGTTCCACAAAATGTCACTGATACCACATAGACAAAGAAGTATTATTGTAGTGTGTGAAGTAGTCACTAGACAGCGCTATTTTAATTTTTCATCAGATTTGAGAGAAAATTATTATTTTTTTATATGTTATAGTTATAAATTGACAAATATCGGACTTCTTCCTTTACTTTTACTTTAAAACCTTGCTTCTTGCGAAATTCCACGATTCTAGGTCAACGGAAACTGCTATATAATTTTTAATGAGGGATTTTAAATGTATATCTTTTGTTTGGGTTTACTTAGAACCTTAATTTTTTTGTATATATTGTGTTGTATATATTTGGTATAAATTTCACCCTAATACTTTTAGCCATTCCTGAGAAAAAAACCCTAAAAAAGGTGATAACCGTCGGACAGATGGACAACGAAGTGATCCTATAAGGGTTTCGTTTTAGGTAAGAAACCCTAAGAACGGCTGGTATCAACGACGAATTAACGTACCTCCCGAAACAAGGAAACTAGCAGGAACACAGCAGTGTAGGGCTTTCGATGCTATCGTTCCAAATAACATCAACTTGTATCCCACACCACGCAGCCCAAACGTCCTCCAACGTGGCACCAGGCTCCCTCGCTTGAACTATTAATCCCTTGTTTAAATACCTAATATCTACTCATGTTCATAAATCCACGGAAAACTTGACAAGTCCAAATGCCAATAAAAAGAATGTTATCAGCTTAGGATGACTAGGATAGAGGTAATAACTAAATCAATCGACATTAATTATCTATTATATATTGCATATATTGCATTTATTAATTAGCGTTGAATTTTACTCAGTATGCTTTTTTATTTTAATTAACTTTGGATATAAATACCCATTTTACTTAAGATTTTTTAAGTAATACAAATTGTGAATAAAATATTATGGATTTCTTTTTTATACTATTTGTCCTAACATTAAAAACTAATTAGAAATAAGTCTTGCGGCCGGTTCGTATATTCAACTCATGGAAAGATTTGCCTACTACGGATAGAATTTTGACATATTTTGTATGAAAAATCTGTCAAAATTCTACTGACAGTAAGCAAATCTACCCCTGAGTTAAATGTAGGAACCGGCCGTTAGTCGTATAAGGTTAATCTTTATTGTATTTTTATTATCGACGAAATAAGTAAATTGAGTTACGTGACTATTTAAAATGCCAAATCCTGACAAGACTGTCAATGTCAGCCTGTCCGTGTATTTGTGAACATGACTTTAAGGTATCTTTTGCTGAAATTAATTGCTTCTCAACACTAAATCACAAATCCTCACTATTATTTTACTCAAATGCGGACTGGAATATGAAGTGTTTTTAATTCTGTCCATCTCTTCTGGGATTTAATAATAATAGGCGTAACCGTACGTATTTAGAACAGTCATCAGGGTTTAATCCCGCTAAGGTTTATCTGTCTGTCAAGCTCGAAGTATGTTACATATTTAGATCGTTTTGATAGTGCAATATTCAAGCTCTGTGGCAACGGACGCTACTACGAGCCGACAGCGAACATGCATTAGTAATACTGTATGTGTTCTGTTTTAGGTTACGATATGTGGAGATAATTGGTAGTGGAATATAGGCGTCTTTATATTATATGGATTGTGTGAAAAGAGGTTCTCTATTGACCATTTTTTAAACGAGGAATAAAGAGTTACTGTTTCTTTCTCACAACCATAAGATCCTCTACTTGAGTGATTTATCTTTCTCTGTAATCACGCCAGGCTCCTTGGGTGAGACTCCTAGCTTTGCCCACTTCTATAGTTGGTCCTATACACGCTCGCTGGTTGGAAAGACTTTTGACTAGCCCATCAAATAGGATAACATTTCAAATCATATCTAACCAACTTTAAAAAAGTAGGAGGTCTTTTAATTAATTATTTATCAAAATAAGTGTCACACAGAGAGCCATGGGGCGGTCTATGCTAGGCATCACATTTAACGATCGCGTACGATATACCTACTAAGATTAGACGACGGACAAAAGTCTAAGACATTATCAAAGGCGTCTCTTCATTGTAATGGAAATAGCCAGACATGTTGCTAGAAGAAATGACCATAGATGAAGAAAGATATTGACGATATAGTGGCCCAGAACTAGCAAAAGATGAGTGGGCAAGCCAGTGACTCGTTGAATAGATGGCATATCGAGATTTAGAAGAAGAATTTGGGGTAGATTGCCACAGTACCGTAAAAAAATCACAAAAGGGAGGACCTGCAGTGGGTTGTAAAAATTCGACCGCTTTGTTTTGTGATATCATTACTACGACTATCTCTATTCAGTTACTTCGAGAAACGGTCGTAGAGATTCATTTGAATATTAATGGAAACCGAGTGAAATCCCATGACGCTAGCATAAAACAAATATATTTTGGTTCAAACTATCCATTATTTAATATTTATGTAAAAATACCAACGGAATCGGATCGGCGCAGAGATCTGGCCGTCGCATCAATGTATCCGGATTATTTAGCCGGATTTTAATACTGATCCCGGGAAATAAGCTTCATTGCCCGGATGAAAGTAATTTATACGGGGATATCAGGATAGAGTATTTATTTTAATTAAAAATGTATTATAAAGAGTATGTGTAACCAGTGAGCGTATATGAGACGAATTATAAGAATGGAGGAAGCCCGAGAGGTCTGTGAGGAAAGAACCTATTGGATCTTCGTACTCTTTGCTTAACCAGGCAAGGGATGTGGCGTGATGATATAGATAGGTAAAAAAAATACATTAAAATATACCGTCACGCTTACATTCGTCAAGAGAGGGTGACTGACAGTAATGTATGAACCTGTATTTGCTGACAATCTTAGACCCCCAATGTAATTGGAAAAGAGCCTAATATGATTAAACCATATTAAGGCATAATTTCACACTCCAGACTGTTATTGAGAATTTTAAAATAGGAAAACCCCCATAACACTTTGTGCGACCTCGAATTCGAACCCAAAACCTAGTCATCTTCCACTAAATCAAACAAGACTAAACCAACATGGCAATGTTTTATGCAATTATAAAAAAAAAAAAATTGAAATAAACACCGTCACGACTGTATTTCCCAAGCGGGAGTGGCAGAGGAGTACTGTGTTCACCCATTTTACGCCAACAATGTTAGGTACCGGGCATAATGCCAAACTTAGGACTGATACTAGAAATGTCTCTATGGGAAAATTACATTTTGGCCGACTTAGTATTCGAACTCAGGACCTCGTGATCGTTACTCATATTACTCGCCACCAGACCAACGAGGTAGTAATAATATTAACACTGAAGAAATCCAGATCCCCAAAATAAAAATCCAACCATATAATAACAATGTCCTTTAATCAACACTAATTAATGTTGTAGCGACCCCTACACATCACTACAAAGCTGTGACTACCTACCCACGGATGGCATCGATTCTCCATGCATGTCTAGAACGCGATATGAAAGTTCGCGCGACGCGTAATATATACAAGCTGTAACATAATAAACGCAAGACCTGAAAGTAGGTTGTTCTAAATGGGTAACTGAATCGATACCAACAATATTTAATGTATTTTAAATTTTTTTCAAATTTGCTAAAAATGCTTTTACCCCTTATTGCGCTATAAAAAATTAAATTTATTCTTGATTCATAGCAAGAAGAAGATTCCAAACGCATTCCTAAAACGTATTTCTCAAAACGCACACATACACGTACAAGTTTCATTGTTAATTGGGGTATAAAAGTGCTTTAAAAAAGGGTGAAAACCTTTAAATTTGAAAATTTGGTTTTCGTTTTGATTTTATGAAGCAATTCTCTAATCGGGGTGTCTGAGGTCTTGCGTTTATTATGTTACACCTTGTATACAAGACCCCGACAACAACTCTCGGGGGAGTGGCAAGCCCCGCGAGTCACATCAACCGTCTAGCTGGAAGATCTTCCCTTTGTCAACTCCTGCCTTAACGTTCATGCCATAATGTACTACGCATACCTAAAACCCTTTTCAACAAATTACCCAAGAAAATATTTTGTTAAAGACATTTTTGCCCGACTAACAATTCAGGTAGAACAAAGATTTTCTTTCTAACAAGACGAAAAAGTTGCGATTTCCAAAGTCATTCCAAGTGAATTTATCTCTTCAGACAGCGGGTATCCCCATATTTACGGCTAAACTACAGTGGAAGCATTTTTGTGAAGTAACTTATAGAAACTTGTGCTGTGAGGTAGGTTCGGGGTTTCTTATAAGGTCTATATTGGATGCACTTTCCTTTGAGAAGTGTCCTTAAAGTTACCCTCACGTTTTGTTGGTGCACAGAACAGGGGTATGCTCCAGTGGTTCGAGTATACAGAAAGAATGACAAAACAGATAGGTATATGAAATAAAACTATTTTACGGATTTTATCGCGGTTTATTTTTTTATTTTTAGTTCCCGACGTTTCGAGTGCTTTGCAGCACCCATGGTCACGGGAGGGACTGAGGTGTTAGACGTCCAATAGGCATAGTTGTTCCGGGGTACCCTCAAACTTCTTAATTATTTTTGTTGTTGTTGGTCCGATCTACGCAGAATGAGCTCACGGTGTCTTGAGGTCTTGCAGTGTTATGCTTGGTTTTGGATTTGATTATATTAATTACCGGATCCCAAGACAATGGAAGCACCCAGCCATCTTCTCTATTGAAATTAGGATGTTTTTTAATTTCAATAGCCTCGCGAACCATCCTTGGTAGGAATCGGTGTTCTTTCACGAGGATTTGTGGTCTATCAAATCTGATGTTATGGCGGGTGCGGTCAAGGACATGTTCACAGACTGCAGACTTCTTTGAGCGACGGTGTTTTAGGTCAGCTATGTGTTCTTTAACCCGACCATACTAAAAATAAAAAAAAAAACCGCGATAAAATCCGTAAAATAGTTTTATTTCATGTGTAATATTCGCGTAAATCTAAGAACTCAATATAGATAAGTATATCTGTAAAAAATGCAAAAGTAGAAAGATATAGAAACCAGGGAAGACCTATCTCAACATGACCATATAGACCATGTCTTATGTTAAGGGCAAGTCAGGAGACTCCGTAACCGGCGAGCGTGTAAGACGAACTATGAGAGTGAAGGACTGTCCTTCGGACTGTAAAGAAAGAACCTGTTGGAACTTTGTACTCTCTGGCTACCCCTAAGGGATCTGGCGTGATAATATACATAGTGTACAATAAAGAGTGTTCTATTTATATTTGTGATCTAGTTGCTCCCCCTGCAATTTCGACTGGAGCATAGTTATTACACGCGCGCCCTCTTGCCCGATTAAGCAGTAAAGGCCTTGGCCAATAGCATAGATCACTCTCAAACAGACATACACTAAAAAAATAATGGAAATGCTACAAAAGCTAACCCATCCCACACTGACCGAACTGAAACTGCTTACCTTTATCTGTATATCGCAAAGACCACCCGTAGTCCCGTAGCGCTACAAGCGCCTCTTCAGAGCCCTTATTCTGTATGACCAATTAAACACGTAACGCGGCGCGTTACAATAACTGCATGAAATGATGCATTTTTGGTACTCCAGAATAGTATGACACGATCATTCCCAGAAGTTTTTAAAGTGAATAAGAACCCTCTCAGTGTATCAAAACTAGCACAAGAACATCTCAAAGATATCGAGCTCGATTGCCATCGATATCTAGTTTATTGCGATGTATCGATACCATAATCGAATTAGCATTACTCGGGAACTCCCCTCTACCGCTTTATTATTCTGCGCGAGTCAGTCCGCACTTGATATTATAACTTCGACGATATATTACTGAGGATTTCTGGCTTTCGTACTGTTTTATGTCGCAAACTTTGAATACACAAATTTGTTAAAGTCTTACTAAAGTATAGGCTGGACAGCGACAAATGGGTGGAAGTTTAACCTATAAAAATGCAATTTATTAGATTAAAATAATCTCGCAAGATTGGATGTGAACCTTGCGTTTCGAAGGCTACATAAGGATTATAGGTATATAGTGGGATAAGTGGCAGGCTTAGTACCATTTAAAAATATTGTACTTGTTTATTCCGAACTAACCTAAACCGAGATGAGTCGAAGAAGGCAGGGAAGCCTTTGCGTTGCAGTGGGGCAGTATAGGTACATAATATACAACCTAATCATTTTTCCGCCACACTTTTTCCTCTATGATATCGTAAAGACAGATTAATGGAGTTAAGAAAATATAACATCCATATATACTACGTTTGAATTCGTGAAGAAATGTGGGCATTCGGAATATGTAGATTCTTGTTATAGTTTTGAAAATGTACCATTAGAAAATATCCGATTTTTGAAATATACGCCAGCTGTCTCGCCGAGTATGGTGTAGTTCCGAACATCTGTACCAATCTTCAGGATACAATATAATCCCAAACATGTAGAGTCAGCAGCAGAAGTCGTTTAAACCAAATATAAATTATGCGAAAACACTGCTTCTTATCGTTAATCACTAATCTGGCTCTAAAATGAAATAAGCATTCAAGGGTTTGTCAAAAATTCGTCCCGTGCAGAGATGGAATCCGCTACTACTCGATCCAGTGTGTGGAACGGGCCGTAACCATTATCCCAAGGTGCCGTCATATAGATTTGTTAATTTAAGGGCTCCTTTCACGAGTAAAGTGCTAGTCTGAGTGCTAGTTGATTCGTTTACTCGACAATTAAAAGTGGCTTGTTTAACCGTCGGATAGGGATACTCAGAGATGTTGAAATTCGTATATAGACTTATTGGAACTTTAATTGTCGACTAATCTACTTCAGACTTTGCTGAAAGAGGCCCTAAATCTTTTAATACTTTTCCAAATAGGGGATAAAATGCGATAGAAGAAAGACAGTGGGAATATTAGAAAAAATGTTAGAAAAAATATTTTTTGCTGTAAACCGTTTTCTATTACCAACATTGCATAAGTGTACCAAATATTTATTGTACATCCATAAAAAATATTCTTGTATTATAAAGCCTGAATTTCATGAACGAGATTAGGGTCAGTCTTTTAGGCACCAAGCATTATTATTCTCTTGGAAGTTGAGCGAGCAAAGCCTAGGAAATTTGTTTAGCGAACGAGGGATAAAGGCGTCTCATGACAAGCATACACTAGAAGGTTTATTAGATATTCTTTTGGATAGTTGTAACTTTCTTTATTTTCTTGGTTTATTGTCGGATGTGAGGCCCTCGTAGCGCTGTCGTACCGAGGTTTACGTAACGATGACCAAGATTAAGCTGTGTTCGACTCCGTCAGTTTGAGACGGGTGGTTTTCATTTTCGGGCGTCATTGTGCTTGAAAAGGCTCGCGTCGGAAACCGTTGGTTCCGGTAACTACTTTACTATTCGTTAAGATAGTACTGTTTATTAAACACCAGTGACAATACAGCAGAGAAATACAATATGATATTATCTTAAGATAGACGTACAATTAGCGGGTTTATCGCTAAGAGTAATTTCTTCCAAACAACCAGTACGTTGGAAGAAGCAACAGATAAAAATAGAGGGCAGTTGGTAGCGTACACTATAAATAAACATATGTTATAAAACTATAACTAAACATATGTGTTTAGTTATAGTTTTATAAACACTAACAAACACTTTTTGTGTACACTATAAATAAACATATGTGGACTATGGCCTAAACCCTCTCAGTTGGAGAGGAGGCCCGTGCCCAGCAGTGGGACAGTTTCTTAACAGGGCTAATATTATTATTATTATTTTATTTATTTATAAAAAATTACTACACACATACACAAAACATATAAATATCACCAATTACCTAGTTGTTAAGCTAACTTTGGTTATTTGGGCGGATTGTTTTTATGAGAAAAGACATTTTACCAGACGTGGAACAGTACGGACTGGGCTGCACTGTTACATTTATAAACAGTTGATCATCTTAGTGCTAGCAGTCCGAATTAAAATCACGCTCACAGCTCCACGGGCCTTCTTGACAGGTCTCACTGGGTACTACGAGTACCCGCATGCGTGAGTTTGATACGGACCGTAAGTACTTAAATATTCCACTGTATGTTATATTTACACTGAGGTAATCGTCCAGAGTATACTTACAATAACAACCTCGGAAAAATGTGGACACCACGTACATAATTTCTTCTATACATATAAATCCTAAGGTATATCTGTAAGAAAAAAATTACAGTGCACAATGTCTTAGTATGCCCTGGCCCTAGTAAATTATTTAGGTTTGAGGCTAATCGTACAAAGTTTTAAATAGTATTGTAATGCAAACAATTTGTTGTATATTCCTTTGTAAACTCCACTAACAAAAGTGACATTAGATATTACATCACGTCGTCCTGATGTTTGTATCAAAGTTACCAAATATTGTTCGGTTTATTACAATTGCGGTAATTTTATTTTAATTCTGTCTTGCTCGTGTCTTATTCATTAGCTTGTGAGATCTGTGGGTTGATGAAAAGATTTAGTAATATCACCATACTTGCGCCATACCATCTTTGCGCTTCAGGTATATAAAAACAATACATCCTTTTATAATCCGGGTAATAACCTGTATGTGTCGACTATACAATGATCTCGCTAAAAGTAACAGCAATGTAGACATTATGATTAGTAATCCTCGGTCATAAAAGAGTTGCATTAGAAAACTTATTTATAAACATAATTAATTTACTTCCTTAGATAAGTTAGTAATAGTAAATTTATTTAGACTGAATTTCCTGTTATTGTTATTTTCTTCAATATTTTATTTTGTTACCATGTTACTGTTCATATGTAATATAGATTAGAGCATATAGTTTGGTGTACTGTCTAGTTTGAAACTAGTCTACCTTTAATGTTAAGTAATTGACTGTACACTGTTTTGTGCCTTTTATTTAATAAATAAAATAAAACATATGACTATATAAGATTGACTAATATCACAAGATTGAGTTATGTCACCAGACTGCCTCGTTTGTCTAGTGGCGAATAATGTGTTTGGTGATCACGACGTCCTATATAATAATATTGATAATCAGTAATATCACCATCAATCAGCTTGTAGCTATCAATGCAGACCTCCCATCACAAGAACCAAGTCCACCTGCAGGACTAAGTCCCCCAAAGGTCGCCATCACAACCAGGTTTGTGCTGTACGTGTCCAGCTTTCACCCCTGACCTTCTCCAGGTCGTCGGCCCATCTTGTGCGGGTTCAAACCATCCAATTCTATGTGCGTACATGTGCTATTATATAATAATTTTTCAAACTGAAATAGTTCATTTTGTATAAGCCCAGCGGGGCACTTACAAATAGTCTATTCATCTATCTATGTATCCATATCCACAAGCCGCGCGCGTTCACGAATATGACTGCTGTTCCACCGTCACTCCCCTCGACCATATTGGAGGGAAGGTAGTGACCCGTAATTTTAGTCTGATACTCAAAACAAAACCTAATTGCGATTAATGCGATAATTAGACACGATGGAAAGCGGTTGGGGAAGCCTATGTTTACCAGTGGACAAGTATAGGCTGAGATGATGATGATGAGATACGGTGAGATACGGTGAGTTTGCCATCAGACCTTAGATATAGTCCGACAAGGATCTTGTGGCCCATAGATGACATTGACAGTGGGTTGATGCGAAATTAGGGTTCGATCAAATATAGGTAGATACACGCTCGCCGCACGGAAATGGTGCCACCTAAAAGCAGGCAAAAGTGGAAATAGGTTTATAAGGAAAGAACCCGTTGGAATTCTGTACTCTCTGCCAACCCCGCAAGGGATCTGGCGTGATGATATAGATAGATAGATAGATTAGGTAGCCATTTTTCTTACTATTCATAATTCATCACTTTATAATAATCACCACTAAAATAAATACACATACATTTTTTATTAAAAAATACTACTCCTAAAAGATTACTACTACATATTTTTTTTTCTAGTTGACCATACTTTAAACCTTATTAATGGATCGCCATGGATTCCCACGAGGGAAAATAATATATCGTCGTGGAAGTCACGGGAACTAATGTATGAAAGGATATTCTGTCGAAAACAATGGGTTTTGGAACTTTGGGAACAACCTCAACGAAGCAGATTTCATCTAAACCGTTAACCATGTAAAACTGTCTTTGAAGCACGTACGGTACCCTGACACCTGAGAACTCCCCACATGTTATCTTCCCACAAGTGTACAGTTTTTTGCTAAGGAGACTAATGAGCTACGCCCTCCCTTTGCTCCCCCGCTTCCCCCGCCTTCCCTAATTAATTTGCGTCACGCAAAGCCGTTATACTTGCTTCTTATTCTTCTTCGAAATATGCTAATTTTTCTTTTTAACGTGCTGGAACTGTGTGAATGGTATTCTCTTTGAAGCAAAAAAAGTTGTATTTTGTGTGTGCCATTGAAAGCTTTTTAATAAAAAAATCAACGTCACGGTTGTAATTAACAGTTGGGGATGGTAGAAATGTATGTACATTTATGTTCTGCCAAGGCCAAGTTTTCTTCTTCTTCTTCAAGTGATGGCTTCACACTAATTATAAGTGTATTTTGCCAGTTTCCAGTGAGATATATAATCGTGTTTGTTTAAATTACATAATTCGACTCCCCGATGAATTTGATGACAACGATGATAATGAAATTAATGAAGTACCCCACCCTTGATAGTAAAGCGGTGTATACTTTACATACCAATTGCAACGGCCGTTTTGAGGGAAGTCGAAAAGGCACGTTTTATCACTTTGTTACAATTACCTTCACTCATGCACATATAAGAACACATAATGGTTAATATTTCACCAACATTACACATTATTAGTCGAAATAACACAAGTTTTGGAAATTAAAACAAAATTGACAACATCACTCTTCGACTTCCCGCCAAAAAGCCCTCCAAGTTTTCTTCGTGTCGGTACCAATAACACATTTTGTCAACGAGTTTACCAATTGAAAAAATGGCTTTGGTCAACTGAACCCGCAAGTCAACTTTGTTTGAATTTTTGTTTTTAAAAAAATTGCCCGCAAGGAATTATTCCTGAGTCGTGGGCGTGTTTAGAAACATGAGGTTCACATGCACAAACACCCAGACCGAATCCATTATTGGTGGGTCACACAATTCCCGTGCGGGAATCGAACCCTCGACCTAGTAGATGGAGCGACTCAAGCTCTTAGCCCTGGACCAAGCCGTCCGCCTTGTACAACGACCATCAACGACAAGGACAGAGTTTTTTCGGTCGGATGAACATTTTCAGCTTAGCAGGAACATTTTTACATTTAATTCACGGTAACTGAAAAAAAGTATTTCTTCAAAATCGATTCTAGCAATATTTTATTATTTTCCTCGCGAAGTCTAAAAGGTTTGTTCAAACAGCCGACGGGACGGGACGACGCGCCGGGTTACGTTCAGCGGGACTGCGCTGTGTGGCGTCTCCCGTACATTTCAGTACATTACAACTCCCCAAACCGCGCCACCGTCGCGCTCCCATCGCGCTGCGTCGGCTATTTTACCAAACCTTGTAGATTTCATGAGGAAAATAAAAATATGGGGCGAAACCTTTAAGTATGTGATGGTCGTATCTCTATTTGCATCCCGCAAGGTGGCTATTGATTAAACTCGACCACTACATGCTCGAACAACGCGGTTAATTAAAACACTCCCGAAAAGCCGCACTTCAGATAACTATTAGAACTTCGTGACGTGATGAATTAGTGGTTTATGATAAAAGTTACTTGTTCTAGGTCTCGTGCCTATTTAATAATTTGTGCTATCATTATTTATCCTGTCAGGCAACTGTGTGTGTAAATGTTTATCTTAATCAATCAATCAGCCTATCGCAGTCCACTGCTGGACATAGGCCTCTCCTAACACGCGCCATTGCACACGGTCCTCCGCCTTCCGCATCCAGTCTGTCCCAGCGACCTTTTGAGGTCGTCGGTCGATCTAGCTGGGGGCCGTCCTACCTTACGCTTGCTCCATCGGCCGTCGGTCCTTCTGCAGATGTGACCAGCCCATTGCCACTTTAGCTTACTGAGTCTGCCAGCTATGTCGGTAACTTTGGTTCTTTGTCGGATTACCTCGTTACGAATTTTATCCTTCAAAGTGACGCCGAGCATAGCTCGCTCCATAGCCCGCTGTGCGACTTTGAATTTGTGGACTAGTCCTACTGTGAGTGGCCACGTCTCGGCCCCGTAAGTCATAACAGGTAGGAGGCATTGGTTATAGACTTTAGTCTTCAGGCATTGCGGTATAGGCGAAGAGAAAATGTGACGTAGTTTGCCAAATGCTGCCCAACCTAATTGGATCCTGCGGTTGATTTCTTTCTCGAAGTTGTTTCTACCAAATTGGAAACTTGTCCAAGGTAGACATATTCCCGAACAACTTCGAGCATCGAACTATCGACGTAGATCGGTCTCGGCGTGACATGTTCATTAAACATGATCTTGGTTTTATCCAAGTTCATGCCGAGACCGACACCTCGAGAGGCTCCATTTAGGCTATGCAGCATTTCGCTTAACTGTTCCAGTGACTCTGCCACGATGACGATATCATCGGCAAACCGAAGGTGTGAGATGTATTCGCCGTTGATGTTAATTCCCCGCCCAGTCCAGTCCAGCATCTTGAAGACGTCTTCGAGTGCATTGGTGAAGAGCTTGGGGGATATTACATCCCCCTGTCTTACCCCTCGACGCAGCTCGATCGGGTTGGTCTTTTGGTCCTGGAGCTGGACGGTCATTGTGGCGGTATCACACAGACATCTTAACATCTCGATATAGCGCCAATCGATGCCACATTGCTGCAGAGCATCCGCAACCGCCCAGGTTTCGATGGAGTCGAAGGCTTTCTCGTGTTGCGTTTATCTGTTTCTGTTAAATTGTCATTGTTACATTTCCATCACATAGGTATTGGTTGTCATTGTAACATTTCCAAACTTTATGAGTTAAGCCTACTTTACATTAGTCGTCCCTAATATTTGTTCATAATTTGTTTCATAAGTTTATTTTTCATCTTTTTTTTCTACAATTCATTTAAAATAACCGTTTTTCTTACGTATAGTACCATTTTTTCTTTTTAGCCCAAGTTAATTTGGTGGTGTGGTATATTTAAATAAATTACCGCTCAATTCTTGCTTGTACCAATTAGTTAATCAAATAGACCGAGTCTTATCTGAAGAACAAGTCAAGAGTCTCCGTAACCGGCGAGCGCATATGCGACGAAATATGAGAGTGGAGGAAGCCAGAGAGGACTGTAAGGAAAGAACCTGTTGGAACTCTGTACCTCTGCCTACCCTGCAAGCGACCTGGCGTGATGATATAGGTAAATAGATAGACCAATTAGTTGTCATCGAACATGACTTTGGTAGAATGATCGGTTAACGATAGAGCCATAGACTATAATTGCAATTGCTTTAGCAATTAAGTAGTGCAATATAATATTTCATTTTACAGTATTAAACGTGTAACTTAATTACGCATGACCTCTAACACCTGAAGCAGATTTTTGCGCAACAAAGTCTTACGAGAACAAAACGCCTAGTTTTAAACAAAATTAAAAATAAATGAAATCAGTTCAGTTATCGATTTGGAACGAACTACCGACTGGTCTTCCGTTGATTGTGTTGCACTTTATACACTGGCCCTAAATTTCCCTCATACGCAATATGTGCACAACGGGGTTGGTCATATTTGTAGTACTATATCCATATAATACGGTGTATTAATTCTGTGAATGTGGCTGTTTGTTGTACCCTAATAAATAAAAAAAAGATTACGACGAAATGATCTCATTTAAATATGGGCTCAAGAAAATGGACGGCTAAAACATTCTAACTCATACACGAGTCAAATTCGATTCCCGTACAATCTCAGACTCTGAACTGTTGCTGATAATTTTTCGATAGAAAAATAACACTTTATCCGTCTGTTTCGAACTCAGGACTCCGTTACAGTCATGAATCCAACTTAAATATTTTGTTTCGGTCTGCTCTAATAAACTCGAAAACGCTCCAACGACAATATAATTCCTAGTGTTGACCAACGTTTTTTTTAACACAAAGTTTTCGAACATATGATGTAGTTACCTAAATGGAGAATAACAATATTTTGGTTGAATTTGGGTATATATGTGGGGAGTGTTATTTTTATTACGTTTTTTTATTTGTTTTTCCCATTATTATTATCTAATCTCATTGCAGTGGCAACATTCTATTAGGTTAAGAAAGAGATAGGAGCTTAAGGTTAGAGGGAGAAAGAGGAGGATGGTAAATTTGTTAAGACGTGTACGAAGTGATTGTGAAGGAAAAAATAAAGAAGTTCGATATATTCATCCCGCTTTTACTCAAGAACGATCCCACATATATACAATTGAGGAAGACAAATTTTACAATTGACAGATGGCTTGGTGTAGTTGTTAAAAGCTCAAGCCGCTCCGACCACTGGGACGAGTTGTCGCGGCTTCCCACCACGGTACATCTCTTTGTGTGATGGTCTGGGTGTTTATGAATGTCATGCTTGTAAATGCACGATGCTAAGTACCGGGCTATGATTTTAATTTAAAAAATATACACCCTTAGAGACATGGAGGAAGTAACAGACTAGAATTAAACTACAGCTATTCCTAAAGTTATATATTTAAGGAACCACGTAAAACACTTCACATATATCTTTCCTTGCCATATTTCCAAGTGGCATACTTCCCCGAAGTTATAAAATGGAAAATTGGTTGGAATGCATACTGTAGCGTAGATGGTGCGGCCTGGCACCGACCGAGGTCTATTGATTCGTATTACAATGCAATATGTTGTTAAAAAATGTGTACCTATCTGATATAGGAGATATCTGTATCATCACGCCAGATCCCTGGCGGTGTAGAAAGAGAGTACAAAGTTCCAAAAGGTTCTTGCCAAACCTCTCTGACTTTCTCCATTATGTACGATATCTCAGAGCATACAAATGAAAATCCAACCAATCAAATAAATCAATTTTGATCGTGAGTTGCATTACTGAAAGTACATAAATATACAATGACGTTGATGATGTAAATAAAAAAATCACGAAACATTTTAAATTTTATTGTAGTTGTCTAGTCTCTACTAGGAAAAATATATAAAAATCCTCAACTTAATAATCAGCTTCTATTTGTTAAATATATTGCTATAAACGACAAATATATAATTTTGTTTTCCTCTCTCTTTCTTGAAACTCATTACCTTTTCGGGTTATAAATACATAAGTATCACCTAATTCAGATATGCAAGACCTGAAATAGCTGATAACTCTTATCAATACGAACAACTTTCCAGAAATGGAATGATGATGTCCTCCTCCCCGGACGTCGTGATCGACAGTGGCGGGCAATCACAAAATATTAAAAGTAAACAAATAAATACCGCCACGCCTATATTCCCCAAGCGGGGGTGGCACAGGTGTACTGTGTACACAATTTTAGACTTCAAACTAATGCTGGGAATTTTCCGGTAGAAAAACTACATCGGTCCCACCTAGGATTTGAACCCAGGACCTCGTGATCGCAAAGCGCATTATTGGCCACTACACCAACGATACAGTCTGAAAATATTATTGAGGTCACACCGTCACGCCTCTATTCCCCAAGCGGGGTGACAGAGGTGTACTGAGTACACCCACTTTACGCCGACGGTGTTTGGTCCCACGTAATAGGGGGCGAGCCTATCGCCAAATACCGGGTTCAATTCCAGACTTCAGACTCATACTTTTTCGTTAGAAAACTACATTTGTTCGACCTAGGATTTGAACCCAGGACCTCGTGATCACAAAGCGACGCTTTTTGTATGCGGCCCACAAGGAATTGGCAAGGTAAACTGTTTTTTTATCCACGAGCGGCGTGTACAATAACTAATTGGTAAGAAGATACATAGCGTCTATGGCGTAGTAGCCTAGTTGTATCAAGCTTTGTAAGATACTATCGTAGCACGGTTGTACGAAGCTTTGTCTCTGTTGGGATATTTACTCATCTACTATCGTAGCACGGTTGTACGAAGCTTCATCTGTGTTGGGATATTTACTCATCTACTATCACAGCACGGTTGTACGAAGCTTTGTCTCTGTTGGGATATTTACTCATCTACTATCGTAGCACGGTTGTACGAAGCTTCATCTGTGTTGGGATATTTACTCATCTACTATCACAGCACGGTTGTACGAAGCTTTGTCTCTGTTGGGATATTTACTCATCTACTATCACAGCACGGTTGTACGAAGCTTTGTCTCTGTTGGGATATTTACTCATCTACTATCGTAGCACGGTTGTACGAAGCTTCATCTGTGTTGGGATATTTACTCATCTGCTATCGTAGTACGGTTGTACGAAGCTTCATCTGTGTTGGGATATTTACTCATCTACTATCGTAGCACGGTTGTACGAAGCTTTGTCTCTGTTGGGATATTTACTCATCTACTATCGTAGCACGGTTGTACGAAGCTTCATCTGTGTTGGGATATTTACTCATCCACTATCACAGCACGGTTGTACGAAGCTTTGTCTCTGTTGGGATATTTACTTATCTACTATCGTAGCACGGTTGTACGAAGCTTCATCTGTGTTGGGATATTTACTCATCTGCTATCGTAGTACGGTTGTACGAAGCTTCATCTGTGTTGGGATATTTACTCATCTACTATCGTAGCACGGTTGTACGAAGCTTTGTCTCTGTTGGGATATTTACTCATCTACTATCGTAGCACGGTTGTACGAAGCTTCATCTGTGTTGGGATATTTACTCATCCACTATCACAGCACGGTTGTACGAAGCTTTGTCTCTGTTGGGATATTTACTCATCTACTATCGTAGCACGGTTGTACAAAACTTCATCTGTGTTGGGATATTTACTCATCTACTATCGTAGCACGGTTGTACGAAGCTTTGTCTCTGTGGGGATATTTACTCATCTACTATCGTAGCACGGTTGTACAAAGCTTCATCTGTGTTGGGATATTTACTCATCTACTATCGTAGCACGGTTGTACGAAGCTTCATCTGTGTTGGGATATTTACTCATCTACTCTCGTAGCACGGTTGTACGAAGCTTCATCGGTGTTGGGATATTTACACATCTGCTTTCGTGGTACGGTTGTACGAAGCTTCATTTGTGTTGGGATATTTACTCATCTACTATCGTAGCACGGTTGTACGAAGCTTCATCTTTGTTGGGATATTTACTCATCTGCTATCGTAGCACGGTTGTACGAAGCTTTATCGGTGTTGGGATATTTACTCATCTACTATCGTAGCACGGTTGTACGAAGCTTCATCTGTGTTGGGATAGTTACTCATCTACTATCGTAGCACGGTTGTACGAAGCTTCATCGGTGTTGGGATATTTACTCATCTGCTATCGTAGCACGGTTGTACGAAGCTTTATCGGTGTTGGGATATTTACTCATCTGCTATCGTAGCACGGTTGTACGAAGCTTCATCTGTGTTGGGATATTTACTCGTCTACTATCGTAGCACGGTTGTACGAAGCTTCATCGGTGTTGGGATATTTACACATCTGCTTTCGTAGCACGGTTGTACGAAGCTTCATCTGTGTTGGGATATTTACTCATCTACTATCGTAGCACGGTTGTACGAAGCTTCATCTGTGTTGGGATATTTACTCATCTGCTATCGTAGCACGGTTGTACGAAGCTTTATCGGTGTTGGGATATTTACACATCTGCTTTCGTAGCATGGTTAAATGACGATCTGTCTCTGTTAGGATATTTACCCATATGGTTGGCTCAAGAAAATGGGCGGCTAAAACATTCTAACTCATGCGCGAGTCAAATTCGATTCCCGTACAATCTCAGACTCTGAACTGTTGCTGATAATTTTTCGATATTAAAATAACACTTTATCCGTCTGTTTCGAACTCAGGACTTCGTTACAGTCATGAATCCAACTTAAATATTTTGTTTCGGTCTGCTCTAATAAACTCGAAAACGCTCCAACGACAATATAATTCCTAGTGTGGACCAATGTTTTTTTTAACACAATGTTTTCGAACATATGATGTAGTTACCTAAATGGAGAATAACAATATTTTGGTTGAATTTGGGTATATATACAATTGAGGAAGACAAATTTTACAATTGACAGATGGCTTGGTATAGTTGTTAAAAGTTCAAGCCGCTCCGACCACTGGGACGAGTTGTCGCGGCTTCCCACCACGGTACATCTCTTTGTGTGATGGTCTGGGTGTTTATGAATGTCATGCTTGTAAATGCTCTGTTGGGATATTTACTCATCTACTATCGTAGCACGGTTGTACGAAGCTTCATCTGTGTTGGGATATTTACTCATCTACTATCACAGCACGGTTGTACGAAGCTTTGTCTCTGTTAGGATATTTACTCATCTACTATCGTAGCACGGTTGTACAAAACTTCATCTGTGTTGGGATATTTACTCATCTACTATCGTAGCACGGTTGTACGAAGCTTTGTCTCTGTGGGGATATTTACTCATCTACTATCGTAGCACGGTTGTACAAAGCTTTATCTGCGTTGGGATATTTACTCATCTACTATCGTAGCACGGTTGTACGAAGCTTTGTCTCTGTGGGGATATTTACTCATCTACTATCGTAGCACGGTTGTACAAAACTTCATCTGTGTTGGGATATTTACTCATCTACTATCGTAGCACGGTTGTACGAAGCTTTGTCTCTGTGGGGATATTTACTCATCTACTATCGTAGCACGGTTGTACAAAACTTCATCTGTGTTGGGATATTTACTCATCTACTATCGTAGCACGGTTGTACGAAGCTTTGTCTCTGTGGGGATATTTACTCATCTACTATCGTAGCACGGTTGTACGAAGCTTTGTCTCTGTGGGGATATTTACTCATCTGCTATCGTAGCACGGTTGTACGAAGCTTCATCTGTGTTGGGATATTTACTCAACTACTATCGTAGCACGGTTGTACAAAGCTTCATCTGTGTTGGGATATTTACTCAACTACTATTGTAGCACGGTTGTACGAAGCTTCATCTGTGTTGGGATATTTACTCATCTACTCTCGTAGCACGGTTGTACGAAGCTTCATCGGTGTTGGGATATTTACACATCTGCTTTCGTAGCACGGTTGTACGAAGCTTCATCTGTGTTGGGATATTTACTCATCTACTATCGTAGCACGGTTGTACGAAGCTTCATCTGTGTTGGGATATTTACTCATCTACTATCGTAGCACGGTTGTACGAAGCTTCATCTGTGTTGGGATATTTACTCATCTACTATCACAGCACGGTTGTACGAAGCTTTGTCTCTGTTGGGATATTTACTCATCTACTATTGTAGCACGGTTGTACAAAACTTCATCTGTGTTGGGATATTTACTCATCTACTATCATAGCACGGTTGTACGAAGCTTTGTCTCTGTGGGGATATTTACTCATCTACTATCGTAGCACGGTTGTACAAAGCTTTATCTGCGTTGGGATATTTACTCATCTGCTATCGTAGCACGGTTGTACGAAGCTTCATCTGTGTTGGGATATTTACTCAACTACTATCGTAGCACGGTTGTACAAAGCTTCATCTATGTTGAGATATTTACTCATCTACTATCGTAGCACGGTTGTACGAAGCTTCATCTGTGTTGGGATATTTACTCATCTACTATCGTTGCACGGTTGTACGAAGCTTCATCTGTGTTGGGATATTTACTCATCTACTATCGTAGCACGGTTGTACGAAGCTTCATCTGTGTTGGGATAGTTACTCATCTACTATCGTAGCACGGTTGTACGAAGCTTCATCTGTGTTGGGATAGTTACTCATCTACTATCGTAGCACGGTTGTACGAAGCTTGATCTGTGTTGGGATATTTACTCATCTACTATCGTTGCACGGTTGTACGAAGCTTCATCTGTGTTGGGATAGTTACTCATCTACTATCGTAGCACGGTTGTACGAAGCTTCATCTGTGTTGGGATAGTTACTCATCTACTATCGTAGCACGGTTGTACGAAGCTTCATCTGTGTTGGGATATTTACTCATCTGC
Organism: Phalera bucephala; assembly: GCA_905147815.2. NCBI lineage: Eukaryota > Metazoa > Arthropoda > Insecta > Lepidoptera > Notodontidae > Phalera > Phalera bucephala. Next base: position 34,292,890 of record LR990615.1, on the reverse strand, counting down.
TATCGTAGCACGGTTGTACGAAGCTTCATCTGTGTTGGGATATTTACTCAACTACTATCGTAGCACGGTTGTACAAAGCTTCATCTGTGTTGGGATATTTACTCAACTACTATTGTAGCACGGTTGTACGAAGCTTCATCTGTGTTGGGATATTTACTCATCTGCTGTCGTAGCACGGTTGTACGAAGCTTTATCGGTGTTGGGATATTTACTCATCTACTATCGTAGCACGGTTGTACGAAGCTTCATCTGTGTTGGGATAGTTACTCATCTACTATCGTAGCACGGTTGTACGAAGCTTCATCTCTGTTGGGATATTTACTCATCTGCTATCGTAGCACGGTTGTACGAAGCTTCATCTGTGTTGGGATAGTTACTCATCTACTATCGTAGCATGGTTGTACGAAGCTTCATCTGTGTTGGGATAGTTACTCATCTACTATCGTAGCACGGTTGTACGAAGCTTCATCTGTGTTGGGATATTTAATCGTCTACTATCGTAGCACGGTTGTACGAAGCTTCATCTGTGTTGGGATAGTTACTCATCTACTATCGTAGCATGGTTGTACGAAGCTTCATCTGTGTTGGGATAGTTACTCATCTACTATCGTAGCACGGTTGTACGAAGCTTCATCTGTGTTGGGATATTTAATCGTCTACTATCGTAGCACGGTTGTACGAAGCTTCATCGGTGTTGGGATATTTACTCATCTGCTATCGTAGCACGGTTGTACGAAGCTTTATCGGTGTTGGGATATTTACACATCTGCATTCGTAGCACGGTTAAATGAAGATCTGTCTCTGTTAGGATATTTACCCATATGGTAACACACTGCACAATAGCTCCAAACAAAGTTCCGGCATGAATTTATCCTCATTAGATTTCTCCGCCCCGCTAAATTAGCCTTATTTGTTTAAAATATTTACTTGTTTATAGTTTCTTCAAACCACACTAAACGTATATACCTTTTTGTTGTGGACCTGTGATTTAATATTTTCTTATGGTATGCGGTGGCCAAATGTGGTTTGGACCTTTGTGTGTGAAGATTTGTTGACGCTGCAAATTTAGTGGAAGATTTTTTTATTGTTCTAGTATAGTTTACCGCCTCGTTGGTATAGTGGCGAATGATGCGCGTTGCGATCGCGATGTCCTGGGTTCAAAAACCTAGGTCGGACGAATGTAGCTTTTCTATCGTAAAATCCTAGTTTTATTCCGGAGTCTGGAATTGTACTCGGTATATCGCAATATGCTCGTCTCCTATTACATGTGACGTCATATCTATCTATCTATATCATCACGCTAGATCCCTTAAGGGTATGCAGAGAATACAAATTTCCAACAGGTTCGTTTCTTACAGACCTCTGTGGTTTTTTCCACTCTCATAGTTCGTCTCATAAACGCTTGCCGGTTACGGAGACTTTTGACCTAATTTCGTTGGCGAAAAGTACTTGTAACAGTTCAACTCAGCTATCCCCGTTTGGGGCGTTTTTGATGTTTTATCTAGTGTAGTTTACTATGTTCGTAAATATGTTCCATTTAAAATATCACTTTGCCCAACCGAGTTTATAACAATAAATATGCATTTGGAGATTGTTCTGCATCGGCTGACACCAGCAAACCCGTCCATCCTACAGCATTAATAATGTTATATTCAGTAAAATAGCGGAGTCGATTAGCCACATTCATAATTCAGCGCGTTCAGCACAAAGGGAAGTGATAACAGATATATGTCTGCAGTTTTAAACATTCATTTAGGAGTTACGATTACGCATACATTGAAAATAATGCAATAAAATGTATATTGGAGAATATACACGCTGTACTTTAATCGTCATGGAGTAAAAGCCCAGATGATGTATGCTACCTAAAAAAATGAAAAATTAGAACACTTCAATAAGTAACATCTCCATAACAATACTAATTTAGTGCATTAAAAACATCTATACGAAGCGCAAATTGACAAGGGGTGGCGCGGCTCGTTAGCGGGCCGGTAGATCCATCTATGTTCCGGATTTTCACGCTAGCTATGATATTAGGATAGGTCAGTAGATAGATCAGCGAAGAGGAGGTATTGGATACATCACTGAAACTTTCGCTCCAAGACGACTAAAATTACACCGTGTATAAATCAGTCTTTAATAAATCATCTTATTCAATCGCACTGCTAGGCAGAGGCCTTATATCACAAATGGATATGAGAGAGAATAAGTCACGCGAACTCAATGTGAATTGGTAGAGGCAGATTTGTGGTACCCTGCTAGTGTAAGTTATCAAGCTGCGTCTAATGCTTGGAACTCGGCTTAACGACAATAACAATAAAAAACAGCTGGTATCAACGACTTAACGTGCCTTCGGAAGCACGGAAACTAGCAGGAACACAGCAGTGTAGGATTTTGGAGGCTATAGATGCTATCGTTCCAAATAACATCAACTTGTATCCCACACCACGCAGCCCAAACGTCCTCCAACGTGGCACCAGGCTCCCTCGCTTTAACTACTAATCCCTTGTTTGAATAACTAATATCTAATCGTGTTCATAAATCCACGGACAAGGGCAAATGTCAAAATAAAAAAAAAGTTACTAGCTTAAGACGACTAGTGTAGAGGTAATAACTAAATCATTCGACATAAACTATCGAAATTTGTAAAAATAATTATTGTATCTATTAAATTAAGGTTGAATTTTACTCTGTATGCATTAATATAACAATACATAGTGTAGTAAAAAGTTCACTTTGGATATAAATACCGATTTTACTTAAGATATTTTAAGTAATACAAATTGTGAATATAATATTATCGATATCTTTTTTGCATGACGTACGATTTAGCGCAGTGGTTAAGAGCTTGAGCTTGAGCCCACTGTGTCTAATAGTCGCGGGTTCGATTCCCGCACGGGACAAATCTTTGTGTGATCCACAATTATTTGTTCCGGTCTGGGTATTTGTGTTTGTGAATTTTCATGTTTGTAAACGCACCCACGACACAGGAATAAATCCTAGTGTGGGGCTACGTTTTTTATAAAAAAAAAAATAAAAAAAAAAAAAAAATTTGTTTTAACATTAAAACTAATTTGAAATAAGTTTTTGTTGTAAAAGTTTAAATTTTATTTCATTTCTATAATCAACAATAAAACTAAAGTGTGTTGCGTGACTATTTAAAGTGCCAAATCCTGATAACACTCTAAATGTCAACCTGTCCGTGTATTTGTGAATACGACTATAAGGTATCTTTTACTGAAATTAATTGCTTCTCCGACCCGCTCCTGGTCCAGCATGCAATCGGGAAATAGTATTCTTACTCCATTCCCATACGCACAAATCTTCGCTATTATTTTACTCAAATGCGGACTGGAATATGAAGGGTTTTTAATTTTGTCCATCTCTTTTGGGATTTAATAATAATAGGCGTAAATGTACGTATTTAGAACAATCATCAGGGTTTAATCCCGCTAAGGTTTATCTGTCTGTCAAGCTCGAAGTATGTTACATATTTAGATCGTTTTGATAGTGCAATATTCAAGCTCTGTGGCAACGGACGCTACTACGAGCCGACAGCGAATATGCATTAGTAATACTGTATGTGTTCTGTTTTAGGTTACGTCTATATGTGGAAATAATTGGTAGTACGAGTAGAATATAGCTATCTTTATCTTTTATGGATTGTGTACAAAAAGGTTCACGTAAAACCAGTTTTTTAAACGGGTTACTGGGTTATTCTCACCACCATAAGCTCTTTTTCGGTCTTTATGTCATCACGCCAAACCGGTGGTAGGCATAAAGACTTACTTCCTTACAGACCTCTCTCGCTTTCTCCACTCCTACAGTTCGTTTTACACACGCTCGCTAGTACTTTTGACTTGCCCATAAAATAACATGCGATTTAAGATCATATCTAACCGACTTTAAAAAAGGGGAAGGTCTCTCAATTAATATCCAACGAAATAAGTCTGACACAGAGAGCCATGGCGCGGTCTATGCTAGGCATCACATTGAACGTACGCGTAAGATATACCTACCAAGATTTGATGACTGACAAAAGACAAAGACATTATCAAAGCCATCTCTTCATTGAAGTGGGAATGGCCAGGCATGCTGCTAGAAGAAATGACAATGTATGAAGAAAGATATTGACGGAATAGTGGCCCAGAACTAGCAAAAGACGAGTGGGCAAGCCAATGGACTTGTTGGATAGATGACATATCGAGATTCGGAAGAAGAATTTGGAGTAACCACAGAACCGCGAAGAATTTCACAAAAGGGACGTAGCTTATGCCTTGTCGTGAGTCATAAAAACCTGATGATGATGATGACGAAGGTCTCAATCCGACCGTTTTGTTTTGCAATTTCATTTCTAAGACTATTTCTGTTTAGTTACTTCGAGAAACGGTCGTAGAGATTCCTATGTATAATTTAAATATTAATAACAACTGAGTGAAATCCCATGTCGCTAGAAGCTATAAAACAAATATATATTTCGTTCAAACTATCCATTATTTAATATTTATGTAAAAATTCGAACGGAATTGGATCGGCGCAGAGACCCGGCCGTCGCATCAATGTATCCGGATTATTTAGCCGGATTTTAATACTGATCCCGGGAAATAAACTTCATTGCCCAGATGAAAGTTATGAATACACGGATATGAGGGCAGAGTATTTATTTTATTTAAAAATGTATTATAAAGAATATGTGTAACCGGCGTATATGAGATGAATTATGAGAGTGGCGGAAGCCCGAGAGGTCTGTGAGGAAAGAACCTGTTGGATCTTCGTACTCTTTGCTTACCTTGCAAAGGATATGGCGTGAAGATATAGATAGATAAAAAGAAAAAAATACATTTAAATATAATGTCACGCTTACATTCTTCAAGCGAGGGTGACAGTAATGTATGAACCTATATTTGCTGAGAATCTTAGACCCTAATGTCTAATGTAATGGAAAAGAGCCAATTAGCATTAAGCCGGACATAATTTCACACTCTGGACTGCTATTGAGAATTTTAAAATAGATAAACCCCCGTAACACTTTGTGCGACCTCGAATTCAAACCCAAAGACCTAGTCATCTTCCACTAAACCATATAGGACTAAAACAACAAGGCAATGTTCTATCTTATTTAAAATAAAATTTATTAAAATAAACACCGTCACGCCTGTATTCACGAAGCGAGAGTGGCAGAAGAGTACTGTGTTCACCCAATTTTCGCCAACGATGTTAAGTACCGGGTATAATACCAGACTTCAGACTGATACTGGAAATTTTTCTCTGAGAAAATTACGTTACTCATGTAATGCGCCACCAGACCAACGAAGCAGTAATAATAAGAACACAAAAGAAATCTATTACTACCAAAATAATATCCAACTTTACAAGATAAAAATGTTCTTTAATCAACACTAATTAATGTACTACGCACCTTAAAGCTTTTTAATCAAATGACCCAAGCAGAGACATTTTTGCCCGACTTAATACTAACAATTCACGTAAAACAAAGATTTTCTTTCTAACAAGACGAAAAAGATGCGATTTCCAAAGTCATTCCAAGTGAATTTATCTCTTCAGACAGCGGGTATCCCCATATTTATGGCTAAACTACAGTGGAAACATTTTTGTAAAGAAACTTATGGAAACTCGTGCTGTGAGGCAGGTCCGGGATGTGTTATAAGGTCTATATTGGATGCACTTTGCTTTGAAGATGGATAGGGAAGTGGCCTTATAGTAACCATCACGTTTTGTTGGTGTACAGAACATGGGTATGCTTTAGTGATTCGAGCATATAGAAAGAATGTCTAAAGAAAGAATGACAAAACAGATATGCAATGCGAAAGTGGAAGAATATAGATACCGGGAAAGACCAAGACTATCTTACTATGACCAAATAGACCGTATCTTAGCTGAAGGGCAAGTCATGAGTCTCTATAACCGGCGACCGTGCAAGACTAACTATGAGAGTGAAGGAAGACAGAGAGGTCTGCAAGGAAAGAATCTGTTAGAACTTTGTACTCTCTGCTACTCTACTACCCGCAAGGCTGGCGTAATAATATAGTATATAGAGATACAAAAAAGAGTATTCTATTCTATCCCCATGGATTTACTCTCTCAAATCAAGCAGTGATCTAGTTGCCCTCCTTGTCTTTCCGGCTGGAGAGTAGTTGTTGCTCGCGCCCGATGAAGCAGTAAAAGCCGAGGCCAATAGCATAGATCACTCTCAAACACACATACACTAGAGCAGAAAGAACATGTCATACTCCACCACACATTTGCGGAAATAGATTTGTGGCCAAGTGCTGTTGGAACGTATCAAGCTGCCCATAAGGCTTCCAATTTAGATTAATGACTCCAAAAGTAAGCGGATAACGGAACCAACGGTTTAACGTCCTTCGCAAGCACGAAGACATTCGAAAATGGAAATGCTACAAACGCTCACCCATCTCACACTGACCGAAATGAAACTGCTTAACTTTATTTGGTTATCACTAAGAACATCCGCAGTCCCGTAGCGCTACGAGCGCCTCATCAGGGCCGTTATTCTCTATGACCAATTAAACACGTAACGCGGTGTGTTACGATGAAATGATCCATTTGTGGTACTCCAGAATAACATGACACGATCATTCCACGAAGATATCGTAACACCTCGCGATTTTTATAGCGAATAAGCACCCTGTTAGTGTAGGAAAACCAGCACAAGGACATCTCAAAGATGCCGAGCTCGATTCCAATCGATATCTCGTTGATTACGACGTATCGATACCATAATCGAATTAGTATCACTCGGGAACTCCTCTCTACCGCTTTATTATTCTGCGCGAGTCGGTCCGCACTTGATATTATAACTTCGGCGGTATATTACTAAAGATTTCTGGCTTTCGTACTGTTTTGTGTCGCAAACTTTGAATACACAAATTTGTCAAATTCTTACAAAAGTATATAAAAATGCCATTTACTAAAATCTCGCAAGATTAGATGTGAACCTTGCATTTCGAAGGCTACATAAGGATTATATGTAGAAAGTGGGATATGTCAGGCTTAGTCCCATTTAAAAATATTGTATTTGTTTATTCCGAACTAGCCTAAACCGAGATGATTCGAAGAAGGGAGGGGAGGCCTTTGCCTTGCAGCGGGGCGGTATAGGCTTATAATAATAATAATACATAACCTAATCATTTTTCCGCCACACTTTTTCCTTTATGATATCGTAAAAATAGATTAATAAAGTAAAGAAAATTTTACTTACATATATTGCAATTCGCGATTTGCGCGGCTATAGCCTCTGCACGTCATTTCCGCTATGAGTTCCGAAAAACTCATAGCCAACGAAGTGTAGGCGTTTTTACAGCACGTCATCGACACCATGGATGAAGTTAGCATCGAGCAGATATACAAGTCTAACCTCAAACAGGAAGAGATCCGCAATGCTAAGGTGCTGTTATACGAATCGCTTGGTAAGAGCGATCAGATACCGTCTCGCAGGGGGGACGAATAGGGCGAGAGAAGTCTCCGAGACATAATCAGATTGCTGAAGGCGACCAATCCCGACGACATGCCCGCTTTTGTGGCGAAGCAGCTGCATAGGCTGCTCCCCGTCACATTCGACCACATCGATGTCACCAGGCTGCTGAAGGATATAACCACCCTAAAGTCCAGCCTGGCTGAGGTGCAATTCAGGTTAGAGGCTTCAGAAACTACCATCCGCGAACTACGAGAAGAGGTGGCGTCATTGCGTGGCGCCAGCCCGGAAAGTAGTTCGCACGAGGCCTGTAATGTAAACGTTCGTCGCGAGGCGCAAAATGCATCCGCCGGCAGTTTCGAGTCAGCTGATGCCTCGCCAGCTGTTGCTATGGCCCTGCGCGATACACCGCGCCCCGCCGCCTGCAGCACACCGCACTCGCCGTTCGCAGAACACCGCGTCCCGCCACGTGATTACGCCGCCGCTGCCGCCCGCGCACCGGAGAGGACAACTGGGAAGGCACGTAAGGTGCCTCGGACCACCACGAAGGGTCAAGTTGATGAAGAAGGCTTCATCAAGGTGGAAAAGAAGAAGAAGAAGCCTTCTCGAAGAAACCGGTGTGGGTCTGCACCGGTCGACGAAGGCACACTCCTGCGTTCAGCAGTACCGACAACGCTGCTGTACGTGTCACGGCTACACTACACCACCAAAGCCGATGACATTGTGGAGTATGCCCGCAAGAAGTCCTTGTATTCTCTGAGGGTCGAGAAGCTGAACTCGCAACACAATGCGGCTTTTAATTCCTTTGTTGTGCGAGTTCCCACTGCCGAATTGGAAACCTTCATGAGCGAGGACTTCTGGCCGAGGGGTGTCGTTTTTAGAAGATTTCGTGGGAGACTGAGAGATACCCCCGTACAGCGCAACATGTCGCCAGCAACACATGTTACTTAACTTATTAGTTTATATCATATATGTATGTTAGTCTGTAAGGTATACATATATTCTATGGGCCCCTAAGTTTAACAAAATATTTTTGTGAAATTTTAGTTGCCTGGATTAAATGACTTATTATAATATATTATTATTATTTATACTACATTTGAAACCTTATAATGTGGGCATGCGTAATATGTAGTTTCTTGTTATAGTTTTGGAAATATACCCTAAGAAAACATCCGATTCTTCGAAATATGCGCCAGCTGTCTCGCAATGTATGGTGTAGTTCCGAACATTTGTACCAATCCTCAGGAAACAATATAATCCCCAACATGTAGAGTCAGCAGCAGAAGTTGAAAACAATTAAATATAAATTATTACGTAGACAATGCTTTTTAAAGTGAATCACTAATCTGACCTTCAAAAGAAGTTGACAAATGAAATAAGCAATCCAGTGTCTTCCAAAACTTTGTCCCGTGCAGAGACGGAATCAGCTACTACTCAGTCCAGTGTGTGGAACGGGCTATGTGTTAACCACTAACACAAGGTGCCGTCGTATAGGTTTGTTAATTAAATTATTTAAAAGCCCTTAAGGCTTCTTTCACGAGTAAAGTGCTAGTTTGAGTGCAAGTTGAGTAGCTTTACTCGACAAATTAAAGTGGCTAGTTTAACAGTCGGATAGGGCTACTCAGAGATGATAAAATTCGTATATAGACTTATTTGCAAGTTTAATTGTCGACTAAGCTACCTCAGACTTTACTGAAAGAGGCTCTAAATCTTTTAATAGATTTCCAGATAGGAGATAGAATTCGATGGAAGAAAGAGGGAGATACATCTTCCCAACTGTTAGAATATTAGATTAAAAATATATTTGTTTGTGTAAACCTTACCTATGTAATTTTCCATTACCAATATTGGATAAGTCTACCAAATAAATTATGTACATCCATAACAAATCATTTTTATATTATGAAGCCTGAATTTCATTTACGTGATTAGGGCCAGTCTTTTAGGCACCAAGCATTATGTATTCTCTTAAAAGTTGAGCGGGCAAAGCCTAGGAAATTTGTTGAGGGGACGAGGGATAAAGATGTCTCATGACAAGCATAAATTAGAAGGTTTGTTAGATATTCTTTTGAAAAGTTAAGACATTTTTTATTTTGTTTTTGGGTGTGAGGCTCTCGTAGCGCTGTCATACCGTGGTTTACTAAACGATGACCAAGGTTAAGCCGTGTTCGACTCGGTCAGATTGGGACGGGTGGTTTTTATTTTCGAGCGTCTTCATGCTTGAGAAGGCTCGCTACGAAGGCCGTTGATTCCGCTAACCACTTTACTAGTCGTTAAGATAGAGCACTATACTATATACACCAGCGAAAATACAGCAGGGAAATACAATATCATATTACCTTAAGATAGAGGTACGATTGGCGGGCTTATTGCTAAGAGTAATTTTTTCTAGACAACCAGTACGTTGGAAGAAGCGACAGATAAAAATAGACGGCAATTGGTGGCGTACACTATAAAGATACATATGTCATACAAACTACTACATACATATTGATACACAACACTTGATACACAAAACATATAAATATTAAAAATTACCTAGTCGTTAAGCTAAGTTAAAATCCTTATGGGTGGTCTAGTAAGTTCTAATAAGAGCTGGTGGCCACAAACCTGCCTCCATCAATCTGCACTGGGTCCGCGTGGTACTTATGATGTAATCTCTTTCACCTTGATTTGGGTGGATTGTTTTTATGAGAAAAGACATTTTACCAGCCGTGGGTCAGTACGGGCTGGGCTGCACTGTTACATTTATAAACAGTAGATCATCTTAGTGCTAGCAGCCCGAATTTAAATCACGCTCACAGCTCCCCGTATGCGTAAGTTTGATACGGACCGTAAGTACTTAGATATTCCACTGTATGTTATATTTACACTGTGTGTGTAATCGTCCAGAGTATACTTATAATATCATCATCATCATATCAGCCTATATTTGTCCACTGTTGAACATAGGCCTCCCCAATCGCTCTCCAGCGCAGCCGGTCCGATGCCACCTACATCCAACGACTTTCTGCGATCCTCACAAGATCGTCGGTCCATCTGGTAGGTGGCCGTCCCACGCTGCGCCAATACGTGGTCTCCACTCTAGAATATTTCTGCCCCAACGCCCGTCCGATCTTCGCGCTATGTAGCCCGCCCATTGCCACTTCAGCTTACTAATTCTATGGGCTATGTCGGTGACCTTGGTTCTCTTACGAATCTCCTCATTCTGATTCGATCACGTAAGGAAACGCCGAGCATAGCTCTTTCCATAGCTCGCTGAGCAACTCTGAGCTTTTTATGAGACCTATTGTAAGAGACCTCGGAAAATTGTGTACACCACGTACATAATTTCTTCTATACATATAATAGTCTAGGGTGTATTAGTTTGGAAAAAAAATGACAATTGACACTGTCTTAGTGCCTATGCCCTGGCCTTAAAATGTGTTGAATAAAATAAATTATCTAATTTTGAGGCTAATCGGACAAAGTTTTCAATAGTATTGTAATGCAAACAATTTGTTGTATATTTCTTTGTAAACTCCACTAACAAAGGTGACATTATTTATTACATAGCGTCGTCCCGATTTTTGTATCAAACTCGTAAGTTTGATCCGCAATTGTAATAAACCAAACAATATTTCGTAAAATATTGTTTGGTCTATTACAATTGCGGTAATTTTATTTTATGTCTTTCTTGTTCGGGTCTCGATTCATTAGCTTGTGAGATGTGTAGGTTGATGAAGAGATTTAGTAATATGACCATATAAGATTGAGGAATATCAGCAGACTTCCTCGTTGGCCTAGTGGGGAATAATGCGCTTGGCGATCACGAGGTCCTGGGTTCAAATCCTAGGTCGGACAAATGTAGGTTTTCTATCCAAAAATTTCCAATATCAGTCCGGAGTGAAATTGTGCCAGGTACATGGCAATAGGCTCACTCCCTTTTGTATGGGACCTAGCATCGTCGGCGAAAAGTGGGTATACACAGTACACCTCTGCCACCCATATTCGGGGCATATAGGCGTAACGGTGTTAATTTTAATTTTTTATTTAATATCAGTAATATCTTTCAAAAAGGTGTCCAGTTCGTTCCTCCACCTCCGCCTGGGTCTACCGCGTTGTCTTTTTGTATTTCGTGGGGACCAGTTATTATTTTGGCCCATTGGTTATTTTGAACACTTTACCTCCTCTTTGAGACTTGTGGGGCGTTGGTGCGAAATTAAGGTTAACATTTAGTAAAATTTTCCTACTTCCAATATCTCCTATATTTAACAGGTGACGCACGGTTATTAATTAAAAAATAATTTGGATAAATTTCATAGTAAACGGCAACTTTGCGGCTTTTTTCTTCTTTAATTTCACTTGATGACAGCGTTAATTCCCATTTTGTCCGCGGGCCAAAAGGTAGTTGTAGGATTGTAATAATAATGTGATGATTAACTCTATACTTTTCTATCTATATCATCACGCCAGATCCCTTGTGAGGTAGGCAGAGAGTACAGAGTTCCGACAAGTTCTTCCCTTACAGACCTCTTCGGTATCCTCCACTCTAACAGTTCGTCTCACATAAGCTTGCCAGTTACGGAGATACTTGACTTTCCCTTCATATAAGACACGGTCTATTTAACATAAACATCATTTATCACTTCCAAATAACCAGTTAAAAAAATATAGTAAATAGGTGCCTACTTATCCAAGCGCAATTCAGACATAACTGAACCAAATATTTAGTCTTGACAGGTGTCAAAAGTTTTCTTAATTACAACCTAGCGAGTTATTAATGGCCAAGATTCTAGAGGGCTTAGCACGAAAAGATTGACGTAAGTTGAGTTGATATGCTTTTCGTGTCACACTACAAATTCACTAAACAAACATGAACGTGACGGCACGTTTAATCACTGGCGTTACGATAACGTCAATCTTTTCGTGCTAAGCCCTCATGAATCTGAGCCGCGGGGCTAATATTTCAGTAATTACCTGGCGAACTCGGTATTTCATATAAACGTGAACGATTTTAATTAGGTCGACTTTGTATATTTGTAATTCAATATATCCAGCAATCTAAAATTTAAATAACATTGGGCTCGGTTTTCTATCAACAATTTATCCAACAACTTAAAAAAACACAAACATAGCTCCTCACTAGGTTTTTTTCCTGTGACGCGAGTGCGTTTATAGATATGAAATTGCATACACAAAAATCCAGACCAAAACAAAATATGTTTGTGAGCCACAGAAAGATGTGTTTCCTTCGGAAACCAAACCCGTAAATACTTGTTGCGGTTTACCACTGGGCTAAACAGTAGTCTAACATCAATCTACTATGTTATGAGATAAAGAAATCTATTTCAAATAGAACAATTCAGTCAGGGCAAATCAAGAATCTCCGTAACCGGCGAGCGTGTATGAGACGAACTATGAGAATAGATGAAGCCAGAGAGGTCTATAAGGAAAGAACCTGTAGGAACTTTGTACTCTCTACCTACCCCGCAATAGAACTGACGTGATGATATAGATATATAGAATAAATGTTCATCGGTTGGGCTGGAAATATCGCATTCACATCGGGTGACAAACGACTAATGAACTGAACATATAATAAGAAAAATACACTGCTTCAGCAGCCTGCTTCTGTAACTCAGTGGTTAGAGTGATCTTAAGAACACCGTCACGCCTATATTCCCCAAGCGGGGTGGCAGAGGTGTTCTATGTACACCCACTCTTCGCCGACGATATTAGGTCCCGATGTAATAGGGAGCGAATCTATTGCCATTATATGGGGCACAAGAGAGATAGATAGAAGAATTTGAAGCCAAGACTTCGTGATTGTTACGCGCTATGCCTCTAGACCAAAGGTTGTTCCTAGATTTACAAAATTTTATTTTTAATTCCAACGACTTCCAAGAAATATACAGTACAGTCAAAATGAACAGGGAGAAGAGACACGCACGCAGGCACGCACGCCCGGACTCTGGACTTATGTTTTCGTTAGGAAAACTACATTTGTCCGACCTAGGTTTTGAAGCCAGGACTTCGTGATCTCAAAGCGATGCGCTTTGCCACTAGAACAACAAGGCAGGCGATAAGTAGATGGAAGTTATTGGGTATAAGATATAGATTAGGCAGCCATTTTTCTTACTATTCATAATTCATCACTTTATAATAATCGCTACTAAAATAAATACACATACAATTTGTTATTAAAAAATACTTCTCCTAGAAGATTGTTACTACATAAAAATATTTTTATTCTAGCATATTTTAAAACTTATTCATGTATCGCCATAGGTTCTCACGAGGGAAGAAACCTATATTTTCGTGGAGGTCACGGGAACTAATATATGAAAGGATATTCTGTCGAAAACAATGGGTTTTGGAACTTTGGGAACAACCCCAACGAAGCAGATTTTATCTAAACCTTTTACCATGTAAAACTGTCTTTGAAGCACGTACGGTACCCCGACACCTGAGAACTCCCCACATGTTATCTTCCCACAAGTATACGGTTTTTGCTGGAGACTAATGAGCTACCCCCTCGCTTTACCCCCCCCCCCTTCCCCCGTCTTCCCTAATTAATTTGCTTCACGCTAAGCCTTTATACTCGCTTCTTGTTCTTACTTCGGCCGAAATAGGCTAATTTCTCTTTTTAACGTGCTGGAACCGTGTTAATGTTATTCTCTTTGAAGCGAAAAAGGTTCTATTTTGTGTGTGCCTTTGTAAAGTTTTTAATGGAATAAACACCGTCACGGTTGTAATTAACAGTTGGGGATGGCAGTGGTGTATGTACATTTATATTTCGCAAAGGCCAACTTTTCTTCGTGTCTGTACCAATTACATAATTTGTCAACGAGTTAACCAATTGAAAAAAAATGCGTTGGGTCTACTGTACCCGCGGTTTTTTTGTTTTTACAAAATCATTTTTAAAGAAGCAGCCCACTAGTATATATTCCTGTATCGTGGGTGCGTTTAAAACCATGAGGTTCACGTACCCAAACCGAAAGAAATATTTGGGGGTCACACAAAGATTTGTCCCGTGCGGGAATCGAACCCTTAACTACTCGATCTAGTAGGTAGAGCGACTCAAGCTCTTAGCAAGCACTGGACCAAGCTGTCCGCATACGGGGGCGCTTACAAATGGGTAATTAATTTTTTTTTTTAATCCAGTTTAAGTACTTATCTACCACCGGATCGGAACTGGCCCTCCACTGGGGAGATCCGGCGAAGAAACTCAGCGGGCTTGTCTTTTTTTATTAAATTCTCTTTTTTTTCTTTTCTATTTTTTTTAATCATATTGTGATCGATTGATTGGGTTTCTGTACATATGAAAATCATGATTGTAAACGTACCCGCGACACATAATTAATTACTGAAGGCTACGTTATTAAAAAAATAGTAAACATTGATTTGTCGATATAGAAACAAACAGAATAGAATGTTATTTCACAAACAGGTAGTAAATAAGTTCTTATTTATAAATAACGATAAAAATAATGGGGTGATGATTATGAAATCAGTTTTTGCCCCTCGGGGAAGACGTGGGGATGATTTGATAAGCCGGGATGCGGCGCGGGCGCGGGCGGCCATCTTTATTCAATCCTGGCCACCTTTCAATTCGGGACGTTCGCGCGTGACTCGAATTACATGGGCCAGTATGAAGAAAGACCACTCTTCTTCGAAACATTTGGGATATTCCTTTTTTTCTGATTTTTTTTCAGTTTTTTATGTCGGATTGATACTGTACAGCTTCAAAACTGAAGAGATTTCAGGAGTACAATAGTTTTTTTTTTTCTAATTTAGGTTCATTAGGCATTTCTTTTGAATGAAAATATTTATTTTTTATATATTTACAAACTAGAACTCCGGCTTCCAAAATCCGGAGATAGCTTACTGAATCGAGTAGTTATTAGTTTTACTGACATATATATTCAGATTTTTGGGATAGATCTTTACTCCTATAGTGGACGGCTTTCGGAGGATGATATTTATGATCATGATGATGATTATTGAAAAAAAATATTAATTTTGCTCTGGCCTGTCAGGCTAGCCTTCAGGTCAACTGACATGGTGCTTTGTTTAGTGGCTTTTTGTGACTTTGGTACCTAGAAAACATTAGAAACTACAGCTTTTTTAATAATTTCCTCCCAATTCTCTTATAAAAAAGACAAGTATCAATATGAAGCCAATTAGGCTAGAAATAAAAAAGACAAGCCCATTTTTGCCGGATTCTCTTTGTGAAGATCGCGTTCCAACCCGTTGGTAGATATAATAACAATTATAGCTTTTGTAAGTGCCTTTTTTATTATCTATACAAAAATAGATTATTTCGACTTTGACCTTCGTTATCCTTTCGGACTATTTTAATTGACCTTTACTATCGTTAGGTCACCCTATTGTTGAATGTGGTCGTTCAAACTTTACACAGGTTCGCAAAATGCGGCAAAGTATTAGAGTTATTAGCGTAAAGCGGCCCACGAAAAAAATTACCAGGCATTAGACGCTATAAATTAAGAAAAAACACTCAGAATGCAACAGGTAATCCTCGTGAAAATGTATGAGAGACCTGAAAGTGAAGAAAATGAAGACTGCGTAAGAAACCGTGTTCTGTAAGATAGACCGGACTGTACGAGGGACAGAGTACTATACGAAAGCTAAGGACTACTGAGAGACTGTGGAATATATGAGACCCAGAATATATTATCTACATTATAGCTTTAAGCTCTATTTCATTTCTGTCGGATACCAACTGGGTTCTGGTCATTTTTAAACGACATTGCGGCAGACCTAGAGGAGGGATGGTATGACGAACTGAACGTCTTTATAAACCATTCGCCCTCAAGTAGAATGGAAACGATGGAAGGAGGCATTTAGTCAGCAGTGGGACACTAACGGCTGGATAATTTTATTAATAAAGAACAGATCGTGAACCAAACTTCTTCAGACATTATTATAACTTCAAAAACTTCTCAGGCTATCCAGGCTAGAAAAAAATCCTCTCTATATTCATTTGAAGTTAGAATGAAATATCAAAATGAATATGTTACTCTTCGTTTAAATCGCGTTCAAATAAACTATTGATCGCGGCAGTTATTTCGTACGGCAACTATTTCGTCAGATATGTATTCAAACATCTCAATTTTGGCCATCCCAGAAATATTTTCAGCCTTCAAACTAAATTGTGAGCAAAATTCAACGGTACGTGTCTTTATTTGCGCTCGCGACCCGCAGGGTTTCGCGTCCAAATTAGTGCTATTCCCGAAATAAATTCCGACATTTTTTTGTGTCGAAACAAGACAACTCCATTTGGTAGCATCCTTTAAGTATTATCGGTGGGCGTTTGTTTTTCCGAGCAGCGGCCGCCCACCCCCGAAGTCTGCGCCCCCGCGGCCTGCGCCCCTAGGCTGCTCTCCCATGCCCCCGCGCCTAATAATCACCGGAAACCTTAATGAACACTGCCATCTTCATTTTTTATGCAAAATATTACGAATAAAATGCTTCTCATATTGTGAGTATTAATAAAAACAAGAGGGACGACAGCAGATGGACCAAAGCCGTGACAGAGTGGTGGAGCCCAGAATCTCTTTCTGGGCCACCACTCGCAGGCCTAAAAGCAGACCATCATATGGAGCAATTACATCGATAAGGCGGCCGAAATATTATAGAATAGACTAGTACAGGGCCGAAACGAATGGCGTGATGGGGGAGAGGCCTACACTATGTTGATGATGATAAATAAAAATATACAATCTGAATTATAGTGGTGGAATCGGGAGTTGTCTGTATGGAAAGAACCTGTTGAAAGTCTTTACTCTCTGTCTACTGATCTTATTTGACGAGATGATATAGATCTATCTATATCATCTATATCATCACCTCTCTGGCTTCCTCCACTCTCATAGTTCGTCTCATACACGCTCGCCGGTTACGGAGACTCATGGCTAGCCCTTCAGATAAGACACGATCTATTTGGTCATGGTGAGATAGTAAGATATCGTAAGATAGAAAATAAACACCGTCATACCTATATTCCCCAAGCGCGTATGACAGAGGTGTACTATCTATGTGTATACCCATGTATCGCCTACAATGTTAGATCCCAATGAATAGGGGCGTGCCCATTGCCGTTATAACGATTCCTAACTCTGGGCTGTTACTGATTTTAAATTTGTCCGATCTAAGATTCGAATCCAGGACCTCATGAACGCCAGCTGTACTATACGCCACTAGATCAACGAGGCAATAATATTAACATAATATATTACGACAAATTTAACGCTAACAAAGTATTTAAAAATCTTGAACAATTACCCCATCCAGTGAGAAATGCTAAGATCGCAGAATGTTAAATCTTACACCATTTTGACAATGTCTCGAGCTCTGAGAATTTTTCAAGAATTTGGCGAGGCTTTCGAGAAGAAATTGCTCACTCAAAATATTTTCGTTACTTATATACTTGCCTATAATATGTATAATTAGTTATTATAAACAGGCAGGGGTGGCAGAGGTTAATATATATTTGCCTTGCTAAAATTGGTTGTACCTAGACCTTTGGATGGCTTGCTAGGCAGTTTAAGAAAAATTTATGTCATATTAATTACCTACTGAAGAACAAACAAAAATCAATACTCAATCTTATTAAAGTACGTACAATCAATCAATCAGCCTATCGCAGTCCACTGCTGGACATAGGCCTCTCCTAACACGCGCCATTGCACACGGTCCTCCGCCTTCCGCATCCAGTCTGTCCCAGCGACCTTTTTGAGGTCGTCGGTCCATCTAGCTACGTACGTACGACTATTTTAATACAATACGTTTTATCAAAATCCTCTTCAGTTACCATAGAAACAGTTGTTGAACATAGAAAGTCTCATCCAGCCTATTGTCTATTGTCCATTGCAAAACCGCTACATGTATAAGACTATACAGCAAAACCTATTGACACAGCTGGTTCACTACATAGACGTAACTAGGCGTTATATTGTGGGTATAATGACATATATCTCTGGCATATTATACTCCATTAGCTCGATTATACACGATTAACTCATTCATGTATTTTAACGCTTCATGTGTTAATTTGATCGATGCGTTAAAAGTCCCCAGTCGGATTTAGAACTGAAAAATGCTTAGAAAAAATTTATGCCTAACGTTTCTAAACCTACCGTGGTACCATGTTGCTTAAAATGCCTATTGTAGTAGGCTTCATTTAATTGTATTGGTAGTTGTGAGTGATCGAACCTACATTAGTATCTGCTGTAGTAGAGACGCGGCATTAGCATGAAGTGAGCCAGCTAGTTTAATCAGCTGTGACAGTAGGTAACAAGTACACAGACTAGCTGGAAACATCTTGACCCTCTCCGACGGTCACTCGACCGCTCAGTGACTCTGTTCTGAGACTTACAAAGCGATGAGAGGCTGTGGCATCTACTAGCTAGTTGGCTGCTGTATTGTCATAAAATCTATGACAGACATTATGTTTGTTCTTTTTATAATTTGGCACCGGTTTTATGTGAGGAATGGGGTCCTACGCATTACGGGGGAAGCTCGTGGGACATGTCGGAATTTAAGGTATCAAGATAGTAGAGAACCCGCCTATTGTCTATAATCAGAATACAAAATCAGACCCTGAACTACTAATGATTTTTTTCCGACATATACCGTCATGCGAGCGGAAGTGGCAGAGACGTACTATGTATACCCACTTTTTGCCGACTATTGGATCTCATAATAGGGGGCGAGCCTATTACCGTTATGCCGGGCTCCGAACAGATAATAGTAATTTTTCTATCGAAAAATATTTTTTTCCAATCTAGTTTCGAATAGCAAGACTTTGTAATAGTCACGCGCATTATTCACCACTAAACCATACAACGACTTTTTATTAGAAACCTAGTAGTTCAATCTAGGATTCGAACCCACTCTAGACATCTTATTAAGTCTTTGACAAACCTAAATATTAACCTCGGTATATTAAATTACGATTACTTAGAAGCGAATATTTAATTAAAAGTAACGCTGATTGAAATATTAATTAAATATTCTGGAAGCCAAAAGCAAATAATTCGAACATTTTAATTATAATAAGGAAGTTATTAAATACGTTACGATGATAATTCTACATATAATTATAATAATAAATCAGGTTTAACTGTCCCACTGCTGGGTAAAGGACTTCTCTCACAAATCGAGATGAGAGAGAGAATAGGTCATACTATACCGCGTGGTGGACGCGGAACCAGTGTAGATTGGTAGAGGCAGGTTTGTGCTGCTCATAAGGCTTCCGACTTAGCTTAATGACTATCTACCATATTAAGTGGTAACCGGGACCAACAGCTCAGCGTGCCTTCTGAAGCACGGAGACACTTGAATATGGAAATGATACGAACGGTCACCCATCTCTGACTGACCGATCCGAACGTTGCTTAACCTTGGTGAACGCTAAAACCACCGCAGCCACGTAGCGCTACGAATGATTTTACAGAACAATAGTAATTTAATACCTCGAATCGATAAATACGCAGTAATCGACATCGTTATATTAAATTCTACTATACTCTAAAATCGAACTTTAAGCACGCATACATAAAATTTAGAATAGATTTCCAGGATGTATACAGCTAACACATTATTTCATATTTCAGACTATAAAAGTATCGCCACATAGTCGACGAACCGCGTCAGAGGCGCGACGGCAACACGGCGCGTATGTCACACTGCAGGTGGTCCTGTCACTGTTGACGCGTAAAATTCAAGCATTAACCCTATCATCCCGCTTACGTACGTATTGGCGTCTCGCTCTTGTTGTGCTTCATTTGTAATCGCATCAAGCGCTATCGCGGCGGGTTGTGACGTTTGCCGTCGAGCCGAGCGTGGCGGAGTCTTGTGGCAACCCGTACATTTGTATACATTACAACTCCTCAGGTCGCGTCGGGCTGCGTTGCGCCTCAATCGCGCTGCATCGGCAATGTGGCGAAACCTGTAATATTGTTCCACAGTGCGGTGTGAAGTCATACTAATAATGAATAGAGAGATTACAATGAAATCGGAACAATGCCGGACGATCGATGAAACCATTTCAGTAAGTAGTTGTGTATGCATTGTTATACATTAATAAAACAGACGGTCGATTCGTTTACTAATAGTTTTCCGCTGCTTCGCCTACATTTATTTTTTCTATGGGTCCAACTATAGCTAAGAACTATCTAGGTGACCCCATAAATACACAAAGAAAAACATTTTATATAGGGACGTTTAGGTGGAGAAGAATAACGAACATACACACTCACGGACTTTTTTTAAATAAAAATGTTAAAGACTGCCTCGTTGGTTTAGTGGCAAAGCAAAGCGTTTTATCATCACGAGGTCGAGGCATTGTGCCCGGTATATGGCAACAGACTCGGCCCCAATTACATGGGACCTAACATCGTCAGTGAAAAGAGGTTGTATAGATAAAGTAGGCACCTACATTATCCGTACCCGCAACTTTATTCGTGTTATTTTCAGGCGTGTTTTTCACACCCTTAAGGTGTTTTTTCTTTGAGTCAAAAAGTGGCCTACGTCCTTTCCCTGGATTATATCTATTTCCTTACCGAATTCAAACAAAATCTGTTCAGCGGTTTGGACGTTAAAAGATAACAGACAAACAGAGGTATTTTCGAATTTATAATATTAATATAGATTACTTAAACCACACTATGTTTGTTTTCAGTCCAGACTTTAACTTAAGGTACTGTCAAACCAACGCGTCAGCCGCAACCGCGGTGGCGTCCCCGTCGGCGATCACGGTGGCGTATCTCGCTATTATTACGCGTGCAGATGCCGCGTAGATAGCGCGTGCAGGACGCAGAACGCGTAGTGTGAACATTTTCATACAAATGTTACTGCAGGAGCTGATTGCCACCATGCACGCCACCGCAGCCGCGGCTGAACGCCTTCGTTTGGCCGTACCTTTATATTCATTCGACAGTAAATCAGGAAAATCTAAGTAACGTGTCAAGATGGTGCAATCAGTATTATATGGTATTATCACATTAAAGTTGTCTAATATATGTACCAAATAGTACGAATTATGTACTTAATACTGGTTATCAGATTTTCAAGGAATAAGTTATGATACCGCTATTTTGACAAAGACATTTTACAGTATGTATTTTGAAATTGCTGAGTGAGAGGGTCTTCTCATCTGATTGCACTACTATACCTCTCCCTTAACTTCCTCAACCACGATCCTACAAAGCCCAATTCTTTCCAAAAGCTATTAGTAGTCCCCAGTTCCACCGGACAGTCGGGGCCAGCAGTTGGCTAACGAAGTTACAGTCCTCAACAAGTCGCTAGTGTGTCTAATTAATGCGAGAACTGAACCGCTGATTCGTTTACGTCGACGAAATCCACCGGGGGAAACTTGGCAGAAGAGATTTTTAATAATGTTTACTAGCATATTTTGGTTAATAGCTTTGGGTATGGATGTTTGTAAGTGTGCATTTCATGATTGTAAACGCACACATGCACGCATATTTGTTTTGGTTGAGTGTTTGTGCATATGAAGCATTAACACTCAGACCAAAACAAATATGTGGATCACACAAAGATTTGTCCCGTGCGGGAATCGAACCCGCGACTACTTAATCCAGTGGGCGGGGCGACTGAAGACTGAGCGGAACGACTGAACCACTGGTCGAAGGTACTATTTAAAGACTAACATTAAAACAACATAGACGTCTCATGCGACTCTATTAATGTCAAAAGCGATCACTGGATCGTTGGTTCGAAGCATAATTCAGACAAAGCACAGCACAGAATTTCCCATCAATATAACTTCAACATTACCTTTATGAGAACATCAATTCAAGAAGTTCAATCGACAAAATTCCTGGCCCTACATATTGGCGACTTACTAAATTGGAAATTACATGTTGAGAGTTTGTGTCTAAAACTAAGTCAACAATCGTATGCACTTTAAAGGCTTTCCAAGGTTGTTGATCGATCAGCTGTGGTAACTGCATATCATAGCAATGTAGGTCCTCTGTTGAGATATGGTATTATACATGTGTGTGTGTGTGTGTGTGTGAGTGATGTACGCTGTTGGCCGCGAGGCCTTTACATCTTCACCGGACTTAAGGGCGAGCGTGCAACCACTACGCTCGAGCCAGAAGGGCAAGGGGCGACATACTCGAGGGCGCCTTGAAGAGGCGCCCTCGGTTGGGACAGTCGCTGTGGGGGGACGGGGTGCACTACTAAGTGCACCGGTCAACCGCCGGCTATGGGAGGGGATCTACGACTACGTTGTCGTCGCCCGTATTCTGAGCGGAAAGAATGGATGAAAAAGTATCGGGGAGATCGGAGAGAACATGACGCGGCCGGCGGTGGCGGCAGGGGTCAGGGGGGGATCGTAGTCGGCGGCGGCTACGATTAACGGATTCGCATGGGTAGATGCGTTCGCGAAGTGTCGTGTTGTCGCCTTTTTAATATAGGCGCGAGTATAATACTCTGGGGATATTCTACTTATAAGGAACGTGTATTTATATTTCAAAAAAATGCATATCTGCTATTCGCAATCTATAACGTACAGAAAGTTGCAGACCTTTCTTTAAAAATTCAAAAATCTTGATTATGCCCTGTCTGTACATACATGAACTGGTAGTGTTTATAAAAGAAATATCAACTTATTTGAATATTATAGGAGTAAATGACATGCATACAAAATCTTCTGCCCAACTCATAAAACAGCTATGGTACAAAAAAAAACATATTTTGCATTAGTCCTCGCATCTGTAATCACCTGCCAAAACATATACTAGAAATAACTGATATAAGTAATTTTAGATGTAGACTAAAACGACTTTTAGTTTAAAGGCCTTACCATAGTGTTCATAAATACCTTGTTGACTTTAAAAACACAACTAATCTCAATTGTATTCAGAATAGTCCTAATCTATCTATCTATCTATATCATCACGCCAGTTTCCTTGCGGGGTAGGCAGAGAGTACATAGTTCAAACAGGTTCTTTCCTGATATTATTTTAATTATCACTATTATAAATAAAATTACTATAATTAACATTAGAATAATTTATAACATTAAAACAGACACTTGGAAATAATTTAATTTTAAATATTTTATTATATAAACTTTAATTTAAAAAATTATAAATGTCCAATACAATGATTATTATTTCTTAATTGTTAGGTACTTTAAGTTCTTGGATTATTCCTAATGATATTTGCATGCCTAACGGCAGAATAAGGCGTCCGACCAATCTAATTTTAACATCCACTGTAACCCATTTTCGCAAATAAACTGGCTTGATGTAGCTTGATCGTTTTTAATAACAATCTAGAGACTGGAACCGTGCCCAAGATAATGGCAATATGTGTGTGGATTAGTGGAGACAGGGTAGTGGGTACCTGTTGTTGGAACTTATCACGCAACCCAATGTTTCCAACTTGAATAACGACTAGCACTTTAAGTGGTAATTGGAACGAACAGCTTTAAATGCTTCCTAAAGTACCGAGGGGACCAGAATCAGAATCTACATATTTTTTAGTCATGTAAACCATTACAGTATTAATGAATCGTCAGAATAGTAACAAAAACTGTACCACCATTTCGGAATGTCATTCCAGTGGAGAATAAGGGCAAGAAAAGAAATAGTATTTTAAACAATTTTTTCCATCTACATTTTGTTGTGGGGTATAGGAGAACAATGTAGTATCAGGTGAGTCTAAATTAACCAAGTTATACTATTCATGAAAATGGCTACATAGTTCTCTCATTTATAGATAAAGAAATGAGGAAGAAAAATTATCAATTTTATTAAACTACTAGTAGGAAGAGAGAGAATAATAAATAATAATAGCTGAACATATTATCCACATTCTGGTGGAGCTGGAACAGCACCTATCCAAGCATGACCAAATATGAAAATGCCAAAAACGGTCACCCGTCACAGACTGACCGAGCCGAATGCTGTTTAACCTTTGCAATCGCTAAGAACACCGCGATCCCACAGTCCTATGAAAGCCTCTATCTATCTATCTATAACCTCACGCCAGATCCCTTGCGGGGTAGGCAGAGAGTACAGAGTTCCAAGAGGTTCTTTCCTTACATACCTCTCTGGCTTCCTCGACTCTCATAGTTCGTCTCATACACGCTCGCCGGTTACGGAGACTTGACTTTTCCATCAGACAAGACTCGGTTTATTTGGTCGTGGTAAGATAGTCTAGGTCTTCCCCGGTACCTGCATCCTTCCACTTTCACATTGTATATCTGTTTTGTCATTCTTTCCTCTGGCATTCTTTCTATATGCCCGAACCAACGGAGCATGCCCTTTCTCATCTTTACACCGATACTATATTTCATACCATACATACATGAAAGCCTCAGGTATAAAATTACAAAACAATAACTTACGGGTGTACTAAAGGCGAACAAAACAGCTAATTATTTTAACAGGTCAAGCCAAGTTCTTAACTACAAATGCCCTCCCTATTCTCGTGAGCAAAGTACGGCTTAGCTGTGACCCACTTCGGAACTTTCTTCCCAGTAACACTGTGTAATCATTTTATTAGGAAAGACACGGGTTTGTCCCAGGAACGATGCGTTAAACTGTTATTATCCAGAGGAAATCTTCACTTTCTGATTTAAAGGGAACGTTTGGTCTCAGCCGAACCTGTATTTGAAAAAAAATTATGTACGAAATAAATAGTCCTAAGGTTATCTATTTGTTAGGTTAAAGTATTCTTACAATGTCCAACAATTATTAATTTAATTACAAGATAGACACTTCTTTTATTTCTGCACAAAATCCTAAGGTACCATTATCTTTAGGTTTAAACTCAAACTCAATTCGTTAATTTTGCATAAACCCTGCGGGGGTTTTTACCAATTGTCATATTTACATTTTTTTTAACTTACTAATCTACCATCGGATCGGAACGCAGTCTCCACTGAGAAGACCCGGCGAGAAATTCAGCGGGCTTGCGTTTTTGTCTAATTCTCCATTAACTTTTTTTCATCATTTTCTGTATAGATACACCGTCACGCCTATATTCCCCAGAGGGGGTGGCAAAGGTGTACTGAGTACACCTACGTTTCGCCGACGATGTTAGGTCCCATGTAATAGGGGGCGAGCCTATTGCCATATACCGGGCACAATTCCAGACTCCGGACTCATACTGGGAATTTTTCGTTAGAAAAACTACATTTGTCCGACCTAGGATTTGAACCCAGGACCTCGTGATGACAGGACAAAGCGATGCGCTTTGCCACCAGACCAACGAGGCAGTCAATAGATACATACATACTTCTGTATAAATACATACATTTTATATTTTACAAAAGCATTTATGCGATCCAGCTCCAGTATGATGCCTTACGAATGAGATATAAGACTAATAATAATATTTGTAAATATATGTTATAATGAAAAGCTAGAGGATTCTGGGTGGACCAGTCTCCACAAGCACCACCCGTTCACGAGTACGACTCCTTGAGCAGCCATAATTAAAACTAAAAGTTCATAACTAAAACTCTAAAATGAAGATTCATAAACCAATTGATAAAGAAACTTAACTCTATAATTATGAAAAAACACCGTTACGCCTATATTCCCCAATTGGTGGTTGCAGATGTTCTGTACACCCACTTTTTCAGGACCTCGTAATCTCTACGCGCTTGGTTCGCGTATAATTGGTAATTTTATAATCCCTGCCATGATACTATTCAGGTGACCCTGACAAATTTCGTAATAAAATAACATTAATATTTCAAAGCAAATATCTATCTATCTATCTATAACCTCACGCCAGATCCCTTGCGGGGTAGGCAGAGAGTACAGAGTTCCAAATAACCATAGTTTATCACATTTCTTTAAATCTTAAAAACAATGATGTTTCGGCGAAACAAACGCCGAAAGCATTTTCCGTTGCCGAGTCGAAAACACCCTTAAATTGTCGTTCGCAAGCAAAGTTTCGCACAAGAAGGGTGCAAGTTTAACGCCCCAGGACCTGTTTAGAACGTTTTAAAACTTGGCAAATCCCCACTCCTTAAATTTGCTTTAGCACTCAAGTTATGACGCGATAAGGATCTGTTTGTTAAGACTTAACCGGTAAGAGTTTTGTCGTGATATATTTTTGGAATAACTTTACATATAGTCTAATTCTAAGATATAATATACAATTCTACGTTATTACTTTACGTACTTAACGTTATGTCTGCCTCGTTGGTCTAGTAGCGAATAATGTGCTTTGCGATCACGAGGTCCTGGGCTTAAAACCTAGGTCGGACAAATGTAGTTTTTCTGTCGAAAAATTCCCAGTATCAGTTCGCAGTCCGGAATAGTGTCCGGTATATGGCTCCCCCCTACATGGGACCTTACATCATCGGCGATAAGTGGGAGCACACAGTACACCTCTGCCACCCTCGCTTGGGGAATATAGCAATATTTTATTTATCTATCTATCTATCTCATCACGCCAGACCCCTTGCTGGGTAGGCAGAGAGTACAGAGTTCCAACAGGTTCTTTCCTTACATACCTCTCTGGCTTCCTCCACTCTCATAGTTCGTCTCATACACGCTCGCTGGTTACGGAGACTCTTGACTTGCCCTATAGAAGTTTTATTTATTTTCTACGTTATTTACCACTTGGTAAGAATAATAAAAAAGAAGTAGAAATCATATTGTATTGCCAATTTCTTGAACGGTCGATGGCTGACGGCAAAGACTTATAGGAAATTAGTACCGAGTTAGTATCTATTAGTGTTACTAAAATATACTCAAGTATTCAAAATACAAAATTCAAAATACACAGCTATACAAGGTGTAACATAAATAACGCAAGACCATAAAGTAGTTTGTTCTAAATTGGCAACTGAATCGATTCCAACTATTTTTAAGTTAGTTTCTTTTTTAATTTCAAAAAATGCTGATCGCTGTATTAAATAAAATTTAATATTTATTCAAAGCATTACGTCTATTTAAAATGTATTTCTATTGCACAAACCTCAATACGCATACAAAAGATTATTAATTATTAAATTTAATGGTTAATTTGGGTACCAAAGAGCTTAAAAAAATGGTAGAAAACTCCTGAAAATTGGAAGTTTGATTTTCGTATTAAATTCGTAATGCAATAATCTAATTGGGGTGGCTGAGGTCTTGCGTTATTTATGTTACACCTTGTCTAAGATTAAGTAAAATTATCTCATCTCATTCGCCCCCTATTACATGGGACCTAACATCGTCGGCGAAAAGCGGGTGTATTCAGTATACCTCTGCCATCCCTGCTTGGGGAATGTAGGCGTGACGGTGTTACCTCATCTCATATCAGTCGAAATATGTCCACTGCAGTACAAAAGCGCCCTTAGTACTATCTGCGTCCAGATATTACCTGAGACCTTCACCAAGTGATTAGACTATCTTGTAGGTGGCCTGCCAGCTCCCCCTCTTTCGGTGGTATACGTGGCCACCACCCGAGATCATTTCTGTCGCATCGACCACCAGTTCTACTAGCAATGTACGCCGCCATTGACTACTACTTAAGATTGACAACTGTAAGAGCTATAAATAAAAATTTAATAAAAAAGCCCTTTATTTCATGAATATTTGAATACACTATACATATAAAAAGTTATATCTCTATATCATCACGCCAGCTCCCTCGCGGGGTAGGTAGAGAGTACATCGGTCCAACAGGTTGTTCAAAAAGTTATAAATTTAGAGAATTCAGATTATCATTTTTAAAAAATTCATTTTTAAAATAAGAGTTTTATGTACATAATACTTTATATGAAGACATTAAAATGACATTGATATTAAGTATATAATTAATTGAGTAGTTTAATTGAAAGAACTATTGTAAGAGCTATATTGAACCTTAAGTCTTCTCGTGTAGGCAATTATGTATACCTGCTCACACTGTAAATATTGATTTATTTTAAACTCTTGCGGGGTAGGCAGCGAGTACAAAATTCCAACAGGTTCTTTCCTTACAGACCTCTCTGGCTTTCTTTACTCTCCTAGTTCGTCCCATACAAGCTCGATGGTTACGGAAACTCTTGACTTGCCCTTCAGATAAGACACAGTCTATTAATATGACAGTTACCCCCCTCTTTAAATAAATGCTTATCTGAATGTGGCAGATTACATAATTTACTTTCACACTTCGTTCTTAACCAATATTTATATTTTAAAACCAAAACTCAACATCAGTGCAGAGATAAATCCAGGACAAGAACTTTGGAAGCGCCTTCAGAAACACAATAGCAACAAGTTTTGCTCGCGAGTTTTGTCATTAATTGTCTACAGGAGTCGCGTCGTCTCATTGCATAACTTATGCACTTCATAAACTAGCTCAATTTCACGGCCATTTGATTTAATAGCATTTACTGTAATTATACGAGTCAATATGATGAAACTTAAAAGATTTTAGAATGCAGACTAGAATTATGATATAGACTAGGCAGTTCTGCAGAACGCAATGCACGCCTCTACATTATTTTATATTACCAATGAAACACATAACGCGGTGCGTTACGAAAACGTAGTATATTAAACGTTTAATGGCACTTCAGTTTCAAACAAGAATACAGATATTACACGAAGTTATTGCAAAGTGCCGCGTTTGATCATAGTGAATAAAACCCTGATAGAAATGTGAAGGTTTTTAGTACATAATTATTTGTTTGTATATTTCTTAGTGACTACAACTAGTAATTGATCCGTTAATTATGATACATACATGTTACTAAATATTAATTTCTGCACTAAAATAATTCTATCTTTTCACGGGCGTTACTTTTATAGTCTGTGTACATCGAACAAATTCTTTTTTTCTAAAGCCAAAGAGAACACGGCGTGCGCAATTTAAAAAAAAATGTTTTTAAAACATCTAAAAGTTACAATAAAGAAAAATAAATTGTTAAGATAATTTTTAACTTTAAATCAGGTTCTTTTTATAGTTCGAATAAAATGTTTTTAAAAGTTTCGTTGTTAATAATTTATATATTTCGTGAGACAAATGGCGATGTAATCGAACCTATAGTGGCAAGTAAGGATTTGGATTACACTGTGTTGGCAGGAGAGGCGGAAATGCATAAGGGAAATATATTGGACTTTTTGAACCAGACGCACGTCATACAGCAATATAAAATGTTATACAACTGCCTGTTGGCAAAGTTAATGGGTAAGAAAGATGGATAAGGAGACACTTAAATATAACGTCAATATTTTTTAAAAGGCTTATTCAGATATAGGAATACTTCGCAGATGCATGCAGCAATAAAACGTCAAACTAATCACAATGTACACTGTTGATACAGTCCTTTCTTTTCTTTTTAAAAAACCTAGCCCCACGCTAGGATTTTTCCTGTATCGTAGGTGCTTTTACAAGCATTAAATTCACATACACAAACTCCCAGACCGCAACAAATATTTGTCTTACAAAAACTTGTCCCGTACGGGAATCGAACTACTATTTGATCCAGTGGGCCGAGTGACTTGAGCTCTTAACCACTAAACAAGTCGCCTCTGAGCTTTTCCTATGATTATGTACAGGTGAAAATCATAAACTACTAAACGGACATTTGATTTGCTTTAATAGATAAACTTATTTAGGAGGCTTGGATACATAATTTATGAATTTTTTTTTTGTGACACTTGCGTTTACATTATGCCATTGTAAAAAGTTTACGAATAATCATTTCTAAATTAATTTAAATCAACTCGCCGGTGAACTTGATGACATCGATGATAATGAAATTAATGAAGTGCCCCACCCTGGATAGTAAAGTGATGGAAACTTTACATACCAATTACGATGGCCGTTTTGAGGGAAATCGAAAAGGCACGTTTTATCACTTTGTTACAATTACCTGCACTCATGCACATATAGGAATACATAATGGTTAATATTCCACCAACATTACACATTAAAATTCGAAATAACACAAGTTTTGGAAATTAAAACAAATTGACAACATCACTCTTCGATTTCCCGCCATAACTCTTTATGAATATTGTCTGCAAATTAACGAAACTATGTCCATTCCATTCACAGATGACAGTGAAACAAAGCCGAGTCGTCGAGGGAAATCTCCAATTGATACGCTTATAGGTAGATAATAGATATATCGTATAGTTAATAAAATAAATGTATCTTTGAAGGGACAACTAAAAAAATATTTGGCACACGATTAGTATTAAAATTGTGAGTAACGCTTTGCCAGAATATTTTTTAGCAATCCATAATAAAGGTGGTCTGCGTACCTGTATGTGTGTAATGGTAGAGAGAGAAAGAGAGAGAGAGAGAGAGAGAGAGAGAATAGAATAGAATAGAATACTCTTTATTGTACACCAACAAAATTATAATACAACATGTGAAATAAGACACTGATACAATAGGCGGTCTTATTGCTAAGAGCAATTTCTTCCAGACAACTTGGTTAAATACAAAATACTAAGAAAAGTAATCAGGGCAGTTGGTGGCGTACGCTATTATTGGTATACAAAAGTATTTAAATGTGCAAAAGTAATACATATATACGTAAATAAGTACAAAACATATATAACTACATTTGATTGACTATGACGCATCTTATTTTATCAACAAGCGGTGTGATAGTGGTCTTTGACCATCTTTTTGAAAAAAGCTGACGACCGTGCACGTCTACTGATACAGGCAATGCATTCCACAAGCGGACAGCTTGAACTGTGAAGGATTTATCAAAGAAGAAGGAAATCATATTTGTACAATCAATGTAAAAGTTCCAAGTAGAATAATGAGACTGCCGATCTACTTGGATATTCTTCAAAGATCTTCAAATTACAGACACAATTCATTTTTGTAATTGACACAATTCGTTTGTGCTAAGGAAATAAACAAACTAGTTGTCTTCCCTTAACTTGATTTGTTTAATAGTAAGACATATGCTTTCAAAAAAAACTCTGACTGATTCTTGATTTGTTTCTCTCTCTATTAAGGTTTCTTGTCATAAGCAAACGGTGTCATTTTTTAATTCTTTATAATGTTATCATTTTCTCAACCTGTATAGTAATTTAAGTAAATGTCACTTCATGACAGTCGCAGAGTTGCCGTTCGCAATTAAATTTACCCAAGTTCTTTTCTTAATTAGTAACTGTGTGGACTCACCTTTTGAAATATTTCGCTGGAAGTAGGAATATTTTCGTAAATGGTAACGCTGATTTCACACCAAAACCTAAAGATCCTTGTCGTAATATAACATATCGTTTTGCAGCATCCACTCGGCGAATAGTCTCAGGACGAAACACGTCTATCGCAGCAGTACCCTGGCAGGTGTCTCTGAGAGAGAAGACTTATCCAATTTGTGGTGGATCTGTCGTCACAGATGTGTGGATGCTGACTGCCGCCCATTGTCTTTTGAGGTATGCTAAGAAGAGTTTTGATACTTATGGTGTTACTCCGTGTGATAATACTCTAACTCAAAAAATCAATAAAATCTATATTTCGGTAACAACAAAAGATTATTAAAGAGTAGTGGAAGTCTCCTTTTAAGTACGTTTTTACCTGTGTTAGGAGACTCCGCTCTTCTAAAATCAATTACAAAAATAAAGGTATACAATGTGTTCCAATAAAAAAAATAAAAAACTTTAATGCATACCAAAATATTAAAATGGGAGTTTTGGCGGGAAGTCGAAGAGTGCTGTCGTCAATTTGTTTGAATTTCCAAAACTTGTGTTATTTCGAATAATAATTTTAATAATAATGTAATATATGTAAATAATAATAATAATGTAATTGAAATAAATAATATGAAAATAATAATAATAATGTAATTGTAACAAAGTGGCAAAACGTGCCTTTTTAGATTTTCCTAAAACGGCCGTTGCAGTTGGTATGTAAAGTTTCCATCGCTTTACTATCCAGGGTGGGGTGCTTCATGAATTTCATTATCATCGTTGTCATCAAGTTCATCGGGGAGTTGGTTTAATGTATACAAACACGATTATGCATCTCACTGGACACTTAAAATTAGTGTAAAGCCATAACTTAAAGAAAAATAATAATATTAAAATGTACCTAGCTATATGTAAAAAATATATTAAAATAGTGTGCGAGTGCGCGCGCGCGAGTGTGTGTGTGTGTGGGAGAAAGAGAAAAAGGAAGTGTGAATGTGTGTGTGTGGTGTATGTGTATGAGTGTTTATGTGTGTAATTGTTGTGAATGTGATTTTTTTTTATTTGCATAGTTCTTCTTCTTCTTCAAGTTATGGCTTCACACTAATTATAAGTGTATTTTGCCAGTGTCCAGTGAGATATATACTCGTGTTCGTTTTGATTAATTTGACTCCCCGATGAATTTGATGATAACGATGATAATGAAATTAATGAAGGACCCCACCCTGGATAGTAAAGCGGTGGATACTTTACATACCAATTGCGACGGCCGTTTTGAGAGAAGTTGAAAAGGCACGTTTTATAACTTTGTTACAATTACCTTCACTCATGCACGTATAAGAACACATAATGGTTAATATTCCACCAACATTACACATTATTAGTCGAAATAACACAAGTTTTGGAAATTAAAACAAATTGACAACATCACTCTTCGACTTCCCGCCAAAACCCCCAGTTGCATAGTTTTAATTTTATCAAATTATTAACATATTCTCAGTAAAGCTTCGGTTACTTCAAATTAAAAAAAAAAACAAAATCTATAGTTTTTAACCACGCTGTCAGGGTGTTTTTACATTCATAATAATTGATTGGTTAAATTTGTACGTGTTTATTAGTTGAGTTGTAGAGATGAGCGAAATGTCCATTATCTATCAGGTGAAAGACGTCTACTCCAAGACAAAGGACTCATTTAAAGTTTGCTACAACAACCCTGCCAATGAAAATAACATATGCCTCTCCAAAGATTTTTGTTCTATACGCATCCAGCTTTTACCGACCTTCATCGACTAGTAGTCCATATTGTGAGGAACCTGCCCACTCCGACTACTTCTTCCAATCATCAAGACGATGATGTACGTATGACGAAGCCTGTAGTCATTCACTGCTGTACATAGCCTCCCCAAACGCTCTCCAGCGCGATCGGTTCGATGCCACCTACATTCAACGACTTCCTGCGATCTTTACAAGATTGTCGGCCCATCTGGCAGGCGGCTGTGCCACGCTGCGCTTGCCAATACGTGGTCTTCAGTCTAGTCAAATTATAATTATATATCGATCGTAGATATGCCACCGCCTAGCATTCCTAAAGTTAGGCAGGAAAAGGACTGATTTATATGTGATTTACTTACGGTAACAAAGAAAACAATTCTAAGAATACAATTAAAATACATTTAATAGAGACATCTGGCACATGTCTTTGATAGATGCCAGATGATGTACCTAGAAAGCGACACGTTTATTCTCAGGCACATTGCGAACAACACATTTCGTTGCACTGTACTTCAGAAAAATGTAGTTATTACAACCGTAGCTACTCTTCCAGGGAAAACCGGAAAGGAAAAAAGAGAGAGACCTTTTATTTTTATCTCGGGAAGAACGTTATATTCCCAACAATTTCCACGCAATAAGACAATAAACCAATACCCCGCAGCTAAACATCCCAACACCTATACTTTCTCAAATAAATTCAGGTGTACACGCCAGTCTTTTTATAGCCCGCCCCTTGCGAATTGCGTTCCGACAATTTCAATTTATCCCCGGCGGGGGCGAGCGGGGGCGAGTAAGGGCGAGTTTTTCTCGATGCAAAACGCCTGGTGGATAGGCACAGTTTGTTACCCCGGATGTATAGGAAACCTTCTGGGAGTTACGGTTTCTTTAGGGGATTTATTGTCGCCTACTTCAGAGGCGATACGTTGTGGAGTACGATATTGGTTGTATTAGAATGAAGATTGTGTTGGTTGGTTGTTTATTCTTTTATCCGACTACTCCAGAAAAAGGGTTTTTGTTTTTAAAATATTTGTAGATACCTGTGTGTATATTTTAGCATATTGTCTATGAGTACGACCACATGACTAACTAATAAAAGCTAAGCATAATTTCTTAATCTATTATTTCGCCCCAGTCTACTGGGGCGCAAATATTCGTATACAATATTCTACACCTATTTGACGATTACTGTTTTAAGGTATTAGTGCCAAATAGAACTGAAATAATATAATATCTGAGGTGATTATAAGCTCAAGAGGCTAAAACTTGGGCGTTTGAGCTACAATCTGCTTCAAGATTCATCGCTGGCAGAATGCAGTAAGGACACAACCGAAAAAAAGATTATTTAAATAAGCACTCTAAATATACCAACCAAAAAGTTTTTTTTCTTTTGTTTCTTGTCTTATGAGTTGTGACCACGAAGTCCTGTCAGTATTTCGTGATTGTGCCACTTTTCCATATGCATTAAATTCGGAATTTCGATCATGCGATCCTAGGTGCGAACCGTAGATCGGACAAATTGATTTTATCATTGAAAAATTCTCAGTTGCTGTCTGGAGTCTAGAATTATGGCCACTATAAATAACATTAGGCTCTCCTCCTGCTATATTACGACCTCGAAGATATGTGGGTGTCGCAGCACACCTCTGCCACTTGGGTAATATAAGCACGACAGTGTTTATTTACTGTAAATCTATCTACCTATATCATAACTCTAGATCCGTTGTGGGGTAGCAAAAGAGTGAATCTAACAGGTTTTGCTTTATTTAAATCGTTTCATAAATAATTATTTGTTGTATTTAATTAGAAATTATATGAAGAACGTGACGTTTCTACTGGTCCGAAGGTCAGTGCCAGGCCATTGTTAGCGACAGCGGAGTTTTTGCAACGATCTGTCTTTGGCTATTGCGATACTGGTGATTGTATTAAGTAACATATTACTTTGTTAGTAATGCCTGGAAGTATTGTGTAAACATTCAACTGAATATTCAATACTAACTTAACAATACCAATAGTTGTTACTAAACTAAACTTCGTATTAATAATTTTTTCCCGAAATCTTTTCAAGAAAGAAATCAACGAAAGAAATATCTCAAGATGCGCAAGGGGATTTTCTGTTTAGCAAAACTATTTATATTCTACTTTGGCGTGAAAAGAGAAAGAGCTATAAACTGCGTATATTCACATGTCTTACTTACAGCAAAGTAATATTACAATATCTATACTGAGTTCTTAGAGTAGAGTAGAGTAGTTCTCTATTCTGCGTAGATCGGACCAACAAAAATAATTAAGAAGTTTGAGGGTACCCCTGAACAACTATGCCTTTTGGACGTCTAACACCTCAGTCCGTCCCGTGACCATGGGTGCTGCAGAGCACTCGAAACGTCGGGAACTAAAAATCAAAAATAAACCGCGATAAAATCCGTAAAATAGTTTTATTTCATTAACAATATCTATGTTAAAGAGGTTGTAGAACGCACCCAGTACGGCTTCCACCATTGTCAGCAATGCACGTCGAATGTATTGTCATCATCATCATAACTCATTCCGCCCACTACAGGACATAAGCCTTCTCCCTTTTACACCACATATCCCTATCCTGAACCAATCCCGGCCAGGTATTACCTACATACATAACCACATCATCGACACAGCTTTGTACTGGCCTTCCCCTATTGGAATATCCCTTCCGAGGCCACCATACGGATAGAGATCTACTCTACCTGCCACCACATCTTGCGACGTATTCTGCCCGTATCCACTTGAGTCGGATTAAATGGGATGTATACCTCTATTAACATCAACGTGCTTTTCAATGAGACAGAAAGACCGACAGAGTCTAGGATACTCAGTTTTGTAGAGACCGCTTCCTACAAAATTGATTACCCTAATGCCCTAAACACTGTTTATCGCAGGTGTGCAGAATCAGAATATTGGTAATATTTCCAAAATAACGAATTCACAAGATAATTTAAAGGCACACCCTGCTTACCGTAAATATGCGCATGAAATGTAACTTTTTTTTATATTTTTTATTAACTATCCCACCTAATGGAAAATGACGATGGGGCCGATGATGCAGCTTGTGAACTTAATAACAGATGTGTGCTTACGCACGTGCACCCGATAACATTACTGAACCCCTACGATTTACTCATCTCAATGTTATGCTCCACATTTCCAATTTTGTGGGGCGATGTTGCTAGTGTCCTTAGGATTAACTTTCAGATTCACTACACGTTGTCCCTAAGCAGTGCTAAACAAGAAGCGCTTTCACCGGTAGTACGCTACGACCGTGGCTAGTCACCACCTTCACATGAAAGTCATGCCGCCAAGCGACCCAGTCGTTCCGTGCTGCGTTAAGTTGTTCTACATACAAGGACGTGGGTCTAGCACGATCATACATATTTGGAACTCGGTCCAACGTAAAGCCCCTCAGCCTATTTCATAGTAAAGGGGCTATATTTTTTTTGGCTGGAACTCGAATAATTCTGTCGTCAATTTGTTTTAATTCCAAAACTTGTATTTCGAGTAATCATGTGTAATGTTGGTGGAAGTTTAAGCATTATGTATGCATGAGTGAAGGTAATTGTAACAAATAATTAGGTGCCTTTTCGATTTCCCTCCAAACGGCCGTTGCAATTGGTATGTAAAGTATCCATCGCTTTACTATCCAGGGTGGTGAACTTCATCAACATCATTATCATCGTTGTCATCAAGTTCATCGGGGAGTTGAATTAATATAAATAAACACTATTATACATCTCACTGGACACTGGCAAAATATACTAAAATTAGGGTGAAGCCATAACTTAAAGAAGAAGAAGAGGCTATTACTGCCGCCGATGGTGGAAAGTGTTCCACCAGTTCTCAATCATCACCAGCCGAAAGACGTCTACTGCAGGTCAAAGGCCTCCCCCAAAGATCGCCACAACGACTGACTCGGAGCTGTTCGCATCCAGCTTTTTCTGCAATCTTCACCAGATCATCGGTCCATTTTGTAGGAGTCCTGCTCACTCCACGTGTTCTGGTACGAGGCTCAATCGCTAGACCCTAACAAGAAAAAACCTTATTGCACTAACTATAAAGTCCAAAAAAAATTTAAAGTTACTACGATCTTCCATCCTAGGGCTCGAGCAAGCGAACTAAGCGTCCGTCTAGGCTCCTCCTGGAAGACCCACGGTGGCGAAATGTACGATGTCAAGGAGTGCTTTGTCCACCCCCGTTACGTCAGCAAGACTAAGAACAACGACGTCGGACTAGTGCGCCTGTACTCGCCTCTTCGTTTCTCGGCCAGGGTGCTTCCAATACGGTTGGTGGCTCGAGAGGCGAAGCTTCCAGCTAATGAACCAGCTATTGTCAGTGGATGGGGAAAATTAAGGGTAAGAACGATCTTAGTCTTTTGGTCTTGGCTCTGATCCATTATCCTTCTTCTTTTGTTCTGTTTTGCAGTGCAGAAAAATGATATTCCTTCTTTTATATGGTCTTTGGTTTTAGCCTTTGCATGCGATGACTTTTTTGACAACGCCAGTTATATAAACGACCGCGTTCGCAGCGCCTATTGATCACATTTGATGAGTATTAAATATGGCTGAAAAATGCTTTTGAGCATATTTTCTCGATATTCAGTCTGACGATTCCTATTTCTCGGGTACCAGAAAACTAAAAGCGTTGATGTTACCTCATTTCGGTACTTGTAATAAAAAAAACTGCTATATTATTTTATCTTACATAAAAATTTCAAAGTAAAAATTCCAAATAAAAGAAGTATGGAGATTTCTTGTTTCTGAAAAAAAATCGAGTCAATTTAATTTTTAGAATAAAAATCTCACAGAAAAAGTAACCTGTGTGTGTGTGTGTGTGTGAATGATGTACGCTGTTGGCCGCGAGGCCTTTACAGCTTCACCGGACTAAAAGGCGAGCGTGCAACCACTACGCTCTAGCCAGCCAGAAGGGCAAGAGGCGACATACTCGAGGGCGCCTCGAAGAGGCGCCCTCGGTTGGGACAGTCGCTGTAGGGGGACGGGTGCACTACTAAGTGCACCGGTCAACCGCCGGCTATGGGAGGGGATTTACTACTACGTCGTCGTCGTCGCCCGTATTCTGAGCGGAAAGAAGGGATGACAAAGCATCGGGGGGGTCGGTGAGAACATGTCGCGGCCGGCGGTGGCGGCAGGGGTCGGGGGGGAGATCGTAGTCGGCGGTGGCTACGATTAACGGATTCGCATGGGTAGATGCGTTCGCGAAGTGACGTGTTGACGCCTTTTTAATAAAGGCGCGAATAGGTTCGAGACCTAGATCGGAGTGGAGGTCGACGTTCCGTACGAACCAGGGGGCTCCTACGGCTTTACGGAGGAAGCGGTTTTGAACCACTTGGAGTTTATCGATGTGAGAGGGGGCCGAATGCCCGAACACAACACACGCATAAGTCATGATGGGTCGAACGCAAGTTTTGTAAAGTGTCACCTTATTTCTAAGGGACATTTTACTCCGCTTGCAGATTAACGAATGGAGACGACCGAGCACAAATGATGCTCGGTGACGGACCCGCTTGATGTGCGGGCCGAAGGACATGGTACTGTTTAGGGTGACCCCTAGATATTTGACCTCTTTGACCCAGGGAATGGGTCGGTCGAACATGGTCACTTGGCCGAGATTACTTCTAGGGCGGCGCAGGGAGTGGCGCGGGGTGGCACCCCTGGAGAAGAACACCGCAGCGCTCTTGTCCGGGTTCACCTCAATACGCCACTTCCTGAACCAATTCCCTAGGGAATTGGCGGATGCCTGAAGGTGTCTGGTAATGAAACCTTTATTCCTATGCGAGACGTAGAGAGCGGTATCATCCGCGAATAGGGCTAGATGCGCCTTACTCGAACGAGGAATGTCGTTCGTGTAAAGGCTAAACAGGAGCGGAGAGAGAACTGAGCCCTGTGGGACTCCAGCACTGATGGAGTGGGAAGTGGAGCGCGTCATTTCGACGCGATAACGGAAGGCGCGATTCGACAAGAAGTCTCGTAAGATGAGCACGAGTCTGTCCGGCACACCCAATTGGTAGAGCTTGTAGATCAAGCCGTTGTGCCAGACTTTGTCGAATGCCTTCGCGACATCCAGGAAGAGGGCGCCCGTGTAGACGGGTCTTCCGGGCCCATTGAGACCAGAGAGAATGTGCTCCGTGATGCGGTGCACCTGATGGACACAAGAGTGTTTGGCTCGAAAGCCGAACTGCTCGTCGATAAGGATACCCCTGGACGTTATGAAGTCCTTGAGCCTCGCCAGAAGGAGGCGCTCG
Organism: Phalera bucephala; assembly: GCA_905147815.2. NCBI lineage: Eukaryota > Metazoa > Arthropoda > Insecta > Lepidoptera > Notodontidae > Phalera > Phalera bucephala. Next base: position 34,253,244 of record LR990615.1, on the reverse strand, counting down.
TATATCTTGGCCAGGGAGTTGAGGAGACTGATAGGGCGGTAGCTCGCGGGGAGATTGCGAGGTTTGCCGGGCTTGGGGATGCCAATGACGTCCGCCTCCTTCCACTTAGCGGGGAAGGTGCAGTTCGTCATGGCGGCGTTCAAGATGGCCACCAAGAGGCAGATGAGTTGGGCGGGCAGGCATTTCAGAACGCGATTCGAAATGCCGTCAGGGCCGGGGGCTTTTTTAGATTTAAGACCCCTTATCAGATCTTCGACCTCCGTTTGCGTGATAGGAGGCAAGGAATCGACGGGGGGGAGGGATGCCCTGCGCTCGACTTCCCTATCTACCGCGTCGACGTGGGACTGGTCGACGGACTGAGAGCTGGGGGCGCACTGGCTCTCGAGGGAGTCGGCGAGAAGCTCGGCCTTTTCGTCGTCGTCGAAGGCTGGGGGTGCTGCGCTGCCTGAAGGGCGGGACAGCGGGGGCATGTCAGTCGAGGAGTCGGATTTGAGGCTACGCGCCAGCTGCCAGTAGGCCAGATGCGACGGCGCGATGCCCTCTAGGAGGACACCCCACCGTTCCTCCCGGACCTCCGCGACACGACGCTTTACCTCTCGTTGTAAAGCGCGCATCCGGGCCCGATTGGCTTCGGTGGGGTAGGAGTCGTACGCTCGGATGGAAGCATTCTTGGAACGAATGAGATCCCTAACATCGTCCGGCAGTCGAAAGCGGTTGAGGTAGAGATCTTCCGCCTCGACTTGCTTGGACGATCGACTGACAGCCGATCGGATGTGCTCGGTGAAGGCATCTACGGCCTGATCGGTGTCCTGAGGGGACGGGATGGAGTCCGAGCTGAGAGGCAGGGGGGGAGGGTCGGCATCCGCCAAGGCCGTGCTTAGCGCATGCCAATCCACCACCGTCTTTTTGGGTCGCTGAGGGGCGGAAGGGGGGGAACCGAGTCTCATGACTACAGGTCGATGGTCAGAGTCGAGTTCCTGGACTACTTCCAAGGAGTGCAGCCGTAGGGTGACACCCTTCAGAAGCGCCATGTCCAGGACGTCGGGTCGGTGATTGGGATTGTTAGGATAGTGGGTAGGGTGCATGGGTGCGATGACGTCAAAGTCGAGAACGTCGACCAGGGCGTCAAGGCTCCTACCGTTAGGGGAAGTGGTGAGACCGTTCCAGGCCACGTGTTTGCTGTTGAAGTCGCCCGCCAGAATGACGGCGCTTCCCAGATTGAGGAGTGCTTCAAAGTCACTCCTGAGAACGGATTTAGTGGGGGAAAGGTAAACGGAGGCGATCACGATGGGCTGGTGCCCCGTGAGAGAGACGCGACAGACCGAGGCTTCGATGTTGGTGAGCGCGGGGGGATCGAGAGGGATGCAGTGCAGGGACCTCTTGTAGTAAATGAGAGTACCGCCTCCGCGGGAGCCGATTCTGTCATTGCGCACGAGGTTGTAGTTTGCGATCCTAGGATCGCGTTGTGCGGGCTTCAGGAAGGTTTCCTGCACGAGGAGGATATCAAGTTGGTGATCTCGGAGGAAATCAGCAACCTGATCTCGCTGGGAGCGAAGGCCATCGGCGTTAAAGAACGCCAGGGATAGGTTGTGGGGCTTTTGGCGGGGAGATCGTAGATCCATTATTGGGTGCGGGGGGGTTGGGTTTTGAGGGACGCCAGGACGTCATAGACGTCCCTGTATTCCGCGGCCAGGAGAACCTGGTCCGCCAAGTTGGTGGCGGCGCGGAGACGAAGGGCGAGTTCGCGGACTCTGGGGAACAGCGCGGGGCTTATAACCGCCGAGACGCTCATAATTAGGTCGACGTCCTGACTGACGTTAGTGACCGGAGGGGGACAAGCCGCCACCGGCGGGATCGCCGGCGCGCGCTTCGGGGGGCGGGCGGGGCCCACTGACGCAGGGTGGGAGGCCGCGGTGTAGGGCAGCGGCTTCACCCACGCGTTGGCGCCGAGGGACGGCCTTGGCGCCGGGGGAGGGGGGGCCAGCTTCAGTGTCGCGGGAGCGCGGGGAGCCGTGGTCGCTGGCGCAGAAGGCACCGGACGAGGGTGCGCTGAGGGCGCGGGGGGGTGTTGCGCTGAGGGCGCAGAGGGGGGGGCAACCGCGCGGGGGCGGCGGCGGCCGCCGCGCCTCGCCCGGCCGCGCTTCCCCTTCGGGGCCTTGGGGCAACCGCGATAGTTCGCGGTGTGCCCCTTGGTGCCGCAGAGGACGCAGCTGGGGGGCTCGGCCGCCGTCTCCTTCGAGCGGGCGCACTGGGACGTCGCGTGGTCCCCGATGCACTTAACGCATCGAGGGCGCGCGTGACAGTTTCGGGCAGAGTGCCCGTACAGTTGGCAATTGTGGCACTGCCCGGGCGTGCCACGTTTATGGGGGGCCTCCACGGAGAGGCCAGATATATGGCACACGGCCTTCAGATCGAAGACCCTGCGGCCGGACTCGGTGCGGTCGAGGACGACCAGCACCATGTCGTACGCCTCCTTGGAGCGCCCATTGGCCATTCTGTGCACCTGGCGCACAGGAAGGTCCTGGGACTGGAGGTCGGCCTTGATGACGGCGGTGTCCAGCTCCCTCGGGACACCGCGGATTACCACCCTGAGCTCCCTTTCCTCCTCCAGGGTGTATGTGTGGTAAGCGATCTTATTTGATCGCAGGAACGCGGATAGCCGTCGGTGGTCGTCCGAAGACGCCACCTTGACGGCTATGCCTTGCGCGGTGGAACGCGCGTGCGTGTAATTTATTTGGCGATTATAGATCGCCTTGGAGATGCGCTCCCAGGCGCTCTTGTCCTGAATGACAAGCGGCGGGGGAGTGATGTTCGGACGTGCGGGGCGCGCGAGGGGGGAGGCCCTCGCGGCCGCGTCGGGAGACGGAGACGGCCGGGGGCCGGTGGGGCCGGGAGAAACAGAAACGTTTCCGGCCCTCTGGATTTTGGGTGGCGGCGAGTCGCGCGGTTTGCGCGCCCGCTTCCCATTCGCGATGGGAACGAAGTCGTCCTCCGACGAGAGCGACGGGGACGGGGACCGGGCGGGGGCGGCGCGTCGCGCGGACGCGCGCTCGACCTCCATATCCGAGTCCGAGAGAGGCTCGGACCCGCATGGTGAGACGGGGCGGTCGGCGGGGGTCTGGGGCTGAACCCCTACATCAGTTCGCGGCGCGGCGAACGGAGTTGCGGGGCGCGCAGAAGGCGCGGGGTGCACGGGGCCGGGGGCCGACGCGCGCGCGGGCGACGCGTCGGGCGAGGCGGGCGAGTACGTCGCCCTGAATTCCCGGACTATGTCCGGGCAATGAGAGAGGATGTAGTTGGTGAGGTCCCGGACGAACTCCGGAGGGAAGACTTCCGCCATTTCCAGAGGGGAAATGGCAGGGCGAGTGAACTAAAAACAAAAGGGGCCCTAAGACCCGGGCGTGAACGATGCCCTGATCCCCCCACCGGGCAGCGGCGGGGGGGTGGCACTACCGGGGAGACGCGGCGTGCCCCTTCGCCTTAAGGGCGAACGGGCGGCACCAAACCCTAGCCGCTCCGGGGCGAAGAGAACCGCCGCACGGAGAATAGAATAGAAATAGATATAAAGAGAATAGATAAATCGAATTAAAACTCACCCTAGAGAAGAAACCGCGGGAGGGCCGGCCGCGCCGTTAGCCGACGCGGCTGCCTAGCAACCCACGTGATTGGTCACGCCGGGCTATACGCGAACCGTACCTACACGGGACGCAAAAGCATACGCACCGCGAATGCAAACACGTAAACACGCAAGCACAACACACGCAAGCACAGCCGCGACGAACCACGTAGGTCGCGGAAAACGACCGTTACAAAAACGCGGGAAGGCCGACCGCCGTCAGAACGGCGAGTCTGCCTAGCGGCTCGCCTTGTTGCTACGCGCGAGCCAGACGCGGAGAAGCAACGTCGCAGCCCGTATATGCGTACGTATACACGTATACGAGCTAATCAGATTACCACTCCACGCAAGCGCAGGCGTTTCCAACAAAGCAAGTCGAAATCGAAAATTACGTAACACGAAAATAGCGAGCGGGCGGGCAGCGCAGTGACACGACCGAACGCGCGAGAGGCACTGCCAGGACTCGAAAAAGTAACCTTAATCATAACTTGTAATGGACCTCCACTGTTATTAATATTGCTAATATTAAGATCACATTACAAACTATTAAAAAGCTACTATTTGCTAATTCGGGCTCAAAATATTTTCAATGCGTACACACCAAGAATTATATCCATTGGTTACTTTCCAGGAAGGTGGGCCCAGTGCCACATACCTTCAATCTTCCACCATCAAGACGATAGCAATGAAGCTGTGTCGAGGATCAGGGCTGGACAGGAAAGCAATAGATCCAGCTTCCATGTTCTGCGCCGGATCTTTCAGTTCATACTCGCCTGATGCTTGCCAGGTAAAGGGATCAAGGTCTCTTGTTTGAGGGTTTAGAGTCAGGTGTACAAAGGACATTTATGTTTCAGAATCAGAATCAGAATTCTTTATTTGTTTAATTAAGGTATTTTGTGATTTTAGTATGGATGGTCGGTTTTAGCTAGTCGGCCGTTTTAGCCAGGCACGAAGTTACACATTTCGATAGTGAGGTGGCAACCTTATTTGAGTGCTATTAAACTTTAGTCATTTTCATAAAAATGTCAGTTATGTGGTATTGACAATTCACGGTTGATGTGAATTTTTCGAGAAATTTTTAAGTTGTATTGGACACATAACTGTTCTTAAAATAATTTCATGCAAAGCTATCGAATAGTACATAAGCGCTGCTTCGTTCGTCTAGTGGCGCTGCATGTGGATTGCCGCCACGAGGCCCTGGGTTCAAATCCTAGCTCCGACAGGGTTATGAGGATTTTTTAATTAAAATCTACACTAGCCCTTCGAAACCTAGCATTATGAAATGGTAATAAGCTCATGTACACCCCTGTATTGTATACCTCTGCCACTTTCACTTGAGGAATATATTTTTAATTGAACTTGTTTTAATTCTTTATTGTACGTACACAAATTGTTACAAATGATTGAACATACAAAGTAAATGGATGAACAAAGGCGAGCTTAACTCAAAGTCGAGTTCTCTACCAGCAAACCTTTGAGTGATAGAGAAACAAATGACTGCTTGTTTTCTTTGAAATTGACTGCCTCGTTGATCTAATGGCTTATAATTGGAATAGCGATCACTAAGAGCCTGAGTTCGACTTTCGCTTTGGGATCGATACAAACACTTTATTGTTCCACCAGAGATACAAAAAGAAAATAAAAAGAAACAAGATTACAAAAAAATAGATAGAGTAGGAATGGGTGGCCTTATTACTAATATTGATCTCTTCTAGGCTACCTTTGGATGAAGAGGTTCTGAAGAAAACACATTTCCAGTTGAAATTCCTCTTGTTTTTAGGGAGACAGTGGTGGTCCAATAGTCTACGACGGTGTTCTGATTGGTGTGGTTTCCTGGGGCCTGGGCTGCGCGCGCGGCAACTTCCCCGGGGTATACACCCGCCTCGCCAACCCTACCATATGGGAGTGGGTGCACAGCCACATTACTATGAAGGATAACAACACTGTTTTATGATTAAACTTTTGTTATGGACGAAATATTTTGTCTCTATCTTTTTATATCTTGACATTGGATCCCTTGCAATGAAGAATTAACTATGTGTCTTTAGTATACTTCTCCTAGGTATTAAATATACAATGCCGGTACCGCGATACTAATGTATTTAGGGATTACCAAGGTACCAGCACATGGCTTGGTCAGTTTGAGATGGATGACCATTTGTGGCAGTATCATTTTCGAGCCGTGCTTCAGATAACAGGTTCAGAAGTTGGTCCCAGCTACTGTTAAATGTGTTAGTTGTTAAGCTAAGTTGGAAGTCTTATAGGTGGCTTCATAGGTTCCAGCAGCAGGTTGCCACAAACGCACCTCCACCAATCCGCGCTTTATACAGTACTAGGCATGCCTTTTAAGTTCTATCGTTTCCATATTTCCCGGCAATTTTGAATTTGGAACTGTTCTATATTCGAATGTGTTTAAATTTTGAATCTCAAAATAGTTGAAAGTATTAGGATTAATGCTATTGTTTAGTCACAGCGTCGATTGGAATCTGTCAGGTTACGTACGAAAATGAATCTTTGTAAGGAAAATGTTCGTGCAATAATTTTCTACAACTTAAGAAGAGGCCTGACACGGCTTCAGTGTTTTAAAGAGCTAACATCTGTGTTCAGTGATAAAGCCCCATGTCTGCGGACTGTCGAACGCTGGTATTTAGAATTCCAGCGTGGACATACTAGTGTTAGTGACAAATCTCGCGAAGGACGCCAAAATCCGCCTTCACTGAAGATAACATCATTGCTGTGAGACAACTAATTCTCGAAGATCGTCATGTGACGTATCGAGAGATAGAGGCTCTATTACGCATCTCAGGGATAACCATTCAGAAGATCTTGCATGAAGCGCTTGGTGTGAGAAAGCTAGTTTGCCGTTGGATACCGCATCTGCTTTCCGACGATCACAAGGCGGCCCGCGTCAGATGGTGTAAGAAAACTCTGCAAAGGTTCAACCGAGGAGAATCAAATCACGTCTACGACATCATTAGTGGTGACGAATCTTGGATCTATACCTACGATCCTGATTCCAAACAACAATCTGCAATGGGTCTGGGTCTTTCAAGACGAGCCAAAGCCGACTAAAGTTGTTCGTTCTCGAAGCACTTCAAAGAAGATGGTGGTCACGTTCGTTGGAAAAACCGGCCATGTTGCGACTATTGCACTTAAAGATCGTAGAACGGTTAACGCAGAGTGGTATACCATAGTTTGTTTACCACAAGTCATCGCCGAACTTCGAAAATCTAACTCAAAGCGAGGCATCATCCTGCACCACGACAACGCAAGCTCACACAGCGCTCGTCAAACGATTGAGTATTTGAAGCGAGAGATTAAAAATTCTTGACCATCCTCCATACAGTCCTGACCTAAGCCCTAACGATTTCTTTACATTTCCTAAAATTAAGAAAAGTCTTTGTGGTCCAAGGTTCCAGTCCGGTGAAGAAGCAGTCGATGCTTTCAAGTCAGCCATTTTGAACACCCCCACTTTAGAGTGGAATAAATGTTATAATAACTGGTTTGAGCGAATGGAAAAGTGTACTAAGCTACGTGGTGAATACTTTGAAAAACAATGAAAAGTACTATAAGGTTCTAGTTGTGTTTTTTTCTTCAAACGACAAAACTTAAAAGGCATGCCTCGTATTCTCTCTCATCTTGATTTTTCAGTGAAGACCTTTCTTCAGCTATGTGACAATGTTTGACGGACGATTTAGCGCAATGGTTAAGAGCTTAAGCCACTCCAACCACTGTGTCGAATAGTCGCGGGTTCGATTCTCGCGCGGGACAAATCTTTGTGTGATCCACAATTATTTGTTCCGGTTTGGGTATTTGTGTATATGAATTTTTATGTTTGTAAATGCACCAACGGCACAAGAATAAATCCTAGTATGGGACTACGTTTAAAAAAAAGAAATGTAGTCTGATTTATCATATTATTAAGTACATTAAGTCACATATTGAGTTCTTAGATTTACGCGAATATTACACATGAAATAAAACTATTTTACGGATTTTATCGCGGTTTATTTTTTTATTTTTAGTTCCCGACGATTCGAGTGCTTTGCAGCACCCATGGTCACGGGAGGGACTGAGGTGTTAGACGTCCAATAGGCATAGTTGTTCCGGGGTACCCTCAAACTTCTTAATTATTATTTTTTTTTTCGCCGTCTTTCAAAGAAGTCAGCAGTCTGTGAACATGTCCTTGACCGCACCCGCCATAACATTAGATTTGATAGACCACAAATCCTCGTGAAAGAACACCGATTCCTACCAAGGATGGTTCGCGAGGCTATTGAAATTAAAAAACATCCTAATTTCAATAGAGAAGATGGCTGGGTGCTTCCATCGTCTTGGGATCCGTTAATTAATATAATCAAATCCAAAACCAAGCATAACACTGCAAGACCTCAAGACACCGTGAGCTCATTCTGCGTAGATCGGACCAACAAAAATAATTAAGAAGTTTGAGGGTACCCCGGAACAACTATGCCTATTGGACGTCTAACACCTCAGTCCCTCCCGTGACCATGGGTGCTGCAAAGCACTCGAAATGTCAGGAACTAAAAATAAAAAAATAAACCGCGATAAAATCCGTAAAATAGTTTTATTTCATACATTAAGTCACATTATAACTACTTCTGTGACGGTGTTCATAGCTGGAACGTTGCAAACGATACTTCAGAGTACTATTGATATCGTTAGATTTATCCAAAGCCATACCAATATAGTACGACAAGGATCTTTTGGCCCATACATAACATTGACAAGGCGTTGGTGTGAAATTAGTGTTATCTTTTAGTAAAATGTTCCTTGACTGCCTCGTTGGTCTGGTGGCAAAGCGCATCGCTTTGTGATCACGAGGTCCTGGGTTCAAATCCTAGGTTGGACAAATGTAGTTTTTCTAACGAAAAATTCCCAGTATGAGACCGGAGTCTGGAATTGTGCCCGGTATATGGCAATAGGCTCGCCCCCTATTACATGGGACCTAACATCGTCGGCGAAACGTGGGTGTACGCAGTACACCTCTGCCACCCCCTCTGAGGAATATAGGCGTGACGGTGTTTTTTTTTTAAATGTTCCTACTTCCAAAGAAATATTTCAACAGTGGGGCCCGTAAGGTTACTAATTAAAAAAATAACGTGAGTAAATTTCATGGCAAACGGCAAATCCGCTAATCGTAGCCACCGCCGACTACGAACGTAACTCCCTTCTTATCAGCCGCTACCGCCGTCCCCGGCATGTTCTCTCCCGATGCCCTTATATCCCTTCTTTCGGATACAGACACCGCACACAGGATCAGACACCGACCTCGCCGGCGAGGTTAAAGAATCCCTTGCCCGCCGGCAGGTGCAGAGCACCACAGTGAGATACCTAGTATACTCCCTCCCCCATAGCGACTGCCTCCTTGAGGCGCCCTTGAGCTAGTTGCCCCCTTGCCCATCTGGCTCGAGTGTAGTAGTTTCACGCTCGCCCTCTTGTCCAGTGAAAAGTGAAGTGTCCTGTAAAGGCCAACATCGTAAATCATTCACACACACACACACACAGCAAACGGCAACTTAGCGACTTTCGTGAAGTGACATTTCACTTGATGACAGCGTTAGTTCCGATTTTGGCCGCGGGCCAAAAGATCCTTGTATAACGGTCTGAAAGACACATGTATATAAATGTGTAAGACATAATTGAAACAAAATTGACTGCTGACAAATTTGTATATTACATAAAATCTGTTTACATAATGATTTCTAATACTTGTTGAAATTATTTACAGCTTTTAAGAACTAATTAACCAAGTAGGTAACATACTATATTCCAACGATACAACAGATGTGGCAGACTAAATCAATAAAATAGACTGAACATTTTTTGCTTTTAACTAATATATTAAACAGAAAATACGATTAACACCTGATGCTCTAGTTCATCCATCAAGATAAAACAGAACATAATATGGCATACATATTGAGTTCTTAGATTTACGCGAATATTACACATGAAATAAAACTATTTTACGGATTAACAAAAATAATTAAGAAGTTTGAGGGTACCCCGGAACAACTATGCCTATTTGACGTCTAACACCTCAGTCCCTCCCGTGACCATGGGTGCTGCAAAGCACTCGAAACGTCGGGAACTAAAAATAAAAAATAAAAAAAATAAACCGCGATAAAATCCGTAAAATAGTTTTATTTCATAATATGGCATATTCATAGAATAACAATAATATAGAAGCCGCGGGCGCGCATAGGTTTGAAGCAACAACTAGTACCTGCAAAGCAAGTAGTCACACGTTTATGCGATTAGTCACTCGGGCACCGTCGTGCGGAACAACGTGCCCTACGCGTGTTAAATTAAATTTAATTATGGCGTCTAATGGCGTTCCTAACTGCAACAATTCCGTCAAGCTTAAAAAAAACAGGTTGGGATTATATTTCATTTGTAAGTAGCGCAATCGAACATCGTATTATTTAAGTATTGAATTAAATGTTCCTCTCATAATTGTCACCGAAAATTATGCGTCCATTTTGTCTGTGTTGCCAATACTGCAGTGTAATTTTTTCTTATTTTTATTTATGGATCTTAGTTGTTATAGTACTAACTTTTATTAATTTAGTTACTTATTATATAATGATTTACCTACTTAGTTACGATGACGAAAGTACTTTTACCACGTCTAATTACTAAAAGCTGAATGGAATAACGCTTTTGTATGTATGACGCTGTAGTAGATACTTAAAATCGGGATATAATTTCATTCCTAGCAGTATAATGGTGAAGCCGAATGAATCATAGGTATACATTTTGCCGACGATGTTAGATACTAAAAACATATTTCGCCACGTGACGGTAGCAGAGGTGTTCCGCTTACACCCACATTTCAGACAATATTTATAAAAATTATTCAACAAAAGTGATATTAAATATAATATATGTTTCCGTCCTAAGAATCGAATACAAAATTTCGTAATAGTAACGCAACGACACAAATAAAAAATATAATTATTAACTTATAAAAAAATAAACATTCTTAACTTACTACTAATGGAATCGTGTTATATTTTAAGAACCTACTTATTACGTCTATTTCCTTCGTTAATATGTATAAAGATACATGTTACTGCTAGAAATAAACAATAATGATTTTCTAATTTCTTACTGAACATTTACCCCAAAAATTGGTAAATCATTTTTAACTAGCAACATTATGCGGGTGGAAAGTGCGGTGAGTGCGGGACGTTTGTTGATTTTTTGGCTTCACCGCGCGGCGTGCAATTACGACTGAATGCGGCTTCTGGATTATTGTTATTCTATAGGCATATTATGGCATGGTTTTACTATCAAATCCCATTACTCAAAATATTTCTGCCATTAGCATTAGATTAGACTTAAAAATAATTATAATTCTTAGTTAAATAAATATCTGAAATGTATTATTTATATTGTCATTCATGAAAAAAATATTAGGTTCATTATTACGTACGTATAACCAGAGATGGGCAAAATGTAATCAGATTAATGATTAACCGCCCCCGCTTTGGGAATATAGGCGTGATGGTGTATTAATGATTAAAATAATATTTTGTAATCTTCGACAATAGGGAATATGCGTGTATTATTTATATTTTTATACGATAGATTACATCAATATATAACTGCAAAAAAAAATTTTGCGTCAAAAACAAAAGGTAAAGGGCAAAAAAAAAAGTTGAAGATAGCAAACAGATAAGAGCATTTTAAACGCCCGCCATTTTGGCGCGCTTGGCGTGACGTCAAAGTCTCCAATAACAATCAATTAGTGAACAGCTGTAGAAGTATTTTTTTCTGTAATTTGTTTTTATTTTGTATTTTGCGACTATTATACAATGGAACAACACTGTGTTGTGCCTAGGTGTAAAAATACAATAAGAAATGCACCCGATAGGTGCGGACATAAGGAGAAAGTGGTGTAAAATCAGAAAAAGAGACATGGTATCTCTATCAACTTATTTATATTGCTGCAAAGATCACTTTAACATAAGAATTAACTTAAATAATTTAACATGAAATAAAACTATTCTACGGATTTTATCGCGGTTTATTTTTGATTTTTTTGAGAGAGATCGCGTCTGATGAAGTCTACGCTCCGACCTTCTTATGCACATATCCAAAACCCCGAGAACTTTCAACTCGAATTGGCAAACCGCTTCGAATTGCTAGACAGCAGCGCATCAGTGGACGAAATCAACAACAGGCTGGTAGAGACTGTCCATACGGTCGGGTCCAAGTATTTTAAGCCCCACCGTAAAAATAGACCTCAAAAACTATCCAACTACACCCGAAACCTCATGGCTGAGCGACGTTCCATGACGCTCCAAACCTCCGATGATGCTAAGTCCTATAGGCAGCTCAATGGACAGATACTGAAGTCCTTGCGACACGATTTACGGTCCTTCAATACAAGGCGTATTGAGGAGACCATAGCACAGAACAAGGGCTCCAAAGTGTTCGCAAGAGACGCGTCTATTGGGCAAAGCCAGTTGACGAAGCTGAAGACGGAGGACGGAAACGTAACGTCGAATAGGTCAGAGGTGCTCAGGGAGATAGAGAGGTTCTATGGGCAGTTGTACACCTCAGTAGCTGAACCTGTTGTTGACTTGGTAAAAGACCCAAGAGCCAAGCTAACCCGACACTACACTGAAGATATCCCGGACATCAGCCTGTACGAGATTAGGATGGCTCTCAAACAACTCAGAAATAACAAAGCGCCAGGCGAAGACGGAATTACCGCAGAGCTTCTGAAAGCGGGCGGAACGCCGGTACTTAAAGTCCTTCAGAGGCTGTTTAATTCCGTCTTGCTCGAAGAGAAAACGCCGGAAGCATGGAACAGGGGTGTGGTGGTACTGTTTTTCAAGAAAGGTGATAACACTTTACTGAAGAATTATAGGCCCATCACACTGCTGAGTCATGTTTATAAGTTGTTTTCGAGAGTCATCACGAATCGTCTCGAACGCAGGCTTGATGACTTCCAGCCTCCCGAACAAGCCGGTTTCCGGAAAGGCTTTAGTACCATAGACCACATACATACGCTGCGGCAGATTATACAGAAGACCGAGGAGTATAATCGGCCACTATGCTTGGCGTTTGTGGACTATGAGAAAGCCTTCGATTCGATCGAGACTTGGGCGGTTCTTAGATCTCTCCAGCGATGCCGCATTGACTATCGGTACATTGAAGTGTTGAAGTGCTTGTATAATAACGCCACCATGTCAGTCCGAGTACAGGGGCAGTGCACGAAGGCGATCCCCATAAAAAGAGGAGTAAGGCAGGGAGACGTCATTTCTCCGAAACTGTTTACGGCCACCTTAGAGGACGCCTTCAAGCTCTTGGAATGGCAAGGAATTGGCATCAACATCAATGGCGAATACATCACTCACCTTCGATTTGCCGACGACATTGTGGTCGTGGCAGAGTCGCTGAAAGATCTAGGACGAATGCTCGGTGACCTCAACAGAGTATCTCAACAAGTGGGTCTTAAAATGAACATGGACAAAACGAAAATAATGTCTAACGTCCATGTCGTACCCACCGCACTCACCGTTGGGAACTCTACTCTTGAAGTTGTTGACGAATACATTTACCTGGGACAGGTAGTCCGGTTAGGTAGGTCCAACTTTGAGAGAGAGGTCAATCGACGAATCCAACTCGGCTGGGCAGCGTTCGGGAAACTGCGCAACATCTTCTCATCCAAAATACCTCAGTGCCTAAAGACTAAAGTTTTTAGTCAATGTGTGTTACCAGTGATGATATATGGATCAGAGACGTGGTCTCTTACAATAGGTCTCATAAAAAAGCTCAGAGTTGCTCAGCGAGCTATGGAGAGAGCTATGCTCGGCGTTTCTCTACGTGATCGAATCAGGAATGAGGAGATTCGTAGAAGAACCAAGGTCACCGACATAGCCGTTAAGATTAGCAAGCTGAAGTGGCAATGGGCGGGCCACATAGCGCGTAGATCGGACGGGCGTTGGGGCAGAAAGATTCTAGAGTGGAGACCACGTATTGGCAAGCGCAGCGTGGGACGACCGCCTGCCAGATGGACCGACGATCTTGTGAAAATCGCAGGAAGTCGTTGGATGCAGGTGGCATCGGACCGGTTACGCTGGAAAGCGATTGGGGAGGCCTATGTTCAGCAGTGGACAAGTATAGGCTGAGATGATGATGATGATGATTTTTGATTTATTTGAGAATTTGTGGTCAATCAAATCTGATGTTATGGCGGGTGCGATAGTTTTATTTCATGTGTAATATTCGCGTAAATAAAAGAACTCAGTATTAAATAATTTAAACTAAAATTTTGTCTTGGTGTATATCGACAACAAGAAATAACAATAAAACTAACTCAATAGCAAACATCCAACAAATATGCGCTTGTTGACATTTGTATTGTAGCCTTTGACGTCATATTCGATCTGACCAATAGCGTGGCGTTCCCGCTACTTTGAATTTCCCACAAATTTTTTGTACGTTCAATAATTATTTTCATAATAAAAAAGTAATGTTATTAAAAAAATATTAGTATAGACATTGTTCTAATGCGATAAAGTTTGTAAAAAAAATATTTGACCCTTATTTGAATTACACGCATTACGATTACACTTTTAACCTTGAATCATGATTGAATATTACAAAATGCAATTGTAATCATTAATCTGATTACATTTTGCCCATCTCTGCGTATAACATTATTGTACGTTTTCAAATCCCAGCTTAAGTCAGTAATCTGTCTATATTATTTCTTTAGCCTACGCATGGTATACATAGAGTTTTCTTAGAAAAGTTTCCTATATTTTGCTAAACATTCATACATTTTCGACTGGATTTCTGTTCCACGGTCAGAGATATTCGAAGCAATAGATATACATGTAATAAGAAATAGAAGCTGATTTATACGAAAAATCTGCCTCGTTGGTCTAGTCCCCAAGGATGCACTCTGTGGTCCTGGGTTCAAATCCTAGGTCGGTCAAATGTAGTTTTTCTATCGAAAAATTCACAGTGCCAGACCGGTGTTTCGAACTGTGTCCGGTATATGGCAATAGGCTCGTTCTTACAGTTAAGGCATCATCATCATTACTACATCGCCGGCGAAAAGTGGGTTTACACAGTACACCTCTGCCACCCCCGCTTGAAGAATATAGACATCACGGTGTGTGTGTGTGTAAAACGAAGTATGTTTTGTGGACTTTACATTGGATAAAAGCTGATATCGAATACAACATTCCGGTGATTTTTTGTTGACGTTGTCAATTTGTTTTAATTTCCAAAACTTGTGTTATTTCGACTAATAAATAATGTGTAATGTTGGTGGAATATTAACTATTATGTATTCTTATATGTGCACGAGTGAAGGTAATTGTAACAAAGTGATAAAACGTGCCTTTTCGATTTCCCTCTAAACGGCCGTCGCAATTGGTATGTAAAATATCCAGCGCTTTACTATCTAGGGTGGGGCACTTCATCACTTTCATATTATAATTAATTGAATATCATTTCATCTTTGTCATCAAGTTCAACGGGGAGTTGGATTAATTTAGAAATGAATATTCCGGTGGTTTGAACATATAGAAGAACGGCAGTAAAAATGATGAAACTCACATAATATACGAATAATGTAAAAATGATGTTGGTAATGGGGAAGACCTAAAATATCTTACCAAAATCATACAGATAATGTCTTGTCTGATGGGCAAGTCGAGAGTCTGCGTAACCGTCGAGCCTGCATGAGACGAACTATGAGAGTGGAGTTGTCAAGAGAGGTTTCTAGGGAAAAAAACAATAACTGTGGATTGGTCTCATGTACGCACCTCGACCCGAATCTCTTAGAGGAGATCCCAGAGCCACCCTAACACGTCACTTCACAGAAGACTTGCCCGAGATCAACCTGGATGAGATCGAGTTGGCCCTTAAACAGCTTAAAAATGGAAAAGCCCCGGGTGAGGACGGCGTCACGACTGAGCTTCTGAGGGCAGGAGGTACCCCAGTACTTAAGGAGCTTTGGAAGTTATTTAACACTGTCCTCTACACTGGGAGAACTCCGCAGGCATGGAACAGAAGCGTGGTCGTCCTGTTTTTCAAAAAGGGTGACAAAACCCTTTTGAAAAACTATCGACCCATATCGCTTCTGAGCTATGTATACAAGCTGTTTTCAAGGGTCATCACGAACCGTCTGGCGCGAAGGCTCGACGAGTTTCAACCCCCGGAGCAGGCCGGGTTTCGAAGTGGTTACGGCACCATAGACCACATCCACACAGTGCGGCAGATTATACAGAAGACTGCAGAGTATAATCTGCCCCTATGTCTAGCCTTCGTGGACTATGAGAAGGCCTTTGACACTGTCGAGACCTGGTCAGTTCTGGACTCCTTGCAACGATGCCAAGTTGATTGGCGATACATCGAGGTGATGAGATGCCTTTTTGAAGCTGCAACGATGACCGTCCAAGTACAGAACCAGCGGACTGAACATATCCACCTGCGCCGCGGAGTGCGCCAAGGTGATGTCATATCACCAAAACTGTTCACCAATGTACTGGAGGATATGTTCAAGACGCTGGACTGGAAAGGTCGCGGCATCAATATAAATGGCGTATAAATATGTCAAAGACCAAAGCCATGACACAGAACAGCGTCCAAAGAAAAATCAGATTAGAGAATGTGGAGATTGCGTGTGTCCATGAGTATGTGTACTTATGCCAAATAGTTTCCTTCCAGGCAAAGCAAGAAGCAGAAATCTCACGCCGAGTTGAAAATGCCTGGAGGAGCTTTTGGTCTATGAAGGAGCTGCTGAAAGGCGATCTCCCTATCAAATTAAAGCGCAGGCTCAGTGATATTCTCCCAATCCTCACCTATGGCGCACAGACTTGGCCTTTGACCAAACATCAAAAGTCCACGCTAGCGGTTTGTGAGCGGTCCATGGAGCGTAATATTCTTAATATTAAACTCACAGACCACGTCAAGAACAGCACACTTCGCTCCATGACGCAAATTGCCGACGTATGTCAAAAAGCCGCCAAGCAACTGACTGGTCCCCATGAAATACCAAAAGGCAACGCGGCCCAGGCGGAGATGGCGGGACGAACTGAATAACTTTTTGAAAGATTGGCCTGACATGGCAACGAACAGAGAGGAGTGGAAAAAGTGGAGGGAGGCCTTTTCCTAGCAGTGGGACACTAATGGTTCATAATAATAATAATATACTAATCTGATTCTAAAACTTTTCAGGCCTGAATCGGCCTTAACCGTAAAAGTAGTCTACAAATGGCAACAAAACTTTTCAGGCATTAGTATTTTATTGTTACTTTTTAATTATTTAGATTTAACATCACATGTAGTATAAATAATATGTAATGCGTATTTAACAAATAATATGCATATGTATAGGTACAACAAATACTGGGTTAATGTTAATTTATGAATTCACCTCTTGAGCAAATCTTCTGTAGAGTAAGAGAAACAACATGAGAAACAACTTTTCCTATGTCTTTTTTTTAATTTAAGCGATATTTTGCTGTTTCATAGAAAAAATATTTTGTCTGTCTCGTTGATCTAGTGGCAAAGCGCAATGGTTGGTGATCACGAGGTCCTGGGGTCAAATCCTAGGCCGAACAAATAAAAATCTTCTAACGAAAAACTTCCCAGTATGTGTCCGGAATCTGGAATTGTGCCCGGTATTTGGCAGGCTCAGGTCTCATGTAATAGGCTCGCCCCTTATTACATGAGACCTAACATAGTCAGCGAAAAGTGGGTGTACTCAGTACACATCTGCCACCCTCGCTTGGCGAATAAAGGCGTGACGGTGTTTTTTCAAAAATATATTGACACTGCAAAATGTATGGAAGAGTCGTTCTTTTTTACTCGAAAGTTTGGACATTGCAGGACAAATTATTTTTCACGATGTACAGAAATCGTCCTTAAGAGGGTATTCATTAATTACCCATAACCCAGTTTATAAAAAAGAGGAGTCTTAAAACAATATATAGGGCATTGCTTATAACACTATAAATAATAGCAATTAAAAAAATAAATGGCATTCAATTTAATTATATAACCTATATTGAACTAATTTCCCGCAAAACAATACTCTTGCTTAGGTATAGGTACATATGTACGCTAAAGTAATATTTGTGCACTTATTGTAAGACGGCCTCGTTCGTCTAGTGACGCAAGGTGTGGCTGGTAATCATAAGGTCCTGATTTCAAATCCTACATTGATCAAATATTAACGAGCCTTTTCTATAAAAAAAAACTCTCAGTAACAATCCAAAGGCCGCAATTATGCCCGGTATAAAATAGCTCGCCTCGTATTATTTCTATTTAGTATTGTTGGCGACTGTCTTGTGTATTCAGTACACCTCAGCCACACCCGTTACGCTTAGAAACGTGACGGTGTCTTTTCATTTATTTATTTATCTATTTTTATTGTAATAAATACTTAAGTTAATACAACATTGAACATAATCTCTATTCCTGTACTTACAGCTAACTGCTACAGACGGATTATTCCTGTCCGATCCCCAAAAGCGATCCCCTGCAGGTTATTATTCTTATTTAATTCCTGTCTGATCCACTTAATATATTTTGCATTTCCGATCTGATCCCCCAACCTTTTTGGAAGGTGGATCAGATCGGAATACAAAATAATTTAAAATAAAAGTGATCCCCTAGGGGATCAAAACTGGAGAATAGGACCGGAATAACTCTCACAGACTATTAATACATCCTCAACTAATCACGTATTTTCTATAAGTATAATTATTAAGTAACACCGATTCATAAGAAAAGCGCCAATCCCACTAATACTTAGAAAACCTTTTTTTTTTCTTTCAAGAATTTTCCATAATCACTGCCATTTTATACAATTTTTGTTTGCTTATAAATGTCCAGAGACCAGCACGGCATTATTACTCTGCTTGACATGTAATATTTAAAGTCAGGGTTTCCCAAAAGTGCCGAAATAGTCTTATGTATGTATGTAACAACTGATATAAATTTTCTTAATTGATAGTTAAAAGTGACGATTTTTCTGTGCAGATACCCAAATAGACAAATAACTTGTATTTTAAAATTCCTCGTGAAAACAAAAGAAATTTTAAAATACTAAATTTTAAAAGACTGTATCCAAGCCAAAACAACAGCAATAGACCAGTACTCCAGATTTCACTTAGATTCACCCAAGTAGCCTTATAGTCTTTTGATATCAACATAATATTATCTTGCGCCACTGTTATTCTATTCTTTTAATCTCGATATATCAAAAGAGTCTTTCTAGAATTAGCATCGAGACGTTCAAGCAAGAATGCTTGACTTTCTCGATGTGATTACTATTCTTTCTCTATTATATTAACTAGACTTATACGAACACCAATCTATAAAAGCTATGAATGCCATTCAATCTATTCCATAAAGGATTTTTCTGTACCTACCCAAGATGTCCAGCTTAAAAATTTCAAAGAGTTTGCTATTCTCCGCGGTCTATTCTTCATTAATATCACAACAGGGACACGTTACGAACACCAATTTACCGAAGCGAAGAAGTTCAGAATAGCAATCTGATCTGCCCTATCTGCTTCTCTCAGTCACTGTCCTCCCAAATCCACAAGCAGCATTTATCACAAAACTTCCATCGACAAGTCCACAGCAACCTCTTACTCCTCACCATATGTCAGAAGAACCACACCAGAACTGTAAGCAACACGAGGCCAGCACACAAAGTCCGGCCTCCCGAAGCCTATGTCTTCTTCTGCTGTGGCCTCCTTAACAAATGGAGAGGGTCCTTCCTGTACCTTGCGAAGAGTTCGCGCTTAAAAGTCTCGAAGTGTTTACGATTCTTCTCGTTCTGTTTCTCGCGCCATAGGGGGCGGTTGCGTCGAGCTTGGATCCCCCAGTGGATGGTAAAGATTGGGGATAGCACCCGGAATTGGTACCCGATTAGGAACATCTCGTATACCTGGAAGGGAAAATATGTTTTTGAAAGATTTCTAGCAAGGGGAAATTGTAAAACGTCGTGGTCTTTGGTAATTGGATAATCTTTATAGTTCTTTATACGAAACTTGAAAAATCAAGTTCGAATAGTTATGTATTTGAATCTATTATATTAAAAGGACAAAAGGTTATAAAAGAAACTAAGTCACTGAAAACTGTTTTATTTATAAAAAGTATAAAAATAAATAAGTAGTGTTGAGCAATCGCCATAACGCAAGAAGAGCTCATGTTTTAAAGAAAATTATTTTTGATCAACATACATTGTAAAATGTATGTTGATCAAAATACTCGAAATATTTCTGAGCATAACACTTGAACAATTGAAGACAACTATGTATTTAAAAGAATATTTTCTTCCATTTCAAGACATGAGCTCAACCCAAAATGTACAATATTTTATCACAGAAACGCTCTAAAATCAAACATCCATGCAGTCATCAGACTCCTGTATTGTCGGTGATCCAGTCCCTAAGAGCGGCAACATTGGTGAACACGGTGGGTGAGAGTGGTAGTGCACACCCTCTAGCGAAAGACACAACGCCAAATGCTGTGTTTCTGAACACCGCAGGACCTCCGGAATCACCCTGGAAGATGGAAGCAGTGTTTATAAATAATTAGGTTGAAATATTTTTGAAATGAAGAGAATCAAACGTCTGAAGCAGCTTGCTAAAGGACATTGTTCTGCGACCATACATGATTCGCCCCAGAACCAACACCAACCAAACAAAAATGCATTTATTATTAAACAGACAAGCGGGGGAATCTCATTATTGCAAAAAAGTATTAGATTTTGAGGTTATATATTAGCCATAGTCAAATCGATTATGTTTGAATTATTGATTTTATTTACCTCAATGGTTTGAATGTAATTGGCTGAATATGACTAATTGATAAGATTGACATCTCCAACCGCAATTTGATAACAACGTTGGCATTCGCAAAATATGTCGCCGACTTCGATTTAAGTACTTACAGTACTTTGATATATTCGTTTTGGATTGCAAGTTGTCCGTTAGATACGGATATTTTCAACTACTAGAATAAAATCAATAAATAATTATGGTATACGTTACATGTTTGTTGGTTCTGGGGCCATTTTCGACGATGTCCTTTACTATTTCAAGATGACCATTGCTAAACTCGGACAAAATGATTTCCAAATAATGATAAATATTAAAAAAATTACTCCTTTTTAACCGTTTCTTTACAAATCTTCAGCAGTGTGTTTAAAAACTAATTGCATGTTTAAATCAAAAGACACAAGTTGGTTTGACCATCAAAATTTTTTTTATTGGCAGGGCGGAATCAGGAATCGTATAAAATATAATATCAATAGGCTCCTCTCCCATTATATTGAGACCTAACATTGTTGCCAACAATGTGGGTGTCACCTGTGACAGTAAGGGTGATGGTGTTTCTTCTTTTTTGTTTCATTCAGTAAGCCACGTATTAATAACATAGAACCCTTGCTTTTAATATTGTTATTGATATCCTGAAAAGCATAGGTAAAGTTAATTTCTTGCTAAAATATACCTGACAAGACGATACTCCACCGATGAGGAAGTGTCCACCACAGAACATGTTGTTGGTGAGAGCTTCGCCATAAGAGAGTCTGCAGAGCCAGTGCGGGACCACCGGTACATTGGCCTCTCTCATGGTACGGGGGATACGGCGACCACCGGGCTGTGGTAAATACAACCTTACATAAGGCGCAATACATCGATATTATTTGTGCTAGATCAAAAGTGATGACGGTCCAAAAAACAGTCCGGGGTGTAGTCTTATTTTAAATTTAAATACAATCAAATTCTAGCCAACGTGCAGCCGCGTTAAATGCTATAGTGTGCAGAAACAACAACAACAACAAATCTGAGGTCATTAATAATTTAAAACTAATTTCTACAGTTGTTAGCTACGTGTAGATGCAGGTGCGTAAGCACATCCAAAAGGGCCGTTTTTGACTGTCATTTTGACTGAATAAAGAATACATTCAAGCGTCTTTTGGCGGGAAACCACTGAAAACCAATGCTTGCAATCTCATTCGCGGCCCGGTGATTCCTAAATATGCTTCATTTAGAGGCGAAAAACATGCTCCATTCGGTTTTGGATTCTATTTTCTGCAGAGATTGTATATTATTTGGGACCCCACCCTTTATCCGTTTAGCGATCCCCCCCAGCGTCTCCCCTATTATCGACCATTGTCATCTTCGTTGTCTTCCACTTCTACATTGTTTTTTTCTACTGAATATGAACCGCTCGGAAAAGCAGGCTCAATTCAGTTGCTGCCAAATATACCAAGCATTTAGGGATCACCTAAAGGAATTACTGTAGTCTATAAATTCGGCTATACTATTCCAGGCTATACGCCATTTACTTTCACTATGTTGCTACTTAGATCGGGATCACACGGTTGGTATATTTATTTAGAATTAATTTTTGGTTATTCTTTCATTTATTTCTCGTGTGATTGCAAAAACCCATATAATAACTTTGCAGTTCCTTTGTACTTCCTTACCGCAGTCAGCCCCCATCCAGTGACCGTAAGCCTTACTAGTGGCACGGACTGCCCCCTCTGCGGCAGCCTGATGGACCTGATGTTGGCGTTGAAGTTCAACGGCCTGGTTAGCCGCAGTGCCGCTATATCGTTGTCGAACCGCGGCTGTCCATACTGGGGGTGGACGGTCACGTTGGACACGCGGACAATCCTACCGCCTGAGTCGCGGCGGGTGCTGCCCACTCGAAGTCTGATGGAGTCAGCAGCAGCACTAAAAGGTGACTTATTTAGTAGTAGATAAGTTCAATTTTATCGTGATACATATGAGGATAGGTGTCGTTACTCCACTGTAATTATGTACTTTGTAAAAAAATTTGAAATAGATACTTAATGTGATCATGAAATAGCACAAATGTTTGTAAGATTAGTAGCAACAATTTAACATTCATCAAGCAACTTCCCAATTTTACATCACTGTTCTTGTATTCAATTTGATTCTGACAATCACAATAGACTTAAACAGAATCAATTTTGAAATGCTTTAGTATTATTTCAAAATGAACAGGGATAAAGTTGTAAAATCATGTTTCTTCTATATTTTTTAGCAATTTAATATAGAAAATATTCCCGCTCCAAAAAGCAGAAATGCCAGTGAAATATAAAACCGTGCAAAATCCAGCCAATAAAATTCCACATACAAACTCGTACATCACACTTGTCAAATATCCACTTGACGGAGCTGCCACTCGACCTCGCCACTTGATGCCTTGCCATAACTCTACCTACGAGCGTAAAACATATTCACAAATAGGAGAACCGGCTGTCGGGTCAGAATGTTTAGTTCACGATTATAGCCCGGACAGCTTGACACAGTATTTACATAATGCCGGGAACTTTATTAAGTTTAGTTCCTCAGAACATAAAAATGTTGCAAGAATATGAGAGCTACACTAGCAGTAAAAGTAATCACCATAAAGTTATAACCAAAAGGTCAAGATCTGTAATAAGACTTAATACTTTGTAATAATAAGACGATTGCAATTTTGGTTTAATTTAAAACAATGTCAGAAAGATCCACCATGTTTTCAACAGACATTAATTAGTCACTGATATCATTCAGATTATCCTCAAACCAAGGATTGGGGTACATTACAGCTAGAAAATGACATTCTATGAGATAAGATTTCATAACCCTATTGATATTGAGTTTAGAGATGTTTTACAATTGCTATATGTGTGTGTTTAAGAGATTTAGATTTCCATCAATAGATTGAAGACAAGTATCGCTTAATACAAAATGTAGTATCTCCTACATAACAATCATTGCACTTGCATGAAACACTTTCGTCCAATCCACGGCTTAATCTCGCATTATTTCCTCCACCTTTAATATTTATAAAACGAAACTTTCAAAGTAATAAGCAACAACGTCGAAACACATAAAAAACTAAGCCCCTCATCCTCTGGTCACATTTTTACTGCTAACAAAGTCGTAAAGTTGAAAAACCTTACGATTCCGACCTTGAACCTTAGGGCCAGGAAAATGTAGCAGCTCTCCAACAATATCCGAAAATTTACTACCACCAGTAAAAAGAGAACTATTTTTATGATTACTGATAAAATGTTTGAGATGTACAGTTCTGTTTATAGCCGCTGTAAATACGCCCCTGATTATCCGGACTGAATAAATTTATGGTGTCAATAAATCTACATTCAGTAGTCGGTCGTTTCTGGACTTTATTGTGAGGTAATGGGAATGTAAACTATGAAACAAGACTACAGATAAAGAAAAAGGAAACTCAATAAGTTATCCAATGCTATTTAGCTGTGTCGTGTTTATTTAAAATTAAACGATACTCAATTAAATTTTGATCCAAAAGAAGTCATTAAAATGTTAACAATTGCCAATATCATTGTAGCCTATTATAAAATAGCCGGCTTATTATAAAATAGAAAAATCACTTCTAATCAACTTCAAGGAATTAACAGACATAGAAAATCGTTGTATAAGTCACCTGTATTTCAAAATACCGAAATTTATGTTCAATCAATTACACAATTAAATCATAACTAAACGTATGGTAATTTTGAATGACTACTGAAAATTTAAATTTTATTCAAAAATTAGATTTCAGGAAATCTTCCTGAAATTACCAATAACACAATGAGAATTTCAATAGACGCATGTGGTGGGTTTAACTTTGCAACCACCAGAAATAGAGTATGTACTTGAATATTCTTTTCTTTTCTTTTCCTTTGTTTTTAAAAAAAAAAACGTAGCTCCACACTAGAATTTATTCCTGTGTCGTGGGTGCGTTTACAAACATGAAAATTCACATACATACATACCCAGACCGAAACAAATAATTGTGGATCACAAAAAAATTTGTCCCGTGCGGGAATCGAACCCGCGACTAATAGACACAGTGGGTGGAGCTGCTCAAGCTCTTAACCACTGCGCTAAATCGTCCGTCGAAATACTAAATTATTATTAATATACTAAATTGCTTACTTTTGCACGCAATGAGCAGCTGTCAGCACATAATCCCTACTGATGATGAAGCCACCACAGAAGGAGTTGCCATTTATCACCATCGATACTTGGTACGGGTGCCTGTTAACAGTTGTGGCTCTGCCTCCAATAATCTGACCACTAAGCTCTGGACAAGCTGCTTCCAACTCAACTTCTAACTCTTGGTCTGCCTGATCTGTCTGATCTGTCTGCTCTCCATCTTCTGTGACCTGGGTATCGTCGGAACAACATTCTCCTTCCGCCTCTTGGGGACCTAAAAACGTAATAATTTTTGACGTAGTTTGAGCTCTATTAACAAGAACTTTTAGACAAATAACTACACTTTTAACATCAAATCTAGAGCACCTTATTCATTGTACCATAAAATTAAAGGTAAAGAGATATGAAATGTAACTTAGGAAAAATACATTAAAATCAGTGATAATTATTCCGTGTGAAATATTAACAAAAATAAAATTGCTACATAATGATCCTACGGTCCAAATAGCGAAACTCAATAATAAGTTAAATTTACTAGTATGTATCTATATATCACGCTAGATCCCTTGCAGGGTAGTCAGAGAGTACAAAGTTTGAACAGGCTTATATTGTGCCAAAATTAAAAAAAAAAATGACTACATAAGAAATGGTCCTTCGATCCGGATACAATTAATTGCAAAACTAAATAATAAGTGAAATTGACTAGTAGATATTTAAAAATCTCAATATAAATTAATATCGCTATTAATGAGATACAAAACTCAAATCGACCCTTGTCATGTCATTATAAAGGACTGTTGGTAAATCTAATATTACCCAAATCAGAACAAATTGAGAAAACTTGGTTATTGAAATTGGTCCCTCAGAGAACCGTAAAAGGGACTTCAGCGCAACCTAAGGCTCGCGAGAGATTCATATTTTTAAGAATTATAATTTGCCTTGTTCCTCATTGGTTTTTAGGCCAAAATTAACAATTATGATGATGCTTTATAGTGAGGTCTTAGGATCGTGGTTGAATATATCATCACGCTAGACCTCTTGCGGAAAATATATTGTTAAAAACTATTAGAAATATTGTAAAAAACAATCTGAAATTAAATACGAATGCTCTAAAAGAATTGCAATAGCTTAAAACATTACACTGGACAATATGTATACATATTATTTATATATGTATACATATTATTATACATATACTATAAATATTGTCCAACATTTTAATTTTATCGAACACAATTGTCTGGAGAACAGACACCATTACCAATATTCCAATAAAAATGACAAGGCGAAATGTGAGTGCTCTTTACCCCACAGAATAAAGTTCATTTGTATAGTCAGGTTATAGAAGCCTTACCTACCTTAAAATAACAAAACTGAACAAATTAATTATCAATCACAAACAACAAAATCATTACACAACTCATCACTTATAAATATCACAATCATCATAGAAAGCTCACAAAAACCAATTATAGTATCACCAAACAATACTCACGGGCTGTGGTAATCAGACACAATAACAATAACGCCAGACGTAGCGACGTCATGCTAGCAGACAATCTTGACCGCGGGCGTGCTAGCAATATTGCTAACTCTAGAGTTGGATTGGCGCGAGCGCAGTCGCGGCGACAATGTCCTAATTCAGCGAACTATTGCCAAATATGACCGCGATAGGTTAATTTCACACGCCCAGTGTCCAGGGTCGCGACCTCTCAGTTAGGGTTCCTTTGATGTTGCTCAGCTGCATGTCAAGGTGTTCATATTTGGAATAAGGTGCCGTTTTTATCGACACTGTCTGCGGAAACGTTATTATTTAGAGATTTTTCAGGTTTCGTTAAATTAAATAATCTATCTATCTCTATCATCGCGCCAGATCCCTTACAGGGATCTGGCGCGATCCCTTACAGGGAAGAGTACAGAAAGTACAGAATTCCAACAGGTTATTTTTAGGTTTATTTAGTAACGGCCCTCTCTGGCTTGCTTCATAAAAAATGCATGTATAGAAAAGAAAATATAAATACGGTCATGCCTTTATTCCTCAAGTGCGGACGGCTGAAGCATACCGTGTACACCCACATATCAACGAAACAGTCGCATTTCCAATTCCAAAATTGTGCCCGGTATAAGCAACAGGCTCACCCTCTATTACATTTGGAGCTAACATTGTCGGCGAAATGATGTGGGAGTATATACTACACATTATTCACCTACGATTGGAAAATGAAAGCACCGTGTTTATATTTTTTATAATAATTTTTCATCTCGAGTGAGAGATTTGGTTCAATCAATGCTGTTAGCCTACTTCGGCTTACTTTAACGCTACCCTAACCCTAAGAACCCTGATTTTTACTTACTATGTTTACACTGATCGTAGTTTTTGTATTAAGTTATGATTAGTAATTTTTTTTTCAAATGGGTTATTAAATTTTTTTCGTTCTAAATGTCACTTTTTTCTTCGAGAGTAATTCACCGTTTCTTGAATACGTATGTTCACTTTGATTGAATACAAAAGAGAAACCAAAAGTCACTTAGAACTAGCTTTTAAATACACATGCAAATAATAGGTATGTTGCTAGCTCATTACACTATTTTCAATTGAAATAGTATCACATTTTTAATTTTGATCAAACAAACGAAAGCATGAAATTATACATATTGTGAACTGTCGGCTATAAAAACAAAATAAAGTTAAATTGTTTCAGAGATAAATGAAGTTAATAATTTATTTGTCACCTTGAAATGTTATACCGAGAAAGCAATGCAAACACTGAAAAGAGTTTTTTAATACAGTCATTACATAACGAAAAAGTTTATCGGGAATGTGTAATGTTGGTGCAATATTCATCATTATCATCCCAGCCATTCTATTGTCCGTCTCCAGTCATAGGCCTCCTCCAAAACCTTCGAAGTCACTGTGTCTCGTGCCATTTGCATCCAACTTGGACCCACGTGTTGTCGGATGTCGTTAACCCATCTTTCAGGTGGCCGGCCTCTGCCCCGCGCGGTCTCTTTTGGTCTCCATTCTAGAACCTTTCTAGTTCATCGCTCTTGGTTTTTTCGTGCAATATTAACTGTTATGTCTTGGTGTAGATGATTTTACGTAAATCCAAGATATGGCGATGACTTATCAAATTTCGCAAGAAAAAGCGGGTAGCTGGATGGGGGAAGCACAAAACCGGTCATTGTGGCGATCTTTGAGATTGACCTATGTCCTGCAGTGGGGAAATTTCGACTAATATAGTAGTCTAACTATCTGTATCATCACGACAGATTCCTTGCGGTGTAGGCAGAGAGTACAGAGTTCCAACAGTTTCTTTCGTTAGTTACCTCTCTGGCTTCCTTCACTCTCATAGTTCGTCTCATAGACGCTCGCCGGTTACGGAGACTCTTGACTTGTCCTTCAGATAAGAAGCGGTCTATTTGGTCATGGTAAAATATTCTAGGTATTTAACGCTACCTACATACTTCTAATTCCGCATTGTACATCTATTTTGTCATTCTTTCTTCTGTCATTCTTTCTATATGCCCGAACCAACGGAGCATACCATCTTTACTGTAACTCATCTTTACTTCAAATAAAATAATTTATTTTGTTTAACCCTGAGAGGGCACTTACAAATTATCAATTCATTTTGTCTACTAATCTACCACCGGATCGAAAAACCGCTTCTACTGAGAAGACCCGACGAAAAACTCAGCGAGCGTGTATTTTTTATTTTTCTTCTTTTTTTTACCTCTATACTCTATGATTACATAGATAGTTAGATTTTTAATCTAACTGTGTGCATCATACTGTGTCCATATAAAGGGCACAAAGCGTCGGTAAAATGTGAGCGTACACTATAGTTACTACTCACTATAGTGCATCGATGTATAAAACCGATGCATTCCTCTTCTTGAAGAATATTGGCGTGACGGTGTTCAACCTATTTTGCATATTTTCACTATAGACTAACCCTTCTAAGTAACAAGAATCAGAATCTACTTGATTGTAGATACATCAAAACTTTTAGAAATCCACGATGATTTTCCGCTGGATACTACTTAGCCGCATTTGATCATATCAGTTCCAAGAAGGCTGAAGAATGAACTAAAAATACATCTACGTTAATTAATAAAAAAGATACCTAACTATGACGAATACGAACGTTTTCAATTATAAGTAGATGTAAATGAAATGATCCACTTCAAACGTATCTCCCAGGCTAAGAACATGCAGCTATAAAATCCTATTTTAATCCCAACGATGTTAAAAAAAGCATGATATTTGAACGCATGGCGAAAATTTTATTGGAATTTGGCACTCCGTATTGTTTATTTTAAAACACTAGCTTTTGCACACGAATTCGTATGTGTTACACAAGTTTTGACATCGAAATTCGTTGACAAACAACTGACACACTTATAGAAAACAAAATATGGGTAGGCGTGTTTTGTTGAATATTTAAAAATGTTTAAAAATTTACAAAAAGTAAAGATGTAGTTTGATCTTACCTGATAAATCTCTAATACTGGCTGTCTGACAGACAACGCACTGTTCAAACTTAGTAAATCTAGAAGCATGAAGTTTTAGTAAAAGCACTTTACCTCGTTCTGGTAAATTGTGGCCAGATAAAAGTGTTTCGACTGAACCCAGTACAAAAATATCGAATCTCTCATCATTAGCATAATAATCAATTTCATATCTACAAGTATCATTGTAATTACTATAAACCGATTCAAGTACCGATCGGTTAATTAGATATTTAACACGCCCATAATACCGATTTTAACGCTGGCTGCCAATTTTACAGACATTAATAGGTACTTGTTGACAGCTGTTGGTGAAATTAAATTTGTTTACCTGATTTCAAAAACAAGAGGTTCCCAATTTGTCTATTGATAAGCTAATACTTATCAAAGCAAACTACTTTTAGTATGGCTTTTATTAATATATAATAATAAATAAAAATCAGCAGTTTGAAAGACTGAATCGGTGTAAAGACGAGAAAGGGTACGCTCTAAGGGTTCGGACATATACAAAAAATGTTAGAAGAAAGAATGATAATACAGACAACAATTAAAAAGTGAACGAATATACGTACGGAAGTCGAAGGAGGTATGTACCGGGGAAGACTTAGACTATCTTACCATGAACAAAGAGCCCGTGTTTTATATGAAGGACAAATCAAGTCTCGGTAACCAGCGGAAGTGTATGAGACTAACTTTGAGAGTGGAGGAAGCGAAAGAGGTCTGTAGGGAAAGAACCTGTGGAAACTGGACTCTCTGCTTACCGGAAAGGGATCTGGTGTGATGATATAGATAGATAGACTTAAAAAAATGTTGGAGGATAAGAAACTTGGATAACATATTTTATTTTTAAAAAAGGTACAACACTTTTGATTTCGCAATAGGTGCTAACAACATTTTTTTCCTTATATTATTAAATTTATGCGTTTACAAACTTGATATTAACATACACATACACCCAGATCGGTACAAATATTAGTGGGTTACACAAAGATTTGTCTTGTGCGGGAATCGAATACCCAATCCAGTGGGCGAAGCGGTTTTCAAACTCAAATAGTTTATTTTGTATAAGCCCTGCGGGGTGGTTGCAAATAGTCAATTTTCATTATATTAGATCGGAACGCAGCCTCCACTGAGAAGATCCGGCGAAGAAACTCAGCGGGTTTGACTTTTTATTTACTTCGTTTTCTCTTTTTTCTTTTCTTTTTTTTTGAATCTTTTGAATGTAAATACAATTTTTAGGTTACAATTAAATAGTTTACGATCTAGCTCCAGTGTGATGCTTTACGATCGAGATATAAATCTAATGATGTTATCTGTAAAGAGTATCTAAAGGATTCCAGATGGACCATATAACTACTAGAACAGCCATCACTCCCCTCGACCATATTGGAGGGAAGGGAGTGACCCGCGCTAGACTTAACTTCATTGTTAACCACTGGACCAAGCTATCCGTCGCTTAAGTTTCATCACTAATAATATAATATATCCCACAAAACCCGACAAACAGACATGTTGGCATGGTGTAGTTTCCGTACGTTCCGAGCGTCCCGCGGCTTCTAAAAATAATTATATATGTTTTGCAACCAACCTAACATTATGAAGTTCCAAAATACACGTATCAGTTGATGTAGTAATGGCCTAGTTGATAGAACACTCAGCTTGTAATCACAAGCTTTAGGATTCTATCCCTACTTGCACCAATTGTTTCTTTTTCGAAATTAATCATCATTTATAAAATAGTAAAGGAAATTATCTAAGCAAGCTATACCTATATTTAAGAGAACTCGAAAAGAATTGAAAGAAAAACGATGGGCTTACGCTTGCACATATTAAAACCAAAAATGCTTTGACGAAATATGGGTGTACAATGTGAACCCTCGCCTACTCTACCTAAAGAATTTGCGATGTTGTGGTACTTTTCAAATTACAAAACAAAAACAAACACCGATACGTTTTTATTTCTAAGTGAGGAGGAGAAGCGTACTGTGAAACCATTATATACAGGTTGTAACATAAATAACGCAAGACCTCAGACACCCCAATTAGATTATTGCTTTACGAATTTAATACGAAAATTTCAATAAATTCTAATTTTAAGGAGTTTTCTACCATTTTTAAGCGCTTTGGTACCCAAATTAACCATAAAATTTAATAACTAACTAACTTTTGTATGCGTATTGAGGTGTATGTAATAGAAATACATTTAATATAGCCGTTATGCTTTGAGTAATTTTTAAATTTTGTTTAATACAGCGAACAGAACGAGTAACATTATTTTTTTGAAAATTAAAAAAATAAACTGTCATTAAAAATACTTGGAATCGATTCAGTTACCGATTTAGAACAAACTACTTTCAGGTCTTGTGTTAATTATGTTACACCTTGTATATATCAATAAACTCACTACCTGGTGGTCTTATTACCATAAAACATTTTCTACACCATATTTTTTTTTTTGTAAAAAACGTCCCACCTTTTAGTTCTTCATCCGACCTAGGATTAGGTTTGAATTCCACTATGTTCCATATAAATAATACTAATGATTAATTGACATACAATGCATTCTTATTTAATTTAATACGTTTGTTTTCTGCCCGCGACTTTGTCTGCGTTGACTTTAGACAGGAACCTAACATTTTTTCGGAATAAAAAGTTTTATATATATTAATCTAGGTCACAAACTTTCACATTTATAATATTAAGTAGAATTTCTTGCCAACCATTTGGTGTAATATGTTGAACTATAATTATAACTACTCGTAGCTGTTACCCGCAACTGAGCACGCGTTTATTTTGTAATTTGACATAGGTACGTAGGTCTTTCCAAGATAGTATTACTCCAAGACCTATGACATCTCCATACTAAGTTTATATAAAATCTATTCAGCCGTATTAATATGGAGAAATAAAAACTATCCCGCGGTAATCTTTCATTATGCATATAAAATTAGTTCCGCCGTTTCCGATATTAACATGGACAAACAAACATTTTTTATCGTGCAAATAGTCATATAAACTTAAAATATCTTTCTTTCAAAATCACAAATTTACACTTTCTTTTTTGTTTATTTGTGTTCGTGGACGCCTTGTGGGGGTCGTACCTGCAATTACAAATACAAACCTTACCCTGCCCTGCCAAAGCTCGTAATCTGGCCTAAAATATTTAAAAAGTACATTGCGAGATAAGTATGTAACAAAGTTTTGTCAATACCATTCGTGTCAGTCTTCTCGTAAGAATATACAGTTCATGTTCATGATCAAAATCATGTTTAGGTTTCTAGGATAATTGAATACACTAAGTTTCATGTCCGGACCATTCATCGTTAATGAGTTATCTCCAGAATATACATTTATATCATCCTATTTATATCATCACGCCAGATCCCTTGCAGGGTAGGCAGAGAGTACAGAGTAGACAATCCTGTATGCAAAATACCTCAGTGCCTCAAGACTAAAGTTTTTAGTCAATGTGTGTTGCCAGTGATAACATACGGATCAGAGACCTCTTACAATAGGTTTCATAAAAAAGCTCAGAGTTGTTCATCTCGCAAACATTCGGTAACATATAGCCGTTTACTGAAATTTTTAAAATTCAGCACCAAAAATCGTCCGATTAGTTGTTTTTCTCGGTGTTTCAACGGTAATCCGTGTCGTTTGACACCCGATGGATTCTGACCCGGTGGGTGATGACTCAATGACCTTTAGCAGGCAGTGGACCGTGTCGGACCTCGCCCCATATCCGACCAGTTCACGACGACACAGTGAGAAACACGTTGTTTGTATCTTTTGTTAAGTATGCAATATTTCATACTTAACCTCTCAGTCGCGCTGCAAAAGTAATGTAATCAGAAAGGCCAGTCAAATAAAGAAAATTAAGAAATAGAACTATTTTACGGATTTTATTACGGTTTATTTTTTAATTTTTTAGTTCCCGACGACACTCATGGTCCCTCCCGTGACCATGGGTGCTGCAAAGCACTCGAAACGTCGGGAACTAAAAATTAAAAATAAACCGCGATAAAATCGGTAAAATAATTTTATTTCATGTGTAATATTCGCGTAAATCTAAGGACTCAGTATAAGAAAATTAAGTTTAAATCTCTGTACTCTCTGCCTACCCCGCAAGGGATCTGGCCTGATAATATATATAGATAGAAGTTTAAATAATCTATACTCTCGGTCTATCCCGCAAGAAGTAAATAAGTTAAATGGCTCTCTCGATACTCTCTGCCTACCTCGCAAATGATGTGTGGTGCTATATAAACAGATGGATAGCATTTAAAAGACTGGCCCGTTGAGTCCCTCGCCGGATCTTTCCAGTGGAAGCCGCTTTCAGATGCAGTGGTACATTTAAAAAAAAATGTATTTTACACTCTGGCCTAAACAATAGATGTTTTTAGTTTGACTTTGATACTGTTTTAGTAATTGGTGCTTCCGAAAGAATAAAACGGAAACGTTATAAGATAATTAATTAGTCTGGTTGTTTGTTACTGCCGTTAATCTTGGAAAAGGTAAAAAGCCTGGAATTTAAGAGTTTTACAGTTCAAATACTGGTACTATTCGTCCATTAAGTAAGTAAAGGTAAGGGCATCATTCTGTTTTTAGTCATGTTTTCTAATATTTGTAATGAAAACCCCAAAAAATATTATTTAAATTCAAAACCACACAATTATTGAGTATTGAACCAACATTAATAATATTAGGTACGTTTACCGCATTTTTTATTTCATTCGTTTCGTTAGTCTTGTTTACTATTTCCGCTCAAAGTTATAGCTTTCTAGCCCGCAGTTACTACAGTCCTTAATTTGGCCCGAAATAATCAGTCATTATCGTTCACAACTGCCCAAGCTATCGCATAACAAATCTAATAATACTGAGTTCCTAGATTTACGCGAATATTAAAAATGAAATAAAACTACTTTTTTCGGATTTTATCGCGGTTTATTTTGATTTTTACCCATAGTCACGGGAAGGTCCTTCCCGTGACCATGGGTGCTGCAAAGCACTCGAAACGTCGGGAACTTAAAAATAAAAATAAATCGCGATAAAATTCGAAAAAATAGTTTTATTTCAAATCTAATAATGATATTGTATTGGGGTTTAATCATTATGTCTCAATGGTTTAAGGGGACATAATACAGTTAGAGCTTAGATTGGGATTAATTATAGACTTAATAATGTTATATGAGATACATAGCATATTTTATACATATAAACCATTACAGAACCATTTATGAATCGTCAGAAAAGTAACCTTGATTCTAACTCCTCTTTGAAATGTCATTCCTGTAGAAAAGAAACTCCACGGTTACTCTTTTAAATTATTTGTATGTATATCGTTAAATAAACCAAATTAAGCTTATTATATAATTCGCTACATGGTTCCCTAATTACATAGAAGGAAATAAAAAAAAGTCATTACGTTAAATTAACTAGGTATCCTACTAACATTATAAACACGAATGTTTCACGTGGGTTATGATTATTTCTCTATCATGCCTTTACTACTGAATGGATTTTGATAAAACTTTTTAGGAATATAGCTTATACATCAAAATAACACACACAACTATCATTTATAAAAATATTACAAAATAACCGTAGCCGGCGAGCGTGTATGAGACGAACTATGAGAGTGGAGGGAGCCAGAGAAGTCTGTAAGGAAAGAACCTGTTGGAACTGGCGTGACGATACAGATAGATAGATATATTACAGCCGCGGGTAACACCTAGGCATTCATAAATACGTAAAATTTGAAAAGCAAATATGAAAGCATCAATAATTTTCCACAGAGTCAATATTGCAAAAAAGCACTGCAGTAATGGTCTCATCAACAATGTCATAATTAACCCACTACCATCATTAAAGTCTGACGCTAACGACATGTTTATTCAACGCCTACTACTAATTAATTCATGTATCGTAAATTTGTTTTATTCTTGAGCGTTATCTCGTGTCGCCATTTATAAAGCTTAACATTTATTACAATGATTTGATCGTTTATGATAGCACCGCCTTCTTGGCAGGTCTTATTAAGAACATGGTAATGAAAAAGATGGCAAGATTAACTAAAAGACACAGCGGAACCATTCTGAAGAAAAGTAGTGCAAAATAGTCTCTTTTAGGAAGAGCTAGAGAAGACCTTTACACAGACACTCTTTGTTAAAAGAAGAAATTTAACAACCCGATATTTCGCGAACGCGTCTAATCATAGGAATCCGCTAATCGTAGCCGCAGCCGACTACGAACCTAACTCCCCTCCTATCAGTCGGTACCGCCGGCCGCGGGATTTTCTCACCGACCCTCCCGATACCAGACACCGACCTCGCCGGTGAGGTCAAAGAATCCGTTGCCCGCCGGCCGGTGCAGAGCGCCACGGCGAGACACCTAGTATATGCCCTCCCCCATAGGGATTGCCCAAGCCAAGGCCGTTTCTACTTAAAGCGTCCTTGAGCTCGTTGCCGCCTTGCCCTTCTGGCTCGAGCCTAGTGGTTGCACGCTCGCCCTCTTGTCCGGTGAACTGTAAAGGCCCCGCGGCCAATAGCGTAAATCTTTTACACACACATACAGAAAAGACGTTAGTGACTTTGATTTAAGTACTGACAATACTTTGAAATATTCGTTATGGATTTCAAACTGTCCGTTATATATGGATGTTTGCAACTACTATAACAAAACAGATCAATAATTATGCTATAGGTCTGTATGTGTGTGTAAAAGATTTACGCGTGTGTGTGTAACCCTACACACACACGCGTAAATTCCATAACGAATATTTCAAAGTATTGTCAGTACTTAAATCAAAGTCACTAACGTCTTTTCCAAATGTCAATGTTGTTATCGAGTTTCGGTTGAAGATTTCAATCCTATCAATCGGCTATATTCAATCAATTACATTCAATACTGATTGGTTTGATTATTGCTAGTGTATTTTTACAAAACGATTTTACAACGTTGGGAACGATGTGCTGGAATTCACTTAGAATGAGTTTGTATATCTTGGATGCGCATTCAGTAAGGATGGAAAATACACCGCTGACATAGAGAGAAGAGTGAGTGCAGGGAACAGAGTGAATGGCGCGATGGGAAAGCTACTTGGGAGCCGGCACTTAAGCCGAAAGGCGCAGCTGGCCAAACATAATGGAGTGCTTGTCCCAACGCTGTTATATGGCAGCGAGAGCTGGGTATGTAAGAAGGAGAATGAAAGTAGGATAAATGCGGTGGAAATGCGAGCTCTGCGGATGATGTGCGGTGTGTATTCGCTACAGCGTAGTAAGAAAGCAAATAGGTATGAAAGAGAATATCGGTGTGAAGATGAGAAAGGGTATGCTCCGTTGGTTCAGGCATATAGAAAGAATGTCCGAAGAAAGAATGACAAAAGTGATATACAATGCAAAAGTGGAAGGATGTAGGTACCGGGGAAGACCTAGACTATCTTACCATGACCAAATAGACCGGGTCTTATCTGAAGGACAAGTCAGGAGTCTTCGTAACCGGCGAGCGTGTATGAGACGAACTATGAGAGTAGAGGAAGCCAGAGAGGTATGTAAGGAAAGAGAAGAGTTGGAACTCTGTACTCTCTGCCTACCCCGTAAGGGATCTGGCGTGATGATATAGATAGATAGATTTTACAAATGTATTGTTGATTACTAAATTATAACCCCAAAATCTAATACATTTTTTGCAATAAAGAATAAAGATAATTTTCAGGTAATGCCTTTTTTATTGCTGTTTGTTCTGGGGCAAATCGTATATCGACGCAGAACAATGTCCTTTTACACACTTTCATAACAGATTTCACATAAATAATTAATGGATACAGTTGTATTCGTTGTAGAAATGGCGTTTATTAGCAACTAATAATGACTTATTGGATGTCGTACCAAAAGCTATTATTTTATGTTACGATTCCATTCAAGGAAAATCGATAGATATTAGAAAATCCGAGAAAATAGATTAAAGAACTTTATTCTTCTGTAATCTATTTTCTCGGATTTTCTAAAACATCGTTATGACTGTATCCCGAAACAGGATCGGTAGAGGTGCGCTGTCGACACCCACAAGTTACCGACAGTGTTTTTCGCGCAAAAATACCCAGCACAATTCCAGACTCTGATCCGCTATGAAAATCCTTTAAATACTTGTTGTATTAAATTGTAATTGAGATTTATATAATCGACACTCCATTTATACATTTACTTTTTATAATGACAAGCGTGTTCAGTATCTAATGATATATACTTTTAATTACAATTAATTCTGAAAGTACTGTGAACTTTATGTAATAAAGTGACTGGCCCACCATGAAAAAAATGTGTGTAATAATTTAATTCCACCATGTCAGAAATACCACTGCGCTCTATTACTCGCATTACGGACGTAGGTATGAAAGCAGCAAAGTTGAAGTGGGAGTGGGCTGGCCATGTGGCGGGCATGGACTCGCAGAGGTGGGCGAACGCCGTCACCAACTATCCAGTGGTGGTCGCAGACGACGAGGTAGAACTAGGAAAAGGTGGCTCGACGATTTCAACACTTTTGCGGGTACGTTGTGGCCCGAAATGGCAATAGATCGACAGTTGTGGAGATATAAAGGGGAGGCCTTTGCTCAGGAACGGGACAGTAAAACAGTAAAAAAAAAATTCAAAGATTTAACTGGTGTGTTCGTTTTTGAGGTGTATTTATAAATAAATAATAATAAATTAACCACGGATAATTTTAAGTATCGCCGTAAAAGTATTCTATAAGGCAAGCAGTCTATAAGGCTTCCAACTCGGCTTAACGACTACCACATTAAGTGATAACCGGGACCAACGGCTTAGCGTGCATTCCGAAACACGGAAACGCTCGAATATGAAATGCCACAAACGGTCACCCATCTCAGGCTAACCAATTCGAACGGTGCTTAACTTTGTGATCGGTAACAACACCGCGGGTGGACGCACAGCGATACAAGCGCCTTCTCAAATCTTAATGAATCAAAACCATCATTATGAACTATATTCCGTTTAATTTAAAATTAGATTTTTTAGCAATTTTCAAGGGAAATTCCCAGATACTCCACACACTCCATCTCAATTTCCCATAGCAATCTAACCAGGCCAAGGGACCCAATTTCACGCTCATTAAAACAAAGCCGCGTCAGTTTTTTAACGGCACCCGGCCGCATTCCACCAGCGGTATCGCGTTACAGAACGAGTACAGAAATATTCAGCGTGTGGGGATATTTTCATAACCCCGCCCGCGCTATTCTCGTAAGCTGTAACGCCGTGTGCCGCTCCCTACCAGGGCCCTATTTATTAAGTCGCAATGACAGGCGACAGGTGACTGATTCGACAAATGGTTCAATATTGTTTTTAATCAAAAAACTTATTAAATTAGGGATTCCATGTTAATTTACCCGAAGACTGCACATATTCTTCATTATATTCTTATAATTATTCATTTAATTCTTTCTGGTATGGTATTCGCTGTCTGAATGAAATAGCGAAAGAAATCAAGAATAGGAAAAAATACAACTCAAACGCGTTGTACTAAAGCGCCTTTAAAAAAAAATGTACCTAATGTTAGCCAATTGTTTCATTCCAGCTCCAGATTAGCCCGCGTTGAAAAAGCAGTCGTGCGAACGTAGGGTAACTCCAACAATCATAATTCACTATTAAATTCCAATAGGGAATTTCCCGAAGTTACTACTCCTACAGATTGTTTTGTATTGATATTCTCAATTGAAATTTATCTAAAGTCATACTATATTTATTTTGTGAAATTAAAATAAACCCGTTACATTGGAAGAAGAAATTAAAACGGGACAAGAACGGTACACTTTTATGCGGTTTTCATACAGACAAGGCAGGAACGGGACTCAATGTGACAAAATATAGAAATA
Organism: Phalera bucephala; assembly: GCA_905147815.2. Lineage (NCBI taxonomy): Eukaryota > Metazoa > Arthropoda > Insecta > Lepidoptera > Notodontidae > Phalera > Phalera bucephala. The sequence goes on along the minus strand of LR990615.1, from coordinate 34,214,234 downwards.
ATTATAACATCCTCACAAACGGGTTAAAGTTCGAAAATATAAATTACTATATATAATTATTTAAAACTAATATCATTTAAAATATACCCACAATTCAATTTTGGAATATAGTTAATTATTTAACTATATTCCAAAATTATAATTGGAATATATTAATTTATTATTGATCCTTTTTTTCTGTTAACAAATAGATTATTTCACATAAAAAAATTAAACAAGGTAGGTAGATTTTTTCCAACGTTATTTCATAATCATTGTTTTGTTGATTGGACTTTTAGCAACATAATTTTTTTACAATATTTTTTGTTCCCCAAAAAATAAACCCCGTGAAATGAGATAACAATTTTAAGCCCTTTTAAATAAGACAATAAATTGACCTACCTAGCTAATTTTATTATCATTAAAGCATGTTTCTTTTTTGTCCCTATGCTTTAGCCAATTTTATTTGCAGCAATAAATTGCATTTTCACCGTTTACCAAATAAATACCGGAACAGAAACATTTCTACAGATACATAAAAATGCTACGGACAGACATTTCTTTATCCAAGCAATGCAATAGCTTTCCTCGATATCCGTAAAACGGTGTGCAAATCTTAGTATTACGAGAATTGCCACCAAAATTCTAAATCTAATTCCATTGCCTTCTCTTTTGGATCGCAGACAAACGGCATACGTACAACAAGCGCAATATAGTTCAAAACGGAAACGAAAATTTCGTTCAAGAGTTTTGTCCGCTGGTACGATTGCGGAGTTCCGAGCTCGCATCGGATTCGCGCGGTCGCCCGTTTCTATAGTAACATCTGGTTACGAAAGCGGCTATTTTTATTTTCAACATGTAATTTATGTGGTGTAAATAACGCCAACACGGCTGGCCCCATACCAAGTCGTCAGAACATCAGCGACGAATAGTTTTGGATATTTAATTGCGTATTGGGGGTTATAATGGATGGTGGTTGTTTACATTATGAGTATGTTAATAAGACATAAATAAAATACACATTGGAGCAATATTTTGAAATCAGTGTATGATGGATGACCCTAATGCTTGTTATGAAAACAGCTGTTCTATTAACAGAAAGATTTCTCAAAGATAATTGAGTAAAGTAATCCAATAAACATTTCTTGCTAAATGTGAAGTGATTCACATTTTATTTATAAACTCTATACCATTTATAAGAAAGCTCATAGGCATGAACTATTCTATCGGTGTAAATAGAGCCTATGGTTTGAGCATATAGTAAGTATATCGGTAGAAAAAATGACAAAACAGACACAAAATACGAAACCAGAAGGATGTAGGTACCGGACAAGACAGACGATTTTTCCATGATTAAATACACCGTCTTATCTGAAGGGCAAGTCAAAGAGTCTCCGTAACTAGCGAGCATATACGAGCCGAGCTATGAGAGTAGAGGAAGCCAGAGAGGTCTGTAAGAAAAGAACGTGTTAGAAATTTGTACTTTCTGTCTACCTCAAGGGATGATATGGATACATAGATAGAACAGTATAGTACTTAATGTGTAAATATTTTATCTGAACTGACTGAAGTTTAGACCACATGCCATTGTTAGTTTTACTTAGTTAAGCACTTATTATAACCTATTTCTTTGACCCCATTTAAAATAATAAGAAATCTGTAAATGGTTATGTACGTATACTATATGTAAATTTTGGATTAAAAAAATTCTTTTTTTTTTTTAAAAAAAACGTATCCCGCTCTATGATTTATTCTGTGACCTGGGTGCATTTACAAATATGAAAATTCACATACACAAATACCCCGACCGAAACAAATAATTGTGGAATCGAACCCACGACTGTTAGACACAGTGGGCGGAGCGGCTTAAGTTCTTAACCAAAGCGCTAAATCGTCCGTCGATTGTAACCATTCAGTTCCTTGCCCTATTTGCTCTATAAGAATAAAAAAAAAACAAATATTAGGCAATATAAACTACTAAAAACCAAAATACAAATTTAAGGTTAATAGTGCGTAACATTTAGTTATTACGATAGTTATAAAAAATAATGTTTTTACTTTAGATTTGCTCAACAGTTTACAGCCCGTATCAACAAAGTTCACTTTTTTCAGATTTTGGCCAAAAAAACCGTAACTGAAACGATACCGTAAGACCGTTGTTGTTTTTGTTAATTTAATAGACATTATCTTTTAGAAAACGTCTCTCTATCTTCCAAAAATACATTATCTCCCATTACCTACGAAAGTCGTAAAAGATTGACTGAAGAAGAAAGAAGGTAACTGGAAAAATCATTTAACCTCGGTCAATAGTCTCACTTATATATAACATCAGTCATTCGCGGTCATCTTGGTGAAATGTAGACGTTTGGAATAATGTGCTCTGATCGATATTAATTATGTATTGCCCCGACTACGTACGGGTAAATTATACACATAAACCTTTCACTTGAATCACTCTGTCCATTATTGGCGAACACCGTATGAAAAAATCTGTACGGGAGTTATTGAGTTTATCGCGTTCAGATAGACAGTCGTGGCAGGGGGACTTTGCTGTATAATATGTACTGATTCTTTTTGGGAAAACCGTTATACTCGGAATAACCAGGCCTTTACCATTTTTAAGGGTCAAGCTGATAAGGAATTGCTGTATTTCTAGCACAGCCCAGCGGACCTAGCCAAGCATTTTATTAAGTTTAAAGCAGTGCAGGAGACCTCAGGCTAGGTGGATCGATGATCTTCGTAGGGCGGCTGGAAAAGTTAGATGAGAGTTATCGAGGATTGTACTCAGCGGCGTGCAATTGGCGAGGTTTATGACCAGGAGTAGATTGCAGTAGGCCGATGATGATAATGATACGCCGTATAACTTTTCATTGTGAAGTGTTATTCTCATAAATATTCCGTTTTCTATTTAGCGCTAACGACTGTAGATAGAGGGGATTTGTCGTCCCCAAAGGCGGCTCTAAATGTGGGCGGCATAGTAATAGTTAAGGAAAAACAGCAATGAATAGCATATGTCGTCATTATATCTGTAATAAAAAGATACATGAAAACGCTTTTTATATTCAATCGGGATGCCAGAGTAATTGGTCACGACCAAATTTATAGATGCTACACCATCGTCGATATTGGAGCAACGCTAGATTAATGACTTTAATCCGACCCTCAGTGCAAATTACAAATGTCGAAATACAAAAAACAAGATTGGAAGTTGTGATAAATTGTGGTGATTATAGAGGAATGTATGATGACAATTTGGAATAGTATCCAAATGAATGTAGCTTGACGCCTGTAGTTCTTGTGTAATAACTGAAAGGGGACAGAGATCACATTAACACGATTGACTATCACTCAACAGATGGAGACATAATATAAAATCAATAGACTGGGTTTGAATTAGTATACAAGGATTCAATTAAGGTTAGAATTTGTCGATAAAAATGCTCAGGGTAAGATAATCTGGATTTTTCTATTGAATAATTCTAACTGGTAGTCCGGAGTCTGGAAATCCAAATTTTAAGTCAGGCGATTGCTCGACGATTTATCAGTATTTTTAGGTTTTAACTGCTGCCTCGTTGAACTAGTGGTGCATAGTTTGGCTGGCGATCACGCAGTTCTGGTTGGTGATTACGTGGTTCTGTAGATCGGAAATTTCCGAACTAAACCTTGCTTGTATATAAAACTTCCTAAGACCAAGACAAGTTAATATTTGATACTCTACTCCATTAAAAAATTACGAGAAACCTAGATAATGAAGAAAGTAATGAGGATTTCCAGGCAAAGAATCCGTTGACCTTCGAAGCATTTGGCGTAATCATATAGATTGAAAAAATTTAGCATACGCGTAAATTTCTCTTTAATTCTATTTTTTCCTTATTCCTATCCTTTCGTCCACTACTTGTTTCCGTTTTCGTCATATTAAGGATGTGTGAAAACGGAAGCACTTACCTATAATTAGAATACTAACGCGGACGAAACCGCAATGAAAGGTTAGTACTAAATTCATAAAGGAACTTCTACTAATAACACCTCAATGGCGTACAAACAATACAAATGCCACATTAAAACTGTTTACTCTAGTTCAGTCATCAACAAGATTAGGGTTGCCTAATCTAAAAGAAAAAAAAAATAGGATTTCAGAGATAGCAAATAGAGTAGACAAGAACTGGTGTAGGTCCCAGGTAAACGTTGGATACGTATGGATAGATAGAAAGAATACTCTTTATTGTACACCAATATATTTACATTTTAAAATTAAAAGAAAGGACAGGTACATTCAGTGGTTTTATCGCTGATAGTGATCTCTTCCAGACAACCAAATATGAAAAAGAAAAAAAAATGGATATGGATGGATGGATAGATATGAATCTTTATAGTAGTTTTTATCCTACAGTAAACGTGTTATGGCTGATAATGATGAAGATAGAATAGAGTATATATATACACTTAAGAAAAGCGTACTATTTATTTTAATATAGTGGTTTTTTGTAGCCGAGTAAAACAAAAAACAGTATTTTAGTGTGTTACGTGCGATTAGCAATAGCCAATTGTACCTTCATTTGTCAATCCAAAATTGTAATAATAACGTACTGTAAAATAGACTACAATACTCTACTTTAGAGTACGGTTAGCAACCCTAGTCACTGCGTACTATGGAGTGAAGCCAAGCGGGAACGATTTGGCGGGCGAGGCAACAAATCTATCAACTACATCGGCATCAGACACGAGTCAGGGTAACACTGCATTAACCTTTACCAAGGAGACGGAGATGCTGATAGGATCACTAGGCAACGAGAGGGGTTAAAATTAAAATTATTCATGAAGACGGTTCTAGATACTGGAAATGCCACAAACGATCACCCATCTCAGACTAAGGCCGAGCGGAACGCTTAACCCTAATGACCGCTACGATCACCGCAGTACCGCCACGTACCATGAAGCTACAAATGTCAGTTGGCGGATGGCTTGGTCCAGTGGTTCAAGAGCTTAAAACGCTACACCCATTGGATCGACAAGTCGGGTATAGATCCCTGCACGTTACAAAACCTTATGAAACCCACAAATGTTTAATTAATTGCACCCACGATCCAAGAGTAATTTCTAGGGTGGAACTACATTTAAATAAGGATAGATATTTAGAAAAAAAATTACAAGAAAAGGACAGAAATTTAATTGCTACGTTAATCAACACTATTCACTAAACTTTTAGCACATAAGTTATAATACCTAGAGAGAAGCTTCATACAACCGCGCTATAATAGCACACTACAAGGCGCAGTGGTGTGTGCCCTCACACCGACTAGTTCACGTACACGCCGCTCGAGGACAAACCAGTTTACGCCGGCTGTTGTCCTCGAGCGACGTGCCCTTGTAGAAGCGTACTACCGTAAGGTGGTTGTGTGAAGCCTTTGTTACTGTTGTAATAATTGAGGTCCTGGGTTTAAATCTAAGATCGGACAGAATGTGATTTTTTGATAGGAAAATTTCCAGTATCAGTCTGGAGTCTATGTAGCATTGCGCTTAGTAAAATAGCAATAGGGTCTACCCCTATTACATGAGATCTAACATCGTTGCCAAAAAGTGGGTTTACACAGTACACTTCTGCCACTCTCGCTTGGGGAATATAGGCATGACGGTGTGGACTCATGTGCTTCAAGATAGCATGGGTGCAATGTTATCTTATCTCGATAAGTGTATAGTCCCTAATGTTGTTTGTGCTGTCAGAGTATTCGTTGATAGTATTAATAGGTCTACCTTGTATGTAAAACCCAAGTAGCATAAAAATACTGGAGAAGACCTAGATTATCATACCATGAACAAATTGACCTTGTCTTATGTGAAGAGCAAGTCAAGCGCCTCCAAACGGGCAAGCAAGCATGACACAAACTATGAAAGTGGAGGAAGCCAGAGAGTTCTGTTAGGAAAGAATCTGTTGGAACTATGTACTCTCTGCTTACCTCGCTAAGGATCTGACGTGATGGACAGATAGAACATTTAAGTCCAGATGGACATATTGTATGTCATAAACTATCACGTTTAAATATACTAAAACTTCTACACACACAAAGTATATGATCGACCTGTACAATTTGGCGTCCGCAAAATATAGATTTCACATTAACGCCAAGGTCGCGAGTAAATTAATATTAATAGTTTAGCGTTGGGTGCGGTTGGTGGTTACGATTCGTTTAGTTCATATTGTTGGCAATGCGTTCAGATGTCAAAATAAGCTTGACATCCACATCATTAGTCCAAAGATGTCCACTACTGTGGAGTGGCGACCTTTAGGGATTCCTATATCTTACAAGACATTGACCTTTTCAAAGGTCGCTACGATGACCAACATTGTACTGTACGCACCTAGCTTTGCTTACCTGCGACCTTCACTTAGTCTATCTCGTAGGGGGGCTGTCCACTCCACTATTAAAAGATAATATTGGTTTAACGACAAGATTAGATACTTATCATTTATCATAATAATAGGTACTTTTGATTGTGTTGTTATTAAAATGCCTCATTATGCGGCTAGCGATTGCGAGCTCCTGAGTTGGAAGCCTATGTCGGACAGTGTTATCGAGGATTTTGTATAGCCAACAACTTCTTAGTAACAACCCGGTTGTTAAAGCATGGATATTGCGAACGCAACTATGGTCTTTCATTGCATTTCATAATTCTAATAAGTGTGGGCAAAACTAAGGTATATAGAACTTTTACCTCACTAAAATCCCTTGGCGGTCTCCAATATTGTCGATAATAAATGGGTATACCTCTGGCGCCATTTGTGGAATATATGCGTGTTGGTGTATTTATAAAGACATCCCATAGATAGAAATGAGCAATCGAACAAAATGTACCAGCCAGTGCGCATCGGAAACCGCAGCAATGAATTCACTCATTGACGTACGTAAACAATGCAGTATTCGATTTGACGTCAACCTATAAATACACCACTAATTCACTAACAGGTATTTTATAATAAACATCCTGTGTTCTGAAATTCACAGTTTACAAAATACACATAAAATCTAATCCATACTAGGTTAGGATGTTTAATACTATAGCCACTAATCTATCTTTTCTGGAAAACAGGTAACAAATGACGAGTTCGTCAGTAAAAATATTATTGAGACATGTTAAAATGTTTAGTTACTCCCGATATCCAAGCCATAAAAAATAAATAACAAATATATGGCCACTTATGAGATACTTTACAATTAATTTGGTTTACCTATAGCTAATGAACGTACGAAAACGGGAACTGAAAAGCGATTGGAATTGGAACTATGGTCGAAAGCGGGACTAGGTTAATACTACTATAGGATATTCCCGAAGCTACGGCGGTAAGCGGGACTAGGTTAATACTACTATAGGATATTCCCGAAGCTACGGCGGTAAGCGGGACTAGGTAAGTACTCCTATACAATTTTCTAGGAACTACGGCCGTAAGCGGGACTAAGTAAGTACACCTATACGATTTTCTCGGAACTACAGCTGAAAGCGGGACTAGGTAAGGACTCCTATGCGATTTTCTCGGAACTACGGCCGAAAACGGGACTAGGTATGTACGACGATTGAATCTCCCCAGAACTGACGCGGAAAGCGAGACTAAGTTAGTTACTACTATTAGATATTCCAGGAACTACGACCCAAAGGGGAATAGTTAAATACTACTATAGAATGTTCCCAAAACTATGGCCAAAAGTGTTACCATGATAATACTTGCGTTACAACAATAAAATTTATCAACTTTTTGGCAGTCGTGAAAATTATACTACAGTATATTTGCAGCGCACATTCCTGAAAAGGCATGCAACTTTAGAAATGACTGCCACCTTACCAAATATTCCAAATACTCGTAGAATTTATATAACATTAACTATATTTTAATAGCTTTATATGTATGCATGTACCGGAAAATAGAACATAACAAGGCTTTATATATTTATGGATAATCTCCACGATCGAACAGCAACATAGAGTATATTATAGAAATACATTTATTAACAAGTATCGGCAACTGCAGCCGACAGTGAGTACATTACACAATGTTAATGTTTACCGAACGCACGTGAATTTGGCTTAGGTATATTTAGATCATTCATTTTCAATGCTACTGGAATTAGATCCTGTATGATCTTTGAAACGTTTTAGATCGAGCGAAAATTGGTTCTAAAGGAACACCTCGAGACCATCATAACATAGGTACAGCTAACAGGAAATTTACAGGAGATAAAAATAATTTTCCCAACTTTGAATAAATCTTTATTGATATCTAAAGAGACAAACTTTAGCATATTTTGTTAATGTTGATGTTGTGAATTTTGACTTCACATCTATTTACATTTTAAAGTGGAAAATCTAATCTGCCCCGTACAATTGGCAAAATTCTACTATATCTCGTAGTACGTCATATTTTGATAGTACCATCATGGATATCTGTAGAGATCCGTAGCTAGTTACTATAAATTTGTTGTGACGTGTATGTTTTTGCACAGTAGCAGAAAGAATATTTTTGAAAACAAAAAGTTCGATACTCTTCTTTACAAGTCTGTAATTGAACGCAAAACATTTATTTTTAATATTTTGTATGAAGGTACAACTTCACATACACATACTTCCCTCTTAGTCAAAGACAAAAGAAACAATACATATTATAAGTACTATTCTGATCAAAAATAAACATTTCACTAAAACAATCTGAAATAAACAACTACTCGAAGTGTGATGCGACAGTATACGCAGTGGAACGAGTAGAGAAAATAGACTAAATCTATAGTAGTTATGACGTAGACACTAATGACATCAAAACCGTTTTCAACTATTGCGCACACGTTGAAAAATTCAGTAAGTACCATCGGAAACATACGGAGTAACAGCTGTCCGTCTATACAACGGTTATTTTCGTCGACTGTACAATGATCCAGACAGACCCAAATGACCTCGACCACAACGTAGTGATCATTTTATAGTACCGTGACTGTATTATTTTATCTGGATACTAGTAATGGTTATATAGCGATATAAAGGCACCGTTCTATCCGTGAATGCTATCACTATCACTGCATATTATAAAACAAAGTCCCCCCGCTGCGGCTGTCTGTCTGTTTGAACGCGATATACTCAACAACTACCGAACGGATTTTGATACGGTTTTCACCAATGGATAAATCACTCCGATTCAAGAGGAAGCTTTATGTGTAAATTCACCCATACGAAGCTGGGGCGGGTCGATAGTATAATATTAGCCCTGTTAAGGAACTGTCCCACCGTTGGGCACGGGCCCATAATACTCTAACTCTGTGAGGAAATAATCACAAAATGCTTCAATACTGCGTGAACTAATGTAGCAGCTAAAGTTGGTATTTTGCAGCATATCCAACAGCAAAAAGTCATCCACGTAATTGTACTTCTAAGGTATTGCATTCAACGAAAAGTATTTTTTACAGCAATTGTGAGAGTCTGTGTCTATTTTTTTAAACTGTGCATTTAAAGCAAAGCGTCGACATTGGTTTAGGCCAAAAACGTGCGCTATTTAAAATCCAGAAGCATGAAATTTTGCACAAGAGTTTCTTATATAACGTAAGCGAGCACTAAGGAGGAATTTTCGAAAAGTCATCTTCTAAGGGGTTTAAATGGGGCATTAAAAATTACCGATGAAACCTATCAGATACACAGCTTATGATTACAATAATTTCAGTAGCTAAGTCATTGCGTTGTTCTCGTAAGTTCCTACACTTATCGAACGCACACACTCGGGCCAAATGCCCCAATATGAATAATTCAGAACATTCGAGATGATAAACTGCTCCCACACATTAATATAATAATCATATTTTTCCAAGTTACATTACTGTAGCCTTATATCTATGTGCTTCACTGACTTGGAATTCAAAACACGGAATAGACCACGACTAGACACAATAATAAATTTGTTACTAAACTTTCACCACGATACCGGATTTGAAATCATTAGTAAGTTTTATCATTAGTCATCAAAGTGCATCGCAAAAGTGCATCGCAAAAGACTTTCTTCGCCAATTTCTTTACACTAACAAAAAAGGATTGCAAAAATGGAACTTGTGCATTCCCTCCACATTGCTTATGTTCAATCTAAGCAATCTACCGCAATGATAATGAGTTAAGCTCTTAGTTTTACCTACGAAGTAGTTACATTACAGTTATCAATTGGTACATTTTTTTCATATTTAAGATCACCCTGCGGTATGCCCTCTGCATCTACATTCCCCGATGCTTGGAAACTTGCAATCGTACGTCCTTTGCCGAAAAACTCAAACCCGACTGAACTCAGAGACCTTAGGCCGGTAAGTATTCTACCATGTTTGTAAAAAATTTTAGAAAAAGCAATTTGTTAACAACTATCAAATTTCCTCGAAAAAAATAACATTTTACCTGAAATGCAATCTGGTTTTCGAAAAGGACGAAGTACAACTACGGCCTTACTTGATGTTACTGATAATATTCTTTGCGCCCAAGATAAAGGTATGTGTACACTGCTAGTTCTATTAGATTTTTCTAGAGCTTTTGACTCAATCAATATTAACCTGCTGATGTCCAAATTGAGTTATTATGGGTTTGATTCCGAAGCCTTACGATGGTTCAATAGTTACCTTCTTGACCGTTGTCAGTATGTTAGGCTAAGCGGTGATAAAGGTTCCTCACTGGAATCTGAAAAGTTGGCAGTAAATAGGGGAGTGCCTCAGGGGTCTATCTTGGGTCCTATTCTTTTTATCTTATACTTGGCTGACATAAAAATGCATATAAATCATTGCAAATATCACATTTATGCCGATGATATACAAATCTATATTTCCTGTAAGTCGTCTGAAGTCGATAGTACCATATCCAAGCTTAGCGACGATCTTTCAAGTATAGCTACATGGTCCAATAACAACCAGCTATTGCTTAACCAAAGCAAAACAAAATTCATGATTCTCGGTAGCAAACAACAGGTAGCAAGTCTCAAATCGGTGTGCATTAGGCTTATGGATGAGCCCATTGAGCGGGTATACGAAGCTCGCAATCTGGGCTTACATATGGACTGCGACCTACGTTTTGAAAAACACGTCTCAAATACCGCTCGAAACTGTTTCTATAAGCTCAAGGTATTATACAGAATGAGACCGTACATAAAGGAGGCATTGCGGGTTACGCTAGTGGAGTCACTAATTTTAGCCAAATTTAGCTATATGGACGCTATCATTGGACCACGTTTGCTAGAAAGATCGCGGAAAATTATCCAGCGGGTCCAGAATGCGTGTGCGCGTTTTTGCTTCGACATTCCATCAAGAACTCACGTTACCCCGTACCTAAATAGGCATTCTATTCTTAAAATGAGGCATCGCTACAAACTTCACCTGGCATGTCTTCTTTTCGGTGTCTTAAAACATAAAGCACCGGTATATCTTTATGAGAAACTGAGTTGGGTGGCGAGTCGGAAATCACATGGGTACCGGCAGTGCATGAGGCCGCTCGCTACACAAAGGCATAGATCAGCCGCATTTAGAGGTAGTTTCCGCTACGCTGCTACCAAATGCTGGAATAACATTCCACCACCGATACGGAACTTACCAAGTATTTATAGTTTCAGAAAAAATTAAAAGTATTTATTTACCAACATCAGCTGGATCAGGTAACGACATGACACTAGTGCTATATAATAATATTTTTAGTTCAAAATTATCCAATATTACCAACTTAATGTGTTTGTATCCCGGTTACAAATTAGCTCTTAACTAGAATTAGCCTTTCTGAGAATTATGGACTTCTTTTTCTCCTTGTTCACTTATATGTGTAAACGTTATTAGTCAATAAGCAAGATTTATGTATTTAAATAATCTAATGATAAGTTAGATATGTATTTAGATAAGTGACTATGTGTGTGGCCATACCGCGACCTCAACGACCGGCTCCAACGGAAGACCAGCGCTGATTGCTTGCAGTCAGCACAATGCTGAGTTGGGACCGATTCGCAACAATATCAGTTTTTTTGTTATTTTAGTGTGTTGCTACTATATTTTTTTTTTTTTGTGGCGATTAATTTCATTTTCTTTCTTTCTTCTTTCTATCACGCCGTAAACTAGCGACACAAATCATGGCTGTTTTTCGTGTCTTTCACTAGAAATATTATAATCCAGTGTCGTGAGTGCGTTTACAAACATGAATTCTAAACATCTAGACTGAAACGATGTTAGTGGGTTACACAAAGATTAGTCCTGCACGGGGATCGAACCTTCTACTATTCGATGTAGTGAGCGGATTGCAACTGCTCCAACCAGACCAAGCCGTTGATTTCATTTCCAACTTCTTATCCATCGTTTTATTTATCTGTAACCTATTCATCACACTTCGTAGCAATGAAAGACTCGATTAAACTAACATTGAACACAAGATTTTTATTAATTCCGTTACCACTAAATTTTTTAGCAAGCCATATATATTATTACCTAATTACTTATGTTTTGAAAGGATGTAGGTACCGGGGAAGACCTAGGCTTTTTTACCATGACCAAATAGACCGTGTCTTATCTGAAGGGCAAGTCAAGAGTCTTCGAAACCGGCGAGCGTGTATGAGACGGACTATGAGAGTGGAGGAAGCCAGAGAGGTATGTAATGAAAGAACCTGTTGAAACTCTGTATTCTCTACCTATTCCACAAGGGATCTGAGGTGATGATATAGACAGATAGATAGACTTATGTTTTAGTGTAGTTATTTTCTTTGTGACCATTTCAATATTTCAAAACTTTTACACACACCGTCACGCCTATGTTTCCCAAGCGGGGGTGGCAGAGGTGAACTGTGTACACCCACTTTTCGTCGTCGATTTGCCAAATACACAATTTCAGACTATACGCTGATACTGGGATTTTTAGATAGAAAAGCATCTTAGGTCGAACAAATATGGCTTTTAATACAAGCTTTTATTTCGCTTGCAATGTTTGTTAGATTGTTGGTTTAGGTCAAATCTTGTTAGTTGAATTAGAACCACTTCCTCTTCTCCTACAGAGTTGGAATTTGGCATGTTGGTTCAGTTTCGATGACAATACATTTCTAAGATAAGCATGACCTGATTTTAAACCCAGGATTGACACCAGGCAGACGAATAAATTCTCAACAGTCAACAGCAAAAACAAGAAATTTTGATTGGCCGTTCTCAATTGCTCTACTACCTGGCTGCATAAATGATTCTTATTTAAAAATATTTTTACCAAAAACGTAACCCCACATGAGGGATTATTCCTTTGTCATGGGTACGTTTAAAACGGTGAAATTCACATACACAGAACCCAGACCGAAACAAACATTGGTGGGTCACACAAAGATTCGTCTCGTGCGGGAACGATGCGCCTCTACTCGATCCATTGGACTAGCCCTTTTTAAGGTCGGTTACTATTTAATGTACGGGCCCAGAATTCAAAACACCGGACCGCGACCGAGAATATTTCGGTAGGAAACCCTATAGGGTTAATGTGATATGTCACATTGCCAGATTCAAACCCAGGACTCCAGATTCTAAATCAGGACTTCTAGAACGCCAGCCACACCTTAGTGTGGCTTTCAACTTACAAGTGGCGTAAGCGCCACTTGACCAACGAGATCACAATGATGAAGTAATAACCCCATTTCGGCACGTTCACGGACGAACATAACGTCACATCAGGTGGCACGAACAGAGTGACGTTATCGTTATGCTGCCGAGAAAGCATACTGTCACGATCATCTTTAATTAGTGAACTTGTAGTGTAAAAAGGACGGCGTATCAACTCGATAGCGTTACGCTAAAGTCAATCTGTTCATGTTAAGTCCTCAGCTGGCGAATTGCCAGCCCCGTAAACACTGCTCCATCGATGTTCCAACACGTCACTATTCTACTAAAACATATCAACCTTTAAACACGTACGATAGGGAATTGTACTTTATTCTTCGGATGTTAAAGTTTACTTTTGATTGTTTAATTGATATTGGTTAAGACATTATTGTATATTATACAGGAGTATTTAACTTCCTTCTCTCAGGGTTAAAGGAGTAATAATTCAGCACATTTTTTATGGGGTGATTAAAGTTTTAAACCGTGGAATATTTTCATATTATTTACTTTAGGACGGACCTTGTTTACGTTAAATTCATGTTTTCGTCTAGCTGGGAATATTAATTGAAATATTTTATTTAAATCATCACGCCAGATTCCTTGCGGAGACTTTAATTATAATAATAAAATAATAATATTAGCCCTGTTAAGAAACTGTCCCACTGTTGGGCACGGGCCTCCTCTCAAACTGAAAGGGTGTAGGCCATAGTCCACCACGCTGGCCCAGTGCGGATTGGCGAACTTCACACACCTTCGAGAAACTCTTAGGCATGCATGCTTAGGGTTTCCTCACGATGTTTTCCTTGACCGTTAAAGCAAGTGATATTTTTTTTTTTTTTTTTTTTTTTAATACGCACGTGTTTTCGAAAAGACAGAGGTGCGTGCCTGGGTTTGAACCCGAGACCTTTGACTTTGCAGTCCAACGGTCTAACCACTAGGCTATCACTGCTACACAATGCACACTGCTGCACACTTTAATTATGGCAAGCTGCATATGACACGTGTCCGAATCCCTTTGTCCTTAAGCCACAATTAGATTTAGGAACCCCGACTCCGGCCTAGGACGCTTAGTGATGCAGTGATCGTTATGACAAACATCGATGTATCGATATAATTATTTTTCATTTTATCTTTTTCTCTAATTTATCCGGACCGGTAAAACACAAAGATATGCAAATAATGAAAGCTTAATAAAAGGATAATGTTTCGATACATTTACAATCATTTTCAATTTCACATCATTTTTTACACAACATTAATGTGATATTAGATCATTAATGTTTATCATAACAATGACTAAATCACTAAACGCCTTAAGTCGGAGTCAGGCTCGGGTAATGTAATCAGTGCTTTACCACCCACTTTCCTTTAACTTACGACCCTTTTTTCAATTCCTTCACTTTCTGGGTTCGATGTTGAGATCCCTACATTTTCAGTTACTGATCTCACCTGAAGAACTACGAAACATTAAAATTCACATGAAGGGCCTCTACCTGATGGCTCTTAGAAGACGTTCCAAAGCTTCGAGCAAAGCCCTTAAATAAAGTAGTCATTTAAAAATTATTTCATTAATGAGTATATAATTATAAATTTAAACACATCCCCATCAAAATAGCAGTAGACAATGTACCTATTACCAACCATATCAACTATAGCTAACACTCATACCATCTAGCAACATTCGCAAACTAAAGACTCGTGCATAAAACTCCCCATTTTTGTAGAGAGTTTAAAATAATCAAAACATCACTTACCTTTATTATGCCTGCTTGTTGTCAACCAAAGCACAAATTTTCACAAAAATAACCGCAATAAGCACAAAATTTTACGCAGGGCATAGCTCTGTCTATCTTTCACATCAAAGTAAGATTAAAACAGTTTTGTTAAAGAGGTTGTGGTAGCCCTCCGGTACACTTCTCCGTTTTCTATTATAACTACGTTAACTTAAACAATTTATTATGTATAAGTCCTGCGGGGGGGCTTACAAATAGTCTATTTACATTTTTTTTAAATCTAATTTTACTACTGATCTACCATCGGATCGGAACGCGGCCTCCACTGAAAAGATCCGGCGAAGAAACTCAGCGAGCTTGTCTTTTTTATTTACTTCTCTTTCTCTTTTTTCTTTTCTTTTTTTTTCAATCATATTGTGTGGATACAATGTTTAGGTTACAATTAAATAGATTACGATCTAGTTCCAGTGTGATGCCTTATGATCCATATATGAATCTAACAATATTATCTGTAAAGAGTGTCTAAAGGATTCCAGATGGACCAGTCCCCGCAAGCAGCACCCGTTCATGAGTATGACTGCTGGAACAGCCATCACTCCCCTCGACCATATTGGAGAGAAGGGAGTGACCCACGCCAGACAATCACCGTGAGCAAAGACATTAGAAATTCACTTACTATACCATCCGCTATCATTTGGTTACTTGTTGTAGAAACAAGTAGTACGAACAATAAAACATATTACATGTATTTTAGTATTGTCACAGTAACGTCTGTATTTGATAACATAGTTTTTAAGCATGAAGTCACTATGGCAAAGTACTTCAGTGCTCACATACAGTCATACAAGAATCTTTTGGCCCGCGGCCAAAATCGGAATTAAAATATTTCCCTGGAGGTAGGAAAATTTCACTAGATGATAACCCTAATTGCCCACCAACGCCCCCCTGTAGGTACTACGCGACGGTACACCTGTGATTTGGATAGTTAGCCATATCCAATCAAAAAGGTCAAATGTATCACCATATAATTTTTACGGCTTACCTGCGTGTTCCTGGTAAAACCGTACCCCAGGAACCTCTCATCATGAGGCGGGACGGTGTCAGGAGCCACGTAGAACGGCTCATACAGCAGCTCGAAGTTTGTCACGTTGTGGCTTACGTGAGTCTCTGAGCTCTCATTGCCACCAGATGCCTCCCATCTGGTAAAAGATAACTGCATTGATAAAATGCCAAAAAATACATTTCAATGGACTGGATTGAGTAAAATTACGAGTTTGATTATCGCAAAACAATGATTTGAGAAAATGGGCAATGTAGTTGATTCGAGTCTACCTAAAATGATAAATAATCAATGACCCAACTATAATCTCCGGACTAAATCAGAGAATTTTCGTCGTCAAGTTCTTCTTAACGCTTACGACGTAATTGTTCTTACAGAGACGTGACTTATGGATGATTTTTTAAGTGCTGAATTTTTTGATAATTGGTATATTGTATGGCGTCGTGATCGGAATTATGATCTCACCGGACAGTCGCGAGGTGGCGGAGTCCTAATCGCTGCGCCCAGCGATATACCGATCATATCTGAACCACTACTTCAGTCTACCGCTGAGGACCTGTGAGTTTGTATGCGTCTTTGATCATCTAACTCGCGTAGCTCAATCAACCTTCATCTTGGTGTAATTTACTTGTGCAACCAAAATCAAGGACTATCCTTTTCAAATCAATTAGATAATTATCTTTTAAAACTTAATAGCAATATCGCTAATAATTCATCTGATTATTTCTTGGTTGTTGGCGACTTTAATATGAGTAATATTTATTGGGTCTCTCATACCAGTGAACCATTCTACATCCCTACCAACATCAATTCTCATGACGAAGTCATATTCACAGACGAGTTGCACACTTTGGATCTTTGTCAATTTAACGGGGTGGTAAACAAGTTTGGTAAAATTTTAGATTTGGTCCTCTGTAACAAACTTATAACTGTAACTCAATGTCTCGAACTATTAACATCCTTGGATGCCTACCATCCGGCACTAGTTATTAATGCAGACTTTGTTGAAGTAATTCCACTGATGCCTGCACCCAACACCCGTTATATGTTTGACAAAGCTAATTTTGAGTCCATCAATAGGGAGTTAGCTGTTATAGACTGGCACAGGGAGTTTTCAAACAAATCTGTTAAAGACTCAGTTGCCTTTTTCTACAGTATTTTATTAAATCTTCACAAAAAATATATCCCAACAAAAAAACCTATTGACCACTCTTTCCCCGTTTGGTATACCACACTCTTGAAAAAGGCTATAAAAGAAAAATATAAGTACCTTCGCAAATATAAAACGTATGGCAATAGATCTCATGAACACACCTTTAGGTTACTGAGAGATAGAGTTAAGTCTTTGGAGTCAGCGTGTTTTGCTAATTATATTGCTCTTACCGCAAAAATCTATATTAAATAATCCAAAATATTTTTGGACATTTGTTAAAAATAGATCTAAGTCGAATGCAACTCCCGGCACAGTAACTTACAACGGAGAATATTTTAGCATCGGTGAATCAATTTGTAATGCTTTTTCTACTTACTTCCACTCTACTTTTCTTAATGATTCTCACGACCCTATTCCCTCTGCTCATTTTTCTAGTAGTTCTACTTTAGTTTCTATAAATCTATCTACAATTTCTCAGATCAAAGTTAATTTAAACGACATCGTATCACTGTTATTAAATCTTGATTGTGCCAAATCCGCGGGTCCTGATAATATATCTCCTGTGTTTCTCAAGAATTGTGCCAAACAAATTGCCATACCTATCGCGCTTTTATTTAGAAAATCTCTTACTTTAGCCACTGTTCCACATATATGGAAATCAGCGTTCATTACACCTATCCATAAAAAAGGGTCGAAATCTGATGTAAATAATTATAGACCAATTTCCAAATTACGCATTATAGCCAAAATTTTTGAGCGTATAGTATACAGTCAGGTATACTCGTCCATTAAGCCCTATTTTAGTCTATCGCAGCATGGTTTTCTAAAAGGACGTTTAACGGCTACCAACCTTGTACTTCTTAATGACTTTGTTACAGAGGCCATGGAGAAAGGTAGCCAGGTTGACGTCATCTATACTGATTACAGTAAAGCATTTGATCGTATAGACCACAACATTTTACTACATAAACTCTGCAATATGGGAATTCATGGAGATCTTCTCAGATGTTTGCCTCTTACATAGATAACAGAACTCAAGCTGTAGTTCTGAACAACTATATCTCTTCTTGGGTTTCTATTCCTAGCGGCGTGCCACAAGGCTCATTGATCGGTCCGTTGCTGTTCATCATTTACGTCAATGATATCGATTCGTGTTTTCTTCATCCAAGTTATTGTGTTCCGCAGATGACATGAAAATATACTCTATAGTCTCCACAGTCAACAAGATGAATGCACTTCAGGCTGATCTGTCACGCCTTGATGCTTATTGTTTTAATAATAAATTAGACCTTAATCCTCTAAAGTGCTCTGTTGTTACATTTACCCGTAAAAGCTTAGTTTTACCTACATATTACACGTTAAGAGGAAAAACACTACCAAAGTATAATTCTATCCGTGACTTGGGAGTGATTCATGACTCTAAACTAGTTTTCGATGCACATGTTGACCAAATAGTTGCAAAGGCATTGGGTTTTATTATGCAACTTTCTAAATCATTCACCGAGATCAAGACTCTTAAAGTTCTTTATTGCAGCTTTGTTCGTAGCCATCTCGAATACACATTGCAAGTATGGAGCCCTTGTTACGACAAATACATCGATCGAATCGAAAACATCCAAAAGAAATTTATACAATTTTTGTGCTTCCGAAATACAAACTACTTAGATGTCTGTAAGAAATTCCACCTCTTACCTCTCTCTAAAAGGCGAGAGATCTCAGACTGCACTTTCCTTATAAAATTATCTTCAAGTATTCTTGACTGTCCAGAGCTTCTTAATAAATTATTCTTGAATGTCCCACCCAAAGCTACTAGATAGGTCTTCCACCAAATAAATAAATAAATTGCATTAACTATAGATAAACCTAAGCAGTTACAAAACCGATTATTCAATATCAATAGTCAATCATATGAAGTCAGAATCACATATATTTTATCTCAAGAGAGATAATTTCACTATCCCACTTCTGGCCAAAGACCATCCCGACATAATTTCACAAATATCGATCCACATTGAGAGATAGAAAACAAATCTTTCTTTCACTTGTACTCACCTAGAAAAATTTGAGGCGTACTGGTTATATATAAACACTTTTCGATGAAACGGTATCGCCAGCTTCTTCTTCGAGAGTCTAACCAGCTCAGACTTATTAGCTGGGAAGTTCGCCACTCTCCGGTCCAACTCATATGTAGGCACCACATAAGCACAAAGTGGACACTTTGGAGTTGCAGCTAAAAATTTGTCCAAAGCTTCAGCCATTCCCCGAGACGGTACTATATCTACGTCTACGAGAAACACATACGGTGTGTGACAATTCTTTCTTGCCAAATTCCTCAAGTGATTCTGAGGGTATGGATGCCGAGATCTCCAAGCGACGGTTTCAAGACGTCGCTCTTCCACTTGCAAAGGATTCGCATCGCAATCTCTAGCCCATGCTGGCATGGAGCCATGAAGTCCAGGCTTTTCAGCCGGCATTGCAACATGCAACGCCATCCTGGAATAAATTTCCGGCTGACATCTAAACAACCATGTTGCAAAAGCTCTTAATAGCCTCATTTCGTCTCCAGCGACGAATACTGCAACAGATATCGGTCCCGTCCAATGGGCTGCTATTCTAAGAAGTTCGTGGAGTCTTTCTATAGAGCTTTGAGTTGCGAGGCAAAGGCGGCGGTTGGATGATATTTCAGGGTACAAATCTCCGACAACTGCGTAGTCGAATAGTTTGTAGGCTCTGGATCCATCCCACCTTCCGAGGCGAAGGTCGAGTCTTGAGAGGGGGTCGTCATCTAGGACTGTGTTGGGGACTGTGTCGATGCATGGCTCGCATGTCGGTGGGTCTGAAGGCGGTGGTGTGCTGGGTATGGGGCAAGAGGAAGGATGCAGTAGCCAAATGTTGGCGACTGCGTTGTAGACAATAAGCGCGATCGCTGTTATTGTGATTACGCTCCATTGGCATCGCCAACTCCACTGTAAGAGAAAACTTCATTTATTACTTAAGAATAATTTCATCATCAAACGAAAGACGTCCACTCCAGGACAAAAGCCTCCGCTAAAGATCGCGACGACGATTAAGATAAATTTGGAAGAATTAAAGGTATTTCCCTAAAATATAGATTTTTTATTTCAGAATCTACATAATGATGAATCATAATAAACCTGCAAATAGTTTAAACTTACCAATTTATCCCGCCTTAACCTGCTCATTTGTCTCACCGAAATTGAGTAACGACTCCCGTACATCATCTAGACTGATTCAGCATTTTATTTGTTTCTATTCAATAACCTGCCGAATAAAGAACATTATTAATATGATTAGCTTAAACCGATCCGATGTTTCATCCGAAACTAGTCCACATAATAAGTGGTTCAATTTATAATAAGACAGAATCCATCAGGAGTCTTGAACAAGCGTTCAACGAAAAAAGGAGTTGACTACGATCTCCTATTCAGTACTACGTAGCTACGATAGATACACTTATTTATTATAGCTCTCTCAGGATCCCTTTAAGATATTTTTAGAGAAAACTTAAGGATAAATATAGTTAAATAAATAATAATTATATACACACCAAAACTAGTATTATTTCTAAACCACAATTATGTCGTATGTGATAGACATCGGGAGTCTCCGTGACCAGCAGACTTTTATAAAATGGACTGTGAGAGAGAAGGAAGCGTGAGACGTATTTAAGAGAAATTTCGGGGTATGCAAAAAAGAACACTTGAATGAAAGGGTTATGGCGAAGAGTGTGAGCAAAGCTTTATCGCTTAGAAGAAGGACAGTATACTAGACCGTGGCTAAAGTAAAATGTAAACCATTCTTGTCTATATAAGCTGACCTATTTATAAACATGTAGTAGCTATTATGTAGAAGACAAAAGCGATATATTCGATACGATAATATTGTAACATTGTTATAAAAAGTATTGTGTAAATAAAAGGCGATTAGGTCAGCCGCCTTATCACAACAGAAAAATCACAAACTCCAAATCGACAGATAATTACTCAGTAACTAACAATAATAATGCACAATTTTGTCCTCAGACCTCATTCACATAGTCCCTGTTCTTTTTCCATAATTTACAATAGTCTTTACTCCTGCCGGGATTTATGTTACTTCATTTTCAGTCATTGATCTTAGCATGTGACTTACATAACAATCTTCTCGCAAAGGGCCACTAGGTGTAGAACCCATGGCCCCATGCAAATTTATTAAGAACCCGGTAAAACTCGTGAATCTCAAAGAGAGAGAGAGAAATAACCTATTGGAACTCTGGATTCTCTGCCTACCTCGCAAAGGTTCTGGCGTGATGATATAGATAGATACATAGAAGAAATATTACAATCAATAATTACAAGAGGTTGAGCTTTAGAACGTTCCTGTTACACTTGTTAGTTTTCAGTTAGATTGAGCTGAATCATGTGGCAATGTCTATACATTATCACGTGATTAAGGTCAATCTATGCCGATGCCTATGCCCTATGCTTCGACTGAGACTTATCTAGACGGAGCATTGCTAACAAAAATGGCGCGTAAAAGCAGCCTCTGGCAGCCTCAGATAAGCCCTATGTGTGCGTGATGCCAGTGTTCGATTTCGATGTCAATTTGTGCGCCCGCGTGCGTGTGCCTACTACAATTTATTAGTGTCCGACCGACGGTCGATTTTTATCGAAAGAGAAGCCGATTAATAGGACATCGCCAAAACCTTCGGCCGAAACCGAAGCAGAAGGTATAATAACCCTCGGAAATATTGTTCATGATTGGCTTAATTTTTAAAATTTACGTTTTCTGTATTAACTTAACGAGAACTGGTTAAAAAGCGTCGTTAAAAATAATAACACCAGAATAATATTATTTATAATATTTAATTACTTAAAAGCATTCGTAAGTCGTAAATCTTAATAGATCGTTCATTTTCGGTGCTTGCTGGAAACCTTTGGCTTCGGCAAAAGCTTCGGCCGAAGTTTGGCCGAAGCCAAGGGATTAGCCGAAGGCAGTATTTTTGGCTGAAGGTGACCGAAGCTGAAGATTCGGGCGGACACCACAATTTATCTACCCTACAAAATACAAACAAGCTTATATTGCAAAAACACAACGTAGATATCTTGCTTAGTTGAGGTGTTTCCATGGCTTCCTTCCGGCTCGGTCATCAGACCTTGGACGCCGTCTGGGTCTAAAGTACTCGTCAAGACAAATCCAGCGAGCCCAAACACGGCGGGGTTATATTGAGTAGTTGGGTAGTTCCATTGGCCATCTTCTGGCTGCATCATCAGACCCCGAACACTATCTTATTGTAAAGTACTCATCAATACCAATCTATGATAGACAGATAGACAGACATACGATCATTGCAAGTTAAATAAAAGCTTGTAATAAAATATGAACTCCTTCATGCTCACACGTATTCTTCAAGCGGGGGTGGCAGAGGTGTACTGTGTATATTTAGCCGACGATATTAGGTGCCAAATAAAAGGGGAGTTGCCTGTTGTCATTTAAGATACAATGTTAGATTCCAGAGTGTTACTAATCTTTCGATGGAAAAACTGCACTTTCTCCGACGCTTCGAGTCCACGTCCTCGTGATTGCCAGCCGCGCAATAAGCCACAAGATTGACGAGGCAGTCACTAGACCAAGAGTCAGCTACTAGAAAAAATTGCACTTTCAGCACGTTTTACCACAAGGAATAGATCTGAGTTAATGACTTAACTCAGATGTAATGGTACGGCAAAACCAACGCGTTAGCTGCGGCCGCGGTGGCGTGCACGGTGGCGATCAGCTCCTGCAGTAATATTTGTATGGCATTGTCTTAAATGGCAATAGGCTACCCTCTTTTATTTGGGACCTAATATCGTCGGCTAAATATACACAGTACACCTCTGCCACCCCCGCTTGCAGAATACAAGCGTAAAGGAGTTCATATTTTAATACAAGCTTTTATTTAACTTGCAATGATCGTATGCCTGTCTATCTGTCTATCATAGATTGGTATTGATGAGTACTTTACAACAAGATAGTGTTCAGGGTCTAATGATGCAGCCGAAAAATGGCCAATGGAACTACCCAACTACTCAATATAACCCCGCCGTGTGTGGGCTCGTTGGATTTGTCTTGACTATTACTTTATACCCAGACGACGTCCAAGGTCTGATGACGGAGCCGGAAGGAAGCCATAGAAACACCTCAACTAAACAAGTTATCTACGTTATGTTTTTGCAATATAAGCTTGTTTGTATTTTTAATTTAATTCTATGAAAAATCGGCGATATATTTCCTCCATCTCTCGGTCTTATCATAAGCTAATTATTTATAGGTATATACATATCAGATCTTACCTACGTTTTCAAGCATTTATCTTCTATGAAATATTTCAGCATAAAATTCCCATAGGTATTACACCTTAAAAGCACATCCACAGTAGAAATAAAATGTTCAAATAGTAACACAACTATTTTATACAGTTTTATCACAATTACTGCTCGTAACCAGCAAACCCATCTACGTTCTCTTATCAAGTGAGTTTTAATTAATTTCAACTATTTTAATAAACTCGCTATAAACTAACACTGTCATAAAAACGCACTCATGAATTATTAAAAACAATACTACTGTTTTTAGGTTATCTTTAAACAATCGAATTATTAAATTTAATTGCACTTATTTTATATAACATATATACATACACATAACATATAACATAATTCACTACTTTATTAATCTATTGTTTTATTTTTGTTAAAAAAATAATAACAAAAATAGAAAAAATCCATGAGTGGCGATTAATTCTGTTTCTGCGCATGATCCGTTTACGCACATGCGCACTTTGTCTTACCCTCCAATTAAATGCAGCTTCTTTCTAAGGCAGCAAATAGAGAAGTGGACATGAAACTGGCTGGAACTGGAATGTAAGTACAATAGAGAGTAGGAAAGTGCACATAAAACTGGCTAGAGCCAAAGTGTAAACCACGGTAATGAGCAGGCAAGTTTATGTTAGCTTCATGTTAAGCTGAGAAGTGCGGGCATGTAGTTTACATACTCGAGCTCCTCATTTTTATATCAACTTCCTTGCCTTGCGAAACAGCGGTGTTCCTAGCGATCACCAAGATAAAGTAGTGTTCGGTTCGATAGGTCAGAGCAAATAGATTCAGTGATACTCCACTTGCGACTATTACAGACTATCCAGCACATCATGGAAATTCAGCGGTAGATTCGAGAGTTTACACCACCTGACACCAGAGGGTTAACAATGGCTCCTCCACTTTGACATTAAATTTTGATCATAGATCGCATTACTGAAAGTACGTCGCCATTAGATGGTGATGATCTATCTATCTATCTATATCATCACGCCAGATCCCTTACGGGGTAGGCAGAGAGTACAGAGTTCCAACAGGCTCTTTCCTTACATACCTCTCTGGCTTCCTCTACTCTCATAGTTCGTCTCATACACGCTCGCCGGTTACGGAGACTCCTGACTCGTCCTTCAGATAAGACCCGGTCTATTTGGTCATGGTAAGATAGTCTAGGTCTTCCCCGGTACCTACATCCTTCCACTTTCGCATTGTATATCAGTTTTTTCATTCTTTCTTCGGACATTCTTTCTATATGCCCGAACCAACGGAGCATACCCTTTCTCATCTTTACACCGATACTCTCTTTCATACCCATTTGCTTTCTTACTACGCTGTTGCGAATACGGTCAGTCAGCTTCACTCCGCACATCTTCCGCAGAGCTCGCATTTCCACCGCATTTATCCTACTTTCATTCACCATCTTACATACCCAGCTCTCGCTGCCATATAACAGCGTTGGGACAAGCACTCCATTATGTATGGCCAGCTGCGCCTTTCGGCTTAAGTGCCGGCTCCCAAAGAGCTTTCCCATCGCGCCATTCACTCTGTTCCCTGCACTGACTCTTCTCTCTACATCAGCGGTGTATTTTCTATCCTTACTAAATGCGCATCCAAGATATACAAACTCATTCACTTGCACCAGCACATCGTTCCCAACCACAATGGTGATGGTGATGATAATGGCTCGATAGGTCTGAGATGGGTAACCGTTTCTGACAATTCCACTGTCGAGCTTCGCTTCGGAAGGAACAATTTGTTTAGGCCAATACATAAGCACTTATTATTCCAACTACCACCGGATCGGAACGCGGCCTCCACTGAGAAGATCCGGCGAGAAACTCAGCGGGCTAGTCTTTTAACTTAATTTGTTTGACCTTTCTGATAACCATTTTTTTTTCAAAATTGCATTATACAGCATTGTTTAATTTTGCTGATTGAGGTGCTGCTCAAACCCAATCTGTTTTATTGTCAAGAAATTTTGTAATACCCTTTCTTACACAGTCTAGTTTTGATTACCTTTATAAATTTATTGATAGACATGTTTCGGATATCTATGGGTAATTTGTTGTAAAAGCGTATACATTGCCTCATGAAAGGTTGACTAATTCTGTGGAGACGAGTGGAATGAACAATAAGATCATCTTTGTTCCGTGTATTAACATGATGAATGTCGCTATATTTTTCAAAGCTACTGATATTCTTTTTAACATATAGAAGATTTTCATATATAAATTGTGAGGTAAGAGTTAGAATATTTATTTCTCTAAATTTTTCCTTAAGGGAAGCTCTCGGGGCCAAATTTTAAAATTGCTCGAACAGCCCTTTGCTGCAGAACGAAGATGGTGTTTAGTTCTGCAGAGCATCCCAATAGCAGTATGCCATATGACATAATACTATGAAAATAAGCGAAATAAACAAGTCTAGCTGTCTCAATACCAGTTAATAATCTAATTTTCTTTACGACATATGCCGCTGAGCTTAACCTACCAGACAATTGTTCAATATGGGGGCCCCATTGTAATCTGGCATCAATAGTGATACCTAGATAAACATTTGACTCTACAAGGTCTAAATCCACGCCATTTATTTGTACATTGGTTGCTACCTGTCTTACATTAGGCGTTGTGAATTTAATACATTTTGTTTTCTTCTCATTAAGGAGAAGATTATTAATGTTGAACCAATGAACAACCATCACCATGTCCATCACTAGTGTGTCGAGCAGGGTAGCGTACCTGATACTCAGAATATCCAAAAGATATTCGCTGAAGGTCATACAGGTCTACGCACCGACCTCGGCATACTCAGATGATGAGGTCGAAGTTATGTATGAGGACATTAGTAGAGCCATACATACTTCCAAAGCACACTTTACAGTAATTATGGGTGACTTCAATGCGCAACTGGGCAAACGGGGCGATGATGAGTTGAGAGTGGGGCAATTTGGATATGGGCAGCGCAACCCCAGGGGTCAGAGGCTGGCCGAATTTCTGGAGAAGGAGGGACTCTTTATGATGAACTCTTTCTTCCAGAAGCCGTCTCATAGGAAATGGACCTGGATGAGCCCTGATGGTTTCACAAAAAATGAGATAGACTTCATCATGAGCACCAAGCGACAAATATTTAATGATGTCTCCGTGATTCACAGGGTAAAAACCGGCAGTGATCACCGAATGGTCAGAGGCACATTAAATATTAATGTCAAAATGGAAAGATCGCGTCTGATGAAGTCTACGCTCCGACCTTCTAATACACATATCCAAAACCCCGAGAACTTTCAACTCGAATTGTCAAACCGCTTCGAATTGCTAGACAGCAGCGCATCAGTGGACGAAATCAACAATAGGTTGGTAGAGACTGTCCATACGGTCGGGTCTAAGCATTTTAAGCCCCACCGTAAAAATAGACCTCAAAAGCTATCCGACTACACCCGAAACCTTATGGCTGAGCGACGTACCATGAGACTCCAAACCTCCGATGATGCTAAGTCCTATAGGCAGCTCAATGGACAGATATTGAAGTCCTTGCGACACGATCTACGGTCCTTCAACACAAGACGTATTGAGGAGACCATAAAGCAGAACAAGGGCTCCAAAGTGTTCGCAAGAGCCGCGTCGATTGGGCAAAGCCAGTTGACGAAGCTGAAGACGGAGGACGGAAACGTAACGTCGAATAGGTCAGAGGTGCTCAAGGAGATAGAGAGGTTCTATGGACAGTTGTATACCTCAGTAGCTGAACCTATTGTTGACTTGGTAAAAGACCCAAGAGCCAAGCTAACCCGACACTACACTGAAGATATCCCGGACATCAGCCTGTACGAGATTAGGATGGCTCTTACCAACCAACTTAAAAACAACAAAGCGCCGGGTGAAGACGGAATTACTGCAAAGCTTCTGAAAGCGGGCGGATCGCCGGTACTTAAAGTCCTTCAGAGGCTGTTTAATTCCGTCTTGCTCGAAGGAAAAACGCCGGAAGCATGGAACAGGGGTGTGGTGGTACTCTTTTTCAAGAAAGGTGATAACACTTTATTAAAGAACTATAGGCCCATCACACTGCTGAGCCATGTTTACAAGTTGTTTTCGAGAGTCATCACGAATCGTCTCGAACGCAGGCTTGATGATTTCCAGCCTCCCGAACAAGCCGGTTTCCGGAAAGGCTTTAGTACCATAGACCACATACATACGCTGCGGCAGATTATACAGAAGACCGAGGAGTATAATCGGCCACTATGCTTGGCGTTTGTGGACTATGAGAAAGCCTTCGATTCGATCGAGACTTGGGCGGTTCTTAGATCTCTCCAACGATGCCGCATTGACTATCGGTACATCGAAGTGTTGAAGTGCTTGTATAATAACGCCACCATGTCAGTCCGAGTACAAGGGCAGTGCACGAAGGCGATCTCCATAAAAAGAGGAGTAAGACAGGGAGACGTCATTTCTCCGAAACTGTTTACGACCACCATAGAGGACGCCTTCAAGCTCTTGGAATGGCGAGGACTTGGCATCAACATCAATGGCGAATACATCACTCACCTTCGATTTGCCGACGACATTGTGGTCTTGGCGGAGTCGCTGGAAGATCTAGGACGAATGCTCGGCGACCTCAACAGAGTATCTCAACAAGTGGGTCTTAAAATGAACATGGACAAAACGAAACTAATGTGTAACGTCCATGTCGTACCCACCGCACTCACCGTTGGGAACTCTACTCTTGAAGTTGTCGACGAATACATTTACCTGGGACAGGTAGTCCGGTTAGGTAGGTCCAACTTTGAGAGAGAGGTCAATCGACGAATCCAACTCGGCTGGGCAGCGTTCGGGAAACTGCGCAACATCTTCTCATCCAAAATACCTCAGTGCCTAAAGACTAAAGTTTTTAGTCAATGTGTGTTACCAGTGATGATATATGGATCAGAGACGTGGTCTCTTACAATAGGTCTCATAAAAAAGCTCAGAGTTGCTCAACGAGCTATGGAGAGAGCTATGCTCGGCGTTTCTCTACGTGATCGAATTAGGAATGAAGAGATTCGTAGAAGAACCAAGGTCACCGACATAGCCGTTAAGATTAGCAAGCTGAAATGGCAATGGGCGGGCCACATAGCGCGAAGATCGGACGGGCGTTGGGGCAGAAAGATTCTAGAGTGGAGACCACGTATTGGCAAGCGCAGCGTGGGACGACCACCTGCCAGATGGACCGACGATCTTGTGAAAATCGCAGGAAGTCGTTGGATGCAGGTGGCATCGGACCGGTTACGCTGGAAAGCGATTGGGGAGGCCTATGTTCAGCAGTGGACAAGTATAGGCTGAGATGATGATGATGATGAATGAACAACCTTAGACAGTAAGTTGTTCACATCGTCATAATTAAGCAGCTATCTCTTAGTTTTGAATAATAGAGATGTATCATCTGCGAACAGCACAATGTCCTTATTATCCCCTGCATAGCATATCCCCAAGAGCTAGATCGACTTATAGGCGGCTTGATGACTTCCAAGAGCAGCTGTCCTGCCTCCACCAATCAGCACAGGAGCCATGTGTCGTATTTGAACCCAGAACCTCGTGATCTCTACGCGCCTTTGGAATCCGTTAATCGTAGCCGCCGCCGACTACGAACCTAGCTCCCCTCCTATCAGGGGCTACCGCCGTCCGTGGCGTGTTCTCACCGCCTCTCCCTTAGCCTCCACTAGCCACTAGACTAACGAGACAGTCTGTCTGTCAATGACTGCCTCGTTGGTCTAGTGGCAAAGCGCATCGCTTTGTGATCACGAGGTCCTGGGTTCAAATCCTAGGTCAGACAAGTGTAGTTTTTCTAACGAAAAACTTCCCAGTATGAGTCCGGAGTCTGGAATTGTGCCCGGTATATGGCAATAGGCTCGCCCCCTATTGCATGGGACCTAACATCGTCGGCGAAACGTGGGTGTACTCAGTACACCTCTGCCACCCCCGCTTGGGGAATATAGACGTGACGGTGACTGTGTGTGTTGGCAGTGATGACATATGGATCAGAGACGTGGTCTCTTACAATTGGTCTCATAAAAAAGCTCAGCGAGCTATGGAAAGAGCTATGCTCGGTGTTTCTCTACGTGATCGAATCAGAAATTCGTAGAAGAACCAAGGTCACCGACATAGCCCTCAGGATTAACAAGCTGAAGTGACAATGGGCGGGCCACATAGCGCGAAGATCGGACGGGCGTTGGGACGGAAAGATTCTAGAGTGGAGACCACGTATTGGCAAGCGTAGCGTAGGACGACCGCCTTCCAGATGAACCGACGATCTTGTGAAAATCGCAGGAAATCGTTGGATGCAGGCGGCATCGGATCGGTTACGCTGGAAAGCAATTGGGGAGGCCTATGTTCAGCAGTGGACAAGTACAGACTGAAATGATGATGATGAACTGGCATTGTGCCCGATATAATGGCATTAGGCTTGCTCCCTATTGCATGAGACTTGACATCTGACCTTAAGGAATACAAGCGTGGCGATGATATTCTATTATTTCCGTAAAAAAAAAATTATACGCACCGGAACGCCTACATTTCCCAAGCGGGAGTGGCAGAGGTGTACTGTGTGCGCACACCAACTAATTGCTGAGAATATAAGGTGCTAATGTAATAGGGTCGAGGCTATTGCCATTATAACGAGCACAATTTCGGACCCCGGACTGATAACTTTTTTATAGAAAAACTACATTTTGACCGCCCGATAATTTGTACGAGATCTTCCGCGATCTATTAGCGCATTATACGGTACCTACTAGACCAACGAGGCAGTCCATTAAGAAATCGTTTAAAAGAAGCCGTCTTTCTTTATAAAATTTTGCTGTAATTAAAGAAACTACATTTCATTTTCATTCAAACTATTGAAATATAAAAGAAGAAATCGACAATCTGATCAAATTTACGGTCTACGCAACACAGATGGCGCTACAGATATTTAATAATAATAATAATATACTTTATTGCACATAAAATATTATCACAAGAAACAAGATCGAACATAGTTATGATGGTACAATAAGGCGGCCTTATCGCTTAAAGCGATTTCTTCCAGGCAACCTTTAGGTAGAGGACAGAGATGTTAAAAATAAAATGGAAATGGGTAAGGTGCAACAATTAATAAAATAACTTAAAAATAAAAAATAAGTAAAACGAAACAAAAAAGAACCTATTATACATTATATAAATGAATGACGGAATAAATAAATATAAAGGGAAGGAGAAACAAAAGAGATACGAGCAAAGGTAAAAAATTAAAAGGGAACTTGCTAGAGGGGGAGGTGTTAGGTTTGCAGGAAATATGCTTTAAGATCACGCTTAAATATTTCCCGGGACTTAGCACGTCTTATAGATTCAAGTAAGGAGTTCCAAAGACGAATACTTTGGACAGTGAAGGAATTAGTAAAGAAGTTAGAAGAATGGGTAGGGATAGTTAGGCGAAGTGTCGCAGAGGAACGCGACTGAGTAGTGGCGAGAAAGGAAAAACGTTCTTTAAGATACTTTGGAGTGCACGGGTTAAATAAGATAGAATAACGTAGTGATAGTACATGCATATTCCTACGGTGATGGACACGGAGCCACTTAAGTTGAGAACGGAATTCGGATACGTGGTCATATTTACGTAAGCTGAAGATAAAACGACTGCAATAATTCTGAAGTCTTTCGAGTTTAGTAAGAAGCTCCACTGACAAGTCAAGGTAGCAAAAATCAGCGTAGTCAAGAATAGTCAACAGAAGCGATTGTGCAAGCGCAATTTTATCATTGACAGGCAAGATATTTATTTACCACAAGTGAAAATAGTTCCACAAATCGTCACTAGATAGCGCTAATATTGCATTTTTTCATCAGCATTGAGGCGAAATAATTATTCTTTTATATGATATAATCATAAATTAATAATTTTCGTATTATTTCTCCACTCTTTCTCTCTCTATCTTTGTATATCATCACGCCAGATTATTTGCGGGGAAGACAAAGAAGCATAGTTCCACAAAATGTCACTAGACAGCGCTATCTTAATTTTTCATTGGAATTGAGGGAAAATAATTATTTTTTGTATGTTTTAGTTATAAATTAGTAATTATCGGATCTTTTCCTTTACTTGTACTTTAAAACCTTGCTTTTTGCCAAATTCTATGGTTCTAGGTCAATGGGAAGTGCCATATAATTTCAGATGAGTGACTTTAATTGACTATATATTTTCTTACATCAGTAGGGGACCGTCGACCTTCGTATTTGACATAAATTTCAACTTATTACCTCGCCGTTCCTAAGAAAAAGGGTATTAACCCTCGGACAGACGGACAACGAAGTGATCCTATAAGGGTTTTCGGATCTCTAAAAATGACCAATTAGGAAATACTATCTACTCAGTAATACGTTCTAGTAGGTATATAACCAATCACAATATGGCGACTTTATTTGAACAGCCTATTATATGACTACGGTTTCCTATTTGAATTGTAAGAGAATAAAAAATAAATATTGAAATTTGAACGTTTCGCACGAATGTGATTATTCACCACAGTCACCACCATTCACAACACACATTGACTAAACACTTCAGTCTTTAGGCACTCAGGTATTTTGGATAAGAAGATGTTGCGCAGTTGCCCGAACGCTGCCCAGCCGAGTTGGATTCGTCGATTGACCTCTCAAACTTCGACCTACCTAACCGGACTGCCTGTCCCAGGTAAATGTATTCGTGGACAGCTTCAAGAGTAGAGTTCCCAACGGTAAATGCAATGGGTACGACATGGACATTAAACATTATTTTCGTTATGTCCATGTTCATTTTAAGACCCACTTGTTGGGATACTCTGTTGAGGTTACCGAACATTCGTCCTAGATCTTCCATTGACTCCGCCATGACCACAATGTCGGCAAATCGAAGGTGAGTGATGTATTCGCCATTGATGTTGATGCCATCATCATCAGCCCGTGTCAGTCCACTGCTGGACGTAGGCCTCTCCCATGGCACGCCACTGAGCTCGATCTTCAGCTCTCCTTCTCCAATCCCTGCCCGCTGCCTTACGAATATCGTCGCCCCACCTAGCTACAGGGCGCCTTATACTACGTTTGCCAACACGCGGTCTCCACCCAAGAACCAGTCTGCCCCAACGGCAATCGGTTTTGCGGCATGTGTGACCTGCCCACTGCCACTTCAGCTTGCTAATTCGCTGAGCTATGTCGGTAACCTTGGTTCTCTGACGAATAACTTTATTCCGGATTCGATCGAACTCCGAGCATAGCTCTTTCCATAGCTCGCTGAGCGACCTTGAACTGGTGGACAAGCCGCACAGTAAGTGGCCACGTTTCGGCTCCGTATGTCAATACAGGTAGGACGCACTGATTAAAAACTTTCGTTTTTAGGCATTGGGGTATGGGCGATAAGAAGACTCGACGGAGTTTTCCAAATGGTGCCCAGCCCAGCTGTATCCGTCTCTTAACTTCCTTGTCGAAGTTGTTTTTACCTAGTTGGAGCAACTGCCCTAGGTATACGTACTCAGAAACAACTTCGAGGGAGGCTCCGTTTACGGCGATCGGTCCCGGGTCAACACGGGTGCTTGTTGATCATAACTTTAGTTTTATCTAAGTTCATCCGGAGACCGATTCGCTGAGACGAGTTAGCAAGGCTGTCCAGCATCTGTTGTAGGTCTTGCAACGTTTTAGCCATGACGACGATGTCGTCTGCAAATCGCAGGTGAGAGATGTATGCGCCATTTATATTGATGCCGCGACCTTTCCAGTCCAGCGTCTTGAACATATCCTCCAGTACATTGGTGAATAGTTTTCGTGATATGACATCACCTTGGCGCACTCCGCGGCGCAGGTGGATATGTTCAGTCCGCTGGTTCTGTACTTGGACGGTCATCGTTGCGGCTTCAAAAAGGCATCTCATCACCTCGATGTATCGCCAATCAACTTGGCATCGTTGCAAGGAGTCCAGAACTGACCAGGTTACGACAGTGTCAAAGGCCTTCTCATAGTCCACGAAGGCTAGACATAGGGGCAGATTATACTCTGCAGTCTTATGTATTATCTGCCGCACTGTGTGGATGTGGTCTATGGTGCCGTAACCGCTTCGAAACCCGGCCTGCTCCGGGGGTTGAAACTCGTCGAGCCTTCGCGCAAGACGGTTCGTGATGACCCTTGAAAACAGCTTGTATACATGGCTCAGAAGCGATATGGGTCGATAGTTTTTCAAAAGGGTTTTGTCACCCTTCTTGAAAAACAGGACGACCACGCTTCTGTTCCATGCCTGCGGAGTTCGCCCAGTGTAGAGGACAGTGTTAAATAACTTCCGAAGCTCCTTAAGTACTGGGGTACCCCCTGCCCTCAGAAGCTCAGTCGTGACGCCGTCCTCACCCGGGGCTTTTCCATTTTTAAGCTGTTTAAGGGCCAACTCGATCTCATCCAGGTGGATCTCGGGCAAGTCTTCTGTGAAGGGACGTGTAAGGGTGGCTCTGGGATCTCCTCTAAGAGATTCGGGTCGAGGTGCGTGTGAGACGTAGAGCTGGCTATAGAAATTCCTGACTTCCGAGAGGATTTCCGGCCTAGAAGCGATCACAGTACCCGCTTGTGTAGTCAACCTTGTCAAGTGGTTTCTCCCAACTGACTGGACAAACACTTTCGACCCCCGGTTCTGCTCGATGGCTTTCTCAATCTCAAGCTTGTTGAAAGCTCGGAGGTCGTGTCGGACCAGCTTTGTGATCTTTTTATTTAAGGCCCGGTGTTCTGACCAGGTTGAGGCAGCATTTCGGCGTCGTTCGCTCATAAGCTCCAGAGTCCCCCCCCGAAAGCTTAGATTTCTTGCCTGTACGCCTCGTTTCGCAGAATTTAGTGCCCTCGTCTCTAAGAGTCTGTACCACCTGCTCGAACTTCTGATCAACGCTGTCAGTGGTTTCCAACGCAGCGAAACGGTTTTCCCATTTTAGCTGAAAAGCTTGGGAATCCATAGCGGCTTGGAGCAAATTCGGTCGGAGACTGGACTTCATCAAGCGGGCTCTTTCGCGCTTCCATTGTATATTCAGAGTGCCCCGTAAGAGCCGGTGGTTCCGGTTTTAAACCTTGCGATCACTGAGACATCTCTGAATATGCGCCTCTTGTCCGCCATGATGAAGTCGATCTCATTTTTTATTTTACCATCGGGGCTTTGCCACGTCCACTTTCTTTGGGGCTGTTTTTTAAAGAAAGAGTTCATCATAAACAGCCCTTCTCTTTCGAGAAAGTTGACGAGCGTTTGCCCCCTATCATTTCTGCTGCTATAGTCGTATGGTCCTACTGAGGATTCGCTGTCAGTTTTTACTCCCACTTTGGCATTAAAATCTCCCATGACAACGTTGTAGTGTGCCCTAGAGGTATTATGAAGGGCCTTAGAGATGTCCTCGTAGAGTATCTCTATGTCCTCGTCCGAGTGTGCCGAAGTCGGTGCATAAACCTGCACGATCTTGAGTGTGTACCTCTCGGTCAGCTTAATTATGAGGTATTCTACCCTTGTCGACACACTGGACATTTCTAAAACGTTGTCAGCGAAGACTCTATGAACCAGAAACCCGACGCCACCCTGGGAAAGTTGGTCTCCCTCTCTAAAGTACAAAAGATGGCCAGATTCTAGGGTTATGGTGTCTTCTCCCTCTCTTCTTACTTCACATAAACCCAGAACGTGCCATCTTATGCACTTCAGTTCTTCTTCCAACTGCAGAAGATGCTCATCCAGTCGCAGCGTGCGTCCGTTATACGTAGCCAGGGTCAGTTCATGTTGGCGGCCTATCGTAGCCCGGGGATTCTTCGCACCCCCTGCCCCGCCGGAACCGTGACCGCCGCCGTGGCCAGGAATAGCGGAGCGACCGGGAACTGGGGGCCGTGGTATATTTCGACTTGCCATGGAAGGTTTTGCCCATAATCGCCACGCTGGTCATGCGGGTTGGCGATCGCAGGGCGTAACTTCTCGCACTTGTGATGCTGCTGCCCGTCACCGGTCTGGATAAAAATTTAGTTACGCCATATTTGAATGGTTATACCGCCATTGTCGGTCGTCAGAGCCTCGTCCGTTGATCAGCAGGATGCACCGCGGGCAGGAGAGGTTGACTTGGGGAGCGTAGATGGTAGGTGTCCCCCTTGCATCATGTTGTTGCCAAGTCCTCGTCATTCCAAGAGCTTGAAGTCGTCCTCTAAGGTGGCCGTAAACAGTTTCGGAGAAATGACGTCTCCCTGTCTTACTCCTCTTTTTATGGGGATCGCCTTCGTGCACTCCCCCTGTACTTGGACTGACATAGTGGCTGTACTATACAAGCACTTCAACCGATTGTCAATGTGACATCGCTGAAGAGATCTAAGAACCGCCCAAGTCTCGATCGAGTCGAAGGCTTTCTCATAGTCCACAAACGCCAAGCATAGTGGCCGATTATACTCCTCGGTCTTCTGTATAATCTACCGCAGCGTATGTATGTGGTCTATGGTACTAAAGCCTTTTCAGAAACCGGCTTGTTCGGGAGGCTGGAAGTCATAAGCCTTGTAAGCGATGCCAGTTGATACTGGAATATTTCTATCGAAAAATTACATTTGGTCTGACCTGGGATTCGAACTCGTGATCGCTAGACACATTATTCGCCAATAGACTAACGAGGCTTAGGTACTTTTTACAAGCTTTTATGTTCGTATGTCTGTCTTTCTGGTTCAAATCTTGAGATCCATTTTTCAAGCACGACGGGTATTTTTTTTTAATAAGGTTCCCTACAGTGTTCGTCAATAGAAAGCATGTATCCGATTGAGCTGAAATTTGGCATACATATATAAGTTCGGTAACAAAGCAATAATATATTACCATAGGCCCAGC
Organism: Phalera bucephala; assembly: GCA_905147815.2. Classification (NCBI taxonomy): domain Eukaryota; kingdom Metazoa; phylum Arthropoda; class Insecta; order Lepidoptera; family Notodontidae; genus Phalera; species Phalera bucephala. The sequence continues at coordinate 34,177,521 of LR990615.1, read as the reverse complement.
CCTAGACCAGTTTCATGATGGAGTCGAAAGGTGGCCATGGGAATATGTCAACTACACAACATAACCGCCTCATGTTTACTTATATTGATTTAGGAATCTGGCGTAATGATATAGATAGACAGATACTTATTTACTAATAGTAAATAAGTATAAATAAGTATAGCCGCGTGGTTCCCGGCTTAGAATAGGACCAACCCATCTCATCCCATCGGGTGTCGTACAAGGCGACTAAGGGGAAAACTAGGGAATGGGCAGCAGCGTTCCCTTAACACTTCTACCATCAAAAACTGCGCTCGCCAACCCGCCTGCCAAGCGTGGCGAGTATGGCAAACCCCCCCAATTTATTAAAATGAAAGAAAAAGATAAAACCAGGCCCCTAGTCCCCGGCGGTCCTGTTCGTCCTGGCCACGGTAGCAGCTATGGTAACGACAGGACAAGGGGTGCTAAGAATCTCCGGCAGAGATTCGGCTACCACCAACTACGAAAATTGGCCCTGGTGACATACAACGCACGCACGTTAAGGACAGATGAGAAGCTTCTTGAGCTGGAAGAAGAGATAAACAAGTTGCGGTGGAATATTGTTGGTTTATCGGAGGTCCGAAGAAAGGGCGAGGACACGATAACCTTAAAATCCGGCAACTTGTTTTACTACCGGGAGGGCGAACAGCAGTCCCAAGGTGGTGTCGGATTTATCGTCCACAAGTCACTCATAGACAACGTTGTGTCCATCACTAGTGTGTCGAGCAGGGTAGCGTACCTGATACTCAGAATATCCAAAAGATATTCGCTGAAGGTCATACAGGTCTACGCACCGACCTCGGCATACTCAGATGATGACGTCGAAGTAATGTATGAGGACATTAGTAGAGCCATACATACTTCCAAAGCACACTTTACAGTGGTTATGGGTGACTTCAATGCGCGGCTGGGCAAACGGGGCGATGATGAATTGAGAGTGGGGCAATTTGGATATGGGCAGCGCAACCCCAGGGGTCAGAGGCTGGCCGAATATCTGGAGAAGGAGGGACTCTTTATGATGAACTCTTTCTTCCGGAAGCCGCCTCATAGGAAATGGACCTGGATGAGCCCTGATGGTTCCACAAAAAATGAGATAGACTTCATCATGAGCACCAAGCGACAAATATTTAATGATGTCTCCGTGATTCACAGGGTAAAAACCGGCAGTGATCACCGAATGGTCAGAGGCACATTAAATATGAATGTCAAAATGGAGAGATCGCGTCTGATGAAGTCTACGCTCCGACCTTCTTATGCACATATCCAAAACCCCGAGAACTTTCAACTCGAATTGGCAAACCGCTTCGAATTGCTAGACAGCAGCGCATCAGTGGACGAAATCAACAACAGGCTGGTAGAGACTGTCCATACGGTCGGGTCCAAGTATTTTAAGCCCCACCGTAAAAATAGACCTCAAAAACTATCCAACTACACCCGAAACCTCATGGCTGAGCGACGTTCCATGACGCTCCAAACCTCCGATGATGCTAAGTCCTATAGGCAGCTCAATGGACAGATACTGAAGTCCTTGCGACACGATTTACGGTCCTTCAATACAAGGCGTATTGAGGAGACCATAGCACAGAACAAGGGCTCCAAAGTGTTCGCAAGAGACGCGTCTATTGGGCAAAGCCAGTTGACGAAGCTGAAGACGGAGGACGGAAACGTAACGTCGAATAGGTCAGAGGTGCTCAGGGAGATAGAGAGGTTCTATGGGCAGTTGTACACCTCAGTAGCTGAACCTGTTGTTGACTTGGTAAAAGACCCAAGAGCCAAGCTAACCCGACACTACACTGAAGATATCCCGGACATCAGCCTGTACGAGATTAGGATGGCTCTCAAACAACTCAGAAATAACAAAGCGCCAGGCGAAGACGGAATTACCGCAGAGCTTCTGAAAGCGGGCGGAACGCCGGTACTTAAAGTCCTTCAGAGGCTGTTTAATTCCGTCTTGCTCGAAGAGAAAACGCCGGAAGCATGGAACAGGGGTGTGGTGGTACTGTTTTTCAAGAAAGGTGATAACACTTTACTGAAGAATTATAGGCCCATCACACTGCTGAGCCATGTTTATAAGTTGTTTTCGAGAGTCATCACGAATCGTCTCGAACGCAGGCTTGATGACTTCCAGCCTCCCGAACAAGCCGGTTTCCGGAAAGGCTTTAGTACCATAGACCACATACATACGCTGCGGCAGATTATACAGAAGACCGAGGAGTATAATCGGCCACTATGCTTGGCGTTTGTGGACTATGAGAAAGCCTTCGATTCGATCGAGACTTGGGCGGTTCTTAGATCTCTCCAGCGATGCCGCATTGACTATCGGTACATTGAAGTGTTGAAGTGCTTGTATAATAACGCCACCATGTCAGTCCGAGTACAGGGGCAGTGCACGAAGGCGATCCCCATAAAAAGAGGAGTAAGGCAGGGATACGTCATTTCTCCGAAACTGTTTACGGCCACCTTAGAGGACGCCTTCAAGCTCTTGGAATGGCAAGGAATTGGCATCAACATCAATGGCGAATACATCACTCACCTTCGATTTGCCGACGACATTGTGGTCGTGGCAGAGTCGCTGAAAGATCTAGGACGAATGCTCGGTGACCTCAACAGAGTATCTCAACAAGTGGGTCTTAAAATGAACATGGACAAAACGAAAATAATGTCTAACGTCCATGTCGTACCCACCGCACTCACCGTTGGGAACTCTACTCTTGAAGTTGTTGACGAATACATTTACCTGGGACAGGTAGTCCGGTTAGGTAGGTCCAACTTTGAGAGAGAGGTCAATCGACGAATCCAACTCGGCTGGGCAGCGTTCGGGAAACTGCGCAACATCTTCTCATCCAAAATACCTCAGTGCCTAAAGACTAAAGTTTTTAGTCAATGTGTGTTACCAGTGATGATATATGGATCAGAGACGTGGTCTCTTACAAAAGGTCTCATAAAAAAGCTCAGAGTTGCTCAGCGAGCTATGGAGAGAGCTATGCTCGGCGTTTCTCTACGCGATCGAATCAGGAATGAGGAGATTCGTAGAAGAACCAAGGTCACCGACATAGCCGTTAAGATTAGCAAGCTGAAGTGGCAATGGGCGGGCCACATAGCGCGTAGATCGGACGGGCGTTGGGGCAGAAAGATTCTAGAGTGGAGACCACGTATTGGCAAGCGCAGCGTGGGACGACCGCCTGCCAGATGGACCGACGATCTTGTGAAAATCGCAGGAAGTCGTTGGATGCAGGTGGCATCGGACCGGTTACGCTGGAAAGCGATTGGGGAGGCCTATGTTCAGCAGTGGACAAGTATAGGCTGAGATGATGATGATGATGAAATAAGTATAATTTCTATCAGAATAATCACTTATGTACATAAATTATTATATAAAAAATTAAAAACACAAGTCCCGATTTAAATCTATTGAACGTTGCCAAAACAATCGACGGTGCGTTCGATTCGTCTGTTGATTGCATACTCGTTAGGTACTTAAGTTACGCGCGCGCGGGCAAAACGCTGAGCAACAATCGACCAACATTCGAAGAATTATTATTGTCATTCGATTGTATTCGAATAAACGGAACAATCGAATATTTTGATTGTTTTTAGTAATAATCGCCCATCGTTAGTTCGAAACTACAGATCACAATGACACCGCTCCTGGATCTAATATAGATCACCTAACAGGAGGTATCCTAACATGTAGTTTCATTAGCGCATCCTGTAAGATCTACCTAGTACTCTAGAGCCCAGACCTTACATAACCATAGTACTTGTCGGTGTCGTTGTGTTTTTGCCATAAGGTTTTTGCTATAAAAGCTTGATTTCAAAAAGTTCAATAAATTATATATGAAACATTTCGACGATTCTTTTTGCTTTGGGCTTAGTGTGTAGCTCCAGGCTCCATTTTAATTTCATTGGTATTGGATCTTGGGATTTGAAAATATCAGGGAACTCCTTAACGACAAACAATACGAATGTGTATATTGAGTTATTATGAGTTTATGACCATCCTTACTATAAAACTAAACAAAATATTAACAGTCAATTCAAAATTAATCTGTATACATACTTTATATATATATATATATATATATATATATATATATATATATATATATATATATATATATATATATATATGACCACAACTTCTTCGTTTATAATCCAATTTTTAATGTTAATAAATAATTATAATAAACAAATCTTTTAAAAAACGGGCTTTTATTATTACAATACGTCGGAGATATTGTACTACGCTAAGGAGTTACTTTGGCCTCCTTTAGACTTGTACCCTGCTCGCCATCTAGGTATATGGTACTTGTCTAGATAAATGAAACGAGCCCAAATACGATAGAGTTACGTTATATATTAGGTGAATTCCTATGGGCATTTTCTGTCTCCACCACCAGACTCTGGCAACTGTAGTCTATTGAACTTATCAAAACAACATTGGCGTATCTAGGGTTATTTTTCAGGGTTATTATGAGTTTTGTATAAACTCATAATAACCCTGAAATACCCTGCCTTTATTACAAAAAAAAATCGAACACTATGCGTTACATTGAAAAAGAAACAGTTCGTTATCGTTAATCATGTTTATTCATTTATAAGTGTAGTTTTATCTAATTAGTAATAAAAGTATTAGTAGTAGTAGTAGTATACGAGTAGTATTAAACTGCCTAGTTGGTCTAGTGGCAAAGCACATCGCTTTGTGATCACGAGGTCCTGGGTTCAAATCCTAGGTCGGACAAAATGTAATCTTTCTAGCGAAATATTCCCAGTATAAGTCCGGAGTCTGGAATTTGTGAATGGTATATGGCAATAGGCTTGCCCTCTATGACATAGGATCTAAAATCGTCGGTGAAACGTGGTTGTACTCAGTACACCTCTGCCGCCACCCCCGCTTGGGAAATATAGGCGTGACGATGTATTAAACAAAAAATCAACAGTTCGGTTATCACATTTATTGATTCATAAAGTAGTATTAACTAATTAGACCAACTTTAATTTACGTTCCTTCTCTGCAAAAACATTTAAACCTTTTTCCGGCGTAACGTATTCCTTAACGTTGTTATTTTCTATATGAAGAAGAGTAAACAGATATACAATGCGAAAGTGGAAGGATGCAGGTACCGGGGAAGACCTAGACTATCTTACCACGACCAAATAAACCGAGTCTTATCTGATGGAAAAGTCAAGAGTCTCCGTAACCGGCGAGCGTGTATGAGACGAACTATGAGAGTCGAGATAGCCAGAGAGGTATGTAAGGAAAGAACCTGTTGGAACTCTGTACTCTCTGCCTACCCCGCAAGGGATCTGGCGTGAGGTTATAGATAGATAGATAGATAGAAGAAGAGTAGTGCTTGAGAACCTCTCTTCTCCTATAGTTGATCTTAGCCTCGTCTTAATTCTGCGCATTGCTGAAAAGCTCCGCTCGCATCCGGCCGAACTGAATGGGGTCACAATTGCAGCTTGAATTAATTTAAAAAGATTCCAATCTAGAATTTCGAGTCGGTAACCCAAAATTCTAGGGTGGGCACTAGATCATACTGGGCTGCCCGGCCCACCCTACTATATACGCCTATGCAAAGCAAATTCGACAAGCCCAAAGATGACGAGGCTAACTTGTTTAGTTGAAAAGTTTTTAGGGCCACTTAAAACTATAGTACTAATCAACACAAATCCAACAGGCTCAAACACGAAAATAAATACCAGTGCAATCGATTAGAATGATTAATATGTATATAGATAGATTTTATTGAAATAAATCAGTTCAGTCATTTCGACACTCGCCTATAGCGCCTAAAGACCACCGAAAGCTCACGAACGTAATTTTGGTTTCTGCCCTAGTTTCGGCTGGATTTCTGCCGAAACCAAAACTACGATTTTGCGCTGAAACTTAACCCTTAGAGCGCGAGTCCTACTCGCACTTGTCCAGTTATTTACTGCACCGAGAAACCAGAAATAGGTAGGATTCTATCTATCTATATCATCACGCCAGCTTCCTCGCGGGGTAGGCAGAGAGTACAGAGTTCCAACAGGATCTTTCCTTACATACCTCTCTGGCTTCCTCCACTCTCATAGTTCGTCTCATACACACTCGCCGGTTACGGAGACTCTTGACTTGCCCTTCAGCTAAGACACGGTCTATTTGGTCATGGTAAGATAGTCTAGGTCTTCCCCGGCACCTACATCCTTCCACTTTCGCATTGTATATCTGTTTTGTCATTCTTTCTATATGCCCGAACCAACGGAGCATACCCTACCCTAGGTAGGATTCTACGACTTATTATCGAGTCGCTCAAAAATCTGAAACTCTTTAAACTAGACACTGAGTAATTTATGAGCGATCAGTGTAGTGAATAATTATCATAATCATAAAAGTTAACAGAAAACAGACAGATAGAATATGAATCTCGGTGACACATAAATGTAAATAATACAGCATACCACTTAGTGTATTATATTTTGTTTATTTACAAGAATGAAATGGCATAATGAAGAAACTAACTAAACGGTAGTCGTTTTTAGATGGTCTTTACTAGTAAGAAATGACATTTGTCAATTTGACAATCACAATGTCAGTAAACATAACCTAAAAAAAGCTATACCTACCACGCATTATTCGTAAATTATGTTTATATGTTAAATAAGTCGTATAAATATGTTTCAAATACCGGCGTGGGAAGAGGACATCCCAAAGAATAATGGAGATTTTGGACAAAAAGTTGAGGTTAGTATGTTTTTGGCAAGAAGAGATCATATTAGTGGCCCTAATATGCGGACAACTATTTTACATGGTTCCTGTATATTCACGCTTCATCTTTAAATAAAAAAATATATATTTTTTATTTAATATGAAAAACTCCACAGTTGTTGTACTAAAATGCTGCTTTATTCGTGCTAAATAGTCTTTAAATTACTAGCGTTAGTGGCACATGCACTATAATTGTGAATAGAGTGTATTCATTAGGTTTTGTAGAAATCAATATGGTATGTAATGTCAACTTTTAATATGTGAAACTCACTCCCACTCTTTGCTACTATGTTTTCTTAATTTCATGTAGATAATAAATACCTGTGTTTCCCTACAAATACATTTGTTTTTATGTTCCATGGAAACAAATGATATTTTACTTACATCATATTAAAGATAATTAAACTTACAGATAAAACAAAAGAAGCCAACAGAAAATATTAAAACCAAAGTTGACACAAAACCTCATAATCTCAAAGAAAAAAGTAACATTCCTATAACCAATGCAGTTGCAAAGAAACGTAAACATGATAAAGCCCTCAATGGTAAAAAGAAAAAAGTTATAGAAAAAGATATTGACACAGATGAACTACTGATAGATGCTAAAAGGAAAAAGTTTAAGGAAATCATAGACAATGATGATAAAGAAATACAGCAATTGTTCAAAGAAGACAACAAAAGAAAAGACAAGAACAAAAAGGCAGTTGTTAATAAAAATAATATAATAAATAGTAAATCATTAATTGAAGCTAATGAGGTGAAAAAACCAATTGATGCTAAAAAAGAAAAACTTAAGGCAATGCTAAGTAAACAAAGTAACAGAACTCATATAAATATGAATGGAACTAGCAATAAGCTAAGGCAGAGAATGCTGGAGAGGTTGAAAGGTAGGTTTAAAAGCACCTGAAATAGCCCCTGAAATCCTACAGAAATAATTCTATAATCAATTCCAATCAAACTTTAAAACTGTGTACACAAACCAATGCCATTTCTAGATATTTTAGTTGTGAATGCAATTTATAACGAGTGTAATATGAAGTCGACAGTATTTCCTAAGTCATCGAAATGAAAATGCTGTTAGCGAGAAATCTATGTATTTATGTTGAGTGAAAAAAGTTTTTAAGTTTGATTGGAATGGGGGTCTATTCTCATAGTTCGTCTTATACATGCTTACAGGTTCTGGAGACTCTTAACTTACTTGATAAGACATGGTCATATTTAGTCATGGTAAGATCGTCTAGGTATTCCCCGATTCCCCATCTTGTTTTATTCATATTTCTTCTGATATTCTTTCTAACACACATTATTTTTTTAATTATTGTACCATAGTATTAAACTGCCTTGTTGGTCTAGTGGCAAAGCAAATCGCTTTGTAATCACGAGGTTCTGGGTTCAAATGTAGTTTCTCTAACAAAAAATTCCAAGCATGAAGCCAGAGTCTGGAATTGTGCCCCATATATGGCAATAGGCTCACTCCCTCTTACATGGAACCTAAAATCGTTAGCGAGGAATATAGACGTGATGGTGTTACGTTGGATGTTTATTTCTATTTATTTTAAGTTTATAATTGAGTTGAGAGAGAATATCTCATACGCAAATCATGTACCGAATGTAATGCTGTGCAGGAGACTGCAAACTAGTGAAGAGTAAAAAATAAATATAAAACTTAATAACTATTAAACACTTACTTATAAGAATGGGCTACCGCTGAGACCCCTAGAGTAATGTGGACCACTACCATTTATTTAATGAAATTATCCAAAGGAGATGGCCCTGTGAATAGCTCCAATCTGCTGTAAGTGGGAGAAGGGATATAGTTACGAGCGATAAATAGCGAGCCTGACGCCACAATGACCAAAATACGCCACAATGACCAAAATACGCCACAATGACCAAAATACGCCAAAATACGCCACATTGCTCAACATACTTTTGTTTTTCCTTTATTAAAAAAAATTAAAACCAAAACATTGCTTCAAAATTGCATGAAAATGCCCTTAACAATTACTCTATTATACATTTTTTTTCAGCGGCTCAATTCAGGTATTTAAATGAGAAACTGTACACTTCATCTGGAATGGAAGCACAGCAGCTGTTCCAGAATGACCCGGCAGCCTTCCAGACGTACCATCAAGGGTACCAGCAGCAATTGAAAAAATGGCCAGTCAACCCACTTGATGTTATTGTTAAGAAGATTATGAAGATGTGAGTCTCATATTTCCTTCTTTCTTTGCTCCAATTATTTAATTGCAGAGATAGATTTTCAAACTGCCTCATTAATCTAGTCGTGCAAATAGGTTTTTTCTCAATTTTGAAGCAGGTCCATTTGTATTAACAAAAATAAAAAAATATAATCAATTAGTCAACTACCAAGGTGTATTTGGAGTGGGTTCATTTGACTAAAGAATCCATGTGGAACTGGCGATTCAGATTTTCAGCGAGAGAGATTGCGAAAGATTTTCAGTAGCAGTCTAGTCTCAAATTGTGGCCGATATAATAACCCCTATAACATTAAGACCTAGTATCCTTTGTACCTCACTGTTTACGCACTTAAGGCCAAAATAGACTCGCCTTGACACCAATTAAGCAGAAAATTTACTCCCAATACTGCTGAGATCTAACTAACTACACCTCTTCCACATCCGCTTGAATAACAGAGATGTGGCAGTATTTATTTCTACAAACAATTTTTTGTTACTTTTACCAGGCCAAAATCATATACAATAGCAGATTTAGGATGTGGTGAGGCCGCACTATCGAAACGCGTTCCTCAGACCGTACGGTCGTTCGACCTGGTAGCGACGGCTCCGGGCGTGGAGACCTGTGACATGGCACATACACCACTCCTCACTGCTTCTATGGATGTAGCCATATACTGCCTGGCGCTGATGGGCACTGAACTCACTAAGTATCTGGTTGAAGCTAATAGGATTTTGAAGATGGGGTGAGTGTTCAATTGTTTCTAACTTGTGTCTAACTTGTTAACATCCAGTCAGAATAATCAAACAAATATTTTAGTGCCTGCATCGCCGTTGTCGTAGCTATCTGATAAAATTCATTTTATTAACCGACTTCTTAAAAGGAGGAGGTTCTCAATTCGACTGTTTTTTTTGTATGTATGTTACGCGATCATTTCGCCAAATATGCATCGATTTTGATGATTCTTTTTGCATTGCGTTCAGTATAGCTTCAAGGTGGTCCCATTTTAATTTCATCGGTATTGGACCTTGGACTTGGAAGATACACCAGGGAACTCCTTAACGACAAACAATACGAATTCGTAGATTGAGATATTATGGGTATTACGTCAATCCTATAGGTACCCTGCCATAGAACTAACTAATCAGAATATTAACAGACTTCAAAAAAGGAGACAGGAAAGGAGGAGATCGACAATTCGTCTTTTTTTATAACGTCTTTATTTATTAACTGATTTTGATGATTATTTTTGCGTTGCGTTTAGTATAGTTTCTAGGTGGTCCCATTTTAATGAAATCGGTATGGAACTTTGGACTTTAAAGATACACCAGGGGACTCCTTAAGGTCGAACAACACGAATGTATAGATTCCGTTATTATGGTTATTATATCAATCCTGTAGGGACCTTGCTGTACAACTCAGCAAAATAATATAATATAGGTATATAAATATTAGCAAATAATTCAATTTTCAATTAAAATTGTAAAAAAATCTTAAACAAAAAAATAGACCAAAAAGCAAAAAGTAAATATTTGAAGTCGGTGCCAAGTAACCGACTGCACTTACCGGTACCGATATCAATTTTTTTTTGCTGTTAGAAGTCTGTTTTTTTTTTTTTTAATTTTCTGTCTTATAAAGTTGGACGCCAGAGTCACGGCAATGCGGTGGTTAAGTGTAATTATCGCATTGATGACCTTAGCATCATCGATGGAGTCTTAAAGCACAAATAAACCAGCGAGAACCTAATGCATCTCATCACATTTTGCAGTGGACATCTTCTAATAGCAGAAGTGGAAAGTCGCTTCGATAACGTAGAAAACTTTGCCAAGGAGGTGCAGCGCCTCGGCTTTAAGATCAAGCAGCTGGACAAGAGCAACCAGGTGTTCTTCTTCATGGAGTTCCTCAAGATACGGGACCCGCCCGTCAAGAAGTCTAAACTACCCGCTTTGACGCTAAAACCGTGTTTGTATAAGAAACGGTGAATAAAATGTATGAAACAACATTTATTTTTATTATTGTTATATTGGACTGAAGTCGCCACTCCAGATCCTTTCTGCCCCAAAGCCGTCAGTTCTACGAGCGATGTGCTTCACCCATTGCCACTCGAGTTCAGCAATTCTAAGCGCCAAGTCCAGTTCCTTTAGGTCTCCTGCGGATATCCTCGTTTCGTATAGAAGAACATGGAATGAATAGCCTCAGATATGGTGGACACAACTTGGTGAAGGTCACAGGTAAATGTTGGATGCGAGCAGCACAAATTCGATCGTCGTAGCAATCTTTGGCAGAGGCTTTTGTGCGGCAGTTGAGAACTCTCGGTTGATGATGTTGGTCATCATCACCATAATCATCAGAAGTAACTGGCCAATAATGGTCGCATGGCGATTCATCCGCTCGATTGTACCAACATTCTTAATATGATGTATGTATATTTAAATTCAGGAATACAGATTGGTGGTAAATTAAAACAATACATTTTAACACAAAATATATTTCATTTTACAATTACGATAATCGACATGAGGTAGTGTTATATTCATTTCATTTATTCTTACATTGCATTTAAATTATATTTCTGACCATTTAGTACACTGTGTGGCCTAGAAAGAGTTAGCGTTAGATCGGGATAAGTGGATAAAGGGAGGGCAGGCCTTGGGATCATATAGCCCTAAAAATACCTTAGACTTAAAACATATAGCGAAATGGAATTGGGCAGGTCGTCTGAGCCTAATGAACAAACGGGTGGGCTAAACTGAATACCGCATGTCTCCCACAAAGGAGACATCATCGACGATATTTAATAAATCAAGCATTTGACAAGTACTCCGTACTCTCTACCTACCCTGCCGGGGATCTAGCGTGATGATATAAATAGATAGAAGTATTTGACAAGTCTGCGCAAGCGGTGGCGCAATGACCTCGATGCATATCGTGTAAATTGACCATTACTGATAGGTGATATATTGTTGAAGAAAAGAGGAGACTTTTGCGCAGTAGTGGGACACCTTGAGTAAGAGAAGAAAGAAGTACAGCCCACAAGGAAATATCACTTCATGACAAATTTACCCAAGTTCTTTTTTTATTTAGTACCCGCGCTACTGCCCACCTACTGTAATATTTCCCTGGAAGTAGGAATATTTTACTAAATGGTAACCCTAATTTCACACCAACACCCCCCTGTTAATGTAATCCACGGGCCAAAAAATCCTTGTCGTATTATATACTCTGATCTTAACTAAATTGTGTCCTATGTCATATGTATTTTCCATAGTACATATTTTTTATTATAACTTGATTCCCACGATAAAGGCCCAAACACGACAGATTTCATTTTCGATTTATAAGAGGCCAGCAAAGGACTATATATGCACATTTGTTTATTATTTCATTTATAATACTACAAAAGAACCTGAACCAGAAACAGGAGAGAACCTGGTGGAGCTCTGTACTCTCTGCCTACCCCATAGATACGTGTCGTGAGTGCGTTTACAAACATGAAATTTATATACGCAAACACCCAGGCCGAAACAAATATTTGAGCGTCACACAAAAATTTATCTTGTGCGGGAATCGAAACCGCGGCTACTTAATCCAGTGATCGAAACGTCCCAAGCTCTTAATCTCTTTTTTTACCTGCCGAAAATCCTGCATAGGGCTTCCGCGAGCCTCGGCGAAAGCTCGCGAGGCGTGTCTGTTTCCTGCCGATTAAAAGCCAGCTAGATAATACTACAAATTATCACAGCGGTAAATTTGTTAATTAAATATTTCTTTATCTAAATGTTGTATTAGTTTATACGATGAGCTCCTCCATAACATCTTCGGCTTCCGCACGAAGGTTCTCTACTTTTTCTATCAGCATCATCTAGAAGAGAAACATTAAAAAATCATCTGTCTATCCCCCTGGTCCTAAGTGGAGGTCCGTATCCTATAACGAAGCGTAACAAACCCCGGTCCTTTTAATATAACGATAACGAAATTAGTATTTAATTCAATGTTGTTAAGGCATAAAACCATAAGTATAGAAACGGGTCATGACTCTTATTGCCATTAAATAAAGTATAATTTCGTTTGGCAATTAGAACTGTCACTACCCATCCTATGTGAAAAACACTAACTTGATTTGTTTCGGTTTCACACGATATCCATCTCACACTATGAACTGTTTATCTTATCCACCATTTTTCATTTTATTACTGTCGTTAAATGTTAACAAGTCAAGAGTCTCCGTAACCGGCGAGCGTGTATGAGACGAACTATGAGAGTGGAGGAAGCCAGAGAGGTATGTAAGGAAAGAACCTGTTGGAACATGTTGGAACGTAATAATATATGTATATAGTTGAATGTTAACTGGTTGTGTGAGTCTAAAACTATTTTTAAAAACTAAAAACCATGTATTACATAAATTTAATATTTATCAAGCAGATTGTGAGTGAGATCGATCGTCCTACATGGTCGTCGGAAAGCGACGGAAGAAATTTTATACAGAATTTTGTTTCTTTTTTTATATAAGGTGTAACATAAACGCAAGACCTGAAAATAGTTTGTTCTAAATTGATAACTGAATTGATTTCAACCATTTTTAATGCCTTACTTTTTTAATTTGCAAAAATGCTGTTATAGCCTAGTGGTTAGACCGTTGGACTGCAATGTCAGAGGTCTCGGGTTCAAACCCAGGCACGCACCTCTGTCTTTTCGAAAGCATGTGCGTATTAAAAATTAATTATCATTTGCTTTAACGGTGAAGGAAAACATCGTGAGGAAACCTGCATGCTTAAGAGATTTTCGAAGGTGTGTGAAGTTCGCCAACCCGCACTGGGCCAGCGTGGTGGACTATGGCCTAAGCCCTCTCAGTTTGAGAGAAGGCCCGTGCCCTACGGTGGGACAGTTTCTTAACAGGGCTAATATTATTACAAATGCTGTTACGCCTTTAGTGCGATATAATTAACTAAATTTATTCTTGATTCAAAGCAATACGGAGATTTCAAATGCATTTCTAACACGTAGTTCTCAATAGGCACACATACACGTACAAGTTCCATTATTAATTGGAATATAAAAGTGGTAAAAAGTTTTAAATTTGGATATTTGGGTTTCGATCTATCTTACCACGACCAAATAAACCGAGTCTTATCTGATGGAAAAGTCAAGAGTCTCCGTAACCGGCGAGCGTGTATGAGACAAACTATGAGAGTGGAGGAAGCCAGAGAGGTATGTAAGGAAAGAACCTGTTGGAACTCTGTACTCTCTGCCTACCCCGCAAGGGATCTGGCGTGAGGTTATAGATAGATAGATAGTATTGAATTTGTGAAGCAATTATCTAATCGAGGTGTCGGATGTCTCGCGTTAACTACGATACACCTTGAATGACTAGCAGTTGCCCTCGGGTTCGCACCCGGCCGACAACAATGCCATCTACCGGATCTATAATATATAGTCGACGGACGATTTAGCGCAGTGGTTAAGAGCTTAAGCCGCTCCGCCCACTGTGTCTAATAGTCGCGGGTTCGATTCCCGCACGGGACAAATCTTTGTGTGATCCACAATTATTTGTTCCGGTCTGGGTATTTGTTTGTGAATTTTCATGTTAGGAATAAATCCTAGTGTGGGGCTACGTTCTTTAAAAAAAAAATAAAAAAATAAAGTCTATGTAACTTCTGGATAATGTCGTTTTCTAATGGTAAATGAATTATTAAAATCAGTCCAGTAGTTTCAGAGTTTATCCATACCAAACAAACAAATCTGTCCTCTTTATAATATTATTCAGATTATACAGACTAGCGACCCGTGCCTGCTTCCGCAGGGGTGAATTATATTATACACATAAAAATTTCTCTTGAATCACTCCGTTCATTGATGAAACCCTTATGAAAATCCGTTCGGTAGGTATTGAGTTTTACGTTCGAAGAGACAGACAGACGCAGCGGGGGAACTTTGTTTCATAATATGTAGTGATGTATGTAGGTGAGCACTAAATTAGATTTTTTTGAAAATTTATCTCCTAAGGCGATAAAATAGGGGATGGGAAATTTCATCAGGCACATGGCTAGTCTATGCAAAGAAATAAAATCGAAGTGTCTGTTTGTAATATCAAAATAACAGCTTTTCACTAGATTGGTCTGTCTATTCAGCGAGGAAACGCAGCCAGCATTCTTGCCACCATTCCACGCGGATGCGGTCTTTTTGATTAAGGTTTTTTTCTTTGTTTTATTTTATATTTTTTTCTGTCTGTCCGTCCGACGGTCTGTTTGTTCCGGCTTATCTCCGAAACGGCTGGACCGATTTTGATGAAACTTCCACTGGCAGATAGCTGATGTTATAAGAAACAACTAAGGCTACTTTAATTTTAGAAAAAGTTATTATAGCATCTAGTTCTAAATAAAAATATATCTCACCCGTGCTGCACTGATGAGGTGGTTCGCTGCGGTCCTGGACAAGTGCGTCACGGCCGCCGTCAAGTCCTCGGCGGAGGCTTTCGCCAGGTCCTCTATCCGTTTATATCCGGCGCGCATCAGCTGCACTGCACGGGCCTGATGGACAATTATATACTTTTTTGCGTATTTAGCGAGTAACGGTGCCATCAAAATTGAGAGCTATTATGTAGCTGGTAACATGTGAAAAATCATATAAAAGTCTTTTTTATTCGTCGCACCTACCTTTTTCAAAATGGCTGCTAAATCACACTTACACTCCGACAAGGATCTTTTGGCATGTGGCCAAGGAATGTCATCAAGGGAAATATAAGTACATGACGGTTCGCTGAAGTTACAGTTTGCTATGAAATTTAGTTTCTTAATTAAGTTCTTTTTTTAATTAGTAGGAATATTTTAATAGACATTTTTTTTTCTATTTTGTTCTATAATTCAATTTGGTATACTGCGTCCACATGGTGCAGCTTGATTAAGTTCGTTGAACAAATGCGTCAACTCTCTCGAGTTAGATACACCGTGATAGTAAAATGTTCCTACTCCCAGAGAATTATTTCAATAAGTGGGTCCCTATTGAAATAACTCCCTGGGAATAGGAACATTTTACTAAATGGTAACCCTAATTTTACACCAATGTGATTCACGTGCCAAAAGATCCTTGTCGCACTATAATATGAAATCGCTGATCAGGTGTAATCGTTTGGCAAATCGATCATAAGGCATTCATCATTATAGTAGCAAACCTTAAATGAACGCTTAACTTGGCTTAAAGACCACCACAAGTTGTAACCTGGCTCCCGTTGATCCAGGTTACCACTTAACATGACATCCGAAACACGGAACCGCTCGAAAATGGAAATGCCAGAAATGGTCACTCATGTAATAATTCCCGAGTAGAACGCTGTTTAACCTTTGTGATCGCTACAAACGCTACAGTAATACAGCACTACGAAGGCTTCATTTCTCTTAAGCAAGTGAGGTTTACATTCTCGCGCTGCACACTGCCTCAAAAGTATGCAGGCGGCCCGTTCACTATGACTAATTAAATACTTAACGCGGCGCGTTACGATAACGTCTTGAAATGATCTTTTAGATAGATAGAGCACTCTTTATTGTACACCAGTGATATTTACACTTAATTACGTACAAAAAAATATTAACAACAGCTAGGTAGCAGGCGGTCTTATTGCTAAAAGCAATTTCTTCCAAACTTCCAGAATGTATTGGAAGAATCAACATAAGGAATAGGGCAGTTTTGGTGGCGTACACTATAAACCTGGATAAAACATATTGTCATCATATTACCTACATACATATCATAGTTGTAATACAACATTATATACAAACATACAATGCAAATATATAAATATATCTTACACACAATACAGACATAGTGTGCAGTAGTAGTTTATAAGTGAAGAAAGTGGTGACACAGGCAATGCAGTCCATAAGCGAACGGATTAGAAAGGAATTTATCGAAGAAGTTGGTAGAATGCATTGGTGTTTTCAGCTTTAGATTCTCCGATGACCTTAGAATGGTACCAGACCTTTTAATGGTAGTCCAGTGGCATACAGAATATCTATCTATAAAATCGCGCCAAATCCCTTGCGGGGTAGGCAGAGAGTACAGAGTTCCAACAGGTCCTTTCCTTACATACCTCTCTGGCTTCCTCCACTCTCATAGTTTGTCTCATACAATATCATTATTAAAAAAACGTAGACCGCCTACCTACGTACCTACCCACGACACAGGAATAATTTCTAGGGGGGGGGGGATAATTTCTAGCCCCCCCCCCCCTAGAAATTATTCCTGTGTCGTGGGTAGGATGGGTAAATACAAGGTGTAACATAATAAACGCAAGATCTGAAAGTAGTTTGTTCTAAATCGGTAACTGAATGGATTCCAACAATTTTTCATGTCTACATTTTTTTTATTTGCAAAAAATGCTGTTACTCCTTTAGTGCGCTATAATAAACTATTTTTAGGAATCCGTGACAGAAATAATTAATAAAATAACACACGGTTACCGAAATGGCACCACTTTTTACCAATAAAAGGAATACTTTAATTATAAAACAAAAGCAATAACACAATTAGATTAATTTAAAACAAGAAAAATAATTTAGATTAGGCAAATTGACAATCAAACGGACAGAGGTTCCCCTTAGCGAGTTAATTCTACAGGGAAGACTGTCCTACTGAGCGGATAACCGCTTATATAGGAATGTCCCCGCCACATTTCTTCCCCACTTCTTGTGACGCATTTTCTTGTTCTGCTAACACTATATTTATTCTTGATTCAAAGCAATACGGAGATTTCAAATGCATTTCTAACACGTATTTCTCATAAGCACACATACACGTACAAGTTTCATTGTTAATTGGGATATAAAAGGGGTTAAAAATTTTAAATTTGAACAATTGTTTTTACTATTGAATTTGTAAAGAAATTATCTACTTATTTGAGATCTTACGTTATTTACGATACACCTTTTATATACCGCCGAGCGAAAAAGAACATTTGCGGGTGACACAAAAATTTGTGCCTTGCGGGGATCCAACCCGCAACTATTCGATCCAGTGGGTCGTGGCCTACGCTCTCAACTACTACACCAAGCCGTCGTCGAAACACACACGTACATTTCACGAAGTTATCATAACGCGCCGCGTTTGGTCATAACGAATAAGGGTCCTGAATGTAAACTACATATAAAACTTACCTTCTTAACAGCAGGCAGTTCCATCAGCTGGTGTAGTTCAGGAGCGGCGCAGTGCTGCAGGCGCACAGCTAGCTCTCCGAAGAGTGCACGGTACATCCACAGGTGCTCCAGCTCTTCGCAGAACTTCTGTGCACACGATGCGAATGCTGCTGACGACGACATTACTGACTGCACCGTGCCGCGGGATACACAGTACCTTGAGAAGGGAAATAGAGTGGAAAAAAGAGATGGAGAAGGTTATTAACATAGATTCACCGTACCAATCACAGAAAGATTTCAAAAAGACCCAAGAGACTGGTGCGGACCCTCAAATTTATAAACGTAAGGCGAGTGTTCTATCAATAAGCTATCAATCTTTTTTTAGAACATTGTAAACATGAACCTGCCTCCACTCGATCCTGTTACTTCCGCGGCTTACGCTGTAATCGCTAGACCATATGTAATATTATCGCTGTTAAGACTGTCCCACCGTTGGGCACGGGCCTCCTCTCAAACTGAGAGGGTTTAGGCCATAGTCCACCACCTTGGCCCAGTACGGGTTAGTGAACTTCACACACCTTCGAAAAACTCTTAGGCATGCAAGTTTCCTCACAATGTTTTCCGTCACCGTTAAAGCAAGTGATAATTATTTTTGTAATACGCACATTTTTTCGAAAAGACAGAGGTGCCTGTGTTTGACCCCAAGACCTCTGACTTTGCAGTCCAACAGTCTAACCACTAGCCTATCACTGCTATTTTTCGGACCATATATTCTGCATCAAAACTTACTTGCGAGAGCTGGGTATGTAAGAAGGAGAATGAAAGTAGGATAAATGCAGTCGACATGCGAGCTCTGCGGAAGATGTGCGGAGTTAAGCTTAGTAACCGTATTCGCAACAGCGTAGTAAGAAAGCGAGTAGGTATGAAAAATAGTATCGGTGTAAAGATGAGAAAGGGTATGCTCCGTTGGTTCGGAAATATAGAAAGCATGTCAGAAGAAAGAATGACAAAACAGATATACAATGCGAAAGGAGAAGGATGTAGGTACTGGGGAAGACCTAGACTACCTTACCACGACGAAATAGAAAGTCTTATCTGAAGGTCAAATCAAGAGTCTCCGTAACCAGCGAGCGTGTATGAGACGAAATATGGGAGTGCAGGGAGCCAGAGAGGTATGTTGGAACTCTGTACTCTCTGCCTACACCGCAGGTCTGGCGTGATGATATAAATAGAAAACTTACTTTTGCGCAACTTCAGTAAAAGGCACTTGTTTCCACAGATCGTGGAGCATGAGCGCTATGTAGAAACGGCACAGCACACGTTCAGGCACGTTCTGTAAATTAAAACTACTTACAATAACCACTAAATGAATTGTATAGAAAGAAGAAGAAGAAGAAAGATATTTTATTAGCCAGCTAACAAGTACACCACAAAAATTAAGTAAAAAGCGATATTACAAAAATAGAAATAAAATGTAATTTTATGATTTAATTAGCCTACCTAATGGGGTAACACTCAGCGTAAAGCTGTGTTGCAGCGTAACCACAACTCAGGGCTGATTTTAAGTGGTACCCCAAGTGACGTGCGCGCATGAAGCCTTGCTTCTTGCACGCACGCTTCTTGTATACACACAATAAGCTATTGCAAATGAAACGCTTCCATCATTCGATTCGACTGACAT
Source organism: Phalera bucephala (assembly GCA_905147815.2). Lineage (NCBI taxonomy): Eukaryota > Metazoa > Arthropoda > Insecta > Lepidoptera > Notodontidae > Phalera > Phalera bucephala. The sequence continues at coordinate 34,157,753 of LR990615.1, read as the reverse complement.
TAGAATTAGTTCTTACTAAAAATTAACATACAGAAGTAATTACCATTTTAAAACGACTTATTTCTCTATACATATCCATATAAATACGTTAGTTACTTTCGGATTTTTTTTTGCATGTCCTGTAAAGAGTGGGAGAGTGGAAAAAAGGTCTTTTGAAAAGTCACAATCGTAGATCTTGAACGGCACTTACTGGCCTAGAAAGATTATTTAACATTAGTTTCCATAAATCTAGTAATAATAACGAGATGCTTACCGTAATAGGTTTTCCGGTCATCATCCGTACGGCGTTCATCTCCGTTATCCCAAGGATTTTGGCCGTCTGAACGCCTTCTTCGTCCAGGTCACAGTACTAGAAACGAATCAATAGATGTATACAATGTGTAACATATTAACGAATGTTCCAGGACAAAGGTTGTCATAACGATCAGCTTTGTGATGTCACCATCATTAGCTGAAAATCGTCTACTACATTTCAACAGCCTCTTTTACAATGATCGCCACGATGTCGACCGGCTTTAGATTTTACCCACGACCCTCGGGTCCACCATATGAGGGCCAGCCTGTCCACTCTACCTCTTCCTTTCTGCCCCAGCTTCTACGACCGATGGGCCCTGTGTGTAACCTATTGTGTCCAACTGCAGGGCAAATGGGTCCCTTCGAGGTACACCGTGCGCATAACATCAAGTTGTTGTTGCTCTTCGAAAAAAATGCGAAAGTTACTACCTAAAAGTCAGTTAAGTGTTTTTTAAAGAGAAACCCATAAAAAAATATTAGAACGTTAAACTTACAGTGAAAGACAAGTGTAATAAGTGTGGGATTAATCAAATAGGGCCCAAATCTGGTAATAAAATTATCCTGACTACCGCCAGTATTACGCCAACTGTGTATCACAATAAAACGCGTAAGCGCCCCGTATCCCACGGCGCTTATGATCTTTTTCTCACCAACTTTAGTTCGCCGCAATTGCATACCGTTGGAAAGTACTACCGTGGGCCTTTTTAGTGTGCGTTTTTAAATTCAGTGCATTAAAATGCCATAGGTCGTTCGCACCCCACCTCAGTTATCGGTGTCTGCTGAATCTGATGACTCTGAACGAACTAATTTATCCCAACGGAATAAGCGTAGGCGGGAGTGCTGCTCCCCTGGCAGCAACCTCGATCAATTTAAAGATGAGATAACTCAAATGCTGCGGAATTGGAAGAGCGAACAAGATGCAACACTTTCAAAATTGGTTTCTGATATAGCTGACATAAAAATAGAATTTTTGAAAGTCCAGAAGACTAACTTAAAAATAGAGAAAAATGTCCAATTTGGTAGTGAAAAATATGATGAACTGATAAAGAAAATGGAGGATATCGAAAAGGAACGGGCTAATCTTCATGAATGCATAAATAACATATAACAACAAGTTTACGATATCCAATACGGTCCACGTTCTGCAAGTATCGAGTTACGAAATCTTCTTTAAGGTCCATCAGACTCACCAAGGAATAGTAATGCCTGAAGTCAGGTCTGACGGCGGCTGCGTCTTGCGGAGTCACCAGGTACAGCAGGTGCAGGCTGCCCATCAGCACCAAGGCCCTAGACGCCACCTCCAGGTCCTGGACAAGCTGCTTAGCGACGGATAGGTCCATGCAACCTGTGTCCAAGATATTATGGGCATTGCTGTCGTCACACACACACACACACTCACACAGAACTAGAATATCATGCCGAAAGTTGTTGCATATGTACTCGTACGTCAGTCTAACAACAACATTTTTTTGCGACTTTTATTTTTCAAACTCTAACTCAAATGGGTGGACCAGCCTGCACAAGCAGCACCTGTTCACGAGTACGACTACTTGAGCAGCCATCACCTCCCTCGACCATATTAGAGGGAAGGAAGTGACCCGCACCAAATAGCCACTGCAAGCATTGACTTTTTAGTGAGAATGACCAATCCCAGACCCCAGAGTACAGTAAGAAAAGTCTACAAAAGGAGCAGTACTTTGAACTCGTTTTTTTTGTTCCTGAACCACCATCTCATTGTATAGTAATTGTCAATACCAATCCAACAAGCCTGAACGCAATGGGGTTAGGTTTCGTAGTTGACATGTTCCTATGGCCTTCCGGCTCCGTCATCGGACAGGCTCCCTGGTTCCATATTGTTGCATTGTCACCGAACTTACATGTGTATGTCAAATTTCAGCTCGGATAATTACAAGTGCTTAAAAAACTGATCATAAAATTTCAACCGGAAAGAGAGACAGACATGCGAGCAGTGCAAGTAAAATAAAAGCTTGTAAAGACTTCAATCTTTATTTAAAGGAATCAATAAGACAAAACAGTAAGTCTTATGGGCGGCTTGATAAGTTCCAACAATAATTGGCTGCAGACCTACTTCCAGCAATCCTCCACCGGTCTGCATATGATAGAGTATAAACTATTCTCTTTCTGCCTCATTACGCCAGAGTAGGCTTAGAGTTCCAACAGGTTCTTTCCTTACAGACTCAACTATTCTCTTTCTCAATATTTATTCGATTTATGAGAGAAGGCATATACATATTATTATAACGTACCTTTAATAGCCGCTCGGCCGAGCTTACTGACTCCCCATTCGCTGTCATTATACACGAGGCAATCTCTCTTCTCGCTGGCAACGTGAGAAGTGTCACTGTTCTGAGGTTTATTTATCACTTCTAGGGCTCCAGACTGGATCAGTGCGCGGAGTGTATCGTCGCATATCGTTTTAATGTCACTTGCGCTATAAAAATTTATAAAAACCAGAACCCTACACTAGGAATTATAAGTAAGAAATATAAGCATGTTATTTAAAGTGATTAAGATAATGTCTCGTAAGTCTAATGATGTATGGTGTGGCTAACGATCTCTAACGATGGCTTAACCTAGCGGTAAAGCGTAGTCTGCTCTGCTCACTAAAGCTAATAGACACGGATTGTATATCCGTACGAGACAAATCATTTTGTGACTTAGAAACATTGTTTCGGTCTGAGTATTTGTGTGTCTGACATTCGTGTTCGTAAACGCACCCATGACACAATACTAGTTCCTAGTACACATCACACGAGGTTTCTTGTGGGGTAGGCTGAGGGTATAGAGTTTCAACAGGATATTTCACACAAAAAGATTTTAAAGAAAAAAACATAAAAAACCACACCGTCACGCCTATATTCCCCAGAGGGGGTGGCAGAGGTGTACTGAGTACACCCACGTTTCGCCGACGATGTTAGGTCCCATGTAATAGGGGGCGAGCCTATTGCCATATACCGGGCACAATTCCAGACTCTGGACTCGTACTGGGAATTATTCGTTAGAAAATCTACATTTGTCTTCACATGCAAATAACTGTCTTAAATAAACTTACCCGTCTTCCAAACCGTTGACCGCCATAAGCGTGGACTCCAATAAGCTTCGTAGCGTGGGGCGGCGCGTGGCTACGCCTAGTGCTACGGCGCTCAATAGCAGACCGTGGACGACTGGCCGTAGCATGCTACGAGCCGGGGCCAGCCCGCCGCGTAGCACGCACCGTAGCTGCGGCCACTCGCGAGCGCCACAGATTATTATGCTTTCACCTAGTTATAAAAATATTATTATTGTAGAAGAATGCAAGTTTTTTAACAATATAAACCCTATAGGAATACTTACAAATTGTAAATTCTCTATCTCTCTCCCAAAAGCATTGTTAATACTATGATGATGAGGTTGACCTATTAAAATGGGTTTACTACCTACACTAGTTATTTACTTTTTTATCGGAATATCGTGCAATATTATAAGACATTATTTTATAGAAAAAGTTAAAACTGTACATTCATTATTTTTTAACCTTAGTTCTAGTTTCTAATTATTTTTAAAATTTATTGAATTGAATTCAATTGTATATCCATAGTTTCCGATTCAAATAAATGTTTCCTGTTAAGTTGCTCGAAATGTATGTTTGGCATACAATAAAGAACTAATTTCTCTGGTATGTCGACTTAAGAAAAAAAAACAATAATTTATTGTTTTTTTTAAAGCCACGTTCCAAAATAATTCCAAAAATATTGATTTATGATGAAACTCCACCAATCATACACATGTAAGGAATACTTTGTTACGCTGCATGCCATAAACCAATTTAAAAAATTTGGGTATGTTGCATGCCATAAAGTTGAAAATGGTGGAACATTCCAAATGCCACAAGATCTTTATGTTAACCTATCTTTTGCAAATTAGGATATGATTATAATTCTTTAAAACGTAGACAATTAGAAAAAGCAAATGGTGTCCTTAACATTTCTGACCGGTAGCACAGACGCCCGCTCGGCCAGCCCGCCCCACCATCTGCCGGTACGCCCCCAGCGAGATGAACTCACGCCCCACGAGCGGCGCCCGCACTATGACGCGCTGCGCCGGCAGGTTCACGCCTGCGGCCAGCGTGGAGGTGCAGCAGAGTACCGATATTACCCCTGACCTGGCAGGGCGAGTAACAATTCAGTTAGGGGATCATTCGCCTATACTACCCACTGCTGGTCAAAGACCATCAAGGCGAGTGAGATCAGGTCATACCTACTCCATCACACGGACCAAGTGCGATGCGATGAAAGCAGATATGAGCTGCTGTTGGGACTTCTTAAACTGCCTATAAGGCGTCCAACTTGATTTAACGTGACAACCGACAGCTTAACGTGCCTTCCGAAGCATGGGGATGCAAAAATAGAAACGTACCAATGGTCCCCCATTTCAAACTGACAGATCGGAACGCAGTTAAAATTTGTTGACGCAACTAGTAACAACATACCTAACAAGCTCTAGATAACAGTCTCCCCGACCCTGCCGATGCCCTTATTTCCTTTCTTTCGGATCGGCGAGGTCGAAGAATCCCACCCGCCGGCTAGGGATAAGCATCATAGCAAGACATATACTTAGTATACGTCTTCCCCCATAGCGACAGCCCAAGCCAAGGCCGTTCCTCCTTGAGGCGCCCTTAAGCTAGTTGCCCCTTGTACTTCTGGTTGGAGCGGAGTTGTTAAAACGCTTGCCTTCTTACCCGGTGAAGCTGTAAATGCCCCGCGGCTAACAGTTTAGATCATTTACACACAGCCCAGGGAGTGGTAGGCCCCTCCAGACACAACATCCGTCTGGCTGGAAAAACTTCTTTTCGCCAAATCTTCTCTTCTTTGACGGACGATTTAGCGCAGTGGTTAAGAGTTTAAGCCACTCCGTCCACTGTGTCTAATAGTCGTGGGTTCGATTCCCGCACGGGACAAATCTTTGTGTGACCCACAATTATTTGTTTCGGTCTGGGTATTTGTGTATGTGAATTTACATGTTTGTAAACGCACCCACAATACAGGAATAAATCCTAGTGTAGGACTACGTTTTTAAAAAAAAAGAAAAGAAAGAAATCCAGCCACAACATACCTGAAGGCTTGCTCCAGCAGACTTCTCTCGTCGCTCGCGAGGCCGGCGTGGTGGTACGCCACTCCGTACCGAACTGAACGAATGAGGTCGATGTTCGCGCCTTCTGAACGAAGTGCGCTTTCCAAAGCCTGCCGATCTTCGGTACGATGGGATGTCATTTCTCTAGGCAATTAGGATAATGACTTTAATGTGGTCATACTACTTGATTGAGTAGTCAAAGACGAGTTATTACTATTGCACAAAATGATATTTTGTCATAATGATTGAAGTACTGCGAGGGAATGGAATGAATGAGCTTCTTTTGACTATTCATTATCACCATCAACCGAAAGACGTCCACTACAGGATAAAAGCAAAGATATTTTATCCGGTGGTGGATATTTTGTTCGTACATTTACTATCCTAAATGTTTTGCCACATAGCCGACGAAGCGCGAGGAGGGCGCGACGGTGGCGCGACCTGAGGAGTTGTAAAGTACTGAAATGTACGGGAGACGACACACAACGCAGTCGCGCCCGACGCGCTTACAAACGAAGCACGGCCGGAGCGAGACGCCAAAACGCGTGCGAGCGGGACGCTAGTAGTGCGACGTGCGCGCCGCGCTGCCGACCGCCGGCCGAGCGTCAGCCGAACGCCTCCCGATCCTTCCGGCGGCTATCTGTGTAACCAAACTTAAGTGGATTGTAATATGGGCCCTGCTGAAGAGCTATTACCCGTGTTAGGCGACACTGTAACCTGTAAGAGACCTTGTCACCGTGTAGCTGCAACAAATCAGTCGTGACTCCTACTGCGTAGTGATAATACATATTTTTTTTAGAAGATTAATGTTTTTTTTAATCCTTAGATCATAAAATTGGGAAGTCTGTAAGGAAAGACCTTGCTGGTACACTATACTGTGCTACCCCGCAAGGGATTTGGCGTGATTGTGTAGGTCGATAAAATTAAAATTCCACTTACCTTCTCTGCAGTTTACAGAGCAACGCGGCAACATTCTCACAGTTGCGTTTAGTTGGACAGAAGACCAGGCAACTGCCAGCGGGTACCACTTCAGAGACGAGACCACCCAGCCGATCAGGATCTAGGGATACTGCGGCCGCTGAGTACTGGAACAATACTCTTAGGCTATTGCTGTTGCTTGTTAGATATTTCTCAAAGGACAGGAATGCATATGAATAGATAGGTTCAGTTAGGCAGGATACTGAATAAAACTGAATAGAAATGCATAAGACTGGACGTTACAATATAAAAAACATATTCAAGAATGCGCGAACGCGGGTGTAGATATACGTATGTAATAACTGACTGCTTGTGATAGAAGCGACAAGCGTCAATTGCATGTTGCAAACGTACTCAGACATGTTGCGGGATTTATGCGTTCTTAGTAACCACCAATGTTAGCAGCGTTTGGCTCGGTCAGTTTAAGATAGGTGACTGTTTGGGGCAATGCCATCTTCAAAGATGGCATTGCCCCAAACGACTTAACCTTCTGAAGCATGGAGACGCTTGAGCGTCTCCATGCTTCAGAAGGTTAAGCCGTTGCTACTTAATGTATGTATTGTTCCAATTGAACTAGGCTTAACAGTCGTTAAGCCTAGTTCAATTGGAAGTCTTAAAGGTAGTCACCTATACTGAAAAAAGGGATATGTTACATACAGTCACTCATTGCAGACCGAAAGAGTCGAAAGCTGCTTAATCTTAGTAATCGCGAAGAACACCACGGTCTCGCAGTGCTATCAGTATATACATACATCATAAACAAGCTCCCTCTCCGGCACCACTTCCACTCCATCAGATCCATTCACAATCTTATGGAGCATATCACCCAGCTTTACATATTCTGTCAACTCCACTGGACGAAACTGTCTCTGATAGACCTCAGCCCGAAGGTACTGGGATAATTCCGGCAGGTTGCCTATAGTTGCACTCATGCCTACTATTTGGATGTGCTCTGTTGGATAAGATACGTTAAAATTTAACTAAAGATAATTAGATAATACGATGTATCTTTATAACGACATAAATAATGTTATGTATCTTTGTAAAGTGTGTCCTTTATTTTGTTACTTACGATTAGTAAATATAACTGTGGACAATAATGTTTCGAGTGTTCCACCTCTACCTTTTTCACCTATTAGGTGCAGCTCATCTACCTGAAAAAATAACAGATTTATCCTACTAATATTATTAACCTTCTTCTCTAACTCATTGGGCAGAGTGGAATGTCAGTCACCCTCTTACATCACTACCTATACCACTAAAGTTCGTATTGTTTTTTATTATGTTACTTTTCTAATGTTAATTATTATTATTATGTTTGTGATTGCCAGTATAAGCAGAACATCTTCAATTCAATCATCCTTGTGTGTTGTAATTAACTTCACTTTTAGCATGCTATTATATGTATTATTTCTATTTATTTATTTTTTTGGCTTTTCTGTCAAATTCAGTTTGTGTCATATTTGTATCTGTTTTACTTGTTTTTGTTTTTTTTTTTTTAATTTTGTATATTATAATGATTCTAGGAGTGTATTTAGCGTGACAGTCCGTGGTCACTTCAAGGGCCTAACCAGATTACCAGCGCTGGTTGCTTCAACCAGCATAACGCTGAGGCGGGGCCATATGTGGTACCCATATCTTAAATATACGTGCTTGATGGCAGTACGATTTATATATAATTATGTAACTCATTATATTAAGTTAATTGCCATTGTAATTTTTTTTGTTTTGCTTGTATGTAACACATTAAACGTTTTTCGTTCTTTCTTTTCTTCTTTCTTTATACATGTCAAAGTTTTAATGATTGGATGTTTGTTACTCAATCACGCAAAAACGGCAGAAATGAATTTGGATGAAATTAGGCACACATATAGTTTATTAACACATAGGGTCGTTTTTATCCCGGAAAAATGTTAGGTTCCTGTTTAAAGTCAACGCGGACGAAGTCGCGGGCAGAAGCTAGTAATATATAAATATTACAAGACATCATCCTATAATTTCTTCACCCCTTCCCTTGTCCTAAAACATTTCAATTGTAATCTCTTTAAGTGAATAATATAAAACATAGGCATGTATTTGACTGCCTCGTTGGTCTGGTGGCAAAGCGCATCGCTTTGTGATCACGAGGTCCTGGGTTGGACAAATGTAGTTTTTCTAACGAAAAATTCCCAGTACGAGTCCGGAGTCTGGAATTGTGCCCGGTATATGGCAATAGGCTCGCCCCCTATTACATGGGACCTAACATCGTCGGCGAAACGTGGGTGCCACCCCCTCTGGGGAATATAGGCGTGACGGTTTTTTTTTCCTAGCCTAAAAAGATTACTTTTAGCAATAAGACTGCCAATTGTATCTTAAGATTATTATTATATGTCTTTGCTGTATTTTCGCTGGTGTATAATAAAGAGTACTCTATTTATATAGCAGTCCACTGCTGGACATAGGTCCCACCAATTGCACACTACTGAAGTCGATCTTAACTATTATCCAATTTAAATTAAATTAACTTTAGCATTTGACAAACTGCCTTATATCCCTATGTAATAAAGGTGTAAGGACACAGATTTATTCTAAATGGAATTTCTCAAATATATTGATACTTACAACAATAAGTCCGATTTCATGCAACCTGTTCAACTCTATCAAACTCCTGATTAGTGCTAGTCCCTTCTCAATAGTTGCTATGTATATACTGTTCTTCTTACGCCGTTTCTTAGGTGGTATGTGGCCCTTACCGCCGGCATATTCTTCTACTAGGAAGTGTAGTTGTAGAGCGAATGGTGAGAGAGACCAGATCTAGGAGATATATGTTTTTGTTACACAGTTAGTATTTCCTGACATACTCTAGACATGACGACGGCTTGGTCTAGTGGTTATAGTGTAGGCCACTCCTCACTGCATAGAGTAGTCGCGGATTCATTCCCCTCCAGGATGACCATTGTTACATATAATGTAGGTACTTGTGTTCTTATTTGTTTAAATAAGTATTACAATGTAGGGTACATAGAGATTAACTGGAGTCTGGACAGGATTGTGTATGCTACCTAGCAGTAAACATGTGAATCGTTAAATTGTCTTTTATTAAACATAATAGTGGCGACGTCGTAGAAAATTTGGTGATAATGGAGCGTAACAAGTGTATAAACTTTTGTGAATTCAATCCTCACATGGATAACTGGGACAGTTACTTGGATAGACTAAAATATTGTTTGGAAGCAAACATCATGTGATGTAACCTTTAATGAGATTGAAACTATTTTATCGGAACATTATAGCCCAAAACCGAATGAGATTTCGGTATCGTTTCAGTTTTACAATCGTGATCAGAAAGGAAATGAACCGGCATCCGAATACATTGCACAGTTGCGAAAATTAAGTACCGGTTGCAATTTTCCAAACCTAGAACGAATGCTGCGCGATAGGCTCGTATGTGGCATGAGTGATCAGAAATTACAATACGAATTGCTGAAGCGGGACAACCTAGGCTATAAGGACGTCACGGACGCGATGCTATCGGCGGAGAGCGCAGGCCGGGACGTGCACATGATCTCGGCGCGAGCCGCGGGCAGCGCGCCCGGCGCGACCAGCGCGGCGGCGGCCGCGGACAGGGCGCCGGAACCCATGGATATTAACGCCGTGCAAATTAAAGCTAATAATATGATGCGTTTCTGTTATCGCTGCGGTGATAGACATAGTAATGAATGCCGTTTTGTAAATGCAATTTGTCGATATTGTAAGAAAAAAGGGCATATCGAAAAAGTATGTATTACAAAAAAGAAAGCGGACAAGATAAACTACTGTGCGTCGAATGAGTGCGACTATAATTTAAATGGGATTTATTGTTTTGGTAGTTCACGGAATTTAATACAACCATTTAGAGTTAAGCTGATATTAAATGGCACGCCTGTGTTTATGGAAATAGACTCGGGTGCCAGCTTCTCATTAATAAATGAACATACGTGGCGTATACTGCGCGGAATGCGATCGCGGGACTCACTGCATTCTACACCACTGAACTTACACACGTGGACCAAGTCTCCTGTATCACTGATCGGTCAGACGGTTGTGCGTGTGCAATACAATGATATAATACGCGATTTAAATATTATTGTTGCTAGAGTTGCCGGACCAAATCTTTTGGGAAGAAATTGGTTTCAACCGCTTAATATTACATTAAGTTTAAATACTGTATCATATGATTACATGTCATTAGTGGACGACATTGTTATGAAGCATCAAGAAGTATTCAGAGCGGACCTCGGTACCTACCGTGGGGACCCTGTGACCATAAATTTATTACCCAATGCTACACCGAAATTTGTGAAGGCGCGTCCGGTGCCGTACGCCTTGAAGGAGAGAGTAGGAAATGAGATACAGCGTTTAGTGGACGAGGGGGTGATTCGTCCCGTGTCTTATTCGAAATGGGCAACACCTGTTGTACCAATAATTAAGAAGTCAGGTGAAATTCGTCTCTGTGGAGACTACCGCTGCACTGTTAACCAGGCTACAGAGTCTGACACCTATCCGATGCCTACAGCTAGTGTAGCTGTAGGCATCGGATAGGTGTCGGATAGGTGTGAAGTATTCGCTGCGATTGCTGGTGGTAAATTCTTTACCACACTGGATTTGAATAGAGCCTATACACAGGTGACCGTTGATGACACGACAGCTAAGCTGTTAACGCTAAATACGTGCAAAGGCCTCTACACAGTACATAGATTAGCCTTTGGGGTAAAGGCATGTCCAGGAATTTTTCAAAGGTTAATGTCCTCTTTGCTGGCGGGCATTTCTGGCGTCGCAATCCTGATTGATGACATAATAGTCAGTGGGCATACAATGCAAGAGATGGGTCAACGTCTGGACGTAGTTTTAGAACGGATTAAACGCGCCGGACTGCGGCTCAACAAGCATAAATGCAAGTTTGCCAAAAAACGAGTAGAATTTTTGGGACTCATTATTGATGCCGAGGGTATCCACCCTGCTCCTAGTAAAGTAGAATCTATAATGAAAACGCCAGAACCTAAAAATGTACGAGAACTGCAAGCGTTTTTGGGCCTATACAATTTTTATGAAAGGTTCATACCTCATAAAGCGACGATACTTGAACCGCTGCACCGGTTGTTAGACAGATCCAAGGAATGGAAATGGACAGATGAGGAACAGAAAAGCTTTGATATAGCTAAACGTTTATTGTCATCTGACATGACGTTGGTGCACTACGATTTAGATAAACCTCTGATTGTGACATGCGACAGTTCCGAATACGGGGTGGGCGCTGTATTGGCGCACGTCATGGATGATGGTAGCGAGCGCCCGATAGCTATGGGGTCCAGAACCCTTCACATACATGAACGACGATATTCGCAGCTGGACAAAGAAGCGACATCGATAATGTTTGGCATTCAAAAGTTTCACAATTACCTAATGGGCAGGTCATTTACTGTAGTTACGGACCATAAACCTTTGCTTGGTATTTTTGACCCAAAAAGACCTATGCCTAGTATCTTATCACCTCGTTTAACAAGAATAGCAATTGCACTCACATCGCATGATTACAATATTGTATACAGGCCCGGGACTCAAATTGGCAACGCGGACGGGCTCAGCCGTTGGCCCCAGCCGGTAGACGAAGAACCCGAACCACAGACGGGAGATATTTTATTAATGGCAGAAACACCGACAGACTTTCCAGTCGATATTAACGCTTTAATTCTAGGAACCAAGCAAGACAAAACCTTAGCGCGTGTTGTACATCACATGCTCAGCGGTTGGCCTCCCAAGGTTGCCGACGATGAGTTACGTCCTTACTGGCTGCATCGAGCAGAGCTGTCACTACAGGATGATTGCATATTGCTTGGCTGTCGGGTTGTAGTCCCACCTTCATTGCGTGAGTCAATATTACAGACTTTACATAAGACACACAGTGGAATAGTGCAGACGAAGGCGATGGCGCGAAGTTACGTTTGGTGGCCTATCATTAACAATGACATAGAAGCTGTAGTAAATGGCTGTAATGTATGCCTTGAAAACCGCCACATGCCCCCTAAAACAGCGCATGAATGGGTTACACCGACTAAACCGTGGTCCAGAATCAATGTTGATTTTGCAGGGCCGTTTCAGAATAAAACCTTTTTAATAATGGTTGACGCCTATTCTCGATGGCCTGAAGTATTCATAGTGAATAACATGACGTCTGAAACAGTGATCCGGCACCTGAGAATGGTATTCGCTACCCATGGCTTGTGTGAGACAATTGTATCAGACAATGGTACACCATTTGTTTCAGCTCAAATGAAGGAATATCTGTCTTCAAATAAAATACGTCATATTACTACGGCCCCTCATCATCCCGCTACGAATGGTCTAGCTGAGAGAATGGTTCAGACTGTTAAAGACAAGCTACGGAAAATGAATAAAATACCATGGGACATAAAATTACCGAATATGTTATTAGGTTTACGAGTTGCTCCATGTTCAACAACACAAAAGAGCCCAGCAGAACTTTTAATGAACAGACGACTAAGAACACTGCTGGACACTATTCATCCGGATAATATTAGACGAGGAAAGAGAGATGTACAAATTGAAAATAATCAGCAGAAGAAGCACAGAAACTAATGTTGGTCAGAATGTAATGTACAGAAATTTCAGTAGTGGGCCTAGGTGGTTACCAGGCATTGTAATGAATAAAGATGGTCCATCTAGTTACAGAGTCGAAACTAAAGAAGGAGACATTGTGAACAGGCATATTGATCAGCTAATTAAAATGAAAGAGACGGAACAGCATACTGAAAAACGGACTGAGGAAGCTTCGGAAATGGTGGAAGAGGATTCTTATAATAAATATGGACAAGCAGGAATAGATAACGATATCGACACTCAAGACATCATAGAAATTCCTAATTCAGGCAAATGGGAGGAGATGTTGGGTATTCCCAGTACATCGGATGCAGAACCTAATTATGCTAGTAGGCGATTTAGGAATAGGCAATATAGGCTATCTAAATCACCATATGTGAGACCTACAGCTAATGATTAAATGTGTAGTTTCTTAAGATCACTTAGTTAAGTATCTTTTGTATCTTTGTATCAGTTAGGAAGTATCTTTTGTATCAGTTAGGATTATTTTTGATGAACTGTCATATAAACTTAGTTTCAATGGTACTGTAGAATAGTGTACACTCTTGAGGGAAAGGTATGTTACATATAATGTAGGTACTTGTGTTCTTATTTGTTTAAATAAGTATTACAATGTAGGGTACATAGAGATTAACTGGAGTCTGGACAGGATTGTGTATGCTACCTAGCAGTAAACATGTGAATCGTTAAATTTTCTTTTATTAAACATAATAACCATCAACATTGATTTGGATCTGGGTGTTTGTGTGTATGAATTTCATGTTTGTAAATGCACCCATGACACAGGAAACAATCATGTCCTGGGCGGGGCTATTTAAAAAAAAAAGATATACACTAAACTCTATGTACTTATACAATATATACATCTAGACCTCTGTGAAAATCTTCAAATTGTGATAAGTGTATTCAGAACATGCCAACTTTCCTTATAAACTTTTACATAACAGAACTATGGTCACTGGCAATTTCAAAGGTAAGACACCATAATCCCTTAATCTGAGCTTTCCAATTTCAAAACCACTTAAATAATTAGTCCTTTTAATTATAAAGACTTGCAACAGTCTTTGTAACTTACCTTCTCCTGCACAATAGCAACAAATGGTAATATAAAAAGTGCATTATTCTTTCTATTCAGCACTTCACGGAGCATCAGGATCTCAGCAACAAGTGTCTTACCACCACTAGTGGGTAGCGCATAGATCAGGTTCCGCCTGTCTTTTATTGAGTCAAGATTGAGGCATTCTTCTTGCCAGTCTGTAAGATCAATATGAACGTAATGTAAAATCTATAGTGATTGTAATATTATTATACTGCATCACTAGTACTATACTTAGTGTAATATATAAATTTGTGCATGTTTGTGGAATTTTTAGGTATCACTGCACAGCTCTCTAGTTTATGGGCAAGAATGTGCTTTGCAATCCTGGGCTCAAATCTAGGGGCTAGGTCAAAATGAAGTTTCTTTTCTGAAAAATTTCCAGTATCAGTGTGGGATCTGGAACAATACCTATAGGCTCGCCTATATAACAATAGGCTTTCGCAGTACACCTCTGACACTCCCCATTGGGGAATATCAGCATGAGTGTTTACCTGTACTGCAAATACTGAGCAGAAATTTATGAAAACAAGAAACTAAAATCTATTTTTGTACCCACGGTGTTAAGACGAGCCAAGAATATATAATACTATCTACATTGCAGGCATAATGGAATATGGCAGTGAGTTACTACAGCCTGTGTATAGACATTGATGAGCATTAAGTAGAAAAAAGTGAATTTCATTAAACCAAAAACACATAAACATTCATAAAAATCAAAATTAAATTACTAACCATACAACTTCTCTATATTCCTATAAGTCTTAAACAGCCCTTTTGTAATCATTGGAAGACCATAAAAACTAGTTGGTACATCAATACTACTTTTTGGAACATTTCTAGCTATCACAGATACTTTGTCTTCAATACCGCTCTCTTTGATATCAAGCAGGAATGAGTCCTTGGTTTCAAACAATGAGGTTTTATTCACATCGTTTAGATTGCTTATAGAGTGATTTACGGCGGCAAAACTTTCTTGTACTTTATTCTTTAAAGACTTTTCAACATGATTATTAATGGAGTAGTCCAAGTTTGAATGGAACATATCATCCGAAATATCCTCTTCAAATTCTTCTATTTCTTTATTTGTTTGAGTACCTCGGCAAAGTCTGTTTAGTTTACTTGTACTTACAACTAAGGATTCCCACTGATTTGCCTCCAAAACACCAGGAGAGCATGGAATATCACTAGATATACTGTTACCAACTGAATCATAAAGATATTCAACTTGATTGCACGGCAAATGTGGAGAGTCACATCTATTTTCTGTAATGCCATTTTGAGGAAGTTTAGAAACAATTGGACTACAGTTTAAAAGTGAATCGCTGTTTTCAATAACATATTTAGGCTTCAGTATTCTGCCGGTGCCAAGTCGTCGACGCTTCGGTGTCGATGTAGAACTTTGATTATTAAAAACTAGTGACTGTTTGCCTGATTCCATTTATTATAACTGAAAAATCACACCTCATTGCACTGGGTATTTTATTATATAAACTTCATTTAGGTTACAATAACAAAAAATATTGCGATGTTTTGAAAACAAATATGACATACAGCATGGGTGACAGTGACATTCGTTAAAGACGAAGTCCAGGCGAGCAAAAACAAAACGCAATTTCAAGAAGCCATCATCTAACATTCATTACTGCTGTTTTTATGGTTTTACCTAGGTTTTACAATAGGTTTTTACTGTACATGAAGAAGTCTTATAGCGAATTTAATTAAATTTAGATAATTTAGATTTTTTCTTATTCTGCAAGTTATAAACATTACAAAACATTACAAAACTGCAAAACGTATCGTTATAACTAAAAGTATATATATTATGCACAGATATCCTCGTTGGTCCAGTGAATAGCGCGTATGACGAACTCGGGGTCCTGGGTTCAAACCCTAGGTGGGGTAGAGCGGTTTAGGAGACATTTATCGCGTAATGCTTTTAAGCTTGAGCCAACACTTGAATGCTACAGTGGATTCTTCGTTGTTTGTTGAGGTGCGCGTTAGTGGTTTTGTGCAATGGTACCAAAGTGTATTTCCCCCATATTCTTTCTTTCCGAGGAATACTCAAGACGAAAATTTATATTTGCTGTTATTTGGTGTAATGTGTCCAGGTTAGAGTAAGAAGTCTTGTTTACATTCTTCTTTATATATATTGGCTACCGACTACCTCTAAGGATACCTACTACCTTTTTAGTTTCGCGGGAAATCTTCAGAACATTCTCAGTCCTTTGTGGGGAGGACTAGGTATGCGGGAATTATGACACATCAAATAGACCCTGCCTCAGCCCCCTTCAACAACGTAAGAGGTTCTAAGGTCTCCAAACGGAATGCATCGTTGACTCCCTTGTTTGCTTTTTTTAAGCATCATATTGAGCGTAATAACATATTGGGGAAGAAGGACGTTTCTATGTCACATGTTACCATACTGTTGAACCTGCACCCCCACGCGACGATGGGGGCAAGTGTGACTGTATCCTGCTCGCGGTTGGTGCCTGCTATTGGTCTGGTCCTTCTGAACAGACATAACAGAAACATTTATGCGCTTACCCTTCCCCACTCGGTCCCGTCCCTCCCTGTCCTCTTTGCTACCCGGTCCCCTTTTCCCCCGGCTTTAGCCGGAAGGTTGTGGCGCCTGGTTGCACCCCTCCGTGGGGTGTAGCAGGTGGCGCCTGTCGTTTGGGTGGTCAGTCGAGGTCAGCGCGGCGCTGTTGTGCGCCGTGCATTTTTTGCAGAGGGAAGTACCTCCCGACCGCCCGCTGGGCAGTGGGGCCCCTTTGGGTCCCTAGCCCGGCCGACCGGCCGACCGGCTGCTGCTGCTTGCTGCCAGAGGGGTGGCGCAGTGGTGGCTGGAAGGCTCACGCGCCTTTTAGGCGCAAGGGTGGCGCCTGGTTGCCCCTCGCTCTCCCTTGGGAGAAAGAGTTGGGTGCAGCAGGTGGCGCCGCCCCTGGTAGGGAGCCGTTCGGGCTCCTGCCCTAAGGGGTGTGGTGCAGATCGGCTCGGTGGTACGGTGGTCGGTGTAGGTTTGCATAATCTCCCGACCACCTGCTGGGCGGTGGGGCCCCTTCGGCAGTGTTGGGCACTAATTGTTTAATTGTTCAATTGTAGGATCAAACAATTGAAATTTCAATCGCAGAAAACATCAATTGCAATTGACGATTGAAAAATTAATTGTTAATTGTAGGCTTTCACAATTAACAATTGATCAATGGTAATTGTAAAACGTTGCAATTACCATTGATCAATTGTTAATCGTTTTTTGCATGTTTACGATTAAACAATTAACAATTAAACACACGAGAGAATATATTTTAAACACATCCAAGATGGCGACGTGACTTTTGAAGTAAAATGGGTGTCACTTTTGGGGTTTCGGGAATAATGATTGCGAATATGGCGTGAATTTTTGGATCTAAGATGTCGGACGCGACTTTTGAAGTTAAATCAATATGGGTGTCACATTTGCGATATTAGGGCATGCTGATTACGAATATGACGTTAATTTCTGGATCTAAGATGGCGGACGTGACTTTTGTAACAAAATCAATATGCGTGTCACTTTTATGGTTTTGAGGGATGTTAATAACGAAAATAATGTTAATTTTAAAATCCAAGATGGCGGCCGCGACTTTTTATGAAAATCAATATGGGTATGGACTTTGGGGGTTTAGGGGATGCTGATAACAAATGTAAAGTTAATTTTAAAATCCAAGATGGCGGACGCGACTTTTTATGAAAATCTATATGGGTATCGATTTCAGGGTTTAGGTTATAATAATATTAGCCCTGTTAATAAACTGTCCCACTGCTGGGCACGGGCCTCCTCTCCAACTGAGAGGGTTTAGGTTATGCTGATAACAAATATACCGATAATTTTAAAATCCGAGATGGCGGACGCGACTTTTTATGAAAATCGATATGGATATCGATTTCGGGGTTTTAGGGGATGTTGATTAAGAATATGGCGTTAGTTTCTGGATTCAGGATGGCGGACGCGACTTTTGAAATAAAATCAATATGGGTGTCACTTTTAGGGTTTTAAGGGATGCTGAGTAGAAATATAACGTTATTTAAAAATCCAAGACGGCGGACGTGATTCTTGATGTAAAATCAATATAGGTGTCACTTTTGGGGGTTTAGGGGATGCTGATAACGAATATAGCGTTAACATTTGAAACCGAGATGGCGGACGCGACTTTTTGAGTTAAATCGATACGGGTTTCATTTTTGGGGTTTATAGTTTATCATATTTTGTGCAAATTTTTCTTGTGTATGTGGCTGGACCTCTTCAACTTTTCTTAAGCCCCTTGTCGGTAATTTTTTTTGGAATTTTTGCACCTTTTTTGTTATTTTTCTTTGTTTTTATGTATCTTTTATATTCATTTACACAATGTTATCCATGTTTCCGTTTGAGGTGACTCAGAAAATTGGACGTACAGTTATCGAATCCTCTGATTTTAGTAGTGGAAGGCGAGCATTTAGTACACAGAACTGTGATTATATGTGCAAGTGCAAGACGCGGGGGTGAAGATATTGGCGTGATTGAGCTCGGCCCTGAAGACTGCCCATCTTGATCTAACTGTTCATTGATGTCCGTATCCGACGTGTTATCTGACATATAACTATATTCCTTTTTATCCATAATGACTATAATATCCAAAAAGGGTGGAAATATTCGTTGAAATATGCGAATATACTTAATAGAAAATTCGTAAGTTTAAATACCTACTACTATAAGTACACACACAAAAGTACTCTGAAGTGAGATCGTGTTGAAATGTAGGCGATACTTTGCACTCCGAAAAAAGTTATGTCGATATGTAGGCGGGGTATGTGGTGTGCCCTACCACAGTGTACTATAACACAGTAAAACATCTTAGTACTTACGGTCCGAATCAAACTCACGCACACAGACGCGCGCTCTACACGCCTTCTCGATAGTTTTCCGCATGTAATAAGCCGCGGTGGCATGCACGTCCGAGACGGACGCTTTTTTTACAACTAACATTAGAACGTTCTGTGAAGAAATAACCTGTTCGAACTCTTTACTCTCTGCATATCCCACAAGGGATCAGGCGTGACAATATAGATAGATAGAAAATTAATACAAATTTAAATATTTTGGCTTTTTGTGCTATTAGGCCTTAATATTTAGAATAAAATGACCACTTTTAACTTATTAGTTACTACATCGCTATTTGCTTATTGCTATCAAAATCGATACATGAGGGCTTGTATGGTTTCTCAATATGTATCTATTATTAGAATTAAAATAATGGCCACTGGAATCGCCAAATTGATATTTAGTAACTCATGTGGTTTTTAACATATATCGGTTTTAACTTATATACAATTTCCGAGTAATCTATCATAAAAACTCTCAATAAGAATGAGATACGAGAATACTTATATATAATGAAAATACTTATTCGTAAAAGGAGAAAACGTGTTTCTAGAAACAATTTGCAATAAAGGTAAATAATATATTCTTGAGCATAAAAATTAAAATTATAAACGTTTTCATTATGCTGTTATTGCACAATGTCTATGTTAAATTGTATTACTCTGCACTCATATCGAAAAAATACAGGCTTATATCCACTGCAGTAGATTAGTTTTAATAAATGACTAGATTAGTTTTAAATCCAATAAAAGGTGCTAAACTTACCAGCGTTCTGACGGGAGTGTAATTATGCCACTAAAACGGCTTAGATGAGTTACTGGATAGATAGATACTGTGGCACTACCGACCGACTTTACCTACCTACCGCACGTGCACTTTGTCGGCTCGTGTCGGTGCCGAAAGGCGACGAGTATCTAGGGTTGCCACCCATAGCTTATTCTAAAGTACGTATTGTACGTTATTTAGGGTAAGTATACTTCATACTTTATGAGAACTGTAAAGTACGCGAAAATAGATTTTTTAAGATTCATTTTACATAAATCATTAAAAAGAAAATAATTGATCGCATTAAAAGCAAAGTGGATGATACTGAGTTCTTAGATTTACACGAATATTACACATGAAATAAAACTATTTTTTCTGATTCTATCGCGGTTTATAACGGTTATTTAACGTCGGGAACTTAAAAATCAAAAATAAACCGCGATAAAATCCGAAAAAAATAGTTTTATTTAAAGTGGATGATGTCTGGTGTTAGAATCCGAATATATGGTAAGCTAGATTTAAGAAAAAAACATTGTTACATGTACAACTTCGCTAACTTAAAGAAAATAGTAAATACTATAAGCACTTTTAAATTCTTTCTCCAATCTATTTAAATTATCATAGACTGTTAACATGCTGTGAAGGTGTTTAGCAATGATAATAGTGATTGAAAAGTTCTAAAAGTAATAAAACATATGTTTTTAAACAAAATAGTAAAGTGAAATAAATAATATTTTATTTAGATACAATGTAATTTTTTGCCTTCCTTTAAAAACCAATGTACTTTATTTGCTCAAATAATAGGTGGCAACCCTACTACTGACGCGCGCGCACTTGTCGGTTCGTGCCGCTGCCGAAAGGCGACGATTGCGCGCGCGTTTCTTTAAAGTTTAGGTACTTATTGATAAACAAACATATTGATTGCACGGGGGGTTGGCAGAGGGGTGCAGTGTATTGAACGAATGTCGAATGGTTTTATATGGAACTGGAACTTGTAAAATATTCAATTCTTATAGGGACAAAATAGAAATACTGAATTTTTTACAAACTTTCATTTAACTTTCACTGTTCGTATGTCTGTCTGTCTTTCCGGATCAACTCTTCTGATCCTTTTTTCAAGCACTTACGGTATCCGAATCAGCTGAAATTGGCATACGTATGTAAATTCGGTAACAATACAATAATATGGTACCATGGGGTTGGTCTGATGATGAAGTTGGAAGGTGGCCATAGAAACATGTGAACTGGACAAAACCCCTCGTGTTTAGGCTGGTTAGATTGATACTGACAAGTACAAGTAAATTGATATTTGTGTTAAATTAATATGGATATCATTTTTGGGGTTTTGGGGGTGCTGATAACGAATATAGTGTTCGTTCGTTCGTTCGTGTTTAGTTTGTTCGTAATCAACCCATATTTATAATCAGCATACTCTTAAACCCCAAAAACGATGCTCATATTGAATATTCATAAGAAGTCGCGACCGCCATCTTTGATCCAAAAATTAACGCCATTTTAGTTATCACCATCCCCTAAAATCTCATAGATGATTGTGTCTTGTTTTGTCTTGAGTCTTTTTAGAAGGCAAGCTTTCACTTAAGCATCGTACTCCCGATTCAAGCCTTACAACACCAGACAGAAGTGTACATTGTACAATCCCACATTGCGCCAACGTTAAGTGTGCTTTTTTTGATGATTAATTGTTAATTGTTTAATCGTAAATGTGCATAAAACGATTAACAATTGATCAATTGTAATTGCAATGTTTTGCAATTACAATTGATCAATTGTTAATTGCAAAACATTGCAATTACAATTGATCAATTGTTAATTGCATAACACTGCAATTACAATTGATCAATTGTTAATTGTCAATTGTTTAATCAATTGATTTTTGCCCAACACTGCCCTTCGGGTCCCTAGCCCGGCCGAACTGGGCCGACCGGCTGCTGCTGCATGCCGCCAGAGGGGCGGCGCGGCGGCGGCTGGGCGGTTCGCGCGCGTGTGGCGCGTGGGGGCGTGGCGATACCCATGGTCTCGGATGTCAAAGTCCGGGTACATGGATGTCTCTACCGAAATACCTGGGTGACAGACTCTGGGAGTCTGCCTCCCAGTTCGAGAGGGAGACGCCGCGTTGGGTGACACCAACGGGTCACCCAACAGATAAAGGGTTTTCACTGCGATAAAAAAAGGGGGGGGGGCTTACGAGTACCATGACCAAATAGACCGAGTCTTATTTGAAGGTCAAGTCAAGAGTCTTCGTAACCGGCGAGCGTGTATGAGACGAACTATGGGAGTGGAGGAAGCCAGAGAGGTATGTAAGGAAGGAACCTGTTGGAACTCTGTACCCTCTGCCTACCCCGCAAGAGATCTGGCGTGATGATATAGATAGATAGATAATATCGAAATTAACCGTTTAAACTCGGATGCGGCCAAGACGTTCTCAACAGCGCAGTGTTCGTCTTTTATTTTCAAGGACAAATGTTCCTATTTCTAACGTTTCTAGAGATCGTGACCTTGAGAAAATCAACGAACGAGAGCAATCTCAAATTAACCGGTTAATTTAGGTTTCAATACCGGTTAGTGATGCAAAAAAAACTTTACTGAAAGTCGAACCGGTTTATTAAATTTTTCAGGTTTTGATCGGTAACCTTTAACCAGAAACGAAAGTCATTTCGGTATGGGGTCTATAACTGAAACCGGTTTGAAACATTAACCGATTTTCGACCCCTGGTGCCGACAGTGACGTAGAACCACTCACACTGTCATTCACATCGGCATTGCTAAGTCAACTTGACGTCAGGTGCTCAAACCCCAAGAATTTGCTATCCAGGGGTTAGTCTAAGGTACCTATTACCTCCTTTCTATTACGGGGCTAATGGGTAGGATACCCTGTCGAACTGAATAAATGCATATTAAAACAACGAATAGGTATTCGTTAATAATTAGGTATATTTCTTTTATAAAACGGACGATTTAGCGCAGTGGTTAAGAGCTTGAGCTGCTCCGCCCACTGTGTCGAATAGTCGCGGGTTCGATTCCCGCACGGGACAAATCTTTGTGTGATCCACAATTATTTGTTGCGGTCTAGGTATTTGTTTGTAAATTTTCATGTTTGTAAACGCACCCACGACACAGGACTAAATCCTAGTGTGAGGCTACGTTTAAAAAAAATAAAAAATAAAACAGACCTATACCGTCCCAATGCTGGGCAAAGGCCTCACTAATCAATGTGGGAGAGATAGATATAGATAGAGATTCTCCATATATATAGACACAATACGGGTAAGTGAGGGCAAGTTTGTGGCCACTTCTGATCCGCTCCGTCGTCGTAGAACGAGGCGGCGACACCGTGCCTACGCCAACTTAATGCCGAAATAAGTAAAAGTAAGGGTTGCCCATCACCTGCACACAATAACTGGCCTTCAGGAGGAAGTGCGTGCCACGTACTCCCGGCACGCCCCTCAATGAAGTGTGTGGAAAGCAATTCCGTCAAGAGTGGATTTTCACAATAGTGGAAGGTCGCTGGCGGGTCGCGAATGGTTGCTTACGCATTCCAGTAACCGGCCCCAGCCACAGCGAAGAAGTGGAGCACGGTGGGGGTTTTAGCCAGTAGGAGTCTCGGCATACCCCTCGCTTCCCCCAATGGCCAGCGGGTATCCTATGAAGGATTTCCCCCATAAAAAAAAACGTATGTGGCCATCTACAACTTACCATCCCGCCTGCAACTCATGCAAGTTGTCCAACTCGGCTTCACGACTGCCACATTAAAAAGCAACCGGAAACAACGACTTAATCTGGCTTATGATTCTCCAAAATAAAATTGTCACGGTTCTCAGACCAACAGTGAGCTACTTAACCCTGCTTTGTTTGGGTAACGCTAAGAACACCGTTGTCCCGAAGGTTACTAGCGCCTCTAATGTGTCGTTGTCAAACAATGTTGAAGCTCTATGTGTAGGTACTTCGTGTTTCGTAAATCAGGTCAAATCTTCGGATACGGCTATTAAAATAACTTCAGTATAGAACCCTGAATAGTTTCACAGGCAGTTAAGTGGTGAGTGATCTGCTGGTAAACACTTATTACTAGTAGATAGTTTCAGTACTAAGTTAGGTCTAGAAAATCAAACTTGCAATTACTCCGTGTAACTATCGGCAATTTGTGTTTACTCTGTTTCTAATTCAGCTGGTCTCGATCAGAAGTTCTTCTGACATTCGCCAAGCAAGTGTGGCAGAAGTGTACTGATAGGTACAAACCTCGAAAATTTTAAGACCTTAATATAATAGGGGGCGAATGTCCGGACTGGTACTCCGTACTTTTCGACAGATTAACCTGATAAACACATCACTCTTGCGCACCATGTGCTGCTTCTGTAGGAAAAACATACCTACCTACACATGTACATGCTACGCTACATTCATGGGTAAAATGGACTTGGAAGAATAAAGTTCAAGGAGTAAAAGGCTTGACTTCCTCATGTCATCGTGGCCGTTGCACCTGCATCTAGTGACGCGAATCAAGCTGGGCACCGGCTGCTTCCCTTTAGAAACCGGAGCTGACTCGGAATCGTCGGCTCAAAAATGACCGGGGCTAAATATAGCCAGGGGCGGGGGGGTGTCGTGCGGAGCGCGGGGCGGAGCTCTCGCGGCCGTCGTCCCGCCCGCCTGCGTTCAGAGCCGCCCCGGTCGCCGCGGACTCCACATTCCAACGTCGCTGTGCTGCCGGTCGAAGAACCAGTGCCGAGTGACTGAGTGACCGTCTTCAACCCGTGCGACGTAAGTGCCGTGCCGCGAGAGTGTCCAGTGAACGAAACCCGTATAGTGTGTAGGATAATGTTTGTGCTGGATAAAGGTCCTTGTGGATTGAAAGGATACACCGGAGATAAGCTCGTGAGGTGGGCTAAAAATACGCGCGCGGTATGTGCCAAACGCGGTGCGCGGGCGTCGCGCCGCTGAAATAGAATGTCTATAGTGCGCAAGCGCCATGTATAGTGCGCGGGATTACGTTACCGCGGCGCAAATCGCAATCACGCGCATGTAATATGCGGTTTCACTAATGTATGTCTGATGCGACCGAGTTACGTGATTTTGACAATTTAAAATAAAAACGGTTTTTTGTGCACACATTTACACTACACACTATACACGGTAATTTACCAAAAAATACAATAATCACACACTTTACAACAAATAATTTATATTTACTTAAATTACAAGTGACCGATAAGTGCTAAAAAAAATCAGCAAAATGTTGTCACGTTAATGTATTTAATAATAATACGGCTTAAGGATTTTTCAAAATTAAATGTGGCATACAAGATCTGTCGATAAAAGTGATGAAGTAGAAGAAGGTAAACGTGCTTAGGTAGTAGAAAAAAAAAGGACGCGTTAGAATTATTTCCATTACCAAGTACCAATTTTAAATAATTAAAATACTAAAAGGAGATAAAGTGATTTTAAACTTACCAATTAAATAAAATAGCATACAAGTGACCTAAATTAGACATTGTTAAAAAATAGACATTAATCAAACCTAATTATCGAGGACACATAAAATTCAAAAGACGTTTGCCACATTACAAAATCATCTAGATAAAAAAAGATATTTATTTACATTAGACTTATTTTTTTTATCCAATTTCAATAATTTCTGTCTCCTGATGCTGCATCTATGTCAGGATCTTAATACGGAATGTTAAAGAACTTGGTATTTTAATCGTGGCTTTATAAAATTAATGAAGATTGTTCTCGGAAGTGCAAGAATATTTTTGGACGCACCTAAGATTCCTTGACCCATATTCAAAACCTGTTTAGATAATGCTGGTATCATACACTTACTTTATGAAGGAGGTAGAGCGGATATTTGAATGAGGTAATAAAGTTAATCAATAAAATAATACATGGTTTGAACTCTTGAGGTCTGAAGAGGAGTCTGAGCGACCATGTTCAATGATATGATAGTAGAAGGATTATGAACTTAGTCAATTCAATTAAAAATCGGAAGTTTAGTGAAGATTATAATTTACATTTAGAAGATCACGTAAATCAAAGAACTGGCTTAAGTAACAATCAATCACTAACACTTTGAGATAAAATATACTGAACATAGTTGTAAACGTTCATAAATAAATCATCAGTTTGAAATACATGGCAGATTCGCTATACAAAAAAAAATCAAGGCACCACGAAATCTGAATCCTAGGCAACACTGAATCGGAGACGAAATCCAATTTTACACTTTCTTTGAACGGTTGCCAGCAAGCGGCCGGTCTGTAGGTGTGCTCTAAGGCAAGAAAGATAAAACCGAATCTAAAAATAACATGGACTTCATAAACAAAAAGCACGCTTCCCGCGTTCACATTTCAGGCACGCCTACGCAAATTTTTTTCGCTTTGGCACTGGACATGTAAAGGTATCGAGATTAACAGATGTTAAATCGATATTTCTATATTAAATACGAATGCTTATACTAAGTTATAGGCTGTGCACAACATTACCTACAAAATTGAGATATGGAAGTAAATTTGATGATGGAAAAAAAGAACATTTAAAATAAATACATGCAAGAATGCAATCAAAGACAAAAAATGAAATAATTTAAATTTCAAGGACGTGGTTTATTGAAGATGAAATTCAACGCTCGACGTTTATTGTATCACAAATCACAACAAGGACAAATTTTTGAATGATGTCAATGATGAAAATACTGATCTATTTTGATAATATGTAAACAAACGCACTAATGAAAGATCTGTCATCAGCTATAATGTTAATAGGTGCATGTACTGACGGTCTGCCAATATTCCTATCATAAATATTCAGTGACGCGTCGTAAACAATGGCGATAACGATTGATTTTGTGCAAAGAAAGCCAAAATAGCCCTAAACAAGCAACTTAATAATACAAATGATAAAGACGATGTAATATTCGCAATTAATGAGAATTTTTCTTTTCCAGACTAAATAACCTATCAACATGTCTGACGAAGAGGAATATTCGTAAGTATAAATATTTTCACAATCAAGGTGTCCGAACGTAAGATCAAATCAATTCTACGGTACATTTAGGTACTTTATTATACGAAACACTTAAGATTACTTTCTTACACTTTTATACATACACAATCCTAATGTTCTCCTTCTATGTTACCTATATAAATAATTACCTGTGCTAATTCTACGATCTGGTTGTTCTTCGATGTGTGTTATATGTCCCCTGTCTATTCTACAGTGGCTCCGAGGAGGAGGAAGTTGAAGAAGAAGTCCAAGAGACGTAAGTATTATGTCCGAACACCGCTCTCTCACATCAGAAATTAGTTCTCTTTAGAATCCGTTTGGTTTTGAAACACTTAAGCTTGTCTGGGCCTGGTTCACTCTGCCTTGGCGTATCTTTCTTTTCAAAATCTATTAGAATAAAGGAATACACGAAGTTATGTGTCGATATTAGTTTTACTCTTTGGCTGAACATACATGAACGATTTGAGGCATGGCCGCAAGTTTTTATCCCCATTTTTTCTTCGAACTCCCAAATCTTGGGCTTGTTGCACGCCCTCACCAAACCCCGTTCTTTCTTTTGTTGCAGGAAGTAAGTGGCGTGCCATTTTGGTTGATCCGGCACTCACATTCGCTTCTATCGTTAGGCTAAGTTTAGACAGTTACCCTAACGCTTCTAGCGCTTCATTCATCGCTTTGATTGCTACCAGAGAAACTACAATGATAGGTGCTGTAGTGCTGCAAAATCATGTGACTTAACATTGATTATCTTTCATATAACGAGACAAATCATTAATCATTTTATAAGAAAGATCAGTATTTAATCTCGGTACGTATGTAACTGATCGATCTATGTATAAATCAAATAATACCCATGAGTGATGTTTGTTAAGCATTAACATGACGTCCGCTGTAACCCATAAGCTTCAATGAGAATACAATGTTTACTTCTATAAGGCTAGATCATAGGTTTTAATTGTGTTTTATTTTTCTTTTCCCGTCGCTGCCCTCATCGTTTCTATGTGAAGACCTGCTCCTAAACCAGAGTAAGTAAACTCTAGTTACACACAATCCTACTGCTTCGCTTTTAGCCATCAGATTATGTTTTATGGCACACGATTTGAATGATTGGCATACGAATTAACGTTTCTTATACCTACACTAGTGGATTTTGCGCTTAGGCAAAAGGGGTGGAGATAGCAAAATTCTAAAATTTTATTACAATGGCTTGTAACGCAGTGTTTGTGCCGTGTTTGCGCAATATAATAGTCTCACCGCTTACTTTGTCACGATCTACGATTTTGCGTTAAATTAGAATATTGTAAAAGATAAGTAGAAGGCTGATTGTTGTTTTCTGTTTCTAGGAGTAGACCATCGATCGCGTAAGTTGCACCGCTCTCTGTGGTGTCACTAACTTTAATCCTATCATTAACTAGACAAGGTGCGGGCGCATATTGTTTACGATCGTTTCCCAAATTTATCACATTCGACCATATGATCATTCGGCGAACGAATAACGGCACGCCATCGTCGGTCGCTATTTTTATCTGTCGGTAGGCGGTCTATTTTAGAAAGTTACACTGTGCTGCGCCCGCGCCGTTCTGCAAAGAAACAAGATGTCGGTCAACGGGCAACCGCTCGAGTTGCCCCGACTTATTTCTTATTTATTGCATGAGAGATAATAACTGACATCAAAGCATGACTACCTAGTAATATAATAATGTCGTACATGTGTATCTATCTGTCTGTATACCATCGTCACGGTAATTATTGTTTTCATAAACCCACAACAAACAATAATATCATTTACAAATACAAACCTACACAAATTACAACAATAATAAATACAAACACAAACAAAATAATTCGCTAAAAATGTTATACGATTTTGGAACACATTACGTGAGTAAAAGAATCGTGTAACGGTAATAATGTTAACAGTTGTCATGTAGTTCACGACACAAAGCATAAAAGCTAAAACTTAACAATATGTACAGAACCTGAAATCCCTGCTTGAGCGCCAGTATAAAAGCGTAACAGCAGTTACCGTTAAGTTCTCTCACCGTAACAGAAGCTCTATGTATTGTTTACCGTTATAACGACGGTTTTCTAACATTAACAGATACCTACTGATAGATTTGACCAATAATCTCATTTGCTTCGATTTGCAGGGGTGAGGGAGATCCAGAATTCATTAAGGTAATTATTTATATTTGATTGTAAAAATTTATCGCAGCTATAAATAATGTATAGTAATTGCAGCCAAGTCAATTATTTCTACACGCGAATTGTAAAAGCGTGGAATACAAGAATACCTTTAGAATCCTATGAACTGCAGCATACAGTTCTAAGACTAATATCGTCAAGGGATACTTTAAATAAGACTGTCCTCTTTCCCAACAGCGTCAAGACCAGAAGCGGTCGGACTTGGACGAACAGTTGAAAGAATACATCAACGAATGGCGCAAACAGCGGGCCAAGGAGGAGGACGAGCTCAAGCGCCTCAAGGAGAAGCAGGCTAAGCGCAAGGTGTTACATTGACGACATTATATTAAAATCTATTACAGCTTTTAGATGAATTAGCGTCAAACTAACCTAATAATTAAAAAACTTCAAATAACTGGCAACCTTTAAAATCTTAATATCATTCCGATAAGATGTCTAATCTTATTCATGTTAAGGAAAGTTTGCTATACCTAACGTTTTATAACGCACCTGTGCAGGGTTACGACATTGTCTAAACCCTTAAGCTACGCTAAAAATCAGAAAGATTTGGACGCTGAACGCATAACTTCAATTAGTGTGATAATTTTGCATTGTTTGTTTTTGAATAACAGGTATCTCGTGCTGAGGAAGAGAAGCGTCTCGCCCAAAAGAAGAAGGAAGAAGAAGAGAGGCGAGTACGTGAAATCGAGGAGAAGAAACAGCGCGACATCGAAGAGAAGAGGCAGCGACTTGAAGAGGCCGAGAAGAAGCGCCAGGCTATGCTCCAGGCCATGAAAGACTCCACCAAGACCGGACCTAACTTCACCATCCAGAAGAAGAGCGAAAACGTGAGTATAAAGCAGATTAAATTCAACATAATGTCACATATACACAATGCCAAAGTGTAAAATTTCTCTCCAGGCTAAACATATAAGGAGACATAGTATAAGTCTGCTATAACGTTAAGTATGAATCAATTGTATTCCAAAATTAGCAACAAGAGACACATTTTCGATCTAATTTGTAAAATATACCGTGTGAACGTTTGTAACTTTTTTAGACAATTAATCTATCTCTCTATATCTATATCATCACGCCAGATCGCTTGTGGGCAGAGAATTCCAACAGGTTATTTCCTCACATACCTCTGACTTCCTCCACTCTCATAGTTCGTCTCATACATGCTCACCGGAGACGGAGACTCTTGACTTGCCCTTCAGATAAGACACGCTCTATTTGGTCATCATAAGATAGTCTAGGTCTTCCCCGGTACTTACATCCCTCCACTTTCGCATTGTATATCTGTTTTATCATTCTTTCTTCCGAAATTCTTTCTATATGCCCGAACCAACGGAGCATACCTTTTCTCATCTTTACACTGATACTATCATTCATACTTACACGCTTTCTTACTACTCTGTTGCGAATACGCTAGGTCAGCTTGGCAGACAATTAAGATATGACAAATCTTCTAATATCAAAATTATGTTCACAGTTCGGCCTTACCAACGCTCAACTGGAACGTAACAAGACCAAGGAACAACTCGAAGAGGAGAAGAAGATCTCGCTGTCCATCCGCATCAAGCCTTTGACCATCGAGGGTCTCTCCGTCGACAAGCTCCGACAGAAAGCCCAGGAACTCTGGGAATGCATTGTCAAACTCGAGACCGAAAAATACGATCTTGAGGAGAGGCAAAAGAGGCAGGACTACGACGTAAGTTGATGCAAATACAATTTGACGATTTTTTGAACTCATGCTAGCTAGCTTCTAAATGAAGTAGTCAGTATTACAATCTATCAAGCTTGATACAGTTTATAGCAGATAAAATAGCTCCAATAGTTATTAATATAAATGCGCTAAAAGAGATACGTTTGGATTAAAAAAAACATTTATAATTAGTGAAATATTTGTACCTCCCTTTTAAGCTAATTCCACGCACCATTTAGCTATCTCACTCAATATAATATTTGTCAACAGTTAAAAGAGCTCAAAGAAAGACAGAAGCAACAGTTGAGGCACAAGGCTCTCAAAAAGGGTCTTGACCCTGAAGCCCTCACAGGCAAGCACCCGGTAAGTTTACATTACGATACACAAATAATTGTTCACCAAGCTTGAAGTCAAATATACTGATATAATAGAAATTAATGAATTATTCCAAATGCATTACATTTCAAGACTTATTCTATGAGAGCGATTTTTATTATTAAAAACAGGTTAGGTTAGCCCCTACATAACCCTATGAAAGTGACGTGAAGGCCGATTATGTGGTTCACTGACTCATTAATAGCCTAATCACTCTGAAATAGGATGAGGATATTGAAATTGTATGAAAATGTTCAGTACATAATTACATAGCACGGACGATTTAGCGCAGTGGTTAAGAGCTTAAGCCGCTCCGTCCAGTCTTATTGTCGCGGGTCCGATTCCCGCACGGGGCAAATCTTTGTGTATCCACAATTATTTGTTTCGGTCTGGTTATTTATGTATATGAATTTTCATATTTGTAAACGTACCCACGACACAGTAATAAATCCTAGAGGGGGGCTACGATTTTAAAAAATAAATAAACGAAAAGAATAGTAAATTGATAATTAAGGCAATATAAAACAAAATGTTCACAAGCCAATCTATAATAAATTCGACTCCTGACATTCTAGAGATCACTTTTCTGAAAACCTCGAGATATAGTTAAGTTTCAACACTAAAAAAGGAATGTTTTATTTCTAGCCCAAAATTCAAGTAGCGTCCAAGTACGAGCGACGTGTCGACACAAGGTCCTATGACGACAAAAAGAAGCTGTTCGAGGGTGTAAGTAAAAAAAAAACTTCTAAAGCAACAGCAGCTAAAATATCTGGAAATAGATCGTTCATTTTCTTTTCATAACTGCATTAATCTCGCCTTGCATAGCAAAAATTGGGATGAAGCCAGCGATGAAACGAATTTAGGTCACTTTCACATTCTATTTTAAATTTTCGATTTGCAGGCGTATTAGCTGGTGAGTTTTATGAGGATTTCAGGGACTCGAAATTAGTCCATAAGCACACACAATCAAAACAGAATTCTATAAATAAAATGTAAATGGGGCAGATCATTCACGACTATGATAGTGACTATGGATCATTCAATGGTGAATATAAGTAATATTTCTTTGCATTCGTTTACTGACAACATTAAACTAGAGATTACGTAATAGTAACCCAAAATATAGACCAAAGCTTGAGTTTTAAACCTTTTGATTCAAATTAAAGGATTTGGGTCTTGTCTGATTAATTACTATTGTCAAAAATGTACTGGGTTAGTGAAAAGAAGCGAAATGCACAAAGAATTTCCTTTTAAATACACCAACAACTTAACTGTTAATGACTGTGAATGATGTAACTCAAGATAACATTTGCCTCATCTCTTCATTCCACAAGCACACCACACACTTAAGGCCAAAGCGGTATTGATGTTAAAATTTAAACGCAGGGATACGATACTCAAACGGCTGAGGTATTGGATAAGATGTGGAAAGAGAAGATGAACGAGTTCATGAATCGAACAAAAAGTAAGCGGCGCACGCGTTGTGTCCGCCCCGTTGTTTGCCCGATTATACCTCACGACGCATGACCTCACGGCATGACATCTCCGTGTCTTGAGACCTAAATGCACCTAGACGTTAAATTAATTTGGATGTGTTAAAACAATCGTTGGATTTAATCTTTAAAAATGGCAGGAATAAAAAACATTACAGATACCGCAAAATAAGTTTTGATATAGCGATTTGTTGATAAAAGGCGGTGAAATATCGTAGAAACAAAATCAGTTACCAAATCTTATTTATTACTACTTACCTTTGTATATGTACATATATATATATTTATTTCCACCTATATAAAGTCTGAATGAGGACGGAGATAACTGGTTGACCTCGTCGATTATGTTTCTCATTTTATTAATCAGGTATGTTTGTGTACCCTAACAGTTTTATTACCTCAAAATACATTATGAAAACCCGGAAATAATAGCATGTAAGTGTATCACTATCCAAATTAATTTGACGTCAGCAAAGGCACGCATTACCCCTGGATGCGTCCCGGCCATGTTACCCCGTCAGACCTCTCATATTTACCCTAGTGTTAACAATTCCCTTAGGACCTAGAAAAACTGAACAAGGACTTCCTCGAGAAGGTGTGGCAAGAAAGGGCCGACCAATTCGGTGGCAGGCAAAAGGGTGAGTACACAAATGCATTAACGATAGGGTATTTGAGGGAAAAAATATTCATTCGCTGGAAATTTCAAATGGGGTAAGGGTCACATGTACTTCTATGTCCATTACGTCAATAAGAGTTTCCATTTACAATATAATATGCTTGTAGGCACAAGCCGTAAGCATTATACACATTTACAAGCAAATGGTAAAAAACAAATAAAAGTGAAGAACCCAATAGGCGATGACGAAAAGCGGTATAAACTAATCGGATATCAGTTGTCTTAAACCTGTGCTCCTCTTCTTCATCTAGGACACAGAGTAAATATCCCAATGGAGACAAAGCTTCACACAACCAACACTACTGAATGACCACGCCGCCTGAGGACATAGCCGGTATAAGGCGGTTTTGTCCTCGTAAAGCGTGTACGTGAACTAGTCACTGGAAAAGCGCCTCGCTCACATCGCTACGCCATGTAGTAGCTGACGACAATGGTAGATTATTGTAGCGTGGTTGTAAAAAGTTTTATTGCTGTTGGGATATTAGCTTCTGTTCCCAAGAACGATATAATTAGACAATCGAACCCTGGCACCTACAAGAAGAGGCGCGTCTAAACCTTCAGTTACCCAGATATAAAGCACTGGTTTTGTCAAAACTTACTTTAAAATTTTCAAGTAAAATACGTTTCTTTGTTTGTGAGTAGTAAATAGTAATCATGTGTATATAAGATCGTTTCTTGATATATTGTTTTCAATGTATTAACTTTGCTATTATTTATCCGATGCACAAATTTCGAAGGATTCTTGTTGCATGTTTGCATAAGTTTTACTCAATATAATCTCCCATATACGTTTCCAATGGTACGACTTCCAAATCAGAAATCAACTAATGATCTATTCAATTCATTTACATAATATAGTATAGGACGTCTTGTCTCCGTTGATGTGATATAACACGTTCGAAAGGACGTAACACCTCGTAAAGGACAAATGCTATATATAGTTGATCCCGTCTGTTGGCATTAGTCCGAATGCCAGGCAGGTTACGGGTTCAGAAATAGAACATATTAAACGATCAACTACGTGGATAATGTTAGACCCATCTGATAGACAAGCCTCCATTGTTCTTCTATAACCCACAATAAAATGGTAATGAAGAAAAAAAATGTAATCATATTAATTTTGAAGAAAATCCACGAAGTCCTTGTACTTTTTCTCCACAGGGACATTTCGAAGTGGTGGTAAAGTCTTTGGTAGTTTTCTGACCATTCATAAATATAGTTACGGTATCCAGAATGAAAAACATTCTGTTAAATTTGGGATATAATACGGTACTCCAAAACTAAGATCAATGATATATATTGTTTTATATTGCGGTTGGTATTGACGGATGGCTTGATTAAATCTGACTAGGTTGGATGCATATTAAACTAAAACAGCCAAAAATTATTGACACTAATCAATTTTTTTCTACAACAACAGCGAGACTGCCGAAATGGTTCGGCGAGAGGCCCGGCAAAAAGAAGGGCGAGCTCGAATCCCCCGAAGGCGAGGAAGACGTCAAGGCCGAGCCTGAAGATGAGGAGGAGCCTCAGTTCGAACCCGAACCCGAGGAGGAGGAGGAGGAGATCGTCGAGGAGGTAGAGGAGGAAGAGGAGGAGGAAGAGGAAGAAGAAGAGGAGGAGGAAGAAGAGGAATAAGTGAGTATTACAATTAAAAAAGTGCGAAGTCTGTCCGATTATGGAGGCAGATAACGGCTATAGGAGCTCCCCAACTACGCAATATCTCTTTCTTTTTTCACTGTAACTATTTTTTTTGTGTAAAATTAAATTATGTACCTCAGTATGATTCACGGGTATAACCCGGAACTTTTAAAGACTTGCATGGAGACATGGTTCCAACACGTAAAGACTCTTTGCGAGAATTTAATGTTATGTCACCGGCTGAGATATATTGCTGAAAGTGAGGAGACGTAAACAGCAAACTTACCCCAGCAAGAACTATTATAAATTATGGAAAAAGAACTATGTGAATGCGGTTTAATGGACAAAAACTGGTTTATTTGAAAGCGACGGACACTTTATATAATTACTAATAATATCACCTTATACTGTCCCACAGCTAGGCAAAGGTCTTCTCTCAAAAACGAGGTGAGAGAGATTAGGTCATACTCCACCACGCGTGTGTATTGGTAGAACCAGGTTTGTGGCCACCTGCTCATGGAGCTTATCAAGCCGCCTATAAGGCTTCCAACTTGGCTTAACGACTACCACATGTAGCGGTAACAGGGAATAACGGCTTAACGTGCCTTCTGAAGCACAGGGATATGCCACAAACGGTCATTCATCTCAGAGCGACCAAGACGAAGGCTGTTTAACCTTGGTGGTCGTTGAGAACACCGTCGTCACACAGCGCTACGAGTGCCTCCTTAATTGCCATAATTAGTGATACATCACTACCCCAGAGTAACACAAAATTTATTTGTGAAAATATTAAATTACAATGAAAGAACCTGTTGAAACTCTGTACTCACTGCCTACCCCGCGAGGGAGCTGGCGTGATGATATAGATAGATAGATAGATAGATTAAATTACAATTAAAATATTTCGAATTTTACTGCGGTTTATTTTGATTTTTAAGTTCCCGACGTTTCGAGTGATCTAAGGCACCTATAGTCACTGGCCTGAGGCGTTTGACGTCGAAATCTCATTGTTATTCCGGGATTAATTGCGATTGAAAGGACATTGCTTTGCGTCCATACATGATTTGCCCCAGAACCAACAGCTATGAAAAAATGCTTGTATGGTTTCAAGTTACCTGCAAATTATCTTCATGCATTTTTTTTAAACGGACAAGCGGAGTAATTGCATTACTGCAAAAAAGTATTAGATTTGAGTTTATAATTTAGTAAGCAACAATACATTTGTAAAATCGTTATGTAAAAATACACTAGCAATAATCAAATCGATAATTATTGAATGTAATCTATTGAATATAACGATTGAATATAAATTCGATAACAACGTTGAGATTCGGAAAAAGTCGTTGGCGACTTTGATTTAAGTACTTACAGTACTTTGAAATATTCGTTTTGGATATCAAATTGTCCGTTAGATATGGATATTAGCAACTACTATGATAAAACAGATAAATAATTATGGTATATGTCACAAGTTTGTTGGTCCTGGGGCCATTTTGGACGATGTCCTTTCAATTGATTGATTCTACGATTAAAAAAAACTATTGAATAATGCCGCCATCGCCGCACCCGTACTAAATAAAAATTATTATTGTTCCAGACACAATCCGCAAACAGATCAGGGAAGCTAGATCGCCGACTCGGACGGAGCAGTCGCGTCGGACTGTACTGTTTTGTAACCAATCCATTAACTTATTACTATTATAAATTATTTTTATTATTTATACTGTTGAATCATTCGTTACGGGACATGGACATTATTTCATATAGCGCGTCGCGAACACCTATGGCGTTTACAATAAACTAATTTATTTCATAAGGCTGTTTCGAATTTTATTTTGTCCTTGATAAATATTACATCTATAATATCTTACCATGACCAAATAGACCATATCTTATCTGACGGGCAAGTCAAGAGTCTCCGTAACCGGCGAGCGTGTATGAGACGAACCATGAGAGTGGTGGAAGCTAGAGAGTTATGTATGGAAAGAATCTGGCGTGATGATATAGATAGATAGATAAATATTCGCCTTAATACACGCCTTCGGTTATTTTGAATATAATTATGAGGCGAATTATAAGAGTGAAGGAAGCGAGAGAGGTCTGTAAGGAAAGAACCTATTGGAACTATGTACTTTCTGCCTGCCCTGCAAGGTATCTGGCGTGATGGTAAAGACAGAAACGTGACCAAGTTTTCATGCGGCATTAGAAATGAGGAAGCAAACTCGCCGACAAAGCTCTCAAAATTGCCAAATTTAATTACACATTATACATCAGTCAAAGAACTGACAGTCGTTGGGGCAGAAAGGTTCTAGAGTGGCGGCCTAGTACGAGAACAGCTAAAGTGAACAGCTCCCCACAAAGCGGACCGATAACCTGGTGAGGGTCGCGGGTAAAACCTGGATGTGTACAGCAGAACGCCAGTCTTTGTAGCAATCTTAGGGGGTTTTTGTCCCACAGTAAACGTCTTTCGGGTATAGTTTTTTTTCATATAGGATAGGTAGTGACAGTTCTGGTTGCCTAACGAAATTAATATTTAATTCATTGGTGTTAAGGCAAAAAAAAATTAGTATAGAAACGGGTCATGCCTTTTATTGCTATTAAATAAAGTGCAATTTCGTTTCGTCCTATCACTACCCATCCTATGTGAAAAATATTATATGATGGTGATCTATCTATCTATTTATATCATCACGCCAGCTTCCTCGCGGGGTAGGCAGAGAGTACAGATTTCCAACAGGTGATGTTGGTGATGATGAAATATTTTAGTCCGGAGTCTGGAATTGTGCCTGGTATAAAGGGAATAGACTTTATAGAATATCATCTTTAATTGGTAGCATTTTAAAACTATTACGAGATTCCCCATAAGGCATCGGGCGTGATGATATTTTATTTTTATTTTATTTTATTTAAATAGGCACAGTAACAGACAGACAGATTACATCATTTATCTTAAGACTTACAATAAATTACATTTTTACATCTGGCGTCCTTACCAACTGTACACAACTTACACAACGGTTCATAATTAAGATTCAAAAATAGGATCGCAAAAGTAGCATGCATAATTATTTAAACACATAATAAAAAGAGTTGAAAAAATAAAAAGAGTTGAAAAAATAAAAAGAGTTGAAAAAATAGGTTGGAAAAGAGAGTAAAGCAATATGTTTATGCCTAACTGGTTATAATTTTATAAATATCTTCTTTAAATTTATTATTATTATCGTTGTAATTCCAAATATCGCATACATCAGCTATCTCATTGTAGGATTTTAACATTCTGTGAATGGGGTTGTTTTGAGAAACATTATTGTTGGAAGGAGGTATGCTAAACATTTTCTGATTACGTTGTGATCGTGATGGTATGTATAAAAGTAATTTTTCACAGAGGTTTGTGCCAAAATTACCGCCAGCAATTTTATGCAATAAGGTTAGGTCTGCAATTGTTCGTCTCTGCTGAAGACTTTTAAGATTGAATTTATGTAATCTATCATCATACTCAACAAGTTTCTTTCTTAATCCATATTTAGAACACAAGGCTCTTAAAAGACGTACTTGAATGGCTTCTATATTTTTAATATGTTTGGTATAGATAGGCGACCATATGGAGGAACAATACTCAAGGTTACTGCGTACGAGAGATACATATAGTATTATAAGTGGTTTTGCAGTTTTGAATGGTTTTGCTGTCCTTAAAATGAAACCTAACATTTTGTTTGCTTTCTTAGTGATATAATCATAGTGGGGTCTAAAAGAAAGTGAACTATCATAAATAACACCTAAATCACGAATCTGATTGACTTTAAGTAGTCTTGTCCTTTTAATTTTGTAATTATATTGAATAATAGTCTTATTTTTAGTAAAAGTCATAACTTTACATTTCTCCGCATTTAAATTCATTCTATTATCTATACACCAATTATGTATACGATCAATATCGCTTTGGAGGGTTTCACAATCGTTTGGTGTGAGAATTCTTTGATAGATTTTTATATCATCCGCATATGCTAAACAATTGCTTTGAATAATGTATAGGAGATCATTAATAAATAAAAGGAATAGCAACGGACCTAAATTTGACCCTTGTGGTACACCAGATGTGGGTGAAAAAGGTATTGATTCATATCCGTGTAAAGCCACAAGCAATGTGCGGTTCAAAAGATACGAAGTAAGCCACCGCAGCAGATTTCCATGGATGCCCAAGTAATCCGCTTTAAGTAGTAATATAGTGTGGTCAACGCGATCAAAGGCCTTAGCAAAATCTGTGTAGATGGAATCAACTTGAGCTTTCATATTGAAAGCGTCGCACAGATAATTGGTATACTCTAAAAGGTTCGAATTTGTTGATCTTCCACTAATAAAACCATGTTGTTTGCAGCTGAGAATGGAATATAAATGATTGTATATACGTTCATATACTAGACTTTCAAAGACCTTAGCAAAACAATTTAGAATACTTATTGGGCGATAATTTGTAACATCACTCTTGTCTCCAGACTTATGAATTGGTATAATGCGGGTAATTTTCCATAGTTGCGGAAACTGGCTCTGCAACGATTTGTTGTAAATGATTGCCAGTGGTTTAGCTAATGTTGATGCGCAGAGTCGTGCAACAATAGGTGGTACATTATCCGGCCCTGCACCCTTCCTTACATCTAGATTTTGTAGCTTACGATAGACATCTTCAACTGTTATGTGAATACTGTGAATAGTATGAGTGTGAGTTGGAAATTCAGGTGAATAATTAGTTGGTTTATTTGGTCCATAAACCGATGAGAAATAATCTGCGAAAAGGTTAGCAATATCAGTGCCTGTTTGCGCTGTTTGGTTACGATAGAACATTAATTTTGGTATATCGTTGGTAATATTTTTGTTTTTTGTGTACCTCCAAAAAGATTTAATACCAACATTAAGGTCTGCTTCAACTTTAGCAATATATTTTTGAAAACATATTTTCATGACATGCGGAAGGCGGGGGACCGTGTGCAATGGCGCGTGTTAGGAGAGGCCTATGTCCAGCAGTGGACTACGATAGGCTGATTGATTGATTGATTGATTGATGACAATATAGACAGATCGATTGATTAAATTAAGTACGTTCACCCCATATGCATAACCAACATTCCGATCAGTTAGATAACGTAGGAATTATCCTAATATTGACTACCTTGAAAAAATTAAATTTTAAGCAAATCTCTATTGATAAAATTTAAGCTTAAATACAAAAAAGGAAAATAAAATAATAGGATCTAATTTAGAGGGTATAATCCAATGTTGTCATTTGACAATTTACTAAGAAAGTAGTTATGAATATAAAGGTGTCATAAAATACCTGATAAATAAGTACACTATATAATTTTACACAGTATTATATTCAATTCATACAATAAATCTATAGGTAATAGTAATAAATGTTTATTATGACTACATAATAATAGTAGACTAAACAACTTTACAGATATGACACTACCACTTTGAATAGTATTTTGCCTAACGTGAACACGTCTATGAACACTCAAAAAGAAACCTTATGATACATATCAATACTGTATATTATTGAACTACAAAACAATCTCTTCTACGAATAAAAGATACTAAAATGACACCTACTTAGTTCAAGACTGTTTCAGTAATCAGAAAATATTTCTTCTAAGAAAATCTATCTATCATAAGTCGGACAAAACCCCTCTAACCCCTCCTCAAAATCCCTCTACCTCTTACATTGACAATAATATATAAACTAACATAACCATTCTCAGCATTAAGTCATGATCTTCAATGAAAAATCAACTATTATACTGAAATGTATTTAAATTCTATTGTTAAACTAGGAAAACGCTAATAATTAGGTAAGATTTTAGGAACATTGGATATTAATTCCTAATAAAACATAATAATTATTCAATATAATACGTATAATGTGTAGCGTTAAGCACTGAACAAGAAATATCAAACATTGTGATTACTTTTCCTAAATCACTAAAAAGGTTAGTACTCTCTGAGTACTTCTTGAAATATTAGGTATAAACTGATCGAGTGTCACATCTGCGTGGATGTGTAGTCTGTGGATACTTAGCATAATATTCACGCAGCGGGAATCGGGTTGGAGGGATTGGGTGGTTTCTGCTGCGGCGCCTTCTGCATCGTATTGATCTTGTCGCCAAGACTTAGAGCCATACCCTGAGAAAGATAACCACGAATATACTATGCGAATTAACCAAGCAGAGTATGTACCACAAACTTTAACAACTTTATCTTACTTTGTTGTAAGAAAAAGATGTGGGAATACGCAGTTTATAGCTCTGTCTCTTTTTCACAGCATAGTAAGATTAAAATAGTTCTTATAAGGAGGTTGCGATCACCACTAAGAATTGTCAAGTAGCTTGTCAAATTTAACCAAAATACATATATTGTAAAAGACAATTTTGTAAATAAATATTAAACAGAAAGGCCAGTCAAAACTACTATTTAAGTTAAACAACTAGCCCGCCGAATCTTTCGCCCTTTTCTTGAGACGCTAAAATTAAATTGTATAACCACGGCTGATGGAGAATAAACGTTCTCTTTACATACTTTTATAAGCTGTGACATACTGTCAACGCTGCATTATAATAATAGAGAAAGTATTGAGACACTCTATTATCGACGAAAGATTAACGGAAAGATAAATCGGGACACGTCAGTTTAGAGAATCCTATTTGAATAGAATAGAATAGATAACTCTTTATTATACACCAAATTATAAATAA
Source organism: Phalera bucephala (assembly GCA_905147815.2). Lineage (NCBI taxonomy): Eukaryota > Metazoa > Arthropoda > Insecta > Lepidoptera > Notodontidae > Phalera > Phalera bucephala. The sequence goes on along the minus strand of LR990615.1, from coordinate 34,116,120 downwards.
ACAATAATGTAAGGTACAAAACAATATAGGGTACAATTGGCGGCCTTATTGCTTATAGCAATTTCTTCCAGGCACCAAGATATTTGGCCCTACATAACTTGAGCTTGTACTTGTATTAAGGAATTATTGTTTGTTCTATTGTGTTGGTTAAACGAATTTTTCTTTCTTTCTTTCTTATTGTTAGCGTTTCGTCTGCAAGCATGTTGCAGTTATATGGATGTGGCCCGGAAAGTCGGAAGCAGACATCTACCTTGCTGCGTGCAGGAGTTAGGGCATGCAGAGCATACTATAAGGTGGGACATCGTTTGGGTTACTCTTCATAAACACCCCAGGTTGGTACTGTCTGTAGATCCCCTCCTGAATATGTTTTCCTTGCTCAGACCGACTCGATTCCGAAGGAAATTTAAAGACTAGACTGGTATTTAAAAACCATAGCCCCACTCCTAGAATGATTCTAGTGTCGTGAGTGTATTTATAAACACGAAATTCACATACAGACCGAAACAAACATATTGGGATCACAGAAAGATTTGTCCCGTGCGGGAATCGAGCCCGCAACTACTGGAGCAAGGCGTCCGTCGATATCTGTCCAGATGGAAATCTGTCAGCGGATGGAAGAAAGGGATTTGTCGGTGCACACCTGGCTCTAATTAATTATCACTTGCTTTAACGGTGAAGGAAAACATCGTGAGGAAACCTGCATGCCTAAGAGTTTCTCGAAGGTATGTGAAGTTCGCCAACCCGCACTAGGCCAGCGTGGACTTTGGCCTAAACCCTCTCAGTTTGAGAGGAGGCCCGTGCCCAGCAGTGGGACAGTTTCTTAACAGGGCTAATATTATTTTATATTATTATACCTGGCTCTTGGCGCGGATGCGCACGTGGCCCACGACGGGCGAGTTGGGCTTGTGCAGCGGCGTCTCGATGCTGAGGTTGGCGAGCGCGTCCTCGCCGAATATCGAGCGCGCGTACAGGTTCGCCGCCATGAACCCGCACTGCCCCGACAGAGCCTGCGGGCACACGTAATGCAATACTCAAATACACGCGACATTATTACTATCACTAACCCCATGCGGTAGCGAGTACCGTGCACCATCCACAGTATTCCTTTTTTTTTCAAAAACATTGCCCCACACTTGGATTTATTTCTGTGCCGTGGGTGCGATTAAAAACATGAAAACTCACACAACATTTGTTTCGGTTACCCAGACCGAAATAAATAATTGTGGATCACACAAAGATTTGTCCCGTACGGGAATCGAACCCGCGACTATAAGACACAGTGGGCGGTGCAGCTTAAGCTCTTAACCAGTACGCTAAATCGTCCGTCAAATTATGTAGTACGGTATCGAACTGACGCGAATTCCGAAACAGGGCCCTCATTCGCTGACCAATTAAACAAATAACGGGGCGCGTTACTGGTATTCCAGTAATATATACTGCGACTAAGATCTATTGGCCCATGGATGACATTGACAGGGGGGGCGTTAGTGTGAAATTAGGACTGACATTTAGTAAAATGTTCTTACTTTCAAGGTGATATTTCAACAGGTGGGTCCGCACGGCTAGTAATCAAATAGAGAACTTGGGTATATTTGATACCAAACGACAACTTTGCGATGATGTGACATTTCACTTGATGTTATTTCAAGTGTTATATACTCCGTCACGCCTATATTCCCCAAGCAGGGGCGGTAGAGGTGCACTGAATACACCCACGTTTCGCCGACGATGTTAGGTCCCATGTAATAGGGGGTGAGCCTATTGCCATATACCGGGCACAATTCCAGACTCCGGACTCGTACTGGGAAGTTTTTCGTTAGAAAAACTACACATGTCCGACCTAGGATTTGAACCCAGGACCTCGTGATCACAAAGCGATGCGCTTTGCCACCAGACCAACGAGGCATAATGACTTAAGTTACAGTAAAAATACTTAATCAGTATAACTACAGCAACGGCCCTCTTGAGCCAGTTGCCCCTTTTTGCCATTCGGTTGGAGCATGGTTATTACACGCTCGCTGTCCTGCACCGTGAAGCTATAAAGGCCCCTCCACTAACAGGGTATTCATTAATATACCTAAATCCAAGTAGAGAAAAAACAGAAAAAAACATTTTTCTTTTTTTAAACCCAACTTAATTTCCTTTTTAACCGACTTCAAAAAGGAGGAGGTTCTATGTTCGGTTGTATGTATGCTTTTTTTTTATGTATGTTCAGCGATATTTCCGTCAATTGTGGACCGATTTTGATAATTTTTTTTTGCATTGGGTTCAGTATATCACCAAGGTGGTCCCATATTAATTTTATTGACATTGGACCTTGGACTTAGAAGAAACACCAGGGAACTCCTTAACGACCAACAATAGGCATGTGTAAATTGAGATATTATGGGTATCACGCCAATCCTATAGGTACCCTACTATAGAATAATTCACTGGTCACTTAAAATTGTAAAATAAAAATCTTTTATAAAAAAAAGTAAACCGACTTCAAACTGCAAAAAAAAAAATATTTGAAGTCGGTGCCAAGTAACCGACTGCAAAAACCAGCACAGACTTCAAATATTTATTTTATTGCTTTTTGAAGTCGGTTTACCTTTTTTTATAAAAGATTTTCTAAAACATCGTACACAAATTAGAACTCTATGCGTAATTATTATAAAGATTATTTTTCTGTAAAAGATATTCATTTTTCAAGCTTACCTTCTCAGGAGTGAGACACTTCATGTTGGTAGAGGCCAGCAGGTGTTGTAAATACTCGCGCAGGTCCGTAATATTCGTGTTCACTGACACCTGCAAAAGAAGCGCAACGATATTTATATAAACTTCCTTCTTAACTGGTCCTTAGGAACACGACTGGCGATTGAAGTCAAACATTTCCATGGCAATATTAATATACCCCACTAGAAGCGCTGCGGCGGGACTGCGGTGTGCTTGCCGATTACAAAGGTTAAGCAGGGCTAGGCTCGGTCGTTCCGAGATGGGTGACCGTTTGAGGCAATCGCGTTTTCAAGCATTTCCGTGCTTGATGACGAACGATCGCAACAAACGCTAAATTTGCACGTCACGCCTTATTGGAGCAATTTGTCTACGGATTGCGTGCGAGGTTGTTCGAGTCCCTTTTACCACCGATCCGACTGCTTACTTAGTCCAATCGATCGAACCATGAGAAGTTTTTTCCTATTAGTCAGATTAAATAATCGGTCTTGACTGCCTGGTTGGTCTAGTGGCAAAGCGCATCGCTTTGTGATCACGAGGTCCTGGATCCAATCCTAGATCGGACAAATATAGTTTTTCTAACGAAAAATTCCAAGTACGAGTCCGGGAGTCTGGAATTGTGCCCGGTATATGGCAATAGGTTAGCTCCCTATTACATAAGGCCTTACTTCATCGGCAAAAAGTGGGTGTACTCAGTACACCTCTGCTACCCCCGCTTGGGGAATATAGGCGTGACGGTGTTCATTTCATTTTTATTAAAGAATCGGACTGACGACTGTCGTTATTTTAGACTTATTTATTACGGTAAGTATTATGAGAAAAGTGACGACAACGTCCCTATTACAGCAGTATGAAAAAAAATTCGATAGGACGACGACTTCTTGATCCTAAAATAAACTTGAAATAGGATTTTAGTTATTGGAAGCGATTATATTTTCAGAACTTAGAACTTCTGGGTCTGATTTTGAGCATTAACTTTACTCGTGGTCCGAGAAATCGAACCATAAATACTCCTATTTCCCTGTAGTCCGATCAATCGGACTATGAGAATCCGTGATTTCTCTTGGTCCGATGAATCAGACCAATAGGAAAAAGTCCACGTAGTCCAATCTGTCGGACTTAGCGGTAGGGCCACGCGAAGTCAAACTCATATAATTTATTTTGTGTAAACCCTGTGAGGGCGCTTACGAATAGTCAATTAACATTTTTTTTAATCCAATTTAACTACTAATCTACCACTGGATCGGAATGCGGCCTTAACTGAGAAGATCCGACGAAAAATCTCAGCGGGCTCGTCTTTTATATTTAATTCTCTTTCTCTTCTTTCCTTCCTTTTTTCCAATCAGATTGTGTCAAAACAATGTTTAGGTGACAACTAAATAGTTCACGATCTTGCTCCAGTGTGACGCCTTGCGACCGAGATGTGAGTCTATAGTACTTTTCAACAGTCATGGGTTCGCAAACGTTTAGAATTTGACGTTTCTAGAAATGTGGTGAGTGTGAATTAGAATCGATTGAACGTCATATCGAGAAAATTTATAACGCAGAATGAATCGATATCAATAAAAATGATTTAGGAACAAAAAGAGAACAAAATAAAATATTAATTATTTACAAATCCATTGGTCAGAAAAATCGTCTGACAAATCGCTTGATTAGTCACTAACGTGTATTTTTATTAAAAAATCTATATAAAACGTTCTGTTTCAATATGTCAAGATAGCGCATCCACATTTTTTAATTATTTACTTGACCATGAGAATAGTAAATATATCAGATATATAGAATAATATATACGTAAAAAAGTCGGCAATCGATTTTGTATATTTTAAAAAAACATTTAAATTTAACGATTTCATTGTGTCAGTCCCTGAAACGCAAACCGTTAAAATTAACATAATTGAGTGATAGAGTTTCATTAGAGGTTTAAGTTTTTAAATAATTACGCAAACTTATGAACAGTATATGATTTTAAATGAAAAGTAAAGTAGATTTTTGATGTATTTTTATATTCCTGTTTATTTTTTGGATTCTATATTTCAATATTCTTAAATACAATATGCCTGAAATAGAGTACGATCAAACGTCACCGTACCCATGTCTCGTGAAAAGGACTATAATTAAGTTATTTATAAAGAGTGTGTAAAGGATTCCAGATGGACCAGTCCTCACAAGCAGCACCCGTTCTCGAGTATGAATACTGGAACAGCCATCACTCCCCTCGACCATATTGGAGGGAAGCGAGTGACCCGCGCCAGACAGCCACCGCAAGCAAAACCATTATTATGAGCATGACCAAACCGGAACCCTAAAGATGGTAATCAGATTGTGTCAACAAAGCAGCAATACCCACTATATCAGTAATACGTGGTCACAGGAGTTTAAGTTGTCTACCTAAACACATGCCATTCCAACGGATGCATTGTTTATACATCGCTTGGGTCAGACTGAGGCATTTGTGGTGAAGTATTCGCACCGCTTAGCAGTGAAAGCCTAGTGGTTAGACCGTTGGACTGTAAAGTCAGAGGTCCGGGTTCAAACCCAGGCACGCACCTGTCTTTTCGAAAGCATGTACGTATTAAAAATTAACTATCACTTGCTTTAACAGTGAAGGAAAACATCGTGAGGAAACCTATATGCCTAAGAGTTTCTCGAAGGTGTGTGAAGTTCGCCAACCCGCACTGGGCTGGTGGACTATGGCCTAAAACCCTCTCAGTTTGAGAGGAGGCCCGTGCCCAACGGTGGGACAGTTTCTTAACAGGGCTAATGTTATTAATTCGCACCGCTCGCCTCGCTCGGCCTGTTGCCGCGTTTACCTTGTTCTCCCACTCGAACTCGGCCCACATCTGGCGGAAGTCCGCGTCGCTGCAGGCGGCGGGCTGGATGTAGTCCACGATGTCGATGTGGATGTCGTTCAGCACCACCACGCCGCGGTCCATGGACGCGCCCGACACCTCGTACACTACACAGTTGGACAACAATTTATTGTGAAGAAATGAATTGTGAAGAATGCAATCAAAATATTTAGGATTCCGTCGCGCCTTATTTGTGGTTTTCAAGTACCCGACGTTTCGAATGTTCCAGAGCACCCGTGATCACGGAAGGGACTGAAGCGTTTGGTTTTCAAAAGTCGTTATTCCGGAGTACCTCAAGGGGATTAATTTAACCTATTAGGTCGGAAGATGGGTAAAAGTATTGTCTCAAATGATATCGGGGAAAATCAATTTCTACAATTTGCAAAAAAAAATTAAAAAAAATGATAATACAAAAACTATAGCGAGTTTTCATTGGAAATAAAAAGTAAACTATTTTATGATGATGACGTTTTATTTAAACACAATTTAATTGCAAATGAAATTACAATTGATAGATCGTACAAATGAAAAATGCCTAACACTGATACACTATAAAATGATCATCGATCAAACATAGGTAGATAGATACACGCTCGCTGCACGAAAAATGACACCACCAAGTGGCAGGCAAATTTACAGGTTTCCACTTTTTTGCAAATACAACTATAAGTAATACGAATAAGGTACAATATGCCCTAATTTATGTTTATATACCACAACTATTTTACGGTCTTTGGAACTGTGTATTTTGTTATGATGATTGATCCGACCGATTTCGGCCATGGCGACCACTTTAAAGACCCCTAGTCAGAGTAATGCCGCTGATGCGCTCGAAGATGGCTTATGTAGCCTATCTTCGCGGCGAAACTCCGTGCACATTGAGGGCACGTAAGTACGCCGTTCTCATAGTTGTATGATATGGCAGCAGGTGGGCGGGCCTTTAACTGATTGCGTTTGGCGTCAAGGTCAGCTTTACGCTGAGCCTCGAACTCGTGTACTTGGCTGTTCACCATCCTGCGCCATTCTGGCCGCTGTGCTGCCAAACGTTCCCAACGAGAGGGCTCTATGTTGCATCTCTTCATATGTCGCTTTTGGACATCCTTGTACCGGAGGAGGGGACCGCCATGATTCCGCTTGCCCTTCTCCAGTTCAGAGTAGAAGATGCGCTTCGCCACTCTTTCCTCCGCCATACGAGATACGTGACCGCACCACCGAAGCTGTCGACGCATTAAATAGGCCTCAATGCCACCAACATTGGCTCGTCGCAGAACTTCGGTATTTCGCACTCTATCGGACCATCTGATCCTCATGATGGTACGGAGGCATTTAAGGTGGAAGCGATCCAGAGTGCGAATGTGGCGGCGGTATACACACCACGTCTCAGAGGAGTATAGGAGGTTTGGCAGCACGATTGCCATATACACCGATATCTTAGTGGGCAACTTAAGGTTATGCGAGCAGAAGACCTTGGTACATAGCTTGCCGAATGCCGCAGCTGCGGTACCCACCCTGCTATTGATCTCAGCATCAAGGTCACACTTGGATGTTACAGTGTTCCCCAGATAGCGAAATCTATCCACCTGCTTTAGCACATCCTCACCAAGTTTTATGGTCAGTGTCTCGTGACCGTGCATGTCCAGGGACATCACCTCCGTCTTATTGACACTGATCTTTAAGCCAAACTTACGGCAGGCTTGGTGGAATGCGGACATCAGCTGTTGCAGGCCGTCTAGGGATTCTGATAGGAAGCACAAGTCATCAGCATACATGATCTCAGTGATCAGTGCGTAAGAGACTTTAGTGCGAGCCTTAAGTCTAGCCAAGTTGAAAAGGCTGCCGTCTGTGCGGAAACTGATGCGGACTCCCTGAGAAACAGTGTGTAAGACCTCTCTAACTACCACCGCAAAGTATAAGGCGAACAGAGTAGGCGCTAAGACACATCCTTGCTTCACCCCACAGGTAACGGGGAAGAAGTCTGTCTGTTCACCGTCTACGGCAACGCAGCATTGCATGTCGTCATGCAGGAGTCTAAGAAGTCTCACAAACTTTTCCGTGCACCCGAGCTTACCTAGCACCAACCATAGAGCTTCCCGAGGCACGCTATCGAAAGCCTTCTCCAGGTCAACAAAGCAAAGGTACAGCTGACAGCCCTGTTCCCTGCTCTTTTCTTGCAGTTGACGCACAGAGAATATAGCTTCGCATGTGCCTCGGTCCGGTCGGAAGCCAAACTGGGTTTCAGGCAGAATCTTTTCAGACAAGTTCTTTAGGCGGTTTAAGAGAACTCTAGCAAAGACCTTTCCGGGGGCTGAAAGGAGCGAAATACCGCGGTAGGAGTTGCAGTCAGATCGGTCACCCTTGTGCTTGTAAAGAGCACTTATGCGCGATACTTTAAAGGTATCCGGAACGCGCTCCTCCTCCCACATGCGAACAAATAGTTCCCACACTAACGTGTGCAACTCCTCTCCGCCGTATCTTATCAGCTCTCCCGGTATAAGGTCAATGCCAGCCGCCCGTTTGTTTTGTTGCTGTCTGATGGCAGTAACAACCTCGTCACGCAATAGAGTCTCGTCCAGCTCAAAGGCGATAGGGAGCTGAGGCATTAAACCGATACTTTGCAGATCAGCTGATCGATCCACATTTAGCAGAATGTTGAAGTGCTCCGCCCAGCGGTTTAGTATATCCTCCTTGCTTGTCAACATGTGACTACCGTCTAGAGACCTTAAAGGCACCCGAGCTTGGTAGGATGAACCAATCAGCTTACGTACCTCACTGTAGAACTCACCCAGCTGGTTTGTGTCAATGAGCCATTGCATGTGACTAGCTTTGTCCTGCCACCACTTGTCTTTCATATGTCGAGACAGCTTGCGCAATTCGAGGTCACTAGCTTTAACAACCGCAACGCTTCCTCTCTGCCTTTTGTGCTGTCGCAGGAGATCTCGGTGTTTGTCGAATGCTGCCCGCAGGGTTTCATCATTTCCATCAAACCAGTCTTCGTTGCGACGGATTTTTTTACCCAGTACAGTTGAAGCGGTATCCATGATATGAGATGACATAGTTCCCCAGGCAGCATCAACATCACCTACCTCATTAGCTGGCATCAGCTTTTCAGACAGGGCTTCAGCGTATTTCTCCCTGACCGCGATATCTTCTAGCTTATCCAAGTTCAAAGAAGCAAGCTTTTTTATAAGAGATCTACGCGGGCGACGGAGGCGGATTCGTAGCTTAGTGACAATAAGTCGGTGGTCAGACCAGCAGTGCGCACCACGCATCACGCGGGTGACCTGTACTTGGCTGAAATCTTTTTGTCTCACGATAGCATAGTCAATCAAATGCCAATGCTTAGATCTTGGGTGCATCCATGTTGTCTTGTACTTGGCGGCAAGTCTAAACATAGTGTTCGTAATTGCCAGACCGTATTGAGCACAAAGACTGAGCAGCAACTGACCATTGCTGTTCATGTTGCCAACTCCATGTCTACCCAGAACTCCAGGCCAAGCCTCATAGTCCCGTCCAACCCTGGCATTGAAATCGCCCAGCAATAAAACCTGCTCCCTGGCGTTGAAGCTATCGAGGCAATGTGTCACTTCCTCATAGAACTTTTCCTTGATGTCATCAGACTTGTCTAACGTTGGAGCATAGACACTGATGACATTAAGGTAGTTGTCTTTGTCCAGGTGAAGGCGCAGTGTGGTTACGCGGTCTGAGATATGTACAGGGTACTCCTCTAAATGCTTTGCTAAGTGATTCTTGATGGCAAAACCTACCCCTGATCGTCGAGTTTCGGAGGCAGCGGTACCTTTCCAGAAGAAAGTGTAGCCGCCACCTGCTTCCACCAGCTCTCCTTCATCGGGGAGATGTGTTTCGCTGAGAGCAGCCACATCCACGCTATAGCGATGAAGTTCCCGAGCTACTATGGCGGTCTTACGTTCGGGGCAGGCGTTGACATCTCGATCAAGAAGCGTTCTCACGTTCCACGCGCCGAATGTCATAACAGGTGTTCTTTTTAAATTTCCTTTGCGGCGTCGACCACGATTTAAATGATGCGATGATAGCCGCGGTTACTACCATCTGCCATGTCGGGACGAGCATTTTTTTAGGGCACCTTTTCTAGCCCCCTCCCCAGCTGAGCGGGGAAAGCAGTGCCTCCCTAAACAGGGCTGCTTTGACATCCCAAGTGCTGCCGAGCCCGTGCTGTCGTCCCAAATGTGCAGCTCGGAAACGACCACGGCGTGTTCTCACGCCCCCGGGACCGCCTGCGTGCAGATATCAGACAAAGCCTAGTTTGCATCAGGCTAGACCTCTCTACTTCTACCCATCGCCACAGGACTTTTGCGTACTCGGAGTCCAGTAACGGAAGCGGTCAGATGCGCAGGAAATATTAAGGTGCACAAGTATACGCCCGAGACACAGGTGCACATACTCATCCTTATCCTTCTGGGCCCAGTGGAACGGAGACCGTTACGACCGGAGAAGGACTCAGACAGACGGAGCAGTATCACGGTGAGAAAGATACAAGGAGTCAGTATTTTCTCACACTCCCTTAATCGCCTTCTACGATACCCACGGGAAGATATGGGGTGGCGCTATTCTGCTCTGCCGGCACCACACGGCACAATATATTATTTGTTATGATATAAGGACGACAATGATACAGAAAGGTCTGATAGGAAAGAACCTGTTGGAACGCTGTACTATCTGCCTAATATACAGGGGATCTGTGCCTGTAGCCAAGTGGATGTCCAACAGTCGTTAGCTCGTTAACGAAAAAATGTATGCGAATGACATTATTCGACGAAAAGTTACGTGGTCGAACAATGTGCCATCGCTTGCCACTTGTCTAGACCCTTTAGTGCCATATAAATAAAATAGTCTGCTTCTTTAAGATCTCTATCGATTCGGAGACTGCGACAGCGTCGTTGCTATCGTAGAATCGAATGGGTAAGTAAAATATATTTAAAAATCTTTAAAAAAAAAGGTAAACCGACTTCAAAAAGCAAAAAATAAATATTTGAAGTCGGTGCTGGTTGGCGCAGTCGATTACTTGGCACCGACTTCAAATATTTATTTTTTGCTTTTTGAAGTCGGTTTACCTTTTTTTTTAAAAGATTTTTATTTTACAATTTTAAGTGACGAGTGAATTATTTAGTAATATTTATATACCGATATTATATTATTTTGCTGAGTTGTACAGTAAGGTACTTACAGGATTAATATAATGACTATAATAACGGAATCTATACATTCGTGCTGTTCGCCGTTAAGGAGTTCCCTCTTGTATCTTGAAAGTGCAAGGTCCAATACCAATAACAATAAAATACGACCACCTCAAAACTATACTGAACCAAATGCAAAAAGAATCATCAAAAGCGGTTCATAAGCAAAGGAGTTATAAAAGAAGGATGAATTATGAACCTCCTTTTTTGAAGTTGGCTAATATACTTCTTAGTTCTATAGTAAGGTACCTATAGGATTGACGTAATACCCATAATATCTCAATTTACACATGCCTATTGTTTGTCGTTAAGGAATTCCCTGGTGTATCTTCTAAGTCCAAAGTCCAATACCAATGAAATTAAAATGGGACCACCGCGGAGCTATACTCAACCCAACGCAAAAAAAAAATATCAAATCGGTCCACAATTGACGGAAATATCGCTGAACACACAAAGAAAAAAAAAAAAAACAAAAGCATACATACAACCGAACATAGAACCTCCTCCTTTTTGAAGTCGGTTAAAAAGAGATGAATACGGCGCATTTCATTATATTATGAAAGAGTCAGGTTAATATTTTTTTTTACATGCAGTTATTATTTCAAACGCACGAAAGTGCTTTAAAATCCCAACAAGTTTAGATTATTCTCGGACGACAGGGCTACCCGTATGTACGTATTATTGATTGAAAGATTCTGAATGACAATTTTTCTAATCAATTGCTATTCTTTATAATGTTATTATATATAAATTCATTGCATGTTTTTTGACATAAATAATTTAAATCATGACCTTTCAATTTGTACGTCTTGGGCAAAACATGGTAAAACTAATGTTTATATTATTATCAACTATGTGACTACCCGTGTTTAACAAATAAAGGATTCTGATTATGATTCTGATAAGACTAACGCGCACCGAGCTCCCACAATCGCCTCTGCGCTCCTATAGTACTTAGAAGGTCAGAATCGTGCGTGCTTGTTCGTGTTCGCACGGAAGACACGTCCAAATTGTGGGCGGTGATAAGCCTCATATTTATTAAATGGCCAAAGTCCCGCGCACGTGTTGCTAGTAACTTCAGCCAAAGTCGGCCGATGTTCTCGCTGGCGCAGCTTTGTGACTGCCTCACTTTTGTCGAGGAACATAGGTCACAGACTGTAGACATGTATTGCGTAATAATGTAAACAGACGATGTCCTCTTCGGGCAACAAGCTAAAACTTACTGGACAAATGTTGACGAAATAGATTGCGGGATAAGGTATGTGTAGGAAATAGATAGACAACGTGGGTAGACTTCGTTCGATACGAGTCGCGGAACATTTGTCTCCAAATTAATTCGAGGCTTAAGAGTATAATTTTTTGAACATAAAACTACGTACCGATGTTGCCGAAGATGATGCCGTTCTCAGTGGAGGCGACCTTGACGTGCGCCTTGATGGTGGCGTAGTCTCTTGGCGCCAGTACGACCGCAGCCGGCCTCTCCACGAGCCGCAGGTCGCCAAGAGTCGCCAGCTCGACGGTACAGTTCTGCAGCGTGTCGTCTGCGAACCAATGGGCTTTTTGTAAACTTTTGGAGTTTTTGTAACCCTTTGAAACCTATGTCTGTAGCCAAGTGGGCTTTGTACAGTCGTCAATGCTAATAGAAAACGAAAAAATATATGGGAAAATCATTTTTGGCGCGGTGGCACCTCTGGAAAAGAACACCGCAGCGCTCTTGTCCGGGTTCACCTCAATACGCCACTTCCTGAACCAATCCCCTAGGGTGTTGGCGGCTGCCTGAAGGTTTCTGGTAATGAAACTCTTATTCCTATGCGAGACATAGAGAGCGGTAACATCCGCGAATAGGGCTAGATGCACCTTACTCGAACGAGGAATATCGTTCGTGTAAAGGTTGAATAGAAGGGGGGAGAGAGCTGAGCCTTGTGGAACACCAGCTTGTATCGAACGGGGGGGTAGAGCGTCATTTGGACGCGATATCGAAAGGCGACCGAATTCGACAGTTCCAAAGAGCGCACCAAAACATTAAATAATACAAACCGTCACGCCTATATTCCCCAGAGGGGGTGGCAGGGGTGTACTGAGTACACCCACGTATCGCCGACGATGTTAGGTCCCATGTAATAGGGGGCGAGCCTATTGCCATATACCGGACACAATTCCAGACTCCAGGACTCATACTGGGAATTTTTCGTTAGAAATACTACATTTGTCCGACCTAGGATTTGAACCCAGGACCTCGTGATCACAAAGCGATGCGCTATGCCTCCAGACCAACGAGGCAAATAATAATAAATTTGTAATTTTTTTTTTAACAAAAATAATTTAGATCCTCTGTTGCTATAGGTCCTCTGAGGAGGGTAGACCATAAACTCAACCTGTAAGCACTTTAATAAACACTACTTACCAGTCTGGTTAACCACGAGCACATCGAGGACAATGTCGTACTGATTAACGGCCACAATGGCTTCAGCATACACTGGGTCTGAGAAACCAGTCAGTTGCGTCACCTTGGACAGTTTGCCGCGCTCTTCCGACACGCCAGTGCTGCGACCTGGTGGAGGAAACACGGCTTTAAAACGTAAACATGGAAGATTTGTTTTATACCATTTTTTTTTAAACGTAGCCCCACGCTAGGATTTTATACCTGTGTCGTGGGTGCGTTTACAAACATTAAAATTCACATACACAAATACCCAGAACGGAACAAATAATTGTGGATCACACAAAGATTTGTCCCGTGCGGGAATCGAACACGCGACTATTAGACACAGTGGGCAGAGCGGCTTAAGCTCTTAAACACTGCGCTAAATCGTCCGTGACAGGTAGCATGTGAAAATGTGCTTTCTCTTAATGGGGCCAGTTGGCTGTTTATGTCTCTTCATTTTCAACATGTGATCTCAGCAGATACCTAACATATAAAGAAAAACGAGCGAGCCTTACAGTAGTCGCATACGATGTGTAACATCTGATATGTTATCACCGTCAGGACTATATTCCCCAGAGGGGGTGGCAGAGGTGTACTGAGTACACCCACATTTCGCCGACGATGTTAGGTCCCATGTAATAGGGGGCGAGCCTATTGCCATATATCGGGCACAATTCCAGACTCCGGACTCATACTGGGAATTTTTCGTTAGAAAAACTACATTTGTCCGACCTAGGATTTGAACCCAGGACCTCGTGATCACAAAGCGATGCGCTTTGCCACCAGACCAACGAGGCAGTCGTGATATGTTATCCCACTATGAAATTGAGATGACTCATTGGTCAAATCAAATAGCGCGCACTTATTGGTCAAATCAAATAGCGCGTGCTTTCCCGGTTCCACCGCGCGCGCTCATTGGTCAAATCAAATAGCGCGCGCTTTCCCGGTTCCACCGCGCGCGCTCATTGGTGAAATCAAATAGCGCGCGCTCATTGGTCAAATCAAATTCCAGGTTCCGGACTGATACCGGGAATTTTTCAATAGAAAAAGTATATTTGTTCGACCTAGGATTTGAACTCGTGATCGCAAAGCACATTATTCGCATCTAGAGTAACGAGGCAGTCAAGCAGGTATATTAAATATTGTATAATGTGAACGGTACCTTGCAGCGCCCTGCTGAGCGAGAGCTCGAACATGTCGTGGTGCTGCGCATGCGCGGCGGCGCCGGCCAGCTGCGCGAAGGTGATGCCCGTCTCCACTTCCACTGTATTTTCCTGACGCTTCGCCTCGCGCTCCTGCGCACACCACAAGCAACGGATTACGAACTTACCTATTCCCTTGGCTACGTTTGTTGTTGGTGGCAAATGTAATCGAGAAAACCGACTTCAAAAAGCAAAAAAATAAATATTTGAAGTCGGTGCTGGTTGGTGCAGTCGATTACTTGGCACCGACTTCAAATATTTATTTTTTTGCTTTTTGAAGTCGGTTTACCTTTTTTTATAAAAGATTTTTATTTTACAATTTTAAGTGACCAGTGAATTATACACTGTGACGAGGAACGAGATAGACTTCATCATGACTGACAGGAGGTCTATGTTTAGAGACGTCTCCGTGATCAACAGGTTTAATACCGGCAGCGATCACCGACTTGTCCGAGGCGCTCTAAATATAAACTTCAGGGCCGAAAGGCGTCGCATGATGAGATCTACTCTCAGACCTACTGCGCCTCAAATAGCTTTAGGGTCCGAAAAGTTCCAACTGGAGCTTCAAAATCGTTTCGACCTGCTGGAAACCGAAGGCAATGTTGACGAGAAAACCGACACAGTGGTCAAAACGCTACAGGATGTGTCTCGAAGGGTGTTTCCCGGCAAAAGCGGTAACAGAGAGTCTAAACTCTCGCTCTGAGACTCTTGAACTTATGAGGCAGAGACGGGAAATGTCATCCACGCAGGCGTCTTCGCCGGATGGGACGAACCTCAACCGGAAGATCCGGAAGCGGGTGCGACGTGACCTCCGATGTTCCAACACCCGCGCCATCGCGGCTGCGATTGAACAGAACAGAGGCACCAAAGTCTTCGCTCGCCAGCTAGGTAGATCCCATCTGACGAAACTTAAAACTGCGGGTGGCAAAACCGTAACCTCCAAGTTCGAGATACTCAAGGAAATTGAGAGTTTCTACAAAGACCTGTACGCATCACGGATGACTAAACCCACGAGACCCAGCGCTGACGACCACAGAGCCCCACTCACACGCCACCACACGGAAGACATCCCTGATGTCAACCAGGACGAGGTCAGAGTGGCTCTCGAGCAGCTCAAAAACAACAAGTCGCCAGGCGATGACGGAATCACCACTGAGCTCCTAAAAGCAGGCGGGACTCCAATCCTGAAAAAGCTAGCGAGCCTCTTTAATTCCGTCATCCACCAGGGCTTAACACCTCAAGCGTGGAGCGGGAGTGCGGTGGTTCTGTTCTTAAAAAAAGGTGACAAAACCTTGCTGAAGAACTACAGACCCATCTCACTCCTGAGCCACGTCTACAAGTTGTTCTCGAGAGTACTCACAAACCGCCTCGCCAGAAGACTTGACGAGTTCCAGCCACCGGAACAAGCCGGGTTTCGAAAAGGCTACAGCACCGTAGACCACATCCATACTGTTCGGCAGATTGTACAGAAGACCGAAGAGTACAATCAGCCGCTGTGTATGGCTTTCGTGGACTACGAGAAAGCCTTCGACTCCATCGAAACCTGGGCGGTTTTGGATGCTCTGCAGCGATGTGGCATCGATTGGCGCTATATCGAGGTGTTGAGATGTCTGTATGATACCGCCACAATAACCGTCCAGCTCCAGGACCAAAAGACCAACCCGATCGAGCTGCGTCGTGGGGTAAGACAGGGGGATGTAATATCCCCCAAGCTCTTCACCAATGCACTCGAAGACGTCTTCAAGACGCTGGACTGGACTGGGCGGGGCATTAACATCAACGGCGAATACATCTCACACCTTCGGTTTGCCGATGATATCGTCATCGTGGCAGAGTCACTGGAACAGTTAAGCGAAATGCTGCATAGCCTAAATGGAGCCTCTCGAGATGTCGGTCTCGGCATGAACTTGGATAAAACCAAGATCATGTTTAATGAGCATGTCACGCCGGGACCGATCTACGTCGATGGTTCGATGCTCGAAGTTGTTCGGGAATATGCCTACCTTGGACAAGTTGTCCAATTCGGTAGAAACATCTTCGAGAAAGAAATCAACCGCAGGATCCAATTAGGTTGGGCAGCATTTGGCAAACTACGTCACGTTTTCTCTTCGCCTATACCGCAATGCCTGAAGACTAAAGTCTATAACCAATGCGTCCTACCTGTTATGACTTACGGGGCCGAGACGTGGACACTCACAGTGGGACTAGTCCACAAATTCAAAGTCGCACAGCGTGCTATGGAGCGAGCTATGCTCGGAGTCTCTTTGAAGGATAAAATTCGTAACGAGGTAATCCGACAAAGAACCAAAGTTACCGACATAGCTCGCAGACTCAGTAAGCTAAAGTGGCAATGGGCTGGTCACATCTGCAGAAGGACCGACGGCCGATGGAGCAAGCGTGTCCTAGAGTGGAGACCGCGACTTGGTAAGCGTAAGGTAGGACGGCCCCCAGCTAGATGGACCGACGACCTCAAAAAGGTCGCTGGGACAGACTGGATGCGGAAGGCGGAGGACCGTGTGCAATGGCGCGTGTTATGAGAGGCCTATGTCCAGCAGTGGACTGCGATAGGCTGATTGATTGATTGATTGATTGAGTGAATTATTCTATAGTAGGGTACCTATAGGATTGACGTAATACCCATAATATCTCAATTTACACATGCCTATTGTTTGTCGTTAAGGAGTTCCCTGGTGTATCTTCTAAGTCCAAGGTCCAATGTCAATAAAATTAATATGGGACCACCTTGGAGATATACTGAACCCAATGCAAAAAAAAATTATCAAGATCGGTCCACAATTGACGGAACTATCGCTGAACATACATAAAAAAAAAAAAAGCATACATACAACCGAACATAGAACCTCCTCCTTTTTGAAGTCGGTTAAAAAAGGTGACCTCGTGTATAATTAAACCGACGGAACAGTGGCAGATAAATAATAGCACAAGCATGCGTGTATTCTCATTTCGAATAAGATCGATCTAGCCATAGCCGATGTGAGGACTCCTTTCAAGTTACAGTTTTTTTAAACTAACACAACACAAATATATTTCAAGTCGTTAATCATTTAAAACTAAATTCTATAGTTGCTAGGTACGAGAAGGTATATCCGAGTGCTTTTTGGGCTGTCATTTTGTTCCGTTATTCGTAAAATTGTATAAATGATATATTGATTGCTATGCCTACAGCGTCGCAATGTTCTTAGCGATCATTTAGAATAAACAGCGCTTCGGTTCGATGATCAGCGCCTATAGCCAGTTGACAATCTACAGTCGTTAACGCTCATACAAAGCGGAAAAATGTATGGGAATGACATTTTGCAACGAAAAGTCACGTGGTCAAAACAATGCGCTATCGATTGCGACAAGAGAATACAAACAAAACGCTTGCAACTTGTCTAGGCCCTCTGGGCCTCTTTTATATGTCATTATTACGGGCTGCAATTACCATTCAAATTGTTGGTATTGTGCTAAAAGTTGGTACTCTACAACATTATCATTAGTATTATAAAACGATTACGATGAATGTTAATCGTTTGTACTTTTTGTAATTGTAAGGTTATATTACCTATATGAATGAGTCATAACAGCTAATTATCGTGTCTCTCATGCTATGATGACAAATAACATTTCTTTCTTTCTTCTTCTATTAATTTGTGTGAAGAAGACAATCACTGTCATTAGCACAAATAGCCCTTGTCGAACTACTACTAAATTTAAATCATTATTTAAGCATGGTTTCCGTCTATACTAATATTATAAAGCAGTAAAGATTGTGAGCCGGTTTTAATGATTCTTTCACCATTATAAAAATTATAGCCCCACAAAACTATGCAACCAGTTTGACTGTGGGGTCATTTGAATCTACAAACTTAATATAATGGTAACACCAACTTAACACAAACTTAGGTAATGCTTTTTCAGATTCCTTTTATATATCTATCTATAACCTCACGCCAGATCCCTTGCGGGGTAGGCAGAGAGTACAGAGTTCCAACAGGTTCATTCCTTACATACCTTTCTGGCTTCCTCGACTCTCATAGTTCGTCTCATACACGCTCGCCGGTTACGGAGACTCTTGACTTTTCCAGATTCCTTTTAATTTTTCTTATATTTGCCTCGCCCCTTATGTCCGCCGGCAGACTATTCAAAATGTATGGGATGCGTTTTTTTAGCTCCCTGTCACCGAAGTAGTTGGTCACCCTTGGAACATTGTATCTGCCGTCGATCACAGAGCGCGTACTGTACACATTGCCCACTGGGGTTAAAAACTCTCGACGTTTACGATTATTTACAATAAAAAGAAATTAGTGTTTTATACTGATTTGAAGAATTTTAACAAATTTGAAATAATTTTCTATAGTTATCCTTACAGCTGTTTTTGAACTTCTTATTGACAAGTAGTTTTAGGAATCTAATTTCGAGCGCTTCTCATTTATCCAGGTTTGTTTTAAATGTAAGACCGTAACTATCGAGAGCATAACTAAATATCGAGTCTACTAGAGACATATATAAACATCTTAGAGTATAAATAGGAACTCTGTAACTAAGATTATAAAATTTACCTAGAAATATTCTTAATTTATTGCAAACATAGTCTACTTTTCATCAATTTTCATACCTACATTAGTTATCCATTTAACCTGTTCGATAGGTTTACAATTATAATTGGTAAGATTGTTATGGATACATGAATAGTCGTGTGTGAATAAGAGGGGGGGTTCTAAGGATGAGTGTAAATAAGGCGAGTGTATAATCATGAATTTTGTTTTGTCTGCGTTCAACACGATACCATTGTCATGCGCCCATTTGACTACTGCATCTATATCTTGTTGCACTAATCTGCAACTGTCATTGATGATAGTGCCCGCGGGCAGCACGCAAAGATCATCTGCGTACATGAATGCCGAGCAGTGCCTTAGTACACCGCACAAGCTATTTATGTGTACGAGGTAGTAGACAGGCCCACACCCTGATCCCTGTGGTACGCCGCACTGCACTGTCATTCTGTCACTGTACGTACGCCTCGCCCACTTTTACACGATAAGAGCGTGCTGTCAGATAGTCGCGGAACCAATGATTAAGCGGCTCTCTCACTCCGCACTCAGCCTATGCACTAAGAGTTTCCGTTTGTAAAGTGTCAAACGCTTTTTTATAATCAAAAAATGTTGCTACTATTTTTTATCACCTAAATTATTATTCTCATGTGTGAAATTTGCCAGTAAATTGTTTGTAATTTTGCCCTTTTGAAAACCGTATTGACACTTGTTAAATTCATTATTAGCCTTTAGATAGTCTCCCAACTGCTTAACTACACAGTGCTCAAACATTTTATCTATGCTTGACAATATGGATATAGATCTGTAGTTGGATATATTTTTATTGTCTCCTTTTTTATGAACTGGGCGAACTATTGCCTCTTTTAACTTCATAGTCATAGGAACTCATAATTTTTCACACACAAAACACAAGGTTGCCTGGAAGAGATTGCTTTTTAGCGATAAGGCCGCCCTTTGTGTAACTTAAAGTTCTTTTTTTTTGTATTTTAATATCTATGTAATTGATGCACAATAAAGAATTATAGAGTATATATCTATCTATCTATCTAACACATAACACATCCGGCGCAGTGAACTGTGTTGGCGCAATTGCGCGGCGCAGCGCAGTGTTACACATGTCTAGTTGCGCACACTTAATGGAGTTCTCAAGCTATATTGGTTGCTTTATAAGCTTACGATAACGGTCAACAGATTTTTGTCAAATATGAATTGCAATGGCGAGAGTTGACTCATCTCGCCGATACCCATCTATTTATAAAAGCAATGAAATTTTTATTTATATGTATTCAAACTACAACATCAAAAAAGGTTATACACATCGTCACGCCTATATTCCTCAAGCGGGGGTGGCAGAGGTATACTGAGTACACACACTTTTCTCCGACGATTTTAGGTCTCATGTAATACGGGGCGAGCCTATTGCATATACCGGGCACGATTTCAGACTACGGACTCATACTGTGAATTTTTCGTTCCAAAAAGTATATTTGCCCGACCTAGGATTTGAACTAAGGACCTCGTGATCACAAAGCGATGCGCTTTGCCACTAGACCAACGAGGCAGTCAGACCAACGAGGCAGGCAAAAAGGGTTATATCTTAGACCAAATGTTATAAGCTCACCTTCTCTCCCTCCTCAAGTAAGTTACCAGCGCGGTCGGGCAGCGCAAGTAATGCGGCTAACGCCTCCTTAGATCCATCCAACAAAGCCGTGCTGATGACAGAGGGTTTGGCGAAGGCAGCTTGGAGACATATAGCGCTGTGCTCTACGTCGTCAGCAGTGAGACCACTTTGAGTACCGTTTGAGCCTAGGAAGAGATGTACACATCGATTAGCGCAATGGTCAAGCTGTGTGCTTCTTCACCCATACTGGGGCTATAACAATCTTGTCTACACTCAATAAATCGTAGCGCTGTGCGACCTAGGTGTTCTCACCGATCACCAAGGTTTAGCAGCGTTCATCTCGGTCGGCCTGAGATGGGTGACCGTTTGTGGCATTTTCATATTCGAGCGTCTCCGTGCTTTGGAAGGCACGCTAATTCGTTGGTCCCGGTTACCACGTAATGTGGTAGTGGGTAAGCCAAGTTGGGAGCCTTATAGGCGGGATGATAAGTTCCAACAGCAGGTGGCCACAAACCCGCCTCCACCAATCAGCACCGGGTCCGCGTGGTGGAGTATGACCTAATCTCTCTCACCTCGATTTGTGAGAGAAGGCCTTTGCCCAGTAGTGGGGCTGTATAGGCTGACATTATTATTTTATTTTGTCAATGAATCAATCTGTACTGTTGGCTGAAGGCCTACTCTCATAACTCACGGTGAGAGAGATTAAGTCATTCTCCAACACTTTGATATGTGTGTGTGTGTGTGTGTGAGTAATCTACGCTGTCGGTCCCTATGGGGGAGGGCGTACACTAGGTGTCTTGCCGTGGTACTCTGCACCGGCCGGCGGGCAAGGGATTCGATTGACAGTGGCTACGATTAGGGGGTTCTGATGGTAGGAAGCATTCGCGAAGTAGCAACTTGTCGCCTTTTAAATACAGACACGATTAGGTTCGAGACTGAGATCGGAATGGAGATTGACATTCCGTATGTACCACGGGGCACCGACGGCTTTTCGGAGGAACCGGGACTGGACAGCTTGAAGTCTGTCAATGTAAGAGCAAGCGGCGTGCCCGAACACCTCACAAGCGTTCGCCATGATGGGCCGTACACAAGCTTTGTAAAGTGTCACCTTATTCCCAAGGGACATTTTACTTCGCTTGCAGATCATCGCGTAAAGACGGCGGAGCGCAAAAGCTGCGCGGTTACGGACTCGCTTGATGTGCGGTCTGAAACTCATGGTATTGTTTATACTCCACCACACGGGTCCAGTGCGGTGCGGTGGAGACGAAGTACTTATGGTATAAGTTTTATAACCTCTTTTTTATGTCTAGGCAGAGAGTACAGAGTTATTACAGAATAAAGAAAGAATAACAGATGTAATAACCGTGAGAGGTCTGTGAGAAAATAACCTGTCGGAACTGTCTTATTATATTATTATATAATAATATAATTTTATTTCTCGCCACAATATAACATTACATGGGAAGATTGCCATATTACAATGCAGTTTTTGTTGTGGGAGACTGGTGCCTAAACTAGGTAATACCTGTATTTCAGGTCACCAGTGCACCCTCCCCATATGGGCTAATTTCGGCTCTCTCATAATCTGAATAACATTTCGTGTTAGTCGAAAGTGGTGGTGTCAAGATTAGAGCTGGTAGTGTGTGAGTGTGTGTGTGTGTGTGTGTGCGTGTTTGAGTGGGTGTGTGTGTGTGTGTGTGTGTGTGTGTGTGTGTTTGAGTGGGTGTGTGTGTGTGTGTGTGTGTGTGTGTGTGTGTGTGTGTGCGTGTTTGAGTGTGAGTGTGTGTGTGTGTGTGTGTGTGAGAGAGTATGTGTGTGTGTGTGTGTGAGAGTATGTGTGTGTGTGTGTGTGTGTGTGTGTGTGTGTGTATGTGTGAGTGAGTGTGTGTACATGGGTGTGTGTGTGTGTGAGTGTGTGTGTGTGTGTGTGTGCGTGCGTACGTGCGGGTGAGTGTTGGTATATGGGTGTCAGGTTAGCTAGTGTGTGCTGCCAGAGGGTAAGTTTACACTCATTCCTATTTGGGTATAGACAGTAGCGTCTCAGTGCTCTCGTAGTCAAGGGACATAAGCCATTCCGAAAGCCTTTTTTTGCATAAAAAGTTATTAATCGAATAAATTGAAAGCTTCTTGTCGATCTTATTGTAAAGATAACCTCCAAGAAAGCAGTAAAAGCGATTTATAAATTCAGAAGGATAGTTGCTTTGCCTACGGTCAACAGGGTTAAAACACCTCTTATCTCTGTGGGCTGGCGGCCTATACACCAGGTGCGCGTGTTGTCTTTTAATGATGTGAAGGATGAAGAGCTGACGAACTGTGAGGACCCCGCATTCCTTGTAAAGTGTGGAAGTAGGATAACGGAAAGGTCGAGAATAAGACACTTTTAGCAGTGCCCGCTGATCACGTTCCAAATGAATAAGTGCTGATTTTGAAGCACCTCCCCAGGACGTTATGCAATACGTAAGGAGAGACTGACACAGATATATTCCACCTACTCTTTCATCGCTTGCTGGTTATGTTTGACATTCAGTAAGACTATAAACAAATAATTTTAAAGGCAAACATCAATTTGACGTGTATTGTGTTAAATACATAGAAGTGTGTGTAATGTTTTTTTCATTAATTTAATGAGTTTTATGCATAATTTAAAAAAAAATTATTAGCATTCTGCACTCCTTCTCCATATAAACTATAAGTGTGGGAAATTTCATACTCCTCCGACCGCGCAATTTTCGTAAAAATGTGTACAAAGTTTTTGCTTCACGTATTAATATATAGATATCCCGAACAAAGTCCAAGAGAATATGTAATGAATACATTTATATTTGTTTAATTTACACTTAATCCCATCAAGCTTATTTAAGCTATCTGTATCATCACGTCATCTCTTGCGGGAAAGGCAGAAAGTGGAGAGTTTCGATTCTTCCTGGTTCTTTCTCCATTATTTACAAATTAAATTGTGTCCATATTGTTGTCAATATACCTGCATTCTGCTTATGATATGCGAGTAGCGCCGCGATCAGGTACACGGCCTTGGTGGCGTCTTCGGGCTGGTCCAGCTTCAGCGCCAGCTTGGCCAGCGCGGAGCACGCGCACGCTGCCGTGAAGCTCTCGCCTTCACGGAGAGCTTGCCACAGGCCCGGCCCGGAGCTTACGGTCGTCGAGTTAGTCCTGTGTTCAAATATTACGAGCTTTAGTAGGAAAGACATAATGGCATATTCAGGTGTAGCTGCGTGTCAAAACTGGACAGTTCACAAAGATAACTTAGACGTTGAATAAACAAAAGTAAAACTTAAATCAAAAATTCGAAATAAAACGTATCAAACGAATCACAGCTCTAGATCAAATTACCTTACAAACAAAAAAAAACTTAATCAAAATCCGTTCATCCGATTAGGAGCTCCGATGCCACAGACACACAGACACGCGTGTTAACAGATACACCTACCTATAACACCATTTTTTTCGCGTCGGGGATTAAAAAAACACCGTCACACCAATTTTTCAAATACATGAAAAAATTACATATTATTATTTAAACTAAACGCGTGTACACAATTTAAGCCGAAATCAGTAACAGTTAAGAAGCTTCAAGATATTCAAATTTGTGATAAGAATATTTGTATCGTCCAAGTGGTATATTGTTATCAAATGTGTGTGAGGTTGTATGTGAATTCGAATCTTATGTCAGACAAAGTGCAATTTTTCTATTGAAAAATCCCTAGTATCAGTCCAGAGTCAGAAATTGTGCCGTGTATAAAGGTGTGTGTGTGTTTAAGTGATATACGCTGTTGGCCGCAAGGCCTCTACAGCTTCACCGGACTTAAGGGCGAGCGTGCAACCACTACGCTCGAGCCAGAAGGGCAAGGGGCGACATACTCCAGGGCGCCTCAAGGAGGAACAGGCTCGGTTTGGACAGTCGCTACGGGGGGAGGGGGTGTAATTAGTGCACCGGTCGGCGGGCTAGGGGATCTACGACTTTGTTGTCGTCGTCCGTATCCGGAACGGAGAAAAGTGATGTCAAAGCACCGGGGGGATCGCTGAGAACATGGCGCGGCCGGCGGTGGCGGCAGGGGTCGGGTTCGATGTATAAAGGCAACAGGCTTGCTACCTATTACATCGGATCGGATCGGATCATCATTATCAGCCAGAAGTAGATGGACATAGTTCACTTCTGGCCCTCCGCTTGGAGAATATAAGTGTGACGGTGTTCTATCTATAACCTCACGCCAGATCCCTTGCGGGGTAGGCAGTGAGTACAGAGTTCCAACAAGTTCTTTCCTTACATACCTCTCTGGCTTCCTCGACTCTCAATAGTTCGTCTCATACACGCTCGCTGGTTACGGAGACTCTTGACTTTTCCATCAGATAAGACTCGGTTTATTTGGTCGTGGTAAGATAGTCTAGGTCTTCCCCGGTACCTGCATCCTTCCACTTTCACATTGTATATCTGTTTTGTCATTCTTTCCTCTGGCATTCTTTCTATATGCCCGAACCAACGGAGCATGCCCTTTATCATCTTTACACCGATACTATCTTTCATACCTACTCGCTGTCTTACTATGCTGTTGCTAATGCGGTCGGTCAGCTTCACTCCGCACATCTTCCGCAGAGCTCGCATTTCTACCGCATTTATCCTACTTTCATTCTCCTTCTTACATACCCAGCTCTCGCTACCATATAACAGCGTTGGGACAAGAACACCCGTTATGTATGGCCAGCTGCGCCTTATGGCTTAAGTGCCGGCTCCCGAGTAGCTTTCCCATCGCACCATTCACTCTGTTCCCTGCACTCACTCTTCTCTCTATGTCAGCGGTGTATTTCCCATCCTTACTGAAGGCGCATCCAAGATATACAAACTCATTCACTTGCTCCAGCACATCGTTACCAAACACAATCCTTACATTCGTTCTGGTTTCTTCCCTTTCAAAAACCATAATCGTGACGGTGTTGATAATTATTTATTTGTAATTTTTTGTAATGCTAACCCACGGTGCTCAAACGTGGTCATTAACCGAGCAACAGAAGTCTAAACTCAAGATTTTCCAGAGAGCTATGGAAAACAGTATGTGCAGGTGTCAAAGGGATTGACCACATCAGAAACACCACTCTGCGTTCCATTACCCGTATTACAGACGTAGGTATGAACTCTACAAAGCTAAAGTGGGAGTGGGCTGGCCACGTAGCACGCATGGACTCGCAGAGGTGGGCAAACGCTATCACCAATTGGATATCAAGTGGAAGTCGCAGACGACTAGGTCGACCTAGAAAAAGGTGGCGCGACGATTTGGGCACCTTTGCGGGTACTTTGTGGCCCGAAATAGGAATAGATCGACAGCTGTGGCAGATAAAAGGGAGGCCTTTGCTCAGGAGTGGGACAGTCAAAGGATGGGAAAAAAAAAATATTTTTTTAATAAACTTTTGAAAAGCCGCTACTTAATTAGAGAAACGAGTGGTCTTAAGAGCTCCTATTGTTCCTTTAGCAGTACAAAAACCTAAAACCTTGTATCTATTTTGTTTATAGAAGTAAATACTAACACGGGCAGGTTGAAGGCGGACTGCGTGGCGTACGTGCCGTCGCTGGTGACGAGCTGGCGCGGCGCGGAGTTGTCCGCCTTCGCCGGCGTTTCTTTCTCCTCCTAAACACAATTTTTCATTAAATGTCACTTTTCTGCAACACACTATAAAGTCACGCGAAAGTAAAATGGACTTGGACATAGATAGATTATAATCAATAGTATGTCTGATGAGGAAATTAAAAAAACGACGCTAATCTCACAAAATACCAAATTCAAAGCATTGATTATTGTGCATTATAGGTTACATAGGTTGGTATAATTGTTACATTAGTTCACTATGATCAGCCTATACGGCATATAATATTGCATATATTTCTGAGTGATGACAAAAAATACCAAAAAAATATATATTGTCTTCTGTATTTATAAATAAATTGAACCATTTGAGAGTCAACTAACTGCATTTATAACTTGTCCTTCATATATTCTTCTACGGAGTAATATCACTTTTCTATTAGAAAGTCATGGAACTTTCTCTTGAACACTGGCAAATCATTTTCTTTCCGTAATTGAGCGGGTATCTTGTTATATTTCATTTAATTTTCGAAAGTTATTTAATATCATACATATCTATCTATATATATCATCACGCCAGATCCCTTGCGGGGTAGGTAGAGAGTACAGAGTTCCAAAAGGTTCCTTACATACCTCTCTGGCTTCTCCGCTCTTCGTTCGTACACGCTCGCCGGTTACGGAGACTTTTGACTTATATATAATAATAATATGTAATATATATGTTAGTATTATATGTATAATATTAAATGATAATACAAGATATAATATTTAGTGCAAACCGGCCGAACTATGATGTTTGTCGATTAAAATGGAAATGAAAGCTTCCATGCGAGGGTCCCGTAAATCAATAATATTGATGGTAGAGTTGTTCCTCTCACTTCTAAAGAAGGTCGGACCGATACAGGTCGGGTCGATACATACTGCTACCGATGTGAAACCAGAGGGGTAGGAGGGGTAACTAGTGAGATATAAACCTTGTTGGCGTCCCCCCCGGCAGGCGAGGGCAGGGCCGCAGCCAGCGCGGCGAGCGCGGCGCGGGCGCGGGCCGGCGAGTCCGCGAACTGCGCCAGCAGCCACAGCGCCGAGCGAGCTATCTTGCCCACGCGGATGCCGGGAACTGCCTCCACCAGTTTCTGGAACAAATAACTACGTTGATCTTCCTCTTTCTAGGCACGGAACATTTCACAATAGGTGGAAATTTGTATGATTTGTTTTATTAGTCGCAAATGCAATTTCTTTATAATTTATTTATTAAAGTAGCTACACCATCAACTTAACACTAAACATTTCAAATAAAATTAAATAAAAAATACAATAGGAATGAGACAACGTGCTAAATCTCTACAGGTGTATACAACATTATTTATGAAATAAAATAAAATTAGTCATCAAATTAAAGATTAAGATAATAAATAGTATAATTAAAAATTACCAAATTTATAAAGTTATAATATAACATATATGACAATAAAATAAAAATGAAGCTGAAAATAAATTTCGAATAAATTTCTTACGAATGCCAGTAAGATGAAAGATGTCAATATCGTCAGCACAGTTCAATTTATTATATGTATCTAATAGTCGGTTTAGGGGGGCATTCTTCTTCAGATTTGTTTTGTTTCTAGGGTAAATGTATTTCTGATGGCTATTAAAACTCGGTTAGAGAAATAGCAAAGCGTATGCAAGCGTTTCGGTCGTCGTGTTATGGTAAACATTTTCCACCACGAATTATTGACCAAATTCCGAGTTTTTTTTTAAAATACTAACTCATAAAGTAGGTGGAATTTAACGTAACGAAAAAGAATAGCAAAAAGCGTCCGGCCGCTTATTATTCGCTAAAAAAACGACGCACAAGAGAAATTCCCAAAACACTTGCATATACCTTAAAATCAAATGCGATAAAGTTTTGATTTCTCTGCAATAACTATTAGCATATCGATTATAGTGTGTCACTATATTAACTAAAAGTAGTTTAACACATGCTTTTAAATAATCCCTGTGACAAAATTATTGTAATTTGGATATTATGAAAAAAATTATTTTAGTGACACTGTTTTAGAGAAAATACGATATGAATATGATATGATAAATAATATGATATTATTTATCAAACAGTTTTCCGAAAATTTAAGGGATCTTTTCTTATAATCCTAAAGCTCTCAAACATACCTGATAGATGTGGTCGCGCAGGTCAACGAACGTATGCAGAGCAGACCTCAAGAACAGCATCACGTCTTGAGCAGCGGGTTCGCTTCCATCACCCAGCAATTCCAACAATGCTGGCGCTACACTGCCGGCTACTTCTGGGAACTAAAACAAGAAATACGTTTGACTGATGAAGAACGAATTTTGAGTATAAATACTATATCTACTTATCATCAGCAGCAAGACATCAGGACTCAGACTGCAGGACAAAGGCCTCCCCAAAGACCACTATGAACGACCGACTTTGTGCTGTACGCATCTAGCTTTTACCCGCGACCTTCACATTTTTTTTGTATTTTATATCTATTTAATTTTTGAAATGAAAACTTCTTATAGTAGGGTAAACCGCTTCGTAACGTAATGCGTAACGGCGCCAGGCTGTCTGGCTTCCCTTTCTCTCACGCATACGGCAGCGGTAGGCAGGCTCTTCCTCTCTCACCCTAACCCACAGCGCTAGTTTAAGTTATCACTCCTGTCGGGAGTCCCGAGACGCATCGTGTTTGGGTTCGTTGGATTTGTCTTGACGAGTACTTTAGCCGGATGGTGTCCAGGGTCTGATGGTGGAGCCAGAGGGTGGCCAATGAAACTACCTAACTTCTCAACATAACCCCGCCGTGTATGGGCTCATTCGATTCGTCTTTTATTTATTTTATTTTCAACCATACCAACCAACCAACCTATTCTTACAGGTAATAACATAATGCAATAGGGAAGCACAGTCACTAAATACTAATACAATTATCTACGTACAACCCAATGCAATCTTCTAAGACAATATAAAATATTTATCTTCAGACGAAGAGAATTTTTGATTGTATATATTCTGCCCAAGCTTTTCCCGTTACATCTTTTCTTGAATACTCACTTAATGAATGATTATGTAGACAAGGGAACGCTTCAACCAGTTTCACGAATTCACTCACTTTTTCAGTCATATTAATATTAAAAGTAGTAAGATTTATTTTTCAACGCGTTTTTTTACGCCAGTACGCTACGACTATCGTATTGACAATAAACATCTCATACGATTACTGCAACATCGTTTCGTGTGCGGACTTGTTTAAACATATACACGCTCGTATCGCTCTCGTCCTACGCGCGTATTACGATACGCTTACGATACGACGCCGTGTGCGAAGGGGCTAAGTGGGCGTGGCCTATCAGTACTGTCTCTCGCCTAAAAAACCGTTAACTAAGCGAGCGCCGCGCGGTGATAGTGTGGGAAGGGAAGTCGAGCGTATGTGGCGCGTTTATGAGAATAAGCTTCCGTCATTTTAGGCGGAACTGGGCAGAGTATGTAAATGGTATATTATATGTACCTTGAGCGCGGCCTTGTGCAGCGCCCGCACGAGCAGCTGGCGGTACTTAGCGGCGTCGTCGTGGTCCGCACTATTCGCGCGCGTGGCTTCCTTGCGCAGCACTTGCACGAGCTCCTCCGCGTGCCGGGAGCTCACCAGGTCCAGGGCTACGAGACAATATTATTCAATTTTATATTTTTACGTTACTGCCTCGTTGGTCTATTGGGAAAACACATCGCTTTGTGATCACGAGGTCCTGGGTTCAACTCCTAGGTCGGACAAGTGTAGTTTTTCTAACGAAAACTTTCCACTACAAGTCCGGAGTCCGGAATGTACCCGGAAAAGGCAATAGACTCGCCCCCTATTACATGGGACCTAACATCGTCGGCGAAACGTGGGTGTGTGTGTTTATATTTTTACATCTGTCCGTTACAACCTGTGATGATGATCGATCCAAACGATTTCGGCCATGGCGACCACTTTGACCCCTAGTCGGAGTAATGGCGCCGGTGCGCTCAAAGATGGCTTATGTAGCCTATCTTCGCGGCGAAACTCCGTGCAAACTGAGGGCACGTGAGTGCGCCGTTCCCATAATTGTATGTTATGGCGGCAGGTGGGCGAGCCTTTCACTGATCGCGTTTGGCGTCAAGGTCAGCTTTACGCTGAGCCTTGAACTCGTGTACTTGGCTGTTCACCATCCTACGCCATTCTGGCCGCTGTGCTGCCAAACGTTACCAACGAAAGGGCTCTATGTTGCATCTCTTCATGTGTCGCTTTTGGACATCCTTGTACCGGAGGAGAGGACCGCCATGATTCCGTGTGCCCTTCTCTAGTTCAGATATGCGCTTCGCCACTCTTTCCTCCGCCATACGAGATACGTGACCGTACCACCGAAGCTGTCGTCGCAATAAATAGGCCTCAATGCCACCAACATTGGCTTTGCAGAACTTTTCGCACTCTATCGGACCATCTGCTCTTCACGATGGTACGGAGGCATTTAAGGTGGAAGCGATCCAGAGTGCGAATGTGGCGGCGTATACGGAGGTTTGGTTACAACCTATATGCATTATATAATAATATCAGCCTATACTGCCCACTGCTGGGCAAAGGCCTTCTCTCACAAATCGAGGTGAGAGAAATTAGGTCATACTCCACCACGCGGACCCAGTGCGGATTAGTGGAGGCAGGTTGCTGGCCACCCGCTATTCGACTTATCAAGCCGCCTCTGAGGCTTCCAACTCGGCTTAACGACTACCACATTAAGTGATAACCGGGACCAATTGCTTAAAGTTCCTTCAGAAGCACTGAGACGCTCGAATATAAAAATGCCACAAACGGTCACCCATCTCAGGCCGACCGAGTCAAACGCTGCTTAACCATGGTGACCGGTAAGTATGTATATAAATTAAAGGACGTTTAAATAATAATGTAGCATTGAGTGCGGTACCCAGCTGCAGCGTATGCCTTCGCACGTCCAGGTCCGAAGACGCGAGGACACGCAGCACGTCCATGGCCAGGTCTGGCAGCGCCCTGGCGGCGGCCTCCCCTCCCTCCTCTCGCAGAGCAGCAAGCCGTCCTACTACGATCAGCTTCACGTTGTTGTCGCTCTCCTTCACTATCAACTCGATGTAGCACGCCGCTGCCGCCTGACAACAAAAATTTTCGTCGTCATTTAACCACAGTTAACATATGTAAACAGTTGAACATTTGACTACTAAAATGGTCTGAATAAAAATCACACAATGTTCACCAGGCAGTACCCCCAAAGACCTGCCGTAAAGTCCCGTAAAGCGCGCGTCTGGGTGCGCGATTGTTATTAGCACCGTGACGTTTGATCGTATTGAATTTCACGCATATTGTATTTTAGAATATTGAAAATATAGAATCCAAAATATAAACAGGAATATAAAAATACATCAAAAATCTACTTTACTTTTCATTTAAATCATATACTGTTTATAAATTTGCGTAATTATTTAAATATCTTAATAAAACTCAGTTATGTAAATTGTGACGGTATGCGTTTTATAGATTGACACAATGAAATCGTTATAATGGATGTTGTTTTTTTAAATGTACAAAATCGATTGCCGATTATTTTACGAATATATTATTCTATGTATCTGACTGAAATATTTAGTATATATATTATTGTTTATTATATTTAGTACACATATATTATTTTCATGGTCAAGAAAATAATAAATAAACGTGGATGCGATATCTTGACGTACTAAAACAAAGAGTTTAATAGATTTTTTAATAATAATGCACGCAAGTGACGAATCAAGTGATTTGTCTGGTGATTTTTCTGACCAATGGCTTGATTCGTAAATAAATAATGAGATTATTTTATTTTGTTTTCCTTTTGTTCCTAAATTATTTTTAATAATATCGATTCTTTCTTTGTTATAAATTTTCTCGATAAGATATTCAATCGATTCTATTTCACACTCACCACTCACTATTTGTAGAAACGTCAAATTCTAAACGTCAGCGTACACATGACTAGTGAAAAGGACTGCAGTACTAAAATGCTCAATTGTTTACATAATATGTAAAGGAGCTACCACGATCGACCACTTATCCACCGGAAGAGAGGCAGTGATGTAAAAACTTTACAGATGAGTAATATATATTGAGCGCATGCTCGGAAGTAAACGACGTATGTGCATAAGCAACTTTTATCATTATCTAAAAAAAAATATACTATCTATATCATCACGCCAGCTCCCTCGCGGAGTAAGCAGAGAGTACAGTTCCAACAGGTTCTTTCCTTACATACCTCTCTTGCTTCCTCCACTCTCATAGTTCGTCTCATACACGCTCGCCGGTTACGGAACCCCTTGACTTGTCCTTCAGATACGACACGGTCTACTTGGTCATGGTAAGATAGACTAGGTCTTCCCCGGTACCTACACCCTTCCACTTTCGCATTCTTTTGACTGATTCTTAAGCATTTCGCATTGGAATTATAATTCTTTTTTTTATTAATCATAGCCTCACACTTGGATTAATTCCTGTATCGTGGGTGCGTTTACAAACATGAAAAGTCACAAACACAAATACCTAGACCGGAACAAATAATTGTGGATCACACAAATATTTGTCCCGTGCGGGAATCGAACCCGCGACTATTAGACACAGTGGCGGAGCGACTTAAGCTCTTAACCACTGCGCTAAATCGTGCGTCTGCTAAATTATAAAAATAACTTTTGTTTGTATCGATAAAAATTGTTTAATCGTTCCTTTTACCAAAAAATTATAGAGAAAATTATAGAGATTCAAAAATATAGAGTCAACTTCATATTAAGTCTCTAATCCATATACTACTTGAAGTGCATGTATAATATTTTTCACTTAGGATGGGTAGTGAGAGTTCTAATTGCCAAACGAAATTAATATTTAATTCAATGGTGTTAAGGCATAAAACCATAAGTGTAGAAACGGGTCATTCCTCTTATTGCCATTAAATAAAGTATAATTTTCTTTGGCACTTATAACTGTCACAGTACCTACCTGAAATAAAAAGTACTATAGTATAACAACATATTTTAATCACAATAGCCTCTTAACTGTGACTCAACACTGGAGCGGCGGATGATTCGAATAATTCCATTGAGTTATTTTATACTCCGTACTTGAGAAGCTATTTTAAATCAAAAGTATGGCGTGCATCTTGATGACCGCGGGGTTATTTATTTATTTAAAGGCACCTCAACAACTCACACACCAGTTAAGTCATAGAATTAAATTATTACATACATTATTTTTTCATCATGTTTCAGTCACTTAAAGATGTGCATAGCACTTGCAGAATGATTTATAATCTATATATTAATACGTGAAGCAAAAACTTTGTACACATTTTTACAAAAATTGCGCGGTCGGAGGAGTATGAAATTACCCACACTTATAGTTTATATAGAGAAGGAGTGCAGAATGCTAATTTTTTTTTTAAATTATGCATAAAACATACATTAAATCAATGACAAAACATTACACACACTACCATGTATTTGATACAATACACGTCAAATTGATGTTTGTCTTTAATATTATTTTTCTATAGTCTCACTGAATGTCAAACATAACCAGCAAACGATGAAAGAGTAGGTCGAATATCGACCTATGGGCGACCACTAGTTATTAATAATACGTAAGAATAGTTATGGGAGATTTGGTGGGAAATCGAAGAGTGATGTTGTCAATTTGTTTTAATTTCCAAAATTTGTTTTTTATTTATTTCGAATTATAATGTGTAATATTGAGTTCTTAGATTTACGCGAATATTACACATGAAATAAAACTATTTTACGGATTTTATCGCGGTTTATTTTTTTATTTTTAGTTCCCGACGTTTCGAGTGCTTTGCAGCACCCATGGTCACGGGAGGGACTGAGGTGTTAGACGTCCAATAGGCATAGTTGTTCCGGGGTACCCTCAAACTTCTTAATTATTTTTGACCTCAAGACACCGTGAGCTCATTCTGCGTAGATCGGACCAACAACAACAAAAATAATTAAGAAGTTTGAGGGTACCCCGGAACAACTATGCCTATTGGACGTCTAACACCTCAGTCCCTTCCGTGACCATGGGTGCTGCAAAGCACTCGAAACGTCGGGAACTTAAAAATCAAAATAAACCGCGATAAAATCCGAAAAAATAGTTTTATTTCATCCGTAAAATAGTTTTATTTCATAATGTGTAATGTTGGTGGAATATTAACCATTATGTGTTCTTATATGTGCATGAGTGAAGGTAATTGTAACAAAGTGATAAAACTTGCCTTTTCGATTTCCCTCAAAACGGCCGTCGCAATTGGTATGTAAAGTATCCAGCGCTTTACTATCCAGGGTGGGGTACTTCATCAATTTCATTATCATCTTTGTCATCAAGTTCATTGGGGAGTTGAATTCATTTAGAAATGATTATTCGCAAACTTTTGTCGAGTTTTTTAAACAGTGTTTCAGTACACACGAAGGTTTTTGAAATAAAACTTTGCACTACAAGATGCTATGTAGCGGGAAGCACCTGGCACGAAGTGAGCTAGTGTAACACGTGCTACAAAAAAGTCGTTTCAGATGTCTTCTCTATTATGAACTACTTAATAACTCAATGCTGTAAAGTTACTGGTTTCGCATTGACAGGCGATGATTATACAACGAAATAAATCGAAAAGCTATGATTATTCAAAACGTCCAAATACGCGCATCATAGCGTATTTTTGTGAATGGTACTTACCTTGATAGCAGCAGGTGCGTTGGAGAGCGTGACGAGTGTGCCGGCGGCCTCGTACCGGACGGCCGCGCTGGGCGCGTTGAGCAGCCCGTACACCGTGCGGATGAACCGCGACCGCTCCGACGGGTTCGCGTGGCACACCTGCGCCGCGACAAACAAACGTAACGCCGCCTGTACACACTCGCCGAGACCTCCGAGAAAGACCGAGCTATCCCAAAACATGCCAAGACGTTTTGAGACATCCCGAAACAGGCCAAGACATCTCAAGACAGGCCGAGACATCTCAAGGCGGGCCGATTCATCTCAAGACAGGCCGAGACATCTCAAGACAGGCCGAGACATCTCAAGACAGGCCGAGACATCTCAAGACAGGCCGAGACATCTCAAGACTGGCCGAGACATCCCGAGACAGGCGGGGAGTGAATGTAGATAAGAGCGCTCCCCTGCTTTTGTGCGTCTCACCCGCTCTACATTCTGTGTCAGTTTTATTTCGCCCGAGACACTGTTTCGCTGCAATTACGAAATCGTGGCTATACACATTCGGAATTAATATTGTTGTCATTGCGCACGATCGACAGTGAAGCCGTTTTGCGTTGACATCCGTTTCCCTGGAGTTGAAGATTGCAACTGTGCTTGGCGAGAAGGTACATGGCCTGGCAAACGTCTCTCCTCCGAAACCTCTCGAACGAGGACTAACGAGAGGATTCGGTCGTGAGGGTACAGCAGTGATATTGGCTCTTTCTAAAGGTCTCTTTCGTACTCCTGAGGAAAGTGAGACCGAACAGCCGAATTATACACAAGTTAAGACAAAGTACTTACTATTCAAACGATATGTGCATGTTTAGCGTACAAAAAAATAAAGATAAAATGGTTGATGAATCATTAACGATTTTGTGAAGGACCTTGAAGATATGTCTAGTAAAATGTCTATCTATCTATCTAAGCCATCACGCCAGATCTTGCGGGGTAGGCAGAGAGTACAAAATTCCAACAGGTTCTTTACTTACAGACCCCTCTGGCTTGCTCCACTCTCATAGTTCGCCTCATACACGCTCGCCGGAGACACTTGACTTGCCCTTCAGGTAAGACACAGTCTATTTGGTGGTATACATACCTTGTATATAAGCTCAACGATGACTAACTGTAAGATGTCTCCAAAGCCGTGGACGCTGTCAAGCCTTGCGGCCAGGTAGGCGAGTGCCCGCTCTTGGTCAGCATGCAGCAGCATCAGAAACGCGTTGCGCTTGCATGACATGTCCTGCTCAGACTCCAAGAAGTTGCCCACCAGCTCTGGAGCGTCGGGGATCAGGAACTCAAAGTTCCTGTTGACAATATTCATTTATTCAAAACCAATAATCCACATCGGACTCATCTGGTGAAGTATGATCTCGATTCTCACCCAGAAAAAAATAAAAGATTTATAAGAAGACGCTTTTGCCTGACTAAGGCTTATTTATTATAACTATTCGAGAAAAGAGTTTGAATATTTTATATAGAGTTTGGTGCAAGCAACGTCTCGATGATGAGATCTGCTTTATTTATTTGATAATTTAATATTGTAATCCTAATTTTACTACAAAATTCAACACAGAAAAAAACCTTATTGTCTCTAGTTCCCGTCACCCGTATTATTTTGAGGGGTATTAAATACTTTTATTTATTGTTAAATGATAAAAGCCAAAAAAATGACTTCATCAACTAATAATTAACAAGGAGAGAGTGGAGGAAGCCAGAGAGGTATGTAAGGAAAGAACCTGTTGGAACTCTGTACTCTCTGCCTACCCCGCGACGGAGCTGGCGTGATGATATAGATAGATAATTAACAAAAAAATCTGGATTAATAGCGACTGAAATGGGCAACACACACGGTAAACACATTTTAAATTTAATATCAGATAAACTGAGAACTACATAATTATAGCAATAATTTCAAACTTATTATTTTATTCTATACTTTTATTTAATTTTATTTTCTTAACATCTATCTGCAAATATTTATGTCTTACCTGTAAATAGTGAATATGGCAAGTACTGCATTCCTCCTGACATATGAGTGTCGGTGTTCGAGGCACGCGCGGATGGCGGGCATCAGCGGCTCCAGCAATTCTGGCTCCTTCAGCTTGCACAAGAAGCGGAGCGTCGAGCCACGGAGGAATTCGTTGGGGTGTTGGAGATCCTGAGTATTGACAGGATAAATATACACACAGTTTTATCAGGGGGGTGACAGGAATGAGGATGTAACTTTAATAAAACTGCTTCGTTGGTCTAGTGGAGAATAATGTGCTTTGCTATCACAAGGTCCTGGGTTCAAATCCTGGGTCGGACAAATGTAGTTTTTCTAATGAAAAATTATCAGTATTGGTCTAGAGTCTGGAATTGTGCCTGGTATATGGCAATAGGCTCGCCCGCTACTACATGGGAACTAACATGGTGGGTGTACATAGTACACCTCTGCCACCCCCGCTTGGGGAATACATGCGTCAAATGCTTAAATACTGCTTCATTTGGAAACAACAACACCTCATTGTTTATGTTTGAAAAAAATCAGAAGTTGATATAGGAGATTTTTAAGACCTAATGACCTTTAAAACTAAAACTTGAATAATTTATATAAACTCTATTTATTTATTTTTTTATCTAAAATATTGGAATCGGATTGCAGCCTCCAATGAGAATATCCGGCCAAGAAATTCAGTAGCATTGTCTTTTTTTATTTAATTCTTTCTCTTTTTCCTTTCTAACTTTAAATATCCATTTATTATAGCAGTCCCAATGGATTAAAATATACAAACAACAAGATTCAAATATAAAGAGGAGATAGCATTATTAGATTTCCCTTTACAATCAAGCGTGTCACTGCGCAAGATGGCGCGGAATGAAAAGGAAAACCCTGCCGCACATCTTCTTCCCTTCTTCTCCGCACTCCCCATCACACTTCTAGTCTTTATAGTGGTTCATTTACTGTTCGTGCAGTGCAGCTTTGGAATTCACTCCCACACACTATACGCGATAGTGTCTCACTAGACGTCTTTAAAAGGAAAATTAAAGAGCATTTCCTTTCATCATGATTTATGTATGTATTATTATTGATATATATATGTATTTTTATGTATCGATAAATGTGTATGTATATATTATTTTGTTACGTTTGTATGTATATGTTATATATTGTATAATTATGTATAGTTAGTTCTTTGCACATTTTACTTCGATTGTACACTTGGTACTGTCCTCTGTATTTTCATCTCTCTATGCCTATTAGGTTTGCTGTAAGAAAACTAAATTTTGAGTTAAGCTCGCCTTTGTACATAAACTTTCCTATCTTATTGTTATTATATATAACTATTTTTTTCCTATTTATCCTACTAGACAATGGCAGATGAAAAAAGGTAATTACTGTAAATAGTTATATTACATCCTTACTAGCTTCTGCCTGCGACTTCGTCTGCGTGGAATTTAGACGGAAGCCTAACATTTTTCCGAGATAAAAGTATCCTATGTGTTAATCCAGGCAATAAACTATCTGTATTCAAATCCGTTCAGCTGTTTTTTCGTGATTGAATGACAACCATCTAAACCTATGAACTAGCGATGGCGATTCTTTCCGAAAAACATCGATTTTTAAATCGATTCGAATCGTAACCTAATGAATCATTCTAAAAAAATCGAGGTCAGAAAGATCAATTTATATAAAATCGATTTTTTTTTGAATACTGCATTTACATTGTAAATATAAATACAATTTATGAAAAACAAGATATTATAGTAAACGATCTCTTATCGGTAAAATCAGGGTTATTTTTTATTTCAGGAAATTCCATAATTATAATTATTTTTATTAACATATCAAAGTATCAGGTATAAAAGAAGACATCTATTTTCTAAATATCTTTGTTACATTAAAAAGTTTAGAAAATAGATAGTATAGACGTAGAGATGATAGTAGTTCCCAAAGTTCAATATCTAAGCTTTTTAAAAATAATAGTCTGTCAACTTGATAGACTATCGTTTTTACCAAAACAGAAAAAATCAAATGTCGATTTTCTAGGGTGAAATATCGATTCACTGAATCGATTCAGTGCTACATATCAATTTAAAAAATCAATGTATTGGCCGGGAAATCGATTCTTCGATTAATCGATCTCAGATCGCCATCCCTACTATGAACTTTCACATTTATAATATTAGTTGGAAGTAGGACTAGCTTCTGCCCGTGACTTCATCCGAGTTTATTTTAGACAGGAACCTAACATTTTTCCGGGATTAAAGTATAATATAAATATATAATAATAATATTAGCCCTGTTAAGAAAGTGTCCCACTGTTGGGCACGGGCCTCCTCTCAAACTGAGAGGGCTTAGGCCATAGTCCACCACGCTGGCAAAGTGCGGGTTGGCGAACTTCACACACTTTCGAGAAACTCTTAGGCATGCAGGTTTCCTCACAATGTTTTCCTTCACCGTTAAAGCAATTGATAATTAATTTTTTGAATTAAAGTATTCTGTGTTAATCCAGGTGATAAACTATCTGTGTACCAAATGTCAATCAAATCCGATCAGCCGTTTTTGCGTGATTCAGAGACACACACCCACGCAAATACGAAGTTGAGATGGCCTAAGTTAACGAACCTGTGGAATTCCTAAAAGCCATGACGTCATCGCGGTGGGCGCGGCTTACCTCAGTTTGTCATCACTACTCGTTCCATTCAAACGACGCTCAAGCATGCAGAGCTATTAAATATTCTCTATTTTTATTTAAAAAAAGACTCCTACTATGAAATGTTGCGTCATAACATGCATAAAATATTCGGATCGACATTATGGTAACCCAAATAGTATCTCATTTCACTTATAAGTGTTTTTTGTTCGTAATTTATTGAATTACTTCTAAAATAGTCTATTTATGTCATGTCTCCAAATTAGTAATAAACAGTATTATTATTCAGACAATAGGTGGCGGATACGTTCTTTATCACGTAAACACTAAAAACGATTTAAAACGAGTTTAAAATGATGTATTGTATTACTTTTAGATTAAAACATGTTAGTTTTGGTTGCTAAAAATATCTACTAATCGTTTTCATCACGTTTTAATTACAACGCGGTCGGATGTGCCCGCCATCTATTATGAAGTATTAAACCAACTTGGGCCAGAATTTATTATAATATTTCCCTTTGGCTCGGAAACGTATGAATTCATACGTTACAACCTACTTATCATGGCAGCAACCTGGTAAAGTTGTACTTAAATAAAACACGTCATAATCTTTTTTTTGCAAACGTCGGCATAAAATAGACACCCCAGCAATTATCTCCACGAACTTACTAGCATAATTCATGGCGTTTTTTCGAGTCAGAGTTAAATTTATAATGATAAATGAAAAATTCCAAGTCCGTCCTCGTCAAAATACGAATGCCTCCAACGGTTTAGTTTTTTTAGCCATTCCCCACTAGATGACAGATACAAATGTGGGTGGAGTGTACCGTCCCTCGCACCCTGTGCCACCCCGCGCAATCGCATGCTTTAATTGTATAGAAAAATCTGATTAAGCCATCTCCACTTCGTATTTGCTTCGTGCACACACCTAAACTTTCAAATATACTTTCACATTTGGAATATTAGTAAATTTATATGTCTTATCTTATAATATAATTTAATATATAATTCAAAAATAATTAAATATAATGTACAATTTATTAAATAATAAATAAGTTAATGTTTCTAATAAAATGGTCGAACTAAGGTATTGTAATGTATTTAAATAAGTTGACTACACTATCGTATTAGGAAAAAACCTGTAAAGATAGTTGTTGTAATTTGAAAAAATAAATAAATAAAAACTAGGATATAGCACCTAAATAAATATATTCTTACCTTTCTGTAGGCATCACAGACAAGTATCATCTCCTGCATAAGTTTCCCATCAGGAGTGGTCTTGGGCACAATCTCCCAGAAGATGAGAAGTAGCTTCTTGATGGTGTGATCCTGCAGCGGCAGCACAAACCTGATGATGATCATCAAGAGGCCAGGGATCTTCTCACCAGACAGGATTATGCCTATTGCCTTCTTTAATGCTTCCGTCTTCTTTTTAGTGTCACCTTTTTCTGTTGTAAATAGTACTTTGTTAGATAGATCCTATACAGGGTTTTTGAACCAACCAACCAGAATCAATAAAATCTTTTATAAAAAAAGGTAAACCGACTTCAAAAAGCAAAAAAATAAATATTTGAAGTCGGTGCTGGTTGGTGCAGTCGGTTTCTTGGCACCGACTTCAAATATTTATTTTTTTGCTTTTTGAAGTCGGTTTACCTTTTCTTATAAAAGATTTTTATTTTACAATTTTTGCTATTGCATATTGGTGATGCTAATGTCATTTTAAATGTGAGAAAAATAATAGATTATAATTCCTGTTTGATTCTATTTGCTGAAACCCACTTATTGCATGGGGAAGCTCATGTGTAGAAGTAAAATGCGAAAAATTTATTACTTAAATTAGGTGGTGTCCTTTCGGTTTTAACTATACTATATAATATACTCACCAAGGTCCAACTTAAGCTGCATTTCATTGCAAGGCTCTGAGTCGGTTGGGTAATTGATCAGGGTGTAGCATGGTTGTTCCACACCCGCCATGCTGTGAAGCACATAACAATTCATTAAGAATCATGCATAATAATGTATGTGACATAATATTGTTGAAGTGAAAACTTCTTTGGGTGTGTTGAACATTTATTGAGGGGAAAAACAATTGAACTCGCGTTACCGTTACCAACACCTCTGTATATAAAAAAATATTTCCTGATGATTCAAAAAATACACATGTAATTGTTCAAGTTTTCACTTCTGTCGGCACTCCCAGTCCCACTGTTTTTTTTTTTCTATTGTCACTATTAGATGCTTAAATGGCTAAATTAAGGTGCTTTATACAAAATTACTGATAAATCGATCTTTGAATAAGTTTATTTTAATAACCTTGCCATTTAACCATGTTAAGTTTGAATTTATCAAATTTTACTAGAAATAATTCATATATAAGTGACAACTGTCTTATGAGAAATAAAGATCTTAAAAACGAAACCAATGTTGGAAACTTTTGCAAGCTGACAAGTTCGTTTTACTAGCGTTTTAGCTAAAATGAATTGTGTTGGACTGCATAATGCAACACAATTTGTATATTTCAATAGATCTATAGTTAATAACACGACTGATATTGACTATACGAATGATAGTGATGAAATAGATGAGTGTATATTAGGATGGTCAATAACATTTTATACTAGAACAGGCAATTAAGTTGATCAATTTGACCGTGTTTTAAAAACATGAAACATATCTGCTACTAAGAATCATGGAAAATAAGTTGTCTTCTAGAGATATTACACCAACAATTCAAATATATACACTAAAAATAATGAGAAATAAGGAAGGTCCGGCAAGAATTGTATCGGTGTTTACTAACCTGATTAAGGGTTATTGTACGAGTACAATCCTAAAAATCTTGCATGTAAAAATGTGAGAGCGCTTGATAATAAAACAGATTTATTTTATTTGCTTATAAACTGTTGAAATAATAAAATGTATCGAACAAGAAGTGCTCCTACGTGTCCACATCCACATTCCACAACTATCATGTCAAGATGACAGCACTAGAGATGTGGATCCGTGTTTTTTAGTCGAATACAGGGCTCCAAATCAGTTAATGCAAATTTATTGATTGATATTAATAAAACACTCCAGATAAATTTGTTAGCAGAACGTCTTCTAATAACATGGGCTAATTTCAAGCGGAAACTCTACTGCCATGGGTCTGATTAAACGCTTGAAACGCCAATTCCACGTTATCATCACATCGAGCTAGTGTTCGCGCCATTTTAGTGTATTGGATACTGGTATACCTGTATGCCATAGCGCAATTTCACCCCGATTATTGCGTCATAAACAAACACAAACAAACCGATCGGAACGCATAAGAACGATTTTTTTCTGTTATTACCATGAAGGTAAAATTACCTGGAGGGAGTCATACGACGTTGCCGCTCCGCCGGTCATCGTTCAACACATTGTCTTTTTTCTCTCTCAATTACACGGATCACCATTTTGAGTGAATGAGAAAGCTATTATAAGGTTGGTAAGGTCGCCATGTACGTGTGCTTGGTAGCCTGTTGTGACCTATGTTTGGGCCATAACAAATGCGCCCCGTCCGTTTCAGCGGTTAAAATATAAATGAAAATTATTGTGTTAAGTGAATATACTTTAATACAGTCAAGTTGTACTGTAT
The DNA here is from genome assembly GCA_905147815.2 of Phalera bucephala. Lineage (NCBI taxonomy): Eukaryota > Metazoa > Arthropoda > Insecta > Lepidoptera > Notodontidae > Phalera > Phalera bucephala. The sequence continues at coordinate 34,072,924 of LR990615.1, read as the reverse complement.
TTTGTAAATCAAGGACAACCAAAGGAGGAGTGAAATATCCTGAATTATCATTTTACACGTATGTATTTATTGACTCATATTATAGGGAAGTTTCACAGCAAAATTATGGATTTAACAATAAATATGTGCGTTATTGACGTCATATAATTAATATACGGTGATAATTAACTGTGAGTTTAAAGCTTTAATTTGTATTTTAAATATGCACTATTTTACGCTTCTCCACTAGTGATGTCCTACAGCGCCTTTTGACTACTGTCGATATTAATAAATTAATACTGAAACATTAACAATTCCTATTTCACGTCATAATAACCAAACGAATTTGGATGAAATTTAGTAAGGATAGAATATCTAGATAAACACTGTTACGTCTATATCCCCCTATTTATGATTATTTCATCTTTATGGCGTTTTCCCTGAAATAAAACTACTTACCTTACTGGAACTTTTATATTGAGATGGCATATAGAGCCTCGGTTGTGAAATGAAGTTTTACCCTTTGGGTAGTAGTTGGCATTGTGCCCTTCACCCCGCGAGGGTGCGTTGTATGCCATGCCCGTATATAGATAAATTTGAACCCTGAAAAGCATGTTGATATCCGTGTGAAGGAACTATTGATTTTCGTGATTTAGCATCCGCGTATGAGCGCTAAAACGTTTAGAAGGTACCTCCAAGTGAAAAAGTTATGCGGAAATCTTTTTTAAATGTCCATTACAGTAAACTTAACACGAAGGATGTATTTAAAATATTTCGCGACGTAATATTGCAAGTTCTACATTCAACAAATTATGAAAATGTTTTTCAAGTTTTAAATGAACACCAGTTTGATAATGGTTTTTTTGAAGACCACAAATATTTATTAATCAAATCAATATGTGAAAAGTATTTCAAATTAAGAATTCATTATATAATGAAGAATGCAGTAGTAGACACTAGTAGGAGTGATCGTTATATTACATAACTGAAAAAATAATCTATTATTAATAAATAATCAAATCACCTATTATTTATTACCTCAGGCAAGCGTTATTTTTTAAGCGTTACTTATATTACATATTGTCCGACCAAACCGCCTACCAGCCTGCCACGCGACACAGCGACACTGACTGATTGGACTTAAGGTCAATTTCACTTAGACGTATAATATTTTTGTCAAAAGTCACGTGTTATATTATGCTTTAAGACAACTACATATGATCTATTTTTAAATGAGTGTCCAGTAATGAAAGTAATATATTATTAGGTTATTTATTATGTTCCGCGCCAATATATTTGTTCGTATTATACGTTATTTATAACGTGTTGGTTAATACGTTAGATTATTTTTTTAATAAAATCAGTGCGGATCACTGGCGTGATCTTGGATGACGTACTTATGCATTTATCGTGGGTTTGTGAGAGATTGCGGCGTCGCGTGTTAAAATGTTTGCAAATAAATCGTTGGTTTGTTTATTGTAATAACTGTAAATAAAAGTTAGTTTTAGTTACGTGTAAATAATTAATTTATTAAATATATATTTACTTTTTAACGTTTAACAGCTCACGGCGGCGGCGCGGCGTGTTTTGCGACAATAATCAAAAGGCGTCGTTCAAGGAAGCGAAGAAATAACTATTATTAATAGCGTAAAAAATAATAGGCGTTTTAAAAGTAGCGTATCGTTATAACGCGTTTTTAATATATAGCCGTTGCGAACACTCCTAGACACTAGTGTCAGAGTTCTGGCTGTGCCTTGCGCGCGTTCGGTCGTGTCGCTGCGCTGCCCGCCCGCTCGCTATTTTCGTATTTACGTACGTATTAGATTTCGACTTGCTCTGTTGGAAACGCCTGCGCTTGCGTGGAGTGGTGATCTCGCCGGCTCGATATACGTGTATACGTACATATATACGGGCTTGCGACATTATTTCCCCGCGTCTGGCTCGCGCGTAGCAACAAGGCGAGCCGATAGGTAGACACGCCGTTCTGACGGCGGTCGGCCTTCCCGCGTTTTCGTAACGGTCGTTTTCCGAGACCTACGTGGTTTGTCGCGGCTGTGCTTACGTGTTTTGTGCTTGCGTGTTTACGTAATTGCATTCGCTGTGCGTATGCTTTTGCGTCTCGTGTAGGCACGGTTCGCGTATCGCCCGGTGTGACCAACTACGTGGGTTGCTAGGCAGCCGCGTCGGTTAACGGCGCGGCTGGCCCTCCCGCGGTTTTTTTCTCATCGGTTATTTTCATAACGGTTTTCAATATTAGTGTTGTATTGTAAATCCACGTCTTTTGTCCGTTCGTGGTAAGTCCGGTGGACGCCTAGCGGTGTCGTAAGCCGGGCTTGAGCGGGACCCGAGCGCTCGCCTCCCTCCTTCAGAGGGCGGCCAACTCGGAAGGGCTTGAGCTCTGGCCTTGGGGGCTTCCCTAGTCAGGGCTCTTGATTACGCCAGGACCCTACCTTAACCCATCCCGCTATCCTATTCTCCGTGCGGCGGTTCTCTTCGCCCCGGAGCAGTTAGGGTTTGGTGCCGCCCGTTCGCCCCTAAGACGAAGGAGCACACCGCGTCTCCCCGGTAGTGCCACCCCCCCCCGCCGCCACCCGGTGGGGGGATCAGGGCATCGCTCACGCCCGGGTCTTAGGGCCCTATTTTAGTTCACTCGCCCTGCCATTTCCCCTCTGGAAATGGCCGAAGATTTCCCTCCTGAGTTCGTCCGGGACCTAACCAGGTACATCGTCCAACATTGCCCGGACATAGTCCGGGAATTCAGGGCGACGTACTCGCCCGCCTCGCCCGACGCGTCGCCCGCGCGCTCGTCGGCCCCCGGCCCCGCGCACCCCGCGCCTTCTGCGCGCCCCGCGACTCCGTTCGCCGCGCCGCGAACTGATTTAGTTGCGCCGCCCCAGACCCCCGCCGACCGCCCCGTCTCGCCATGCGGGTCCGAGCCTCTCTCGGACTCGGATATGGAGGTCGGGCGCGCGTCCGCGCGACGCGCCGCCCCCGTCCGGTCCCCGTCCCCGTCGCTCTCGTCGGAGGACGATTTCGTTCCCATTGCTAATGGGAAGCGGGCGCGCAAACCGCGCGACTCGCCGCCACCCAAAATTCAAAAGGCCGGAAACGTTTCCGTTTCTCCCGGCCCCTCCGGCCCCCGGCCGTCACCGTCTCCCGACGCGGCACGTCCGCACGTCCGAACATCACTCCCCCGCCGCTTGTCATTCAGGACAAGAGCGCCTGGGAGCGCATCTCCAAGGCGATTTATAATCGCCAAATCAACTACACACACGCGCGTTCCACCGCGCAAGGCATAGCCGTCAAGGTGGCGTTCTCGGACGACCACCGACGGCTATCAGCGTTCCTGCGATCAAACAAGATCGCTTATCATACATACACCCTGGAGGAGGAAAGGGAGCTCAGGGTAGTAATCCGCGGTGTCCCTAGGGAGCTGGACACCGCCGTCATCAAGGCCGACCTCCAGTCCCAGGACCTTCCGGTGCGCCAGGTGCACAGAATGGTCAATGGGCGCTCCAAGGAGGTGTATGACATGGTGCTGGTCGTCCTCGACCGCACCGAGTCCGGCCGTAGGGTCTTCGACCTGAAGGCCGTGTGCCATATATCTGGCCTCTCCGTGGAGGCCCCCCACAAACGTGGCACGCCCGGGCAGTGCCACAACTTCCAGCTATACGGGCACTCTGCCCGTAACTGTCACGCGCGCCCTCGATGCGTTAAGTGCATCGGGGACCACGCGACGTCCCAGTGCGCTCGCTCGAAGGAGACGGTGGCCGAGCCCCCCAGCTGCGTCCTCTGCGGCACCAAGGGGCACACCGCGAACTATCGCGGTTGCCCCAAGGCCCCGAAGGGGAAGCGCGGCCGGGCGAGGCGCGGCGGCCGCCGCCGCTCCCGCGCGGTTGCCCCCCCCTCTGCGGCCTCAGCGCAACACCCCCCTGCGCCCTCAGCGCACCCTCGTCCGGTGCCTTCTGCGCCAGCGACCATGGCTCCCCGCGCTCCCGCGCCACTGAAGCTGACCCCCCCTCGCCCGCCGCTCAGGCCGTCCCTCGGCGCCAACGCGTGGGTGAAGCCGCTGCACTACACCGCGGCCTCCCACCCTGGGTCAGTGGGCCCTGCCCGCCCCCCGAAGCGCGCGCCGGCGATCCAGCCGGTGGCGGCTTGTCCCCCTTCGCCCACTAACGTCAGTCAGGACGTCGACCTCATCATGAGCGTCTCGGCGGTAATAAGCCCCGCACTTTTCCCCAGAGTCCGCGAACTCGCCCTTCGGCTCCGCGCCGCCACCAACTTGGCGGACCAGGTTCTCCTGGCTGCGGAATACAGGGACGTATATGACGTCCTGGCGTCCCTCAGAACCCAACCCCCCCGCACCCAATAATGGATCTACGATCTCCCCGCCATAAGCCCCACAACCTATCCCTGGCGTTCTTTAACGCCGATGGCCTTCGCTCCCAGCGAGATCAGGTTGCTGATTTCCTCCGAGATCACCAACTTGATATCCTCCTCGTGCAGGAAACCTTCCTGAAGCCCGCACAACGCGATCCTAGGATCGCAAACTATAACCTCGTGCGTAATGACAGAATCGGCTCCCGCGGAGGCGGTACTCTCATTTACTACAGGAGGTCCCTTCACTGCATCCCTCTCGATCCCCCCGCGCTCACCAACATCGAAGCCTCGGTCTGTCACGTCTCTCTCACGGGGCACCAGCCCATCGTGATCGCCTCCGTATACCTTTCCCTCACTTAATCCGTTCTCAGGAGTGACTTTGAAGCACTCCTCAATCTGGGAAGCGCCGTCATTCTGGCGGGCGACTTCAACAGTAAGCACGTGGCCTGGAACGGTCTCACCACTTCCCCTAGGTAACCACGACCACCAAGGTAGGAGCCTTGACGCCCTGGTCGACGTTCTCGACTTTGACGTCATCGCACCTATGCACCCTACCCACTATCCTAACAATCCCAACCACCGACCCGACGTCCTGGACATGGCGCTTCTGAAGAGTGTCACCCTGCGGCTGCACTCCTTGGAAGTAGTCCAGGAACTCGACTCTGACCTGTAGTCATGAGACTCGGTTCCTCCCCTTCCGCCCCTCAGCGACCCAAAAAGACGGTGGTGGATTGGCATGCGCTAAGCACGGCCTTGGCGGATGCCGACCCTCCTCCCCTGCCTCTCAGCTCGGACTCCATCCCGTCCCCTCAGGACACCGATCAGGCCGTAGATGCCTTCACCGAGCACATCCGATCGGCTGTCAGTCGATCGTCCAAGCAAGTCGAGGCGGAAGATCTCTACCTCAACCGCTTTCGACTGCCGGACGATGTTAGGGATCTCATTCGTTCCAAGAATGCTTCTATCCGAGCGTACGACTCCTACCCCACCGAAGCCAATCGGGCCCGGATGCGCGCTTTACAACGAGAGGTAAAGCGTCGTGTCGCGGAGGTTCGGGAGGAACGGTGGGGTGACTTCCTAGAGGGCATCGCGCCATCGCATCTGGCCTACTGGCAGCTGGCGCGTAGCCTCAAGTCCAACTCCACGACTGACATGCCCCCGCTGTCCCGCCCTTCAGGCGCACCCCCAGCCTTCGACGACGACGAAAAGGCCGAGCTTCTCGCCGACTCCCTCGAGAGCCAGTGCGCCCCCAGCTCTCAGTTCTTCGACCAGTCCCACGTCGACGCGGTCGACAGGGAAGTCGAGCGTAGGGAATCCCTCCCCCCCGTCGATTCCTTACCTCCTATCACCCAAATGGAGGTCGAAGATCTAATTATGGGTCTCAAAACTAAAAAAGCCCCCGGCTCTGACGGCATTTCGAATCGCGTTCTGAAATGCCTGCCCGCCCAACTCATCTGCCTCTTAGTGACCATATTGAACGCCGCCATTGCGAACTGCACCTTCCCCGCTAAGTGGAAGGAGGCGGACGTCATAGGCATTCCCAAGCCCGGCAAACCTCGCAATCTCCCCGCGAGCTACCGCCCTATCAGTCTCCTCAACTCCCTGGCCAAGATATACGAGCGCCTACTTCTGGCGAGGCTCAAAAACTTCGTAACGTCCAGGGGTATCCTTATCGACGAGCAGTTTGGCTTTCGAGCCAAACACTCTTGCGTCCACCAAGTGCACCGCATCACGGAGCACATCCTCTCCGGTCTCAATAGACCCAAACCCATCTACACGGGCGCCCTCTTCCTAGATGTCGCGAAGGCATTCGACAAAGTCTGGCACAACGGCTTGATCTACAAGCTCTACCAATTGGGTGTGCCGGACAGACTCGTGCTCATCTTACGAGACTTCTTGTCGAATCGCGCCTTCCGTTATCGCGTCGAAATGACGCGCTCCACTTCCCACTCCATCAGTGCTGGAGTCCCACAGGGCTCAGTTCTCTCTCCGCTCCTGTTTAGCCTTTACACGAACGACATTCCTCGTTCGAGTAAGGCGCATCTAGCCCTATTCGCGGATGATACCGCTCTCTACGTCTCGCATAGGAATAAGGGTTTCATTACCAGACACCTTCAGGCATCCGCTAATTCCCTAGGGAATTGGTTCAGGAAGTGGCGTATTGAGGTGAACCCGGACAAGAGCGCTGCGGTGTTCTTCTCCAGAGGTGCCACCCCGCGCCACTCCCTGCGCCACCCTAGAAGTAATCTCGGCCAAGTGACCATGTTCGACCGACCCATTCCCTGGGTCAAAGAGGTCAAATATCTAGGGGTCACCCTAAACAGTACCATGTCCTTCGGCCCGCACATCAAGCGGGTCCGTCACCGAGCATCATTTGTGCTCGGTCGTCTTCATTCGTTAATCTGCAAGCGGAGTAAAATGTCCCTTAGAAATAAGGTGACACTTTACAAAACTTGCGTTCGACCCATCATGACTTATGCGTGTGTTGTGTTCGGGCATTCGGCCCCCTCTCACATCGATAAACTCCAAGTGGTTCAAAACCGCTTCCTCCGTAAAGCCGTAGGAGCCCCCTGGTTCGTACGGAACGTCGACCTCCACTCCGATCTAGGTCTCGAACCTATTCGCGCCTTTATTAAAAAGGCGTCAACACGCCACTTTGCGAACGTATCTACCCATGCGAATCCGTTAATCGTAGCCACCGCCGACTACGATCTCCCCCCCGACCCCTGCCGCCACCGCCGGCCGCGACATGTTCTCACCGACCCCCCCGATGCTTTGTCATCCCTTCTTTCCGCTCAGAATACGGGCGACGACGACGACGTAGTAGTAGTAGATCCCCTCCCATAGCCGGCGGTTGACCGGTGCACTTAGTAATGCACTGGTCCCCCTACAGCGACTGTCCCAACCGAGGGCGCCCTCGAGTATGTCGCCTCTTGCCCTTCTGGCTGGCTAGAGCGTAGTGGTTGCACGCTCGCCTTTAAGTCCGGTCAAGCTGTAAAGGCCTCGCGGCCAACAGCGTACATCATTCACACACACACAACTAGTGTCAGAAATTTTTATAATAAGCTAATATTATTTAAGGGTCATGAGTATAATTAAAGTAAAAAAAAATAATTAAAACCTCGGGTTAAAGAACACATAGCTGACCTAAAACACCGTCGACACAACAACATGTCCTTGACCGCACCCTCCATTACATCCGATTTGATAGACCACATATCCTCGTGAAAGAAAACCGACTCCTACCAAGGATGGTTCATGAGGCTATTCAAATTAAAAAACATCCTAACTTCAATAGAGAAGATGGCTAGGTGCTTACATCGACTTGGGATCCGGTAATTAATATAATCAAATCCAACACCAAGCATAATACTGAGAGACCGCAAGACACCGTGAGCTCATTCTGCGTAGATCGGACCAACAAAAATAATTAAAAAGTTTGAGGGTACCCCGGAATACTTAAGCCTTTTGGACATCTAACACCTCAGTTATTCCCGTGACCATGGGTGCTGCAAACCATTCACGTCGGGAAATTAGAATCAAAAAATAAACAGCGATAAAATCCGAAAAATAGTTTTATATCTATCTATATCATCACGCCAGCTCCCTCGCAGGGTAGGCAGAGAGTACAAAGTTCTAACAGGTTCTTTCCTTACATAAATCTCTGGCTTCCTCCACTCTCATAGTTCGTCTCATACACACTCGCCGGTTACGGAGACTCTTGACTTGCCCTTCAGATAAGACACGGTCTATTTGGTCATGGTAAGATAGTCTAGGTCTTCCCCGGTACCTACATCCTTCCACTTTCACATTGTATATCTGTTTTGTTATTCTTTCTTCTGGCATTCTTTCTATATGCCCGAACAAACGGAGCATACCCTTTCTCATCTTTACACCGATACTGTATTTCATACCTACTCGCTTTCTTACTACGCTGTTGCGAATACGGTCAGTCAGCTTCACTCCGCACATCTTCCGCAGAGATCGCATTTCGACCGCATTTATCCTGCTTTCGTTCTCCTTCTTACATACCCAACTCTCACTGCCATATAACAGCGTTGGGACAAGCACTCCGTTATGCATGGCCAGCTGCGCCTTTTGGCTTAAGTGCCGGCTCCCAAGTTGCCTTCCCATCGCACCATTCACTCTATTACCTGCATTCACTCTTCTCTCTATATCAGCGGTGTATTTCCCATCCTTACTGAAGGCGCATCCAAGATATACAAACTCATTCACTTGCTCCAGCACATCGTTACCAACCACAATCCTTGCATTCGTTCTGGTTTCTTCCCGTTCAAAAACCATAATTTTGGTTTTCTTCACATTCAAATGTAAGCCATTGTTCATGCAGTCGTCTCTCATAACTGTGACTAGTGTTTGCAGATCAGTGGCTGTTGGCGCTATTAAAACCGCGTCATCTGCATACAATAGGTGGTTTATCACTAGATCACCCATTTTTACCCCTTCAGTCATCGCATTCAGTCTTTGAAGACTTTTATCCAGATTCACTATAAACAGTCTAGCGGACAACACGCAACCCTGCTTGACGCCGATTTTAACGTCAAACCACGAGGATATGTGGTCTATCAAATCGGATGTAATGGAGGGTGCGGTCAAGGACATGTTGTTGTGTCGACGGTGTTTTAGGTCAGCTATGTGTTCTTTAACCCGAGGTTTTAATTACACTCGAACAATATCGACGTGTTTTCAACTTCCTTCGTATACGGTCTTATGCTTGTTTAGTGAATGTTGTCTATTCTTATAAAAATAATAATGTTTCTAAAAAGGATCTTTTAAAAAACTAAACTTTCAAAGTACAGTAAACACTATATTTTTGTGATCCTTGCCTTTTTCCGAAAATATCGGAAATGATGCACTTACTCTAAACTAGCGTGCGCGAAGTAACTTTTAGTAAGATTCATTCATTTTTTATGAATGTGTGCGTTAATACAGTTGATTGACAAACGAATGTCTGTATGGATGTGTGCAGTGCAGGGAATGTTTTTGTAGTGCGATGGAAATCGCCGTATTGCTTTGAGATATGGTTCAATTTTCTATAGTACAGCTGACTGAAGTGTTCGCAGGTATATCATCGGGAACTAGTGACCATCATTTTAACTAATTTGAGTAATTTTGGGCTTAAATCTTACATATGTTTTTTTTTTTTTATAGTTGGAATCGAGTCAGTTGTTGTTTTAGACCAAACTACTTTCAGGTCTTGTGGTAATTACGTTACACCTTGTATATGAGACTGGGATTATCAATCATAATCAAACTGCAAACGTAAATATTTTTTTTAATTTTTTTATTGTCATTTGTATGAAAAATGTCAATATACTAGCTACTTGAGGCTATATCATTGTAAGATTACATGAACTTATATAATGGCGAAAAGTTAGCTATATCTGTTCGACTTGTGGATGTAGAAAAGAAAGAATTAAGCATTAGTAAATATGTTTTAATCATAAATTCTTCGATTAATTCTGCACTAGTAATCACTAGCCTACTCACGTATACTAACGCATATTCACAAAATCACACCGACAAAATTGACACGCTACCCCGGCCATATGCGCCGTCTATGCATTCTTTGTCTAGGATTTCACTCATATTTCCCTCGCCTACTACTTTCGCCTACTACTCAAAACGATGAAAAATCAATACTATAAATGTCAAATGTCAAGCTCAATAGTTTTTTTATCTGTCCTTGCGCCTTGTCCTTGTTTGTCATCAACGTTTTATAAATCTGTTTTGTAAGATAAATTTCGTAAAAATCTATAAACGGATGTGCTATACAATCTAAATTCAAAATGGATATATTAATAACGTTATTCTACATATTATTCGCTATATGCGTGGTTTACCCGCCTACAGAGTTCGTATCAGCCGGGTTTACGATCGCGCAGATGTTTGAAAATTTTTTGGGTTCGGAAAATATGAATTTTATCGGGTACCATATGAAGAGGACGACTATAACTGCGCTGATTCATTCGGCTTTACCTCTGGGGTATATTTTTTGTTTGTTGTTGGGCGGTGAGAGGGGTCCATGGATGCCAGCGGCAGCCGCGGCGACGGCAATTATACCGCTGTTGATGTGTTATCGGCTGCTATGCTGGTGGGAGAACGACCAGTCGAAGCACCCTGTGGTGAAGTCACTGCATAACTACGTGACTGCTGGAAGTGATTGGAGAGTAGTAGCTACTAATCTCAATATTGAGTTTAGGAAGTAAGTACCTGTTCTATTTTTAGGTCAGTCTTAATACTTCAAATTTGATATACTCATTTAAAGTTTAACATTATTGCCCAATGGCTGGGCACCAGCCTTCTCTCATACAAATTGAGGTGAGAGAATACCAAGAAAGCCATACTAAATCACAATGACTCTGTGCAGATAGGTGGAAGCTCAGTTGATACAAATGTGGGTGCTCAAGATGCGTCTGATGATTGCACATGTACGATATCCACTTTATTTCCATTGCAGTGTGGACAAGGTTTCAATACCGCTGACAGCCACAAGTAAGTTTGTGGCAACTGAGACGTGGTTGATCAAGGTAACGCAGTATGCCTTGAATGTGGTGAAACAAGAGGACTGCACATTAGTTGCTACAGCGGTAAGAGACCCATACATATAGATTATAATCAATTGGTGCTATTAATGAACAAAGTTTCATTACTAAGAGTAATCATACTTGGATTTGTCATACATTTTATATCACAAATCAGTAAAAATTTTGATTAGGTAGGCATTTTTTACTTTTTGTTATTAATGTCTGTATGATAATCTCCAGTAGTGAAACCTGTAGATTAATATGTCAAAAATTGTCAATGTTCATAAAATAATAATATACATAAAATGAGATTACTAGGTTGTTAAAAAATATTTCTTCTTGTAAATTGGTATTTCATAAAAATATCTTTTCTGGCTGACCATATTTAGGTAGTGACCAGATGTAGTAAGTAGACCAGATGTAGTAAGTAGACCGGATGTAGTGGGAAAAAAGATAACATTAGCTGTACCTGCAACTTTTTCATGTTATTTTCAGGCATGTATTTCACAACCTTAAGCTTTCATTGAGATAAAAGGTAGCCTATGTCCTTTCCTTCAAAATCTATTCAGTAGTTTGGGTGTGAAAAGACAACAGACACAGTTACTTTCGAATTTTTTATATACCTAGTAGTTTCCTGCGACTTCATACTCGTTAGACAACAGCGCCACCTACCGGTCAATGTTATATAGCCTATGTTACTCTTTCTGGATAAGGTAGCTTTCCAACGGTAAAAGAATCATTAAAATCAGATCAGTAGTACCAGAGATTACCCTGAACATCTAAACTCACCAACTTTACCTTTTTATAATATTAGTGTAGATTATGGATACTGTTCTGAAAGTTACATATCAAAGTATTTGTTTTTAAATTAATGGGTTTTGGATGTCTGCGAATAACTCAGTTAATTATGTATTTTAAAAAGTAATAAGTATTTAAGCTCACGTATTATTTGTGAACAATGGTTTTTGGTTGCAGTGGTAACAATGTGGAGTTTATTATCATAATATTTATTTAATTCAACCTTGTGACTCTTTAACCTTGCACCTCATTATTATCATTTTGTTATCATACTATATATTATTTTTCGAACTTTTTTTGTATTATATTTTCTCATAGCAACATATGAGTGAGTTGTTCGTAGCCCTGTAGCTCCGATCTAGGACTGAGGTCTTTTCCCCTCACAAAGGTTAAGCAGTAATTGGCTTGTTAAATCTGAAATGGTTATTCATTTGTGGCTCTGTGTTTTGGAAGGCAAGGAAGGTTCCGTGTCCCAGCTGACACTTATTTATGGTGGATAGATTATACGGTTTCGATTCAAATCGATATATTTACTTCTATTTAGAATCATTATTCTGTATACAATTGCTATTCCAATACTGCCATATCTCTGGCCTCTCCGTGGAGGCCCCCCACAAACGTGGCACGCCCGGGCAGTGCCACAACTGCCAGCTATACGGGCACTCTGCCCGTAATTGTCACGCGCGCCCTCGATGCGTGAAGTGCATCGGTGACCACGCAACGTCCTAGTGCGCCCGTTCGAAGGAGACGGCGGCCGAGCCCCCCAGCTGCGTCCTCTGCGGCACCAAGGGGCACACCGCGAACTATCGCGGTTGCCCCAAGGCCCCGAAGGGGAAGCGCGGCCGGGCGAGGCGCGGCGGCCGCCTCCGCCCCCGCGCGGTTGCCCCCCCCTCTGCGCCCTCAGCGCAACACCCCCCCGCGCCCTCAGCGCACCCTCGTCCGGTGCCTTCTGCGCCAGCGACCACAGCTCCCCGCGCTCCCGCGCCACTGAAGCTGACCCCCCCTCCCCCGCCGCTCAGGCCGTCCCTTGGCGCCAACGCGTGGGTGAAGCCGCTGCCCTACACCGCGGCCTCCCACCCGTCAGTGGGCCCTGCCTGCCCCCCGAAGCGCGCGCCGGCGATCCCGCCGGTGGCGGCTTGTCCCCCTCCGCCCACTAACGTCAGTCAGGACGTCAACCTGATCATGAACGTCTCGGCGGTGATAAGCCCCGCACTATTCCCCAGAGTCCGCGAACTCGCCCTCCTACTCCGCGCCGCCACCAACTTGGCGGACCTGGTTCTCCTGGCCGCGGAATACAGGGACGTCTATGACGTCCTGGCGTCCCTTAGAAACCCAACCCCCCGCACCCAATAATGGATTTACGACCTCCCCGCCATAAGCCCCACAACCTATCCCTGGCGTTCTTTAACGCCGATGGCCTTCGCTTCCAGCGAGATCAGGTTGCTGATTTCCTCCGAGATCACCAACTTGATATCCTCCTTGTGCAGGAAACCTTCCTCAAGCCCGCACAACGCGATCCTAGGATCGCAAACTATAACCTCGTGCGTAATGACAGAATCGGCTCCCGCGGAGGCGGTACTCTCATTTACTACAGGAGGTCCCTTCACTGCATCCCTCTCGATCCCCCCGCGCTCACCAACATCGAAGCCTCGGTCTGTCGCATCTCTCTCACGGGGCACCAGCCCATCGTGATCGCCTCCGTATACCTTTCCCCTACTAAATCCGTTCTCAGGAGTGACTTTGAAGCACTCTTTAATCTGGGAAGCGCCGTCATTCTGGCGGGCGACTTCAACAGTAAGCACGTGGCCTGGAACGGTCTCACCACTTCCCCTAACGGTAGGAGCCTTGACGCCCTGGTCGACGTTCTCGACTTTGACTTTATCGCACCTATGCATCCTACCCACTATCCTATCAATCCCAACCACCGACCCGACGTCCTGGACGTGGCGCTTCTGAAGGGTGTCACCCTACGGCTGCACTCCTTGGAAGTAGTCCAGGAACTCGACTCTGACCATCGACCTGTAGTCATGAGACTCGGTTTCCCCCCTTACGCCCCTCAGCGACCCAAAAAGACGGTGGTGGATTGGCATGCGCTAAGCACGGCCTTGGCGGATGCCGATACCCCCCCCCGCCCTCTAAGCTCGGACTCCATCCCGTCCCCTCAGGACACCGATCAGGCCGTAGATGCCTTCACCGAACACATCCGATCGGCTGTCAGTCGATCGTCTAAGTAAGTCGAGGCGGAAGATCTCTACCTCAACCGCTTTCGACTGCCGGACGATGTTAGGGATCTCATTCGTTCCAAGAATGCGTACGACTCCTACCCCACCGAAGTCAATCGGGCCCGGATGCGCGCTTTACAACGAGAGGTAGACCCAAACCCATCTACACGGGCGCCCTCTTCCTAGATGTCGCGAAGGCTTTCGACAAAGTCTGGCACAACGGCTTGATCTACAAGCTCTACCAATTGGGTGTGCCGGACAGACTCGTGCACATCCTACGAGACTTCTTGTCGAATCGCGCCTTCCGTTATCGCGTCGAAATGACGTGCTCCACTTCCTACTCCATCAGTGCTGGAGTCCCACAGGGCTCAGTTCTCTCTCCGCTCCTGTTTAGCCTTTACACGAACGATATTCCTCGTTCGAGTAAGGCGCATCTAGCCCTATTCGCGGATGATACCGCTCTCTACGTCTCGCATAGGAATAAGGGTTTCATTACCAGACACCTTCAGGCATCCGCCAATTCCCTAGGGAATTGGTTCAGGAAGTGGCGTATTGAGGTGAACCCGGACAAGAGCGCTGCGGTGTTCTTCTCCAGAGGTGCCACCCCGCGCCACTCCCTGCGCCGCCCTAGAAGTAATCTCGGCCAAGTGACCATGTTCGACCGACCCATTCCCTGGGTCAAAGAGGTCAAATATCTAGGGGTCACCCTAAACACTTGTCAACAAAACAACTTGTCCCCCTACAGCGACTGTCCCAACCGAGGGCGCCTCTTCGAGGCGCCCTCGAGTATGTCGCCTCTTGCCCTTCTGGCTGGCTAGAGCGTAGTGGTTTCACGCTCGCCTTTAAGTCCGGTGAAGCTGTAAAGGCCTCGCGGCCAACAGCGTACATCATTCACACACACACACACAGTCATATTATGAACTTAATACTGAACCTCTTTACCTACAGACAGACAGCCACAACCTATCGCCATCAGGCGAAGACGAAGTCCAGTACATAAACATCGAAACTATTCCTACCAGGGATGATATAGAGCGGTTTACCTTCCGCATCTCCACCACAGCGCTGAGGGACCTCCAGCCCAGGCTGGCACGCCCAGTACGGGTGCCAGAACATATCTCATTATTGCCTACGCTTATTGAGCGGTTCGTGAATGTCTTCAAGCAGTATGTGGACCAGAATCCTGTTTATTATGTAGATCAGGTAACTAAAATTATTAAATAAATACAGGGCTTCGATGTCTCTCTGCTAACTGGATCTAGTAGCCGCGGTTTCAATCCCCGCCTGAACATGTTTGTGTGACTCACAAATGTTTCAATGTGAATTGTAAACATAGCCATGCGAACGCAAGAATAATAGGCGCGCGTGGCGACGTTTCGTTTTATTCCCCATTCGTTCCATGTTTAATCCCGTATTCTAAAAAAACCCTTTTTATCCCACACAAAGTTTTTCATGTTTAATCCCACTTTACCCCTTATAAGAACAGTTAGTAAAAAAAAATTGAAACTTCGTGGGACGAACGACGAAAAACAAGCCGCTGTTATTCAAAGAAGAAGAGGAGTGGATTACTCCCCAATGCACAAAACCTATAAATGGCCATAGGACTCAACAATACGATCTTTAGATTTATACATGTGACGTCACTAAGCTCTCGCTCCATCACGATACGAACACCCTTTATGATGTGTCCAGGAGTTGGAGCTGTGCATCGGCTGCATGCAGTACCCTGCTGACGTAAAACTGACTCGCCGCTGTCTCCCCCCGCCGCCGCCCCTCGAGGGTAACGGCCCCGCGGAGTGCCAACAGTGCAATTGCCGGTAAGTCTGAATCGCCATTGATGCAGAGTCGAAGCGAAGCTAAGCGACAATGTCTCACTAAAAAAATCGTTGTTCAGGGCTCCTTCGACACAGTCAGGGAGGACTAGGTAGGTGATCAGAAAAGATTAAAGAGAGTAGGAATATAAAGCGTGCAGGGGTACTTGCAAATTATTTACTAATTAGATATGCGCCGATTATTTAGCCGGTACTAGGCATACTCGGCTATTTATTTTTATTACTCACTCTATATTCTGTTAAATTGATATTTATTTTATTTGGATAGCTTACAGCTATTAACATCAATATTCAATACTATCATAGTAACTATAAGCCATTTATAAGCTACCACATATGAGTTACTATAGCGAAGAAAAATGTTAGTAAATGATGAAACATTGAGAAAAAGATTAAACATACAATAAGGACGTAGTCAACATGATTACTAAAAAGTAGCAAAGTTGGGTTTATATTTTAACATTAGTTGGGCCTTTCGATCACTTAGGTATATATATATTTTAAATTGAAAGAGGAAGCAATAGGGAAGAGAAAACATTTCATTCCTTCATTCATGGCCTACATCCGTCCCTTACTTCTCTTTTCAAGTATAAACGTGATTCCGCTTCAAACTTTCGTTAACCCAAACCGAGTAATTCGGCCGAGTACTCGAATCGCTGCACGTGCCAAATTTTTGTATGATTACAAATATTTTTTTCGATCTGAGTGTTTCTGTATGTGTATTTCATGTTTATAAACGGTCCCTGCGGTTCTCGTAGCGTTGTACGACGGCGATGATCTTAGCGATCAACAAAGTTAAGTAGCGTTCGGCTCGTTCGGCTGAAATGAGAGGGAAACTTAGTGTGGGGCTACTACATTGTTCATGGATCGTCCATTAATCAAGGGCGGCTATCGGCTAATCGAAAAAATCACAAAATATTACAAGGGGTAGTGTGATATCACGTGTATTTTTTTATGTTGAACACGCGATTTGTTAATAAAAAAGCGGCGTGTGATTTGGACTCGCCTTGAAAATTTTTGATATACTTTATACTGAAAATATACACATAATTTTTAAAGTTAGTCTATAACTTCACCACGCATCATCAGGGAGGAGGGGGGAATAAAAAGTTGCTAAAAACATTACGTGATTAATGGACGAGCCTCAAAGGTTGTCGGGCAGGCCCCTCACAAGGTGGACCGATGACCTGGTGAAGGTTGCAGGTAAGGGATGGATGCGTCCAGCACAAGGCCGGTCGTCGGAGCGATTTTTGAGGGAGGTCGTCGTCCTTCCGGGGACGTCTTTCGGCTGACGATAATATTGTTTAACACGATGTAATGTTCCGTGCCGCGCGGCAGGGTGCTGTGGTGCTGCTCGTGCATGGCGCGCTGGTGGGCGGCGCGCGCGGGCGAGGCGCCGGCGCGCTGGCTGGCGGGGCGCTGCACGTGCCCCGTGTGCCGCGCCACCTTCTGCCTGCTCGACGTGTGCCCCGCCAGGCCCACGCCCTCCTGAGCCACGTACAGAGTGCTGCGCATCACTACTTACTACTACTGACTGCAGTGACAGTGACAAGTGTGAAATACAGTGATGTCCAGTGTGTTACTGACTTGTCGGACTCTCTGTCTACTGTCTACTCTGTGTATACTTCTAATATGCGATTCAACGTATAACCCGCACCTACTCACGCCCTTCTGAGCCATATAAATAGTGTACTACATATTACTATTTACTACTACTAACTACAGTGAAGCGACAAGTGTGTTAGTGACTTGACGATACACAAAATACTCTGTATGTCTTCTGCGCCTTCTTATGCAACACGTAGTGTGTCGCACAGCTCTACTACACACTGCTAATTTCAAGATTAGCTACATGACAAGTGCGGCAATGTTCAGTACTAATCTTTTTTTAAGTGATATAGTTTCAATGACTTATCAAAGCATAAAATACTCTGTATATCTTGTTATTCAATATAGCAGACAGATATTTAGCAGAGTCACCATGTAAGGGTGTATTAACAAATGAAAGATGTTTGCTTGACATATTTCTGGTTTGTGCTTTGTTTGTCCCATTTATTGTCCCACATTCCAGAAATTTATATTTTGACCCTCATAACATTTATTTTTGTCTCGTTAAAATAGTTTAACTTTGGAACCATACAGAATCAGTAATATAATGTTGTTTTACAAATATTTTGTTGTTCATTAATACTTTTAGGACTACTACTTTACTTGAGAAGTTTAAATATCTGTTTGAAAAAATGGGATGAATTACTTACATGTGTGTGTTAGTACAGTCAGTAACGAAACTCGCTTAACAAACTTAATCTTTCAAATCAGCAATACGCTTTATATTACAGAAGTTGGTGAACATTGTCTGAAACATATATTAATAAATAAGATTTGTTTATTTGCGCATAAGTAATTACATATTGATAGATAACAAGGATAGATCAGTAGGTTGTAGAATTTAAAAACCAATTTATTAGAAACATATTGAACGAAGAGAACATTGAAAACATATTCAACAAGACAAAATAGGTAAATATTGTAAATAAATTATACTTTTGGGACGAAACAGAAATACAATGTAAGCCGAATGCAGGATTTCTCATGAGATGAAACTTCGCAGGACTAACAAAGAACAAACCTTTTTGTATTTTGCTCTTGTTACGATATGTAACCGTTTATGGGCTACACGTGAGTAAGGGGGGTGAAGTCTGATTACTTGTGCATTTCAAATTTGTATTTGTACACACCTACAATACAGAATTCATTCCTAGTGTGGTGCAATATTTTAATAAATGGAGTAATGTAATAATGAATGCATAGAAATGTTAGAACTTTTAAAAAGGTATGTTAAATTAGATTGACAATTGGTCCAACTATTGGACCGTAGGCCTCTTGGCTCACTAGTTTGCTTAGTCTGCTGTTCGATCCTATATGGAACAAAAATATTCATGTGACCCCACAATAATTTGTTCCTGTGTATGTGAATTAGTGTTTATTAACGTAACTACGAAACTGGAATAATTAGTTGTGAGGCCATGTTTTTAAAAGGAAGGAATATTTTAAGTATGTGATAATTGATACTTTGAAAGGGGCAAAGCCCTGAGTTTGGACTGGTTAACCAGTAAATGTGCGAGGTAAATGTTTAGCGTTTTAATGTGGAGAATACATGATATATTATTGTATGTGCTACAAGGTAGGAGTTAGTTTTCCTGGAGAAATGGTGTGTTTTAGGCCATGTAAGGGCCTGTGGGCATCCAGGATTTGGGGCCCTTAGAGAAAGTTTAAAAGAATTAATTAAAACAACAAAATGCATTTTTAGACGGTCCCTCTGTACAAAGTGACATTTGTGCCACTTTGTACACAATATTTAGACAGGTTGCTGTGTAATAGGGACCGTCATGTTATTTAGTAACTTTATTGGTTATCATGATTAGCTTTATACAAATTATATTATACTATACAAATGTTTTTCTTTCTACTGGATAAACTTTAACAACTGTTTGTTAATATACACCGTTACGCCTATATTCCCCAAGCGGGGGTGGCAGAGGTGTACTGAGTACACTCACGTTTCGCCGACGATGTTAGGTCCCATGTAATAGAGGGCGAGCCTATTGCCATATACCGGGCACAATTCCAGACTCCGGGCTCGTACTGGGAAGTTTTTCGTTAGAAAAACTACACTTGTCCGACCTAGGATTTAAACCTAGGATTTGTTTGTTTATGATGCACTGAATTAAGATACATTTAAAACATGAATTATTTCTAAAGGAATTTTATATTAAGGGCACTATACAAGTGTTATGATCTTCTTATGCACAAATATGTATTTTTTTGCAGATATTTTTTTAAATATCAACCATTTTTTATATGTATTTTTTACTTATTGAGATTATGAGATTAATATGAGATGCCTCTAAAGTTAATCGTTATGAAGTCAGTTGATATAATCATATACTAAATAGTTTAGTTGAATGTTTAATATTAAGTGTGTAATAGATAAGTATGCAGTTCCGATATAAAAAGATCTGTCTGTGTAAGTTTTTATTCATGTGGTACATGAGATCAATGATCAAAAATGTTGCTAGTGTTTGGTTAAGACAGTGTTTACTAATTTTAAAAGATGAATCATGTTCAGCATATTTTGTTGCTGATTATACTAACTTTGAGACTAAGAGGCGCTCGTAGCGCTGTGCAACCGCGGTGTTCTTACCGATCACCAAGGTTAAGCAGCGTTCGTCTCGGTCGGCCTGAGATGGGTGACCGATTGTGGCATTTTCATATTCGAGCGTCTCCGTGCTTCGGAAGGCACGTTAAGCCGTTGGTCCCGGTTCTCACTTAATGTGGTAGTCGTTAAGCCGAGTTGGAAGCCTTAAAGGCGGCTTGATAAGTTCCAACAGCAGGTGGCCACAAACCTGCCTCCATCAATCCGCACTGGGTCCTCGTGGTGGAGTATGACCTGATCTCTCTCACCTCGATTTGTGAGAGAAGGCCTTTGCCCAGCAGTGGGCAGTATAGGCTGTTATTATTATTATTATTATATTATATACTAACTTTCATAAATCCACTATCACCACACTTGATTATTACAGGTATAAAGTTTTGAATATAGCTTTAATTTTTACTCAATAAGCACTATAATATAACACATATACCATTCAGAGATGGCCGAATTGTAATTAGATTAATGATAACAATTGCATTTTATAATATCCAATCATGATCTAAGATGTGTAATCGCAATCATTGAAGATTACAAAAATGTGATTGTAATCGTAAATCAATCACACATCACACCATCAAAGTCAAAGATAATTTATTTGTTCAGGCCAATACATAAGCACTTACAAACGATAAAATTATTACATAATTTACATCTACCACCGGATCGAAACGCGGCCTCCACTGAGAAGATCCAGCGAGAAACTCAGCGGGCTAGTCTTATAACTGTAACATCACGCCTATATTCCCCAAGCGGGGATGGTTAATCATAAATCTGATTACATTTTGCCCATCTCTGATACCATTTACGCCTAAGGCTTGATGACACATGACGAAAACTCGATTACACAAGGCGACCTTGTATGGACACGTCGCCGAGTTACCTATATCTATTCGCGCCTATATTAAAAAGGCGACAACACGACACTTCGCGAACGCATCTACCCATGCGAATCCGTTAATGGTAGCCGCCGCCGACTACGATTAACGGATTCGCTAAAAATTATAAAAATATTTTAATTATAGTGGACTGATGAAATTAAATGTCGAATTAAATATACTCTGCCGTCATCCCAACCGGGAATGTAACTTAAATGACACTTGATGTAATAACTGAATAAATAATAATCTGTATCAACTTTATGGTTATTATTGTAGGGATGAAAATCTTATCAATATGGACTGCACGTGGATGGCGTGGAGTAACTCTGAAAACACTTGGGACTTAATTCGCTATGCCCAAACACGACGCGTTACGATAACTTGTGATCATGTAATGGTATTCTGTATGTAACTGGAATACGATAGAACGATTATTTTACTAAGTTATCATAACGCTCCGCGTTACGTGTTTCATTGGTCATATCGAATAAGGGTCCTGAACTGATATTGCTGTAAAGCACGTTTTTAAAAACAAGGTTTTATAGCAAAACAACGAGTATATCTTGCTTAGTTGAGGGTGTTTCTTTAGCTTCCTTCCGGTTCCATCATCGAACTCTGGATACCATCGGGGTCTTAAGTACGCGTGAAGACACACGGCGGGGTTCCACTTGCCACATTTTGGCTTCATCATCAGACCCTGAACACTATCTGGTTGTATAGTATCAATACTAATCTAACAAGCCAAAACACGAAGGGGTTGCGTTGTATAGTTCACATGTTCCTATTGCCACCTTTCGACTTCATCATCAAACCAGCTCCATGGTACCATGTTATTACCCAACTTACATATGTATATCAAATGTCAGATATTGACTGCCTCGTTTGTCTGGTGGCAAAGCACATCGCTTTGTGATCACGAGGTCCTGGGTTGAAATACTAGGTCGGACAAATGTAGTTTTTCTAACGAAAAATTCCCAGTACTAGTCCGGAGTCTGGAATTGTGCCCGGTATATGGCAATAGGCTCGCCCCCTATTACATGGGACCGAACATCGTCGGCGAAACGTGGGTGTACTCAGTACACCTTTGCCACCTCCTCTGGGGAATATAGGCGTGACGGTGTTAAATGTCAGATCAATCGGATACATGATCCTCGGCGGCTGATCTTACTCTACAACAAACACAAAACTCAACGGACGATTTAGCGCAGTGGTTAAGAGCTTAAGCCGCTCCGCCCACTGTGTCTAATAGTCGCGGGTTCGATTGCCGCACGGGACAAATGTTTGTGCGATCTACAAGTATTTGTTCCGGTCTGGGTATTAGTGTATGTGAATTTTCATGTTTGTAATCGCACCCACGACACAGGAATTGATCCTAGTGTGGGGCTACTTTTAAAAAAAAAAGCATTCAAGTTTAAAGTTCGCTTTATTGTTGGCGGTTGAAAAAGTTTAAAATACATCCAAGCTCACCTCATTAACAACAATCGCAATTAGTATATCGATAAACGGATAATTAAGCGTGCTCGACGTTCTGTCCATGTTTGATTGCTATCTGTGTGGTCGCATGGAATTTATAATACTTGAATACATGCTTGTAGGTATTTCTCCAATGACAATGATCATTGCTTTTGCCGAGTGTATGGTCTCTGCTATATTAGATGGGTCAAATAGTTTCGCTATTTTCTTTTTTCTCCTGAAAACACGCAGCACGTAGACTGTAATGTCGAAAGTGGTGCGAATCACAACAGATCAACGTCCAGAGCTGCGGCTTCGAGGTCTTTGTCCTTCGAATTTCCCTGTGACTATCAGTTTCTCTAGGTCGTCACCGTCTATTCTGGCAATATGACCAAAATACTCCAGTATACGTTCGACACCGATAGTCTTTTTTATGTGTGTGTGTGTGTGTGTGTGTCGCCTCGGCTTGGGCGGTAGAGAGTCTTGTCTTGAGTCAGAGTTGCTTTAGTATCGAGATCTTAGGACTGAGACCTGTCTAACCTAAGGTCGAGCTTGGTCCGATCTGTCTTTACAATTATAGGAATTTAGCGCAGTGGTTAAGAGCTTAAGCCGCTCTGCCCACTGTGTCTAATAGTCGCGGGTTTGAGTCCCGCACGGGACAAATCTTTGTGTGATCCACAATTATTTGTTCCGGTCTGGGTATTTGTGTATGTGAATTTTCATGTTTGTAAACGCACCCACGACACAGGAATAAATCCTAGTGTGGGGCTACGTTTTTAAAAAAAAAATTATGTGTGTACCTAAACACTTTAATACTGATCAGTATAACCACATCCAGTACGATCGTGAACATACTCGGCGTTCAACGGCCAGCCCAGTTAATGTCACGTATAGGTATAATTAATCCAATTCAACAAGAACATTAATGGTTAAATGTTATAATCGCTGCAGTGTTGTCGAGGGAACCATTAGAGTGCAGACCACAAGCAGCTATTCACTGTTAGAATAGTAATGGTCCTTAAGAATGCTTAAAAGCATTCTCGTGAATCTATGAAATCAAGAGAAAAAAGAAAAACAATATTTTGAATTGATTATAACTGGGTAGTCTACCTAATTTTATAAAGGAGGGTAGTTCTTCGTAAAGATAACGTCACTACAATTTAAATATGAGGAATTCAGCTACGAATGTAGCTATAAGGCAGTTCTTCAAAACTACAACTTTGCACGGGTTCAAATATTTGTGTTCTGAATATTTTATTGATCGGTGAGTTACCTACCTGTATTTGATTACTTTATATGTATAGTTTTTTATACAATAAGTATGTACCTAGTTATGCATTATTAGAAATTACGTTGTACTAACTAGTTAGTTGTTTGATCCGATAAATCCTTGGGTAACTTATTTTCTATTCGTTATAACCCAGGGATACATACATCACATAATAACGACGGTTCTAGTGATTTATAGAGCAAGTCGCCTCACTCATTGGATCAGGTAGCCGCGAGTTCGATCCCCGAACAGGATTATCCTTAGTGTGACCCACAAATCTTAGGTTCGGTGTCGGTGTTTGTGTATGTGAATTTCATATTTGTAAATAGACCCACCCACGACCAGGCATAATTCCTAGAAGAGCGCTATACTTTTTTATATAAAAAATCATAGCATATTCTTCGTAACGTCCAGGGGTATCCTTATCGACGAGCAGTTTGGCTTTCGAGCCAAACACTCTTGCGTCCACCAAGTGCACCGCATCACGGAGCACATCCTCTCCGGTCTCAATAGACCCAAACCCATCTACACGGGCGCCCTCTTCCTAGATGTCGCGAAGGCATTCGACAAAGTCTGGCACAACGGCTTGATCTACAAGCTCTACCAATTGGGTGTGCCGGACAGACTCGTGCTCATCTTACGAGACTTCTTGTCGAATCGCGCCTTCCGTTATCGCGTCGAAATGACGCGCTCCACTTCCCACTCCATCAGTGCTGGAGTCCCACAGGGCTCAGTTCTCTCTCCGCTCCTGTTTAGCCTTTACAGGAACGACATTCCTCGTTCGAGTAAGGCGCATCTAGCCCTATTCGCGGATGATACCGCTCTCTACGTCTCGCATAGGAATAAGGGTTTCATTACCAGACACCTTCAGGCATCCGCCAATTCCCTAGGGAATTGGTTCAGGAAGTGGCGTATTGAGGTGAACCCGGACAAGAGCGCTGCGGTGTTCTTCTCCAGAGGTGCCACTCCGCGCCACTCCCTGCGCCGCCCTAGAAGTAATCTCGGCCAAGTGACCATGTTCGACCGACCCATTCCCTGGGTCAAAGAGGTCAAATATCTAGGGGTCACCCTAAACAGTACCATGTCCTTCGGCCCGCACATCAAGCGGGTCCGTCACCGAGCATCATTTGTGCTCGGTCGTCTCCATTCGTTAATCTGCTAGCGGAGTAAAATGTCCCTTAGAAATAAGGTGACACTTTACAAAACTTGCGTTCGACCCATCATGACTTATGCGTGTGTTGTGTTCGGGCATTCGGCCCCCTCTCACATCGATAAACTCCAAGTGGTTCAAAACCGCTTCCTCCGTAAAGCCGTAGGAGCCCCCTGGTTCGTACGGAACGTCGACCTCCACTCCGATCTAGGTCTCGAACCTATTCGCGCCTTTATTAAAAAGGCGTCAACACGTCACTTCGCGAATGCATCTACCCATGCGAATCCGTTAATCGTAGCCACCGCCGACTACGATCTCCCCCCCGACCCCTGCCGCCACCGCCGGCCGCGACATGTTCTCACCGACCCCCCCGATGCTTTGTCATCCCTTCTTTCCGCTCAGAATACGGGCGACGACGACGACGTAGTAGTAGATCCCCTCCCATAGCCGGCGGTTGACCGGTGCACTTAGTAGTGCACCCGTCCCCCTACAGCGACTGTCCCAACCGAGGGCACCTCTTCGAGGCGCCCTCGAGTATGTCGCCTCTTGCCCTTCTGGCTGGCTAGAGCGTAGTGGTTGCACGCTCGCCTTTAAGTCCGGTGAAGCTGTAAAGGCCTCGCGGCCAACAGCGTACATCATTCACACACACACACACTTAAAATAATAACTGTGATAATTACATTACTTTTGATAATTTATTTAATACTTTTAGGTTTTCACTATATATGTTTAGTCACGATATTTTTCCTCACTGTTAGCAAGTGATAATCGCACAAAACTAAATTTAAAAACCCGGAAGTGCGAGTTATGAACTCGTGAATACGACCAAAGACTTTCACCGCGATTCTAGAACACATAACCGTATGGTTATGTGTTCTAGAATATGTTTGTTTATGTATACAAAATACCCTTCGCAAAATACCAGGGAAAAAAACAGATTAACAATGTGTCATATCACCATATGCGTGAAACACCAGACACTCAAAACAACGGTACAGTAGTGATTATCGCATTTCCAGCATATGCTGGGTACTATGCTGCTGCATGAGCGCAGCTTGTGCGGGGCTGTTGTGCGTGGTGCTCTGGGCCCGGTTCATACAGATGCCAGCGTTGCTAACGCTGCATGACTGGGGCAACAGGGAGCAACAGTTTACTGCTATGCGCATGCCGGCCGTAGCTGTCTGCCCGCCAGCTGATAGCATAGCCTATATGTTCGTTGATGAACTGTAAGTTGGAATTGGTTTTGTGAAATATACTCTCAGCTCAGTTAAGTGTGTGTACACACACACTTAAGGAGGTGCCCAATTTTAGAAGCAATTGTTTAAAAATAAAAACTGACTAACGCGATGCAGTGTGACATCAATAATAATAATAATTTATAATAATAATAACCCCACTGTTGTATCTCTACGTTGGCGTCGTGTTAGGCCTTGTGCACTTCAGTGATCATTAGAGCTATGCCGATAGAGTCACTCATGGCCGACAGGTCTAAAGTGAGAAGACAGACTAAAAGGGATACCATCAAAGGTTTTGGCCCACTCCCTGACTAGAAGCATTTCCTTTTACCCATTTCCCATGCTCCGTTACCTGATTATCTACTTCCCACCCTTGATCCTTATCGTTCCCTACCACTTATCAGTTCCTATCCATTACTAATCCAAGCCAAGGTGGAACAGCGTACGCCCAGGGGTGCATGGCTAAGGGAGAGCTTAGTTACTAGTATGCGAACTCGGGATACCAGGGGACCTCCAGTTTTATTTTACCCTTACCACGGCGAACGCAGGGCTCTGCCGTGGTTGACCTTAATATCCCTAGCTACTTGTGGGAATACGATGATAACTAGATCTAAACTTAAAAGGATAACCCAGGCTAACTTCCCTACTGCAAATGAAATCATTAAGGTTTCATCATCTTCACTATCAACGGCAACAGTTTCACCAATGCCAGTTGATAATATTAACCCCAATTTACCCTCATCTATCCTCAGCTATCACCTTCAAGCAGTCTTTTTCTTTCACCCTATTCATCACCAACGTTATCCTCAATGTCAGTAGATGTTGTCCAAGAGGCAAATGCCAATAATCTTGGACCCGCTGCTGGAAAATAACGCGCGAGACGAAAATGGACAAGTGAAATGAATATGTTCATATGGCGCACCTACCTTATCATCACCAGATTAGAAACTAATACTCGTGGTTATTTAGGGGCCTCAGATGACAGTTTTACTGTACAATACCAAGACATGAATGCATCGAACCAAAGTATAGGCGATCAGCGCAGGGCAATAATAAATTACTACCCATAACCACATTTATACTAATATTACTAATATATTATAATATACACAATTTTACTAATATAGTATTTACCAGATACTCTACAAAACAGTAACTCAAATAATGAAGAAAAACAGAGGCCTCAAAACTGTCAAACTACGCCAGCCTCATGGTCACTAGATTCTCAAAAAATCGAACAAAACTTTCTAGAAACCTTAGATAAATTCAGTTATACTGAACCTACAACCTTATTTACCTAAACAAAAGTCATCAAGAAAGCTAGCCTAAATAGTTGAATATATAGATAAAAACATATTACCAAATCATCTAACTACAAATCAAGACTTCATAACATTTCAAAATATTTTATATGCAGCAGCCTATACAGCAGTCTCAAGCAATGGAACGAATATAAATGCAGATAGGACGCACTATAGAGGAAACTTTAAGCCAGCACGGCAGAGAAGATTAGAAAGTAAAATAGAAAAATTCAGAACTGGGATAGCACGACTAACACAGTATATACGTGGTAATAGGAGCAACAGAATTATAGTAGCAGTAGAGACAATAAAGAATAAAACAAAAACTAAGCGCAGCCGCCAGTAGACTCAGAAGATACCTTACATGCACAGAAAGGAAAAGGCGAAATTCACAATTTTCAAATAATGAGAATACATTTTACCAAAACCTTAAAAGTTAAAAGTAACCATAGAAACAACAATAATAACACACAGAATCAAACAACACCAACACCTGGTGTGCTTTGACGGTTTTGGGTTAATATATGGGAAAAAGCCTGTTCAACATAACAAAGACGCCCACACGATTCACTCAGTCAAAGAAAATATGACACACATCCCTAATACGCATTTCAATGGAAACACTGATACGCGTCGTCAAACACACACATAATTGGAAAGCACCTGGCATGTATTTACCTCAATGGCTGGCACCGATAACCTACCCAATTACTGGTATAAAAAATTTACTTCCATACATTCACACTTACTAAATCATCTTAACATATTTATTCAATCGCCACACATAATGCCAGAATACATTACACGCGGAATATGTAGGTAATTCCGCTACCTAAAGACGCAAACAGAGGATTCATCAAAATATAGGCCTATCACCTGTTTGCAGACTATTAATAAAATACTAACAGCATGTATTAGTGAAATAATATATAAACATCTATCCAAACATAAAATACTCGCGGAACAACAGAAGGGATGCCGAAAGAATAGTAAAGGCTATAAGAGCAATTTACCATTGACACGATCACTATGAACGATGCATATAAAAAGAAACATAACATCCATGGTATGTTCATCGACTATAAAAAAACCTTCGACTCAGTCCCACTTAGCTGGCTGCTACAAGTGCTTCAGCTTTACAAAATCCACCAACTATTATCGCCTTTTTAAATTATCCATGCAAAATTGGCAAACCGTACTAAAATTAAGAGCAGAACAAGGGCTCCAAAGTGTTCGCAAGAGACGCGTCTATTGGGCAAAGCCAGTTGACGAAGCTGAAGACGGAGGACGGAAACGAGTAGGTCAGAGGTGCTCAGGGAGATAGAGAGGTTCTATGGGCAACTTCCCATAGAACCTCTCTATCTCCCTGAGCACCTGAACAGTTATATACCTCAGTAGCGGAAACTGTTGTTGACTTGGTAAAAGACCCAAGAGCCAAGCTAACCCGACACTACACTGATGATATCCCGGACATCAGCCTGTACGAGATTAGGATGGCTCTCAAACAACTTAAAAACAACAAAGCGCCGGGCGAATACGGTTTTTTTTTTGTTTTTTAGTTTAAAAAAATCTTTAAAAAAAAATTAATATTTTAAGTCGGTGCTGGTTGGTGCAGTCGGTTACTTGGCACCGACTTCAAATATTAATTTTTTGCTTTTTGAAGTCAGTTTACCTTTTTTTTTAAAGATTTTTATTTTTCAATTTTAAGTGACGAGTGAATTATTTAGTAATATTTATATACCGATATATTATTTTGCTAAGTTGAAAAGTAAGGTACCTACAGGATTAATATAATGACTATAATAACGGAATCTATACATTCGTGATGTTCGCCGTTAATGAGTTCACTCTTGTGTCTTGAAAGTCCAAGGTCCAATACCACTAACAATAAAATACGACCACCTCAAAACTTTACTGAACCAAATGCAAAAAGAATCAACAAAATCGGTTCATAAGCAAAGGAGTTATAAAAAAAGGATGAATTATGAACCTCCTTTTTGAAGTTGGCTAATATACTGCTTAGTTCTATAGTAGGGTACCTATAGGATAGACGTAATACCCATAATATCTCAATTTACACATGCCTATTGTTTGTCGTTAAGGAGTTCCCTGGTGTATCTTCTAAGTCCAAGGTCCAATACCTATGAAATTAAAATGGGACCACCGCGGAGCTATACTGAACCCAATGCAAAAAAAATCATCAAAATCGGTCCACAATTGACGGAAATATCGCTGAACATACATAAAAAAAAGCATACATACAACCGAACATAGAACCTCCTCCTTTTTGAAGTCGGTTAAAAATAACGTAGCCCCAAACTAGGATTTATTCTTGTGTCGTGGGTGCGTTTACAAACATGAAAATTCACAAACACAAATACCCAGACCGGAACAAATAATTGTGGATCACACAAAGATTTATCCCGTGCGGGAATCGAACCCGCGACTATTAGACACAGTGGGCGGAGCAGCTCAAGCTCTTAACCACTGCGCTAAATTACCGCAGAGCTTTTGAAGGCGGGCAGAACGCCGGTACATAAAGTCCTTCAGAGGCTGTTTAATTCCGTCTTGCTCGAAGAGAAAACGCCGGAAGCATGTAACAGGGGTGTGGTGGTACTGTTTTTCAAGCAAGGTGATAATACCTTACTAAAGAACTATAGGCCCATGACACTGCTGAGCCATGTTTATAAGTTGTTTTCGAGAGTCATCACGAATCGTCTCGAAATCGTCTCGCTGCCTGATGACTTCCAGCCTCCCGAACAAGCCGGTTTCCGGAAAGGCTTTAGTACCATAGACCACATACATACGCTTTGGCAGATTATACAGAAGACAGGGCTACTATGCTTGGCGTTTGGGGACTATGAGAAAGCCTTCGATTCGATCGAGATTTGGGCGGTTTTTAGATCTCTCCAGCGATGCCGCATTGATTATCGTTACATCGAAGTGTTGAAGTGCTTGTATAATAACCCCACCATGTCAGTCCAAGTACAGGGGCAGGGGCGAAGGCGATCGCCATAAAAGAGGAGTAAGACAGGGAGACATCATTTCTCCGAAACTGTTTACGGCCACCTTAGAGGACGCCTTCACGCTCTTGGAATGGCAAAGATTTGGCATCAATCGCGAATACATCACTCACCTTCGATTTGCCGACGACATTGTCATGGCGGAGTCGCTGGAAGATCTAGAACGAATGCTCGGTGACCTCAACAGAGTATCTCAACAAGTGGGTCTTAAAATGAACATGGACAAAACGAAAATAATGTTTGCCGACGACATTGTGGTCGTGGCGGAGTCGCTGGAAGATCTAGGACGAATGCTCGGTGACCTCAACAGAGTATCTCAACAAGTGGGTCTTAAAATGAACATGGACAAAACCAAAATAATGTCTAACGTCCATGTCGTACCCACCGCACTCACCGTTGGGAACTCTACTCTTCAAGTTGTCGACGTATACATTTACCTGGGACAGGGAGTCCGGTTAGGTAGGTCCAACTTTGAGAAAGAGGTCAATCGACGAATCCATCTCGGTTGGGCAGCGTTCGGGAAACTGCAC
The DNA here is from genome assembly GCA_905147815.2 of Phalera bucephala. Classification (NCBI taxonomy): domain Eukaryota; kingdom Metazoa; phylum Arthropoda; class Insecta; order Lepidoptera; family Notodontidae; genus Phalera; species Phalera bucephala. The sequence goes on along the minus strand of LR990615.1, from coordinate 34,042,110 downwards.
AAAATATTCTCATCCAAAATACCTCAGTGTCTCAAGACTAAAGTTTTAAGTCAATGTGTGTTGCCAGTGATAACATACGGATCTGAGACGTCGTCTCTTACGATAGGTCTCATAAAAAAGCTCAGAGTTTCTCAGCGAGCTATGGAAAGAGCTATGCTCGGCGTTTCTCTACGTGATCGAATCAGGAATGAGGAGATACGTAGAAGAACCAAAGTCACAGACATAACCCTCAGGATAAGCAAGCTGAAGTGGCAATGGGCGGGCCACATAGCGCGAAGATCGGACGGGCGTTGGGGCAGAAAGATTCTAGAGTGGCGACCACGTATTCGCAAGCGCAGCGTAGGGCAGCCGCCTGCCAGATGGACCGACGATCTTGTGAAAATCGCAGAAAGTCGTTGGATGCATGTGGTATCGGACCGGTTACGCTGGAAAGCGATTGGGGACGCCTATGTCCAGCAGTGGACAAGTATAGGCTGAAATGATGATGGTGATGACTAAAATTAAAGGTATCTACAGATACAACAACTACTGAACCGATCAACATACAACGCGGTAGGTTTCAAGATGATGCTCTTAGTCTACTCTGGTTTTGCTTAGCTCTTAATCCCTTATCTGATCTTCTTAATAAATGTAATTATGGTTATAAGTTTAGTTCGAACACCACGTTTACTATTTCCCATCTTTTCTACATGGATGATATCAAAATTTTTGCTGACAATATAAATGAATTATTTAAATTAGCAGATATCACGCGATAATTTTCTGATGATATACATATGCAGTTCGGGGTAGATAAATGTAAAATTCTGTTGGTTAACAATGGCAAAATTGAGAAAAACAGTATTAAATAGTGGCGAAGAGATAGAACCAACGGATGAGTACAGTGTATATAAATATTTAGGTTTCAAACAGTCTAGGAAAATCCAACAAAAGCAAACAAAACAAAAAAAATACGCAAATCTTTAAAAACCGCGTAAATCAAATTTTAAAGAAACTACTTACGCAATACCAATACTTACTCATTTGTAATCATGAACTGGTCAAAAACAGATCTTAATAAACAGCGAATAATTAATATAAGTATGATAAAACACCGAAAACATGACCCGAAATCATCCATAGAGAGGCTAACACTACCATGTTATGAGGGAGGAAGGTCTGATAGATATACAAAATCTTCACAATAAACAAATAAACACACTTCGAAATTACTTTCATTCTAAATCAAATTAATCATCCCTTCATAAGCATGTATCAGAGATAGATAATAAACACATACTGCTTAACCTCCAAGATAGACGGATACAACTCGATGAAAAACTAACAGACAGACTGTAAAATAGCAAGATGAACTGAAAAATCTCCATGGTAGACACCGAACCGATCTGAACCATATCCATGTCGACAAAGATAAGTCGAAAGAGTGGCTCATAAGAGGGAAGAGCTCATAAGGGGGGTTTCCGGAGACAGAAGGTTTCATGCTTGCTATACAAGACCAAATGATTGCCTCCAGAAATTATATAAAGTACATTATCAAAGACTAGTGTCTTAGGCTGAGGTTAGTACCTACCGACAGATTTATGTAGACATTGTAGCTCAGCCACCGAAACAATACAACACATCACCGGCGCTTGCAAATCCCTTATTCAAACTGACTACAAGCACCGGCATGACCAAGTGGCAGTATTAATACACCAACACAGCGCACTAACACCAATTTATAAATAAAAAGGAACCGTACTACAAATACAAACCCAATCTGGTACTCGAGAACAGAGACGTCAAAATCTACTAGGATCGAACCATAATCACAGATAAAACGATTCATTACAATAGACCAGATAAAACAGTTCATATAAAAAGCAGTAATACAGAATATCTTATTGACATAGCCATCCCAAACACTCATAACATTCAATCCACAATATCCGAAAAACTCACAAAATACCTTACAATAGAATTGAAATCACAGTGGAAAGCAAATACAGTTCATATAATACCCATAGTAATATCTATTGTAGGGGCAGCAGCAGAGGTCCGTGGATCCCTATTGTTTAATAGGATCAGTTTCTCTGCTCAGTCTAATGCGCAGTGTAAGATAAATCCTTTTTAGGCAAGCTTGAAATAAAAGGCTGAAACATTTCACGGTATACACATTATTATTCCGGTTATTAGCCACGTGGTTCCCGGCTTAGAATAGGACCAACCCATCTCATCCCATCGGGTGTCGTACAAGGCGACTAAGGGAAAACTAGGGAATGGGCAGCAGCGTTCTCTTAACACTTCTGCGATCAAAAACTGCGCTCGCCAACCCGCCTGCCAAGCGTGGCGAGTATGGCAAATCCCCCCAATCACTATTATGGAAGAAATAGCCACGTGGTTCCCGGCTTAGAATAGGACCAACCCATCTCATCCCATCGGGTGTCGTACAAGGCGACTAAGGGAAAACTAGGGAATGGGCAGCAGCGTTCTCTTAACACTTCTGCGATCAAAAACTGCGCTCGCCAACCCGCCTGCCATTGCCATACTCGCTAGCGTGGCGAGTATGGCAAATCCCCCCAATCACTATTATGGAAGAAAAGAAGAAAACCAGGCCCCTAGTCCCCGGCGGTCCTGATCGTCCTGGCCACGGTAGCAGCCATGGTAACGACAGGACAAGGGGTGCTAAGAATCTCCGGCAGAGATTCGGCTACCACAAAAAACGAAAATTGGCCCTGGTGACATACAACGCACGCACTTTGAGGACAGATGAGAAGCTTGTTGAGCTGGAAGAAGAGATAAACAAGTTGCGGTGGAATATTGTTGGTTTATCGGAGGTCCGAAGAGAGGGCGAGGACACGATAACCTTAAAATCCGGCAACTTGTTTTACTACCGGGAGGGCGAACAGCAGTCCCAAGGTGGTGTCGGATTTATCGTCCACAAGTCACTCATAGACAACGTTGTGTCCATCACTAGTGTGTCGAGCAGGGTAGCGTACCTGATACTCAGAATATCCAAAAGATATTCGCTGAAGGTCATACAGGTCTACGCACCGACCTCGACATACTCAGATGATGATGTCGAAGTTATGTATGAGGACATTAGTAGAGCCATACATACTTCCAAAACACACTTTACAGTGGTTATGGGTGACTTCAATGCGCGGCTGGGCAAACGGGGCGATGATGAGTTGAGAGTGGGGCAATTTGGATATGGGCAGCGCAACCCCAGGGGTCAGAGGCTGGCCGAATTCCTGGAGAAGGAGGGACTCTTTATGATGAACTCTTTCTTCCAGAAGCCGCCGCATAGGAAATGGACCTGGATGAGCCCTGATGGTTCCATCAAAAACGAAATAGACTTCATAATGAGCACCACGCGACAAATATTTAATGATGTCTCCGTGATCCACAGGGTAAAAACCGGCAGTGATCACCGAATGGTCAGAGGCACATTAAATATTAATGTCAAAATGGAAAGATCGCGTCTGATGAAGTCTACGCTCCGACCTTGTAATGCACATATCCAAAACCCCGAGAACTTTCAACTAGAATTGGCAAACCGCTTCGAATTGCTAGACAGCAGCGCATCAGTGGACGAAATCAACAACAGGCTGGTAGAGACTGTCCATACGGTCGGGTCCAAGTATTTTAAGCCCCACCGTAAAAATAGACCTCAAAAACTATCAAACTACACCCGAAACCTCATGGCTGAGCGACGTTCCATGACGCTCCAAACCTCCGATGATGCTAAGTCCTATAGGCAGCTCAATGGACAGATATTGAAGTCCTTGCGACAAGACTTACGGTCCTTCAATACAAGGCGTATTGAGGAGACCATAGCACAGAACAAGGGCTCTAAAGTGTTCGCAAGAGACGCGTCTATTGGGCAAAGCCAGTTGACGAAGCTGAAGATGGAGGACGGAAACGTAACGTCGAATAGGTCGGAGGTGCTCAGGGAGATAGAGAGGTTCTATGGGCAGTTGTATACCTCAGTAGCTGAACCTGTTGTTGACTTGGTAAGAGACCCAAGAGCCAAGCTAACCCGACACTACACTGAAGATATCCCGGACATCAGCCTGTACGAGATTAGGATGGCTCTCAAACAACTCAAAAATATCAAAGCGCCGGGCGAAGACGGAATTACCGTAGAGCTTCTGAAAGCGGGTGGAACGCCAGTACTTAAAGTCCTTCAGAGGCTGTTTAATTCCGTCTTGCTCGAAGAGAAAACGCCGGAAGCATGGAACAGGGGTGTGGTGGTACTGTTTCTCAAGAAAGGTGATAACACTTTACTGAAGAATTATAGGCCCATCACACTGCTGAGCCATGTTTATAAGTTGTTTTCGAGAGTCATTACGAATCGTCTCGAACGCAGGTTTGATGACTTCCAGCCTCCCGAACAAGCCGGTTTCCGGATAGGCTTTAGTACCATAGACCACATACATACGCTGCGGCAGATTATACAGAAGACCGAGGAGTATAATCGGCCACTATGCTTGGCGTTTGTGGACTATGAGAAAGCCTTCGATTCGATCGAGACTTGGGCGGTTCTTAGATCTCTCCAGCGATGCCGCATTGACTATCGGTACATCGAAGTGTTGAAGTGCTTGTATAATAACGCCACCATGTCAGTCCGAGTACAGGGGCAGTGCACGAAGGCAATCCCCATAAAAAGAGGAGTAAGACAGGGAGACGTCATTTCTCCGAAACTGTTTACGGCCACCTTAGAGGACGCCTTCAAGCTCTTGGAATGGCAAGGACTTGGCATCAACATCAATGGCGAATACATCACTCACCTTCGATTTGCCGACGACATTGTGGTCGTGGCGGAGTCGCTGGAAGATCTAGGACGAATGCTCGGTGACCTCAACAGAGTATCTCAACAAGTGGGTCTTAAAATGAACATGGACAAAACCAAAATAATGTCTAACGTCCTTGTCGTACCCACCGCACTCACCGTTGGGAACTCTACTCTTGAAGTTGTCGACGAATACATATACCTGGGACAGGTAGTCCGGTTAGGTAGGTCCAACTTTGAGAGAGAGGTCAATCGACGAATCCAACTCGGCTGGGCAGCGTTCGGGAAACTGCGCAATATCTTCTCATCCAAAATACCTCAGTGCCTTAAGACTAAAGTTTTCATTCAATGTGTGTTACCAGTGATGATATATGGATCAGAGACGTGGTCTCTTACAATAGGTCTCATACAAAAGCTCAGAGTTGCTCAGCGAGCTATGGAGAGAGCTATGCTCGGCGTTTCTCTACGCGATCGAATCAGGAATGAGGAGATTCGTAAAAGAACCAAGGTTACCGACATAGCCCTTAAGATTAGCAAGCTGAAGTGGCAATGGGCGGGCCACATAGCGCGTAGATCGGACGGGCGTTGGGGCAGAAAGATTCTAGAGTGGCAACCACGTATTGGCAAGCGCAGCGTGGGACGACCGCCTGCCAGATGGACCGACGATCTTGTGAAAATCGCAGGAAGTCGTTGGATGCAGGTGGTATCGGACCGGTTACGCTGGAAAGCGATTGGGGAGGCCTATGTTCAACAGTGGACAAGTATGGGCTGAGATGATGATGATGATTCCGGTTATACAGTATAGGTATATAAGTTGTTAAAAATGTTCATGATGGTATAATTGTACAAAATTATTATTATACTGTTTGCTTTGACTGACACCACTGCTCTTTCAGTTCCATAATGAACATTTTTGTCAATCAAAAATTTTCCATACATTCTGTGAAAATATTCAAATTCAAATTTACAAAATCTGTCATGTGTGCCAGTAGTGAGATTATAAAATACTAAAACCTAATCGCAAACCTCTTTGTTTCAACAATATCATCAATGGTATAATTCCAAAAAATCTCTTACAACGCCTTAATTTATTAGGTACACCAGAATCCACATCATATTTATTACAGAAGGAACACCATTCTAAATACTTGTCGCATCACCCGAAAATTCTTAACGTCATCCATATCATCTTCTGCTTTTATTATTTAATCTGTCACGCTTGGCCAAGGCCCGTATGATAGAAAAAAACCCCTGTAAAATAGGAGAAAAACAAAAAACTCTCTAGAATAATAATAATATATAAAATTATAAGGAGTTTTAAAAAATTATATGAAACTACCTACTTGTATCATCATTTGTTTTTCGGGGCTAGCACGGTCGGCAAATTTATTGTGGCCACGAATCAAAGAAATAGAGTAGATGGCATGACAGCGGAGTGGGGCGATACGAAGAGGATGTTGCTTTCCGCCTACTTCTGCATTTGCCATCTAGCTGAGAATGAGAGACTGACGTAAACCATGCCCACCGCGATGATGTTATGGCTAGTTGGAAGACACAGTGCACAGTTGCTCAGGCTGACTCCTCTTTGCGAATCCTTATCGACCGGATCGGACTGGACCTCTCCTTGCCGGCAATAGTAGCGGCAATGCTGGCAGGGGATTCGGCGTGGGGGGCCGTACCCTCTTGCTGCGAGACTGTGATGCCTCAGAAGGAGGAGGCCCTCTCCCGATCCCGCTCGCCGAAGGCAACAGGATCGGGAGAGGGCCGGGCCGGGCCGGGCTGCCTCCAGGAGGCGCAGCCCGGCCCTCTCGCCCGCCCAAGCCCCCCAATCCAATAGCCCGGGGCTATATATAATACGGGCTGACTTGTGTCCTCTGCCGCCGGGGGTGGGGGCCCTAAGCGCCCTTCATGCGCGACCCCGAAGAGGATGGTGGTGACAAGATTCCCCTCCTGAGACGGGCTCTTCGGAGCGCGGCACAAGGGGGGCACCGGCGCGTTTCACTTGGAGATTCCGGAGCCCCTCTGACACGTGGCAGTGCCGGTCACCGTGGGGTTTTAGTCGGTAAGAGTCCGACATGACACGCCAGCTTACCCTGAGGCTGGCGGAAGTCCATGAGGATTTCCCCAGGAAAAAAAACTCTTTAAGTTTGCTTCGCTTGAAGCCCAGGATAAAGTGTTGTCGGCCTGTGATTCGGGTTTGTACACAATTTAAAATAATCTTGTCTATACGTTACGTCAATACAATAATATTTTGAAGGTTTCACGTGTCAAAACTTTTGTCATGGCACGCCATGCTTACACGTAAAACAAAACGGTCATCTCACGCCTAGGGTGTCAAAAACCGTGATGTATGTCTTATCTCCCTGCTTGTGTTAGCCCTGCTGCTACCCACATTGCGCAATGTGCAGACCTATTAATAAGCTACACAGCCACACTACTGAAGTTCGTTAACATAAATTCTGTAAACAGTTTCCAATGCCCCTCATAAATTAATAAATCACCTTTTTCAAGATCACCAAATAGAACCGTTACGAAGAGACTGCCGGTAACTTTGTATCGCCTGCTATCCGGGCGATCCACGGCCAAAGATCAGCTGTTATTACTGGATCAACTGCTCACAGACTCTGACAAGACCCTACCCCAAGTTATAGAGGACTTTACTCCAGATTGCAGTGAGATGATGCAGCGATGTAGGTACCAGAAGACAATGGTGCCTTGTGGCCAGCTGTTTGAGAAGGAAATGGTCTCTTGGAGGCATTGCTGTGTTATGAGACCGGATAAGTGAGTATATTTCTTGTGTGTACTGAGAAGATTAATTGTTCGTAGAACCGACTGCCCTTAGGGCAGAAGGGTTCTCGAGTGGCTATCACATACCGGAGTATATACCGGTCGTCGTAACGATTTTTGGGGATGTCCTGGCGGATGATAGTAACTGTTTTAATTTTACAATTTAAAATTTCAATTTACATTTTTAGGTGTGTGTGTGTGTGTGTGTGTGGCCTTTACAGCTTCACCGGACAAGAGAGCGAGCGTGCAACCACTACGCTCGAGCCACAAGGGCAAGGGGGCAACTAGTTCACGTGCGCCTCAAAGAGGAACGGCCTCAGCTTGGGCAGTCGCTATGGGGGAGGGCGTATACTAGGGGTTTCGCCGTGGTGCTCTGCACCGGCCGGCGGGCAAGGGATTCTTCGACCTCGCCGGCGAGGTCGGTGTCTGATCCTGTGTGCGGTATCTGTATCCGAAAGAAGGGATGTAAGGGCATCGGGAGGGTTGGTGAGAACATGCCGCCGACGCTGGTAGCGGCTGATAGGAGGGGAGTTAGGTTTGTAGTTGGCGGCGGCTATGATTAGCGGATTTTTATGATTGGACGCGTTCGCAAAATATCAGGTTGTCGCCTTTTTAATAAAGGCGCGAATAGGTTCGAGACTCAAGATCAAGATCAATGCTCCAAAAAATCTTTTCTAAAAAAAATAAAACGGTATTCAATAAGCAAAAAATAAATATTTGAAGTCGGTACCGGTTAGAGCAGTTGGTTACTTGGCACCGACTTCAAATATTTATTTTTTGCTATTTGAAGTAGTTTTTTTTTTAAATAATTTTTTATTCAAATTTTATGTGACAAGTGAATTACTTACTAATGTTTATATACCTATATTATATTATTTTGCTGACTTGTACAGCAAGGTGCCTACAAGATTGATATAATAACCATAATAACGAAATCTATACATTCGTGCTGTTCGCCGTTAAGGAGTCCCCTGATGTATCTTCAAAGTCCAAAGTTCAATACCGATTTCATTAAAATGGGACCACCTCGAAACTATACTAAGCCCAACGCAAAAAGAATCATCAAAATCAGTTCATAAATAAAGACGTTATAAAAAAACACAGACAAATTGTCGACCTCCTCCATTTTTGAAGTCGGTTAGTATTCTGATTAGTTCTATGGCAGGGTACCTATAATATCTTAACCTACGCATTCGTATTGTTTGTCGTTGAGGAGTTCCCTGGTGTATTTACCAAGTCCAAGGTCCAATACCGATCAAATTAAAATGGGACCACCTTGGAGCTATACTGAACCTAATCCAAAAAGAATCATCAAAATCGATTCATAATTTGCGGAATGATCTAGTAACATACATACAAAAAGGGAAGGACTGAGGTGTTAGACGTCCAAAAGGCATAGTTGTTCCGGGGTACCCTTAAAACTCTTAATTATTTTTGTTAGTCCGATCTACGCAGAATGAGCTCACGGCGTACCATGTTCTTCGGCCCGCACATCAAGCGGGTCCGTCACCGAGCATCATTTGTGCTCGGTCGTCTCCATTCGTTAATCTGCAAGCGGAGTAAAATGTCCCTTAGAAATAAGGTGACACTTTACAAAACTTGCGTTCGACCCATCATGACTTATGCGTGTGTTGTGTTCGGGCATTCGCCCCCTCTCACATCGATAAACTCCAAGTGGTTCAAAACCGCTTCCTCCGTAAAGCCGTAGGAGCCCCCTGGTTCGTACGGAACGTCGACCTCCACTCCGATCTAGGTCTCGAACCTATTCGCGCCTTTATTAAAAAGGCGTCAACACGTCACTTCGCGAACGCATCTACTCATGCGAATCCGTTAATCGTAGCCACCGCCGACTACGATCTCCCCCCCGGTCGGGGGGGAGATAATTAATATAATCAAATCTAAAACCAAGCACAACACTGCAAGACCTCAAGACACCGTGAGCTCATTTTGCTTAGATCGGACCAACAAAAATAATTAAGAATTTTGAGGGTACCCCGGAACAACTATGCCTTTTGCACGTCTAACACCTCAGTCCCTCTCGTGCTGCAAAGCACTCGAAACGTCGGGAACATAAAAATCAAAAATAAACCGCGATAAAATCCGCAAATTGTTTTATTTCATGTGTCATATTCGCGTAAATCTAAGAACTCAGTAAATCTCCTTCATTTATTCAAATTGATCCTGCGTTACAAAACCTCATTTCTTGAACAGGAGGTGGCATCTAGATCGCTCCTAGTAAATTTCCAGGATATTATATAGGTAGAGAATAGAATGAATGTGAAGAAAACCAAAATTATGGTTTTTGAACGGGAAGAAACCAGAAAGAATGCAAGGATTGTGGTTGGGAACGATTTGCTGGAGCAAGCGAATGAGTTTGTATATCTTGGATGCGCATTCAGTAAGGATGGAAAATACACCGCTGACATAGAGAGAAGAGTAAGTGCAGGGAACAGAGTGAATGGCGCGATGGGAAAGCTACTTGGAGCCGGCACTTAAGCCGAAAGGCGCAGCTGCCCATACATAATGGAGTGCTTGTCCCAACGCTGTTATATGGTAGCGAGAGCTGGGTATTTAAGAAGGAGAATGAAAGTAGGCTAAATGCTGTGGAAATGCGAGCTCTGCGGAAGATGTGCGGAGTAAAGCTGACCGACCGTATTCGCAACAGCGTAGTAAGATAGCGAATAGGTATGAAAGAGAGTATCGGTGTAAAGATGAGAAAGGGTATGCTCCGTTGGTTCGGGCATATAGAAAGAATGTCCGAAGAAAGAATGGCAAAACTGATATACAATGCGAAAGTGGAAGGATGTAGGTACCGGGGAAGACCTAGACTGTTTTACCATGACCAAATAGACCGAGTCTTATCTGAAGGACAAGTCAGGAGTCTCCGTAACCGGCGAGCGTGTATGAGACGAACTATGAGAGTAGAGGAAGCCAGAGAGGTATGTAAGGGAAGAGCCTGTTGGAACTCTGTACTCTCTGCCTTAAGGGATACCTTAAGGGCCTACCCCGTAAGGGATCTGGCGTGATGATATAGATAGATACATAGAGAATAGAAACAAGTTATGTAACTTAAATTATTTTTCATTTTAGCCTAATATATTAAAGTCCCCGCTTTTTCCCCACATAATACCAATCCCCACTAAATTCCCAATCGACTTTGAATTCCCCGCGATTTGGGGAATTTCCCACAATTTGGCAACGCTGGTGCAGATGGCTAGCGTTTCGCTGATCACTTAATTTTGAGTTAAGACTGAGTGACTAAGTTAAAGCAAGGAATTTCGCTGAGTTACCCATGTCTACTTCAACGATTTGTACCCCAAGTAAAACGTGAGCTTAGAACATTGATAGTGAAGTACATTTACCTACCAAGCTTAATTAAACTATGTATTGAAGGAGACCACAATATCGATAAATTAGTGCCATCGTCACTGGGCTTATTGAATTGAGAAATAAATAAACATTATTATTATTATGTATCTCGCTGAGATTCAGGGGCTTTACACGGACCTTTGAAAGGCTTGCATGGGGACATGGGTCCAACACGTAGAGGCCCATTATTATTATCATTACCTACCTTACAGACTATCAAATATTTCAATGGTAATGGATGCGCAGTTCCAGACTAATCAATTGCTGGAGTTGGTAGTACAATGTACCAACGGATCTATTCTTTATGGCTGTGAGGTGGGTATATAGTATTCCTATGTAATAAAAAGGACATTACATTATTGTGTGTGTTCACCGAGTCAATTTGTGTCTGGTAGTTTAGTATCTACACACCGAAATAATAATTTATATCGATGTAATCAAGCTAGACCCATTATGAAATTGGCAAAAAGTTAAGTTTCAACAGGTTATTTCCTTGCAGGTTAACAATAATGTGATCTTAAAAGCAACCACTTTTATATATTTTCAAAACTCAACAGGTTATCCCTATGTACGAGGGTGAAGAAGGATTCGACATGGCGACTTTGTTGGCAGGGTCTTATCATCTCGCCCAGCTTCGGTTCATGCTCATACCGGAGAGTACTGATGACAAATTGGTAAAGAAGGATTGCATTTCTGATGAGAGTTATTCAAGAACTGTTTGTATGGTATGTGCCTTTCAGACATTGTTCATGAAAAAGGATGACCAAACACTATTTAAGTACGAAAAGCAATTATCTACCTCATTTAGATAGGGTGTTTTAATGAGTTCCTTCCAAAAGAAGTGAATCATATATTATTATGTATATTTTAGAACAAATGCGCCGAAAAGATCTGCGGATGCAGTAATCCATTTACGTATGTTGAGAACCATAAAAATGAACTACCACCATGCTCCGTAACGCGTCTCAGCTGCTTAAGCGCTTTTAAATTCAAAAGTAAGATATAATATTCAAAATGTTTTACCGGTAGACCTATCCGTATTCCAATCAGACGGAATCTGAATGACGCCATGATCACCTATCAGTAGTTAAATAATTCTTAAATTTCAGATTACGAATCATGTCATTGCTTATTGCCGTGCAAGAAACTAAGTTCCTACATGGTCCTAGAGTCATACCCTATGAACGTCATAGAGCAAGTTATAGACCCATTCTAGTAAGGATTTTTTTAATAATATATCCTACAATTACTTAGTGGGGCGCCTCACTAAGTTGTCTGGCACTAGCACTCTCCGCTGGCGAATATGCGTGCCCTGTGTGGAGTCGGTTCGCCAATGCAAAGCTAATGGATACAGCACTGAATGAAACTTGCCGGATCATTACGGGTTGTCTCAAACCGACCCCGGTAAAACTGCTGTATCCACTGGCTGGTATAGCGCCTCCAGATGTCCGCAGGGCTGTGGCGAGCTCCGCAGAGAGATCAAAAATGGGCAACAACACACGCCACCCTATTCATGGCCACACACCAGTGCAGCAAAGGCTGAAGAGTCTCAAAAGCTTCATAAAATGTGTCGACCCATTAACCCTGGAGCCAACAAAAGCGAGGTACAATCTTTGGAGGGAAGAAGCATCGCTAACTAATCCTTTTGTCTCACCTGCTGAGAGCCTTCCATTTGGACATAAATAACCATGGCCAGTCTGGAAGTCTTTAAAAAGACTTCGAACCCGAGTCGGTCGGAGCAAGGAAAACATGCTAAGGTGTAAACTCACTGACAGCACGAATCTGGAGTGTTTGTGTGGTGCAACCCAAACGATGTCTCACCTTGTATCTTGTGCTGCGTGCCCTAACTCCTGCACGCAGAAAGACTTGATGTCTGCTTCCAGAAATGCAGTTAGTGTGGCCGTTTTCTGGGCCGCATCATATAATTGTATCATGTTTGCTGTCGAAACGCTAGGAAGAAGAATAATATATCTATAATATCGAACTTAAAAACATTCATAAGGCAGGGTCCTAAATTGGAAAAGTACTAAAAATTAGACAAAAAATTTAGCAAAGAAATGTGCCTCCTAACATCCTGTTGTGCTGCCCTTCTACTATATACACAATCTTTATTTTTCAGCGTTGGGTTAAACGTAACTCCAGTAAGCGTTTTAAGTTTACAAGTTAATGTCGTTCACTCTCGGATATTTGTTCTAAACCCAACAGAAACCTGGCTCACATTATTATGTAAGTTCTTATAACGGTTTTGGATCACTGGTGGATTGTAACCTAAAAGTTATGATTAAGATCGAAAATCTTAAGAATAAGCTTAGTTAAGTATAAAGATGATAATTGCATAATATCCATCTCTATTTTATTTTTTCAGCTTCCATGGGAGGTATCTTCAATATGTTTTTAGGTGTAGGTTTATTTAGTGCTTTGGAGTTCTTATATTTTATGCTAGTAAAACTACCTATAGCGATAAGGAAATCATCAGAAGTGGATCTCACTAGAACTCCTGTTGTCTTATATTAGCTTTAATAAATTTTCATTATACTGTATTAACTTCTTAAGTCATATATATTATTACTAAATTCAACAAGAAAATATATTAAAATAATTTATTCAATAAAATATCTTTAAAACCACGTTCCACGTACTTACACGTGGTTTTAAAGCTATTTTGTTGAATAAATGATTTTGATATATTTTCTTGTTTAAATTAATCTGTTTTAATTATTTATTATTTTAATTTAACTGGACGATGGGGGGGGGGGGAATCATTAGAGAAATCGATACAAGTGGTCGATACTACAAACTATTACAAAGCGCATCCTTAATGTTTCCCTACCTGTCAACTGTCATGTACACGTGTTTGAGGTTATATTTACGATCAGAAATCAACAGTGAAATTGTAGAATAATTAAAATTAAAACAATTTCCTGCTAAAATGTCGTCATGGAAAAAGGCCGCCAAGGCCAACCAAAAGACACACCGGGAGAGACATCAGCCGGAGTCACGGAAACATTTAGGTTTGCTAGAAAAGAAGAAGGATTATAAAAAACGGGCAGACGACTACCATCAGAAGGGCGAGACTTTGAAATTGTTGCGTAAAAGGACACTAGACAAGAATCCCGATGAGTTCTACTTTCATATGGTCAATTCTAAAGTTAAAAATGGGGTATGTTACAATAAGTTCTGTTTATCTATAATGCCTCGTTGGTCTGGTGGCACAGCGCTTCGCTTTGTGATCACGAGGTCCTGGGTTCAAATCCTAGGTCGGACAAATGTAGTTTTTCTAACGAAAAATCTCCAGTATGAGTCCAGAGTCTGGAATTGTGCCCGATATATGGCAATAGGCTCGCCACTTATTACATGGGACCTAACATAGTCGGCGAAATGTGGGTGTACTTAGTACACCTCTGCCACCCCCTCTGGAGAATATAGGCGTGACGGTGTGTTTTAAGTTCTCTCATTTTAAATTTTGGAGAGTTAGGAAATACATAGTTCCACTGTACACTCTGCTTACCCTGCAAGGGATCTGGTGTGAAGTGGTGTAATGATATTCATAGATAGATGAATAGTTTATTTACACATAATCTGAAGAGAGTAGCTACAGATAATACTAAGTAAACTTATAATTTCAGTTTGTAGATTCAACATGAGTTTCATGTCTTATTATACTTCAAGCACTAAGGCAAACAAAGGGATATGATAGTCACTTACAGAATCACAAAATTATAAAATAATGTATGTACAGACTGTTAGATATAGAGATATGTTGAATTTTGTAGAATAAAAAATCATATGACAGTATAAATTTAATCTGTACTAATATTATACACAGAAAAGATTTTGTTGTTCGTTTCTATCTATATCATCACGCCAGATCCCTTACGGGGTAGGCAGAGAGTACAGAGTTCCAACAGGCTCTTTCCTTACAGACCTCTCTGGCTTCCTCTACTCCTCATAGTTCGTCCCATACACGCTCGCCGGTTACGGAGACTCCTGTCTTGTCCTTCAGATAAGACCCGGTCTATTCGGTCATGGTAAGATAGTCTAGGTCTTCCCTGGTACCTACATCCTTCCATTTTCGCATTGTATATCAGTTTTGTCATTCTTTGTTCTGACATTCTTTCTATATGCCCGAACCAACGGAGCATACCCTATATATATATATATATATATATATATATATATATATCAAAAACGGAAAGTACTCAATTTTAATAATTCTTTCACTATTAAAAAGATAAATAGTAGGTGGCATTGTTGTTGGCTAGTATAAAATATGGTGCTAATGTTTGAACACATGTAGCCAACATCCAACATGTAAATGCCCATAGTAGCAGGACCAGCACCTGATGGATTTTATTTCAAAAATATTTTTAGACAAATTCAAGCTAGTATTTCCAATTCTCAGGTGCATCATGAAGTGGAAAAAGACGATGAGCACACAAAGGAACAGGTGAAGTTGATGCAGACGCAGGACATCAAGTACATCAACATGAAGAGAACTATTGAGAGCAGGAGGATCAATAGGTTACAGGTAAGTTTGATTAAAGCCAGCAAGTTTTACTGTTGTATTGACATTAGATCAGTGCATCAGTGTTGCTTGTCATCTTGTTATCTATCAATACTCATCCGGGATTGTTCTGACGTATTCCATGATCACACTGTGTACTAAAATAATTGTAAAACTCCCATTTTTTAAACAGTAACCACGGAGTTTCCAGCCTGTCTTCTCCACAGGAATGACTCCAAACCACAACTAAGATTTATTTGAATTAAAACAAAACATGTTGTCAGATTTTAACCCAAGGCCTTTAGATTATCACCTGCACATTGCGCCACTAAAACACCATGATGGGTGACTATTTGTGGCAATTTCAAATTCGAGTTTGTACGTGCTTCGGAAGGCATGTGAAGCTGTTGGTCCCTGTTACCATTTAATGTGGTAGACGTTAAGCCAAATTGGTAGCCTTGTAGGCGGCTTGATATGTTACAACAGGAGGAAGCCACAAACCTGCCTCCACCAATCCGCACCGGGTTAGCGTAGTGGAGCATGACCTAATCTCTCTCACCTCGATTTGTGAGAGAAGGTTTTTGCCCAGCTGTGGGGCAGTATAGGCTGATATTATTATACTGAGTTCTTAGATTTACGCGAATATTACACATGAAATAAAACTATTTTTTCGGATTTTATCGCGGTTTATTTCTCGTGAGCTCATTCTGCGTAGATCGGACCAACAAAAATAATTAAGAAGTTTGAGGGTACCCCGGAACAACTATACCTTTTGGACGTCTACCACCTCAGTCCTTCCCGTGACCATGGGTGCTGCAAAGCACTCGAAACGTCGGGAACTTAAAAAACAAAAAATAAACCGCGATAAAATCCGAAAAAATAGTTTATTTCATCTGATATTATTATGCTTATTATTTTATTATATTTTAAATTATATCAGAATCATTAACAGATCTTTAACTTATGTTGTGTATGTTCCTAGGCCCAACTCCACATGACTGACGTGGCAGAGGCTACTCCCAACACACATACGTTTTTCGTGGATGAGGGGGAAGAAAAGGAGTTCGATTTAGCAAAGAGACTGGATACACACCCTGCTCTCCTAGGCAGGAAGTCCAATAGACCTAGGATGTCTGACTTGGACAAGATTAAATTGCCTGATGTCGATGAGGCGGTAAGTACAACTCATTTTTTTTTTATATATTAAAAATGAATAAGTTGGTAACATTCAAATTATTAAATAAAGGGTGCATCAAAAACCAGATTTAGGTTTGTCCGTGCACCGATTTAGTCGTCTAAATCGTAGTCGTCGTAGTGCACCGATTCAGTCGTAGGTGGGTATGCAAATAAAAGTTTAAGTACATTGGACATGATGAATTACATTGGGTTCAGTATAGCTCCAAGGTGGTCCCATTTTAATTTCATTGGTATTGGACCTTGGACTTTGAAGATACACCAGGGAACTCCTTAACGACAAACAATGTGTGTGCAAATTGAGACAATATAGGTGTTACGTCAATCCTATAGGTACCCTACTATAAAATTAAGCAGAATGTTAACCGACTTCAAAAATGGCTCCTCCTTTCCTATACGGCAAACAGCATGAATGTGAAAATTCAGTTATTATGAGTTATATATCAATCTTGTAGGTACCTCACTGTATAAATAAGTAGTATAATATAAAGGAGGTATATAAAAATAATAATAAATTCACTCATCACTAAAAATTGTAAAATAAAAAACTTTAAAAAAAGGGAAACCGACTTCAAAAAGCAAAAAATAAATATTTGAAGTCGGTGCCGACTGCAGCAACCAGCACCGACTTCAAATATTTATTTTTTGCTTTTTGAAGTCGGTTTCTCTTTTGTTTTAAGTTTTTTTTATGACTACCAAATTAAATGGCACTCAGGACTAGCATGTTTAACATGCCTTCAGAAGCACCAAGGCGCTTGATAATTTTAGTGAAATGAAGTTGCTATATTTTTGTTCTTCCAAATATCGCTGACCATCTCATATTAGATTGCTGTAGGGCTGGTATATTCGTGCATGATATATTTTAATTATCGAATTGATGTACTGCGGGGAAAGCGAGGCCAGGGCACGTCATTTGCTCTGTCATTTCCTTCTCCCGCTCTGTCCAGTGTTCTGCGGTTTGTCCACGTGGTGGATTACAACTCTCTCTGACTTCACCTGAAGAGATACCGATACTATAGTCCGATTTTAGCTAGTCTGTTATACTTTCAAGCACAATACAATAACGATTAACCGTCTAGAGTTAATTTACGTAATAAACAGACCTAATTCCATTCCACAGACATTAGAATCAATGAAGAAAAAAAAAGAACATGTCTACAAAGAGATCGCGAAAAGAATAGAAAGAGAAAAAGAATTAACAGTGGTCCAACAGAAGATGGAACTTAAACGACATTTACAAGATGTAAACGTGATGAAACCGAAGCGAATCAAACGCGGCACTAAAAGCTCAGCGCCGGTCTACCAGTTTCAGTATATGAGGAAGAAATAAAAGCGGTATACTTATTTAATGTTTTTATTTTACGTAATAAATAATTTGTTCTCACATTATTATAGATGCATTCAAGATAACATTCATTTAATATTGTGCGTTTACGTTGTCTGGCTTCATATTGCGTTATCTGGTAGGCTATCGTAACCTCTTGCAATATTCTTGTATGTGTATTATTGTATTGTATGTGGAAAAGAGACTGAGCCATAAACTGCGTATGTCCACGTTTCTTTCTTACAGCAAAGTATGATTACAATCATGTTGCTAAAGTGATCATTAATCCACTAGAAGGTTATGTAATATTTTCTTGTTTATGTAATATAAGACTAACATTTCAGTTTGTTCAGATCATGTTTAATGAGCATGTCACGCCGGGACCGATCTACGTCGATGGTTCGATGCTCGAAGTTGTTCGGGAGTATGTCTACCTTGGACAAGTTGTCCAATTTGGTAGGAACAACTTCGAGAAAGAAATCAACCGCAGGATCCAATTGGGTTGGGCAGCATTTGGCAAACTACGTCACGTTTTCGCTTCGCCTATACCGCAATGCCTGAAGACTAAAGTCTTCAACCAATGCGTTCTACCTGTTATGACTTACGGGGCCGAGACGTGGACACTCACAGTGGGACTAGTCCACAAACTCAAAGTCGCACAGCGGGCTATGGAGCGAGCTATGATCGGCGTTTCTTTGAAGGATAAAATTCGTAACGAGGTAATCCGACAAAGAACCAAAGTTACCGACATAGCTCGCAGACTCAGTAAGCTAAAGTGGCAATGGGCTGGTCACATCTGCAGAAGGACCGACGGCCGATGGAGCAAGCGTGTCCTAGAGTGGAGACCGCGACTTGGTAAGCGTAAGGTAGGACGGCCCCCAGCTAGATGGACCGACGACCTCAAGAAGGTCGCTGGGACGGACTGGATGCGGAAGGCGGGGGACCGTGTGCAATGGCGCGTGTTAGGAGAGGCCTATGTCCAGCAGTGGACTACGATAGGCTGATTGATTGATTGATTGATTTCAGTTTGTGGCAATGAATAATCACAAAGCTAGGGCAAACGCACAATATTAAAAACCATTGGATAATAATTAATTTTAAACAATAATAACAATCTCGATACTTAGTCAGACTGAAACCAAATGGAATCTAACACACACCTGGACCAAATAGAATACGGACACAAATAAAAAAGCACGTACAGGCGAAATCGAGTTTTTCGTTATTGAAATAGAGTACTCATTCAAATAATAAAACTTTTGAGTTGTGTCATTCATACATTTGGTCAGCGAAATGGAATTTTATGCACAAACAATTATTCATTACAATTTTATTGCATTAAAAATTGTTATTGAACAACACAGTAATCGATTTATCGACAAAAATATTTTCTATCATGTTTCAATTAGCACCAATAATACTACCCTGTCAGCCTCCGACATACCTTTGTGATGGTGGGGACAGATCATTAGGTAAAAATAAATATTGTCGCGCATATATTCCCGAAGTGGGGATGGCAGTGGCAGAGGTGGACTGTGTACACCCTTATCTTGCCGATGATGATAGGTCACAATGTAATATAGGCGAGAACTATTGCCATTATACCTGGCCCAGTTGATGACTCTGGACCGCGGCTGAGATTAAGAAAAAGCAAAGACTAAATAGACCGTGTCTTATCTGAAGGGCAAGTCCCGTAACCGGCTAGCGTGTATGAGACGAACTATGAGAGTGGAGGAAGCCAGAGAGGACTGTAAGGAAAGAAACTGTTGGAACTCTGTTCTCTCTGCCTACCTGCTCTGGCGTGATGATATGGAGATATAGAAAAAGCTCACACTGTGCTCCAAATGTCTATTCCATTGCCCACAGTAGGTCACTTAACAAAGCCGGTGTCGATGTCATCGTTTTAAACAAATTTTTTTGGGCTAGTATAGTCTCGGTAATATTTTTGTATGAGAATTTTATGTTTTTAAATGCATGCCTATAATTTGAAACCCCCTCAAGTATATCGTTCACAAATACAAAACCTCATCAGTCTCCACCATAAAGGCGGCACTTACTAATTACTACGTTGACTGCATCACTTCATAATTAAAAAATAAAAGTACACCACTACACACTAAGGCGGTAACTTTCGGTAACCTAATCGTCTTTGGTTCACTTAACCTAGATCACAATATCATCACCACAGTACGCACTTGTGTTCGGGGTTCATCGGGGAACCCTTCGGACATTGCCACGCTTCCGCGAACTCTTTGGAGTTGCTGAGGGTGCCTATTACCCTGATCTTGTTGGGGCTGTGCACTCCCTCTACCAGTTTTGACTTCAAAGCACCCACTGTTGTGTTGCCGCACCATATCTGAAAATGACGAAAAGATTAGAATCCGTTGGCACTTTGTACTCAAAATGGAAAGGTTTAAGTCAGTGCCAGTACTTGTTCGTTTTTGAACTCTGTTATTCAATTGCCGTGATGATGCAGAGGGAGAAATAAAATCATCTTGTAGATCGTTATCGCGGTTTGTTTTTTGATCGAGATGATTCGAATACTTTACAGCAGTATCATACTTTATATTGCATGTGTGATATCGCTGTAAAGTATTCGCATCGAGTCCTTCAATGTTGATGTAAATATCTTTCCCACGACTATGGGTGCAGTAAAACACTTGGAATGTCGGGAACGTAAAATCAAGGAAAACGGTGTTGTAGTATTATTCGTATAAGTATTGCTAAGTAGAAAATAGTTATATAAAAGAAGCTGAAGAGGAAGAGTTGAGCGCAGCCACAAAACGTGCGATTTAGCTAGTCACTCACAGCAGAACAAATATGAACCATATACACAAAAATAAGGAGCTATTTTGTACAATTACCTGTGCAAAGCCGAGGAAGAACAGCTGCTCCGGCTTGTAGCCGGGCAGGCCGGGCAGCGTGTGGCGGCGCGCGCCGGGCTGGCGCCGCGAGAAGCGCGCGTACGCCTTCAGTGCAGCGCGCAGCCCGCCGTTGTCCGCGATGTTCTCGCCCTGCGTGTTGAACCCGTGCACCTGCGCCGGGGGGGATGGAGATTTAGACTTATATTCCACCGGGTTGGACAGAGCCATTGGAACACCTGGTTCATTCTGTCTAGGCCTACCTATAATGGGACACCAATTTGTACCTATTATACCGACATGAAATAAAGCGCTTGATCATGTGGACCATGTATTACTAAGTAATGCTCCCGCTCGAGGGAGATGGCGGCGGAGCCGCTCAGCTGCGTCCTGTGCGGGACCATGAACAGGCACACCGCGAATTATCGCGGTTGCCCCAAAGCCCCAAAGGGGAAGCACCCTCGCCCGGCGCCCTCAGCGCCCCTGCCCCCAGCGACTCGGTCTGTCGTATCTCGCTCATTGGGCAACAACCCATTGTGGTCGCCTCCGTCTATCTCACTCCCAATAAACCTGTCTTTAGGAGTGATTTCGAAGCACTCTAATCTGGGAAGTCCTTATAGCGGGCGGCTTCAACTGCAAGCACGTGGCATGGAATTGCCTCACTACTTCCCCTAACGGTAGGAACCTTGACGCCCTGGCCACCCAGCTCGACTTTGACGTCATCGCGCCTACATATCGCGATCCCCACTCATTATCCGGACAAAATCGACTACCGTCCTGGCGTCCTGAAGGGTGTAACCTTACGGTTGCGCTCCTTAGAGATATTCCATGAGCTGGACTCTGACCACCGACCTGTAGACTTGGACTCAGTCCTCCGTCCACCCTTCAGCCGCTCAAGAAGACAGTGGTAGATTGGCATGTGCTGAGTACAGCCTTGGCGGATTCCGAATCAACCCCCTCCCTTCCCGAGCTCGGACTCCACCCCGTCCCCTCAGAACAGGCTGTAAATGCCTTCACCGCTCATATCCAATCGGCTGTCAGTCAGGAGTAAAATGTTCCTTAGGAATAAGGTAACAGTTTACAAAACTTGTATACGGGCCAACATGACGCATGCTTGTGAGGTGTTCGGGCACGCCGCCCGTTCTCACATCGATGGAATCCAAACAGTTCAATCCCATATCCTCCGCAAAGCCGTCGGAGTCCCGTAGTTCATACGGAACATCGATCTCCATTCCGATCTCGGCCTCGAACCTATTCGCGCCTTTATTAATAAGGCGACAACCCGATATTTCGCGAACGTGTCCAATCATAGAAATCCGCTAATCGTAGCCGCTGCCGACTACGAACCTAACTCCCCTCCTATCAGCCGCTACCGTGGTCCGCAGCAGATTCTCACCGACCCTCTCGATGCCCTTACATCCCTTCTTTCTGATACAGATACCGCACACAGGATCAAACACCGACCCCGCCGGCGAGCTCGAAGAATCCCTTGCTCGCCGGCCGGTGCAGAGCACCACGGCGAGACACTTAGTATACGCCCTCCCCCATTGCGACTGCCCAAGCCGTAGCCGTTCCTCCTTGAGGCGCCCTTGAGCTATTTGCCCCCTTGCCCTTCTGGCTCGAGCGTAGTGGTTGCGCGCGTGCCTTCTTGTCCGGTGACGCTGTAAATGCCCCGCGGGCAACAGCGTAAATCATTCACACACCCACAAACACACACACACACACACACAAACACAAAATACTAGGTACCTACTTGATACACTGTTACGGCATTAGGGGAAATATTCTTATTAATATAAAAGACTGCCTCGTTGGTCTGGTGGCAAAGCACCTCGCTTTGTGATCACGAGGTCCTGGGTCCAAATCCTAGGTCGGACAAATGTAGTTTTTCTAACGAAAAATTCTCAGTATGAGTCCGGAGTTTGGAATTGTGTCCGGTATATGGCAATAGGCTCGCCCCCTATTACATGGGACCAAACATCTTCGACGAAACGTGGGTGTACTCAGTACACCTCTGCCACCTCCGCTTGGGGAATATAGGCGTGACGGTGTAATATAAAAGACAATTACACAGACACGACGAAAACTGGAATAACAAAGGGACAAATCTTCGTGTGACTTAAATATATAATTTTTTGTCGTGGTTGTGCTTGTAATTTTCATGATTCTTACACTCACACCCACAAGTACTTTTGTGTAAAACAACACTACGCGAATTAACGTCGGCGAGGCAACAGGCACGTTTTCATTTTTCTCCGGTCGCAAGACGCGTTGAAAATGATTCAGAAGCGTTTTATCTGGCGGCTTCGGCAAGAACACGTTTTTCTTTCTAATTAAATTTGTTGCGGGTTCCAAGGCAAATGGCTTACAGGAGTTAATATGGAAGGAAGTGTGGTGGGCTTAGTCCCAAAAAAAAAGAATGTAGCGATGTATAGGGGTCGCTACATGTGTCAACCGACTCAGTGGACTACAGTCATTACATGGACTTCGCCACCAACAGTCGACACTCCAAGCTCAGTCTCGACTCACTGAAGACTTCGAGCATCTGCGCACACTGTCTCGACTCACCGCAGACTACGCGCAACTTGCAAGCTCATCACTACGAGCACGACGCAGCGACCTCCGGTCTTGGAGGGGAGCCATGTAGCGACCCCTATACATTGCTACATAGTTGCGACCACCTACCAATAGATGGTGCTAACGATTCGCCATACATGTCTAGAACGTGATAATAGAGTGCGCACGACGTGTAACATATATACAAGCGCCCGACAACAACTCTCGTTCATTCCAACAGCGTACATCATTCACACACACACACACACACACACACACACACACAACTCTCGTGCTCGAGCGTAGTGGTTGCAGCTCGAGCGTAGTGGTTGCACGCTCGCCCTTAAGTCCGGTGAAGCTGCAAAGGCCTCGCGGCCAACAGCGTATATCACTCAAACACCTACAACAACTCTCGGGGAGAGTGGCAGGCCCCGCCGGACACACCACCCGTCTGGCTGGAAGATCTTTCCTTTGATAAATCCTGCCACAACTATCCTGCCATAAGAACATCAAGAAAATGAAGACAGGGGTGAATATGTTAGACAATGGTATCGAATTGACGTGAATCACTCACGGTGTAGTTGGGCAGCTGCGGCATGTGGTACTTGCTGTACTGGTCGATGATGCACTGCACCTTGCCGTGGTAGTGCTCCAGCGTGGCCGCCGACCACCACTGCTTCAGGTTGCCCTCCTCGTCGTACCGACGACCTTGACATTACATAAATAAGTATTTAATAATTTAAAGTGAAAGATGTAGGTACCGGGGAAGACCTAAACTATCTTACCATGACCAAATAGACCGAGTCTTACTTGTAGGACAAGTCGTAGACGTAGGACGAGAAGATGTGCGGAGTGAAGCTGATCGACCGCATTAGCAACAGCGTAGTAAGAAAGCGAGTAGGTATGAAAGATAGTATCGGTGTAAAGATGAGAAAGGGCATGCTCCGTTGGTTCGGGCATATAGAAAGAATGCCAGAGGAAAGAATGACAAAACAGATATACAATATGAAAGTGAAAGGATGCAGGACCAAATAAACCGAGTCTTATCTGATGGAAAAGTCAAGAGTCTCCGTAACCAGCAAGCGTGTATGAGACGAATTATGAGAGTCGAGGAAGCCAGAGAGGTATGTAAGGAAAGAACCTGTTGAAACTCTGTACTCTCTGCCTACCCCGCAAGGGATCTGGCGTGAGGTTATAGATAGATAGATAATAATTTAAATGCGGCCGTGACGATCACCTAAGTCAAGTTCAATATGGTCGGCCCGAGACGGGTGACCGTTTGTAGCATTTTCATATTGGCGCCTCCACCAGAATTTGACCCACTCTCTATTACTCTGTTTTATGAGAAAATGCTTTTGCCCAGTCATAGGACAATAAAGGACCATATATATATTATGATTATTAATATCATGGGTATAATATATAAAAATATTTATTCCCAAAACATCATCATAGTACAAAAATACACACACTCCACACTAGGCGAAGCCCGTCCTGTAGGTGGTATTATAGAGAATTAACAAGTTATGGAGTACGGTACAATATCGAATCTACCTCATTGCAATCAATGAGGTAAACAATTAAGGTAAAAAAATAATAATATGCAGACATACACAACTATCATACTAGGAGCTGTTTCCTTTAAGTCTTCTTACCTTGATCATCAAACCCGTGTGTAACTTCATGCCCCATGATAGCACCAATAGACCCATAGTTGATCGCTCTGAAATGAAAGCCAATTTTAGTAACGAAATCAGACTTATTGAATCTCAAATGTTGTAAATATATTTCTCTCTTACTCTATTCCATTTCCATAGAACGGCGGCTGGAGAATTCCGGCGGGGAACGCTGGAAATTTATATAAAATTACATAACAGTATACAGCACAACGCCGGACGATGTGGCTGGTCTTGGGGATGCCTTTAATAATAATATATTTAGTAAATAAAAAAGCTGCTATTTTAAATAATTGTAGAACAGTAAGGAAATTCATGCAGAGTGATGAAACAGTCCTAGAAAATATCGACTAACTCCTAGTCCCAGTAATCAAACACACACAAACACACCGTCACGCCTATATTCCCCTAGAGGTGGTGGCAGAGATGTACTGGGTACACCCACTTTTCGCCGACGAATTTAGGTCCCATGTAATAGGGGGCGAGCCTATTGCCATATACCAGGCACGATTCCTGACTCCGGACTTATAGTGGGAAGTTTTTGTTAGAAAGCCTACATTTGTCCGACCTAGGATTTGAACCCAGGACCTCGTGATCACAAAGCGTTGCGCTTTGCCACTAGACCAACGAGGCAGTCCCAGTAATATGCATTTAAATGACGGTTATTTGGTTATGAGCGAGTCTTATCTAAAGGACAAGGCAAGAGTCTCTGTAACTGGCGACCGTGTATGAGACAAACTATGAGAGTGGAGGAAGCCAGAGAGGTCTGTAAGAACCTGTTGGAACTCTATACTCTCTGCCTACCTCGCAAGGGATTTGGCGTGAAGATGTGTTGTTATTGTTGTTGTACTTGGTTAAGACCCGTAGCCACCATTAATTTACCAGCTAAAGAGCTGAGACTCCATAAAACATCACATAATAATTATAATACGGACGGCGGACGTCTACCGGCTCAAGATACATGATAGATACAAGTGATTCGGGTATCATGCCAAAACATGTAACATAAAGTCTATCTAAACAAGTCTTGTTTCATATTATAACCTTTTATATTTCTAAAATTTTACAGTTGCAGTGAGTTAGACTAACGTGTAAATGCTACAGATATCGGCCATTGTACAGAGTTCCGCAGGAGAACCAGATATATTGCGTCTAGTGGTTAAGAATTTAAGCCGCCGAGTGTCCTCGGCTCAACGGAGTAGTTGCGGGTTCGGTATCCCCCGCACGGGGCAATTCTTTGGATAACAAGTATTTGTTTGTTGGGTCTTTGTTGTCCAACGATACAGGGATGATTCTTAGGGCCATGTAACAGAACGAAAATTAGTCGAATCTAGTTTAATAATTAACATTTTTTTGTAAACTAGATTCACGGCTGATTTACTTTCTGTTATAAGGGCCTTAATATGGTAGCCCCGTTTAATTATATATAATTAATAATTAGAAAAAACGAGCGAGCCTTACAGTAGTCGCATATGATGTGTAACATCTGACATATTATCCTACTATGAGATAAAGAGCCTCGACCCTTAAATCCAAATTTCAGCCAATTCAATTAGGATTTGGCAGCAAAGGGGGCTGTGAGGCAGCAGTTCATGCAACCAGAACCTTCGTCTTATCAAATGAGATGGAGGTTCACGTGAGGAATGCTTTTAATTCATTAGATAGGGCTGCCTTGCTGAACGAAGTAGCTTCTCAACTTCCCGAAATTTATCCTTATATTTGGCAGTGCTATAGTGATTCTTCTAAACTGATTTTTGGTGAAAACAGTATAGATTCAGCAGTCGGCGTTCAGCAAGGAGACCCTCTCGGCCCTGCTCTTTTCAGTCTAGGTATACATCAACACATCTCATCCTTAAAATCAAAATTGAATGTATGGTACCTAGACGATGGCACTTTAGGTGGCAAAGCCAATACAGTTTTTAGTGATTTCATCAAAATTAACAGCACCTTTAAGAATCTAGGCTTGGAATTAAATCTGTCTAAATGTGAATTTTTGTCTCAGAGAGTCTTCCTTTAAATGAAAAGCAGTTTATTACCGAAAAGTTTCAAAAGTTTGCTCCAGGCGTAAAAATTCTCAGTAGAAATTCGCTTTGCCTTCTTGGTGCCCCTCTATTTGACGACGGAGTCAAACCTTTCTTGGAATCTAAGATTAAACAATTTCAGGATAATTCTTTCAGATTGGGAGTTCTAAATCGCCATATTGCATATACTATATTAAAATACTGTCTTTTCGTTCCAAAACTAACATACGCCACTCGCGCAAGCCCAATCTGGAAATTCTCGGCCCTTATCGACCAAATGGATACCGCCCTCAAAGATAACCTTGAGAAAATTCTAAATTTATCCTTAAATGAAGCATCCTGGACCCAAGCAACGTTACCTATTAGACATGGTGGTATCGGCGTGCGAAAAATTGCTAGTATTGCTCTACCGGCTTTCCTAGCCTCCGTTTATAGTGTCCAGGAACTGTGTTCAAAAATACTTTCCAACACAGAATTAGTAGCCGGCGCCGCGGAGGCTTTGGAGGCCTGGAAAAGGATTTTCCCCAATGACAATATTCCAAAGGAAGTTAACGTGCAAAAACTTTGGGATATGCCATTGGTGCAAATAGCGAAGGACTATTTGGCCGAAATTATCGTCAGTGACCGCGACCGTGCTCGTTTACTAGCGTTGGGTCAAAAGGAATCGGGTCATTGGCTTCATTCAATTCCTGCATCCAACCTTGGCACACTGCTGGATAGTGAAAGTTTCCGGATCGCGATAGGTATTCGCTTAGGGGCACCGATTTGTGAAGAACACAGGTGTCCGTGTGGAGCGGAGGTGGATCGATCCGGACTCCATGGGCTCTCTTGCCGCAAAAGTGCCGGCAGGTTTTCTCGCCACGGCTCGCTCAATGACATAATCAAAAGGACTCTTGCTACCATCAACGTTCCTTCGGTGTTAGAACCGGCGGGGATTTTCCGTGATGATGGCAAGAGACCCGATGGGATGTCCTTGATCCCTTGGGAACGGGGGCGGGCCCTTGTATGGGACGCCACGTGCGTCGATACATTGGCTCCGTCCCATCTCAGGGAATCAATATCTAGGGCGGGAGCTGCGGCTGAGAAGGCGGACCTGGGCAAACGGCGCAAATATGCTGCTATTAGCAACAATTATATATTTGTGCCGTTTGCCGTAGAAACATTGGGCCCATGGAGTTCGGCTTCAAAACAATTTATCAATAAAATAACACCTACGCTGATCACCTCCTCGGGTGACAAGAGGGCTGGCTCGTTCCTTGCTCAAAATATTGGTCTGTCTATTCAGCGAGGAAACGCAGCCAGCATTCTTGCCACCATTCCACGCGGATGCGGTCTTTTTGATTAAGGTCTTTTTTTTTTTCTTTGTTTTATTTTATATTTTAGTTTAAAGTGAGTGTTTTTATTATAAGTTATAATGTAAATAATAAAGAGAATAAAGACATATTAAAATTCTATGAGATTGAGATGAAATATAGCGCGCGCTTCCCCGGTTCCACGCGCGCGCTCATTGGTCAAATCAAATAGCGCGCGCTCATTGGTCAAATCAAACAGCGCGCGCTTCCCCGGTTTCCTGTAACACATTTCCGTCCCTTTTCCAAAATCACTCCCACAAAAAATATCCAGCAACCTAGAGGAAAGATGTTACACATCAAACATTTTACTTACTGACAGAATTGAGTGTAGCTGAATAAAAGGCGTTAACCGTTGTCGCCGTTGCCACCCATCTGTGGGATAATTTGATATATTATTTTCATTTTAAGCACTCAAAGATAAGTTGTTTAATTTGGTAAAATAGTTTCTTGACTTACCTGTTCCTGTCAGGTTTCTCTCTAAGAGACTCCAAGGATTTCTTCACCGCAGACCAGGTCAATTTTAAGTAGGTTTCGAATAAACTACCCTCTACTACTTCAGCCTGAAACGAACAGAATTTCGTTAATTAAACAAATGTTTTATATTATTCATTCAAAACCATGGTAAAATCTAAATGTTGTAATCTATAGTGTCCAAAATGGCGAATATATGTTTGTACTGCAACTATTGGTGTAACGTGACGGACGATTTAGCGCAGTGGAAGAGTTTAAGCCGCTCCGCCCACTGTGCCTAATAGTCGCGGGTTCGATTCCCGCACGGGACATATCTTTGTGTGATCCACAATTATTTGTTCTGGTCTGGGTATATGTGCATGTGAATTTTTATGTTTATAAACGACCCACGACACAGGAATAAATCATAGTGTCAGCTACGGTTTAAAAAAAAATTGCGCGCTCGCAAACTGTGTACGCGCAGTTGCGCGGATATTAGTTAAAATAAAAATGAACAGATTGAATTTGTTTATATTAGAACGATGTAATTAACTACATCCATTTTTATATAACTTCGAGCAGCTTCAAAAATTACAATGCACGCCATCCTAGTTTATGGTCTGTTGACCTCAATACCCCACCGACACTCTTACACCCGCTCGTGGCTTCGCACCCTATTACACTGAGACCTAACTACACCTACACTGTTGCTTTGTTCGTATGTCAGACCGTCTGTCTTTGAGGTTAAAATTTTATGATCCATATGTCTCCTGCTATGCTTAAATTTAGCATGTACTGGTATATATTGTCGCATGACATGGATATTTTGGGTCGTAGATGACACTGACAGGGAGGCGTTGGTGTAAAATTAGGGTTATTATTTAGTGAAGTCGTCCTACTTCTAGGGAAATATTTGAATAGATGGCACCGCACGGTTACTAATTAAAAAAGAACTTGGGTAAATTTCTTAACAAACGGCAATTTGGGACTGTCGTGAAGTGACATTTCACTTAATGACAGCGCTAGTTCCGACTTTGACCGCGGGCCACAAGATCCTTGCGCGGCTGTTTGGACTGTATGTATGTAAGGTCGGTGTAAATGCAATAATCAACTACACAACATAACCCCCTCGTGTTCAGGCTCGTTAGATATGGCATCACAAGCACTGTAGATCCAGACGGTGTCCAGGGTATGATGTTGGAGTCGGAAGGTGTCCATAGGAACTTCTCAACTGACCAAGATATCTCCCGTCATGTTCTATCTATCTATATCATCATGCCAGATCCCTTGCGGGCAGAGAGTACAGAGTTCCAACAGGTTCTTTCCTTACTAATATTATATCTGTTTCTCGTCATGTTATTGCTATGAAGCTTGTTTTTACAAAGATTTTTAAAATTATAATTATTTACATACGTGTTTATAATACTTGTCGAGCTGGTCGTGAGTGAGCAGCCACGCGGGGAAGCCCACGAAGTTGCGGATGGCCTTCAGCTTGCTCAGGGTCTTGAGTCTCGTGGTGGAGTCCATCCAGTCCAGCTCGTGGACCGCCGCCGCGAACGCCTCGCGAACGTCTTCCACCATCTCTATAGCCTGCCCAACATTAGACATTAACGTAATATTGCCTGCAAAGTGCTTTAGTTAGATTGTAACCTATTGGTTACGATGATCATCATTTTATTAGACCATGCTTCAAAATATCTAAAATATTTTCATCCATTTCGTACTTATTTTGAATGTCACTCAAGTTTGAAGATGGATGGATTGGAAGATCTTCCAGCCAGACGGGTTTTGTGTCTGACGGGGGCTGCCCCTCTTCGAGATTTGGTGTCGGGGGCTTGTATATGTTACGCATTGTGCGAACTTTTATATTGCGTTCTAGACATGTTTGGCGGATCGTCGCCTAACGTTTCTGCTCCATACATTTTTCGTTACTTCAACGTTAACTGTCCGGAGCCATTCGTAATTTTGTAGCGATGTAAAGGGTCGTTACATCTTATGCAGACAAAGAAAAGTCTTGGTCTAAAATAGGAGTAAGTTTCTATAAAAACACTGCCTCATTGGTGTAGTGGCGAATTGCGAGCTTTGCGATCACGAGATTTTGGGGTTCAAATCCTAGGTGGGACAAATGTAGTTTTAGTATCGAAAAACTTCCAGTATTAGTCCGGAGTCCGAAATCGTGCCCGATATATGGCAATAGGCTCGCCCCCTATTACATGAGACCTAACATCGTCGTGGAAAAGTGGGTGTATCTAAAAAAAAAATTGATGAACCCACCTTCTGCCTGGAGGTGACGTCGAAGTGCTTCTTGACATAGAGGTAGCTGACGGCGACGCCGAAGTTGGCGTTGACGTTGGCGGCGCAGCTCTTCCAGCGCGGCGTGCGCTGCTGCAGGCCGAACACGGCGCGCGAGAACTCGAAGCCGAGGCTGCGGAACGCGCTCAGCGTCATCGGCGCCAGCGTCGAGAACACCGACCACCACACGAACTTCTCTGGAATTCACAAAAATATCATTCAATGACGCGTTTGTAGCTTGCGGTATTGAACTATCGCTCGAGTGAGATCTACACCAGAATAAAACATGAAATTTGGGAGCACCGTACCTAGTCTCTACCGAAAACTGTTATATAAGGTGTAACATTATAAACGCAAGACCTGAAAGTAGCTTGTTCTAAATCGGCAACTGAATAGATTCCAACTATTTTTAATGTATATTAATTTTTTTTTAATTTACAAAGTATGCTTTTACTCCTTCAGTGCGTTACAAAAAACTAAATTTATTCTTGATTCACAGCAATAAGGAGATTCCAAGTGCATACCTAAAACTTATTTCTCAAAAGGCATATACATACACGTACCAATTACATTTTTAGCTGGGGTATAAAAGGGGGTAAAAACCTTTAAATTTCGAAATTTGGTTTTCGTTTTGAATTTATGAAGGAATTCTCTAATCGGGGTGTCTGAGGTCTATAAATATAAATATATAAAATCAGCCCATACTCTGCTCCTACTGAAAAAAGATTTCTCACAAATCTCAGTGAGCGAGAGTGCTAATACTCCCCACGCAAACCCAGTGCAAATAGGTGGGGGAAACCATAAAAAGAGAAATATGACAACATCGTAGAAATAAGACACACTTTTTCTCTCCTTAGCTTCATCTACATTTAGTGCTTAGCGTTTAGCACTTTTCCTTGTAATCTTTGTATATTTGTGAACACCTGTAATTAGCTTTCCGTTAATATTTCTAGCGTCTATATTATGGTATTAACTGCAAGTTTTCGATTAATAATATTCGAAATTCGAAAATAAATAAATATTATAATAAAATTATGTTCGTAGCGCTGTGCGACCGCGGTGTTCTTACCGATCACCGAAGGTTAAGCAGCGTACGACTCGGTCGGCCTGAGATGGGTGACCGTTTGTGGCACTTTCATATTCGAGCGTCTCCGTGCTTCGGAAGGCACGTAAAGCCGTTGGTCCCGGTCACCGTCACCCGTTAAGCCGAGTTGGAAACCTTATAAAGGCGGCTTGATAAGTTCCAACAGCAGGTGGCCACAAACCTGCCTCCACCAATCCGCACTGGGTCCGCGTGGAGGAGTATGACCTAATCTCTCTCACCTCGATTTGTGAGAGAAGCCCAGCAGTGGGCAGTATAGGCTGATATTAAATAATAACATTATGATGACCAAATAAAACATATTCTAACCAATAATAACGGGTTTGGTATCGGATAGGAGTACTGAAAGCTTCTGCAAGTACGGCAAATCCATCACGATGACGCGGTCCGTGTGCGGGTGGAGGGTCACGTTCGTGTTGGCGAACGCCAGGTCCAGGTAGCGCTGCCAGTCGTGCTGTTGACGAAAATAACACAATACAACTAACTACCTATGACACGAAAAGGTTGTAGGCCTCAACAACTTTTCAAGTCCTTGTAAACGTTTTATTTTATGGGTTCATACATAGGTTTTCCTTCCCCTTTGGAAAATTATGTCTTTATGTCAAGCTCTTACTAACTAGAACTTTTATTTTGAGACACTGCGGTTTTTGGTATGAGTGGCGTTTTAGAGATAGCTATATTGGAACCCATTGAAAATGAAATGTGGACACTCGTGACTGGAAGAAATGTACCCTTTTATTATGCTTTAGACTTGCCTTTGTCCGAAATTTGATTTCTTTAAAGAGCAGCCTATTCCACTTGTATAGAAGATTTCAAAAAAAAATGTTGTATTACAACCAATTAACATATTTAGTAGTAGTTCTTCAGCATATAAATTCCTCTAGTAGATATTTGTCAGACGAATTTTGAGAAGCAAGTGTTCATTATTTAAAATTAGTTTAGCGTTATTTGTAGTGTTACATACTTCTTTCCACTGCGCCGGGCCTCCGCTGGATCCCTGGATCAACTGCTGGACACTCACTTCGTGGAACAGATGTGTACCGCTGCGTCTAACTTCTACTGGAGTCATGATCTGGAACAAATTGCACGTTACAGGCAATTCTACCGGCGTTGAGCTCATGTCGAGCTCTTGAGATATTGGGTAAGAAAGTACTGCGGGATGTGGTAACTTCGGTGATAAGGGATGTTCAAATGAACTTTTTAAAAATCTAATTGATTGGATTTTTTTTTTAATTGATTGGAATTATAAACTTTGAATGGGTAAACATTGTCACGTCTATCAATACTCCCTATGCGGGTGTGGCAAAGGTGTATATGTATGTACCCACAGTTCGCCGAATATGTTAAGTCTTATATAATATGGAAGGAGCCTATTGATATTATACCGCACATACTTTCAGGTTCCAAACTGCTATTGAGTTATCCAATAGTTTTTTGAAATAAAAATGGTACGCACTAAAATTTACAGGCTTACTACGACCAAATAGACCATGACATATGATGTGCAAGTCAAGAGTCTCCATAACTGGCGAGAATATAAGATTGAAGAAGTGAGCGAGGTATGTAAGAAAAGAGTCAGTCGAAACTCCGCCTCTGTCGTGCATTATATATTTCTCTGTCTGCCTCGCAAGGGATTCTAGTGCGCTGATAAAGACTGATATTTTACCTTAGCCAAGCTCTTGCTTATTTCGATGATGTCATCAGCGAACTGCTCCGCGTCTGTCTCGGGGTCGGCGATGCTGATCATGGACTTGATGTACTTGTGGTACTGCTCGAGCTCGTGGGAGAACTGCTCCGGCTGCAGAAGGTAGCGGTCGCTGAATCCTGGCGATATCTGTTCCACCTGAAGGAGATATTAAAATAATAGTTTGGACGACTGACGGTTTGGTTGGGTGATTTGCTGAGCATACCGAAGTAGGGAGGTAAGTTGTTACGGATCCAAACCTTGCACGAGACTTGTATTTTGTGTAATCCACAAATATTTGTGACGCGCCTTCGGTACAAGAGAACATTCCAGCTGTTTTTCTCGTTTTCTTTCTTGATTTTTAAAAACCTAGCCCCACACTAGGATTTATTCATGTATCGTGGGCGCGCTTACAAACATGAAAATTCACATTCACAAATACCCAGATCGAAACAAATAATTGTTGGTTACACAAAGATTTGTCTCGTGCGGGAATCGAACCCGCGACCAGTGCAGTGGGCGGAGTGGCTTAAGCTCTTAACCACTGCACTAAATCGTCGTCTCGATCATAATTAAACTTACCACCACTCGGTTCCTGCTGGTATTTCTAACGTCTTCGGCTACTTGTACGCTGAGCAGTACACTGAGGCCCAGGGTGCGGCGGCCGCGGCCCGCCACCTCCTCCCACGTGAAGTTGGCGGACACCTCGCTCGGAGGGCGAGGGGGCAAGCCTAGTTTAACCAGGATATTCTGGATGGGTTTAATGCCGTCTTCTTCCAGTTTATCTAAAGAAAAAAGATAAATAATTAGTCATGTGGAAGCAGATCTTACCTAACACGCATTTATTAGATAAAACTTCTTACAAGGCTGTAATAAATTAGTGTATAGTTAACTTTTACGTGAGTGGAAACTTAATATTCCACATAGTTTACTTTATTATAAAAATTACTGACATATTCTTCTTGAACTTTGTAAAAAGGCGGATTTCTGCTAGTCTACCTTAGGTGCTGTGAAAAATTATACCACCAAAGAGAGGGGTCCTAAACTCTAAAGTATTTTGATCTAGTTTACATTTGGATAAAAATTGACTCTCCAGTGGATCTATGTTGACAGTAAATCCAATCGAATCCCCAGAATTATACCCTGGAATTATTATCTGGTACTATTTAACGAATAAAAAATTGGTTTCTTATTGTTCGTAATCTAGTAACATTGGTTGCGCTCGTTCAACATTTTGGTTTAACTACATTTCACTATATAACCACACTATACAATACACTATGTAACTAATTTGGTAATTTGGTTATATATTTGGTTGCGTTATTTCGTCCCCAGTTCATTCTTCGCAGCAACCATTTTTCGGAATTTATTTTATGCTAATTTTGCTTCTCCCGCACGTAAGTTTTTTGGCCTACAAGCAGAACTTTACCCACACGTGGAAAATAATACGATAACTTTAAAACACCTAAAAACAACTTACCGGTATTTATACAAGTCCTATACAGCGACTTTGCCTTCAACACGCTTTTGGGCAGTCCATCATCTTCCTTAGCCTCAAGAAGTTCCCTGAGGTCGCTGACCAGCTGTTCCCGCAGCTTCGCGAGTTGGTCCCAGGAGGTTGCCCAATCGGGCACCGGGTTTTTCTTGATCCATCCGCCACATGCAAACTCGTAGAAGTCCTTGCAAGGGTCCACGTCTTTGTTTAGGGCTTGGAGAATTCTCGAGGCTGTGGAAAATGGTTGATTTTGGTAACTATCTATTGCTGTACCCGTGTGATATTGTTGAAAAGTTAGCGAACTACTTCCCCGCTCTTTATTTGATTCGATAATATTACACACTATAACACATTTATTCAGTTGTTTTATTTTCTTAGGGAAACATACAGTGTGATATTAACATAGAAATAAAATAAAATCCTTCCTTAAAGGATTCTTCCTGCCTGTCAACTACAGAGTGTGGGTACTCTTTGCCCCGCAAGTGATCTGGGGTGATACATACTCGTACATAAAATTCAGACGAATATAACATATAACGACACTTCATATTCCAAAATGTGTAAATCCGTTGAGGCTTCAAAGCACGTCAAAGAAATATACATATAAACAAATATATTCGATAAACATTACCCTCTTTTTGAGTCAGTCCAGTAAAACAATAATTATGATAGTAATGACGTCACCGGAAGGGACTAGGTAGGTAGATAGACTGGAATCCGAGCCCGCTTTCACTGCACAGCGCAAATATACGCAATATTCTAATAAATGATACAGCGCTAACATTTACATAAGATTACTACGCCTGCTATAGTATACTTACGTTATAATAAAAAGAAAATATTATTTAAAGAAATATTAACGCCATTTGGTTATATGGCAAAGGAATTAAATACACATATCGTCACGCTTACATACCCCAAGCGAGAGTCGTAGAGGTATACTGTTCATATTTCACCGACGTTGTTAGGTCCCAATGTTTTAAGGGGCAAGGCTATTGCCTTTATACTTGGCACAATTTCAGACTCTGAAATGCTTCTGAGAATTTTTCATTAGAATCAGCACACTTATTCTTTTACACCAAATTAAGATTTGAATTCCGGACCTCGTGATTGCCATTCCTAGGCACATGAGTCACCTCTTCCACCCTGATTAAAGCCATGATATTTTCTTTTTAATGTTATTGAACAAAAATATTTGACTTTTTCTAGTTTGTTTCAGAAGATTTGATGAAAAAGATTAAGTAGTTAGATAAATATATTTAGTGCACACATTAGGTTTAAAAAAAATACCTACCGGTATCATTAACACTAATCACATAACAAAACACGACGTTAAAGTTCAGACAGATCACTAAAATCGATTTCCCTACACCCTTCATATTCACAATCGATAATAATTACGAAAAATCGATACGAAATACTTATTGATATATGTATGTACTCAATACTTCTCTTTGAGAGTAACGT
This sequence comes from Phalera bucephala, assembly GCA_905147815.2. Taxonomy (NCBI): domain Eukaryota; kingdom Metazoa; phylum Arthropoda; class Insecta; order Lepidoptera; family Notodontidae; genus Phalera; species Phalera bucephala. Next base: position 34,005,202 of record LR990615.1, on the reverse strand, counting down.
TAAGAGATTAACCGTTTTTATACTGCCCTATTCCTTATATGTAGTAATTTAATACCGAATTAACTATTAAATCGATGATAAATAAAACCACGCGTTCGCTATTGCGCTATAATACGAGACAAACATATGACAGCAAAATATGTGATTCAAAATGGTAATACTAGGTAGTATTATTATGTTACATTTTCCCGTAAAAATGGCGCAGCTTGTATCGGCACGTGGGGTCATTAGAAAATATTATAATAATTAGTGACTGGTGTCACTATGATAGTCGGTTGAATGGTTTTTGATGTAATAGTGCACATATCAATTAAATATTTTATTTATTAAATTGAATTGCATAATACTGCACTATAGCTGCGATTTATATATGAAACCTGAAAACATAAGAGGACTAAATTTAGGTATATTTTGTATGTAGAATATTTTTGCTAGATTTCTTTCGATTTGCTTGTCTGTCCTGTCTGTCTTATATCGTTGTCCCACCTAGCTAAGGTGGGGCGACGATATTGGTAATGCAGCGGGCAGGGATTGGAGACGGAGAGCTGAAGATCGAGTTGGTGGCCTGATTTGGGAGAGGCATACGTCTAGCAGTGCACTGACACGGGCTGATGATGATGATGATGATGATGATTGTCTGCAATTGGTGGTCTTATTGCTATTAGCAATAAGACAACCAATCGTAATTTGTTTTTACTGTATACATTTTTTGGTGTATAAAGAATATCTCAATGTTTTTTTTAACCCGTCACGCCTGCATTTCCACTACGACCTAACATCGTTGACGTTATGTGGGTGTACACATTACGTATCTGCAACCACTGCTTGGGAAATATAGGAATTTACATATACAATACATGATGCGTTTTTACAATAACACGTGTGAAAAACTGCGTAATTTAATTAATTAGACTTTAATCTGTTGGAGCTATGTAAATGAGCAACAACGTGGAACATAACACCATAGGCATGGCATCCATGTGAACATATACGGTGTTGTTTGCATATATTAGAGTGATGCAACTCCCGTCGTTGTTGCATTACTACTGCGGTGATAGCGCGGTATAACACGCTATAAATATATTCACGCTATTATAATAGGGATTTTATATTCTTCGGTGCCCATGCTAATTCCCTTTGGCAGCTTGACAAGAACGATGTGTGGGAGTAAGAGTGTGGAAGCGTTTTGGTACAGAAAATTTCACAAAAAATGTTGCTCCAATTCGTACTTTTTATCCAAGGTAATATATACAAAAAAAATCCCAGTATGAGTCCGGAGTCCGGAGTCTGGAATTGTGCCCGGTATATGGCAATAGGCTCGCCCCCTATTACATAGGGCCTAACATCGTTGGCGAAACGTGGGTGTACACAGTACACCTCTGCCACCCCCTCTGGGGATAAAGGCGTGACGGTGTAATATATACAAGGTGTAACATAATAAAAGCAAGACCTGAAAGTAGTTCGTTCTAAATCGGTAACTAAATTCATTCCATTTTCATTATTAATGTATTTTATTTTTTCAAAATTTGCAAAAAATGCTGTTACTCCTTCAGTGCGCTATAATAAACTAAATTTATTATTGATTTAAAGCAATATGCACATTTTAAATGCATTTTTAAAAATGTATTTCTCAATATGCACACTTACAGGTACAAGTTTCATTGTTAATTGGGGTATAAGATTGCTTAAAAAAGGGGTAAAATACTTTAAATTTGCAAATTTGGTTTTCGTATTGGATTTGTAAAGTAATTAGCTAATCGGCGGTTCTGAGGTCTTGCGTTAATTACGATACACCTTGTAGATGGTAGAACGATATCAGACTAAAATCTTCTGGCCACATTTTCTCTGTGATCAACGGCTTGCTAGAGAAACGACGCCCAAAGATCTTGCGACTTTTGGATATTTAAAAACCTTTTGTTTTGTATTTTTTTTTAATACTACTATATAAAACGCAGTCAATAAAATAAACGTATTTTATTAATATATCATTTTGACTGCGGGCTTCGGAACGGGGCGGGAGAGTTATAAGGCCCAAAACGCATGCACACCCTTTGCCTTTAATGTACAGCCGAGGGCTTTTTACTCAGTAAGCACCAGTGCACTGCCAACGCTATCAGTGGTATTTTCAGTGCGCCCATAGACCTCACTGTTAATATACTTACCAGTGTAGACGCACTCCTCGCTGATGCACGGTCTAGGACTTTTGTACTCTATAAGCAACAGCTCAGTGCACTGCCAGCGCTATCAGTAGAATTCTCAGCTCGCCGATAGACCCCACTATTAGTTCACTCACCAGTGCCGACGCACTCCTCGCTGATGCACGGCCGAGGACTCTTGTACTCAGTGAGCACTAGTACGGTAGTGTACACCGCTAGCGCTATCAGTGATATTCCCAATGCGCCGATTAGCACCGAGGAACACCGCACTGTCCGCTCTCTGGTAAAGAAAAAAAGCGATTAGAAAACAACTCCATACTTATCAAACACTGCTCTATGTATGTATATGATGGTCCGGCCAGAGATCATGTGTCTGTTAATACGTAGTAACGTAACGTTGTTGTTAAAGAATCTACGCGACATCACACAAGTAAACAAAAATTAATCCTACGTACACGGAGTGAGAATGTATTCAATGTTGGCGAGTTTTCTGATCGGCTATGAAACAAACCCAAAAAATCAAACTCCTTACTGATTGTAACAAATTTTTGAAAATGGTCCTTAAAATAAATGTGGGTTCTGGTCATGAGGGTTTAGGTAATTTAGGTCATAGGTTTATGAGGGTGTATGAAAGTGATTTAGGAACATAACCACGTGACCTAACTTTGGAAATACTACAAATATTATACAAACAATAGTCATTGAGTCCTACGAAGGCAGCCACAATTTGGCATCACCCAGCTGAAACATCGCACATGTCGATTCACGTCTAAGTACCATGTAATTACCATACCTATCTACTATAGTATATATGTATCTATAATAGTCTCAGCTACGATTGCTTTCTCTGCTTCAGTACTTACATAAAAATCCTTTAATCATTAACTAATCCGCTAGAAGAAAAAAAATATTTCTATCTATCTATCTATCTATAACCTCACGCCAGATCCCTTGCGGGGTAGGCAGAGAGTACAGAGTTCCAACAGGTTCTTTCCTTACATACATCTCTGGCTTCCTCGACTCTCATAGTTCGTCTCATACACGCTCGCCGGTTACGGAGACTCTTGACTTTTCCATCAGATAAGACTCGGTTTATTTGGTCGTGGTAAGATAGTCTAGGTCTTCCCCGGTACCTGCATCCTTCCACTTTCACATTGTATATCTGTTTTGTCATTCTTTCCTCTGGCATATTTCAAATAATACAGAAAGCTTCAGAAGCACCCCATCTGTGGTCAATAAATGGTTGAGCCTATAATAGGTACGTTTAACACCTCAAGCTCTTAAGATAATCAATGGGATGCCAGCAAGTGCTTGAAAAATGTATTACTTAACCGGAAATACCGGCATGCGAACAAAGTAAATTAGATAAAAGTATGTAAGTATTTTCAACACATAAAAAAATGTTTATTAGAGTAAAAATATGTTTTACTTAGGTAAGCAATTACAGTATTTAAGAACAGTCAGAAAATTAACAAAGACTCTACCACCACTCAAGAAACTCCATGGTTACTCCATTAAAATATGTTTTTTTTTTATCATCTTTAAGCTTATTACTAAATAAAGCCTTCGGGTTCGAAAACGCAAGGGGCGGGGGCCGTGAGGGTCCTTCACGAGAGACCCCCAGGGGGACGAAGGCGTGGTGTGGGCCACGTCGCCGTGAGCACCACGTCGGTGCGGGGGGGAGCGTGTTATCAAGTCTCCCCCCGATGGCGGGCTCTTCAGAGCGCGGCACAAGAGTGGCACCGATGTGTTCCATAAGGAGATCCTGGAGTCCCACCAAAGTGCTGATGTCGGCCGACCTGGATTTTTAGTTGGTAGGAATCTGACGCGCCCCGCGTGCTTTCCCTGAGGCTCGCGGAAGTCCTATGCAGAATGTTTCCCAAGAAAATAAAATCTTTCCTGGTACCTACACCTTTCTACTTTTGCATGGTATATCTATTCTGTCATTCTTTGTTGCGACGTAAATATATTTTTTATTTTTCTCAAATAACTTGGCAGCCCTAATCCGACACAAGTGTTCCCCCGTACTTATCAATAGGAAAGTGAAATTGTTCTGTCGTTAGCAATTGTCGTTTGGGTTCCGCGGCTGCGGGCGGAAGCGCCGAGATGCGACCCGACACTTGGTCACGCTTCTGAAATAGCTGGTAATCTGTTTGATTATAGAATATTGGCAACACTTGATTTAGACAAATAAATAAACCACCTCATTGACACCCTTTTTTTTTAAACAAGGCTCCACACTAGCAATTATTCCTGTGTCGTGAGTGAATATATCACTCACATACACAAAACCCTAATCAAAACCAATATTTATGGGTCATACAAAGATTTGTCTCGTGCGGAGATCGAACCCGCAATTACTCGATCTAGTGGACATATACATATATTATGCCTCATTATACATTTATGGAGGTTTGACAAAATTAGGGGTCAAGTAAAAACTTGAATTTGACAAAAAATTACGCAAGCTATAAGAACCTATAACAGTTGGTCAAATGTGGGCGTACACAGGACACTTCTACAACTCCCGCTTGAGGAATGTAGGCGTGACGGTGTTTATTTTTTATTTTAATCAAGTAAAGTTGACCTTTTATTAAAAACGTAAGCGACAAACCTATTCTTTCACTAAACGTGTACCTAATTGACTCTGTTTATTCTGTGCAAGGAGACCTATCAAGTAAGACACAAAAAGACCCGTTCAAGCACAAAACACGTAAGTGTGTAACACATATGCCTACTTTGTCATTGTGTTTAAGAGTGCTAGTAGGTTAGGATCGAATGAAACGCTTGGAATACTAATTCGATTTGTTTTTGAGCTTTTTCTTTTAATCTTTTTTCTATTATCCGTCGAGGGGTAGCCACCCAAATTTGACAGAGATATTTCGGTCGTAATGCGACAGCGGGCGAGCCGAATCTTATCTTACTAAAACATTCTAGGTTTTCATAAAAATGGAGGATTGTTCTCGATGTTTACCCTTTAAAGGGTTAGTGTGGTGTTCTACCAATCCAATATCTTTCTCCTTTCGGCCGCCGCCATGGCAACTGAGATTCGTATCCAGTTACGATCGAGGATTTTTGTGAGATTTACTGTGACAGTTTGTTCTTCTTAATATACCAACAGGTTGTCAACAAAATATGCATTTAATCAAAAAAAAAAGCTATGAAATTGGGAAATTTCATACAGTCAATTAGCGACTTAAATTGATTTACATAAGTTTAGTAGTTCATTTCTGAGCAAGTGACATCGTTAAAGTAATCCGCAAATATAGTTATTGTCTCCAGAACTCCATATGAAGCATGCACTGTTTTTACACAAAGAATCAAAAATAATGCGTAGAAAAAACAAACCAAGTAACAATAAAGCGTATATTTTATACTTTTTCTTCAGAACATCGGCAAATTCCAGCATATATTTTTATACATTCCAGTGCTCCATGTTTCTATTGTTCGAAGCTTTTATCGTAAGAAAATAAAATATAACGGTGACATGTCGATTACGCAGGCTGCGCACGCGCAAGCCGAAGCACCGCAAAGATTTACTGCACAGTTAAGGGGAAATATAAGTAGATAGACGACTGTAAGACACGTGTGAGGTAAGGAAAAATATCATAATGTAAACATTTTTATGAGAATGTTTTAAGTGACAGAACTGCGTTAACTCTTCCTTAATATTTGTTGAAAATAATTGTCTTTATATAAATATCTATCTATGTATATCATCACGCGAGATCCCTTGCGAGGAATGCCGAAAATACAGAGTAATAAATGTCTGTTATTATTTTATTTAATAGTATTTGAATAAAACAATTGCCAATTAAGGAACGCGGCTTAATGCTTAGAAGTTCGTGCTAAGAAGATTTGATTTGAGTGACAATTAAGGGGGAACCTAACCCTAACTCCTAAAAAATAGGCCGTATTGACAGAAGATTATTTATGAATGTACAGCGTATTTGCTATAGGAAATATACATAAAAATTAAGATGAAAAGGCCGTGAATTTAATATTTGGAGTAAAATTAAATTTTGCAAATTAAATTTTCCAAATCCTACCTCCTTTCACTTTCACAGTGAAAGGATGTAGGTACCGGGGAAGACCTAGACTATCTTATAATGACCAAATAGACCTTGTGTTACCTGAAGGACAAGTCAAGAGTCTCCGTAACCGGCGAGCGTGTATGAGACGAACTATTACAGTGGAGGAAGCCAGAGAGGTATGTAAGTAAAGAACCTGTTGGAACTCTGTACTCTCTGCCTACCCTGCAAGGGATCTGGCGTGATAATATAGATCTTTTCCAAAATAATACTTTAAAAAAACTCTATTTTGAATATATACTGCAAATGTTCTATTATGTATGTATAAAATATACACGAAAAATAAGCTTAAGATATGCTCCATAACTTGTATGGATGACTTTTTTTATTTTATTTATCGATATCTGAATTATTTGTAAAAAACCTGCAATTTGTGTCCTCCAGACACACTGTTGTCCAGGTCATCATACCAGGGAAAACCTCAAAGAAAAACTCTCAAGATCATTGACGTTAGTAATTCCCTTTATAACCGTATCTGGTTTACTGCCCGTTAGTTATATATGTATAAACGTATTGTAATTTCGATGAAAAATCATGAATATGAATTACTAGTTTCTGCCCGCAAATTCGTCTGCGTTGACTTTCGACAGGAACTTTACATTTTTTCGGGATAAAAAGTATCTTATGTTAACACATTTGACTTTATAAGAACTTTTCGTATAATTATAGCAAGAGTTCTGGTCTAAACACTACCATTTATGTCTTAGTTCTAGATACTATAAAATTGGTGTGTGTAGTTTGTCTTCGAAACTCCTATAACATTTATGTAAACCAGTACCTAATTAGAATCGATCATTTGTTACAAGCATTATTTTGCTAGTATATAAAAATAAGTTGGAATAAGGTGTAATATTTTATTGTAAGTTTGTGCATGATTTGAATTTATATATCATAAAACAGGTATTTGTATAATATACTGTGTTTTCATGAAATGAAAATAAATTAAACTGTTAAAAAAAACATGTATCTAATGTGTAATCCAGGTCATACATTATGGGTGTGCCACATTTCACTGAAACCTGTTCAGCCGTTTTGCGTGATTAACTAACAAACATTTAAACATACAAACTTTTACATTTCTAATATGAGTAGGAGCAGTAGGATAACTAATGCTCATAATACACTTCACGCGTACACACTACTCATGTGTAATAAGGAAAGGAAAAACTACAAAGAAAATCTTTTAGGCATGGAGCAATGGAATCCCCAGTTTGTTACCTGGACTTTTTAGGTAAGGATCGAATTGTCAGAAGTTAATGTGTCACTGTTAGAAGTTGTTTACAACAGTTGTTTGTGTTGACATTGGATGGACGAATACCATATAACTTTGATTTTCTGGTGAAACGACATACAGTATTTTGTTTCGTAATTTTCCTTAGACTGGGTCTTCCTGCTAGCTTTTAGTTTCTCACTAAACTTTTGATTCACAGTTAGTAAGTTACAATCACATAAAATAGTTTTAAGGACTCTAGATATGTGAACTTGGATCTGAACTTTGGACCTTGTGATTACAAAGCAGACTTTGTACCAACTAGGCTGATTTTTGCAAGCTTTTATTTAACTGTGCATGTTCGTATGTCTGTCAGTCTGTCTTTCTAGTTTAGATTTTGTGTTTCATTTTCAAGGCTTCCGCATATCCGATTTAACTGAAACTTGGCATACGTATGTTAGTTCGGTGACAATACCATGGAGCTGGTCTGATAATGTAGTCATAGGAACATGTCAACTACATAACGTTACCGTATGGTGTTAAGGATATTTTGATAGGCATTGATAAGTGCTATACAACTGACTTGAAGGATGACTTGGTCCAGTGATTAAGAGCTTGAGTCGCTCCGCCCATTCGATTGAGTAGTCACGGGTTCAGTTCCCGCACGGAACAACTCTTTATGTGACCCACGAATATTTGTATCGGTCTGGGTGTAGGTGCATGTAAATTTCATGTCTGTAAACGCACCCACGGCACAGAAATAATTCCTAGCGTTGGGCTACGTTTTTTTTACAAACGTTTCTTGCCCTTCTTCTCCACAGGAATGACTTTCCGAACGGGTGGTAGAGTCTTAAGTAATTAATAATTTTCTCTTTTTGACTATTCATAAGTGCCTTTTGGTCTACATGAATAAAAAACTTTTGATTTTGATTTTAAACAACGAAAAAATAACTTGTTGGTGTTCAGTGTCTGATGGTGGAACTGGGAAGAAGCCTATAGGAACTCCTCAACTAAGCAAGAGATCTCTGTTTTGTTTTACTATAAAAGCTTGTTTTTAAAAAGATCTTTTTAAATTAAAATTTATTTTCTATGTCTCATAAGAAACGGAAATACATAAATACTAACAGTAATCAAACAAAAGCTCTGTGAAGACCTCAATACGAACACAAAGCGACACATATTCTATTGAACTGCCACTATCACATTATCCATCACATCAGCTGTTAACTTTGCCCCATTACTGGTGACCGATTGACATAGCAGCATTTCCATTGCGACATTCTGCCCCACGATACACGATTTGCATAACTGTAACAGCACAATGGACGAGACAAATTGAGCTATTTTAGGTAAAAAGTCGTAAGCGACTAGTAGCTTTCTTGCAAAATACGGTTGTTTTCTATCTTTATCTATAAATACCTAATGTACATGTGTTCATAATTCTTTTCGTCCTAAACGGCTTGACCAATTTTGAAGATCTTTTTATTCTTATGGGGTTACCTGGATGGTTGGACCCGGTAGCTGGCGCTGTTATAGGTCGGTTAATGTAAATATCACTACATATTATAAAACAATTTCCCCCCTTCGCGTCCGTCTGAATGAATACCATAAACTCAATAACTATCGAACGGATTCTCATAAGGTTTTCAACAATGGAGGGAGTTATTCAAGAGGAAGTTTTACTCGTATATGTATAATTAACCCGTGTAAAACCAAGGCGAGTCGCTACTTAAATATATAATTTAACTTAAAACCTACTACATGTTAGGTCATAATCGCTTGGGAATAGGAGAGACAACTTGAGAAAGGTCAAGCGGAAATGTAGATGTACATCTGTATCAAGCGCCCTCATACATTACCTTTATTTAAGGGGTTGGAATTGAAATAAAACTATTTTACGGATTTTATGGCGGTTTATTTTTGATTTTTTAGTTCCCGACGTTTCGAGTGCTTTGCAGCACCCATGGTCACGGGAGGGACTGAGGTGTTAGACGTCCAAAAGGCAAAAGGACTGGACTTGTTAGCATAATTAAGTTTTTAATAATATTAAGGAGAATTGCCGTTTATTGCTAAACATATATTTGGCGCTTACGACGTTTTGCCTAAAAAGCTTGAAATAAACGCGTTTTCTAGTGAGCGTACGGGATTCGTTACGGTATTTGTCCAGACTCAGATTTTTAGGCGACAATGGAAGGAAGGAGTTTGTTTGTTTCTTAGTAACTTGGTTTTACTATGCTATTTATTTGTCGGTTAGCTGCGTTTTTCTATATCTTCCTAATAAAACTGTAACACTGACTGACTGACGGATAACGCACAGTTTAAGTAAATCGTTGGGTTTGGAAGTGGTCCAGAATCATGTGTGTCCACATATACATAGAATATGCACAGAAATTCCTTATAGATATAAAATAGTCGGTACGTATATATTTATTACGATTGTTAAGATTTTCACTACTCAATTGCGCCTAAACGGCTTCTTATTCTTCTGGTGCCGCTCCAACTAGTGAAGGTTGGCTGTCAACTTTTGGGACTCATCCTTATCATGTGCGGCACGAAAGAGCTGTCCCGCACAAGCAATTTCTATCCACTCCTGAATGTTACGGAGCCAAGACTTCTTTCTGTAACCCACCCCCTTTTACCGGCAACATTGCTCATCATAATAACCTGTAAAAGATGATATCTATCGTGCCTGAGTACGTGGCCGAGGTATGCAGGTATTTTCGTCTTTTTATGAGGGTTATAAGAGAAAAATAAACGGCTGAAAGGATTTAGATGAAATTTGATAGAAGGTTAAATTATAAGCTGGAATAAATTATAAACACGGTCACGCCTATATTCCCCAGAGGGGGTGGCAGAGGTGTACTGAGTACACCCACGTTTCGCCGACGATGTTAGGTCCCAAGTAATAGGGGGCGAGCCTATTGCCATATACCGGGCACAATTCCAGACTCCGGACTCATACTGTGAATTTTTCGTTAGAAAAACTACATTTTTCCGACCTAGGATTTGAACCCAGGACCTCGTGATCACAAAGCGATGCGCTTTGCCACCAGACCAACTAGGCAGTCAGTAAATTATAAAATAAAAAATGAACTCCGACACGCCTATATTCTCCAAGCGGGGATTGCAGAGATGTACTGCGTACACCCAGCGCTGCAGTCACCCAATTCAGTAAGCCTATTGCAATTGTAAGGGCACAATTCCAGACTTTATGATACTGAGAATTTTGTGATAGAAAAATTACAATTTCTCCGATTTAGGATTTTAACCCAGGACCTCGCGATCACTACGCGCATTATTCACCACTAGGCCAACGAGCCAGTGCTTGGGGTTTGGTGTTTATTTTTAACTTTTCTAATCTATATGTTATCTATATGAATAAAAATCAATTGCCGAATGTATATAAGCGCATTACTTCAGAACGGTTGCACCTATTTGGCTAATTCTTTTTTGTCGTCTTTGTAATTGTCAGAACAAGGTTTGTATGAAAGAAAATGTTTGAAAAATTATACGGAAAAGTGAAAAATCTCCATATAAAAAACTGTGTGAGTGCGTAAGACAGAAGACAGTAGGGAGATCTTTAAAAATATTGACGGAATGGTCTCATTTTCTCGCGAAGCCGGGGAGGGCAGCTAATAGTAAATAAAAGTTGACATTCTGGAACATTCGAACATTGAACATCGCTTACAATATACATATTTAGTGTTATTCGTATCTACATATCATACACATGTATCTACATATGTAGTGTTGTAAATTTACATTTGTAGTTACAAGCTACATTTCTAAATTGAAGATACAGCCTTGTAGGATACCCTAACGAACAACCGGTTCGCCTTGACAAGGCTGTCACCCCTACCGGCCGTCCTAATGCCGGAACACGTCAATCCCGCAAATAACGGTAATCACAGCTGGTCTATACCGACGCGTGCGCATAAAACGGATAAATTGTTTCTACAATAGTTGTCGTAAAAAATCGCTTAAGATATAATAAGTTCTTAGATTTATGGAAATACACATGAAATAAAATTATTTTTCTTATCACGGTTAACTTTTGATTTCTAATTTCCCAACCCAGTGATTTTCAGCACCACGGTCACGAGAGGGACTGACGTGTTTGATTACAGGATAACTTTGAAAACATCGTTATATTTTCGTAAAATTGTGATGGTTACATATTTTCTTATATCATCAAACCAGTTCTCTTGCACCATTTCACAAAGGTACCGTAAAGAACCGTCTTACGTGTTTGATGATGGACAAGGGCCCAGAGAGTATTTCCGTGTACGGAGTTCCAACAGGTTATATCCTTACAGATCTTTCTGGCATCCTCCACCCTCATAATTCGTCTCATACACGCTTGGTTACAGAGACACTTGATTTGCCCTTCAGATAATATTTTATCTTAATTAAGTTTGGTGTAAAATATTTTATCTTAATTAAAGTTTGGTAGGTAGGTAATGTTTGATTGCGATGACCATGTGATTAGTTTTGCTTCCTATTTTTATGAGAAATAATGTCGGAACTTCCAGAAGCAGGAAATAGATTATTATAGATAATAAATCAGCTTATTCTGACCCACTGATAGGTAAAATATTCCTATAACTAATCGAAATTTCGTTTAATTTTTTGTCCGTCGTATATAGTCATATCGTTACTATAAAGCGTCATAGCAAATCTGTTAAAACATCATAGTTATGTAATTATTAACTCTAACTGTGTGAACTCCAGTGTAAGTTTTTATAACAATAAACTCTTTAAACCTTAACCTAGGTGCGAGAGAATAGGCCATACTTCATCACACGGAATAAAGAAGTACTTCTTTGTTCTGTGCTTCATCACGTAGGGCGAGGGCCCAGTGTGGATAGGTGGAGGATTATTACCGATAGATCGCATTCTAGACCATGTTTAGGACCGAAACCTAGATCCTAATAATATATTTTTCATCTATCGCGGAAGTGGGGAGGGAAGTCTATAGATATTCACTTTTTCAAATCTATACTTAAACCAATCAATCAAACTACTTAGTAGTTTGTCACTCAGTACACTCAGTACGGTAGATGTGGCTGTACGTACAATATATACTCCTGTCTTGGGTATAAGGGTATGACGGTATGACTGTGTGTATGTTTTCATGTCGGGGGTCATTAAATCCCTTGCGTATCAACAATTAATTACCCATTAATAGAAAGCCATACACACCCACCCAGCGATTACAAAACCAATGAGTCATGGCCACCCATCCACTTCCTAACATTACCGTGCGCCACCGCAGTTCAATGCCACGGCCCGGCAATGCGATTAAACCGAAGCACGTCCGAGCCTTTCCACGGGTGCGTGTAGTTCAAGTTGAAGGAGGCAGAGGGCATTGATTCGTTGGTTGACGAACTCAGAAAATAGATCGAGCTATTCTGATAACCCTTGATTATATTATACGATGGCAAACTGAACTAAATCAGCCTAGACTCTTGGCAAAATCATTGTATCGGATAAAGGGATATTTTGGAATATTCTTTATCTATACTAATACTAATAATATTACAAAGAGGAAAGATTTGTATGTTTGTAACGAATAAACTCAAAAAGAACGAGACCAATTTCAAAAATTCTTTTGCCATTCGAAAGTTACCTTATCTAAAAGCAACATAGGCTATATAACATGGACCCGGTAGGTGGCGCTGTTGTCGACCGGGTACGAAATCGCGGGAAACTGCTAGTATGTATAATTTTGGCAAAAAATTTAATGGATGTTTATGACAAACGCTGAAGCCACAGGTTTCCTACCACAAAACCAGGAAGAGAGGGTAGGATATACATCTGTCTACCACGCGGACCCAGTGGGGATTGGTGGAGTTAGTAAAAATCGGTTACATAGTCTACAGGTTTAAGCGTAAGTGCCTATACAAAAATTAAACAAAACACTACGAACAATCACAATTCTCCATTTATAATGAGTAAGGAAAATAAATTTATATGAATCTCCTCAATTTATATTCAAACAACGCATTTGATGGGATACTATTAACATACATAATATAATGTATGTTACACAATACTTAATATGATTCATTAAAAATATAAGTCTATTCTGATAGAATAGTAAAAAACCATAGGGTTATGATTAATAAGTCAAATTTCTTAGTGCTATCTTCGATCTTAAAAAATATTATGAGTTAGTTTTCATTTGAATTAAAAATATACCGTAACTTGGTATACCGTGCCATAGTTAATAGGTAACTTAAGAGTTTCTGTAACCGGCGAGCGTGTATAAGGTACGAACCATGTGTGTGGAAGAAGCGAGAGGGCTGTCAGGAAAGAACATGATGAATGGTACCCTCTGGCTTCTTCGCAAGGAATCTGGCGTTATTATATAGACAAGTATATATTATGAGTAACACATTTTCGCAGAATCCATAAGACATTATAAATTATATGAAAATGGAGGAAGCGTTTCTCTATACATATACTACTCGAAATTGGAGGGTTCCATAGTTTCGAAAAGTATTTTCTGGAGCTTTTAATGCTTTGTTTACAACTAAATTGATTGCCGAAAGAGAATAGAACCAAAATTGCAATTGTTACCAATTAACCATTATTATAGTAGCTTTACAAGATCCACTTGCACATTATTTCTCGCTAATCGCTTTTAACATGGTCTATCTCACAGGTGCGGTACCGATACGGTGCATATTGACGGCGAAATAATAGCTCCCTAATAGGGTTGCCACTTTCGCTGCTAAGCACTTTGTGCGAACTCGCAGACTTTCAACATCATGCGTGAATTGCAGCTAAGCTAGTGATATTAAGTCCATTAGACGATTGTGATAATGTATGAATGACTGCTTACTGAAAAATTAATTATCACTTGCTTTAACTGTGAGGAAAACATCGTGGGGAAACCTGCACGCCTAAGAGTTTCTCGAAGGTGTGTGAAGCTCGCCAACCTGCACTGGGCCAGCGTGGTGGACTATGGCCTAAACCCTCGCAGTTTGAGAGGAGGCCCGTGCCTAACAGTGGGACAGTTTCTTAACAGGGCTAACATTATTAATTATAATGACTGACTGCTGATGCTTTTTACTCATAAATATGCGTAAGGTATGTGATAACTAGGCAGATAATAAAATAAATTTGATTATTTTAACAAGTTTCCGTCTGGAAATACAAAATTTAATTAAGCGATGAGCGCTTAAGAATAAAAACCTTTAATAAAAACTATTCACATAGGAAATAAAGTTTCAAAATATTAATTTAATAATGTACTCATTAAAATAATGCAATTAGATCCTTAACATTTTTTAAAAGAGGCATTATGTCGCAATTAGTAGAAGTTTTTTTATCTATCTATCTATATCATCACGGCAGCTCCCTCGCGGGGTAGGCAGAGAGTACAGAGTTCCAACAGGTTCTTTCCTTACATACCTCTCTGGCTTCCTCCACTCTCATAGTTCGTCTCATACACACTCGCCGGTTACGGAGACTCTTGACTTGCCTTTCAGCTAAGACACGGTCTATTTGGTCATGGTAAGATAGTCTAGGTCTTCCCCGGCACTATAAGTTTTTTTATTAATTTAATATTTACTAAGTCAAATTTATTTCTTGCTAGTATGATAACAATCTCACTTATACAGACAGGGTGGATTTTTGAGATGGGGTAGTGAGGGCAGCTACTTCAACCGTTGTAGCTACAGGAAAACTAACTACTAATTTTTTGCAACATTTTGAGCTGCATTACAGATTTTGATGCTAATCGATCCTGTTTCTAATAAGGATCAAAAACTTCTATTGGACTACCTGAGGTTGGAATACTAACAAAGAAAAGTCAGAAATCGCAAAGAACTAAATATTTGTAAACCTACCCAAAGCATATCAATAATTTCTAATGTAGGGCTACGTTTAAATCTGTGTATACATTATTAATGATAAATGAAATATAAATGATATCTTTCTTACGTCTCATTAATGATTCATTTTACCTATAACTATATTTACAGGCCTCATTCTGCAGTTGCGAATTACTAATAGTCGACAGAGCATGGATGTCAAGGCGACACGGTGTTCGTGCTGGAAACAACATCAGTTATACCGCATTGTTAGGAGATCGGCAGACTGATACCACCGAATTTTATGGAGATTCACTGAACTGAGTCACCGGCTGGACGGATTATGTTGTCATGTTTCTGATAGCTATCGATCTGTTTTATTTTATGTATAACTAGCAGTTACCCGCGGTTTCGCACCCACTCGAGAACAGCTCCACTTACCGGGCCCAACTATAGTCAAGCACCATCCAGGTGACCCCAAAAGTAAAAAATAATCATAAAAGCTGTTTAGGAGGAGAAGAATTACGAAAACACGCGCACCGTAATTTAATATATAAAGATATGTCTATCTCTACCTATATATCACGCCAGATCCCTTGCGGGATAGGCAGAGAGCACAGAGATCCTACGGGTTCTTTCTCTACATACCTCTCTGGCTTCCTCCACTCTCATAGTTCGTCACATACACGTTACCGGTTACAGGGACTCTTGACTTGTCCTTCAGATAAGACTCGGTCTATATAAAGATATTAAAGAATGAACTTCATTATGCCTATATTCCTCAAGTGAGGGTGGCAGAAGTTTCCTGTGAATACCCACGTGTCCTCAACAATAGTAGGCCCAAATGTAATAGGGCGCTAGCGTAGTACCATTACATCAGGGACGAATCTAAACTTCGGATTGCTACTGAGAATTATTTGATAGACGATCCCCAGTAACGCTTCGTTCGACCTCGTATTCATCTATTTATTTTAACGACCCGCCCCGTCTTCCCACAGCTAGCAGAGCATATACTCGTACGCCTATATTTATTTTCTATCGTGGTGTCGTACCAGCTTGTTGCGTCGATAAATTATTTTTTTTATTTTTTTTTTTAAAACGTTGCCCCACACTAGGATTAATTCCTGTGTCGTGGGTGCGTTTACAAACATGAAAATTCACATACACAAATACCCAGACCGGAACAAATAATTGTGGATCACACAAAGATTTGTCCCGTGCGGGAATCGAACCCGCGACTATTAGACACAGTGGGCGGGGCGGACTAAGCCCTTAACCACTGCGCTAAATCGTCCGTTAATGATTTAAATACATAAACCTTTCTCTTGAATCACTCCGTCGATTGGTTTAAACCGTATAAAGTTCGTTCGGTAATTATTGAGCTTATCGCATTCAGACAAACGCGGTGGGGGAACTTTATTTTATAATGTGTAGTAATCATCATCATCATCATCTCAGCCCATACTTGTCCACTGTTGAACATAGGCCTCCCCAAAGGGGGGATTTGCCATACTCGCCACGCTTGGCAGGCGGGTTGGCGAGCGCAGTTTTTGATCGCAGAAGTGTTAAGAGAACGCTGCTGCCCATTCCCTAGTTTTCCCTTAGTCGCCTTGTACGACACCCGATGGGATGAGATGGGTTGGTCCTATTCTAAGCCGGGAACCACGCGGCTGTGTAGCTGTGTAGTAATATTTAACGTAAAATTACAACCAAAGCAAACAATAGTAAGAAAACATAACATAATAACTGTAGTTCTGGGAAGTAACCCTTACTATTCGAACTGATGACCTCGTGATTGCCAGCACTTGCAAACAAACCAGTATTTTGAGTATAGTTTTAGGTATAACCCGAATTATTCTTGCATTTGTTGAACGGGAATCGTGAAGTTATCGGACATAGCGCAGGTGTATTTTTTGACTAGGGATATTTTTATTTTATAGGGAATCTTATCTGACGGACAATTCAAGTGTCCCCGTAACCGGTGAGCGTGTATGATACGAACTCTGAGAGTGGAGGAAGCCAGAGAGGTATGCAAGGAAATAACCTGTTGGAGAGTACAGAGGTACTCTCTGCCTACCCTGCAAGGGATCTGGCGTGATGATATAGATAGATAGATATTTTATAAAGTGCTTAGAGTTTGTGGAACTTTTTGTTAAATCCTACTAATATTATAAATGTGAAAGTTTGTGTGTTTGGATATTTAGACGTTTGTTACTCACTCACGCAAAAACGGCTGAACGGATTTGTATAAAAATTGGCAGTTCATTACCTAGATTAATACATAATATACCTTTTATCCCAAAAATGTGTTAGGCTCTGGTCTAAAATCCACGCTGACGAAGTCACGGAAAGAAACTAGGAGGCTCTATCAGCGAAACAGTTATGGAGTTAGCGTCTATAATAGAGTTTTGGGTTAAATATGACGTTGCTCTAGTTGTCACTTGACAGAGCGTAGCTGATTCGATCCCCGTACAGTATCTACTCTTTGTGTGACTCACAGGTAATTGTATCGGATTGGACATTTCTGCATGTAAAATCGTATTTGTAAAATCCCTTACGATGCTGGACAAGGCAGGCTGAGAGTAGGGCTGGATGTTGGCGCTGAATCAAAAATATTGATAAGTATAGACCGATATAGCAATAAATATTTTTCAACCAAAAATAACATTTATAACTTACAATTATCTTCGTCTATCTGGCACATTTCAAAACCAATTGTGAAACTTCAGTGAAATCTCGATCTGAACTAAAATTATAAACGGTAGTTAAATTATGTTTAACAATAAAGGGAGAACGGTTTAAATGTAAAATAGATTGTGTTGCAAAATAGTTTGGTCGCTTAGGAATTTGAGGCAAATGAATTATTTTTTCTCAGGAAACAAATTGGTTTCTGATGAAGAATTAAATTGTTATAAGAAAAAAAATTTAAGCTGAAAAATAAACATTTGAAGTAATAATTAAAACTTATTTTGAAATAATACCTTTGTATAAAATACATCAAGCTGTTTCTAGCAATTCTTTTGGAGGTTTTACGCCTGTATTCTTAAAAGCATTGAACAGAGATATACGTATCTGTAGCACGCTCACACATTTCAGGGGCAAAGTTTGCCCATTCTTCATAAATAATTTTACATGATGACCTTTTTATGGGTGACTGGAATATGATCATTTTTTAGACTTGACCCTTGTTGCAGTGGTATCTTACATCGTGGGCAAAATATGGGGCGAACACTGTAAGCCTTTGCCACCCATCTTTGCTGGGGAATATAGACGTAACTATGTTTGTTATAGTTACTCATCACAACGTTACCAAGTGAGATGGTCTTGTTGGTCTAGTGGCGAATGAGATCCTGGGGTTGAGTCCTTGGTTGAACAAAGAGTTATTGGAGTTTTCTTTCCAAAAATTCTAAGTGTCTAGTAGTCTGGAAATGGTGGCGCATCACTATTGGAGGACGTAAGATTTGGAATCTGCGATACGCTGACGACGCTATACTTCTTACAGCAAGCAAAGCCAAGATGAGCCTTTTATTGGACAGGATGGTGCGCACTAGTGGGAAGCAATTACCATCGCAATTAACAGATCTAAGACCAAGCTTATGATCGTTAATCACTCAGGTAAGCTGGAGGTCAGTGGGACATTCAATTTGGAAATTACAAACAACTTTGTATACCTGGGCTCAAACATAAGCAACAATGGCTCTTGTGAGATGGAAATTCGCAGAAGGATCGGTATGGCAAAAGTAACGCCATGTCACAGCTGGATAAGATATGAAAAGACAGAAACATCTCTACCAACACCAAGAGCAACTTAGTCCGAGCATTGGTGTTCTCCATATTTATCTACGGTGCCGAGACATGGACCCTCAAGAAGGCTGACCGTGACCGCATTGATGCCTTTGAGATGTGGTGCTGGAGGAGGATGCTAGGTATACCATGGATAGCACACCGCACTAATGTGTCAATCCTAGCAGAACTCAAGATCAAAACTCGACTGTCCACTACTTGCCTACGCAGGGTTCTGGAGTATTTTGGTCACATTGCTAGGAAAGACAATGACAACCTCGAAAAACTGATGGTCACCGGTAAAATTAAAGGCAAGCGACCACGAGTAAGGAGCCTAACACGCTGGATGGACAGCAACAGATTCGCACAGCTTTTGATACCACGGTTCACGATGCTCTTTACTCGGCTGCAGATAGGAGTGGATGGCGATACATCATCCGCAGAAAACTTATCTCTAAGATATGACCACGACCCTCAGTAATGAGGAAACCGACGCAAGGAGGAGGAGTAGTCTGGAATTGGGTCGGGTATAATACCAATAGGCTTGCTTTCTATTGGGTTCTAACATCGTCGATGAAATATAGGTGCAAACAATTCTGCAACTACCGCTTAAGGCATATAGGTGTGATGGACCACCACTGTTTTTTTTATAAAAAGGAAGAACTTGCCAATTAACCGATAGTCATCTCTCATTATTTTCATCAAAATGCTGCGTGGCATTGCGCATCATCCAGCCACGGAAGTGGGCCCAAGGTCGGCACAACAAAGGGAATATGACGGATTACCATAAACTGTTGAATTAATATGCAAAGCGATGCATCGGTAATGCATGGGCGGCTTTCTTTGTCCGGTCGCGAGTGCCATTACGAAGATGAATGACAGAAGTGTGATTTAATGTTGGCTTTGTTAATTGTGGAACGCTTGGAGGAGGATTTCCTGTTAAAATTTAAGATTAAAGATGCTAAAACTATTAAAGAAAATGATGTAGATAATAAAGATAGTTTTTTAACAAAATACAGGAGGGTCGTCAAGATGTATACGATTTAAAAGAATTGGTGAATAAATAGTAGACTAATTTACAATAACTTAACTCTTAACTCTATGAAAACTGACTACATAAACTAATTCCTGTGAGTATTTAAAATTCTTTGTTGAAACTATATTAAATACTTATAATCTAAATATTTCAGCTTAGCAGAATATTCTTTTTGTTTAAAAATTATGCAAAAATATAAACATTATTGTTTTTTTTTTATTATTTTATCTATATTTTATAAACGCAATAATACAAAATAATAGTTGACCTACAATTCATTAAAATTAGCTTTTATAGTATAGACCGCGAAACGCAACTCAATAAAGAAATAATAATATATAAAAAACTTACACTAGGTATTCCTATAACCGCAAACTGAAACTTCTGCGTATTGTAAGAATGGTGACTCCAAGGATGATTGGGCTTGATGATTATAGTATGATGTGTTCGACGCTTTCTTCGAACAATGGACAAAGTGCTTATCATCGCTAATGTCCTTGTCTTTCGTTTAGCCACGAGGTGTTTCCACTGACTAATGTATTGTATACGAATACTAGCAGGAAATAATGTGTGTAAGTGCCAATTTTTAACTAGGTATATTGCAATTGATCACGATCTTTACCAGGACTATTGGAACGCTTCGCGGGGATATTTTATTATTTATTTATTTAATAAGACACATCAACAACAGTTACACAAATCGTTAATAATCGGTCCTGATGTCTTAGCCAGTATGTACCGTTTTTACAGATGTGTACAGCGTTGTCATAATTAAAGTTATAAATTGATTCATTAAGGAATTGCAAAACATAAAGTCAAGTAAAGATCAATTTTAGAAATTACATTAAATAATATAGCTGCTACATAAGGATTAATAATATTATTCAAGTTTTATTTATCAAAGATTTAAATTTAATAAATGAGTTGCCGAAGATGTCAACCTCATCGTTGTTTATAAGACATGGGTATATAATCTTTTATTACCTATTATTATACCTTGTATTATCTTTGTTTTTGCTAATATTATCAACTATGAATAGGCGCGTTCTGTTTTTTTTTAAATAAGGTGGATTAATTAGAAACTCTCAAGGGCAACTTTCTAAAAAGTTTTAATAACCAGACATAATATTTTTCAAAATAGGTATATTACATAAGAAGCTTCGTAGTAATATTTTCGCGATTCGTAAAATCCCAAGTTTTTGTAACGTTTCTTCATAAAGTAAGCTTCGGTGCAAAAACAAACGTTAATGGACACATCGTGATATGCAATTATCCATTTTTGATTTGTTAACTACTGCTAAGCGATGTGATCTATGTATATAGATGGAGTAAAAAATAATATCCGACTGTCTGAATGATTTACACCCAGTTACAGAAATGATAATTAAAAAAATTTAAAGTGGACATTAAACGCTAATATTCCATTAGATCATCGCACTAAATAAAACAAGCCAGCAGCTGAGCCTTTATTCGCTATGACAAAATGTGACGCGTTATGATAACTTTGTGAAATTATCTATCTATCTATCTATATCATCACGCCAGCTCCCTCGCGGGGTAGGCAGAGAGTACAGAGTTCCAACAGGTTCTTTCCTTACATACCTCTCTGGCTTCCTCCACTCTCATAGTTCGTCTCATACACACTCGCCGGTTACGGAGACTCTTGACTTGCCCTTCAGCTAAGACACGGTCTATTTAGTCATGGTAAGATAGTCTAGGTCTTCCCCGGCACCTACATCCTTTCACTTTCGCATTGTATATCTGTTTTGTCATTCTTTCTTCTGGCATCCTTTCTATATGCCCGAACCAACGGAGGATACCCTTTCTCATCTTTACACCGATACTATCTTTCATACCTACTCGCTTTCTTACTACGCTGTTGCGAATACGGTCGGTCAGCGTGACTCCGCACATCTTCCGCAGAGATCGCATTTCGACCGCATTATCCTGCTTTCGTTCTCCTTCTTACATACCCAACTCTCACTGCCATATAACAGCGTTGGGACAAGCACTCCGTTATGCATGGCCAGCTGCGCCTTTTGGCTTAAGTGCCGGCTCCCAAGTAGCCTTCCCATCGCACCATTCACTCTATTACCTGCATTCACTCTTCTCTCTATATCAGCGGTGTATTTCCCATCCTTACTGAAGGCGCATCCAAGATATACAAACTCATTCACTTGCTCCAGCACATCGTTACCAACCACAATCCTTGCATTCGTTCTGGTTTCTTCCCGTTCAAAAACCATAATTTTGGTTTTCTTCACATTCAAATGTAAGCCATTGTTCATGCAGTCGTCTCTCATAACTGTGACTAGTGTTTGCAGATCAGTGGTTGTTGGCGCTATCAAAACCGCGTCATCTGCATACAATAGGTGGTTTATCACTAGATCACCCATTTTTAACCCTTCAGTCATCGCATACAGTCTTTGAAGACTTTTATCCAGATACACTATAAACAGTCTAGCGGACAACACGCAACCCTGCTTGACGCCGATTTTAACGTCAAACCAAGGTGACATGTTACCACCCACCCGTACGCATGCCTTGCTGTCCACGTAGGTGGACTGGACGGCTCGCAACAGGGTGCCGGGTGGTATAAATACCATACTCTGGCAAAATGTCCCAAAGTCTCTTTCGCACGACTCTATCAAACGCCGTCTCCAGGTCCACAAAACCGCAGAAAACCTTCCGGCCTACTGCCAGATGCTTTTCTACGATGTTGCGCAGGGAGAAAACTTGATCCGAACATCCTCTTCCAGACCTGAAAATTATAGTGGTGAAATAGTAAACAGTGATAGTCTAGCGGTTAGACCATTGGACTGCGAAGTTTATTAAGAGGCGTCGCGTTACGTGTGTAAATTGGTCATAGCGAATAAGGGTTTTGGTTGTTAGTGCCGTGTGATAAAGCTGGTTAATACGAGGTATTAGGTTCGATCGTAGAACGATGTGTTTTTAGAGTGTTCCGAAATAAACTCAGTAACTAACAGATTAGTAACAGATAAGCATCTTAGTACTAGCGGTCCAAATTAGAATTACGCTTAGACGCGCGCTCTACGCAGCTTTTCGGCAGATCTCAAAGAGTACCAGTTGAACATTTCCGAGAAGCCGCGTATTGCGCGGATCTGTGTGCGTAATTCTAACATGCTCAACTGTTTACTTATATTAACTGTAAAATGAGTGAAATACAGTGTATGTTAACCTCTGCCACCTCCGTTTGGAGATTGTAGACGTAACGGTGTGTGGGATAATGCGAGAGAACATGTCATGCTCGTAGATCATATAAAAAATATCTATGATGACTGATGTTTGACGGCCTCAAACGCACAACTTTTTGCGTGGCTAGGAAGAGTTCAGAGGGCCACCTGTCAAGTGTAGCGTGACATTGACATCTCTCAATGCTAGAGGAGGCTGCGATCTGAATGAGTGGAGCGGAACGCGTACGCACTGTGCTAACCTGTTTAGTAACGGCTGCAGCGTGTTGGCAATAAATGAGAGTTAGTTAAACCAACAGACCAATTTAAATTAATAGTTTGTCAATAGCCATATAACAAATTGAGGCCCGCAAATCAGAAATTTAAATGATTTTATCAGTGAAATATATGTAGTTTTTTTTTAATAGCATGTAATATATTGAAAAAATATAAAATTACCAAACACTCAAGTTATCTATCACGACAATGGACTTGCACTTTTATACCGCCATAGATTTGGAAAAAGAGAAATGTGTTTATTTTTATCCAATAAAATACCAATGTCCAAAAAGGTACAATACAATTATACAACAAGGAAGAAAAAAATTCTCACATCTTAATAAAACAAAAAAACGGTAAAACAAAAAGTGTTTCTGTTCAATTTGGTGGAATGTGGATGTTTGTAATTAAAGTGGTGTTCCAATCGTGTCTTACTGCCGTTTAAGAGATCATAATGATATGTGTATTTATAAATATATTTCTTGAATTTTCGTTTTCACATTAACTAAAACGGTCGCATCGACGATCCATATAAAAGACCTGAACGCGCACATCATATCTTGCACGTTTTGTACGTAATATTAAATTTAAACATGAAGTTATTTGCATGTGAAGGTCTCATTTATATGTTGTAACATTTATTTCTAGAAAACTTATGAATTGTGTATGTATTTATTTTATGTGCACATTAAAATATTATCTTTTGTAAATTTAACATACAGATATGCAACAACAAATCTTTGGATATACACCATAGAGAACTCTAAAAACATTTTTTATTGAACACCAAAACAAAGAACAATAAACAAATGGAAAATCCATCGATCATTATGACAAGTTCTTCCTTACAGTTAATTCGCGATCCCACGTTGCAATTGTATACAATCTATTGACACGACGCATTATCATAACGCCATATCATGTGGGGGCGGGGCAGGGGCTAAGGTTAACGACTTGGACCTTAAAAGAGGGTCCAAAAATACATTGAGATATGTCAATGGCCTTTTAACGTGTGCAGGAATGAAAAAGGCAATGCAATTAAGTTGATGCAGATAAAAAGGATTTTGTGGATATATTTTAGGAGAATATATGGGATATACCTACAAGGGACAAAGCTTGTAGTTATTTTGACATTTTTTTTTTTAAATGTTGCCTCGTACGAGATTTTCAAGTATTCCTGTTTTGACGGTTCGTTTAAAACATTAATTTCGTAAGCATATCACCCAGGCTAAATCAAATGTTTGTGGGTCGCTCAAAAATTTGTCCCATGTGGTGTTCAAACCTGCGACTAGGTACTAGATCCAGTGAGTGCAGGGGCTTATGCTTTGACCACTGGACTAAAATAACACCAAGTTATTACCAAGGGTAAGCAGCTTTTGACTGGGTGATTTCTCTTAATCACATATCTTATGCCAGTTAAGTATCTCCTTAACAGGCATAAAATATCTACTGAAAAAGTTAGATAGTACATAGAACCTTGTGTAGGCGCTTCTAACCCTATTGACACAACACACCGTCACGCCTATATTCCCCAGAGGGGGTGGCAGAGGTCTACTGAGATGTACACCCACGTTTCGCCGACGATGTTAGGTCCCATGTAATAGGGGGCGAGCCTATTGCCATATATCGGGCACAATTCCAGACTCCGGACTCATACTGGGAATTTTTTCGTTAGAAAAACTACATTTGTCCGACCTAGGATTTGAACCCAGGACCTCGTGATCACAAAGCGATGCGCTTTGCCACCGGACCAACGGCCTATTGACACAAATTTAACAGAAAATGAATCGTTTTCCACCTTCAAGCAACTCGGGCAGGCTAACCTGATGTTGGAACTTTTAAGTCGCTCATAACGTTTCGAACTTGGATTAAAGACTAGAGTGGTAAAGGTGACCACATTATCGTGCCCTCAAAAATACGGAGATTCTGTCTCGAGAGATCTGCCCTTTATTGTTGGTTGGTGTTTTTTCTTATTGTCCTTTCAATAAATAAAGTTTATTCTTTCTTTATTTCTACCATCCGCTTAGACTAGACCTCAACAAGTAGCAATCGTTTTGTTTCTATTTTCTTGCCGCAGTCGACAGCACATTGTCTTGACCACATGACTTTTCGTTGTAAAACGTCATTCTCTTGCATTTTTTTTGGTTTTCTACTAGCGTTAACGACTATAGGAAGTGACTTTGTACAGGGAAAGCGCTGCTTAACCTGAATATACTCTAAGAACACCGGCACTACAGTACTATGAGCTTATTTCACATGTCTTTCGAAAATGTATTTGCTTCCATTATTACTCACTTTCACATAAAACAGATCGTTTGAAATCGCCGATGCCAAAATGTTTACGAAAACCGTTTTACATAGCGTAGCGGGTAACATAAAAAGTGCATTGTAAACACCGTTACCTCATCCATTGGAGAGGTTAATTTGCGGACAGAATTCAAGGTCTTTTCTTGTCACTAGATTAATGTTGCATTGTCCGCTTTAGTTGGTTTTTATTTGCAATGGATTTCTACGATGTAGATTGCTTAGTTTAACTATGGAGTTTATTTATTTGAAGAAGTGTACAACGTGTACATAGCGCGAGACTCAGACTAACCTTTACAAGTTCATTACGAAGAAAATCATCTATCTATATATTTATATTCTTCGCCAGAATCCTTGCGGGGTAGGCAAAGAGTACATACCTTGAACATTCTTTCTTTTGATACAGAACTCTCCGGTTTCCTCCAATCTCATAGATCGTCTTATTCATGCTTCTTGAAGAAAAATTACTAAACAGAAATACAACGCGAAAGAAGAAGGTAGGAAGAATGTAGGTACTGGAGAAGACCTAAACTATCTTACTATGATCGGTCATACTCTTGAAGTCCTGTAACCGGTGAGCGTATAGGAACCGAACTATGAGAGTGGAGGAAGCCACAGAGGTCTATAAGGAAAGAAACGGTTGAAACTCTGTACTCTATGCCTACCCCACAAGGGATCTGGCGTGATATATAGAAAAAACTCTTTTTTCGCTTTCAGTCTATAAAAATCAAAGTGGAGACTAATCTTGATGTAATATCACAATGATATAAAAGACGCGTGCGCAATGGAAATAGTAACAATGAAATTGATATCACGCAATGTAACGATTGGATCATCACCACACCTATCAAGAGTAATCGTAATGTTATCGAATATGTTCTATCTCGCTTGTTTTACAGGTTTAACCCATAAGGGTGAACGTGACAACATACTTGCCATCGAGATTCCATACGTAGATTCATGTCTATTCTCGTGCATTCCCATTTCCGCAACGAATCAATCCCATTTCGTTTCAACAGTATGATATAACACAGAAATTATTGTTAAATTTTTATGTTATTTAATTGATAAAGTATCATATGATAGTATCGTACCGATCATTGACCGTTTCTATTTTATATTTATAACGGATCTTGCTCAACTTTAATTTTGATCATTATAAAACATTTATTACAAATGTTTTATGACTTATTGAAATGAAATCATATTCAGTATTGTGATATGTGATTTAACGTCTATAATTTCTTGTCGTTGTTTAATACTTTTTACATAACTCCTTTTTGTGTTAATCGTATATATGTTGTCCCATTAAAAGATAAAAGATTATGACTTTGCCGTTTTTAAAGTGAATTCATTCTGTGAGACGTTCGTATTTCTCGGGGACCGCGGCGTTCTTAAAAAAGCCTTATAACATTAATACCGTACAGCGTCGGTAAAATGTGGGTGTACATAATACACCTCTGCCACTCTCCCGTGGGGAACATAGGCGTGACGGTGAAAAAAATAGGCAAATTAACAGTGTAGCCTTGGCGAAATCAGTGATTATAGAAGTATATTCTTTGACAATAGAACCTTTATAATGTTCAAACTTATAGTTTAAATTAATTATGGTCGAATTTCGACCAATAGGCGACCACTAGTATGTAATAAATATATGTAGGTATTCAATTTATTTATGTAATCTACCACCGAAGAACTTTGGGCGCTTAGGTTTTTTTATTTAAGTCTTCTTCCTATGCCGTTTTATTAGACTGTGTATATAGATGCATATAGTCTATTCCAATCAACAGATCTAGTGGGACGCCTTACGACCGAGTTATGAGACTAGTGATAATATTTTTAAAGAGCATAAGTACCGGAGACAAAGACTAAATAGGCCATGTTCTATATGATGAGCGAGTCAAAATTCTCCGTAACCGGCGGGGGCGTATAAGACGAAGTATGGCAGCGGTGGAAGCAAGATAGGTCTGTTGGGAAAGAAACTGTTAGTACTATGTACTCTCTAATTACCCCGTAAGAGACAAAATCACAACATATGACGAAAATAATTCATTCTATAACCGACCTCACTCATTCCGCCTCCTTGCATTATTAAAATATGTTATTTTTTCAGTCCCATACAGTTTCTGTCGAATGCACACATTTTTCTTTTTCTCCTGTGAACCATTTTCAATAGATGATATTATAGATCTATTGATAAATTCAGGATTCCGGGAGACTAGTCTCCACGAACTCTACCTGCATTCTTTGCATGTGCATTGAATGTTTACAAATATGTCAAATAACGTTTACCAATTACGTTTCATAACTATTGATGGGTAATGTTCTAAAGCACGACGACTCAACACCGCATTGCTGAAATATAGGAAGTGCTGTGAGGTCGCGACCGCATCGTTTATTCGCTTCGTTCCTTATGTAATCATAACTGATGGATGTTATGAGGAATGTTTGCCACTCACGATGAAGAGCTGAATCTGAAAATTAATATACTCCCTAAGGGATGATCATATTTATACAATTGAGGCATGATAAGTGCTTTGATTGGCTGCACTTCGACAAGGGAAGCTTATGAGTTATTTCCTTCCAAAATCAAAGAGAAAAACAGTAATTCACTGCTTAAGTTTTCGATATTGATAATAATAATATTATAACGTGAAAGTTTGTATGTTTAGATGTTTGGATGTTTGTTACTAGTTTATTACCTGGATTAACACTTAGGATAGTTTTTATTCCAGGAAAATGTAAGGTTCCTGTCTAAAGTTAACCCGGGCGAAGTTGCGGGAATAAACTAGTTAATAATAAAAAGAATGTCTTGTAGATCTAGTGGCGTAAGATGCGATTGGCGATCAGAAAGCTCTGTGAGAATCCTAGGTTGGATAAAGTGGTATAGGTGTGTTTTCTATAAAAGGTCAGTCAGTCAGGTCAGTATGCGGGCGGTTTTTTTTTTAACTCTAGGATTCATTCCTGTGTCGTGGGTGTGTTTACAAACATGAAAATTCACATACACAAATACCCAGACCGGAACAAACAATTGTGGATCACACAAAGATTTGTGCCGTGCGGGAATCGAACCCGCGACTATTGGACACAGTGGACGGCGCGGGTTAAGCCCTTAACCACTGCGCTAAATCGTCCGTCATATGATGGCAAAAGGCTTGTATCTATTCGTCCAACAAATGCTGATGTAGACAATGCAGCCCTGCTATCCCCGCTTGGGGAATGTAGTTGAAATTATATTAATTTTTTTTTATTCGAAGCCAAAGAAATGAATTCGACCGATAGGTAATTTCTTAACCAACGACTAAACATTTTAATTAAATTGCAATCAGCCGTTTTCGGATACCTTTATTCTTGTGCAGGCACACACATACAGAATGTTGTATAAATTTGGCTATATTTGAATTAAAGCCTTCTTGAGATAAAAGTGTGTGTCTGTGTGTGACATTGCTGTGTTGTACTGGCGTGTGTGATATAACAACTATTATGCGAACGTGTCACAAATTAAATTGGGTTAAAATTAATCTAAATATTTGATAACTTGCATTGAAAAATGATTGATGCTGGCATTGGTTTCAAGAGTAAGGTAACTAAATAATATTTTAGCAAAGATATTTAGCCATTTCGTAATGACAATTAGGTTTGAATGAATGAACTGAGCCGGTCATTGTGGCGATTTTGGGGGGGGGGCCTTAAAATACAGTGGACGTGGACGACCTTCCGGCTGCAGACGGATGATGTACGAGTACACTAAAACTACCATTACCTATTTCCTTCCAACTTGAGATCGATCCTGAACCGATTGCATAGTTGGTTCATTGGACTAAATGTATACAATAGATAAAATTTATGAGCGTCCTAGTCAATACACAAAAACGAAGAGTATTATTGTCGGTAGCAGTCTAGAGTCTGGAAGTGTACCCAGTATATTGGCAATTGAAGTCAAATTCAAAGTCAAAAATCTTTTACTAGCATAGTCCAACAGGAGCTCTTACAAACGTAAAAAAATATTACATTTTTTCGAACCGGGCGGCGCGGCCTCAAACTGAGAAGATCTGGCGAGAAACTCAGCGGGCTAGTCATTTAACTAAATTGTTTTATTGGACTGGCCTTTCTGTTTATCATTCTTTTTTTACAAAATTGTTTTTAACAACAATGTATTTTGCAACAATGACTCGCCCCTTACTACATTGGATCCTAACATTGTCCGTAATAATTATGTGGGTGTACACAGTACACCTCTGCCTTCCTCGCTATTGGAATATAGGTGTTTATTTATTACTAGTTTTTGCCCACGTCTTCGTTCGCGTGGACTATACATGTGCCCGGGATAAAAAGTATCCTATATATTAATCCAGGTAATAAACTATGTGGGTCCAACTTTATACTGAATTCGTTCAGCCGTTTTGCGTGATTAACAAACATACAAACTTTAACATTTATAATATTAGTAGGACATTTGTATGACAAAGAGAGTATCGGTGTAAAGATGAGAAAGGGTATGCTCCCATGGTTCGGGCATATAGAAAGAATGTCCGAAGAAAGAATGACAAAACTGATACACAATGTGAAAGTGGAAGGATGTAGGTACCGGGGAAGACCTAGACTATCTTACCATGACCAAATAGACCGGGTCCTATCTGAAGGACAAGTCAGGAGTCTCCGTAACCGGCGAGCGTGTATGAGACGAACTATGAGAGTAGAGGAAGCCAGAGAGGTATGTAAGGAAAGAGCCTGTTGGAACTCTGTACTCTCTGCCTACCCCGTATTGGATCTGGCGTGATGATATAGATAGATATAGATAGATAGATATACCGTTGTGTTAAAATGTCAATTCGCTTTGGGTCCGCGTGGTGAAGTATGACCTAATTCTCTCTCACCTCGGCTTATGAGAGAAGGCCTTTGGCCAGTAGTGCGACAGTATAGACAGTTTATTATTATTAAAATATATTAAAATGCTAACTGATTACGATGTTCTTACTACACATACTCAATTTTATATTTTGACATAGTTCCGTGTTTTTTTTTCTGTAGAGCCGGCCGCAACGTCGGTATACTTTTTTATTTTATTTTTGTACCATTCGACATCCCGTGTGAGTATGAGTACAGTAAGTACTATTTACTGTTGATGTAACAAACGCATTGCTCAAATTAAAAAGATCTTATCTTACGTATCACTGGTGTAACAACCAAATGACAATTTCACACAGCAATCGTGAAATGTGCCGGTTTAATTTCAAATGTTTATTTTTTTAATCTTTTAGAGCTACGTGAAAAACCTTACGTTTGCAAAAAAATCACCAAAAAATAGTTATTATAATATGTAACCGAAAGCTAATGTTGAATTCAAAAATAATGTTTTGTTTTTTAATGAGTACTGGGAAGTTAAGTTGGAGCATTGGGGATTCCGGACCAATAGGAGATCCAATTGGTCCCGAATCCTTATAAAAAAAAGAAGCAGACCTTAATCTTTACGTCTGATTACATTTAACAGGTGTCGAACCAGAAAGCCCATTGAGAAGTTGAAAATGTCTCAATAGAAAACCCGCAATGTCACTTAGGATTTGAATACAAAATTTCGTGATCCCCAGCTGCACTGTAAATGACTAGGTTCAACAATGGTATCAGTAGTTTTAATGCATAACTTACAATTTCTCCTCCAAGCCGCTGTCCACCTCCTTCCTAGAGTGATGACTCTCCGCGTCAATATCCTTGACCTGTGAACAATAGTGAATGGCGATGTTAAAAAATTATGTTTTTAATTGTCTTGTTTACTATGAACGTGGAGAGAAGGGGGATATATTTGTTCAAGATAATCTATACTTTATTCGAAAGGTATGTGATGTCATTATTAAGGATTCATCAGCATCGGCGAAAGATATCCTGCAGGACATAGGCCTCCATCGAAGATCGCCACGACGACCAGCTTCTGTTGTACGCTAGTGACGAGACTCGAGTAGAATTTTATGACTCGAGTCACACGGGTTATTTTATTAAATCACTCAAGTTATACTTTTACCTTTATTAAATAAAAAATAAGAACAAAAAATTATAGCACAACCAATTTCTGATTCAAACTTAAGTTAATGTTTGTTTACTTTGAACGTGTTTTTAACCGGGTGACGCACACTATAGTGAATTAGTAAAGTCACATCTATCTAGCGCTCACTGAACCCACGCGGTGCGCCGAGTTGAGTAGGTAACTCGAGTGCAAGCGAAATCGAGTAAAATTTATTTTTACTCGAGTACCCAGTAATACAAATTCGCTCGAGTCACTTGAGTAAAAATATGGCTCGAGTCGCATTACTACTGTATGCATCCAGCTTTGACCCCGACTTCCACCAGGTCTGGAGAGTCCACGTCTTGCGGTCCGTGGTTGTCACTCAAAAACCTCTCTGTACTAACGGCCGTTAATTGAGCCATGCGTCCTGCTGCAATTCTGAAGGTTTTTTATTTAGTCTTGCATATTGTAAAGAGAAGTATTTGAGCCGTGCTAATCAAACTCACGAAGGTCGCGTGTACAAGCTGTATACGTACAGCCCAAAGCTCGGTCGTTATAGCGATCTTTGGGGATGCTTTAATAATACAGTGGACGTCTTTCGTCTGTTTATTTATTTATTATTTCACTGCTCGCTGCACTTACAGACTTAGCAAACCGCACAGAGAGGTCTTTTATTAGATAAAAAGAAATACCTAATTGTATACACAGTAGAAAATATTGTTTGCTTAGGTTTGTTGATTGAATCAAACCAACGACGTGTATAACACAAACATTTAAAATCTAGAACATGATTGACCTACTAAACATTTGATTGACAACGCTATTTTAGTAAGATCCACTCAAAACAACTGCGTTATTATTTAACAATTGCATAACACATGCGAATGGCCGCGTGATATCATAATCGTATCGTGATTGTGCCAAAACAATACGTCTACGCTCATTGTGATAACTCACGTAACGGTGAACAATGCGCAGGGGCAGCCGCTTGCGATTGCGCACCGAAAAGCGCCGACACGTCCTACCAAATAAATATATTGTATGTGTACCCTGGAGTCAAATCTTTGTAAACAGCAAGTATTTTTATGTTTTTCAAAGAATAGTGGCCTAGCCCATTAGCAATAATTTTGTATCTATTCCATTGCCACAATTGATGGCGTATTGTTCTAACCACGTGACTTTTTGATGTAAATTGTCATTCCAGTAGATTTTTTCGTTTTCTACTGCCGCTCACGGTTCCTGTTCTAAGCTAGGGTCCATCATAGATAGAGGTCCATAAAACATAATTACCTCGCTGAGATTCACGGGTTTTATCCGAAAGGTTCAACACCTAGAGGCACTTCGCGATAAATTAATATAGGAATTTTATTTTTCAAGTGCGTAAATCATCGCAGATCGGGACACGTACCACTATCGACTGTTCTGTCTTTTCTTCACGGCAAATTAAGATTAATATAGTTTTGTTAAAGATGTTGTGGTAAGTCACCAGGTCATAATCACGGCCATATTTTCAGGTGACGATTTCTGAGCAACTGGCCGGGAATAGTCACTTATAGAACTACACGTATTTTAATAAAATAGTCTGCAAAAGCTTACAAGGTGGGCCTACTCAGTGCCACGCAACATTTAAAGGTAAGAATTAGCGAAAATGTGGTTTTCGATAAGAAATGTAGTCATTAGTTTAAAAATTAACATGAATGGAAATGTAGAACAGGAAACCGAAAAATTACCTAGACTTACAAGGTGTTATCGACAGCTAGAAAACAGTAACTTACTTGTCGAGAGATATCTATGCAAAGTGGATATCAACAAAAACTTTTAAATTGCATGAGTTAGCAAGATACTAAAAGTTATGTCGAGGTCATTATTTAGGGATCACCCATGCAATGCAATTGGAGATCTTAGAGCCTGAAGAATGTCACTTAAGTGTCCCCTTCAGCTACAATATTTCTAGGCTTTAGAACAGGGGGCTAGGTTCGGTAGGTAGGCTAAAAAAGGATCGATTAGAAACGTCTTTGCCCAGCCGTGGTCTGATAGATATCGATAGTTGTATGGTGGGATCACGGGTGGGATCTTTCTTTCTTATAACATGCGCGATACCCGCAACAACTGGCCGAGACTCTTTTGTTCACGCTGCTTAAGAGTTTACACTAAGCCTACTGACGCGGATGACACTGAGCATGGAATTCATAATTGGGAAGCGCGAGATGTTTTTACACTGTTTACATACGCACGCTGTCTATTTCTCTGCTAAATACTGCATGCTAGCGTTGATTACATGTTTTTAAACGTACCCACATGAAGAATTATTCCTATGTCGGGGATCCGTTTACAAACATGAAATTCAATTCAATTCAAATAAATACAAACACTCAAGTCGAAACAAATATTTGTGGCTTACACAAAGAGTTATCCCATGCGGGGATCTAACCCGCGACTACTAGATCCAGTGGGCAGAACGGCTTAAGCTCTTAACCGGAACCAAGCCGTCGTCTAATAGAAACCAAAATATCACGCACAACAGAAAGACAATAATGTTGAAGTCTACCACTACATCGACAATGCCGTTGCAAAAGCGATCACAGCACAATCAACTGAATCGGCAAAAAGTTACAAAAGCAAACTAGAGTAGCTGCCAGACGGTTTCCTAACGTGGCACTAATTATTTTAACAGATTGGAAATGTGTCAGACATGCGGGCAGCACTGTTATACCTAATTGTGTAATAGTATACTTTAGATAAATACTTCAATACAAGTGTCATAACTAGATCTTTAAGATTGTCGGAAACTATTTTTGTAATAGAAAGTGCATTATCACTGAGTCTTACTGTTTGGTTGACAGTATTATAACGACCCATTTAAATGGTCTTAGATAAAATTAACTAAAAATATAATGACTGCCTGGTTGGTCTAGAGGCAAAGCGTATCGCTTTGCGATCACGAGGTCCTGGGTTCAAATCCTAGTTCGGACAAATGTAGTTTTCAGCTCGTCATATGACGTGGGACCTAACATCGTCGGCGAAAATTGGGTGCACTCTGGCACCCTCGCTTGGAGAATATATGCGTGCCGGTATTTAATTTTTTATAAGTTTATTTTAAAGATATAATTGGGAAATGTTGTCAAAAATTAATGTGAATATTTTGACTACGAAAAAGCATTTCATGAAAATTCCAACATTCCAGTTATTCTTCTATCTATCTATATCGTCACGCCAGATCCCTTGCGGGGTAGGCAGAGAGTACAGAGTTCCAACAGGTTCTTTCTTTACATACTTCTCCGGCTTCCTCCACTCTCATAGTTCGTCTCATACACGCTCGCCGGTAACGGAGACTCTTGACTTGACCTTCAGATAAGACTCGGTCTATTTGGTCATTTTTGATAGAAAGAAAAGTTATCTTTTCAAATGGGAGTTAAATCTACGAAGTCCGCCAAGCCCGAACAACTCTAACCAATAAGCTCCTGACTTACAGAGTTACAAATTCCCAAAAAGAGTTCAAAGATTTTTATTGACGTAATACTCGATAGTGAATCAACAACTACTTAAATCGATTTCCATATCAATTGCGCACTAATCTTATGGTCAGCTGATTCTCGATGATCCTAGCTCAACCAGTGGGGTATCAACAATTGCTTAAATAGCTATTTTCGCAACTCTAGGCAATAATACCTATGCCAATGGCATTGATACCTACTCTAATACAGCAATGAAATTCCGAAGTCTTTGCTACTTTTCTGACGATTCATAAATACTGTAATGGTTTATATGAATAAAAAATATTCTGATTGTAATTCAATTAGGATTGCCAGCCTTCATTGACAATTTATTTAATTTATTAATTATTTAAAACTATTTTAACCAAATAACACTTAGAAAACGATCAATATTAGACGTGCCAATGTCCACTGTTAAATATAGACGTAATGCATTTCTCTTACGTGTATCATCTAGTTTTAATGATATACCACTACACCTAGACATTTTATTTTTATTTTATTTATTTATATAAGGATCGCCAACGAGTGATACACATTCAATTACACATTAATTCTCACATAAACATTCTGTCACGTGCTCCCTCAATTAAAGGCAATCACAGCTAACAATTAAGTCATAATTAATAATAAAAGAATTTAGGTACTTATATTTTTTGACATAAAATGTTTATAGATTATGTTTTGAAAAGATTTGAGTTTGTCATTGAAGATATCTAGGTCTAAGGTTGAACAGAGATCGTTATATAGTCTGACCATCCTGGTTAGGGGAGAGTTTAGTCCTAAATTGGTTTTATGTGACCGCACATTGAACAGTTTATAAACTTGAGGTCGAGGTAATTTAGATGGGGCAGAGATGCTTATCCGCGCCAGCAACTCAGGACTGTCTGTGCCATTGTTAAGTAGCTTGTATAGGAACATTAAATCCATAATCTTGCGTCTATCCACAAGGGAAAGCATATTAAAGTATTTGAGTCGAGCTGTATAGGACTTAAGTGAGTGACGGACCCCAAGATCATACGCAAGAAGACTAAGGAATCGCTTCTGTGTTCTCTCGACTCTATTTTTGTGAACCTCGTAAAAAGGTGACTAAACCTGTGAGCAGTACTCCAGGTTACTACGCATTAAGGCATTGTACAGTAATAGATTTGTTCTTGATCGCTTGAATTATTTTGTATTTCTTGCAATGAAACCACACATCTTGGATGCTTTCAGTAAAATATTATCTAAGTGTGCATTAAAAGATAGTTCATTGTCAATAACTACACCTAGGTCATGTATACTTCCGACTTGCTTAAGTGCGGTATTATTGATGGCGTATGATGTACGTGTATATTCTTTTTTCCTGGTGAAACTTATTTGATTACATTTGCTAGCGTTCAAGAACATCCCACTGCCCACGCACCATTCAGAAAGCCTGTTTATATCCTTCTGGAGCAAATCGCAGTCACCAATCGCCATTATTGGTTTTATAATGTTGAGGTCATCAGCAAACAGATATGCCGTAGTATTATGGAAGCAATGTGTTACGGAATTAATAAGTATCAAAAATAAAAGAGGCCCTAAGTGCGATCCCTGTGGAACTCCCGATGTAGCCATGAACTCATCAGACTGAGTACCATTTACTACCAAGTAAGACCTGCGTTCAGTAAGGTATGATTGAAACCATTTCAAGACGGAGCTATTGACGCCATATCTCACCAATTCCACCAAAAGCTTACCATGGTCAACTCTGTCGAAAGCCTTGCTGAAATCTGTGTATACGGCGTCAACTTGGATGCCGCGATCGATATAGTTGGTAATGGTATCAGTAAAGGCTACAAGATTTGTAGTAGTGGACCTATTCCGAATAAATCCATGTTGTCTCTCAGTGAGTTGGGTTTTAACTAAATTGTTTAGATGTGTATAAACTAGGGATTCAAAAATCTTAGGGATTAATGACAAGATAGAAATTGGTCTGTAATTTTTAATGTTAGTTTTTACCCCTTCTTTGTAAATTGGTACAATTTTAGCTACTCGCCAAACTTTGGGAAACAGACCTGTTTGAAGGGTTCAATTAAAAATATATACAAGTGGAACAGACAGCTGTTCGGCGCAGCAAGATAGAAATATAGGTGGAAGATCATCCGGTCCAGGACCCTTATTTAGGTCAAGTCTCTTTAGTCTTTTAAGAACCATTTCTTTTGACAATATGATAGAGTTAAGGGAATGTGCTGTGTTATCCACAACAAAATTTAAGTTGGGATTAATACTAATATTATCAGCAGTAGAACCATCTCTAGTGAAAATCGTAGAAAAGTTTTTAGCAAAAAGCCTACCGATATTATACTCATCACTCGCTTCGACTTGATCTAAGTACATATAGGAAGGTATATACGGAAGGTAGAACTGCAGTTGCGCTTATGTTTTATGAATGTCCAAAAATACTTGGGGTTTCTCGATATGCTCTGCTCAAGGCGATTGTGATAATTATTAAGGCATACGCGCATTAATTTTTCTGTCCTGAGTTTTAATAGCTCCAAGGATATTGGAGCCTTGATTTATTTT
The DNA here is from genome assembly GCA_905147815.2 of Phalera bucephala. NCBI lineage: Eukaryota > Metazoa > Arthropoda > Insecta > Lepidoptera > Notodontidae > Phalera > Phalera bucephala. The sequence goes on along the minus strand of LR990615.1, from coordinate 33,967,293 downwards.
GTACTAGTGTGTCCTCAGTGAGACATACCTTGATACAGGAATACTTTGGGTAGGTTATAGCAAATCCTGCAGTTGTTCTCATATCTGCTAAATCTCCATTATTTTTTTTTATTTTTTGTTTGTTTTTTTTATTTCTTATTTACCATGTTTTTCTTTATTCTTTATAATTTTTCACATTTTAAGGTTTATACCTAATAAGGTATATACTTATAATAATAAGTGGAGGCCTGTAATTGGCAAACTAAGATATATTTATGAATCTTATACCAACATTTTACTAGTCTGTAAGCTTTCTGTAAGAATACCTAAATACATTACTTGTAGATACAATTTGAAATGAATTGGTTGTACTTAACATGAAATAAAACTATTATTATGGCGTTTTATTTTTGATTTTAAGTTCCCGAGGTTAAACGGCGATAAAATCTTAAGCTCAATATTATTTTTTATTTAACTTATTTTTTCTATTTAAATGAATATGTGTGCGCGGTGGGCATGGTATACAACAGAAATATTGAAAAAGAAAATTGGGGCCATAAAATTAGCTTTCTGGTAGGCCTATAAATGGGACGCAGGAGATTATGCTGAGACTGCTACCAGCAAAAATCCCTACCGTGTTCCAGGTCATCGCTGTACCAAGAGCAGGTTACGAGAACACAATCCGTTAACAAGCTACAACAACTATTATGAGCAACCATCCGCAACGTGCCAGCGCCTTTGTGGAAACTCCACACACTCGCTAACGCTCCATTGTATCCTGAATGGTCTCGATATCTCATCTATAATGGTTTTTGTATCAGATAGTGAAGTATATGCACATAGGGATTCTATCTACTCGTGCCAACATCATTGCAACGATGTGATTGAACGAGCGATGTTTTTGTTATGGAAAATCAAATATCATTTAAGACCAAGGGCAGCTGTGTATATGCTTTAATTTTTATCACGCCAATTCCCTTTACGTGGCAAGCAGAGAGTACAGAGTTTACGAAGGTTATAACACAAAATTCATGTGAGGATCCATTGGCCAATTTTTACCAGAGTAGCATATCAACAAAATTAATAAAGGTCTTTCTGGTTTGGAAGATCTGGCGAGAAATGTAACGTACTATTTTATTTGCTGTGCCCCTTAGGTCATTCAAAGTACTATATGCCAGAGGTTAGATTAGCGATGAATTTAAAGTGTCTTAATTTCCACCGCATGTAAACGTATCTAGGAAGTCATTACGTGTTTGTTTTTCTAAACCCAGTAATTTACCCTGTACATAATAAATTGCACATTATTACGCGCTAGATTAGGACACACTAGATAGATGAACTAAATGTTATGTAAAAACAAGTGAGGAATAATTGTGATCTCATCCATCTTTGAAACTAAATGTACTACTTATGAGCAAGCTCACTTGACATAGTTTTGGTAATTTTATACGCCAAAGGTGTTTTTTATCTTAAATTAAATCTTGTGAGTATTTAGTCAATTTTGGAATAGTTCCTTTTATTTTCTATATCTTGAATGATCGTACCAGATCCCTTGATTTTCGTCACTTTAAATTTAATGACTCATAAATTATTGCAGCTATTATTAAACAGCCTATTATAAATGGCATTCGCTTGCACTAAACCGAGATGAGTAGAAGAAGAGAGGGGAGGCCTTTGCCGTGCAGTGGGACAGTATGTAATAGTAATAATTATAAAACGTTTTCCTTTTGTATTTTTCCCATTTTTTATTTTTTCTAAACTGATTACCATATTTAAATTTTTAACCATCATTACAACCATGCACGGAAGAACAAAAGTAATGACCACCATTCTAATCATAGGTATATATATACGATAACAACTAGCTCCTTTCGAAAATTACTAGCACTATTCTCAAAAAAAAAAGAAATAGTGACAAGATCTTCGCAAGTGGAACAACACACTGGAAGTAGATCACTGTGACGTAACTCGGCGCAGTGCAACGCTTTGCGAACGACATTGGACAAGCGTACGCGCATACGAATGCGTTTCTTCCTCTTCTTCATTCAATAGGCTTCTTTATAAGCTTTATGGTTTTTATCAGGCTCACGCTAGTTTCCTTACATATTTAATAGTGTTTAATAAATAAATCAATCTGTGCTATCCCACTACTGGACCCAACCAACCATTTTGGGTTCCAATGTATTAGGGGCCATTATACCAAACATTTTTTAATAGAAATCCCCCCAACGACCCTGTCCGACATAGGATTTGAACCCAAAACCTCCTGATCGCCACACGTACAATGTACCAGTAGACTAATGAGGCAGGAAATCGGTAAAAAAAGATAATATAAAAAAAATAAACATCGTCACGCCTATATTCCCCAAGTGGGGGTGGCAGAGGTGTACTGAGTACACCCACTTTTCGCTGACGATGAACCTATTGCGATTGTACCAGAGACGGTGCCGATGGAACAATTTCTATAGTCCGAAGATAATGTGATATTTGACATTGGTTCTGCATATAATGTTACTTGCATGACGAGACTCAAGAACAATGTAGGTCAAAGTAACGAGATGAAAGTAAAATTAAACAACTTAAATAAGAAAATCGCCTACTTCCTGTTATATTAAAGCATTATTAAATATTGTTAAATCATTTATTAATGAATCCATCTTTCTCACAGCTACGCAATTCCTTGGGAAATGCCATTGTTCTGATTAAAGAATAATGTGTTCCATTGAATAGGACGAACAGTGAAGGAAGTGAGGTCTAAGAGAAAATATCCTGTTAGAACTGTGTACTCTCTGCCTGCCTACTGGCGTGATGCTAGATACATAGATAAATAGGACACGTTCACCACATGTTATACTTAGCACAATAAAATGTTTAAATGTAAAAAAAGGTAAACCGACTTCAAAAATAAAAAAAATAATATTTGAAGTCGGTACCGGTTAGTGCAGTCGATTACTTTGCACCGACTTCAAATATTTATTTACCGGCTTACCTTTTTTTAAAAAGATTTTTTCTTTTACAATTTTAAGTGACGAGCACGAGGGCTCGAGATATTTCTTTTATCCATTATGTACGCCAACGAAGCCAACGGAAGACCAGCGCTGGTTGCTTAAGTAGCCAGAATTTTGCTGCGTTGAGACCGTTTTTGTGAAGAGGTCCTATAATTACCTATCTATGTCATCACACCAGATCTCTTGCGGGGTAGATAGTACAGAGCGCCAACAGGTTCTTTCCATACACACCTCTCTGGCTTCCTCCACTCTCATAGTTTGTCTCATCCACGCTCGCCGGTTACGAAGACTCTTGACTTGTCCTCCAGATAAGACTCGGGCTACTTGGTCATGGTAAGATAGTCTAGGTTTTCTCCGGTACCTACATCCTTCCACTTTCGTATTGTATATCTTTCCATTCTTTCCTCTGACATTCTTTTTATATGCCCGAACCAACGGAGCATACCCTTTCTCATCTTTACACCGATACTATCTTTCATGCTTATTCGTTTTCTTACTACTGCCTATAATTATATCTTGCTATTAACGTTTGTTAGTATAATATGTCATATATCGTACTTACTCGTTACAAAAATAAACCTTACTTGCTTTCATCTTTTCGTTTTTCAAGCTCACATACGCAACACGATCAAGCTGTCTCGGATTGAAACCACGCACGGGACAAATCTATGTGTAATCATAATTATCCTAAAGACGTCCATCGCAATACATGATCTCTCCTAAAGATTGCAACGACGACCGAATTTATACTTTAAGCAACCAGATTTCACCGGCGACCTTCACCAGGTAATCAGTCCATCAGTGAATCTATGGTAATCCACGATCGCTCCACTGATATTTGTTTGTCTGACTAGTAGGTAACATAAGTATTTATAAACATACCTACGATACATAGCCCATCTAATCGTATTAAATGAGCTGTAACCGAATTGAGCCGAGGAGCCTTTTTCACCAACCTCGAGTGAAGTCTGAAGTAGACTAGTCAACAATGAAAGTTGCAAGTATATTTCACTATACCGGAGTAGCTTTATCTGACGGTTAATTTCGCCAGTTTTAATTGCCGAGTAACGCTAATCAAGAACTTACTAATCAGCATTTTACTTGAGGGTGGTGGGTGGTCTTTATTAATCTACCTATCTATATCATAACACTAGATCCCTTGCGGGGTAGGCAGAGTGTACAGAGTTTCAACTAGTATTAATATATTTATTATTTACATAAATCAATTTGATAATCATTTTAATCGATATTCTTAACTTTTTTTTTATGGGCCTATGACCGCTACACATTCCCACCATTGTAACTCCTGTAAGCCAGGATCCACAATGGTCTCCTTAGATAACGCGAACGTTTGAATCGCTTTAATTGTGTTGGAACCCGCAAATAAATTAATTAGAAAAAATGTCTTCATATCTTATTAAAAAATCTATTCTCTTGTATATAGTATTATGCCATGGTGTGAGAGCGAAATGTTACAATACTGTGGTATTCAAGGTTTCACCCGCGTAAGACAGTGAACCCATTTCTTGTGCATAGCTTTCCCTTTCGTTGGATTATTTGCTTCTTGTATTCAAATTTGAAAAAAAAAACAACAGCTGATTATTTTCATAAACTCCCAAAATAAGTAAGTTCAAGTTTACCGTTAAAGTGAACTTTATCTATGTAAAGAGTGACTAGAACTCGATTTTTATTACTGTTACGGGTTTTCTATTAGTCCACGTTCGTTACTGGATTTCCATAACGAAACAAGATTTCTTAATTGTCATTCCATATTTTGACGTTAGCTCAGCGTATTTTAATTTGAATTTAAGACTCTGGAGTCTAAGATAGAAGTGAGCAATGTTCGACGTTAAGAAGTTTAATCTATATTTAATCGATTTTAACTTTTATTATTAAATAACAATGCCGTCTGTAGATATTTTAAGTATGTCCTATGGCTGTAGAAAACCAAGAAAATTATACTTGCAGTTAAATCAGCAGTTAAATTATAATTACAATGTTAAAAAATCAGAAAAACCGCAAATTAACTTTCCGCACCAACAAATAAAAAAAACGTAGGCAGTAATGACGTCTTGCGAAAAAAGAACAATTTGCATTTATATTGCAATAGGCAGTGTTTAGCCCGGTTCTACAATATACAAGCTATCAAGTTCTCGGTCTGCTCATGACCTCCGAACTTGCGTCATTCCAATCGACGCAGTCGCTAGCGATCGCCATTTTCCCCGTTTTCGCGCCAAACACTGTTTGGTAGAAAACCGCAATTAGGTTGATTAACGGTTAATTTTCCACGCGTAACCACAAGTTCATGATAAATGTGATGGTTTATATTTGCGAAATAAAATAAATCTTTTTTAACTATCTTTTTATTAAATTGAAAGTTGTTGTCATTTATCATAGTTAAGATGCTTTCGCGAGGAAACTAGCACAGGTTTTTTTCTACTGAATAGATGTGTTCCGATTAAAATACTATGATTATTATATAATCGAATAACCCAAATCAGAAGTGCGGTGCATGTCGAAGATTCCCCATTCTTCTCTACGAAGGTTTGGGTGGTTTAAAAAAAGTAGTTTAGCGTCCCTTTAAAAAAGACGGGTCAAAGAGGACAGCTCATCAGAAAAAATAGGTCCCTATCACCTTTTTATTTTATTTTCAAGCACGTATAACTGACTACCCAGTATCTAATTACTGTAACATTGTTGGAAATGTATTTTTAAACAAAATGCATTACATATACACGATAGATGAAGCACGATCGGTTAAGTGATTATTATACACAGTATTGACATTTTCTTACACAGACTTTGATTTCATTTATTTTGAGCATAAATGTATTTAACAGATCAAAATATATGAAAATAGGTGAGTTTCAGGATACTAATGCACAGTACAGTACAAAATAATAACTACTTTATATCATTTTTTAAAACTCTTATTAGAGACAAAAGAGAATTAAGCTCATTTAAAAAAATATTATCTATGGTTAACTGTCACTCCAAGTTCGATGGCGGGAACGTGCAATATTAGTATGTGCAATAATATTGTTTACTAATTTGTAATCACCTACTCAGAAAATTATGTAATTTATAACTAATGTATTAAACATTACGTATAACTAATTTGTCATTATTTTTATTACCACCAAAAATATGATTACAAGTTAATAAGCTCGCCTAATCAGGATTTTTTGTTAAATACGCCTAAGAGACGGCTTGGGAATCTTTTCGGAACACCACGGATAAACAGACAAAATGGAGAGACCAAGCGTTTTGAAATCAGATGCAGGCAGGGACATATTTTTAAATACTTTGTTGGAACTGCAGCAAGATTGATGTCATTGTAATACATCAATTGCGCTATTGACCGAAATCGCACTGGTCATTAAACGTCTATACCGCTTCCACATTATGGTAGTAATATTTATAAACAAAACTAACGTCATTGTTTTGACAACATGGCGACTGTGTTATTTAGTGGTCCCAGCGTAGGCCACTACTGGACCCAGTCGTGGTCAGATTTTCCGTGTATTCCAATTTGTTCAACTAGTAGGACATATTGGATTATTTTTCCGCTTTGTTAAACTGGTTAATTTAATAGATCAAATTTTAGGCAACGTAATGGCGTCGTACTCGGAAACCATTGTGTTACCCAGAACCGGGGTGATCTGTTAATGTTCTATTAATGTCTGTTCTAGTAATTTAGCATAATGACATTTGAAATAAAACTATTTTACGGATTTTATCGCGGTTTATTTTTTTATTTTGACCATGGGTGACCTCCCGTGACCATGGGTGCTGCAAAGCACTCGAAACGTCGGGAACTAAAAATAAAAAAAAAAATAAAAAAATAAACCGCGATAAAATTCGTAAAATAGTTTTATTTCATGTGTAATATTCGCGTAAATCTAAGAACTCAATATAATGACATTTTTTTTATTTTATTATTATTTCTTTTTTTGTAACGGGAACCATGTAGCCATTCTTATAAACACATTAATTTGCTCAATCTAACTTAGATCCACCTGATGATTAACCTACATTGGTCTTCCATACCCCACAACAAAAATGTAATGTAGAAAAATTGTAAAAAAAATATTTTAAACGAGTAACTGTGGAATTTCTTGCTCTTCTTCTCCAAAGGAATGACATTCCGAAGTGGTGGTAGAGACTTTGTTACTTTTATGACGATTCATTAATACTACATGAATAAACAATATTCTGATTTTGATTCTGTACCACGCAATGCTTTATAATTTAATTTGACTTGAAACTATTCTGTGGTAATATAAATAATGTTCTCGTATCTTGAAGCTTTAAAATAAATTAGGTATTAAGGTACGTACAAAAATAAAGCTATCTTTGAGATTTGAATCAGTTCAGACCTGAAATACAAGTTGTATCTACCTAGTCTGAGCAATAGTCTCCTAAATTAGTCTGTAAAATAAGAATAAGGATAAATTTACTGTTCAATTAACTTAATTCACTAACTTAAACACTTATCAATGAGCTCCAAAATAGACGGAAAGTCTGTCTCTTGTAGTTCTGTGTGTGTGAATGTTTCAAAGTTGTAGTGAGCAGATAAACGTATTATTATTATTAAACGAATTAGTTCGCCACTAAATAAGACCGTCTTATCAGCAATACGAAATTCTTTTACCAGCCCTTTTAGGATATGACTCGTAACGATATGTCCTAGTTCATACTCTGCGTAAGAACTACAAAGTATGATATTTCCATTGTCGTTAGACACTTAGAGATATTGTGAAGATGTGACGACCTCCTTGGCACACTTGCATTGAGTAAGCAGATTCTAAAGACACTCTTGTCGTCAATATAATCATTTTATTACGATAATATTGTTACTTTTCTGTCGCTTTTGTAGTAGTAAGTGGAAATTCAATCATCATATTAAAGTTATTCATAAGATAAAATGCAATATGAACATAACAAAAACCTATATCAATCTATCTATATACATATAATAAAACTGTAACCGAGCCCATTCTGTACATTGAATATTTATCGAAAAGTTGAATTGGGGTACATTTCCTTATCGATATAGAGGCCGAAACATTTTTTTTTTGGAATTATTGTCTGTCTGTCTGTCTTTCTGTCTGTCTGTTTGTCTGGCTCTTGGTGTTTCAATCACGCAAAAACTACCGAACGGATTTCAATGAAATTTCGTATGGTCATAACTTATACCCTAACTTAAAATAATAAATACTTTTTATCCCGAAAACAACGAACAATCCGGGATAATCGCGGGATATACCATAAAAATTTTTGCCTACACATGAATTCCTCCATACACTGATATTGGACTCAGGTTCGTCTCCTCACGAGAAACTCTTCGGTGGTTAAAAGCACTCACCTGAAATTGTACATACATGTTTGATTTAAACAATTAAACATGGTTTCGTGCATGAACTGAAGATGCATTCAGGATTGTCTCTTCTGGAGAAAAATTTTTAACGATGAATAGCCCTTCCACGAAACTTTGTATAACCATTTATTTAAGATATCTAAACATAATTTTGATTATGAACATGAACTGTATATTCTTACGAGAAGGCTGACACGACATGTACTGACAAAACTTTGTTACATATTTAGCTCGCAACGTACCTTTTTTAAATATTATTTCACCAGATTACAATATTTGGCAGGGTTGGTAGAAAAGGTTTAATAGTACCCAAGTATTGTATATGTTTTTTTTTATGAGACGGCGTTAGCGTTAAATAAGATTGCGCTTTAGATACCTATGTCGAACTACAAAATAAACGCGTGCATAGCCGTGGGTAACAGCTAGTTCTGTGATAAGAATAACCTAAGTGAATAATATACGATAACTTTTACATGATGATTGAAAGATCAGCTCTAAAAAACGCTGTCCCGGTACATTTTGGTGGTAAGTTGGTTGGATTTAGCATTGCAGTTTTTTGTAGAACTGACGCTTATTTTTTTTACTGACGTACTTTTGTACCGATTGCATAATTTTCTGATAGATAATTTTCTAAAACTGCCTCGTAGTTCTAGTGGTTAATTATGCGTGTAGCGATCACGAGGTCCTGGTTGGTAACCTAGGTGAGACAAAAATACTATTTTCCGAAACATCCAGTATCAATTCGGAGTCTGGCATCGTGCCCGGTAAAATGGCGATAGACTCGCCCCCTCATACATGGGACCTAACATAGTAGGTATAGTACTTACACCTCTGCCACTGCTCTGGTGATTTTTTTTGCAAATTTGTTAAAACTGACGCACTTTGTATGGGACTGCATTTCTTCAAGATTGACGCACTTTTATGGTGATAACATTTTTTTTTATTTTTAACACGGACGCTTCTTATCATTTGTATAACTGAAAAAAAATAATGTCGTATATACAACCAAAAGGTTCCCTATCCCTATACCGTCCCTATTACAACCCAACGGATAGAGCCGGAAGCATTATGATAACACCGGAAGTTCACGCAACAGGCGTCATTACGAGCTACTGCGCTTACCCTGACGTTATCTTTGGAGCGAAAGCGCACGCGCCGGCACGTAGCCCCAGTTTCGCAAATATCATAATACTTGCACGTTTAATATTTAGACAGGATAATCGCAATATCAATGGATTTCGGCCGACGCGATATTTTTGTTTTGGTCGTCAGGAAGTTTTCCCAAGCGCGGGTGGCAGAGGTGTACACCTGTATTTCGCCAAAGATATTAAGGCTTAATCTAATAATGTCTAGTTGGTCTAGTAACAAAGCGTATCGCTTTGTGATCACGAGGTCCTGAGTTCGAGAAATCCTAGGTCGGACAAATGTAGATTTTCTAACGAAAGCTTCCCCAGTATGAATCCGGTGTCCTGACTTATGTCCGGTATATGGCAATAGGCTCGCCTCCTATTTCATGGGACATCGTCGGCCCAACACTTAAATTAGATTGTGTATTGTGAATGCACATATAAATGATGTTACATGCTAAGTACACTAAAATTAATACTAATGGAAAAAATAGTAGCTCTACCACTCCCGGTTGGGGAATATAGGCGTGACGGTGTTTATTTCTTTTATATTTTAATAAGGGGCAAGCCTATTATAGACAGATAGATAGATCTACGGGGAGATGATATGGAGGGAAATCTTGGGGTAGATTGGCAAAGGACCGCAAAGAATGGCACAAGAGGGAGGAGGCTTATGCTCTGCTCTCTGTGGGTTTCAGAAAGCTGATGATGATGAGCCTATTTCCATACACCGGGAATTATTCCAGACCCCGTACTGCTAATGACAATTATTTCATAACATCTATCTATCTAATCATCACAACAAATCGCTTGCAGGGTAGGCAGATTGTAAAAAGTACCAATAGGTACAGAAAATACTCAATAATTATTTGTCTGACCTAGGATTCGAAGTCTGGACCTCCTAATTGAGAACCGCACCATGCGCCACTAGCCACAAAGAGGCAGTCAAATTAACATGTTATCTTAATGCGTTTAACGCATTGAAAACAATTAGCGCCAAACGTGATAGCCGAACATGCTAACACAACTCTCGGTTTTTGAAATTGGGGCAAATAGCCACCCATCTCAGACTAAACGAGCTAAGAGGCTACCGCGAAAAAAACGTGAGTTTGTACTCCATTCCCTTGAAGAACACCGACACAACAACGAAATTACACCGCCTTGCTACTTTTAACAAATATAAGCAATTATACAAACTCAGAGGGCCAACCGAATCAAATTGTTTCACATATAATTTAAAACAGAAGTGTTAACACATCAAAATAAACTTTCCCATGTATATGGGAAAATTTAGCCACAATTATGGGTACCCGTCTCGATTGATCGGATTTATTTATGCAACACTTGTTATGAGAACCTTTTGTTATAAGTGTATGTATACGGTTATTGCTTCATAATACAGAAGACGAAGATGTGAAGTGAAATAAATATTTAATAATCCTGTCTTCTCGAAAACTACCTCAGAGTTTATGAATCGACGACTTATGTACGGCCCGTAACTTAATTCGCTTAACTTTAATTTACAAAAGTCGATGAACATTGCCAAAACTAAATTATTAGCAACATATTATTTTATTACGGATACAAAAGTGGCTCTATTATAACCAACATAAGCTTTTAAGACAAACCACACCTTACTTAAAGAGGGTTTGCGAAGCTGTCAATGCAAAAACACCGTAAGTGATTGAAACAACCATTTTAATTTTTATTATTTAAATATATTCCAGATCCAGATAGGAGGCCATTGTCCTAAAGTTGACGACTTTCGGTTGACGATCTATCTATATCATCACGCTTGTTCCCTTGCGGTGTAGGCAGAGAGTATAAAGTTCCAACAGGTTCTTTCGTTACAGATCTCGCTGGCTTCTCCACTCTCATAGTTCGTCTCATACTAGGCATGCCTTTTAAGTTCTGTCGTTTCCATATTTCCCGGCAATTTTGAATTTGGAACTGTTCTATATTCGAATGTGTTTAAATTTTGAATCTCAAAACAGTTGAAAGTATTAGGATTAATGCTATTTTTTAGTCACAGCGTCGATTGGAATCTGTCAGGTTACGTACGAAAATGAATCTTTCTAAGGAAAATGTTCGTGCAATAATTTTCTACAACTTTAGAAGAGGCCTGACACGGCTTCAGTGTTTTGAAGAGCTAACATCTGTGATCAGTGATGAAGCCCCATGTCTGCGGACTATCGAACGCTGGCATTTAGAATTCCAGCGTGGACATACTAGTGTTAGTGACAAATCTCGCGAAGGACGCCCAAAATCCGCCTTTACTGAAGATAACATCATTGCTGTGTGACAACTAATTCTCGAAGATCGTCATGTGACGTATCGAGAGATAGAGGCTCTATTAGGCATCTCAGGGACAACCATTCAGAAGATCTTGCATAAAGCGCTTGGTGTGAGAAAGCTAGTTTGCCGTTGGATACCGCATTTGCTCTCCGACCGACGATCACAAGGCGGCCCGCGTCAGATGGTGTAAGAAAACTCTGCAAAGGTTCAACCGAGGAGAGTCAAATCACGTCTACGACATCATCAGTGGTGACGAATCTTGGATCTATGCCTACGATCCTGATTCCAAACAACAATCTACAATCTAGGTCTTTCAAGACGAGCTAAAGCCGACTAAAGTTGTTCGTTCTCGAAGCACTTCAAAGAAGATGGTGGTTTGTTTACCACAAGTCATCGCCGAACTTCGAAAATCTAACTAAAAGCGACGTATCATCCTGCACCACGACAACGCAAGCTCACACAGCGCTCGTCAAACGATTGAGTATTTGAAGCAGGAAAAAGTAGAAATTCTTGACCATCCTCCATACAGTCCTGACCTAAGCCCTAACGATTTCTTTACATTTCCTAAAATTAAGAAAAGTCTTCGTGGTCAAAGGTTCCAGTCCGGTGAAGAAGCAGTCGACGCTTTCAAGTCAGCCATTTTGAACACCCCCACTTTAGAGTGGAATAAATGTTATAACAACTGGTTTGAGCGAATGGAAAAGTGTATTAAGCTACGTGGTGAATACCTTGAAAAACAATAAAAAGTTCTACTACTATAAGGTTCTAGTTGTGATTTTTTCTTCAAACGACAAAACTTAAAAGTACACTTTCGCCGGTTACGGAGACTCTTAACTTGCCCTTCAGATAAGACACGGTCCATTTAATCTAAAATAGTAAATTTAATGAAAAAACAAATTTGTATAAGGTATTTCAAAAACTGAATATGTTAAGTGACTTATATTTGTTTGTACTATGCCTTGATACGAAATTGTGAATGATTCCACAGGCGTTCACGAGGTCTCGGATTCGAATCCTAGGTTGGACAGTGTGATTTTCATACCCAACAATTGAACAATAGGAGTGTAATATGAGTATATTGACTAAAGTTGTTAAGGCGAAAAAGTAGGTAAAATAGAGTGAAAAAGATTATTGTGTCCGGCTTTTATTAATATAAAAATATAAGAAAATCCTTAAGTGATACCTATATAGAAACTGCGTCATTTAAGTCATAAAATGCCATAAAATACTTAGTGATTCAATACCTTACTCGCTACAAATGAAAAAGAAATATATAGGTAGGGACTTAATAAAAACAATTGCCTTATATGTGTTTACGAAGTCTTAAGCATTCCTGCAACTCACGTGCATCCATTTCCCATACAAGTAATCGAACACTTCTATGCAGAAGACGACACACTGAATTATGCATTGAATGTATTATTCAAGCTATTATTTAATTGCGACGATTATACGGACGGATCATCTCACTGGTTCGATGTTCTTTGTTTATCCGAGGGCTTAGCACGAAGAGATTAACGTTAGCGTTACGCTACTTAGTTTATATGCCATCCATTTCACACTACAAATTTAGTAAACGACGATGAACATGATAGCACGCTTTCCCGATAACGTTACGCTAACGTCAATCTGTTCGTGTTACTTTTTTACTTTGCGGACATCTAATCAAAGCCGCGACTACTCAATCCAGTGGGCGGAGCGGCTTAAGCTCTCAACCAAGTCGTCTGTCAGTTTTAAAACAACACTTTAAACACCTTCACGCTTATTCCCGAAGTGGGCTCACAAGGGTGTACTGTAAACACCCCCTCCTTGCCGACGATGTTCGGTACCAATGTGATAGGGGGCGCGGTTATTGCCACTACTTCATGTTCCTACTACCGGGCACAATGCAAGACTCCGACTGATACTGGCAATTTACCTATCGAAAAGCTACTTTCATAGTGTCATGTCTTACGGTATATTATTGTGGGGTAGGGCAGCTGACATTAAGTCTGTTTTTATCTTGCAAAAAAGGGCTATTAGGGCCATCTATAACTTGAGTAGTCGCGATTCTTTAAGGGAACTGTTCAAAGAAGCTAATATCATGACGGTCCCATGTCAATATATTTATGAAAACATTATGTATACTAGACAAAATTTAGATCTTTTTAATCAGCTAGGTAATAGGCATTGCTAGAAGCTAACACACGACATAGAAATAAATTAGATCAACCGCAGTTTCGTCTGTCAAAAATTCACACGTCTTTCATGGGGCACTGTGTCATATTTTATAACAAAATTCCAATTGACGTCACTAAACTTAGTAAAAATAAGTTCAAAGCTTGTGTAAAACAAACACTTTGTAAGCAAGATATATATATAGATTATTTAAAAGATAAAAATGCTTGGATAGATTCTATTCCAGCTTCACTTGAGTCATGACAACCTATTCAACTGTTATTAGTTTCCCTCTCTTCCTTCTATTAATTTAATATGATGTCATTTTTTTGTACTCTTTTTTTGTAAATGAGGGAACCATGTAGCCATTCTCATAAATAGTATAATTTGTTTTTTAACTTAATCTCACCTGATGACCAACCTACATTGTTCTCCCATTCCCTACAACAGAATGTAGATGAAAAAGTTTGTAAATTTTCCACAGGAATGACATTCCGAAGTGGTGGTAGAGTCTTTGTTACTTTTCTGACGATTCATAAATACTGTAATGGTTTACATGAATAAAAAATATATTGATTCTGATTCTGAAAAATTTCACTGTCCGACTTAGGATTCATATGCAGTACTTCGTGATCGCCACCCGCGGTGTGTGCCACTAAACCCACGAAGCCGTCAATATTATCATCATTATCGTTAACCTAAACACGTCCTCTGCAGGACAGGACTTCCTCAAAGACTTCACAACAGCTTTTACCAACGACCCTCACAAGGAAATCGGTCAATGTTTTTTTTTACTTATTTATTTCCAAAACACATATATTACATAAGATTGACGCACCACGTAAACCTCTGGGAGTTTACCTGGGCGGCGGCGGGTCGCACAATTGATGCTTGTATTTACAAGCTTTGATTTAATTAAATTTTAGGCTGCCTATCGCATAGCTCACATTATGTATATAAGTAGTATTGTATGGTTTTTGAACGGGAAGAAACCAGAACGAATGCAAGGATTGTGGTTGGGAACGATGTGCTGGAGCAAGTGAATGAGTTTGTATATCTTGGATGCGCATTCAGTAAGGATGGAAAATACAACGCTGACATAGAGAGAAGAGTGAGTGCAGGGAACAGAGTGAATGGCGCGATGGGAAAGCTACTTGGAAGCCGGCACTTAAGCCGAAAGGCGCAGCTGGCCATACATAATGGAGTGCTTGTCCCAACGCTGTTATATTGCAGCGAGAGCTGGGTATGTAAGAAGGAGAATGAAAGTAGGATAAATGCGGTGGAAATGCGAGCTCTGCGGAAGATGTGCGGTGTGAAGCTGACCGACCGTATTCGCAACAGCGTAGTAAGAAAGCAAATAGGTATGAAAGAGAATATCGGTGTGAAGATGAGAAAGGGTATGCTCCGTGGATTGGGGCATATAGAAAGAATGTCCGAAGAAAGAATGACAAAACTGATATACAATGCGAAAGTGGAAGGATGTAGGTACCGGGGAAGACCTAGACTATCTTACCATGACCAAATAGACCGGGTCTTATCTGAAGGACAAGTCAGGAGTCTTCGTAACCGGCGAGCGTGTATGAGACGAACTATGAGAGTAGAGGAAGCCAGAGAGGCATGTAAGGAAAGAGCCTGTTGGAACTCTGTACTCTCTGCCTACCCCGTAAGGGATCTGGCGTGATGATATAGATAGATATATATATTGATAGTATATAGATAGTAGTGTTGTAATATATAGATAGTAGTATTGCACTAATTTTCTTTTAAAAGGTTTTGAACAAGTTATATAGACTTTGTTCTTTCTTCCTGGAGGTCATCCAAAAGATTTGGAATCAGATATTTATTGATCCTCGTCCCATATAAGTTACATGTCTTGTGGAACGCCTGCCGCGTATTCTAGAACGTGATCGCTACTCGAGAACCTTAAATATTATTTTGCAAAGTTTTTAATCTAACATATGGTAAATTGAAACAAAACTATGATTAGATATATAGATAACTCTTTATTGTTCCACCTTAGATACAAAAAGGAAATTAAAATACACAAGATAACGAATTAAAAGGTAATGTAACAATGGGCGGCCTTATCACTAACAACCAACCAACATTTTGATAAAGTGGATCTCTAGAACCAAAAAATTTAGGAGTGTAACAACAAACAAAATAACACAATACAATGATCGTACGAAAAGTCATGTTAACTCGACCTAAGATTAGACTCATACGAGTGCTAATGTTTTGTATTAACCTACTCACACATTTTAGCGTTATCTATTGCTTTATCGAAGGCAAACGTGATACACAGACACAGAGGTATCCTCGTCTCGCTGGATGCATAATATTAAATCCCGGAAGGGTACATTCACGGCTGCCGACAACGACTACACACTGTCGTACCTACAGAAATTTTAACAACAATATCTTGCTTCACTTGCGGAATGCTTTTTTTTAAATATTAAAAAGAAATGCGTAAATAAATAAAAATATGCATAATGCATAAATAAAAACATTAACCAACGTGAAATCACATATACGAACACCCAGACAAAATAAACAACTACAATACTTAGCCGAGCATACGATCCAACCACCAGACAAAATTGTTGTCGAAAGTCAAATTAACTTAGATAAATGATTATTCGTCTATTTACCTATATCATCCCGCTAGATCACTTGTGGAGTAGGCCGACAGTACGGAGTTCCAAAAGATTTTAATTCCTTACAGACTTCTTTGGCTTCCTCCACTGTCATAGTTCGTCTCAGATGAATTATGCCATATTTAGCTGACTGCCACGTTGGTCTAGTGGCAAAGCGCATCGCTTTGTGATCACGAGGTCCTGGGTTCAAATCCTAGGTCGGACAAGTGTTGTTTTTCTAACGAAAATTTCCTAGTTCGGAGTCTGGAATCGTGCCCGGTATATGACAATAGGCTCGCCCCCTATTACATGGGACCTAACATCGTCTGCGAAAAGTGGGTGTACTCAGTACACCTCTGCCACCCCCGCTTGGGGAATTTAGGCGTGACGGTGTTATATCTCATGACCATTGATCCCTAATCCAGTTATATTATAGAGAATCGTGTTGAATTAGACCTTAAGATGCGATATCGGCATCAAACGTGCTACATTGTTTACTTGTGCCGCGAGTTGCGCGCGCGCACCGGTAAACGTATCCGTTAAGGACGCAGAGCTTTTATTCTGTTTACATTCAGCCCACTCGCAAGACAGTAAGCAGGGAACTGAACATAAAATTGGGCAGTGCAAGTATACCTTTAAATGTTAAAATTCTCTATTCTCAAACTCAGGGTCCTCGTTTTTTACGACCGATTAGACTGTTAAGCGGGGGCGCTACGACAACTTCGTATAATGGTCTTTTAATGGTACCCCAGTGGTATCGTAACGCACAGCGCTTTTGTCACAGTAAATAAAGGCCCAGGATTTAAAATTCTTGCCGTGATAAGATCATTGCTATGGGCGAAGCAATTTCCTCCTAATAAGAGTTTGCTTTGAACTATTAAGCACTCGAAACGTCGGGAACTTAAAATCAAAAATAAACAGCGATAAAATCCGAAAAAATAGTTTTATTTCATTAACTACACTTGCCGGTCTTATGCATGGCTTTACTCCTCAAATGGATTTCTTAGACTACCACAGATAGGACGAAGGAGAGGCAATAGTCTATGACCGATCACTTGTGAAAATCTTAGCAACCTACATTGAGTTCTTATGCCGTACTTAGTACATATAACACAATGGCAACAGAGACTTAAGCTTTTCACACTACGATATCAATGACTCTGTACTCTCTGCCTACCCCGCAAGGGATCTGGCGTGATGACATAGATAGATAGATATCAATGAATAATGAAGCTCATACTATCGAAAAACTTATGCAAAAAATGATCGAGATGATCAATGAAATCAACAAAAAATGCTTGACAATAGAGAAACTCGGTCACCCATCACACCTTGACATGTGAACGTAACAGTACAATTAGCACTTGGTCAGCACCCATTGTTGAAATGTCACGGAGGCAACGACCGATCTTGCCAAAATTGATTGATGACTAGACAATCTAAGCTACTCTTGATTTAGAATCTTTTAATTTGCTGAGTTTGTATGACAGCATGTCTTTCATCCTTTTTTAAAGCACCTGCCGACATACGATTGAGTTGATATTTGGTAGTCCTATGCAACTTCGGTTACCATGGATTTGGCCGGTGGTATATGGTCCTAGGAACTTTTCAACTTCTCATTATAACTCCATCGTGTTTGGGTTCATTGAGTTTGTTCAGATAAGTACAGGTGATGGTAGGTTATAGTTCCAACATGTTTGCGAATCACCTGTCATGGTTATATTGCCATGTCATATATCATGTTAGATAGCGTTAAAATGGCAACAGATTTATATATCGTGTTTGTAGGCAGGCCTGAGGCCACCAGCTGTTGGAACTTATCGATACTACTATAAATTCTCATCTTGGCTTACTGACTACCATATGAAGTGGTCATCGAGACCAACGGCATAATATGCCTTCCAAAGAACCGAGATGCTCGAATATGGAAATGCCACTAACGGTCAACCATCTTAAATTGACCGAGCCGAAGTTTGCTTAATCTTTGTGATCACTACAAACGCCTCTGCATATCAAAATGAAATGTCAACGACAAAAGGACAATAGTGGATAAATGTAACAATTATTGATACAAAATTTGATTTCAATCTCCGATAAATACTGATGAGCTATAACAATTGAATGTTATAATAACGGACCACATGAAATCAGCACATCAAAACGGCGCTGTAAAGGATAAAGTACCGTAATTACTGAGGCTATCGGTATTTCACACGTAATGGATGGGTACCTCCAATGAGGGGCGTGTTTTTGCCCATTATGTGTCCACACCTTAAAGATGAGTAACGGTTTAACGGACCTACGATTTTTCAACTTTAATCCTGTTTATATATGGTTACCTACAAACATGTGTGTTTAGTTCGACATAATCGCAACAGCAGAAAACAATCAAATCCTAAAGAACATAATTCCACTGCCAAAACAGAAATGACATAACTGTTAAAGCTTTTGCTAAAACTATGTACTATAGTGCGACACGGATTATTTTGCCCGTTAATAAAATTTTATGGTTCTAGAGTTTTTAAACAGTATCTCAGTGCACATAAAGGCATCATTTTGAAGTATAAATTAGCATTCGAACGTGTCATATTGCGGCAAACTAACTAACTTTTGCTACAAACAAATTTGTTGCAAGTATCTTCTTTAGTACATAGATAGGTACCTACATAACTCAATGGCTAAAACTGAATTATTTGTTAGTAGACTTGGGATCCAAAGCACTTGCCAAGCCATCGAAATTGTCTGCTCAAAGTCTCAAGAATACTTAAGCCTAGTTATGGGTCTCCTAGCTTCTTGAACTCCGCCACCATTTAGGCCACTAACTTATTGTGCAAGATTTATAACAATGATCCACGCGTTAAGGTTATCTACAAATACAATAAAATTATCTTCTTAAGACTGATCATAACTTACTTTACACATCTAATTGGCACACTAGCATTAATCGTGACTATAAATATAATTGCACTTAACAATAGGCCGATGAAGAAGTCTCAAAATATTTTGGCATATGGTTTTTCAAGGTACAACAGTTGATAAAACGGTTTACTTACAAATCAGCATGTACTGTACTACTGGGTGAAGGCTTTCTATTACAGATCGACCTGAAAGATTAGGTCACTCTCCACCACTTGGACCCAGTGCGGGACGTTGAAGCAAAGTTTAAGCCCACCTGCTGTTGGAACTGCCTTCAGAAGTACGGAGATCTTAGAAAATGGAATTTGTCACAAACGATCATCCATCTCAGGCCAACCGAGCCGAACGCTGCTTGATTTTGGTAATCCCTAAGAAATACCTCGCAGAATTACGAGCGCCTCTGTAAATGATCTCCACTACAGATATAGTGGTTGTCACACTAAAAACTTTGGATTTATTTGCATTGGGTTGTCAGTCGCCTCAAAAGTAGTCATTTCTGTCAACCTGGTCTAAGTTGGTGGATAAGTAAATGTACTTAATGTCCTCATTACTATAAATAAACACTAACAGACATTATAATTCCAAATCGACCGCCTGTAAAAACTAACTAGTGAACAGACCTACATTGCCGACATCGTCCCTTTGTTTCCACAGCAATTTAGATTATTATACAATTATAATTACAAATAAATACCGTTACACAACAGTTGCAATCGCACGAAGCGGTATTTATCTTGATTGTTTATAAATATACGTATTTTGCGATGCGAACGAACGATTATGCAAAGAACTAATATGTCCATACAATTTTGACGATGACTTGGTTTAATACTCAGCCATCAAAAGGCCCAGCCACTTATAATATATAAATAAATTTGCCACCAGCCACTTAGCAGGCGTTTTGTTTCTATTATTATTCCCTCTGCCTCTTTGGTCTAGTGGCGAATAATGCGCGTTGCGATCACGTGGTTCTGGGTCGGAAAAATGTAATTTTTCTATCAGAGAATACCCTGTATCAGTCCGGATTCCGGAATGTGTGCCCGGTATATGGCAATCGGCTCGCTTCCGATTACATAGGACCTACCATCATCGGCGAAACGTGTGTGTACACAATACACCTTTGCGACCCCAATAGGCGAATATAGGCGTGACGGTATTTATCATTTTTCTTTCCGTGATCAATAGGACACTGTTCTGACCATGTTCTGACCAGGTGACGTTTCGTTGCAAAATGTCGTTCAAGTACATTTTTCTGTATAAGCGTTAAGGTACGGTTAAACCAACGCGTCCAGCCGCGTCAGCGTGACGTGCGCGGTGGCGATCAGCTCCTGCAGTACTATTTTTATGGACGTATGGACACTAACGTGTCCTGCGTCCTGCACGCGAGATCATGAGGAGAGGTACTGATCGCCACAGCGGAAGCCATTGCGGACGCGGCTAGACGCCGACCCGTTGGTTGGGCCGTACCTGTAATGACCGTAGAGAGTCCACTTGACTACAAGCCCAGATTATAGGATTAGTCACCGACCTCGCTGGTGAGGTGGAAGAATCCTTCCCCTATAGCTACTGACCAACTCGAGGATGTTCCTCTTTAAGGTCCCCTTTTTTATAAAACGTAGCCCCACACTAGGAATTATTCCTGTATCGTGGGTGCGTCTAGAAACATGAAATTCACATACACAAACATGCAATTGTTCTAATAGTGGATGGTGCTTTAACCCTGGATTATTGGATATAAAGCAGACAAGTAAATTTGGGCAGTACGACACTGTAAACCGTGTTAGTAACTAGGGATATGGTTTTTCGTCAAAAAAAACGTAGCCCTTCACTAGGAATTATTCATATGGCGTAACGGCTTTAACAAACACGACATTTACATACACAAACACTCAGACGGAAATTAATATTTGTGGGTCACAAAGATTTGTCCCGTGCGGGGATCGTACCCGCGACTACGCGGCCCAGTGGGACAAGCTGTTTAGTTCTTAACCACTGAACCAAGCTGTCCGTCAAGTTTTGTGGCTGAGGTGTACTGGGTACACCCACATTTCATCAACGATATCTCAATGTGATAGGAAGAGAGTGTTTTATACAAATACTCCTATTAAGCAGTCGTAATGATAAATTGGAGACCAAGCAAGCGCAGCGTGGGACGGCCACCTACCAGATAGACCGACGATCTTGTGAGGATCGAAGGAAGTCGTTGGATGCAGGTGGTATTGGACCGGCTGCGCTGGAGAGCGATTGGGGAGGCCTATGTTCAGCAGTGAACAAGTATAGGCTGAAATAATGATGATGATGATGAATGATAAATAAATAAGCTTCCAAATCGTTTATTCGGGACCAAAGAATTAAAGGTTTCGTAATAAACTCAAATGAATATAGGTATATCGGTTTTGAAACGAAAAAAAAAACTATATTTTATTCTGTCACTGACCGAAATGAACCATGTGCAATAGGTAATGTCGTAAATCTGAAACTGGCATTTTGCTTAAAAATAAACAAACAGATGCGGTGTTACGAAGTTTACTACTTATGAAGAGTTAAATTGTATTTGATTACTTTTGTTTATTTATTTTTATTTAAAAAAGGAACGTAGCGCCACATTAGGATTTATTCCTGTGTCGTGGGTGCGTTTACAAACATGAAAATTCACATAAACAGATACCCAGACTGAAACAAAAAGTTTTGGGTCACACAAAGATTTGTCCCGTGCGGGAATTGAACTGCGACTATTCGACCCAGTGGGCGGAGCAGCTTAAGCTCTTAACCACTGCGCCAAATCGTCAGCCGACACCTCATAAATGAAAAAAAAAATTTAACAAGTTTAATAAAATTACTAACTAAAACCCCTTTCCGTAGATAAAGACTTTAAAATTCCCGTTAATATTCTAAATATGAAACCCCAAGAAAAATATCAATGATCTACAACAATAATTAATTCTATTATGTTGTAAAATACGAAATAAAAAAAAGTACAAAAAGATATAAAATTAATATAAAAACAACCAAACATACCAAATACCTGAATTAAATATGCATAAATATTTGTTAATTTTACATTTGGGTTACTTTTTAATTTGCATACTAATTTCTGCCCGCCAATTTTCCCACGTTAACTTTAGACAGAATAAAAATCCTATGTGTTAATCCAGGTAATAAACTATCTGTGTGCCAAATTTCAACCAAATTTGTTCAGATGTTTTTGCGTGCTTAAGTAACAAACATGCAAACATACAACTTATAATATTAGCATGATGTCTGTTATTAAGGTTTCAAGGGTTTGTAATAAATGTTATTTATATATTTTTCAAAAAATTTATGTGGTTTTGACAAAAATTCTCACATTTTTAAACCGCAACTCTTCGCATTTAGGTAAATAAGAAGTACTTAGGTTACGGAGTGATAAGATATATGAATATTTTCATTCTTGAGATTCCAACAATGTACGTATGCTGGCGGTCAGACAGATCGGGTTAATAATGTTTAAATGCAATTAAAAAAAAAATGTAATTGTTAAACTTTGAAATATTCTAAACTAGATTAGGTACCTATTAAATCGAAACTCCTCCACTAAGAATATCTGGCGAGAAATTCAGCAGGCTAAACTTCTCATTCTAATGGTCTAAATTATTTCGTTTTGTTTTCAAAACTGTTTATGTTTTGCAAACAGTTTAGGTGTTTTACAATTGCTACTTTTGGAACGTATAAATATACATATTTATACGTTTAAAAAGTAGTAATTAAAAAGTAGGTAGGTAGGTTGTACCTAAAGTCACCTAAAGGTAAGGTGAAGAGAATAATCGTTAATTTAATTGACGATTAAAGTTTCAAGGTATAATTTTTTTAGCATATAACCTACTGAATTATGAAAATGCAGGTTATGAACCTATTACTACGAGTAATTAATTTTGTCTTCAGTTAAGTGAACAATAAATATTAACGATTAGCAGTAAAGAAAAAACAGTTCTACCCTCCTTTTGTTATCAAACACAATCGCTAATAAAATAAATATTATAAGTATTAATAAAAAATATAACATCATAACTAATTATATGTAAAATAATCTTACCTTATATTTCATGTTGAAAAGACCGATCACCTCTCGTTAAAAAGCACTCCACTAAAAAAATTTTAAATTCTCTATAGCAAAAAAAAAATATAAAGAATGTCTTTGTAAATTATAAGCAATTAAAAAAATATATCGATTTTATAAACGCAATCGATTTTAGGCGCGGAATCCGCAGCGTCCGCGCATGCGTACGGTGCGGCAGCGCGGTAATGGCTCTGGCTGATGCCTCACGCCGGTTTTGCTTCCCCGCCATTGCGGTGCAACGACCCAACACTGTCTTAGCTTACCAACAAACATCGCATACTTCCTGCGGAATGCAACGAAGGTGAAGGTAAGTTAAAGGTGAAGTGCGAAATGGTCACCGGAATCGCCAGCGTATTATAGTTCGATAGAACTGTAATACGCTGGCGATAGAACTAAGTGCGTTTCAAGCGATTAATCAAGAGTTTAGCAATTTATAGATTCGTATTTATTTAAAGTAATCAAGGAAATAATTTTATTCAAAAGCAAACTTAAAACTGACATTACAGTCCAACGGTCTAACCACTAGGCTATCACTGCTCGCTTTATTAAACATAAAACTTGTCGCGAAATTGATAAAAAAATTTAAAGGCAGATTAAAGGGGAGACTGTAAGGTACTTTTTGTTAAGAAAATAAACACCGTCACGGTTAAATTCTCCAAGCGAGGTGGCAGAGATGTTCTGTTTACTTCCCACATTTAATTATAATTTACAGCCTTTTGAGGATAATTCGAGAATCACAATTTAGGAACAACTCGGGACGGCATCCCGTACCACGGCGCCATGCGCCAAAGTAGACAAATGAGGCCGTCGGTTCTGTTTTACAAGCTTTTATCTAACTTGCAAATTTCGTTTAAGTTAAATCATCAATAGGTATACGAGTATAATAGCAAGATACACCTTCCCGTTCAAGTTACACTAAAAACGTCCCCAAATTCACGTGAGTAGTTATAGTTATGATATAAACATAAATTAGGGCTTATTGTACCTTACAATTACTCGTGTCAGTTAGAGTTGTATTTACAAAAGCGGATGGCTGTTAATTTTAGTACTGCCCACTTTTGCCTACCTTTAGGTGGTGCCGTTTTCGTGCGGCGAGCGTTTATAATAAAATATAGCGGTCTACATTAAGATATCAACATCTGTCTGTACACACTACCTATGTTTATAAAATAAATGATTGATTGATTGATTATCTACCTATATTTGATTGATGGGTTAAATCTTGTAAGCTGAATTAGAATGACTTCCTCTTCTTACGGAGTGGGAATTGTTCCAAACCAATCAACCAGTTCCGATGCATTTTTATGGTAAGCATGACCTGATACTCCACACAGGATAGGCTCCAGACAAAGAATTTCCTCAACGCCCAACAGCATAGACACAAAATTTTGTATACACATTAAATTTTATTTGGCTGTTTTTAAATGATTGCTCTACCTGCATTAAACCTTGTTTTTAAAATCTTTTTCACTTTTAATTTATAATTAGTTGAAATACACCTATCCCTATACCTTAATTATATAGGCGTTTGAAATTGACAAACTCCACACATACATACTTCGCTTTGGACTAAACCAAAACGATCAGCACCAACGGTGGTCGGCGGTGTTGAGACTACATGGAACATCCAAGTTTAAGGGCGTCACTTTCTTAGCGTTTAGTACTCTGCATACCTGCAAGGGATCTTGTGTGATCATGTAGATAGCTAAAGATATATATGAAGTTCTAAAAATAGGTATTGACTAGGTAGCTATCGTAAACTGTAAATCAAAATCATATAATTTATTTCTACGTGCATACACTGGATCCAACCGTCGTAGGTTTGATCCTCTTACGAGTTGTTTTTGCGTAACCCACAATAATCGGTCTCCGTTTGACAACATTTTTTAAATACCATATAGGTACTTACATACCATATACCTACTTGTAGCGACGATAGCCAAATTGTTTGCATTCTTACCTACTAAGTTTAAGGTAAATGTTCAGACCCGTTGGGAACTTATATATTCAAATCAAGCGTGTCAAAATTATCGTTACTCTCAAAACATTTAAAATTCGACAGTTCGCACAGAAGTTTATATCAAAAGAGACCTATGTTGGAACAAATATCGTAAGTTAATCTGAACAACAATGTTTAACATATTTTAGTTGTTTACGACATACCTTGATAGATGGCGCTGCACCGAAACTAAATAATTAATGAAGAGAGTTAGCCCGCGGTTATCGATTTGACGATACACCGAAGCGATGTTTTTTTTACAAAACCTCAAATCATACATCGCCAATAAAGAAAGCTTAATAAAAGATTGATGTTTCGATACATCATCAATCACTTCCATTTTCACATTATTTTTTACACGACAACAGTATCATATTATATCGATACATTGATATTTATCATAGCGATGACTGCATCACTAAATGTCCTTGGTCGCAGTTGCGGTGGGGTCGGCGGTTGGATCCAGCTCAGACTCCGACCTAACCGTCTCAAGGCTGTCAGGTCGGAGTCGTGGTCACAAAGTATAATCACGGCTTAAGGTAAGTTATGGTTAAGTAAGATAAGTAATACGAGGCATGCCTTTTAAGTTTTGTCGTTTGAAGAAAAAACACAACTAGAACCTTATAGTACTTTTTATTGTTTTTCAAAGTATTCACCACGTAGCTTAATACACTTTTCCATTCGCTCAAACCAGTTATTATAACATTTATTCCACTCTAAAGTGGGAGTGTTCAAAATGGCTGACTTGAAAGCGTCGACTGCTTCTTCACCGAACTGGAACCTTTGACCACGAAGATTTTTCTTAATTTTAGGAAATGTAAAGAAATCGTTAGGGCTTAGGTCAGGACTGTATGGAGGATGGTCAAGAATTTTTAATCTCTCGCTTCAAATACTCAATCGTTTGACGAGCGCTGTGTGAGCTTGCGTTGTCGTGGTGCAGGATGATGCGTCGCTTTGAGTTAGATTTTCGAAGTTCGGCGATGACTTGTGGTAAACAAACTGTGGTATACCACTCTGCGTTAACCGTTCTACGATCTTCAAGTGCAATAGTCGCAACATGGCCGGTTTTTCCAACGAACGTGGCCACCATCTTCTTTGAAGTGCTTCGAGAACGAACAACTTTAGTCGGCTTTGGCTCGTCTTGAAATACCCAGATTGTAGATTGTTGTTTGGAATCAGGATCGTAGGCATAGATCCAAGATTCGTCACCACTGATGATGTCGTAGACGTGATTTGACTATCCTCGGTTGAACCTTTGCAGAGTTTTCTTACACCATCTGACGCGGGCCGCCTTGTGGCCGTCGGAAAGCAGATGCGGTATCCAACGGCAAACTAGCTTTCTCACACCAAGCGCTTCATGCAAAATCATCTGAATGGTTGTCCCTGAGATGCCTAATAGAGCCTCTATCTCTCGATACGTCAAATGACGATCTTCGAGATTTAGTTGGCCGCCGCCGACTACGATCTCCCCCTCGACCCCTGCCGCCACCGCCGGCCGCGACATGTTCTCACCGACCCCCCCCGATGCTTTGTCATCCATTCTTTCCGCTCAGAAAACGGGCGACGACGACGTAGTCGTAGATCCCCTCCTATAGCCGGCGGTTGACCGGTGCACTTAGTAGTGCACCCGTCCCCCTACAGCGACTGTCCCAACCGAGGGCGCCTCGAGTATGTCGCCCCTTGCCCTTCTGGCTCGAGCGTAGTGGTTGCACGCTCGCCCTTAAGTCCGCTGAAGCTGTAAAGGCCTCGCGGCTAACAGCGTACATCACTCACACACACACACACACACAGCAATGATGTTATCTTCAGTGAAGGCGGATTTTGGGCGGCCTTCGCGAGATTTGTCACTAACACTAGTATGTCCACGCTGGAATTCTAAATACCAGCGTTCGACAGTCCGCAGACATGGGGCTTCATCACTGAACACAGATGTTAGCTCTTCAAAACACTGAAGCCGTGTCAGGCCTCTTCTAAAGTTGTAGAAAATTATTGCACGAACATTTTCCTTAGAAAGATTCATTTTCGTACGTAACCTGACAGATTCCAATCGACGCTGTGACTAAAAAATAGTATTAATCCTAATACTTTCAACTGTTTTGAGATTCAAAATTTAAACACATCCGAATATAGAACAGTTCCAAATTCAAAATTGCCGGGAAATATGGAAACGACAGAACTTAAAAGGCATGCCTAGTATTAGCGATGCGCGACTGCGAATGATTTCATTCGATTCATTCGACTTTATAAAACATTCGAATTATTCGAATGATTCACGAAAATTAGTTACTAACTGCCTCCCATTCGACTTGCTGGCCGAATGAACGAATAATGAATAAAGTCCGGCGAACGAATAATGAATTTACCTGTCGGTCGCACCACAGAGTACAAAGGAAAATAACTTAGCATCATTCGGCCTGCAGCTTACCCCAACGTCCGCTAGGGGCGCTTTTTGTGCTGAAGCACTGTAAGCGCTTTTAAAAAATTTACTATTAGCCGTTTGTTTCATTCCAGCACTTGATTACCGCGCGCGTATTATAATTAAATCCTATACTAGAAACTTTATTAAAACGCACTTTTAAACACAAACCAGCAGAAGCGTTATTATTTAGTTTAGTTGTTACTACTCATTCGCACACGTAATTTGTTTTGGCGCGTAAATGGCGCGAGAAGCGGCGAATCATTCGAATAATTCATTCATAATCGGTCGGAGAGTCGCAGATAATCTAACCGAATCGCCATTAGTAGTTACTAATTAGTAGTCGGCATTCGAATATAAAAATTAGTATATTACTAATGTTCAAGTCGAATCAGAAAATTAGTAGTTGTAGATGATTCGAATAGACGGATTATTCGCAGTCGCGCAACTTTACCTAGTATAGTCAATATTAGTAATTTTACTGCATGTAATCACCTACCTATCAATTTAAATCTATTGATTTTAATTGATAGGTAGGTGACCACAAGACAAATATATTCACTTTGATACCTATCAAAGTGAAAATATTTCTCTTTGGATATTACAATTCGGTAAACGCCATCTATCGAGGTCGGCATGAAATACTAAACATATCGACCTATGGAAGTTTATGGAAGTCGTTACAGTTAACGCAATACCTATCATATAATGTTTATCACAAAACTTAATACATGTATTTTATTCTAATTTATGGGAATAATTAAAACAATTTAGTAGATGAGTTTCTTTTATGCATGTATATTCTTTTATAATGCCTTTGCCTGTTTTGTATGCTGCAATTTCTGTAATGCCAATGTCAAATTGATGTCCAAATAATAAACATGTGCAATGATCGCTTTTAATTTCCTGAATATTTATTACTAAAATGAAATTATCATATACTCTATTAAGTGTTATATATCATTCACGTCTTTAACAAAAAACGACTTCAACATGATGGAACATATACGACAGTTTGATTGGTAAGTAATATTGTTTTAATTTTTTTATGAATTCAAATATACGAATTCTCTTATTGTACTGTCCAACCTGGAGCCGAGGCGGGTCTTCCTTTGAGCCGATCTTCTCTTGAGCCGGTATTCTCTTGAGCTATTTGCCCCTCTTTGTCCTAGAGCGTAGTCGCTGCAAGTTCACCCTGTTGCCCTGTGAATCCGTAAGAGTCCCTCCGCCAACAGCGTAATCATTTAGACTCTCAAAAATATTTCTATAACTGGGAAATCTACTCTTATACTAATTGCCCCGTTGGTCTAGTGGCGAATAATGTGCTTTACGATCACGAGGCTATATGGTCCAGAGTGAAACTGTGCCCCTATTACATGGGATCTAATACCATAGGCGAAAAGTGTGTTTACACAGCAGTACTGACGGACGGACGATTTAGCTCAGTGGTTAAGAGCTTAAGCCGCTCCGCCCACTGTGTCTAATTGTCGCGGGTTCAATTCCCGCATGGGACAAATCTTTGTGTGATCCACAATTATTTGTTCCGGTCTGGGTATTTGTGTATGTGAATGTTCATGTTTGTAAACGCACCCACGACACGAATATATACTAGATTGGGGCTATGTTTAAAAAAAAAAAAAAAGAAAAGTACACCTCTGCCATCCCTACTTGGTGAATATAGGTGTGATGGTGCTTACTACTCTAATACTGGATGCTGCATTTACAATACATTCTGCATACTTCTCACCTCTGACTGGAGCATAATAAAGAATATGCGTGTAATTCAAATAAGGGTCAAATATTTTTTTTTACAAACTATCGCATTAGATTAATGTCTATACCAATATTTTTGTAACATTACTTTTTTATTAAGAAAATAAATTATTGAAAGTACAAAAAATGAGTTAGAAATTCAAAGTAGCAGGAATGCCACGCTATTGGTCAGATGAAGTCAAAGTCTACAATACAAATGTCAACAAGTGCATATTTGTTGGATGTTTGCTAATGAGTTGGTTTTATTGTTATTTTTTGTTGTTGATTTACAGAAAAACAAAATTTTAGTTTAAATTATTTAAGTTAATTCTTACGTTAAAGTGATCTTCACAGCAATATAAACAAGTTGATGGAGATACCATGTCTATTTTTCTGATTTTACACCACTTTCTCCTTATGTCTGCACCTATCGGGTGCATTGTATTTTTACACCTAGGCACAACACAGCGTTGTTCCATGGTAAATTAGTTGCAAAATACAAAATAAAAATAAATTACAGAATAAAATACTTCTACAGCTGTTCACTAATTGATTGTTATTATAGACTTTGACGTCACCTCAAGCGAGCCAAAATGGCGGGCGCTTAAAGTGCTCTTATTTGTTTGCTATCTTCAAAATTTTTTTTTTTGGCCTTTAAGTTTTGTTTTTGACGCTTAAATTTTTTTTACAGTTGTATATCGATGTAATCTATCGTATAAAAATATAAAAAAGCACACGCGTATTCCCTATTATTGCTTACTTGTTACTATAGCATAGAATGATCTACACTATTAGCACATACTAGAATACTTTTTTAGACATGCAAAATTTATGGGGCAGATCACACACTTACCTTTTATCTATCTATCGAACTATATCATCAATGCAGATCCTTTTTGCCTCGTAGTCACATTAAAATACCATACCCATGTTCAATGCATAGGGTATGGGATGGAATAGGAGGATGTAATAGGGGGTGAGCTTCACAATTCTAAAGTGAAGATTGTTATTGAGAAATTTTCGATTAGAAAAGCCATCACACAAAAACACTGTCCAACCTAGGATATCAATATGGTATCAACCTAGGATCATGTAATTACCAGTAGTAAAAAGTTTTGATAATATATTTCGTGTCAGTCTTCTTGTAAGAATATACAGTTGATGTTCATGATCAAAATCATGTTTAGATATCTTCAACATCACAAGACCAAGGAGGCAGTTGATCAAATGTATCAGTTGATTGGGTACAAATCTTTGCTTAGACAAATGTAGCTTTTCTATTGCAAAATTATCAGTCTAGAGTCTAGAATTGTGCCTAGGCTTACCTCCTATTACATGGGACCTAACATTGTTAGCGAAAAGTTGGTGTATACGCGAGTTGGCAGAGGCGTATAGCTCTGCCAACTCGCTTGGGGAATATAGGTGGAATTTGTGTATATAATATATTATAGTGAATATGTGTGCTTCTTTAAAGGTGCACATCATCACAAGAAAGATATTTCGTTGAGGAATGTGATTTAGACAATTGTGTGACTGAGAAGATCATAAGAAATAAGTTCTATGACCCACTTATATCCAGCGAATCTGAGAATGAAGCACCAAACAATATTGATTGGGACAAGGTGTTCAAGAACAAACAGAATGTAAGTGTCCTCTACAATATTATAAGTAACTAGCTGTTACCCATACTGCTGCGCACACATTTATTTCGTAAGATGTCATATGTAGATAGATCTTTCCAAGATATACCTAAGACACCTCCATACTAAGTTTCTTACAATACATGGGTACTTTCTTTTTGAGAAGTTTTACCCGTTTATCTATTTATTATAAAATTATTGGTAAAATGGCTGATTTAAACCTTAAACTACCCTGCCAAAGATTGTAATCTAGCATAATAATATTTCAAAAAGGTACATTGGGAGCTAAGTATGTAAAAAAGTTTTATTAGTACATTTTGTGCCAGTCTTCTTGAATATACAGTTCATGTTTCAAAATTATCTTAAATAAATGAATGTATAAAGTTTCGTGTTCGGGATATTCATCATTAAAGAGTTCTCTCTAAAATGGACAATGCAGAATGCATCATCGCTTCATGCACGAAAACATGTTTGAGTGTTAAAATCAAATGTGTATGCACAATTTCAGGTAAGTGCTTTGAACCACTGAAGAGTTTTTTGTGAGGAGACGAACCTAGTCCAATATCAGTATATGGAGGAATTCATGTGTAGGCAAAATCACATTGCAGCTTGAGACAAACAATAATTTTGTATGGTTTATCCTGCCATTATCCTACCATATCCATTACCTATAAGTAATTACCAAACCAAATTTCATTAAAATCCGTTCGGTACTTCTTGTGTTATTGAAACACAAAGAGACAGACAATAAATCCAAAAAAAAGTGTTTCCGGTTACAGTTTTATTATATTAGTAGTTTATTAGTATCTATAAATAACTAATCTTATTAATAAAGTTATTGAACCTTGCATCCTTAGTGGTCATCATCATCAGCAGATGAAAGACAGGCTGCCTATAATGTGATATAAGCCTATCTCAAAGATCACCACATTAACTGGCTTTGTGCTTACCATTCTTATGTTTACCCTATTTAAAAAAAAAACAATTAGGTTTTGCAGAAGGGAATCTGTATTGTCATTTTTATTATTTAAAAAAAACAATTAATATGCTTATAAGCCTTCACACCTCATAAATGTTAATCTTTTTAAGAGTTAGGGTAAAAAATAAGGATGTTGATACTTATTAAGTCCTGAACTTTAGTAAAACACCAACTCAATGTAAATCATGTATTTTGCTAGGTAGCCATTGTAAAAAAGTGCGTATGTCATTCGCGTATGTCAATCGTCAAAATACGTGGGTAAACGCGTAACTGTGCATACACGTCGCCGTAGTTTTTGTAAATATGACAACAAACACTGTTAAATGTGCAAGTTGTAATGTGGTTATTGATGAAATGTTGGCTTTTATAGCCAATAAAATTGATGTGATGGATCAGGAAAGTTTGATGCGAATTTGTGTATCATCCTTTGAAGTGACTGAGGTGGAGAAATCGAAAAATTTACTGTTTGATGCTGTCTCTACGGACATTAGGAAGATAAGGAGGAGAAACAAAAGTCAAGGTAAAATACAGAGGGATCTTGAAGATATTATAACAGTACTTAAAAGCTTAGATCCAGATACAATTCCAATATTTG
This sequence comes from Phalera bucephala, assembly GCA_905147815.2. NCBI lineage: Eukaryota > Metazoa > Arthropoda > Insecta > Lepidoptera > Notodontidae > Phalera > Phalera bucephala. Next base: position 33,934,318 of record LR990615.1, on the reverse strand, counting down.
TAGCGAAAGAACTGCACAAACTACCCCCTTTGACTTTTGATCATTGTGATGTTTCTTCGTTATTGAAAGATATACTTCTATTAAAGACACAAGTTGAGAATATTAAGAGCACATATGTCACAAATGAACAACTGCATGCCTTAGAGGCAAAGCTTCACTCATATAAACACGATTCCTTAATAAATTCTCCTATTCAGGATAAACGCAATAGATTGAATCTTGTAAACACACGCTCGCGCTGTGCAAATGTGCTAAACAATGGACCGATGGCGATTGGTTCAATGCATAACTTAGCAAGCGATCCTACCTCACAGCTGATTCAAGTAAATGACCCAACCCCCACTACGAGTGCGTTTACTGAGCGACCGGTTTGCAACGACGAAGTTTGCGAGGTCGGTGGCAGCGCTCCCTCTATTTGTAATGATAAGACGCCCGATAGCGCATGCAGCGCTGTCCCCGCTGTTGGCGGTGTCACCATGGCGTGTGAGTTGGTGACGTCGCCCTTAAATAAATCAAGCGTATGTCGGCATGAAGGTGCGACAGAGAACTTACAATGTAACAATGCGGTGAATAGAACTAAAAATGTAAACATTGCCATAAGTAGCAGTAGTCAGTGCACTAGTTCACCTAGTATGCATGAAAAAGAGCATGATATGCAGATAAAAATGCCTATTATGAGACCTACATATGCAGATATTGGAAGTAAGAAAGGCTTATGGTATGTGCCGGAACAAGATGAAGAGTGGAAGACTGTGCAAAAAAAGCGTTTGAGAAATAAATTAATTATGAATAAAGGCAAGGCATGTCTGGACGAAAATAGTAAATTTAAGGCTGCTAACGTGAAAATACCGCTTTTTATCACTAACGTGCATAAAGATGTCACTGAGAATGATATTGCAGAGTATATTCTGGCCAACACTCAAGAAAAAGTATCACCAATTAAAATAAAAATGAAGCGACAGCGCAGCTATAACGCCTTTAAATTATTTGTGAGCAAAAGCACGCTGCCAACTTTTCTTGATGATAACTTCTGGCCTGTTGGGATTTCGTTTAGGCGATTTGTAAACAAGGTTAGTAATAACCAGGCCACACACATAAGTGGTGATGAAAGGCGATCTTCAAACTAACTATATGGATAGTACACCCTATAAGAGGTTAGTCTCATTTAACTGTAGGTCGTTTAAAAGTTCACTCAGTGATATAAGAGGACTATGCAAGCAAGCTAGTGTAGTTGCGCTGCAGGAGCATTGCTTGCTGCCACACGATTTATCAATGTTAAACACGGTAGATGACGACTTCGCGTGCATTGGGACTTCAGCTGTGGATACATCGGTGGGAGTGCTACGAGGCAGACCCTATGGGGGGGTAGCCTTACTATGGAGAAAAAGCGACTTCCAGTCGGTATCTATCATTGAGTGCAATGATGTGCGGTTAGTGGGCATAAAAGTTACGCTAGACGATAAATGTGTGATAATATTTAGTGTTTACATGCCAACAGATACGAATGATAGAGATAATCTGATGGAGTTTACGCAGTGCTTAGGTAAATTAAGTTCTATAGTGGATGAAAATGCTGATTCGGATGCTATTTACATGCTAGGCGATTTTAACGCCCATCCTAGTGCTCGTTTTGGTGACAAACTGTTGCAGTTCTGCGACGACCAAATGTGGGCGTGTATTGACATGGATGTGCTAGGCCTTGAGTCTGGAACGTTTACTTATATTAGTGATGTACATGGATGTGCGAGATGGTTAGACCATTGCGTGGTCACTAGGGCTTCAGAATCGTCTATTAAACAGATATGGGTGAAGCTTGATACGGTATGGTCTGACCATTTCCCACTTTTTATTGAATGTGACCTGGGTAAGTTAAGTGGTAAGGACCGTAAGGATTGTACAAACCAGGCATCATTGTTAAATAAGGTAGTTTGGGGAGAGCGAACCGCTGAACAGGTTGAGGCTTACCATCAATTATGCCATTCTCGACTAAGGGAAATTGACTTTCCAGCTGAGCTCTCTCAGTGTTGTGACAGAATGTGCTCTAATGATAGACACAGACGTGTCTTGGATTATATGTACTCGGAAGTTGTTACTATTCTGTCAGAGGCCGCGTCATATACATGTAAACGTATAGGGGTGCGTAGGAGAGGAGTTTGCATTGCTGGGTGGAATAAGCACGTAGCAGCATTCCACAGAGAGGCCAGGCTTAAGTTTTTGGCCTGGATTAATGCTGGCAAACCGAATTACGGGCACACGTATGAAGAGATGTGTGAAAGTAGGAAATCATTTAAAAAACGACTAAAATGGTGTAAAGATCAACAAGACCAGATCAGAATGGATATTCTTGCCGCACATCACTCCGCCAAAGACTTTAAAAACTTTTGGAAAGACACAAACAAAATGAATGTAAAGCCTGGCCTCCCTGTTAGTGTCGATGGGGTAACTGATCATAAAATGATTGCTAACCTTTTTAAAGATCACTTTAGGGTAATACCAGGAGCTGGTCAAACTGGATGCGAATTGCTCTGTGGTGAGGCTGGCGGTTCGAAACGTACTGTAAGCTTTACTACGAATAAAGTACGGAAAATCATCTGTGGTATGCACACAGGAAAATCACCTGGACATGACAGTCTCAGCATAGAGCATCTCAAATATGCCGGGTTTCATTTGCCACGCGTGCTCTCCATGTTTTTCAACTTGTGTTTGTGTCATGGCTATTTACCGGTCGAAATGACTAAAACGATCGTAGTTCCAATCATCAAGTGTAAAACTGGAGATGCATCGAATAAAAATAATTACAGGCCGATATCTTTGGCGACCGTAATCGCTAAGGTACTTGACAGCTTGCTTAACGATATATTGCTGCAGTACGTTGAGCTTCACGACGCACAGTTTGGTTTTAAGTCTGGACTTTCAACAGAAAGTGCAATAGTGTGTCTCAAGCGGGCTGTCAGGTACTACACTGACAGAAAGACACCGGTGTATGCCTGCTTTCTTGATCTTTCCAGGGCCTTTGATACAGTGGTGTATGGAAGGCTTTGGGACAGGTTACGGGTGGCGGGTGTGCCGGTGGAAGTCACTGCCATGTTGAAGTGCTGGTACGGTTGCCAAAGGAATCAGGTTAGATGGGGGGGAAATCTATCTGATGAGTACGGCATGGAATGTGGAGTAAGGCAGGGTGGAATCTCCTCTCCTTTGCTGTTCAACCTGTATGTAAACGACCTCATCAGCGAACTCAGCAACACTCATACGGGATGCATCATAGATGGAGTAAGCGTCAATAATATCAGTTACGCAGATGATATGGTGCTGCTGGGGCCGTCGGTGGGGTCAATACGCAAGCTGGTGAGGATATGTGAGGCGTATGCGGCTGAGCATGGACTGAGGTATAACTCCAAGAAGAGTGAAGTTCTTATATTTAGGAGCGGGAATACTGTACCCATCCATGTTCCGCCCATTATGCTTAATGGCGAGTCTCTGCGGGTGGTTAGCAGCTTCAAATATTTGGGGCACATTGTTACTGAGGATTTGAAAGATGACACTGACATAGAGAGGGAACGTAGAGCACTGGCGGTCCGGGGAAATATGATCGCTCGCCGGTTTGCTCGCTGCTCGAAGGATGTAAAGATCACCCTGTTCAAGGCATATTGTCAGTCATTTTATTCGAGCAGCCTCTGGATAAACTATACCCGCCGGGCTGCCAGTGATCTACGTGTCCAATACAATGATATCTTTAGGGTGCTGTTGCGGCTGCCTCGCTTTTGCAGCGCATCTAAGATGTTTGCTGAGGCGCACACGGACGGCTTTCATGCGATTATTCGTAAGAAAGTTGTATCCCTACGACAGCGAGTGAGAAGCAGTCGCAACGGCATCTTGCAGATGATTGCTGATCGTCTGGACTGTCCCATCCAAAACAAATGGATGTATGTTGGAATAGGACAGGTAATATAAATAATAATATATATATATATTTGTATCTGTATTTTTACTATCAAAATTTTAATTAAATAATAATAGGTAATTAATGTTATAATATGGATGTATATCTGAAATAAATAAATAAATTAATTAAATTATCTTATTTTCCTACCCACTTAATCCACATTATTAATTAACAAAGTAGAAAAGTACCCTATTCTAATTCACATAAATCCATGTAAACAAATCAACAATATAACAATACTATACCAATAAAGTAAATTTTGTGTAGAATTGCTATTAATATATTAAAATTTCCTAAATAAATAAATAATAAACTTATATTTCAGTCAGAACAACCATACCGGTTATACGTACCAGGTCTTCGTCCGATACCTCCATTCCCCAAGGTATCTGCACTCACTGCTCAGCAACACATCCAGTGCCTCAAAGTGCTGTGCGCCGAGAACCCACAGATATTGCCTGAAGAATTTTTGCCAAGGCCAACTAAACAGGACCATAAGGTGTTTGAGGTAAGGTTTAATATGCTTTATTAATTAGCAACTTAGCATTGACTACTTCACAAACCTGGTATTGGTATTACTCATTTATGTAACTCTTAGGCAGAGAGCTTGGAAATATGTCTGTAACTGTTATGTTCAGCTACGGCTCATTTTGTAGCTAGTGATCACAATCTTTCATTCCAATCCTAGGTTAGGAGAGTGATTTTGAAGTAGAAAACTATCGAAAATTTTGATTAACTCAATATTGCGACTTCACATCATTGGTGAAATGAGGAAATCCTCATCAACTCAGAAAGAAACACCTTTGCTGCCCTCGATTAGGGAATATAGATGTGACAGTGTTTATTGTTAATTTATCCATTTCCAAGCCACTCACTTTATTCTAATGACTAAGTATCAGTATTACAAATAAATGTTATAATCCTAATCTTTAGGAAGTTAAAGAAATGTACATAAAAGAGCAGAAAGAGTTCATAGAGTGGGCAAGAACTCTATGGGCCAGTGAACAATGCATCCGCGCACTACGTCCTAAGCCCGCCGTGGAGTCAGTGTACGAGGCAGAGTTTAACCTGCGAGCTCAGCGGCTACGAGCCTTCCCTAAAGACTATGAGATGGCAGCACAAATACCACTGGATACTAGAGGCTTAGAGTGCAGTATGGTGCCTTGTGAGGATCTGATTACTGTAAGTATTTAAACTCAGAAGCAGAATGGGTTAAGGAAATGATAATAAATGGGAAGACAGAGAGATAAGTAAGGAAAGAACCTGTTGGAACTCTGTGCTCTCTGCCTACCCCGCAAGGGATCTGGCGTGATGATATAGATAGATAATAAATGGATTAAGGGAAAGAAAACTTATTTTTTACTCTGCACTCTGTCTTAAAATCAGTGCTCTGGTTAAAACAGAACGGATGACAAATCGATTGCAACACTACTATACCAGCTAAATGACATTTTATCTTAATAAACGTATAATTTAATCACACTTTTAAGATTGATTTTCTCACAATAATGTTCATGCACTTAGTGGCAGGTTGGATAGTCATTCCTGATATATAATTCTTTTTTTAGACAAATGCGATGGAAATACCAGATGTGCTTCTTCCAGACATGAAAGCAAAGAGGTTTAATATCATTAGGCCATGTTCAGTACCAGAGCCCTGCGTCAAGCATCCCTGCAGGTTCATCTTGCCAAGTAAGTATTGAAAAAAATATAAGTCAGCTTGTTGACCAATTTATAGAGGCCTATAAAACTTATTTAGCTCTTATAGCGTTGTTCTCCCAAACCTTATGGTTCATTCTGTATACTAAAAACAATTGTAAAATCATTTGTAACTATAGGATGTCTTACCCATCTTTTCCATAGGAATAACTTTCGTAAGGGGCTACCGAAAAAAAACGTGTTTTGTATTACATTCACTTCACGAAGTATGTGGGTTAGATACTTATTATTTAGAAATACGATTTCTGACTGTATATTTTAGAAACTGGTAAAAGGAATACACGATTAAACGAAATAATCTCGATGGAAAAAATCGAAAGTCATCTCTGTCACTTTACATTTTCTGATTCCAACGCGAAACACTTAAGAACTAGTCAATGGAATTTACTTCCCGCACAATTTATATATGAATCTACTATATGTTAAAAAAAATATCAGTAACTTTAAAAAAATATAGCGACATTCATCATGTTAATACACGGAACAAAGATGATGTACAACAATACTTAATGTACAACAATAAGTTGTACATTCTACTCATCTCCACAGAATTAGTAATTCTTTCATGGGGCAATGTATACGCTTTTACAACATATTACCCATAGATATCCGAAACATACCTATCAATAAGTTTAAAAAGGCAATCAAAACTAGACTGTAAGAAAGGGTATTACAATATTTCGGATTATTTTGATGATAAAACAGATTGGGTTTGAGCAGCTCCTCAATCAGCAAAATTAAACAATGATGAATAATAATATTTGAAAAAAAAAAATGGTTATCAGAAAGGCAAAACAAATTAAGTTAAAAGACAAGACCGCTGAGTTTCTCGCCGGATCTTCTCAGTGGAGGCCGCGTTCCGATCCGGTGGTAGATATTAAAAAATGTAATAATTTTGACGTAAGTGCTTATGTACTGGCCTAAACAAATAAAAATTAAAACTGACTTAAAACAACATCGCGGTGGGCCCTTAAGTATTCATGAAACCTTGTTTAGTCTGTACAACTAATAAAAACTTTTGATTTTGACTTCTTCTGCAGATGAGAGTTTGGTATCGGTGTTGCCGTTACCAGAAATTCACCGCGAGCTAGCGCAGTGGTGCGTGGAACACGCGGCCAATATCGTGTCCAGCGAGGCCGCGCTCGCCTCTCTGCTGCAGGGCTCACGCCAGTGGGCCGTGCCGCTGTCCGTGTGTAAAGTGCTCAACTCTGGTCAGTATATGGACATACCTACATCTTACCTTTGATTTAAATTCATTAGGAATACACACGCACGCTCGCACGCACACACATACACGCGCACGCCCGCATTCATACACACTCATACACGCGCACGCAGCACCCCACACTCACTCATACACGCGCACGCACGTACACACACACTCATACACGTGCACGCACGCGCACAGCTACTCAAACACGCGCACGCACGCACTCCCACTCATTCGTACGCACGCACACACTCATACTAGCCCACGGACGCACGCACTGTCACTCATTCACACGCACACACGCACGCACACTCATACACGTGCACGCACACACGCACACACACTCATACACGCACACATACACGCGCACGCACACACACATTCATTAACGCGCACGCACACACACAGTCATACACGCGCACGCAGACACCCACACACTCATACCCGCGTTCGCACCCACGCACACACATTTATACACGCGCACGCACGCACCCACACTCATACGCGCGCGCACCCACGCACACACATTTATACACGCGTACGCACGCACCCACACACACACTTATACACGCGCATGCACGCACAGTCATACACGCGCACGCACGCACCCACACACACACTTATACACGCGCATGCACGCACAGTCATACACGCGCACGCACGCACCCACACACACACTTATACACGCGCATGCACGCACAGTCATACACGCGCACGCACGCACCCACACACACACTTATACACGCGCACGCACGCACAAATACGACCTAACCTGATTGACCAAATTCGAGTACCCAGTATGCCATCCTCGCTCATTCACAAATGTGGCAGTGTGAGGAGGATGTTCATTTTTATTTATTTAAGTACAATTTGACTGTTACAGATGGCGAGGAATGCAACGTGGTGGTATTAGGTAGTGAGTTCACCATTAACAAGGAAACCGCTCCAATACGGACTTACAAAGCATTCAGGCATATGCTGGAAAGTGCGCTCATACCGTGAGAAATTTGTCCTAATTCAATTCCCAAGCTAAACTTATTGAATATAATATGGAAAATATGTGAACAGGACGATTAGTACGTCGTGCGTCCTGTTGCTGCTGTGGCTGGTATGCGTCGTGAAGGAGAATTCAATGAAAGCCGAATAGTCTTGAAACAGTGCTCCACCCACCAGTTGTGACCCTCTTCGCGCAGAGTTTCTTCCTAAATCTTCCAATGTCCAGTCGCTCGAACGTGTCTGGCGCGGTTTTTCGCGCTCTTAAGTACTATTTGTTGTGTCACAACTAGTGGGCTTTGTACCGAGTTTATTAATCCAATAAACCAATCATAATAAATTATTCCTGTCCCTTTCCGGGGTTACACTCTTCTTACTATTCCTATCCCTTTCAGGGTTACACTCTTCTATTATTCCTATCCCTTTCAGGGTTACACTCTTCTATTATTCCTATCCCTTTCAGGGTTACACTCTTCTAACTTTATACTAGTGCTTATGCGCTAGGATTCTATGACATCTTATTTCTAACTTAAATTATAATGTACTACAGTAACTTAATCTATTATATACAAATTATACAGACGTCGTCCTGTACATTTCTCCCGCCGTGAACTGTCGGCTTCACTGACGGTTCATAAGTCTTCGTGGAGGGACGACGTCGGCAACACTATCAATTTCTTCGCTGGCCTCCGAAGAACTCCTCCCTTGGTGCGGACGTCCACCGCACGCACAATTCCATCTTCTCCAGGGAAGGTCCTTATTATCCTCCCAAGAGGCCACATGTTCCTGGGGAGTACGTTGTCAACAATGAGGACGATGTCCTCCTCTTTCAGGGCGGCGCCGCGTCCATGGGGCTCCCGCCGGTACTGAAGTCCAGGTAAGTACTCCCTTATCCATCGTTCCCAGAACATGTCCGCGAGTCTCTGTGCCGCTCTCCAATGGGTGCGGCCGATGAGGTCAGTGTCAGTGAAGGTCCCTGGTGTCGGGTTGCGCGCTGGGCCGTAGAGCAGAAAGTGGTTCGGTGTCAGCGCCTCTGGGTCCTCAGGGTCGACGGGTACATGAGTGAGCGGTCGGTTGTTTAGTGTAAACTCGACCTCCGCCAGCAGTGTGGTGAGAACCTCTTCTGTCGGGTGCCTCTCCGTCAGGATCGCGTATAGGGCCGTCTTCACACTGCGCACCAGTCTTTCCCATGCGCCACCCATGAACGGGGCGCCGGGGGGAATAAAGCGCCAGCTGATGGTTCTTCTCGTGGCCTCTTCTCGGGTGGCGTTGTCCAGCGCCTCCCGTAGCTCTCTGTCGGCGCCGCGGAGATTGGTCCCGTTGTCCGACCATATTTCAGTCGGGCAGCCGCGGCGGGCGATGAACCGTCGTAGGGCCATCACAGCTGACTCGGTGCTGAGTGATGCGGCGACTTCCAGGTGTACGGCGCGTGAAGTCAGGCAGGTGAAGAGGGCTACGTAGTGCTTCTGTGTGCCCCGACCCACTGTCACAGTCAGAGGTCCGAAGTAGTCGATGCCGGTGTACGTGAAGGCCCTCTGATGGTGAGCCAGTCTGCAGGGCGGCAAGTTCCCGGTGCTCGGCTCTGGAGGCGCGTCTCTTCTTCGGCGACAGCTGTAGCACTTGTGTATGACCATCCGGGCTACTGTACGTAATCGAGTTATCCAGTACCTTGCTCGACACTCGTTGATGGTCGCCTCTACTCCGGCGTGGTGCAGCTGTCGGTGTACGTGCTCGATGTACAGGCGGGTGACGCGATGATCTCCGTCCAGCACTGCGGGGCACCGTAGCTCGTCGCTGATGTCCGGCGTCGCACTTATTCGCGACTTGATCCTTATCACTCCACTGATAATCTGCGCTGATAAGGGGTGGAGGCGGCCTTTCGATAGTCTATCACTATTACTCAGTTCGCTATAATACGAGTCGTGTTGTACTACACGCACTAACAACGCCTCCGCTCTTATCAATAGTTCTGCACTGAGCGGTAAACACTTAACACTGTCCTTATCACTAAACTTAATTCTACACTTATCGCTACACTTATTCCTACTCTTAACACTATTCCACTGTGGGTCCTTTTCACGATTCCTAGCCTGTCTCTTATAGTTCACTGATTGTCTATTCACACTGCACAGGTCGATGAACTGCAGCACGCGCGCCGTCGCTCGTAGCAGGCGCTCCCACGTAGAGAAGCGCGCTGGATCCGGAACAGCTGATCGCGGTGAGACGGGCCGTTGCTCGGTGATGTTGTGTGTCCGCTCCTCGCCCGTCGTTGCGTCGAGTGTCGGTCGCTCCGCCGGCGATGTTGATGGGTGCTCGCGCAGGAACTCGGGCCCAAGGAACCATCGGTGATGAGAGCCGATGTCCCTGGGTACTTCGCGCGTCGCGTCGTCAGCCACGTTTAGTTTCGTGGGCACCCACCTCCAATCACTTATGGCGCTGTTTTCTTCTATCGCGGCGATGCGATGTGCGACGAAAGGGCGGTAGGATCGCGCGCCCGTCTTCAGCCACGTCATGACGGTACGGCTGTCCGTCCAGTAGGTCACTGAGCTTGGCTTCTTGTCATGTTCGGCGATGATAGTCGCACCCAGGCGACTACCCAGTACGGCGGCTTGCAGTTCGAGTCTCGGGATCGATGTGAGCTTGAGCGGTGCCACCTTCGCCTTCGCCGCCACGAGGGTTATATGTACCTCGCCGTCGCTCGTGGTGGCTCTCCAGTACGCCGCTGTCGCGTAGGCTGACTCGCTCGCGTCCACGAACACGTGCAACTCGAGCGTCTCGGCGTGCGTGTACCCGTGGTAGCATCGTGGTATCTTCAGGTCCCGCAGACTCCGCAGGTGTTGGGTCCACTCGACCCACTGTTGTGCTAGGTCATCGTCGATGTTGTCGTCCCATGCTGTGTCGCGCCGCCATATGTCCTGTAGTATCTGCTTGGCCCCTTATTGTGTTGGGCGAAGCGATTCCGAGCGGGTCGAACAGAGACATTAGTATGCGGAGTGTCTCCCGCTTCGTCGGCGTCGGCTTTTCGAGTATGCCCGGGGGGAGGCGTGCGTCGATGTTGAACCCGATGTCGTCGGTGTCCGGCCTCCACTCCAGTCCGAGTACTCGTTCCGTCTATCTTTCCTCGCTGAGCCCGATCATCCGTCTGTCGTGTCTGATCTATTTTATTCGCGCGGGCTCGGCGTTTTCTTTTGGGACGAGGGCGTCGATTTATTTTCTGTATTTTCTTTTCTTCTATGTCGACTCGTCGTCGATCTTCTGTTCTATTTTCCTTCTGTTCAATTTCGAATCGCGGTCGATCTTCTCTGTGTACTGTGGGCGCTTCAGTCTGTTTCGTGCGTCGTGAGCGCGCACCGTGTACGACCCAGCCGAGAGGGGTCCGGGAGGCAACGGGTTGATGTCGCTGCCCCTGGCGTACCTCTGACGTCAGCAGTAGGTGCCAATTGTCTTGGCCGATGAGTATCTGGGGTTTCGCTCTTCTGTAGGTGATATCGCTTTCTATGTCCCGCAGATGCTTGCAATCGCCGATGTCTTGCACGGTGACGGCTTGTGGCGTCGACTTCAAGTTGTCTATGGTGCGCGCTTGAATCCGATGTGCGCGCTGGGACGTACCTCTTAACGTCAGCTGGACCCGACGGGAGTTCGATGACCGGACGTTACAATCGCCGATCGCCTCGATGTGCAGTGACTCGCGGGGGCCGCGCGCGCCTGTCTGGTTGGCGAGCTCGGCGTCGATGAGCGTCACCGTTGACCCGTCGTCGAGGAGGGCGTAAGTGTCTACTCCTCCCGCCGGTCCGGAAATGTGTACCGGCACTATCTTGAGATACGATGCGAAGCCTCTTGTCCACGTTGACGCGACTGTCTGCTTCTCCGCGTTGTCGTCTTCCGCGACCCTTTCGCTTTTGACGTGGTGAAGCAGTCTGTGGTGCGAGTATTTGCACCCGTCGGTGTCGCAAGTGAGCCTCTTGCAGTGATGACTCTTCGTTCTGAAGCGTAGACACGCGAAGCATAGTCTTCGTGCCTTCGCGATATCCCATCTGTCGTTGACCGTCGACTCAATGAATTTCTTGCACTTGGTTACCTCGTGCTCTGTGTCGTGACACGCCGCGCATTTTTCTTTCCTCGGGCTCGATACAGCGGTGCTATAAGTCTTGTTCGTCTGTCTTCTGTTCGCTGTATGTTCCCGTTCGGGTGTCACGTGTTCGGGAGGTGCGTAGCGCCCGCACCTATCGGCCTCCCTACTGAGAAAATTAGAGAGCCTCAGTAAGTCGGGTTCTTCTGTCTGTTCTTCCGCTGCGTAGTCGAACCATCTATACTTGAGCGCCGGTGTGAACCTCTCAATGGTCGTCTTGACAGCCTCCGGGTTGTACAGGTACGCCACGCGGTTGAGTGCGCGTAGCGTCGCGACGATGTTCATCACCCGCGTGGCGAACACGCAGATGTCTCTCGGGTTGTCGCTGAGTCGGGGCAGCGCGCGCAGGCGTTCTAGTTCGCCCAGCGCGATGCAATCTGGTCGGCCGAAGCGTGCTTCGAGCGCCCGGAGTATGTCAGCTGTCTTGGCGTTGTATATGAGTAAGTTCTCGAGGGCTTCTTTAGCTTTACCTTTTAGCGCTCTTCGTAGTCTCGCGACGTTCTCTGTGTCCGTGAAGCTCGGCGCAGATTCTTCATAAGCAGCTTTGAAGGTCAGCCACTCTTGGTGTGACCCACTGAAGTACGGCAATTCAGTAGCGAAGCGGTGGTGCGGGGTGCTCCCGGACCGGGCGGCGAGGGTGATTGCGGACGCCAGCTCACGCAAGTCAATTTGCTGTGGCGGCGTCGCGACTGTCGTTTCTTCATTCTTCGACACGGCGATGGGTGGTGGCTGGATCGGTGCAGGGGGCAACGGCGTTGTCGCCCGCGGCGCTGCATCGATGGTGCGCCCCACGTCTATGTCGTGTGGCCTGTCGGCGATGGCCAGGACGTGAGGTCGCGAGTCGTTCAGCCAGCTCCCGACTCTTTTCTCTGTTTCTTGTTCGTCTGATATGCACGTGTCGGCGTCACTCTCGCTTTCTTCATCTTCGGCTTCGATTCGTGATATTTTCGCGGCTGCTAATTGGACTTGCAATTCTAGTAGCTCCTCCTTGGCGCGGGCGAGCTTCAATCTTCGCGTCTTCGTTGAGAGCGTCTTCTTTGTTCCAGTCCTCTTGGACACTGGCTTCTTTGTTTTCTCCGTCGCGGAAGTGTCTGCCGTGGCGGTTGTTTCCGTCATGACAGTAGATTCTGTCGTGGCGGTCGACTCTGACGTGGCGGTCGACTCTGTCGCTATAGTCGACCCCGATGATTCGGCGACTGGGGCCGATGCTGCTGGTCTACTGGTGGTGGAGCGTGTGACTGGCATGTTTCTTTCTTCTATTTTCTTCCTTTTTCAGCTTGATTCTTCTATATTCTCTTGCGTCTTCTATATTCTCTTGACGACGAAAATCCGGCTCTCGAAGGACCAAATGAACAGGACGATTAGTACGTCGTGCGTCCTGTTGCTGCTGTGGCTGGTATGCGTCGTGAAGGAGAATTCAATGAAAGCCGAATAGTCTTGAAACAGTGCTCCACCCACCAGTTGTGACCCTCTTCGCGCAGAGTTTCTTCCTAAATCTTCCAATGTCCAGTCGCTCGAACGTGTCTGGCGCGGTTTTTCGCGCTCTTAAGTACTATTTGTTGTGTCACAACTAGTGGGCTTTGTACCGAGTTTATTAATCCAATAAACCAATCATAATAAATTATTCCTGTCCCTTTCCGGGGTTACACTCTTCTTACTATTCCTATCCCTTTCAGGGTTACACTCTTCTATTATTCCTATCCCTTTCAGGGTTACACTCTTCTATTATTCCTATCCCTTTCAGGGTTACACTCTTCTAACTTTATACTAGTGCTTATGCGCTAGGATTCTATGACATCTTATTTCTAACTTAAATTATAATGTACTACAGTAACTTAATCTATTATATACAAATTATACAGACGTCGTCCTGTACAATATGATTGACATTATTTTTATTTTTTTTTCTGTCGAATAATTTTTTTTTTACTCTTGAACATATAATGTAATTATGTCAACGGACGACTTGGTTTAAAGTCAAAGTCAAAGCCGCTCCGGCAACTGGATCGAGTGTCCGCAGGTTCAATATCCACACGGTACAAATATTTGTTTCAGTCTGGGTGTTTGTTTATGTGAATTTCGTATTTAAACGTAAACGTACCTACGACACAAGAATGATTTCTAGTGTGGGGCAACGTCTAAAATAAAAAATATAGATATGTTTTTTCTTTTACCTTTTATTGGATGTAAGTTCGGGAACATATGAATTCATACGTGCAACATTACTCCAGTAAACTAGGACACGTATGAATTCATACGTAGGGCGAATCTATTTAATATCGGTTTTGTGGTCTAAAACTAAATTGTAGCCATAGACAATGTTTTAACGAAATATAAAGGATAATGAATATTATCCTCTATATTTTGTTCTCACGAGAATTCGTTCTGTTGATGTATAATCAAGTCGTCCTTATGCGATCTTGCTTTTGATGTTCATTTTACAAAGATAAAACGAGATATCGCACTAACTTGTTAAGGCCCACTAACGAAATCTAAGCGCCGATGTTGGTAGGCAAAATAGCACCATATGTTAAAACTATTATGTTCTATATTTGCAGGTCCTCGGAAAGAATGAGAGTGCTAGACAGAGACAAAGGCGCGTCTACACAGAGCACCAGCAACAATAATACAACAATGACTTCCGCCATGTCAGATGACGCGGACAGTGACGATGAAGACAACCTATTTATTGACGCAGGTATTGTGATATATACTTTATGTGATAGCTATTAGAGTCTAAAATTGTTTTGAATCTATTAAATGGATGATGTTCTTCATGTACTAGTTTTGAAAAGAAAATATACTTTAATTTTCCAATTTAAACGGCGGATACAGTAATGTATCCGCCGTTTAAATTGGAAAATTCATAAAAAGTGTCACGCCTACAGTATCATAATTAATGACCAATCAACGTTGGGGTTATCTTTAAATATGTGAAATTACGGTGTGATTTTATGTTCTTAATTAGTCTCCTAAATGACTTGACCAATTATGATGCCTTTTTTGTATTTTTGCGGTCACCTAGATAATTCCTAGCTATAGTTGGATAGATGGCGCTGTTGTAATAAATAATAATAATATTATATTAGCCTTGTTAAGAAACTGTCCCACAGTTGGGCACGGGCCTCCTCTCAAACTGAGAGTTTAGGTCATAGTCCACCACGCTAGCCCAGTGTTGGCGAACTTCACACACCTTCGAGAAACTCTAAGGCATGCAGGTTTCCTCACGGTGATTTCCTTTACCGTTAAAGCAAGTGATAGTTCATTTTTAAAACGCTTTTTAAAAGACATAGCGTGTCTGTGTTTGAACTCGAGACCTCTGACTTTGCAGTCCAACAGTCTTACCACTAGGCCATCACTGCTTTTAGTAAACATTTGGCAGGAACATTGTGGCAGGATTTTCAAAAGGAAGATCTTCCAGTCAGACGGGTGTTTGTCTGGCGGGGCCTGCCGTTCTTCCCAATAGTTGTGTGTGTGTGTGTGCGTGTGTGTGTGTGTGCGTGTGTGTGTGTGTGTGTGTTTGAGTGATATACGCTGTTGGCCGCGAGGCCTTTACAGCTTCACCGGACTAGAAGGCGAGCGTGCAGCCACTACGCTCGAGCCAGAGGGGCAAGGGGGCAACCAGCTCAATGGCACCTCAAGGAGGAACGGCTTCGGCTTGGGCAGTTGCTATTAGGGAGGGCGTATACTAAGTGTCTCGCCGAGGTGCTTGGCACCGGGCGGCGGGCAAGGGATTCTACGACATCGCCGGTGAGGGCGGTGTATGATTCTGTGTGGTGTCTGTATCCGAAACCGAAAGAAGAGATGTAAGAGCATCGAGGGGGTCGGTAAGAACACGCCGCGGGCGGCGGTAGCGGCAGGGGTTAGGTTCGTAGTCGGCGGCGACTACGATTAGCGGATTGTTGTAGTTAGATGCGTTCGTGAAATATCGAGTTGTCGCCTTTTTAATATGGGCTCGAATAGGTTCGAGACCTAGATCGGAGTGGAGGTCGACATTCCGTAAGAACCACGGGGCTCCTACGGCTTTGCGGAGGAAACGGGATTGAACCGTTTGGAGTCTATCAATATGAGAGTGGGCTGCGTGCCCGAACACCTCACACGCGTACGTCATTATGGGTCATACACAAGTTTTGTAAAGTGTCACCTTATTTCTGAGGGAAATTTCACTCCGCTTGCAGATTAACGGATAAAGACGGCCGAGCACAAAGGCTGCTCGGTGGCGGACTCGCTTGATGTGCGGTCCGAAGGACATTGTATTGTTTAGGGTGACCTCGATATTTGACCAGGGAAAAGGTCGGTCGAACATGACCGAGATTCCTTCTGCGGTGGCGCAGGGAGGGGCGTGGGGTGGCACCTCTGGAGAAGAGCACCGCATCGCCCTTGTCCGGTTTGACCTCAATACGCCACTTCGTGAACCAATCCCCTAGGGTATTGGCAGCGGCCTGACCCAAGAGTTGTGTGTGTGTGTGTGAGTGTTGTACGCTGTTGGCCGCGAGGCCTTTACAGCTTCACCGGACTTAAAGGCGAGCGTGCAACCACTACGCTCTAGCCAGCCAGAAGGGCAAGAGGCGACATACTCGAGGGCGCCTCGTATAGGCGCCCTCGGTTGGGACAGTCGCTGTAGGGGGACGGGTGCACTACTAAGTGCACCGGTCAACCGCCGGCTATGGGAGGGGATCTACTACTACGTCGTCGTCGTCGCTCGTATTCTGAGCGGAAAGAAGGGATGAAAAAGCATCGGGGGGGTCGGTGAGAACATGTCGCGGCCGGCGGTGGCGGCAGGGGTCAGGGGGGAGATCGTAGTCGGCGACGGCTACGATTAACGGATTCGCATGGGTAAATGCGTTCGCGAAGTGACGTGTTGTCGCCTTTTTAATAAAGGCGCGAATAGGTTCGAGACCTAGAACGGAGTGGACCCAAGAGTGGTTTTCGGAGCTTGTATATATGTTACACGTGGTGCGCAATCTAATATCGCGTTCTAGATATGTATGGCGAATCGTCAGCACCATCTATTGGTAGGAAGTGACCACTATGTAGCGATGTATAGGGGTCGATACAAGCATTTAAGATTTTTTATTTTCTTTTTTAGAATGCGACTCACAAGTAGCGGAATCTGACGCAGAACGACACGAAAACACGGCTAATATACATGAAGAAAACAGTGTAATGCAGAAAAGTAACAAAGAAGGGAATAAAGAATCTACAAAAGAAGCTGCGGGTGCTGATAATGATATAGGCATTTATAGTTGTACTTGTAGAGGTTAGTTTTATTGCCATATTATATCTATTTATATGATGACGCTAGTTTCCATGCGGGGGGGTAGGCAGAGAGTACAGAGTTCCAGTAGGATATTTCTTTACAGAGCGTGTGCGTGTGCGCGTGCGCATTTGCGCGTGTGCGTGTGTGTGTGTGTGAATGATCTACGCTGTTGGCCGCAAGGCCTTTACAGCTTAACTGGACAAGGGGGCGAGCGTGCAACCACTACGCTCGAGTTTACAGGCCTCTTTCGCTTTCACTACTCTAGTTTGGAATAATTATAAATATTCTTAAATATATGATGGGTGCCCGTTTGTGTTATTTTCATATGAGAGGGTCTCGTCCCGGTTACCACTTAATGTGGTAGTCGTTAAGCCGAGTTGGAAGCCTTATAGGCGGCTTGACAATTTCCAACAGCAGGTGGCCACTCACCTGCCTTAGCCAATCCGCACTCGAATTGTGAGAGAAGGCTTTGCCCAGCAGTGGGAAAGTGTAGGCTAATTAAATATATAATTATGATTATATTTATTTCAGACTCTCTATTTGAAAAACCACCGCCGAGGTCGTTCAAAAAATGGCAAGTTCAAGACAATAACAGTAACGAAAAGTACGATGTTATAGTGCACTGCTCACATAAAGCCAGAGTAAGTTTTTTTAATAGCGGCTTAAATTCTTAACCACTGTACCAAGCTGTCTGACAAAGTGTATAGTATAGCGAGACTACCGAAAGTGAATACACTTGCGATGCCTTACAAAATATCGTAATTCGTTTACACCGGGCCATCTGTTTGTATACACAAACAGTCGGACAAGTATCTTGTGGCCCGCGGCCAAAATCGGAACTAACGCTATCATCAAGTGAAATGTCGCTTCATGTCAGTCGCAGAGTTGCTGTTTGCTATGAAATTTACCCAAGTTCTTTTTTTATACAAGGTGTAACATAATAAATATAGATAGATAGATAGATAGAACGCTATCATCAAGTGAAATGTCGCTTCATGTCAGTCGCAGAGTTGCTGTTTGCTATGAAATTTACCCAAGTTCTTTTTTTATACAAGGTGTAACATAATAAATATAGATAGATAGATAGATAGAGCGCTATCATCAAGTGAAATGTCGCTTCATGTCAGTCGCAGAGTTGCTGTTTGCTATGAAATTTTCCCAAGTTCTTTTTTTATACAAGGTGTAACATAATAAATATAGATAGATAGATAGAACGCTATCATCAAGTGAAATGTCGCTTCATGTCAGTCGCAGAGTTGCTGTTTGCTATGAAATTTACCCAAGTTCTTTTTTATACAAGGTGTAACATAATAAATATAGATAGATAGATAGATAGAACGCTATCATCAAGTGAAATGTCGCTTCATGTCAGTCGCAGAGTTGCTGTTTGCTATGAAATTTACCCAAGTTCTTTTTTTATACAAGGTGTAACATAATAAATATAGATAGATAGATAGATAGAACGCTATCATCAAGTGAAATGTCGCTTCATGTCAGTCGCAGAGTTGCTGTTTGCTATGAAATTTTCCCAAGTTCTTTTTTTATACAAGGTGTAACATAATAAATATAGATAGATAGATAGATAGAGCGCTATCATCAAGTGAAATGTCGCTTCATGTCAGTCGCAGAGTTGCTGTTTGCTATGAAATTTACCCAAGTTCTTTTTTTATACAAGTGTAACATAATAAACGCAAGACCTCAGACACACTAATTAGAGAATTGCTTCATAAATTTAAAACGAACAACAAAATTCCAAATTTAAAGGTTTTTGCCCTTTTTTAAGCAATTTTATACCCCAATTAACAATTAAACTTGTTCGCGCATGTGTGCGTTTTGAGAAGTACGCTTAAGGAATGCTTTTAAAATTTCCTTATTGCTATGAATCAAGAATAAATTATTTTTTTATAGTGCACTGAAGGAGTAACAGCTTTATTTGCAAATTTTAAAAAATAGTAAGATACAATAACAATTGTTGGAATCAATTCAGTTATCAATTTAGAACAAACTACTTTCAGGTCTTGCGTTTATTATGTTACACCTTGTATAGGGACCGTGCGGACTCACCTGTTAAAATATTTCCCTGGAAGTAAACACAAACTCAAATAACTTATTTTGTATAAATCTAATTTAATTTCTAATCTACCACCGGAACAGAACGCGGCCTCCACTGAAAAGATCTAACAAAGGAACTCAGCGTGCTTGTATTTTTTTTTATTTAATTCTCTTTCTCTTTTTTCCTTTCTATTTTTTTAATCATATTGTGTGGTTTCAATTAAATAGGTTACGGTCTTGCTCCAGTGTGATACCGTACGACCGAGACGGGGGTGGCAGAGGTGTACTGAGTACACCCACGTTTCGCCGACGATGTTAGGTCCCATTTAATAGGGGGCGAGCCTATTGCCATATACCGGGCACAATTCCAGACTCTGGACTCGTACTGGGAAGTTTTTTCGTTAGAAAAACTACACTTGTCCTACCTAGGATTTGAACCCAGGACCTCGTGATCACAAAGCGTGTCTAAAGGATTGCGGATGGACTAGTCCCCACAAGCGGCACCCGTTCACGAGTATGACTGCTGGAACAGCTATCACTCCCCTCGACCATATTGTGGGGAAGAGAGTGCGCCGCACCAGGCAGCCGCCGCAAGCAAAGACATTATAATGAGAATGACAAAACCAGAACCCTAAAGATGGTAGTCAGATTGTGTCTACAAAGTAGCAATACCTCAAGCTCGTCAGGCAGAACACGCTACGCTTTAACATTATCAATTCCAAGAGAAAAATAAATAGCAACAATAAATAATATGGCACTTCAATCCTACGCGGTCTTATCTTCTATGTAATCCGAGATTTTTTAGTATGCTTTCTTACATCAGTTAGCATTGATAACGGTTTTAAATTGATTAATTGGCAAATCTCGGATATCGTGGGAAGGTTTGTTATAAAAGCGTATACACTGGCCCATGAACGAATTGCTGATTCTGTGGAGACGAGTGACATGTACAGCAAGATTATTTCTATTCCAAGTATTTACGAGTATGTTTGTCACTCAATTTTTCAAACTTATCGATATTCCTTCTCGTATATAACAAGTTTTCATATATAAATTGGAAAACAACAGTTAGAATGTTTATTTTCTTAAATTTATCTTTAAGAGATAGCTCTATTGGCCCTATTCTGCAGTATAAATATAGTATTAAGGTCTGCAGAGCTCCCTCATAGCAAATTCCATAGGACATGATACTATGAATATAACTGAAATAAACAATTCTAGCCGTTTCAACATCGGTTAGGAGTCTAATCCTTTTAACTGCATATGCTGCCGAACTTAACTTACTCGATATTTATTAATAAAAGCGAGTAGGTATGAAAGATAGTATCGGTGTAAAGATGAGAAAAGGTATGCTCCGTTGGTTCGGGCATATAGAAAGAATGCCAGAAGAAAGAATGACAAAACAGATATACAATGCGAAAGTGGAAGGATGTAGGTGCCGGGGAAGACTATCTTACCATGACCAAATAGACCGTGTCTTAGCTGAAGGGCAAGTCAAGAGTCTCCGTAACCGGCGAGTGTGTATGAGACGAACTATGAGAGTGGACGAAGCCAGAGAGGTATGTAAGGAAAGAACCTGTTGGAACTCTGTACTCTCTGCCTACCCCGCGAGGGAGCTGGTGCGATGATATAGATAGATATTTATTAATAGATAGATAATGTTCGCCCCATTGTAATTTGGCATCTATAGTAATACCTAGAATCGAAGTTGATTCAACAAGATCCAACTTGACTCCATTTGGTTGCACATTTGTTCCTACTGGCCTCACGTTAGGTGTCTGAACCCTTATTTCACACCAAACTGTCAATGTCATCTACGGACTAAAATATCTTTGTGAATTTAAACGCCGAATAAAGCCCATAAATGCGTCCACATCCTGAAGCTTCATTAATTTCTTTAAGCAAGTGCGTCAACTCTCTCGAGTTAGTAACACAGTGCTGACTGAGTAGTGACTGAGTATGTATAGGCTTTATTACAATCTAAACTAACTTCTTTAAATGTATATAGTATTTTTGATGTAAGATGGGTACTGTGACAATTGTAAGTGTCAAAGAAAATTATACTTTATTTAATGGCAATAAGAGACATGACTCGTTTTTATACTTATAGGTTTATGCTTTAATACCATTGAATTAAATATTAATTTTGTTTGGCACTTAGAACTGTCCGTACCCATCTTATGTGAAAAATATTATACTGTGTATGTATAGTGTCCTTAGAGTGGTAGGAAACAGGTGGGTCTAGAAAGTTTTGCAGAGGTATCCCTTATCCCTTGGTCCTCTATGGTAGGCCGGTATCCTACAGAGGACGTCTTTCGGATATAGATCTATCTATATCATCACTCCAGATCCCTTGCAGGGTAGGCAGAGACTACAGCGTTTCAACAGGTTCTTTTCTTACAGACCTCTTCCTTCACTCTCATAGTTCGTCTCATACACGCTCGTGACAGAGACTCTTGATTTGCCCTTCGGATAAGACACGCCCTATTATAGTTATAAATGTTCCCCTATAAAAGGTATCAGATCATCTTTTTAAGACTGTAATTTTAACATTAAAGACTGTAATTTCAGCATAAATCGCAGGATCTAGTAATAGAACCAATACCGGAGTACCAGTTAGACTTAGGCGCCAGCCAGCAGCCGCGCGACAGAGTAAGAAGCATCGCTCTCTCTCTACTGCTGCGGCAAAACGCCTCCTTATTGAATGGTAAGTTCTCATCAGAATTATTTCATATAATCTTCTTAATAGTAAGTTTAATCCAAAATATTTAGTAAGTTAATACTACTGATTTCTGATGTGAGGCTTATAAATTAAAACCCATTGAACAGTATAGATTGTTTACCATTATTTCTCCTAATCGCTGAATTATGACAGTTCTATAGTAACACATGATATCACATTATCGCTACATATGTGTAACTATACAACTAACATGTGTATAAAACGCTGGATTAACTTCCCCACTCGTGTGAGAGTAGAGGAATGGACATGAAACTGGTCGAGCTGAAGCTGAGCGCGAGAATGTGAACCGCAAAAGTAAGCAGTAGTATGTACAATAAAATAAGCAAAAAAATTACATAAACTCCACATGCCCGTACAGCCGATATTCACATCTATTTCTCCAAACCTTCTCTATTCACCTTTCTCTAATCACCAAACCTCTTTAGCAAAACTATTTAAATCTTACTTCGCTATGAAAGAGACAATGCTATAAACTGCTTATATTCACATTTTGGAGCAAAAAAAGATTATAACAGCTTTGTTGAAAACACTGGTACGCGCCCAGATCTATTCTTCAGATTATCGAAAATCTATCTATCTTTATCATCACGCCAGTTCTTTGCGGGGTAGGCAGAGAGTACAGAGTTCCAACAGGTTATTTCCTTACATACCTCTCTGGCTTCCTCCACTCTCATAGTTCGTCCCATACACTCTCGCCGGTTACGGAGACTTGACTTGTCCTTCAGATAAGACACGATCTATTTGGTCGTAGTGAGATAGTGTACATCTTCCCCGGTACCTACTCCTTCCACTTTCGCACTATATTTGTTTTGTCATTCTTTTTATATGCCCGAATTAACGGAGCATACACTTTCTCATACCCTTATCGGAAAGTTTAAAATCAATAGTCATTTGTGTAGAACAATAAAAACACAGCCAGACAAGCAAGCGAAGCTTAATAAATAGTTCATGCCATCAATCGCCGCCCGTAAATAAAAACAAACACCGTCACACCTATATTTACCAAGCGGGGGTGGCAGAGGTATCCATTTTTCGCCAACGATGTTAGGTTCAAATGCTGGGAATTTTTCGTCAGAAAAACCACATTTGGATGACCTAGGATTTGAACGTCGTGAACGCAACACACATTATTCGCCAGTAAATAACGAGGCAGTCCGCGCCGAATATAATGGTTATTTACATGTTTATGTCAGTGCGCGTGGACGGTCAGACGGGCGACGTGGTGGCATACGACTTGCTGTCTTCCGAGGAGTTCTTCAAGACGCACGGTGACGTCATCAAGGAGGTCGCCAACACCATACACACGGCACTCAACCAGCTGCAGGGACTACTGCCCGGCAACTATATACTGCAACACGAGGTCAGATATTAATTTATTTTAATAGACACGCACGCACTCACGTACACGCACACGCGCCAGTTTTGGACATTTTTCAATCAATTTTTTATCGATCATTTGAAAGTTCAATTGCAATTAATTTATGAGCCCTCCTTAGATACCCCGGAATAACAACAGCTTTGATTGTCGACCGCCTCAGTGCTTCCCGGGACGATGGGTGCTGTGGAGCATTCGAAACGTCGGGCACTAAAATAAAACGCGGAATATTTTAATGATATTTTAATTACACCGTCACACCTATATTCTCTAAGCGGGGGTCGCAGAGGTGTACTGAGTACACCCACTTTTCGCAGACGATGTTAGGTCCCATGTAATAGGGGGGCGAGCCTATTGCCATATACCGGACACAATTGCGGACTCCGGACTTATACTGGGAAGATTTGTTGGAAAAACTACATTTGTCTGACCTAGGATTTGAACCCAGGACCTCATAATCACAAAGCGATGCGCTTTGCCACTAGACCAACGAGGCAGTCAATGATATTGATATGATATTTTAATGTTTTTCACAATTAATTTTTGCTTACGTCTGGTATACGAAAGCACATACGCACACACGCACACTCTCAAGTAAGCACACACACGCATAGGCAGACACAGACGCAAATACGCACGCCCTCCTGCCTACATTTAGTCCTATATTTCTCCGACGATGTTATGTCCCGATGTAACAGGGCATACGAGCATATTGCTCCAAACTACTGGGCTGCTTTTAAGATTTTTTTAATGGGAATGCTCCATTCACTTTCTGTAGGACTTAAGATTCGAATTTTTCGAACTTTTAAGTCTAAGTTGGCATCTCTGATCCTTATTGGTGCTGCCAGAATACCAGCGCTGCACCATGATCCAACGTTATGGTGCAGCAATATGCTGAGGCAGTATCCTATTCAACCCCACACAGCCTCTGGTGTTTGTAAATGTTTTTTCTAGTTTTTATTTTTTTCATTGTTATTATTTATAGTTATTATATTATTATTGCGAGCGATATTATTATTTATGCGAGCTCTGCGGAAGATGTGCGGAGTAAAGCTGACCGACCGCATTAGCAACAGCATAGTAAGACAGCGAGTAGGTATGAACGATAGTATCGGTGTAAAGATGAGAAAGGGCATGCTCCGTTGGTTCGGGCATATAGAAAGAATGCCAGAGGAAAGAATGACAAAACAGATATACAATGTGAAAGTGGAAGGATGCAGGTACCGGGGAAGACCTAGACTATCTTACCACGACCAAATAAACCGAGTCTTATCTGATGGAAAAGTCAAGAGTCTCCGTAACCGGCGAGTGTGTATGAGACGAACTATGAGAGTCGAGGAAGCCAGAGAGGTATGTAAGGAAAGAACCTGTTGGAACTCTGTACTCTTTGCCTACCCCGCAAGGGATCTGGCGTGAGGTTATAGATAGATAGATAGATATATTATTATTATTTTTTTTTTAAAGTTCGTAGCCCCACACTAGGATTTATTCCTGTGTCGTGGGTGCGTTTACAAACATGAAAATACACAAACAAATACCCAGACCGGAACAAATAATTGTGGATCTCACAAAGATTTGTCCTGTGCGGGAATCGAACCCGCGACTATTCGACACAGTGGGCTGAGCAGCTCAAGCTCTTAACCACTGCGCTAAATCGTCCGTCAAATTTATTAATTTTAGTATCTCAATGTCTATGTGACTGTGGTTTAATAAAAGTCTTTTCTTCCTTCTTTCTTTCTTAGAATTAGTGTTTTGGGCCCTTCACTATGACCAATTAAATGCATAGAATAGAATACTCTTTATTGAACACCAAATTCATTACAAAAGTGATACAAAAACAATATAAGGTACAATATAGGTAATGCGTTACGACTTATTAGTTAATGGCACTGCAGTGGCATACCATCACACGATTATTTCTCGAAGATATCGTAACGCACCGTTGGTCATAGCTAATAAGTGAGGGCGCTCCTGCGCTCGAACCAAAGGCACTGGACGCGTACGCACAGGGATGCGTTACCGACATTTATAGAAGTATTACTGCATCCATTCTTTTACCTGTGACCTTCGCCAAGTCATCGGTTCATTTTGCCGACCGTAGTGGGGATCTTAGGGAAATCCTTTGTCCTGAGTGGACGTCTCTCAGCTGATGATAATTTAATTAAATTAAATATTTTGTCCGGCAGCCAAGTCACGGCGCCAACGCGTTGTTGTTCGCGGCGCACGCACGCGGCCACGCGCAGAAACTCAGCCTGGATTTCAACGCGCAGCTCGCCGACTCG
The DNA here is from genome assembly GCA_905147815.2 of Phalera bucephala. Taxonomy (NCBI): domain Eukaryota; kingdom Metazoa; phylum Arthropoda; class Insecta; order Lepidoptera; family Notodontidae; genus Phalera; species Phalera bucephala. Next base: position 33,908,612 of record LR990615.1, on the reverse strand, counting down.
GACGAAGCCAAGACCGTGAAGATTCCTCCCACCCTCGCGCCTGTCCTGCTGCCCTTCCACAAGTAAGTAACATTAACCCATAGGTTATATTCAGCCCACTCACGCGGCAACGCTCAGCGACTGAGCCTGCAGTTCAATGCGTAGCTCGCCGACTCGAAGCCAAGACCGTCAAACACCGCCCACCCTTACACCTGTCCTGCGCCCTTCCACAGGTAAGCAATATTAACCCATACACCCCTTCTTGCGCGGCAATGCACACAGTAGCGTCTTGAAACTATCCTGGACCTGTAGCCAAGTGAACTCTCTCTATATCTATACCATCACGCCCGCGAAGCAGGTAAAAAATACAGAGTAGCAACAAGTGTTTTTCTTACAGACCTTGAGCTTCTTCCACTGTCATAGTTCATCTCGTACACGCTCGCTGGTTATACGAGTAGGTGTGTGTGTTTGATTGATATACGCTGTTGGCGGTGAGGCCTTTACAGCTTCACCGGACTTAAGGGCGAGCGTGCAACCACTACGCTCGAGCCAGAAGAGCAAGGGGCGCTTACTCGAGAGCGCCTCAAGGAGGAACGGCCTCTGTTTGGACAGTCGCTACGGGGGAAGGGGGTGTAACTAGTGCACCGGTCGGCGGGCTAGGCTAGGGATCTACGACTTCGTCGTCGTCGTCTGTATCTGGAGCGGAAAGAAGCGATGTCAAAGCATCGGGGAGTCGGTGAGAAAATGTCGCGGCCGGCGGTAGCGGCAGGGGTCGGGTTCGTAGTCGGCGGCGGCTACGATTAGCGGATTCGCATGGAAAGATGCGTTCGCGAAGTGTCGAATTGTCGCCTTTTTAATATAGGCGTGTGTGTGTGTGTGAATGATATACGCTGTTGGCCGCGAGGCCTTTACAGCTTCACCGGACTTAAAGGCGAGCGTGCAACCACTACGCTCTAGCCAGCCAGAAGGGCAAGAGGCGACATACACGACTGTCGCAACCGAGGGCGCCTCTTCGAGGAGCCCTCGGTTGCGACAGTCGCTGTAGGGGGACGGGTGCACTACTAAGTGCACCGGTCAAGCGCCGGCTATGGGAGGGGATCTACTACTACGTCGTCGTCGTCGCCCGTATTCTGAGCGGAAAGAAGGGATGACAAAGCATCGGGAGGGTCGGTGAGAACATGTCGCGGCCGGCGGTGGCGGCAGGGGTCGGGGGGGAGATCGTAGTCGGCGGTGGCTACGATTAACGGATTCGCATGGGTAGATGCGTTCGCGAAGTGACGTGTTGACGCCTTTTTAATAAAGGCGCGAATAGGTTCGAGATCTAGATCGGAGTGGAGGTCGACGTTCCGTACGAACCAGGGGGCTCCTACGGCTTTACGGAGGAAGCGGTTTTAAACCACTTGGAGTTTATCGATGTGAGAGGGGGCCGAATGCCCGAACACAACACACGCATAAGTCATGATGGGTTGAACGCAAGTTTTGTAAAGTGTCACCTTATTTCTAAGGGACATTTTACTCCGCTTGCAGATTAACGAATGGAGACGACCGAGCACAAAGAATGCTCGGTGACGGACCCGCTTGATGTGCGGGCCGAAGGACATGGTACTGTTTAGGGTGACCCCTAGATATTTGACCTCTTTGACCCAGGGAATGGGTCGGTCGAACATGGTCACTTGGCCGAGATTACTTCTAGGGCGGCGCAGGGAGTGGCGCGGGGTGGCACCTCTGAAGAAGAACACCGCAGCGCTCTTGTCCGGGTTCACCTCAATACGCCACTTCCTGAACCAATTCCCTAGGGAATTGGCGGATGCCTGAAGGTTTCTGGTAATGAAACCCTTATTCCTATGCGAGACGTAGAGAGCGGTATCATCCGCGAATAAGGCTAGATGCGCCTTACTCGAACGAGGAATGTCGTTCGTGTAAAGGCTAAACAGGAGCGGAGAGAGAACTGAGCCCTGTGGGACTCTAGCACTGATGGAGTGGGAAGTGGAGCGCGTCATTTCGACGCGATAACGGAAGGCGCGATTCGACAAGAAGTCTCGTAAGATGAGCACGAGTCTGTCCGGCACACCCAATTGGTAGAGCTTGTAGATCAAGCCGTTGTGCCAGACTTTGTCGAATGCCTTCGCGACATCTAGGAAGAGGGCGCCCGTGTAGATGGGTTTGCGTCTATTGAGACCGGAGAGGATGTGCTCCGTGATGCGGTGCACTTGGTGGACGCAAGAGTGTTTGGCTCGAAAGCCGAACTGCTCGTCGATAAGGATACCCCTGGACGTTACGAAGTCTTTGAGCCTCGCCAGAAGTAGGCGCTCGTATATCTTGGCCAGGGAGTTGAGGAGGCTGATAGGGCGGTAGCTCGCGGGGAGATTGCGAGGTTTGCCGGGCTTGAGAATGCCTATGACGTCCGCCTCCTTCCACTTAGCGGGGAAGGTGCAGTTCGTCATGGCGGCGTACAATATGGCCACTAAGAGGCAAATGAGTTGGGCGGGCAGGCATTTCAAAACGCGATTCGAAATGCCGTCAGAGCCGGGGGCTTTTTTTTGTTTTGAGACCCATAATTAGATCATCGACCTCCGTTTGGGTGATAGGAGGTAAGGAATCGACGGGGGGGGGAGGGATGCCCTGCGCTCGACTTCCCTGTCGACCGCGTCGACGTGGGACTGGTCGACGGACTGAGAGCTGGGGGTGCACTGGCTCTCGAGGGAGTCGGCGAGAAGCTCGGCCTTTTCGTCGTCGTCGAAGGCTGGGGGTGCGCCTGAAGGGCGGGACAGCGGGGGCATGCCAGTCGTGGAGTCGGATTTGAGGCTACGCGCCAGCTATCAGTAGGCCAGATGCGATGGCGCGATGCCCTCTAGGAAGTCACCCCACCGTTCCTCCCGGACCTCCGCGACACGACGCTTTACCTCTCGTTGTAAAGCGCGCATCCGGGCCCGATTGGCTTCGGTGGGGTAAGAGTCGTACGCTCGGATAGAGGCATTCTTGGAACGAATGAGATCCCTAACATCGTCCGGCAGTCGAAAGCGGTTGAGGTAGAGATCTTCCGCCTCGACTTGCTTGGACGATCGACTGACAGCCGATCGGATGTGTTCGGTGAAGGCATCTACGGCCTGATCGGTGTCCTGAGGGGACGGGATGGAGTCCGAGCTGAGAGGGAGGGGGGGAGGGTCGGCATCCGCCAAGGCCGTGCTTAGCGCATGCCAATCCACCACCGTCTTTTTGGGTCGCTGTGGGGCGGAAGGGGGGGAACCGAGTCTCATGACTACAGGTCGATGGTCAGAGTAGAGTTCCTGGACTACTTCCAAGGAGTGCAGCCGTAAGGTGACACCCTTCAGAAGTGCCATGTCCAGGACGTCGGGTCGGTGATTGGGATTGTTGGGATAGTGGGTAGGGTGCATAGGTGCGATGACGTCAAAGTCGAGAACGTCGACCAGGGCGTCAAGGCTCCTACCGTTAGGGGAAGTGGTGAGACCTTTCCAGGCCACGTGCTTACTGTTGAAGTCGCCCGCCAGAATGACGGCGCTTCCCAGATTGAGGAGTGCTTCAAAGTCACTCCTGAGAACGAGTTTAGTGGGGGAGAGGTATACGGAGGCAATAGTGGGGGAGATGTGACAGACCGAGGCTTCAATGTTGGTGAGCGCGGGGGGATCGAGAGGGATGCAGTGAAGGGACCTCCTGTAGTAAATGAGAGTACCGCCTCCGCGGGAGCCGATTCTGTCATTACGCACGAGGTTATAGTTTGCGATCCTAGGTTCGCGTTGTGCGGGCTTGAGGAAGGTTTCCTACACTAGGAGGATATCAAGCTGGTGATCTCGGAGGAAATCAGCAACCTGATCTCGCTGGGAGCGAAGGCCATCGGCGTTAAAGAACGCCAGGGATAGGTTGTGGGGCTTATGGCGGGGAGCTCGTAAATCCATTATTGGGTGCGGGGGGGTTGGGTTCGAAGGGACGCCAGGACGTCATAGACGTCCCTGTATTCCGCCGCCAGGAGAACCTGGTCCGCCAAGTTGGTGGCGGCGCGGAGCTGGAGGGCGAGTTCTCGGACTCTGGGGATGAGTGCGGGGCTTATTATTGCCGAAACGTTCATAATCAGGTTGACGTCCTGACTTACGTTAGTGGGCGGAGGGGGACAAGCCGCCGCCGGCGTGATCGCCGGCGCGCGCTTCGGGGGGCGGGCAGGGCCCACTGACGGGTGGGGGCGAGTACGTCGCGCTGAATTCCCGGACTATGTCCGGGCAATGCAGCACGATGTACCTCCCTAGATCCCGGACAAAATCGGGAGGGAAGTCGTCAGCCATTTCCAGAGGGGAAATGGCAGGGCGGGAGGACTAAAATAGGGCCCTAAGACCCGGGCGTGAACAATGCCCAGATCCCTCCGGCGGGGGGGGGGGGGGGGGGGGGTGGCAGTACCGGGGAGACGCGGTGTGCCCCTTCGCCTTAAGGGCGAACAGGAACAGGGCACCAAACCCTAACTGCTCCGCGGCGAAGAGAACCGCCGCACGGAGAATAGGATAGCGGGATGGGTAAAGGTATGGTCCTGGGGAAATCAAGAGCCCTGACTAGGGAAGCCCCCAAGGCCAGAGCTCAAGCCCTTCCGAGATGGCCGCCCTCTGAAGGAGGGAGGCGAGCGCTCGGGTCCCGCTCAAGCCCGGCTTACGACACCGCTAGGCGTCCACCGGACTTACCACGAATGTCGATTAACTGATAACGTACGTACGTGCGAAAATACGAAAATAGCGAGCGGGCGGGCTGCGCAGTGACACGACCGAACGCGCGCGAGGCACAGCCAGAACCTTTAATATAGGCGTGAATAGATTCGAGACCGAGATCTGAGTGGAAGTCGACATTTCGTACGAACCACGGGGCTCCTACGGCTTTGCGGAGGAAGCGGGACTGAACCGTTTGAAGTCTATTGATGTGAAAGTGGGCTGCGTGCCCGAACACCTCACATGCGTACGTCATGATGGGTCTGGTTATAGGGACTCTTTAACTTAACTCTTGGTGTTCGTCACCTATATTCGCCAGGCGGGGGAAGCAGAGGTGTTCTATGTACACCCACTTTTTGCCGACAATGGAACCTAATCCATGTAGTATGGGGCGAGCCCATTGCCATTTTACCGGGCACAATGCCAGACTTCAGACTGGAACTTTTTTTTTAATGGAAAATTCCATTTTGATCGACTTAAAATTTAAACCGAAGATCTCGTGTCGATCACTTTGCGCATTATTCGTGAATAGGTCATCGAAATAGTCTGGTGATGATATGCTGATCGATTATGATTATAATTAAAAATATAATTATCACTTGAAGGAAAGGAAAACGTCGCGAGGAAACTTCCATGCCTAAGAGTTTCTCGAAGGTGCGTGAAGATCGCCAACCTGCACTGGGCCAGCGTGGTGAACTATGGCCTAAACCTCTCAGTTTGCGAGGAGTCCCGTACCCAACGCTGGGACAGTTTAATAACCGGGCTAAAGAATTTTTTTTATTATGATGCATGCGTCAGGTTCCGCAAGCTCCTGCCGTGCGCGTTCACGGCGCACGCGCAGCAGCTGGTGCGCGCGGCGCGGCGCGGGCCGGCGCGCCAGAAGCAGCCGCCGCAAGCCATCAAGGTGATTGTACTCTATATTTTCATTATTGGCACTGCATTGCGAACGCTTACGGTACATTCCTGATCAAACAAACGTAATTTTTAACACTAGTAATCAGCGCCAGACCCTGACACCACGCCGATCTGGGGGCTGACCGACCGACGACTTTTTTAGCAAAACGTTTTACTTTGCCGTGAAAAAGACACATTGCGTATATCTGTTTTTACAGCCAAATAAGGTAATACGAGTAGTAGGTTTGTGGAAGAATTTGGACTTCCGTCTTGATTACGTTTGACTCAGTCGTGGGACCAAACTCAAACTCAAATAATTTATTTTGTATGAGCGGGCGCTTACAAATAGTCAATTTACATTTTTTTTTATCTAATTAAACTACTAATCTACCACCGGATCGGAACGCGGCCTCCACTGAGAAGATCCGGCGAAGAAACTCAGCAGGCATGTCTTTTTTACTTACTTCTCTTTCTTTCATTTTTTTTTTAATCTTAATGTGCCGCTTAAATGTTTACGTTACAATTAAATAGTTTATGACCTAGCTCCAGTGTGATGCCTTACGATCGAGATATGAATCTAATGATGTTATCCGTAAAGAGCATCTAAAGGATTCCTGATGGACCAGCACCCGTACACGAGTATGACTGCTGGAACAGCCATCACTCCCCTCGACCATATTGGAGGGAAGCGACTGACCCGCGCCAGACCGCCACCGCAAGCAAAGACATTATAGTGAGCATGACCAAACCAGAATCCCAAAGACGGTAGCCACATTGTGTCTACAAAGCAGCAATACCCCAAGCTCGTCAATCAGAACACGCTGACCAATACCTGCCATCTAATAATCTTAATATCTCCTTACATTAATTTTATTATTTTAATCAATATAACCCCATCTTTACCAATCAATGCTTTTCTTTCTTTTTTTTAATAACTGTGATATAACCCAAAAGGCGCCCAGCAGCAGCAGGACATAAAGGATCCCTCAAAAATTGCGAAGTTATTTCTTGACACAGGATGAGGTTATGGCAAATTTTCAGTTTGAAAATTATATTTAGCGACCCTCGGGAGGGTCGTGAGTCGTGTAAATTAAAGTCGAGTAGAAATCTGTTAAATAAATACTAAATATATTTGACTCTCAGTATATAAAATTCGCGAGATGTTTAGGCTTATAGTGACTAGTCTAGAACATGTGCGAGTATCTATGGAGCGCGGCGACCACCTTAACATGAAGTAATTACGTTTGTTTGATCCAACTTTAAGGTCTTATTTAGATTGTGCTAGTATTTCAGCAAAATAAATTAGGTATTACTAAATATCTGCTTGTAAATAATATTGACGGTATGCTTAAAATATTACGTTCATAAGTAAATGCGTCTGCGTCAACTAAAACCAGTTCTTTCCGGGGCGGTTCGGTTACAGTTCCGAGTATGCGGTCAAAAATACCAGCAGAATCTTAAACTGATCATAATTTGTGCAAAACGGAGTGAGTGATAAGAATATGGGCATATGCAATGACAATGGCCATGTCACTGGATCGAGCAGTCGCGGGTTCGAGCCCCGCACGGGACATATTTTTGCATGACCCACAAATGGTATTGTGACTATAATGTAAACGCATCCACGAGAGGCGGCCCACACTTAGGTAATCGCCTCATCTAGCCCTAAAAGGCCTCTCTACTCTCTCATATTATCGATGTGACGTAAAGACTTAATGATCCATAAAGACAGACCGGTCCCACGTACACGGTGTATTTACGATGATATTTTCATTATTATTTTAATGTGTCCTAGTCTTATCAATCACTCCATTCATATTTTGGTTTCTAAAAGCTTGTTGTTTACGCTGACCTGAAAAAGGGTTCTAGATTTCTCTGGCTCTTCAACGATTAAAATATAACAATTGGCTAATTTAAATTTGTATTTGGATGAATGCACCATATTTTCAAATATGCAATGATATCTGTACGGTCCATCTAAAAGCGGTAAAGAACAGATTCTACAAAGTTAAGCATAATGACCTCGGGCAAAAGCTAATGTTACATGTTTGTATGTTTGTTTGTTTCTTATTCAAATCATTGACTGCTTTAAAGTATTTGTTAATAACCATGTATCAAGGCAGTCAAAATCTAAATTGACAAAAAATGTAAACAAAGTATTTGGTAATGGAGATTTTTAATACACCTACATATATTGAGTTCTTAGATTTGCGCGAATATTTCACATGAAATAAAACTATTTGACGGGTCTTATCGCGGGTTATTTTTGTGGGATCATGGGCGTTACGCACTCGAGACGTCGGGAACTTAAAATCAAAAGTAAACCGCGAGAAAGTCCGAAAAATAGTTTTATTTCATCACCTACATATTTTAACATCCAATGCCCTACACTAGTGTGCAGGGAATTGATTCCCTACACTAGCGTGTAGGGTACACTACACTAGTAGTGTGTAGGGAATTGGTTCCCCACACTAGTGTGTCGGGAATTGGTTTCCTACACTAGTGTGCCGGGAATTGGTTTCCTACACTAGTGTGTAGGGAATTGGTTCCCTAAACTAGTGTGTAAGGAATCGAACAATCGATCAACAAACAAAATAGAACAAAAGATTTTTTAAGCTAACTAAAATATACCATTATGCCGGTTCCTATTTTAACCATAAATTGTTTTATTTTTTTTAAAACCTTTTTTTAAATAAATGGTGATTGGGCTTACCCAATGTGAAAATGTCTATCTAAATTTATATTATTATGTTATTGTTGATGGAATACATAAATAATTATCCTTCCTAACAGACCTCTCGTCTCACCGCCCTTTTTCGTAAAACTTGATGCATGGTTTGACCGGACGATTTTGTTTACATTTTTTCTCAAAATTAGATGATTATCATCACACTATGAAAACATCAATCAGAGTGGGATATCATTATGGTACGTACGTATGTACGTTTGTCGGCAGTATGCTTACAAAGTGTCTATCTACTTGTTCAGCTGGAAGCGGAGCGCCAGGATAGCGGGAAGACTCGAAAGGTACCAACCTAACGAACTGCGCCGTTGTAGGACGCGTTTACGAACTGTCGGTCATTGGACGTAACGTATACAATGCATATCGGCGGGTTACCACAACTTCTTTAGCAAAACTATTTTAATCTTACTTTGCCGTGAAAGGGACAGAGCTATAACCGCGTATATCCACATCTCTTTCATACAGCAAAGATTATAATAGGTTTGTTTAAGGGATTGTGGTACATGCCCAGATACTGAGGTCGGTACGATAGTTCTGAGTTGAAGGAAAATGCTTAGGATGAGTTGTCTGTTGACATAAATTAGTGATATTATCGTTGGGTTAATTTTTTTGTAATATGTGTATTTATAATATTTTCTGCGATGCGTTTCAAAAAGATTGGCCGGAGAGAGCTAATTTCAAATTGGCTTGGAAAGTTACCGCGAAGATTTTTGCAATATCAGTGGAATGTGACACAGGAGTTTTCTTTTTTTAAAGACAGTTTATTCTCTCACTTTAATCTTTTGTAATTTTCATTTAAATTTGGAATTTACCATTATTATTATGACAAGTAAAAACACAAGTTTTGGTTATACCTGAAAAAATAGAATAGTGTTAGTTTTTGGTTTCATGAACGAGGTTGCAATTTCTAAGTCCAAGAAACAAATCCTAATTATTTTCCGTTCTCGTCTAGAACTATCTTTCTGATCTCAGATACGTATGATCTTGTCTGTTTGTTATTCAAAAACTACTGAAACCACTGTTTACCATTTTTGGTCAGAAATATGGACTTTTGTATAAAACCTTAATTCTTTACCTCAGAGGCATACAATATTAAAAGCTAGAGAAGGTGAAATGCGCGGAGTGAAACTTTGAATATGATTTTTGATAAGTAGTTTTAAAGTTATTGGGATGAGATAAATTGTATTATTCCTTATATATAGAGATATAGAACGCGACAATTTTTTTTCACGTGACGTGGGTACGGTGACGTTTGATCATGTTTCATTTCACGCATATTGTATATAAGAATATTGAAAATGTAGAATCCAAAAAATGATCAGAAATATAAAAATATATAAAATTTACTTTATTTTTCGTTTAAATCATATACTGTTCATAAATTAGAGTAATTATTTTAAAAACTTAAAACTTCATAAAACTCTATTACTCAATAATGTAAATTGTAACTGTTTGCGTTTTAGGGACTGACACAATGAAATCGTTATAATCGATGTGTTCATTACAAATGTAGAAAATCGATTACCGATTTTTACGTATATAATATTCTATTTATCCGACTGAAATATTTAGTATTCTCATGGTCAAGAAATTAATAAATAAACGTGGATGCGCTATCTTGATATCAAAACAGAGAGTTTTATAGACTTCTTAATAATAATACACATCGAATCAAGCGATTTGTCAGACGATTATTCTGACCGATTTCGTGATTCGTAAATAAATAATGAGATTATTTAATTTTGTTCACTTTTTTGTTCCTAAATTATTCTTATTAATATCGATTTATTCTGCGTTATAAATTTTCTCGATACGATATTCCATCGATTCTATTTCACACTCACCACATTTCTAGAAACGTTAAATTCTAAACGTCATCGTACCCATGACTGGTGAAAAGGACTATAACACCCTTTTTCAATAAACTTGCGTTTTCTTGAAGATCTATACTAGGGATGATCAAATGGGGGACCGCGGTTCGGATCCGAATCACCGACCGATTTTATGCGAACCTTAAGTAAACAGTACAATACATCACAGATGATTAAGTTTCTAATATAAAATAAACTTCTTTACTACATAATTGAATTATATTATTAATCTAAATTATTATTGAATTAATCCCGTGCTTTGTTTTTGCTGCCATCGATCGGACGAGCGACGAAACGCAGTTCGCGCATTCGCATTATTTGAATTTTTACCAAGACACAGGACGATGTAGAGTTGCAGCGATGGCATCGTGACTCATCTGTAAAAAGTAGAAAAGGACCGCGACGCTTGCATTATTTAAAAAAAAAAAACAACCCGAATGGAAGTAATCGGTGATCCCTGTCTATACCTTCCTTCCCTGAAGTCTTATATTTTGTGGATAATATCATATAGCATTGGGTATCTTTGTCTAGACGTATCGTAGGATTAAATACTTTATACCAACTGGTCTCTATAATCTTATTGATGCGAAAATAAGATTTCGTTAAAAATGGAGTTAATATTGTATACTTCAGAGGTACAGGATTTTTAATATAAATTTTTCTGACCAACCTTTCTGGGATAACCTTATGAGATTATGGTTATAAAATGATCTGATCGGACTACTTCATTGGGCTAGTCTAGTACTCATTGTGCGGTTAGTGATCAAGAGGTCCTGGGTTCGAATCCTAGGTCGGACTGAATTATTTGGATATTTTATCAAAAATTTTCAGTAACAGTCAGAAGTCGAGAATTGTGTCCAAATAGCGCCATGCTCGCTTCTTATTACATTGGAATCTATCATCTTCGGCGAAAGGTGGATGTACCCCGTACATCTCTCCCACCCCGTTTGAGAAATACAGGCATGACTGTGACCAATTAGACAATCACTAAATTAAATTTCAACCTCTGAATTTTATCGGAACGATGTCCCATATTAATGTAGATGATTAATTTCAAAGAATGAAAATGTTCAGAACTGAAGTTATAACTGTCCTCATGCGGGATAATTGGTCGTGATGATAATAAATTAACTACACGCGTAGGAGTATTGTCTTTTGATGAATGCGATTGGATTGTTATTAAATATATTTATTTTCAGAGTTAAGGACAATTCTGTAAGATTTAGTAATTCAAAAAGCTACATATAACTTTTTTATCTGTATAAAATATTATGATCTTTTAATGAAATTCTATGTATATTTTAATATGAAGGGCGAGCTAACATTTTTCTTTAAAAATGTTCCACACGTGATAAACGTTCCACAAGTTTGCATTAACGCTCCATTCGGCAAAAAGTTTGTCGCTGTTCTCAACGAAATTTCATAAATTTAAAGCATTTTGAGAAATAAAGTAATAATAAAGTAAGTGTACTATGAACACCCACATTTTACCGATATATTTTTGGCAACAATATAATGGGGTGACCCGTTGTAGTGAACATATTTTAAAAGAAAAAATAATTTAACAGCGATTAAATCGTTTAAAACTGTTTCCCTTTTGAAAACCATGCCCTTGTTATTTTAAAGGTATAAAAAGTAATTACTACAAGTCATTGTTAAAGCTTTTTTGTTCCAGTGGCCCAAGAGAAAGCAGAAAAAGAAGAAGAAGAATACAGATTAAAACAATAAAAATTTAATTGTTGATAATACTTGTTTTATTATTTTATCGTTATATTTTGAATAAATAATCTGTTTTGTTTTTTATATATACAAGGTGTAACATAATAAACGCAAGACCTCAGACACCCCGATTAGAGAATAGCTTCATAAATTCAAAACGAAAACCAAATTTCCAAATTTAAAGGTTTTTACCCCTTTTTTAAGCACTTTTATATCCCAATTAACAATGAAACTTGTATGTGTATGTGTGCATTTTGAGAAATACGGGTTCAAGTAATCAAGAATAAATTTAGTTTTTTATAGCGCACTGAAGGAATAAAAGCATTTTTTGCAAATAAAAAAAAATGTAACGTACATTAAAAATAGTTGGAATCAATTCAGTTATCGATATAGAACAAACTACTTTCAGGTCTTGCGTTTATTATGTTACAGCTTGTATATATATCGTCATTGCAAATATAAAACTGTCCCTTTTTTTTTTATTAAAATGCCTTTTCCCCTATTTTCATCAATTAATAACAAACATTGCCAGTTTTATATTATGTAAAAACTGACATATAAGATAATAATTTTAAAAATATTTGTTATTATTATTATCTTATTTTGTTCACATGTGAAAACAAAATAAACATTTATGTAGAGAAGTGGTTTTTTTATGATTGAAATGCCAACTTTGCACTTCACAGATTTTAGTTTTGCAATAACCATATCTATATCTAGTGATTATATAATAAGCCTTTTTGAAAAGAACATCTTTGGGTCAGCGCGTAACCATACTTTGTACTTCTGATTTCATATCCGTTTACATGTATATAATATATACCCAGTACCCCTAATATTACCCAGGGGTGATAATAGTAAATTTTGACGTTGACGATGTTCTCCACAAAGAGCTTAAAATTATTCCCATATATTTTGTGAAAATATTAAGCGGCTTCATCGAAGTATCCGTCTAGTTGTGTCGCGATCTGTAAAAACACGAGTTTAATAAGATCTAACATATTTCCTTAGTGTACAATAATGTCAAAGGGTCTACTGAGACTCAGCATTTGAACACGCTAGCTGCAAAACTGCAGTTAAGTATGTGTAGTTGGCGTAACTCCATCAAGAGTGCCAACCGACTGCGCTTGCCGTCGGCGTACACTTCTAGTTGTGCGCGTATGATAGTTGTACGCATTTGATAATAGGGAATATGCGTGTATTTTTTATATTTTTATACGATAGATTACATCAATATATAACTGAAAAAAAATTTAAGCGTCGAAAACAAAATGTAAAGGGCAAAAAAAAATTTTGAAGATCGCAAACAGATAAGAGCACTATAAACGCCCGCCATTTTGGCGCGCTTGGCGTGACGTTAAAGTCCATAATAACAATCAATTAGTGAACAGTTGTAGAAGTATTTTATTCTGTATTTTATTTTGTATTTTGCGACTATTATACAATGGAACAACACTGTGTTGTGCCTTGGTGTAAAAATACAATAAGAAATGCACCCGATAGGTGCGGACATAAGGAGAAAGTGGTGTAAAATCAGAAAAAGAGACATGGTATCTTCATCAACGTAAGAATTAACTTAAATAATTTAAACTAAAATTTTGTCTTTGTGTCAATCGACAACAAAAAATAATAATAAAACTAACTCAATAGCAAACATCCAACAAATATGCACTTCTTGACATTTGTATTGTAGACTTTGACGTCATATTTGATCTGACCAATAGCGTGGCGTTCCAGCTACTTTGAATTTCCCACTCATTTTTTGTACTTTCTATAATTATTTTCTTAATAAAAAAGTAATGTTATTAAAAAATATTTGTATAGACATAATTCTAATGCGATAAAGTTTGTAAAAAAAAATGTTTGACCCTTATTTGAATTACACGCATATTCCCTATTGTGCGCGAACAAATGTTTTCGGTTTTACCCCTGTGACCGCGTGGTCCTACCCGCTTACCTTTTTCCCTATTAGTCTCAATTCTTTGGACTACAGGGAATTACGAGTTTTCATGGTTCGACTCATAGGACAATTAGGTCCGAGTAAATGTAGAAAGTAGAATAAATAATAAGATGAAAATAAAATTGCTTCTAAACCTAATGCCTTATTTCAAGAGTATATTGTATGATCGAGAAGTCGTCGTCCTATCGGTCTGATGACTTGTTTCAAATTATTGTAATCGAACGTCGTCGTAGTCATTTTTCTAGTAGGACCCAGAGAAAAACGGATCTAAAATGGCAAAATGGCAGGAATAAAAAGTTCACTTGGTTGGATTGCTTAGTCCATGTGTTTAAAAGAATCTATAGTCTTCACAGTCTGCGTCGTCAATCGGATCAACAGAGAAAAACATTTCACGTGGTCCGATCGATCGGGCTAAGCAAGCGGATGACGCGGTCACAGGGGGGGGGGGGGGGATGCAGCGGAAGCAAGTTTGAGTGCGCGAACGAGTGCATGTTCGGTGTCTCGACTACACCGTTTTACAAGTGCATGCACACGAGTTGGCAGTTGTGTGTGTCTCTTGAGTCTCTTACAATAGGTCGCATAAAAAGCTCAGAGTTGCTCAGCGAGCTATGGAAAGAGCTATGCTCGGCGTTTCTTTACGTGATCGAATTAGGAATGAGGAGATTCGTAGAAGAACCAAGGACACCGACATAGCCCTCAGGATTAGCAAACTGAAGTGGCAATGGGCGGGGCACATAGCTAAAGATCGGACGGGCGTTGGGACAGAAAGATTCTGGAGTGGAGGCCACGTTTGGCAAGCGCAGCGTAGGAGGACCGCCTGCCCGATGGACCGACGATCTTGTGAAAATCGCAAGATGGCGTTGGATGCAGGTGTATCGGACCGGTTAAGCTGGAAAGCGATTGGGGTTGTGTTTTCTCGAGCGTATTGGCGCCACGGCAGACGTCACGACCCGCCGCCGTGCCTGACGCGATAACAAACGAAGCACGACGGGAGCGAGACGCCAATACGCGAGCGAGCGGGACGCTAGTGTTGGGCGGCCGCTCGGCCGCAGTGTGAGTGCGCGCCGCGTTGCCGACCGCCGGCCGAGCGCCAGCCGAGCGCATCCCGAGCGCTCCGTCGACCATTTGACGAAACCTTCACAAGTAATTTTGTAACAGCTGGAGAGTTGGAAGAGTGCACTGACCTGCAGCGGGCTGTACTTGACGTACTTGTCGGGGTTCTTGCTGAAGGGCAGGTGCGCGTGCGCGTCGTAGAAGGCGGTGTAGGGCGGCAAGATGGCCTGCTTGTTGTCGCGCTTGAGGGCCTCGCGCAGCTCGGCGTCGGGCACGCTGTAGCCGCGCTGTGCGCGCGCGCACTCCTCCCACTCGCGGTTGAACGACTGCGCACGATACATACACAGTCATGTCACAGTCCGCCCCGAAACACGTAGGAAGTATATATTAGGCGATATATGCCGAATACTAGTACACACTTTTAGCCGACGATGTTAGATCCCATGTAATAGGGGGCGAGCCTATTGCCATATACCGGGCATAACTCTGGACTCGTACTGGATTTTTTTTGTTAGAAAAACTTCATTTGTTCGACCAAGGATTTGAACTCGATGGAAGGATTTGAACGATGCGGTTTGTCACTAGACCAACGAGGCAGTCACATAAGATAAAACTTTATATAAAATTAAAAATATGTGTATTGCAACGATTTTATTCATTTCCTAATTATCCGAGTTTGTCTTCATTGGTTCTCGTAGTGAGATATCGTAAGCACACTTCTTCGTTTTTGTTCTTCCGTGCACCGGAATGATTATTTATTTATTTATACTTTATGCACAGTTGGAACATGGGCGGACTTAATGCCTTAGGCATTTCCTGCCAGTCTACCTTAGGGTGATGCAGAAACTAGTGAAGCAGGTGCAAATCCGAGTTGGGTGAGAAAGAAAGATAGAAGTAGCAAAAAACAAAATAGAATCTGAAGTAAAAATATATATGGGCCTATAATATAATACATACATATCCATAATTATATAAACATAAAATATATACGAATAGCTATATATACAATATATATTAGATATATAAAAATACAATACTTATACTATATTAACATTGAGATGATTCTACCAATGTTTTGTGCAGATAATCCTGCATTTTGTTTTGAAATAAAACCGATCGTTTGCCATCCTGACATCCAGTGGTAGCGCATTCCATAGCAAGATAGACTAAACAAAGAAAGAAGAGTGAACAAAGTCCGAACGGTGAGAAGAACATTGAAGAAGACGATTGTTTAGGGATCGAAGATTTTTATTATGATTGGAACATAAATATTGAAAATGAGATGAAAGATAATCAGGTGAAGTGGGAGATATGCCTATGCCTTTTGGACGTCTAACACCTCAGTCCCTCCCGTGACCATGGGTGCTGTAAAGCATTCGAAACGTCGGGAACTAAAAATAAAAAAATAAACCGCGATAAAATCTGTAAAATAGTGTTATTTCATGAAGTGGGAGAGTTAAGAATGGAAAACAACATTGTCAATGCCCTCTGAGTTCGGCGTTGGCGAATAGGCAACCAATTTAAGAGAGATCGATGCACAGACACATGGTCAAATTGTACAATACGCAAGTTATAGATAAATCGAATGCAGTTATTAAGAAGACGGTCAAGTTTGTTGAAGTGATCTGCATTCAGGTCGAAGTAGCACACATCACCACAGTCGAACATGGGAAAAATCAAGGCTTGCACGAGCATTGCTTTTGTATTTGATGGGAGCAAGTTCTTAAACCGATACAGGTATCGCAACATACTGGTGACCTTTTGACCGACGGCACTGATCTGGGTTTGCCAACTGAGTGTGTTATCAATATGTAAGCCAAGATCTTTGACACTGGAACTAAAGGGAATACGTCTACCATTGAAAACAATTGCAGGTAAATTTGATTATACGTTCTGTGAGAAGATAGTATTTTTCACGGTCGAGTTAACACGAATACGAGCTACAACCCATTATAGGTTACCAGTCTGCCGCAAATAAAAAAGAAACGTGATTAGTATTACCATAGACAGAGTCCTATCTGAAGGACAAGTCAAAAGTCTCCGTAACGAGCGAGCATGTATGAGACGAACTATGAGAGTGGAGGAAGTCAGAGAGGTATGTAAGGATAGAACTGTTGGAACACTGTACTCTCTGCCTACCCCGCAAGGAATCCGGTGCGATGATATAGACAAATTAGTATTATACTTACCGCAAACTTATCCTTAAGAATCTGACGGTCCCTGTCGCGTAACTTCGCGGGTAAAGGCTCATCCAACACCGTATGTGATAATAGTTTGTTCCAACTGCAACCAAAGAAACCCATATAAATAAAATTCTTCTATTTCAGACAACACAATCTACAGTACAAAAATTTTGTACATGCATTGTGTTCTAAGCAATAACGGCAAGCTTAAACTCAAACTTAAATAATTTATTCTGTATAAGCCCTGCGGGAGCGCTTACAAATAGTCAATTTACATTTTTTCAATCTTATTTAGTTAATAGTTTCGATCCGGTGGTAGACCGTTACTAATCTACCACCGGATCGGAACGCGGCCTCCACTGAGAAGATCCGGCGAAGAAACTCAGCGGGCTTGTCTTTTTTATTTATTTCTCATTCTCTTTTTTTCCAATCATATAGTGTGGATACAATGTTCAGATTACAATTAAATAGTTTACAATCTAGCTCCAGTGTGATGCTTTACAATCGAGATATGAATCTAATGATGTTATCTGTAAAGAGTGTCTTAAGGATTCCAGATGGACTAGTGCCCACAATCAGCAGCGTTTACATGTATGACTGCTGGAACAGCCATCACTCCCCGCGTCAGATAGCCACCGCAAGCAAAGTGCAACATTATAGTGAGCACGACCAAACCAGAACCCTAAAGACGGTAGCCAGATTGTGTCTACAAAGCAGCAATACCCCAAGCTCGTCAGGCAGAACACGCTACGCTTAAGCAGCTTCCGACAGACTGAAATGGGTTCCTGTGGTCCCTGTCCTTCGGAAGGCATGTTAGGTCTTTGGTTCGGGTTATTATTTAATTTAGTAGTTGAAAAGCTAAGTCTTAATCCTTACAAGTGGCTTGATGAGTTCCAACAGCAAGTGCCCTCAACTTGCCTCCACCGCACCGCACTCGGTCCGCGTGGTATTTTCTCTAACCACGATTTTAGAGAGAAGGCCTTTTCCCGGAAATAGGACAGTATAGGCTGATTTATAATTATTTTTAGCGCAAAACTTTTCATATAACTTAAGAAAAGTGGTTACTAGTGATACCTTTGTAAATAAGCGTTCTTGTGTTCTTGTATCATGTCCCGATAGTTTGCCTCGCACTCCGGCTCGGCGAGCATCAGGACATAGAGCAAGTTGCTGCGCTGCAGACCCTACAACGAAAAAAAATAAACATTATCATGTCAAGAAGGTACCTAGTGTTTGTTTCAAGTTTATCCCAATGCCCTTTACTCGTATGTAAAGTATAAAGAGCAAGGTTCCTAGATGAGAACCTTGAGGTACTCCTAAACTAATATCTAGGAAACTTGTCATGAAACCCTTTAACTCAACCGCTTGAGATTAGTTTCTAATGGACGATTCAATTCATCTCGGTAGGTCACCGTGTATACCCAACAGAAATAATTTCTTTATTAATATTGCAAGATCTATCTCATCAAAGGCTTTTGAAAAATCTGTATACACGATATCCGACATACAGAATCGATAAAAGAAAGAATGTTTATTTCAATGTTGCTTTATTTAGTAAAGAAAAAAACCATTACATTAAAATAAACACTCACGAAATTATAATTATTATAATATAGTTCATTTTTTAATACCTCATATATTAAATTGTTTATTTTTTGTACAGAAAAATATTAATTCGAAGATTTATATTCTCTCGCTTCCGAATAAAGTTTAATTTTTCCAACTACCTCCACTCTCATAGTTCGTAGCGAAATATTTAAATTCTTATTATTTGGATAAAGAAATATAATGGATTTGATGTAAACAAAAAGCATGTAATAGTTATGAAAAACTTAAAATGTTCAGTGACTTATGTTAATCATACCTGCAGCAAATATAATGTATTGTTGAGCAAAAATATTGCTTTCAATGCGTCTGGATACTGTTCGCTTTTGTTTCTTAACGCGAAGTTCAGTTGTGCCAGTACTTTACCTGGAATTTCATTAACCGTATCAGTTTGCGAACACGACATAAATAAATAATGAAATTAAAATGGGACCATCTCGGAGCTATACTTGAACCCAATGCAAAAACAATCATCAAAATTGGTCCATATGTAGACGAATATATATCGGTGAAGATATGTACATAAATAAATACATACAGGCGAACATGGAACCTCTTTCTGTTTGAAGTCGGTTAGAAATGAACACCATAACGCCTACGGCGGTGGCAGTGGTGTACTGTGTTCACTGACATCGGCATTAGGTACCAATGTAATAGGGAGCGAGCCCGATGCCATTATACAGGATGCAATATCAGACTAATAATGAGTTTTTTTTCTATAGAAGGCATCGACATATTATTCGTACTTGATTACGGATTACGATCTATACGCATCTATACCTACTTGTAACTAGCAACTATAGATAATAATATCAGCCTACATTATCCACTGCTGGGAAAAGGCCTTCTCTCACAAATCGAGGTGAGAGAGATTAGGTCATACTCCAGCACGCGGACCCAGTGCGGGACGGGGGAGGAAGGTGAGTGGCCACATGTTGTTGAAATTTATCAAGCCGTCTGTCTATAAGGCTTTCAACTCGGCTTAACGACTACTACATTAAGTGGTACCCGGGACCAACGTCTAAGCGTGCCTTCTGAAGCACGGAGACACTTCAATATGAAAATGATACAAACAGTCATCCATCTTAGGCCAACCGAGTCGAACGCTGCTTAACCTTGGTGATCGGTAAGAACACCGCGGTCGCACAGCGCTACGAGCGCCTCGCATATATTTATATTAGTTTTAAATTTTATTAAGGACCTCAGATCTTTTAGCTATGGTTATTTTACTAAACTGCAGTATTTTAAGGAGTCGTAACGCTGGCTATGATTGGATTAAACTAAACTATACTTTACTATTTGTCTGTTTGTAATCGATAAAACTCTGAAACTATAGAACCGATTTTAATAATTTTTCCACCATTAGAAAGCTACGTAATTCAGAAGTAACATAGGCTATGTTGTATAACAGTAACAATAAGATAATATACATATAAAGATATTATAAAATAAACGCGTGCGCAGCCGCATATGATAGCTAGTCCGAATTAAAACCACACCCACACTTGTGCTATTATTTTTCGGACCTGTTTTTTAATTGACTCCTTTAATCCTACTAACATACTACTATCATTCTAAATGTGAAAGTTTGTATGGTTAGCTGTTTGGATGTCTGTTACTCAATCACGCAAAAACAGCTGAACGGATTTGAATTAAATTTGCACAAAGATAATTTATTACCTGGATTAATACATAGGATATTATTTCCTCAGGAAAAATTTTAGGTTCCTCTCTGAAGTTAAAGCAGATGAAGTCGCGGGCAGAAGCTAGTCAAGTACTAAAAATATATCAATGAACTTTAAAAGCAAGAGTAGTGGTAGTGGCTCACGCATGTAGACGGCGAGCATGGCGTTGTTGCGGTCGTGCGCGCCGGACAGCTGGCCCGCGCCGCGGCTGTACGAGGCCTCCGTCGCCAGCGCTGGCCCTGAATAATAAATTAAATAAATAAAAAATATGTGCGTCTCGGGACGCCCGACAGAAGTGATAACTTAAACTAGCGCTGTGGGTTACAGTGAGAGAGGAAGAGCCTGCCTACCGCTGCCGTATGCGTGAGAGAAAGGGAAGAGCGCTGTGGGTTAGAGTGTGAGAGGAAGAGCATGCCTACCGCTGCCGTATGCGTGAGAGAAAGGGAAGAGCGCTGTGGGTTAGAGTGAGAGAGGAAGAGCATGCCTACCGCTGCCGTATGCGTGAGAGAAAGGGAAGAGCGCTGTGGTTTAGAGTGTGAGAGGAAGAGCATGCCTACCGCTGCCGTATGCGTGAGAGAAAGGGAAGAGCGCTGTGGGTTAGAGTAAGAGAGGAAGAGCATGCCTACCGCTGCCGTATGCGTGAGAGAAAGGGGAGAGCGCTGTGGGTTAGAGTGATAGAGGAAGAGCATGCCTACCGCTGCCGTATGCGTGAGAGAAAGGGAAGAGCGCTGTGGGTTAGAGTGAGAGAGGAAGAGCCTCCCTACCGCTGCCGTATGCGTGAGAGAAAGGGAAGAGCGCTGTGGGTTAGAGTAAGAGAGGAAGAGCATACCTACCGTTGCCGTATGCGTGAGAGAAAGGGAAGAGCGCTGTGGTTTAGAGTGTGAGAGGAAGAGCATGCCTACCGCTGCCGTATGCGTGAGAGAAAGGGAAGAGCGCTGTGGTTTAGAGTGTGAGAGGAAGAGCATGCCTACCTCTGCCGTATGCGTGAGAGAAAGGGAAAAGCGCTGTGGGTTAGAGAGAGAGAGGAAGAGCCTCCCTACCGCTGCCGTATGCGTGAGAGAAAGGGAAGAGCGCTGTGGGTTAGAGTAAGAGAGGAAGAGCATGCCTACCGTTGCCGTATGCGTGAGAGAAAGGGGAGAGCGCTGTGGGTTAGAGTGAGAGAGGAAGAGCATGCCTACCGCTGCCGTATGCGTGAGAGAAAGGGAAGAGCGCTGTGGGTTAGAGTGAGAGAGGACGAGCATGCCTACCGGTGCCGTATGCGTGAGAGAAAGGGAAGAGCGCTGTGGGTTAGAGTAAGAGAGGAAGAGCATGCCTACCGCTGCCGTATGCGTGAGAGAAAGGGGAGAGCGCTGTGGGTTAGAGTGAGAGAGGAAGAGCATGCCTACCGCTGCCGTATGCGTGAGAGAAAGGGGAGAGCGCTGTGGGTTAGAGTGAGAGAGGAAGAGCATACCTACGGCTGCCGTATGCGTGAGAGAACGGGAAGCCAGACTGGCGCCGATACGTGTTACGTTACGAAGCGGTTTACCCTCCCATTAGAAGTTATCACTTCAATAATAAAATGAACACCGTCACACCTCTTATTCCCTAAGCAGGGGTGGCAGATGTATACTGAGTTCACCCACTTTTCGCCGACGATGTTAGGTCCCATGTAATATGGCCTATTGCTATATACCGGGCACAATTCCAGACTCCGGACTCAACACTGGGAATTTTTGGTTAGAAAAACTACAGTTGTCCGACCGGACCTCGTGATCGCAAAGTGATGCGCTTTGTCATTAGACCAACGAGGCAGTCAAAACTGAATAATATAATCTACATTATTTATCAAGGGTGTAGCTAGGATTTCAAACAATAAGTTTATGGATGAGTGAGGAGGAAGCAAGAGGTGTGTAAGGAAAGAACCAGTTGGAACTGTACTCTCTGCCTACCATCCGTCATCACGTCAGATATATAAGAAAGTACAACGTCCCGACAGATATATAAAATAGGGATATAGATATGAGAGAGTACAGATAGATATAGGTATAAAAATAGTAACATTAGGGTCTAATAATATGAGCCTATACTTCCTCATTGGTAAGCAAAGGCCTTCTCTCATAACTTTACGGACGGATGATTTAGCGCAGTGGTTGAGCTTAAGCCGCTCCGTCCATTGTGTCTAAGTGTCGCGGGTTCGATTCCTGAACGGGACAAATTTTTGTGTGACCCACAATTATTTGTTTCGGTCTGGGTACTCCTGTGTCGTGGGTGCGTTTGTAAACGTGAAAATTTATATCCACAAGAATTTTCATGGTTGTAAACGCACCCACGACACAGGAATAAACACAAGTGTGGGGCTACGTCTTTAAAAAAAACACATCGTGGTGACAGATTAGGTAATACTCCACCATACGGAGCAAGTGCGATGCGATGGAGGCAAGTTTGTGAACACCTGCTGGTGGAACTTATGGATTCGCGCTACGAGCGCCTCGACCACTGATCATATTATTAATTTTAGGGGTCTCGGTTATTTACTAATTTCTGTTCAGTATTAGCCTTTATCTGCGACCTTCACCGCTTATTCCACCCTCCGTGGGTAGATTGATGCCTGTGTTAATTGGGCGAGTGTGCAAATAAAGAGTATGTACAATGTGCGACTGACCGATGGCGTGCACGTGCTGCTCCAAGGCCTGGCAGTGCGCCAGCGCGGCGGCGGCCAGCTGGTGCACCGTGCCGTCCACGGCGCCCGCCGCGCTGTCGCTGCGGATGCCTTCCACCCACTCCTCCAGCGACTTTACGCACTGGAACACGTTCATACACACGGTACAGCCCCGCTAATGTAACGATGTTCACTGTTCATCGGTCATCGGAAAATAAAGAACACTTCAACAAGTAGCATCTCCACCGTCATGTACACCCACTTTTCGCCGACGATGTTGGATGATATGTGTGAGTCGACGAGCCTATTGCCACATACCGGGCACGATTCCAGACTCTGGACTCATACTGGAAATTTATCGTTAGAAAATCTACATTTGACCGACCTAGGATTTGGAACCAGAACCTAGTGATCACGAAGCGATGCGCTTTGCCACTAGACTAACGAGGTAGACAAGTAACATCTACATACTTAGATATTCGAATATCATTGCCAGTGGTCATACTCGTGAACGGGTGCTGCTTGTAGGGACTGGTCCATCTGGAATCCTTTAGACGCTGTTTATAAATAACTTCATTGGTCTCATATCTCGGTCGTACGGCATCACACTGGAGCTAGATTGTAAGCTATTTAATTGTAACCTAAACATTGTATCCACACAATATGATAACAAATTGAAAGGAAAAAAGAGAAAGAGAATTAAATAAGAAAATACAAGCCCGCTGAGTTTCTTCGCCGGATCTTCTCAATGGAGGCCACGTTCCGACCCGGTGGTAGATTTCTAGTTTAATTAGTTTTAAAACTAATGTAAATTGACTATTTGTAAGCAGGGCTTATACAAAATAAATTATTTGAGTTTGAGTTTAGGGTATGCTAAAAAGGAACTCGGTAACACCACTGGTATGTGATTTCGCGCTCGGTATAGATGTTTGTTTAATGCACTAAATTATTACTATTTTGTAGATGTTACTTATTCAAGTGTTCTCTATTTTTTATTTACCAATAAACAATAGGCATTAGACATATTAGCTGGGCTTTCGCTTTAGGAAGATAAAAATTACACCCTATTACTCTACATTACTATACTCAATTTACATATTGTCGACTCCCGCGTGAAGTGAGGGCAGCTTAGTCGTATAAACACTTTTACTGTAATTCCCTTCCCACACTATCACTACCCGGCCCCTCTTTGTTAGCGGTTTTTTGGCGGAAGTCAAAGGACTGACAGGCCAAGCCCAATCAGTGTTGCCGGTTAAGAAACTATTTTCAACTATGAGGTTAAAATAATTTTGGTAAAACTTGGGGATTAAAATCTAAAGAAACACACAATATTTATATTTCAAGCAAACATATGACGTGAGATGTTTTCATACACATAAAGAGAAACAGAGCGATGCTTGAGGTACGAAGTGGGTATGTGGAAAGTTGCTATCGCGGTACTGTTCAATGTTCTATGCGGGAAATGGTGCTAGTGGCGTAATTTAAGCCGAGTATTCGGTGTTGGCTAAACATTAAATATAATAAATTATGATCCAGATTTATTGTATAATTTATTACGCCCCAAATACTAAATTACCTGCAATAATGTTAGATAGATTGATAAATTACTCTTTATTGTACACCAAATGCATTAAAAAGTAGCCATTTTAAAATAATATAAGGCACAATAGGCGGTCTTATTGACAATAGCAATTTCACCTGGACAACCAAGTCGAAAGAAATAGACCAAAAAAAATAGAGTGCAGTCGGCGGCGTACATTTATTAAAAATATATAATGTTCATACATAATAAAATATAAATAACATAATGTACTATGAGTAAGGATAGATAAGGTTGGAAGTTTTGTGCGTGTGAACGATGTTAATGCATACAAAGACGAAGGAACCGATAATGTGCATATGTCTGCTCACTGTTACGTAAAAATCGCTCGAACTTAAATAAAAGGTAAAGAATTTCTGTTCAATTTTACGTCAATCAGCTAAATATAAATAAGAAATAAGAGGGATATAGTTACGTTCTGCTGGCAGGCGTGCAAGATTGCAGTGTAGGGCGCGGGCGGAGCGGGCGCGAGAGCTCGCTCTAGATCGGGCTGCAGCCTCTGCAAGTGCGCCAGCAGCGCCCAGCAGCCCGCCGCCGCGCCGCAGCGCGCCGCCGCGCGCCGGCTGCGCGCGCACGCGCGCTGCACCATCGCACACAAACAATAAACACACGAACAAACATTCATCCCGTGCGGGGTGGAGCCTGCGATTACTACAATACCAAAACCACGAAGCAACTACAGAGAGGAGATAGCGTAATAACGTTCCTATACAATTTAAGCGTGGCACTGCGCGGGGTGGCACGCGGCGAGAGGGACGTTACGCTCGACTCACATTTGTATTTGCCATCCGGCAGAGACTGGTATAGACTAATTGGTTCGTCCATATTACTTGTGAGTTCAACTAAATTACGGTAGATGGCATTTTTAATATAGAAGTATTACTAATAAAAATTTTTGGCGGACGATTTAGCGCAGGGGTCGAGAGCTTCAGCTGCTCCGCCCACTGTGTCTAATAGTCGCGGGTTCGATTCCCGCACGGGACAAATCTTTGTGTGATACACAATTATTTGTTCCGGTCTGGGTATTTATGTTTGTGACTTTTCATGTTTGTAAACGTACCCACGACACAGGAATAAATCCTAGTGTGAGGCTAAATTTAAAAAAAAAAATCGAAAAAATACCTACAAGTGACATGTGATATTCATTGCGTGACTAAAATGTCCAACCAAGTAATATTGGCATGTTAAGATACATCACTTCATTTTAAGAATTTTAAAATAGATGATATTTAATAACTCCCTTGCGGTACAAACGTGTTTTTGTTTACTCCGTAATTTTATATTGATGAAAGGTATAAAAAGTGATTATTTAACAGAACGTTTTGGTTATTATTTGAGTCTAACTAACTATAGTGTGCATAGTGAAAACCGTTTCTCGATTTATAAAGTAGTTTAGAAGTTATAGCAATTTTCATTTTAATAATTTAATTAACGACCGCCGTTCCTGACCTACGACAACCCGCGGTAAGCCCGCTTCGCTCCCGCCACTGCACAGTGCATCGCTCGCCGTGAACACCCCGCGCGCCCCGCGAACCCTACCTCGCAGACCGTGCGGTATCAACAACATTACGCTCGGACTATGGATGGTAAGCAGCAACCGAAGATGTCTTCTGTGTGCGGCGCGTGCAGTAAGAAATTAATTACTCTTTCTTACTTAGAATGCTCATACTGTAAACAACCGTACGATCTAGGGTGTCTTAACATCGCCTTAGATAACTTTAAAAAAATGACAGACACATACAAAAATCAATGGATATGCCCCTCATGCACCTGCGCTAGGCCAAAAGTCAGCGATACAAATACGCCCATACGCACGTTGAACAGCTCTTTCTCAATCGACAACGTGACTACGTCTCGTGGTAGCCGCAGCAAGCCGGCCACTTTCACTGTTAGCAGCGAGGAAGAACCCTCCATCTCTGATTTGCTTAACGAAATTATATTGCTGAGACAAGACGTCGTGGAAGTTAAATCCCAACTGTCTACTGTATCCTCCAACTTCGACCAAAAATTGAATGACTTCGTTAACAGACTTAATGCAAAAGACGACGAAATTAACCT
The DNA here is from genome assembly GCA_905147815.2 of Phalera bucephala. Classification (NCBI taxonomy): domain Eukaryota; kingdom Metazoa; phylum Arthropoda; class Insecta; order Lepidoptera; family Notodontidae; genus Phalera; species Phalera bucephala. The sequence goes on along the minus strand of LR990615.1, from coordinate 33,881,924 downwards.
CCTGAAATCCAAGATAGGTACATTGCAGGAAGTTATAAACTCACAGGAGCAATATCAACTAAGAAACGAAATTGAAGTGGTGGGAATTCCCGAACGCAATAACGAAAACTTAACGCACTTATTATTGGTCTCTGCAAAAAAACTAGGCGTCGACCTCCAGGACTCGGATATTGATGATGTGGCGCGCGTGGGTACCAAGAAGAGTGTGGAACAGTCGCCGGGGGGTGGAGTGAGACCAATAGTAGTTAAATTGGCACGTAAAACCAAAAGAGACGAACTGATAACGGCAGCAACCAAGAGACGTGGGCTTACATCCGATGGAATAGTGGATGGAACTTCTTCAACTGTCTACTTCAATGAACGACTGTCAAAAACGAATAGAAAATTATTTGGAGAAGCAAGGAAAAGGGCAAAGCTAAGGAACTTTCGCTTCTGCTGGGTACGTAATGGAAACATACTTGTGCGAAAAGCTCCAAATTCTAATAACAAACGCTACCCGGTTCAAACTATTCGCTCACTTGAAGATATTGACAATGTCATTGGCCCACTCGAAGCTACTGTTCCGAATTTTTTTCGTTCGCCTACCAGCGGCATCCAATAAACAACATAAATTAGCAACTTATTGTTTTAAGGTTATTTGTTTACTTCTTTTCTCTATTTGTTTTTTAATTACTCATTTAATTGATCAAACATTGCATACTACTCGCTCTCTCAGCATTGAATACATCGTTGTTAATAATTCTCTCTACGTGGCCAAACTCAAACAAAAAATTAATTTTATATTTGTAATTGTATTTATTCGGTATGGCATCTGTTGAGATCTTAAATAATATAGATAATTCTTTTGATATTAAGTGCCACGTATTATGCAATGCTGAAAAGTGTGAGTCAGTACTATCTCGATTTGGAATTAAAATTATATCTCTTAATATAAGAAGTTTACAACAGAATTTGAATAGTTTTTTAGTATTATTAAAGCGATTAAATGTTTCTTATGACATTATAGTATTAACTGAGTGTTGGATTAGGAAAGATTCAGTAATCGGCCAAATTGAAGGCTATGTATCCTTTTCTTCTACAAAATTATTAACCAGTCCGGTGGTGTAGTAATATATGTCAAAGACACTTTGAAGGCAACAATTAGTGAACCTAATTTATTGGAAGCTAATTCCCTGCTGGTTCATATTCCACATGTTGTAACTCTACTGGGTATATACCGCTCCCCATCATTTCGGAATACTGATACTTTCTTGGACTCTCTAGAATCTGTTATCTCTAATATGCCGGGTAGTCAGAATGCTGTTATTATTGGTGATATTAATATTAACATTATTAATAGTGAAACATATGCAGACTACCTATGTCTCATGGCTCAATTAGGCTATAGATCTGCAATTAATTCTCCAACTCGCAATGATGCAATTATTGACCACATTTTCGTAAAAACCCAAGTTCTTACAGAGGCTATAGTCTGTTCTTCGACAGTAACTGACCATTACCCAATAATGATCGGTATTTCTACTGAGCGCCAACGAAAACTGCATCCCCCTAACACTTCAATGAAGTTGGATCTTGAAGCTATGGGTACGGATGTGCAGAAAATTGACTGGTCTCCGGTCTTGGAAAATACTTGTCCCTCAGAAGCCTCACTCATTTTTGTATCCAAGTTAAATTCGTTAGTACAAAGCCACTCAAAAACTATAAAAATCAGCCGTGCGAAGGCTCTGTTAAAACCATGGATGACTCCTGGGTTACTTAGATGCTCCATCCATAGAGACAGGCTCCTCTTAGATGCAAGGAAAAATCCTAAAGATCCATCTAAGTCTCTGATTTATAAGCGATACAGGAACTTTTACCGTGCACTTCTGCGAAAGCTTAAAAACCAATACGATGAAAACCAACTGACATCTAACCAAAATAATCCAAAAAAGCTCTGGGATGCTATCAAGCATATCACATCTTCAGCTCCTCCTAAAAATAGTTCCCACGATCTCTGCAACATCAAGAACAATGTGAATGATTCATTAGACTACTGTAATCTGTACTTTTCTTCTGTAGGATCTAACCTAGCTAATAAAATTCTAGAAGAACTCAACGAATCTCAAGATTCTCTGGCTGGTAAAATTAGCTCTTCTTCCTCTCAGGTTCAATCCTTTTTCTTTCACCCTATTACTTCATCTGATGTTGAACGCTTAATCTCCCAATTAAAAGACAAGAGCGCTCCAGGAATTGATGGAATATGTAACCGATTAATTAAACATATTAAAGAATATATAGTAGAACCACTAAAACATATATTCAATTTAAGTCTTTCGTCTGGGATTTTCCCTGAAATTTGGAAAACTGCCCTAGTAACCCCCGTTCAAAAAGGAGGTGGCACTGACCATCCCAACAACTTTAGACCTATATCCCTACTTAGCTCTTTTTCGTAATTACTCGAAAAAATTGTTAATAAGCAGTTTGTTTCTTTTCTGGAGTCAAATAATATTATATCTAATCAGCAATACGGTTTTCGACAGAACAAGTCGACAGAACAAGCCGTCTCACTGCTAAAAAATATTGTTTCTAAACACCTGGACAGTGGTGAAAGGTGCTTAGGAGTCTTTCTGGACCTGGCGAAGGCATTCGACACAGTATCTACACCCATACTACTGAAAAAATTGGAAGCTACTGGTGTCAGAGGAACTTGCCTAGAGTGGTTTCGAAGTTATCTCACAAATAGAAAACAATGTGTCAGAGTAAATGCCGTCGTCAGTAACCCTCAAAATGTATTTTATGGCGTCCCACAGGGGAGTATACTTGGCCCTACCCTCTTCCTTGTATACTTAAATAGTCTTTCTCTAAGCAAGTTGAATAATGCGGACATAATAAATTATGCCGATGACACTGTCATAATTTTTCATGATAAATCTTGGGGCAAGCTTCAGTACACCACAGAAAACGGTCTTCAAAGTGTGGCAAAATGACTAAGTGAGAACTTATTAACCCTTAACGCCACCAAAACAAACTATATTTGTTTCCACAAAACTATAGTCTCAGCTCCGCCACCTGAAATTAATATTGTAGTTCATTCCTGCCTTTCAGTTTTTGGACATGTTCAATTACCTTGCAAATGTACCCAACTATCTAGAGTAACGACTACTAAGTACCTTGGCATCATCATTGATGAAAAATTATCTTTTAAAGAGCATATCATCAAATCAACAACTAGAGTCCGTAAATTTATATACACCATGAAACTTCACAGAGACGTCGCCCAAATTAGCCTCCTAAGGACAATTTATTTCTCCCTGTGTCAGTCAATACTATCGTACTGCATCCTAGCATGGGGTGGTGCGGCCACCTCTCACCTTATTGTTTTAGAAATAGCTCAGAGGGTAGTCCTAAAAACAATGCTTAAACGACCCTTTCTTTACCCCACTATATCACTTTTCAATGAATCTCAGGTTCTCAGCGTCAGAAGACTATTTTTCCTTAAGGCTATCCTTGAATGTCATAATGAGTTAATACACATTCCGGACTTAGAACGGCTAGCTAAAAAAAGGGTATTCCTAGTCCCAGTACCTCCAACTAAAATTTCATCTGCCCAACGTTTCAGTTCATTTCTAAAACCGTTTTTGTATAATAAATTCAATAAATCCAATCAAATCTTTTCGGTTTGAATTACTTTTACGCTAAAACTAAAATTACGGCAGAATTACTGAATTGGCCCTACCAAGTTACTGAAGATTTTATGAAAATTGATAAATAATAATTTTAATACTTATATAGATAATTATATTAGTTCCTAAACCTGAAATAATACTTGTTTTTTAACTTCATGATTTTATGGCTTTGTTTTTATTTTATTCTTATTTTTTATGTAATATTTTATTATTATTGTTTTCGTATCCCTTGAATGTACCGCAATCCATCTTTTATTATGTCAAAAAAAAACCACCACAAGACAGGCTCTGCCTAGTGTGGTGTGTTTTGCCTGTTCTGTACGTTATAATGTGTTGTTTGGAAATAAAAATTATTATTATTAAAAATTATTAACTATGCAAACTCGAGCGGACGTGTGAATGGAGAGAGTAGCAGAGAGAATAACAAACTGAGTTAAGCCACGTCCACCACGATGATTTCAAGACTTTTGGAAATGCAATAGGCTCGCTAGCTTAATGCATCTCCTCTACATATTCGCTTCGTGAGAGTAACCTCGAATGAAACCATCATTTCACAAATTAATGGAACGCATCGCGTTATGTGTATAATTGGGGCCCTGGGTACGCCATGCGCTCCGATAACCGAACCGAATTTCCACTAACCATTATTTTACACAGCTATTGCGCGTTCGGCCATACAAATTAAATGCCTAGACGTGTTTTAAAACGACCTACCTCGATATCAACGGCGTGGATACTCGAAACAGTTTATTCACGAGATTATTGTGACGGACCGCGTTTGGTATCTATCTCATCACACCAGATCCCTTGCGGTCGTCGGTCACATCGTATAAGGGCTCACCTCGACGTCCGCTGCGAGGATGCCGAAGCAGTCCTTGAGCACCCCGGCCAGCAGCGCGGGCAGGCGCGGCAGCGGCACGAGCCCCAGCAGCTGGCGCTGCTCGTGCCTGGCCAGCCGGCACACGCACGTCGCCACGTTACCCACCATCTCGGCCTCCCACTCGTCTAGAGCCTCGCTGGATTCTTCCGAGTCTAGGAATAATAACGTTTATACTGCGACAAGGACTTTTTGGCACATGGATGACATTGTCATGGGGCATTTGTTACTAGGTATTTATTAATAATAATTAATAAATACCTTAATATTAGCCCTGTTAAAAACTGTCCCACTGTTGGGCACGGGCCTTCTCTCAAACTAAGAGGGTTAAAGCCATAGTTCACCACGCTGGCCTAGTGCGGGTTGGCGAACTTCACACACCTTCTAGAAACTCTTAGGCATGCAGGTTTCCTCACGATGTTTTCCTTAACCGTTAAAGCAAGTGATAGTTAACTTTTTTAATACGCACATGCTTTCGAAAAGGCAGAGGTGCGTGCCTGGGTTTGAACCCGAGACCCCAGACTTTGCAGTCCAACGGTCTAACCACTAGGCTATCACTGCCTCCCAAGGTATTTATTAAATTTAGTAAAATTTTCATGTAACTCGTCAGCACGCACTTATTCAACAAACTTAATTAAGCTACACGATGTGGACGCAGTGGACCAAATTGAAATATAGAACAAAATAAAAAATAATCTTTTAAAACAATCCTCCTAATTAAAAAAAATATTATTACTACACCGTCACGCCTATATTGTCCAAGTGGGGGTGGCAGAGGTGTACTGAGTACACCCACGTTTCGCCGACGATATTAGGTCCCATGTAATAGGGGCCGAGCCTATTGCCATATACCGGGCACAATTCCAGACTCCAGACTCGTACTGGAAAGTTTTTCGTTTGAAAAACTACATTTGTCCGACCTAGGATTTGAACCCAGGACCTCGTGATCGCAAAGGGATGCGCTTTGCCACTAGACCAACGAGGCAGTCAAATTATAAAATTCACGTGGGTAAATTAATATATTCTTAACTTTTTGAGACATTTGGGGACACATTCACAGATTTTGAATAAATATAAAACTGTTAAAAAAAACTGTTTTTTTAAACGTAGCCCCACACTAGGATTTATTCCTGTATCGTGGGTGCTTTTACAAACATGAAAATTCACATACACAAATACCCAGACCGGAACAAATAATTGTGGATCACACAAAGATTTGTCCTGTGCGGGAATCGAACCCGCGACTATTAGACACAGTGGGCGGACCGGCTTAAGCTCTTAACCACTGCGCTAAATCGTCCGTCCTAATATGGCAGAGCAATTTGTTTTTTTTTTATGCCATACCATCCTGTTTTTTATAAGGATCAAAACCATTGGACCTGGAGAAATCACAAAAACACTTTTCCCGTACATTTCATAGGAGGTCATGGTGGCTTCGATAATCTTGAACAGCGTAAGTACCTATTAAAAAGTGACGGACGATTTAGCGCAGTGGTTAAGAGCTTGAGCTGCTCCGCCCACTGTGTCGAATAGTCGCGGGTTCGATTCCCGCACGGGACAAATCTTTGTGTGATCCACAATTATTTGTTCCGGTCTGGGTATTTGTTTGTGAATTTTCATGTTTGTAAACGCACCCACGACACAGGAATAAATCCTAGTGGGGCTACGTTAAAAAAAAAAAAAACAAAACAAAATAACTAAACTGCCTCGTTGGTGTATTGGCAAAGCGCATCGCTTGGAGATCCCGAGGTCCTGGGTTCAAATCCTAGGTCGGACAAATGAAGTTTTTCTAAAGAAAGCTTCCTAAAATGAGTCCGGAGTTGCGCCCGGTAAATGGCAATAGGCTCGTCCCCTATTACATGGGACCTAACATCGTCGGCGAAAAGTGGGTGTACTCAGTACACCCCTGCCACCCCCGCTTGAGGAATATACGCGTGACGGTGTATTAAAAAATAACTAAAAAGTGTTCATATTTGTGACTTATCATTCTTAATACATATGCCGAATGGCAAAGCTTACATCCTAAAAACCTCTTCTATGATTTGCCCTGGATTACACCGGGGCTGATCAGGTGCATGAAACAACGTGACAAATTACATAGTATCTCTAGGACGTTTCCCAATGACTACACAAAACACCATATTTATATTAGATACAGGAATTTCTGCAACACTTTACTACGCAATATAAAAGAAGACTACAATCGAAAACAAATCTCCGAAAATAAGAACAATCCTAAAAAGCTTTGGAATAAAATTAGAGACATATGTGGAACAACTCGCAATGATAACCCCTCAGTAAAACTGATTAAATCTAGCGATAATCCAACACCATCACTTAACGAATGTAACAAACTTTTCGCATCAGTGGGTGAAATTTACGCCAATAAAATTATTACTCCCGGGAGCCGCGTGGTTCCCGGCTTAGAATAGGACCAACCCATCTCATCCCATCGGGTGTCGTACAAGGCGACTAAGGGAAAACTAGGGAATGGGCAGCAGCGTTCCTTTAACACTTCGACGACCAATAACTGCGCTCGCCAACCCGCCTGCCAAGCGTGGCGAGTATGGCAAACACCCCCAATTATGGAAGAAAGTAGAAAAACCAGGCCCCTAGTCCCCGGCGGTCCTGTTCGTCCTGGCCACGGTAGCAGCCATGGTAACGACAGGGCAAGGGGTGCTAAGAATCTCCGGCAGAGATTCGGCTACCACCAAAACCGAAAATTGGCCCTGGTGACATACAACGCACGCACATTGAGGACAGATGAGAAGCTAGTTGAGCTGGAAGAAGAGTTAAACAAGTTGCGGTGGAGTATTGTTGGTTTATCGGAGGTCCGAAGAGAGGGCGAGGACACGATAACCTTAAAATCCGGCAACTTGTTTTACTACCGGGAGGGCGAACAGCAGTCCCAAGGTGGTGTCGGATTTATCGTCCACAAGTCACTCATAAACAACGTTGTGTCCATCACTAGTGTGTCGAGCAGGGTAGCGTACCTGATACTCAGAATATCCAAAAGATATTCGCTGAAGGTCATACAGGTCTACGCACCGACCTCGGCATACTCAGATGATGACGTCGAAGTTATGTATGAGGACATTAGTAGAGCCATACATACTTCCAAAACACACTTTACAGTGGTTATGGGTGACTTCAATGCGCGGCTGGGCAAACGGGGCGATGATGAGTTGAGAGTGGGGCAATTTGGATATGGGCAGCGCAACCCCAGGGGTCAGAGGCTGGCCGAATTTCTGGAGAAAGAGGGACTCTTTATGATGAACTCTTTCTTCCAGAAGCCGCCTCATAGGAAATGGACCTGGATGAGCCCTGATGGTTCCACAAAAAATGAGATAGACTTCATCATGAGCACCAAGCGACAAATATTTAATGATGTCTCCGTGATTCATAGGGTAAAAACCGGCAGTGATCACCGAATGGTCAGAGGCACATTAAATATTAATGTCAAAATGGAAAGATCGCGTCTGATGAAGTCTACGCTCCGACCTACTCATGCATATATCCAAAACCCCGAGAACTTTCAACTCGAATTATCAAACCGCTTCGAATTGCTAGACAGCAGCGCATCAGTGGACGAAATCAACAACAGGCTGGTAGAGACTGTTCATACGGTCGGGTCCAAGTATTTTAAGACCCACCGTAAAAATAGGCCTCAAAAACTATCTGACTACACCCTAAACCTCATGGCTGAGCGACGTTCCATGACGCTCCAAACCTCCGATGATGCTAAGTCCTATAGGCAGCTTAATGGACAGATATTGAAGTCCTTGCGACACGACTTACGGTCCTTCAATGCAAGGCGTATTGAGGAGACCATAGAGCAGAACAAGGGCTCTAAAGTGTTCGCAAGAGACGCGTCTATTGGGCAGAGCCAGTTGACGAAGCTGAAGACGGAGGACGGAAACGTAACGTCAAATAGGTCAGAGGTGCTCAGGGAGATAGAGAGGTTCTATGGACAGTTATATACCTCAGTAGCTAAACCTGTTGTTGACTTGGTAAAAGACCCAAGAGCCAAGCTAACCCGACACTACACTGAAGATATCCCGGACATCAGCCTGTGCGAGATTAGGATGGCTCTCAAACAACTAAAAAACAACAAAGCGCCGGGTGAAGACGGAATTACTGCAGAACTTCTGAAGGCGGGCGGATCGCCGGTACTTAAAGTCCTTCAGAGGCTATTTAAGTCCGTCTTGCTTGAAGGGAAAACGCCGGAAGCATGGAACAGGGGTGTGGTGGTGCTGTTTTTCAAGAAAGGTGATAACACCTTATTGAAGAACTATAGGCCCATCACACTGCTGAGCCATGTTTATAAGTTGTTTTCGAGAGTCATTACGAATCGTCTCGAACGAAGGCTTGATGACTTCCAGCCTCCCGAACAAGCCGGTTTCCGGAAAGGTTTTAGTACCATAGACCACATACATACGCTGCGGCAGGTTATACAGAAGACTGAGGAGTATAATCGGCCACTATGCTTGGCGTTTGTGGACTATGAGAAAGCCTTTGATTCGATCGAGACTTGGGCGGTTCTTAGATCTCTCCAGCGATGCCGCATTGACTATAGGTACATCGAAGTGTTGAAGTGCTTGTATAATAACGCCACCATGTCAGTCCGAGTACAGGGGCAGTGCACGAAGGTGATCCCCATAAAAAGAGGAGTAAGACAGGGAGACGTCATTTCTCCGAAACTGTTTACGGCCACCTTAGAGGACGCCTTCAAGCTCTTGGAATGGCAAGGACTTGGCATCAACATCAATGGCGAATACATCACTCACCTTCGATTTGCCGACGACATTGTGGTCATGGCGGAGTCGCTGGAAGATCTAGGACGAATGCTCGGTGACCTCAATAGAGTATCCCAACAAGTGGGTCTTAAAATGAATATGGACAAAACAAAAATAATGTCTAACGTCCATGTCGTACCCACCGCACTCACCGTTGGGAACTCTACTCTTGAAGTTGTCGACGAATACATTTACCTGGGACAGGCAGTCCGGTTAGGTAGGTCCAACTTTGAGAGAGAGGTCAATCGACGAATCCAACTCGGCTGGGCAGCGTTCGGGAAACTGCGCAACATCTTCTCATCCAAAATACCTCAGTGCCTAAAGACTAAAGTGTTTAGTCAATGTGTGTTACCAGTGATGACATATGGATCAGAGACGTGGTCTCTTACAATAGGTCTCATAAAAAAGCTCAAGGTTGCTCAGCGAGCTATGGAAAGAGCTATGCTCGGCGTTTCTCTACGTGATCGAATCAGGAATGAGGAGATTCGTAGAAGAACCAAGGTCACCGACATAGCCCTCAGGATTAGCATGCTGAAGTGGCAATGGGCTGGCCACATAGCGCGAAGATCGGACGGGCGTTGGGGCAGAAAGATTCTAGAGTGGAGACCACGTATTGGAAAGCGCAGCGTAGGACGACCGCCTGCCAGATGGACCGACGATCTTGTGAAAATCGCAGGAAATCGTTGGATGCAGGTGGCATCGGACCGGTTACGCTGGAAAGCGATTGGGGAGGCCTATGTTCAGCAGTGGACAAGTATAGGCTGAAATGATGATGATGATGAAAATTATTACTAAACACTCCACAACACAAGATTCACTAATTGATACATACAAACCTCCATTTACTAACCCATATTCCTTTTACTTTCACCCGACAGATGAAAATGAAGTGACCAATATTATTTACAATCTAAACATAGATAGTTCTCCTGGACCTGATCATATCACGGTCACATTGCTTAAAAAGACTCTTTCTAGCATAATTTCACCTCTTGTATATATATTTAACCTAAGTTTAGAAACAGGCATTTTTCCCGAATCCTGGAAAATATCAGCAATATGTCCCATACATAAAAGTGGACCTTATGATGTTCCGCAAAACTATAGACCAATTGCTTTGCTAAGTACTATCTCTAAAGTCTTGGAAAGGATTGTAAACAATAGACTAGTAAGCTTTCTAGAAAAATACACTATCATCTCCGAAAGGCAATACGGTTTTCGTAAAGGCAAATCAACTCAAGACGCTGCAACACTATTAGTAAATTTAGTCTCTCTACACATTGAAAAAGGGAACAGATGCCTTGGAACATTCCTAGATTTAGCACGCGCTTTTGATACTGTATCGATTGGTCTCTTATTGAAAAAACTTGAGGCTGTAGGAATCCGGGGACTTCCATTGATGTGGTTCCAAAGTTACTTAACTTCGCGTAAGCAATATGTCAAAATCGACGATATACAAAGTGACCCATTGCTCATCTCTTTTGGCGTCCCACAAGGGAGTGTCCTCGGTCCTACATTATTTATCCTATATATCAATGACATAGTTAACCTTCCTATAAGTAATGCTGAAATTATTGCTTACGCTGATGATACAGTGGTACTTTTCTACGGCAAAACATGGGATCAGGTTTATCACACAGCAGAACAGGGTCTTTCTCAAGTGGTACCACTTGAGAAAGACCCTGTTCTGCAGCCTTAGATACTAATCTTCTCACACTTAATACTAAGAAAAGTAAATATGTTGCATTCTCAAAAACCATGATCACAAGACCATCATCAGCTTCGATCCTAAACATCCAATCAAAAAACACGCAATTCTCCATAACCTCCGCTGAACAAATAGAACGCACTAGGACAATAAAATATCTCGGTATCATAATTGATGAACATCTAACCTTCAAAGAGCACATCGCAACAGTAGCCACTCGAGCACGCAAATTGATTCATATAGTCAAAAGACTTCGCGATTGTGCTCCTGTGGACGTTTTGCGTCTAGTTTATTTTGCCTTGTGCCAGTCTATATTGCAGTACTGTATTGGCGTATGGGGTTCAGCCGCAAAAACCGTACTATTGTCGCTGGAAAGAGCGCAACGCGCAATCATTAAGGTAGCTCTAAAAAAACCGTATCGTTATCCGACAGATGCCGTGTATAACGAATTCAAAGTCCTAAGAGTAAGACAATTGTTCATTCTAAGCGCCGTAATTCAAATACACAAATATCTCAAAACCCGTACTGATTACTCTGAAATTATATTAAAACGTGTACACCGCATTCCAGTACCAAATTATACTTCTGAACTTGCTAGACGTTGTCCATCTTTCTCACATCCTTACACATATAATAAAATAGCTAAAATACTTTGTAATATAAAAGATTACACTACTTCTAAATGCATACAAATGTTAAAAACTACACTTCTAAAGCTATCCTACACTGAAACAGAAGATTTAATATAGTTGGTAATTACAAAAAAATGAAAATAATAATAACACACACATTTTATTCATACACTCACGGTAAACACGCACCCAAACACATACTCACATGTAAACTCACACACACACACACACACACACACACACACACACACACACACACACACACACACACTCTCACTCACACACACACTCTCACTCACACACACACTCTCACTCACACACATACACAAAATCTACATCATCACACATTTCCGCAAACGTACTTAATATTCAAAATTCATAGGATGAGTATTTAATATGTGCTTAAAAACTCATTTTAACTCTAAGAAAGTTGCTATTTTGTTTTTAATTGTTTTTCTCTTCATGTAACTAATTTTAACATTGTTATTTTGAACTCCCGAGCCTCAAGATACAAGCTTGCTTAGTTTGAGGCTCAACGAAACATGATGTAAGTAGTTACTTTTTTCTTTTTGGTAATAAATGATTTTTATTTTTATTTTTTTTTTTTTATTTCTTTGCATAAAATCTCAAGCAAAGTCACATAGTCCCGGAAAATACTCACATGCTTCAGAAATGGATTTTCGTGGACCTATTGCAAGCCCGGTCGACTGTTCCAACGTTTGCGATGCTTTCATCATTATCTTGTTAGCGCGTTTCTCGAAGCTAAAACAAAAATAATATACGTACCTGACCCTGTGCTGTTTCTGAGAATTCTAAGTCAAATAAGGATTATGAGGGTTTTATAGCAGTGAGAGCCTAGTGGTTAGACCGTTGGACTGCAAAGTTAAAGGTCTCGGGTTCAAACTCAGGCACGCACCTCCGTCATTTCGAACGCATGTGCGTATTTAAAATTAACTATCACTTGCTTTAATAGTGAAGGAAAACATCGTGAGGAAACCTGCATGCCTAAGAGTTTCTCGAAGTCATGTGAAGTTTGCCAACCCGCACTGGGCCAGCGTGGTGGACTATGGCCTAAACCCTCTCAGTCTGAGAGGAGGCCTGTGCCCAACGGTGGGACGGTTTCATAACAGGGAACTGTGACTGTGACGATGGCAATAGCCTCACCCCTATTACATCAACATGTGGATGTACACGATAAACCTTTGCTATCTCTACTTGGGGAATAACTAATTATGTTAGGCAATTTGAGCTAACCATATAAAAAATGTGTGTAAAACTTACACTTTCTGCAACTTGCTGGTTCTTCTTTGGGTGCTATCCGACCGATGCAACAGATTTTTTGCTCGCTACAGAAGGAAATTAATTATTTTATTTACAAGTCAAACGGCACTCAACACACCAGCTTATAGTTTTGCGTCTGATTGCTCATAAATAGTAAAAAATGTATAGTCACGAGTCTTTGCAATTGATGATAAATCTTAAAGACCGCAACTCTTTACACTCCTTAGTATATCTGTAGTAAAGGCCACACGTTTTTTCTTTTGAAAGTTTCGTGTATTTTTATCTATATATCTACAATATCATTACGCCAGATCTATTGCGGGGTAGGCAGAGAGTACAGAGTTCAAACAGGTTCTTTCCCAAACCTCTCTGGCTTCTTCCACTATCATAGTTCGTCTCATACACGCTCGCCGGTTACCATTCAAAATATCAGGGGGTAAGAATTAATGTAGATACTTATTATAACGTAGATACATAGCACAGAGGGGAACCCAGAATCCCTTCGCAGTGTCAGTGCCGGCTACCCCTAAGTTTTGTTTGTAGGAGTCAGATTCGCCTCGCAAGTTTCCCCCAAGGCTCGGGGAGTTCCTATGCAGGATATTTCTCTCGCAACAAGCTATTTACTGTAAGCTGTGAAACAGCCATAGATCACGCTTGAAGGTAGTCCTTCCATCATTCTATTCAGGTTTTCCCCACGGTAAAAAGGTACTAACCATTAGTGATGAAGAAGGTATAGACTTTGAGCGAAGGTAGTTCTTAAAGGTGATGTCCTATGCAAGATTTCCCCTACGGAGAAACGTACTTACCATAAGCGGTGAGGCAGCCATGGACCTCGAGCGCAGGTGGTCCTTGAAGGCCACGAGCGAGGTCTTGGCGGCAGGCGCGCGGATGGCCAACAGCTGGTTGACGGGCGGCACGCCGGCGGCGCTGAGCCACGCGGCCGCTGCGCGCATGCTCTCTAGGGCCGTCACTGATGTTGTGCCGCTGCCGCTAACGCTTACACTCTCTACACTAGAATCTGTGTAAAGTAACATAATAATAAACAATATTAGCCCTGTTAAGAAACTGTCCCACCGTTGGGCGCGGGCCTCTTCTCAAACTGAAAGGGTTTAGGCCATAGTCCACCACGCTGGCCCAGTGCGGGTTGGCGAACTTCACACACTTTCGAGAAACTCTTAGGCATGCAGGTTTTCTCACGATGTTTTCCTTCACCGTTAGAGCAAGTGATAGATCATTTTTAAAACGCACATGCTTTCGGAAAGACAGGGGTGCGTGCCTGGATTCGAACTCGAGACCTCTGACTTTGCAGTCCAATGGTCTAACCACTAAGCTACCACTGCCTTATTTTATAAAGTAAAATCCGCTGGCTAAATAATAGAGAGTACTTTCTACACAGTAAAACATTTGAAGTGCAGATGGTTTGGAGCTATCCCAACTCCTATCCCTCATATTGAAGCTTATAAAGGATAATGCTATTGTAAAAGAGCAGTTAGTGTCTGCTAGAGGATGGCACGCACGCCAATGTGTTATGATGTTAAGCTGGGCCTTTGAGGCACCGAACATTTCTGCCTTTGAGGCAACAAATCAGTCTTAACATGAATTATCATAATTTTGAGTTGTACCACTATAGCAATCAGTCAATGGTTTCAATTTTATAATGCAAAAAATAAAATTTACAGTTTCACAAAAACTAAAAAAATCACTGTCAAGCCTATATCCCCCAAGCAAAGGGTGGCCAAGGTGTAGTATTGTTACCCCCATATATGGACGACGATGTTACGTGCGAATGTAAAAGGGCAAGCCAGTATACTTGGCATTATTCCAGACTCCAGACAGCTACTGAACATTTTTCCATATAAAAAGCACAGACTTTGTCTGACCTAGGATTTCTACCCCGTGATCACCACCCGCATTATGCTTCCCTAGACAAAAGAGACAGTCTAAGATCTAACATATACCCAACAATAATACTGACCTTCCTCCAGAGCGATCATATCCATAAGAGTGGTAGGTGACAATGGTCTTGTGTTACGACTCAGTAGCTCTTCAAAAGCAGTTTCTAATTTAGACACTCCAGTATTATACAGTTGATTCTGTAACAAGAAAAAATCAGATAGATAACAGGTGTAATCCCTCGATTAGATTGCATCCCTGATTGATGTTAACTCGTGCAGAGAAATCGCCATGAATCTGACGAGCGCTAGAATGTAAACCACGGCGATAAACAAGGAAGTGGACATGATGAGGAGAGTGGTCATGAATATGAGGAGAGTGGTCATGAAAATGGGAAGAGTGGACGTGAAAGTAAGCAGAGTGGTCATGAAAATAAGCCATGGTCATGAAAATGAGGCGAGTCGTCATAAAAATGAATTAAGTGGTTATAAGAAATGTACAAATCACTCATTGTCATGTCAAGAGTGTTAAAAATGTTTGAAATTATGTTTACTTACAACATTCTCCAATTCAACACTTTGTGGATTGTTCTTATTGAAATATCCTTGGGCATCTGCCAATTTATCTAGAGCCTAAAATAAGACAAAAATAATTTAAGTCAATAATACATTAGGTTAAAGTTCATTGGATAGAACCAGAGATAGTCAGATAAGGCAAAAGGATTTAAAAAGGCATACCCTCATATGCTTAAATCATGCAGATGAAATATAATAGACAAAAAAAATTACATGCCATGCATTCTTGGGCGTAAGAAAAGGTGTATATAATGTGTCTATGTTTTACTAAGGTATTTTTAGGCAGGCAGAGCTGCAAACAAAGTTTAGCTGAAAATGAGATTGGCTGCCGAGGTGTAACTAGCACCCATTTAGAGGAGACACCGACCGTGAATACAAAAATCACAAAAATTATACAACAAAAAATCTTAAACATATATCAGTACTGTCACCTATAAAAATTCGTAAATCTCTAGATCGCATAAATGTCACTTGTAAAAATGTTATGTAACATAACACTAATTAATTAAACATATTTTATTAAAATAATAATATTAGCCCTGTTAAGAACGGCCTCCTCTCCAACTAAAAGAGTTTAGGCCATATTCCATCACGCTGGCCCAGTGCAGGTTGGCGAACTTCACACACTTTTGGGAAACTTTTAGGGTGTGCAGGTTTCCTCACGATGTTTTTCTTCACCATTAAAGCAAATGATAGTTATTTTTTAACCGACTTCAAAAAGGAGAAGGTTCTATGTTCGTCTGTATGTATCCATTTCTTTTTCTTTTCCTTTTTTTATGTATGTTCAGCGATATTTCCGTCAATTGTGGACCAATTTTGATAATTCTTTTTGCATTTGTTTCAGTATAGCTCCAAGGTAGTCCCATTTTAATTTCATTGGTATTGGACCTTGGACTTAGAAGATACACCAGGGAACTCCTTAACGACAAACAATAGAAATGTGTAAATTGAGATATGGGTATTACGTCAATCCTATAGGTACCCTACTATGAAGAACTATACTTTTTATAACTCCTTTGCTTATGAACCGATTTGGATGATTCTTTTTGCATTTGGTTCAGTATAGCTCCAAGGTAGTCCCACTTTAATTTCATTGGTATTGGACCTTGGACTTTGAAGATTCACCAGGGAACTCGTTAACGGCAAACAGCACGAATGTATAGATTTCGTTATTATGGTTAACTCAGCAAAATAATATAATATTGGTATATAAATATTAGTAAATAATTCAATCGTCAGGTAAAATTGTAAAAAAAAATTTTTAAAAAGGAAAACCAACTTCAAAAAGCAAAAAATAAATATTTGAAGTCAGTGCAAAGTGACCAACTGTACTAACCGCACTGACTTCAAATTTTTATTTTTTTGCTTTTTGAAGTCTGTAGATTTTTTAAGCAGTGATAGCCTAGTGGTTAGACTGTTGGACTGTATTAAGTCCTGAACTTTAGTAAAACACCAACTCAATGTAAATCATGTATTTTGCTAGGTAGCCATTGTACAAGAGTGCGTATGTCATGATCTTATTTATCTACCCACTTAATCCACATTATTAATAATCAAAGTAGAAAATACCCTATTCTCGTTCTCATAAATCCATGTCAACAATATAACATACCTCCCCCCTAAGTATAATAAATATAACATAAATATATGTACCAATCGAACAATGATTGTGACAAAAATCTTATTTTAACTTTTAATGCCAATATATAATTAAGCTATCACAAAAGGCATCTATGAGATATAGTGATTATCTCTATGTCTGTCATATGGAGTTTTAGAATGCAGATCTATTTTATTTTTTACTTTTCCTGGTGCCGATGAAACTAAGGGAATATCTGATGGAGGTATACCTAATATCTCTGCCCATTTATCCGCATCAGGAATCTCAATTATTTTATCCAAATCCTGAGTGTCTTGATTCTCTGTTTGTACCGGTTCATCACTCGCTAAATCATCAGCTATTCTCTCTCCCTCCTCTGGCCCGGATTTTGTAGATGTTTTTTTTATTAACTGATCAATGTGACGGGTGATTAGCGCTCCATTCTCAGTTTTAATCTTGAAGTTAGATGGACCGTTCTTATCATATACCTGACCTGGTAACCATCTTGGGCCCATAGCATTATAGTTGCGGTACATAATGTTCTGACCTACATTTGTTTCTCTAGTTTTAATATCCCTGTTGACATCAATCTGTTTCTCAGTCCGTTTATGTTGTAGATTATCTGGGTGTATAGTATCTAATAAAGTACGTAGTCGTCTATTAATGAGCAGTTCTGCAGGTGTCTTCTTTGTTGTAGTGCATGGTGTGACCCGAAGTCCTAGCAGTAGATTTGGAATTCTACTGTCCCATGCCAAGTCATCCATTTTCCTTAATTTATCCTTAATTGTCTGTATCATTCGTTCGGCCAACCCATTTGTAGCTGGGTGATATGGGGCTGTAGTCACATGACGAATGTTATTAGCAGTGAAAAATTTCTCTATTTTATTAGATACGAAACATGTACCGTTATCCGACACTATTGTATCACATAGCCCATGTGTAGCAAATACCGTCCTCAATAGTTTAATGACCGTAGCCGAAGTGGTGTTATTGACCATGAATAGTTCAGGCCATCGAGAGTAAGCATCTACGATAATCAAGAAATACTTATTGTAGAATGGTCCAGCGAAATCCATATGTATTCTAGACCAAGGCCTTGACGGTGTAATCCACTTATGATAGGTCTTTGGCGGCATGTGTCGATGTTCCAGACATTTAGTACACGTGCTGACTAGGTCTTCGATGTCTTCATTGAGGCGTGGCCACCAAACATAGCTTCTAGCTAGAGCTTTCGTTTGTACGATTCCTGCATGTGTTCTGTGCAACGCTTTCAACACTGCTTGGCGAATGGACTTTTGTACGACCACTCGACAACCCAACAATATGCAGTCGTCCTGAAGCGACAATTCTAAACGATTCAACCAGAATGGACGTAAATTGTTGTCATTGACTCTAACGGGCCAACCGCGTTGTATATAGTAGATGACTCGTGACAATGTGTTATCACGTCTCGTTTCCGACGCTATCTACTCAACATCATAGGGAAAATCTTCTGGTGACTCGGCCATCAACAATATTTCACTGAGCTGTTGACTCCTCTGAAACTGGTTGTGGCCAACGACTTAAATTGTCTGCGAATCCAATTTGCACACCTGATTTATAAACTATTTCATAACTGTGAGACGTTAAAGCGATGGCAATCCTAGTTAATCGAGGTGACAACATAGGTTTCTTTGGATCAAATAATCCCAGTAGCGGTTTGTGATCAGTCACTAATCGAAAATGTCTTCCCATAAGGTAATTATGGAACTTGGTGATACCAAACATTATAGATGCCGTCTCTTTGTCTAGTTGCGAATAACGTCTTTCGTGTGAATGTAATGTTCTTGACGCCATAGCTATGGGACGTTCCTGTCCATTATGAGTCTCATGAGACAATACTGCACCAACACCGTATTCCGAGCTGTCACACGTAAGTACAAGTGGTTTTCGTAAGTCATAGTGCTCCAGTGTTATATCAAAGGTAATAAGACGTTTCGCTGTGTCGAATGCATTTTGCTCACGCTCTGTCCACCTCCATGTCTGCGATTTTTCCAATAACCTATGTAATGGCTCTAGTATAGTAGCTTTGTGTGGTATAAATCTTTCATAAAAGTTGTATAGACCGAGAAATGCCTGTAGTTCCTGCTTGTTCTTAGGCTTAGGAGTGTTCACGATTGCCTCTACTTTACTTTTTGCGGGATGTATTCCCTCCGCATCTATGACAAATCCAAGGAATTCGACCCTTTCTTGAGAAAATTTGCACTTATTCTTATTAAGGCGAAGGCCAGCTAGACCTATCCGTCCCAAAACAGTGTCCAGTCTGTCCTGCAATTCTTGTTTAGACCTGCCACTAATAATAATATCATCAATTAGGACAGCTATTCCCGGAATATCAGCCAGCAAGGATGTCATCAAACGCTGAAAAATCCCCGGGCTTGCCTTGACGCCAAAGGCCAATCGATGTACAGTGTAAAGACCCTTACAGGTATTCAAAGTTAACAGTTTCGAGGTGTCTTTGTGGACAACCACCTGTGTATATGCACGGTCTAGATCTAGAGTAGTAAAGAATCTTCCACCAGCAACATTGGCGAAAATTTCATTTGCTGTAGGTAAAGGATACGTATCTGATTCGGTTGCTTCGTTAACTGTGCTGCGATAGTCACCACACAATCTTATTTCCCCGGTTTTCTTTATTATCGGAACAACGGGCGTAGCCCATTCTGAATAGGACGTCGCTTGTAGTACTCCTTCTTCTACTAGTCTGTCTATCTCTTGTTCTACCCTCTCCTTGATTGCAAATGGAACAGGCCTGGCTTTTAAAAATTTAGGCACCGCGTTCGCTTTGAGATGTATTGTCACTGGCTGTCCACGGTAGGTACCGAGTCCATCCTGAAATACTTCTTTGTGTTTATTCATCAATCTATCAATTTCAACACCATCTTCAATCAAGTTAATATTTATTGATATGTTTAGCGGGCTAAACCAATCACGACCTAAAAGATTTGGTCCAGTTCCTCTAGCGACGATGACGCAAAGATCTCGGATCAGCTCATTGTATTGTACTGGCAACCAAACTTGTCCCAAAAGACGTACGGGAGTCTCTGTCCATGTTCGGAGCGACAGTTCGATCGGCTGCAGAGCATCACGTGGTAGACGAAAGCGAATCGAGTGCCATGTGCGTTCATTAATGATCGAAAAACTGGCACCAATGTCCACCTGCATTTGGACCGATACCCCCGCAAGAGCTACCGCCACTTCGTAGGGCGGTATGCGGCTGGTATGATGGGTGATTACACCCGGTACCCAATACATTCCATTAAAACGATCTTCCGCATCTGCAACATAGTTGACGTTTCTGTTTACGTTCTTCTTCTTGCTTAAACATATTTTTTCCAAGTGTCCCTTCTTCTTACAATACCGACATACAGTATTTACAAAACGTCACTCTCCGGCGTGTCGATTCCCGCAACGGTAGCATAAACGACTATAAAGGCTCTTCGTTTGAAACGCATTAACCTCCATCGGCTCGACAACTGCGGGCGGCCCCGTATTAGCACACCCCGACGAGAACGGCTGTGATAGCCCCGACGACAACCCAACGGCCGCTTGCTGGATCATACGGACGTCCCGCCCCGCACTTTCAGATGACAACATAGCGTCCACTACGTTCTGATAAGTTATACGGTCCCGCTTCAACAGTTCGTACTGTAGTCTTTCGTCCCTCATACCACAAACTAATCGGTCCCGTAACATTCGCTCTAAGTCTATAAAATTGCAACCTGAAGTTAGTTTTCGAAGTTGTGCTATATAGTCCGTTGCAGACTCGTCACTTTTTTGATCTCGTTTATAAAACTGAAACGACACTGATATTTCATTTGGCTTTGGGCTAAAATGTTTTGTAAGAATCTTATATATTTCATTAAATGTCACTTCACTAGCTTTCTTTGGTGTAATTAATGCAAGGAATGTTTCGAATACTCGCGATCCACACACTGTAAAGAAATTTGCTCGCTTGTCAGCATCCAAAACGACGCCATTTGCCTCGAAACAAAATTGTAAACAATCAAAATAAATGTCCCAATTGTCCGTTTGCGGATTAAACTCATCAAATTTCACTGCTTTACTGTTCATTTTGATTACTTTTTACCAAACGTCGCCACTATTAAGTCCTGAACTTTAGTAAAACACCAACTCAATGTAAATCATGTATTTTGCTAGGTAGCCATTGTACAAGAGTGTGTATGTCATGATCTTATTTATCTACCCACTTAATCCACATTATTAATAAACAAAGTAGAAAAGTACCCTATTCTCGTTCTCATAAATCCATGTCAACAATATAACAGACTGCAAAGTCAGAGGTATCAGCGTCAAACCCAGGCACGCACCTCTGTCTTTCCGAAAACATATGCATATTAAAAATGAAAATATTTTATAATCAGATTTTATTCATTATAACACTGGGTGACACCACAATATCCACACTGGGCGCCACCCATGTTAGCTACATCAATGATTGTATGCACACATTCTCTCTCTAGACTCAATTTGTAAGAGGCCTTTGCCCACCAGTAAGGCGGTATAGGTGAGTTTATATTATTATTTTTATTTATTTATTTATTCTTTATGCACATATGTATGTACAAAGGCGGACTTAATGCCTGAGGCATTTTCTCCCAGTCTACCTTAGGGTGGTGTGGAAACATGTGTGGTAGGTGCGAAAATACGTGGCTAAAATTGTAAGAAAAAAAAAATATAAAATAAATTAATAATAATACTATATATAAAACTAATAATAATATTATACATATAAACATATATATATATATACATATACATAATGACGTGAAACTATCATTGAGAGGATTCTGCCAACATTTCGAGTAGGTACTCGTGTAGTTTTTTTTTAAAAGAGAGACGGTTCGTTACCATCCTGAGTTCCTGAGGCAATGCATTCCAACGAAGGATAGATTGGACGAAGAAGGAGGAGTGAATAAAATCAGAACGATGAGAAGGGCACTGAAGAAGACGATTACTTGAGGAGCGAAGATTTTTCTCGTGATTGGAGCACAAATATTGAAATTGGGAAGTAAGATAAGTAGGTGAGGCTGAAGAATGGAGAATAGAAAATAATGTTGTCAGTGCCCTCTGAGTTCTACGCTGACGAATAGGCAACCACTTTAATTGAGAACGATGCACTGACACATGGTCATATTTACGAAGGTTGAAGACGAATCGAATGCAGTTATTGAGAAGACGGTCTAGTTTGTTGAGGTGATCAGCATTCAGGTCGAAGTAGCACACATCACCATAGTCGATGATAGGGAAAATTAGGGACTGTACAAGCATTGCTTTAGTATTGGAAGGGAGCAAATTTTTTAATCGATATAAGTATCGCAATACACTGGTTACCTTTTGACCAACGGCCGTAACTTGAGTCTGCCAGCTTAGCGTCGTGTCAATATGCAGACCAAGGTCTTTGACACTAGAACTTAGAGGGATAACTGTCCCGTTGAATTCAAGTGGAGGTAAAGTTCCAATATTCACCCTGCATATCAATCTAGAGCTCCCCACAAGAATCGCTTGACACTTGGTAGGATTCACCGTGAGACCGAACCTTTTGGACCAATTCTCAATTGCCCCAAGGTCCTGATTAACTTTGCTGATAATATCAGGGATTCGATCAGCACTGTCTTGCGAGTATAATTGCAAGTCATCAGCGTACAGATGATACGTACACTGAAGTTCTTGAGTTATCATATCAATGAAAATTGAAAATAAAAGAGGAGAAAGTATACCGCCTTGGGGAACACCAGTATCGAGGCAGCGCCAAGCAGACGACGTTTCATCACACAAAACTGACTGCTGGCGTTCCCGAAGATAAGAAGAAAACCAGTCCAGCGACTCTTGAGAGCACAAACGGTAGGAGAGAATAGACAGGAGGATATCATGACTAACGGTATTAAAGGCGTTGGAAAAATCAATTAACACAAGGACTGTAACTTTGGTATCTTCCATGCCTGATCGAATATCGCCAGTCACTTTAAGGAGGGCAGAAACGGTACTATGGGCAGGCCTGAACCCAGATTGGAGAGGATTAATTAAATTGTTGCTATAAATGAATTGAGAGAGTTGTTTATGAGCGCAGGCCTCAAGCACTTTTGAGAGAAAAGGAAGAATGGAAATTGGACGAAAGTGGCTAGGAAGGGAAGGATTGGGAACCTTTGGCAAGGGGCGGACAAAGGCTCTTCGCCAGAGAGAAGGGAACATGCCGGACTCAAAAGAAAAATTGACAAGATGAGTAATTGCCGGAAGGAGACAGTCCAGTATTGCTACGATCATATCTCTACATATTTTGTCACAACCAACAGCCTTGGACTTAATAGACATAATAATTTTCGTAACATCACAAGAGTCGACTGGAGAAAAGTGAAAAGCGTTAATGTTTGGACGTCTAAGACCACCCAAGAAGGTCAGAGTTTGCTGAATAGTTAGATGATCAAAAGGAGGAGTAGTGGAGAAATGGCGATTAAGATCATCTAAGCTTATTGTTTTAGGTATATCTTGACATCGAGCCTTACCAATACCTAAAGTACCAAGGAATTTCCAAATATTGGCAGGCGAAGAAGATGTGATATTACTTAGAATGTGGCGGCGTTTAGCGTCACGTATCATCATATTACACCGGTTTCTTGCAATTTTGAAGTAGGCCCAGTTTTCTGCCGTACGGTCTTTTTTTAGCATACGGAACGCACGATTTCTACGTCTCATGGCCATACGAATTCCCCTAGTCATCCACAGAGCAGGAGGTCGCTTTAACCTCACCTTCTTCACAGGGGCATGGATATCGTAAAGCTGGATCACAGTTTTATTGAAGATGCAAATTTTGTCATCGATGGTGTTAGCTTCCATTAGGGAATTCCAGTTGAGTTTAGATGCATCTTCAGTTAATTTTTTAATATCCATCCGAGCAAAGCAACGCCTGTACAGAATCTTAGGTTGTGGTTTGGGAGATTTGAGGATATAGGAAAGGAAAACAAGGTCATGATAGGAAAAACCGGAGGCGTCGTGCTGACCATGGGAGGAGACGAGAGAGGGATTGGATGTGAGTATGAGATCGAGCCAGGTATCTTCGCCTTTGATGTTACGATGAGTGGCATTAAGAGGCAGAATGTGCAAACTGGCCGACTCTATGAGTTGTCGGAGTTTATGGGAACGGGGGGAATTAAGGGCCAGGAGATTGGTATTGAAATCGCCCATGATGATATGATGCACGTAGTCAGACCCCAAGGATTCAAGAACCGATTCAAATTCGGCGAAATAATCAGCAGTGGGAGGGCAATATACCACTCCAATTATGGTTTTGGCTCCTTTGACCCAAACCTCAAGAAAAAGAAACTCAGCAGAATGCGAATCTTTAGAAGATGTGCCTACAATTTTAAACGGGAGGTCACCACGAAGGTATATAGCCACTCCACCGCCTCCCCTACCAATTCTGTCATTGCGAATGAGAACAAAACCAGGGAGGGCGTAAGTGGTTGATAGAAGATGAGGTTTGAGCCAACTCTCGGAAATCAGGATGGCGTGAACGTTAATATTTGTAAATGTATTATATAGTTCGTTCTGATGGCTAGGTAGACTTTGGGCATTAATATGGCATACATTAAGCAAATGGCCCACCTGTTGGTCAAATTTGTCACGAAGAAAGTCTCCAAGATCGTCATCAATGGAACAAAAACTTACATCGCACGACGAAGCGGTAGATTCGTTGACAGAAT
This sequence comes from Phalera bucephala, assembly GCA_905147815.2. Classification (NCBI taxonomy): domain Eukaryota; kingdom Metazoa; phylum Arthropoda; class Insecta; order Lepidoptera; family Notodontidae; genus Phalera; species Phalera bucephala. The sequence goes on along the minus strand of LR990615.1, from coordinate 33,857,137 downwards.
AAAAGGATTCACTATCTGACATCATATGATAAATATTGGTTTAAATATAACAATAAATAAATATTTATAATATTAGTAATAAATATATAACGAAGTGGCTAACAGTAGCACTACACTACGTAACCACATCACCCGCCAGCTAACATCACACTTACACCATAAAATGACTACTAAGTCCCTATCTGTAATTGCGCATATACCAACTTCGACAACAAAAAGGATAAAAAAATAAATAATAATTTGTAAGAAAATAAGAGAAAAACTCAAAAAAAATAAGAAAATAATAATTCATCAGCTACTACGTATGTTTTATCGCTTTACTAAAGCGGGTTGTAAAAGCGCTCGTGCGAATTCGAGGTTAATTGCACTGAACGCACGCACCTCTAGGGAATGCACCCAATACAAGCATACGTCAAACTGACATATAGTTCGATGTTGACATAAGTTGCTACGGCTTATAAAAAGTTGTTTATGTATTGAAGATGACGGTATTTACAAAGAATTATGTAAATTTAAAAGTCTAAATACGCAGAAAACAAGTAAAAACCACAAGAATCGAGTAACACAAATAGGCAAACTAGATATGGTGACATAATAATGAAAAGTTATGAGATACAGAAAGTAAGTAATAGAACGTAGTAATAAAACAAAAAAAATTAATAAAAAATGAAGTATAAATAACTATTGATTAAGCTTTCTGTTTTTTTAATAGATCACCTCCGGTCTCACCCTTACTCCTGCCCGAAGAAAATCCGCCCTGCCCCTTTGGGTACTTTTCCAACAAAGGGCTCAATTCGTCAGACGAAGTGATGCGGTGCCGACTACTATCCGAAGCTCTTAATATAATGACGCCGTCTTGTGTCCAACAAGAACTGACGCCGAAATGCAAACGCGCCTTGCTGAAGATGGCTTGCCTGGTCCTTGTAAGAAATTCCCTGACCGAGATGGACGACCCTTTCAGCCTTGTCTTCGCCTTCCAGACTGTCTGCTTGTCGTCAACACTGGTGAACCTCACAAGGATAGGCCTATGATGGTCTTGGCTGGAAGTCCCTAGTCTATGGCATCTGGTGATAGAGGAGGCAGTGAGACTTGCAAGGCCCATCCTGTTATTGAGCAAATTTAGGACGACTGAGTTGCAGTTCTCGTTTTCTACTTCAGCTAAGCCCAGGAACAGCAATGTTTTCCGCCGGTGCCTGGTCTCCATCAAGTCAATCTGTTTGGTGCACTCGCTTATCTGACGACGTAGCAGCCCGAGCATATTGAAGATGAGCTCTCGGAATGTCCGGAACTCCTCTGCTACTTTGGCCACTGTGTCCTTGGCAGGTCCTGCGCTGTGGATTTGCACCTCAAGATCCGACATCTTCTTCATGAAGCTATCCTCAAGGCTCTTCTGAGCAGAAACAATTGCATCTAATTGGGACATAGTGCAAGTATTCCAAGTACCAATTGTGTAGATTTGTACAGGTTCAGTGCAGTGATAGGCTGGCAGGTGAAGTGAAAGTACTAGCTTCACATAAATGTAAGTACAACTTATTACGATGAGTAAAAATAAGAATTGAAGAGAATTAAATGTAAATATTTGTTTAAATTAATTAAAATACGAAATTGAATACTAGAAACACAACTGTTCTTATTCACACCTACCCGCAAAAAAAAAAAAGCAAATTTTATGCAGTTGATGTAATGATATCAAATGAAAATGTTAAATGTGGTCTACCAATAGATCACCTCAAGGTAAATGTTGAGCGACTCGGTGGTGGAGGTGTGAGGACCAGCCTGAATCAAGTCTGCCAGCTCTCTCGACACCATGTAGTAGTTGATCACATGGTCCAAAGACCTCACTGTGCGTTCCATATCTGGAGAGACAAAATTTATTACAATACTGGATAATTTCCTGGATAACATACATAATGGAACAACTCTCATGTTTAAACAAACGGCTGATGGGTTTTTGTGATGTAACAACAGAAATAAAAATAAACACCTATACTTTTCAAGCAGATAGGTGTAGATATGTTGTTAGGTTAGGCCATTATTGCCATTTAACTAGGCATTATTTTAAGCACCAAGCTGATGTTAAAGTTTTTCTTCAATATAGGATTCTTCAAGGCAAGATCTTTAAGGCAAGATCTTGTATCCCCAGCCTTACTATGCACCACTAGATCTATGAGGTAGTAGAGGTATAGAGTAGTGTGATTCTAGTCTTATTTTCTTATCTGGTAATATTGTACAGACTGTATGTCCGCAAGCATTACTCATTCACAGACATATGTAATTCATGTAAGCAAAATAATAATTAAATTCACTTTGATGTATATGCTGAAGCCTGGCTGTGTCTCCATACAGGGGCAGCACAGCAGTCTCCAACTGCTGGAGCCTCTGCTCACAAGCTCCAAGCACATTGCACACGTCGCCGGCCAGCGCTGAACTACGCTTTGCAGCCGCCTTCAACTCCTGGATGTTCGTCATTTCCTAAAACAGTAATACTAAAGTTTTGGTTGTCCCAAGTAGGTGGGATCTTTGGGAATAGAGTAAAAGTAAAGTAACCAGCTTGTTTCTGAATAATAATAAATATTAATAAATCTACAGTTATGTACGGCAAAATGTTTTATCATAAAGTTATATAAATTACCTTCCTAAGTTTCATTTCTATTTCAAATTTCTTTTCTACCGCATACATTTTGAATGCTTGAACTTTAGGCAATCGTATACAATTTAACTATGTAGTGATTAGTTTATAAAATCTTAACATTTATTGTAAATTACACCCACTTTGTATACGAAAATTGATATTGATAAATATTTTTTTTGAGTCAGATATCAATCAAATTTCTGTCAAAGTCAATGTTACGTCAATTATGTCAACAACGTTGTTTTTCCATTTCACAACTTTTTGATTCCAATCATCGGTAGAAAATAGTTTATTTTTTGAAATATAAAAGATAAGTTCTAACAGCAATATGGATGCAAAAATATAATACAAATACGATAAAAATGTATTGTCTCTCCTAGTGAGTGAGTGAGATATCCCCTTTGCATTTTGATCAGTGGCACAGTATTTAGGCCATAGATATAGTACGATGTAAATCAGGTCTAAGTTAGATATATATACCTATTATGAATAAATATAATCTTTAAGTTATAAAATATTATTTTGAAAATATGCAGGGATTAACAGTAAACGTTCGTTACAAAGAATCGATGTCGATGTATCCAAACACGAAATTTCTGATGACGTGCCGTGATTCTCGAGACGTGGCTGACGTTTACATTATTTTGTCAGTTTCGAGATCGTAATTTTCGATATCGGTGGCCGCGATTACAATTTTCAATTGCTCAGCTTCGTATAGCATTTTATTTTACGCAAATAATTAAATTAATTCAGGTAAGTAATCACTTAAAACACGATTCCGACACAATTCCAATTAGAGTTTCAAGTGATAAGTGAATTTTGTCTAACAGTGAGTATTGTGTCCTATTTTCAGAATAATGGACCAAATTACGAAGTTCGTCGAGCCAGGCAAGCAGTTCGCTAAGGATTCCATCAGATTGGTTAGGAGATGCACGAAACCAGACAGAAAAGGTACGTTACTCGCCTTCACCATATTAAATAAAGTACTTTACATGTATAGGTCATTGGCATTCTTCCATCAAACGTTCCTATTTCTACTAGATAAATGACTTTAATAAAATAATCCTTCAGTAATTTTGCTGTACTTTCACTTTATTAATATAATTATTGATAATGTTGGCAAATGTGTTAATTCAAAACATATGTTTGACTAAAAATTATCAGATTATTGTTTCTAATTTTACTTTCTAACTCTTGAACCATCTAAAGGTTATCTCCACCACAAGCATTTGATTTAATTGTTACAAATTTTCTATAGTATTCAGTGATTTGGTGATGATAACATTAAAATTGATGGACAATGTTAATTGAATATCAAAATATAATTTGGAAATGTTGTTTCTTACATATTATTATGTTTTTAATATGTTACTTTCTTGTCTACCAGTTTAGTACAAATATTGCAATTAATTTAAAAAATAACTCCAATGATTTAGATATCTAGATACTAGAAGCTTTATATATTGATTAAATCCGGACCACAATGCCACATAATTTTATAAAAGAGCAAAATGTATATATAATTGTTAGCTGTCTGTTAACATGGGCAGCTAATAAATATTTATGATTATGTTTATAAGTAATTCAAATACATACCTTTATGATTTAATTTCGTTTGAAAATTAAACAATTCCTTGCCAAAGATATCAAGCTTGCAATATCTCACAGGATACTACCAAAACTATCAATTTTTATATGCATAAATAACTAAAAACACTTACATGAGGGATGCAGGTCTGTTCTTAGAGTTATTATTTTCTTTCTAAATATATTACTATATTTAGAAAGAAGATTCTAGTCCAATTTTTATTGATTGTGATTAAATGTAACCTATGACAGTGGTCTAGTGTCGTGGCCACTATACTTACTGAATTTTCAAGTCAGAATCTGAAAGTCACAGTTCGCATGAGACAAGTTTCTGTGTGAATTTTATGTATGTAAATGCTTCCATGTCACAGGAAGAATTCTCAAGTGCGGGGCTAGTTTTTTTTGGAAACAAATAAACTTTTCTATATTGTAATTGTTTTACCATTTTCAGAATTCCAAAAGATTGCGATCGCCACAGCCATCGGTTTCTGCATCATGGGCTTCATCGGTTTCTTTGTCAAGCTGATACACATTCCTATTAATAACATCATTGTGGGATCATAGACCAAGTAGTTTAATTTATAGATGTAATTCCTATGTGTAAGGCCTCCAACACCTCTAAGTTAAATATTGTCTCTATACATTTCATTTATAAAATAATTTCTTATAAAATAAATTCTATAAATGTATTGTATTTGATTAATTATTTGACTACTTCTACTGGCGATGGCCTTGAAAAATAGGTCATACTCCACCACCCAGTTTTAGTGCTGAGTGGTGATGGCAGGTTTGTTGCCAACCATCTGCTGATTGAATCTTCACTCATCTTAGACTGATCGAGCTGAACTCTTCTAATATCAGTGATTGTTAAGAACACCTAGGTTCCATACCGCTACTGTACTGCTATAATCACTACATAATATAAAACAAAGCTACCCCCCCTGTGGTGTCTATCTGAATGCGATAAACTCAATAACTACCGAACGAATTTTCATACGGTTTTCACCAATGGAATGAGTGATTCAAGAGGTTAATGTGTATAATTCACCCGCGCGAATCTGGAGCGGGTAGCGACCCGCTTCAGCTTAATTAACAGCATTACTTTTTATTTATAACTCGCTAGTTAAATATTGTTTATAGTCATATTTATTTGGAATACCTTGACCTTAATTGCTTTGGCTGCAATTCCAAACTACAACTAAAATATGCAGCTGGAATTGTACTACGATTTCTGGCCTTTGCAGTTTTGCAGTGCAGTGCATACAAGTACATGGCCTACAGGGCAGTTTGGTAAAAAAAAAATAGGCTTTACAAAACTTACTATTTACTAAAACTTTCACAGCTTTCTATGTTTTCCTAGAGATTTAGTAGTGTTTTTTTGTTTGTAATTATTTGTCATAATATTTCCTTAATAAATCAAGTATAGATATTAAATAAACCCGGTGGATGACAATCACTATCTCTAACCTAAGTAATGTTTAGGTACCTACAAAGCCTTTATTTGCTATGACCATAACGTAGGGAATTTCGATAACTTCTTTATGTGTAAGTGATCTACGCTGTTGGCCGCGGACCTTTACAGCCTCATCGATAACTTCGTAAAATGATCGTGCAAGGTATTCTGTATATCACTGGATTACCTACCGTTAAAAAATATTTTACGAAGTCTTAACACGTTACGTGTTTAATTGGCCATAGCGAATACGAGCCCAGTTGGAAAAAATAAAATAGTCTGTAAATTATCAACAGTATAAAAATATATTTATTTCTAACAAAACATAATTAATATTAGCGTCAATTATCGGCTTTTTGCATCACATGGATATAAAACCCGGGCACCGGGACCTGGTCCAGCGGCTGGAAGTCCGCGTAGATGTGGTGCGTGGCGCGGTTGTCGAACGCCTCGTCGAGCATGCTCGTGAACTTCTCCAACTTATGTGGGTAGAACCACAGACGGAATTCACTGCAAAAAATAAACTCATTTAATTACCAAGTGATGTCGTGGTTAAGAGCTTAAGCCACTCCGCCCACTGGATCGAGTGATCGCGGAGTCGATCCCCGCACGAGACCAATCTTTGTGTTACCCACAAATATGTTTTTGGATGTTTGTTTGACATAGGAATAATTCAAATTCAAATTCATTTATTCCACGATAAGTTATACAAATAGCTCTTATTCTAGTTGAAACCAGTACTATTAATTATATTTAAGAAAGAGATTAACGTTGACGGCTATACTAGTATAAACTGTGTCACAGCCGGCAGCATCTAGTCAATAATTGCTAGTGTGAAGCCATGTTTTTTAATAAAAAGAACAAAAAAGAACACATTGCCGCGAATGTTAAGTCCCAATGAAATGACTTATAATTATGGAGAATTACTTAATCGTTATAACACTAGACATCAGACCGACCATGTCTGAAATAAGTTCTATCTCAAAATGGCCAGGTAGCAAGTCGACTGCTGGTTATTGGAACGACTGCCTCGCGACACGACCACTACTCGTGTGTGTGTGTGTGTGTGTGTGTGAATGATGTACGCTGCCGGCCGCGAGGCCTTTACAGCTTCACCGGACTAAAAGGCGAGCGTGCAACCACTACGCTCTAGCCAGCCAGAAGGGCAAGAGGCGACATACTCGAGGGCGCCCTCGGTTGGGACAGTCGCTGTAGGGGGACGGGTGCACTACTAAGTGCACCGGTCAACCGCCGGCTATGGGAGGGGATCTACTACTACGTCGTCGTCGTCGCCCGTATTCTGAGCGGAAAGAAGGGATGACAAAGCATCGGGGGGGTCGGTGAGAACATGTCGCGGCCGGCGGTGGCGGCAGGGGTCGGGGGGGAGTACGTAGTCGGCGGTGGCTACGATTAACGGATTCGCATGGGTAGATGCGTTCGCGAAGTGACGTGTTGACGCCTTTTTAATAAAGGCGCGAATAGGTTCGAGACCTAGATCGGAGTGGAGGTCGACGTTCCGTACGAACCAGGGGGCTCCTACGGCTTTACGGAGGAAGCGGTTTTGAACCACTTGGAGTTTATCGATGTGAGAGGGGGCCGAATGCCCGAACACAACACACGCATAAGTCATGATGGGTCGAACGCAAGTTTTGTAAAGTGTCACCTTATTTCTAAGGGACATTTTACTCCGCTTGCAGATTAACGAATGGAGACGACCGAGCACAAATGATGCTCGGTGACGGACCCGCTTGATGTGCGGGCCGAAGGACATGGTACTGTTTAGGGTGACCCCTAGATATTTGACCTCTTTGACCCAGGGAATGGGTCGGTCGAACATGGTCACTTGGCCGAGATTACTTCTAGGGCGGCGCAGGGAGTGGCGCGGGGTGGCACCTCTGGAGAAGAACACCGCAGCGCTCTTGTCCGGGTTCACCTCAATACGCCACTTCCTGAACCAATTCCCTAGGGAATTGGCGGATGCCTGAAGGTGTCTGGTAATGAAACCCTTATTCCTATGCGAGACGTAGAGAGCGGTATCATCCGCGAAGAGGGCTAGATGCGCCTTACTCGAACGAGGAATGTCGTTCGTGTAAAGGCTAAACAGGAGCGGAGAGAGAACTGAGCCCTGTGGGACTCCAGCACTGATGGAGTGGGAAGTGGAGCGCGTCATTTCGACGCGATAACGAAAGGCGCGATTCGACAAGAAGTCTCGTAAGATGAGCACGAGTCTGTCCGGCACACCCAATTGGTAGAGCTTGTAGATCAAGCCGTTGTGCCAGACTTTGTCGAATGCCTTCGCGACATCTAGGAAGAGGGCGCCCGTGTAGATGGGTTTGGGTCTATTGAGACCGGAGAGGATGTGCTCCGTGATGTGGTGCACTTGGTGGACGCAAGAGTGTTTGGCTCGAAAGCCGAACTGCTCGTCGATAAGGATACCCCTGGACGTTACGAAGTCTTTGAACCTCGCCAGAAGTAGGCGCTCGTAGATCTTGGCCAGGGAGTTGAGGAGACTGATAGGGCGGTAGCTCGCGGGGAGATTGCGAGGTTTGCCGGGCTTGGGAATGCCTATGACGTCCGCCTCCTTCCACTTAGCGGGGAAGGTGCAGTTCGCCATGGCGGCGTTCAATATGGCCACTAAGAGGCAGATGAGTTGGGCGGGCAGGCATTTCAGAACGCGATTCGAAATGCCGTCAGAGCCGGGGGCTTTTTTAGTTTTGAGACCCATAATTAGATCTTCGACCTCCGTTTGGGTGATAGGAGGTAAGGAATCGACAGGGGGAAGGGATGCCCTGCGCTCGACTTCCCTGTCGACCGCGTCGACGTGGGACTGGTCGACGGACTGAGAGCTGGGGGCGCACTGGCTCTCGAGGGAGTCGGCGAGAAGCTCGGCCTTTTCGTCGTCGTCGAAGGCTGGGGGTGCGCCTGAAGGGCAGGACAGCGGGGGCATGTCAGTCGTGAAGTCGGATTTGAGGCTACGCGCCAGCTGCCAGTAGGCCAGATGCGACGGCGCGATGCCCTCTAGGAAGTCACCCCACCGTTCCTCCCGGACCTCCGCGACACGACGCTTTACCTTTCGTTGTAAAGCGCGCATCCGGGCCCGATTGGCTTCGGTGGGGTAGGAGTCGTACGCTCGGATAGAAGCATTCTTGGAACGAATGAGATCCCTAACATCGTCCGGCAGTCGAAAGCGGTTGAGGTAGAGATCTTCCGCCTCGACTTGCTTGGACGATCGACTGACAGCCGATCGGATGTGTTCGGTGAAGGCATCTACGGCCTGATCGGTGTCCTGAGGGGACGGGATGGAGTCCGAGCTGAGAGGGAGGGGGGGGAGGGTCGGCATCCGCCAAGGCCGTGCTTAGCGCATGCCAATCCGCCACCGTCTTTTTGGGTCGCTGAGGGGCGGAAGGGGGGGCACCGAGTCTCATGACTACAGGTCGATGGTCAGAGTCGAGTTCCTGGACTACTTCCAAGGAGTGCAGCCGTAGGGTGACACCCTTCAGAAGCGCCATGTCCAGGACGTCGGGTCGGTGGTTGGGATTGATAGGATAGTGGGTAGGGTGCATAGGTGCGATGACGTCAAAGTCGAGAACGTCGACCAGTGCGTCAAGGCTCCTACCGTTAGGGGAAGTGGTGAGACCGTTCCAGGTCACGTGCTTACTGTTGAAGTCGCCCGCCAGAATGACGGCGCTTCCCAGATTCAGGAGTGCTTCAAAGTCACTCCTGAGAACGGATTTAGTGGGGGAAAGGTATACGGAGGCGATCACGATGGGCTGGTGCCCCGTGAGAGAGATGCGACAGACCGAGGCTTCGATGTTGGTGAGCGCGGGGGGATCGAGAGGGATGCAGTGAAGGGACCTCCTGTAGTAAATGAGAGTACCGCCTCCGCGGGAGCCGATTCTGTCATTACGCACGAGGTTATAGTTTGCGATCCTAGGATCGCGTTGTGCGGGCTTGAGGAAGGTTTCCTGCACAAGGAGGATATCAAGTTGGTGATCTCGGAGGAAATCAGCAAACTGATCTCGCTGGGAGCGAAGGCCATCGGCGTTAAAGAACGCCAGGGATAGGTTGTGGGGCTTATGGCGGGGAGGTCGTAAATCCATTATTGGGTGCGGGGGGATTGGGTTCTAAGGGACGCCAGGACGTCATAGACGTCCCTGTATTCCGCGGCCAGGAGGACCTGGTCCGCCAAGTTGGTGGCGGCGCGGAGTTGGAGGGCGAGTTCACGGACTCTGGGGAATAGTGCGGGGCTTATCACCGCCGAGACGTTCATGATCAGGTGGACGTCCTGACTGACGTTAGTGGGCGGAGGGGGACAAGCCGCCACCGGCGGGATCGCCGGCCCGCGCTTCGGGGGGCGGGCAGGGCCCACTGACGGGTGGAAGGCCGCGGTGTAGGGCAGCGGCTTCACCCACGCGTTGGCGCCAAGGGACGGCCTGAGCGGCGGGGGAGGGGGGGTCAGCTTCAGTGGCGCGGGAGCGCGGGGAGCTGTGGTCGCTGGCGCAGAAGGCACCGGACGAGGGTGCGCTGAGGGCGCGGGGGGGTTTTGCGCTGAGGGCGCAGAGGGGGGGGGGGCAACCGCGCGGGGGCGGCGGCGGCCGCCGCGCCTCGCCCGGCCGCGCTTCCCCTTCGGGGCCTTGGGGCAACCGCGATAGTTCGCGGTGTGCCCCTTGGTGCCGCAGAGGACGCAGCTGGGGGGCTCGGCCGCCGTCTCCTTCGAACGGGCGCACTGGGACGTCGCGTGGTCCCCGATGCACTTCACGCATCGAGGGCGCGCGTGACAATTACGGGCAGAGTGCCACGACCACTACTCAAAACGGATACTAAGTTTACGGATAGCAAAACTGCCTCGTAAGCTTGCATACAATACATAAACTTAGGACTGCGACTAAAAATTTTTCAATAGAATAAAGTCACACGATTTGCACCCTCCTGGGTGCAAATCGTGTGACTCTGTGCAAAGATCCTCCTTATGATCGTCACTAGCAACATTAAAAAAAAATAAACTTAATGGGGCAGTCGCGTATGGGGAATAAAGTATCTTTTTAATTTGAGAGAACGCTCACGCTGCCCTCATGGTAAATAAGAGGTTCCATTGCATGCTACGTCGTGTACGTGACAGAGCAAATTAGCAAGGAGTGCTTGCTTCTTATTGCAGAGTTACAAAGCGGTGACGTTTTTCGCCCGTGTGTACTGGAGTTTTAAAACCGTTGAATATGGTCACCGAACAGCCAACCGAATAATACAGTAGGTATGAAATATTCATGCCATCGAGTGGCGAACGTATGACTTTAAAAACGGTGAGTGTGTGAACCTGGACTGTGTGTGTTTATTTAAAAGTAAATGTGTCATCAAGAGTAGGGTAGGTAGGTATGCACGAATGCATCGTCTAATAGTCGTGCTAACGTGCGCAGCTGCCTATACATTCTACTGAGATACTCACTTCTTTTCGTTGATATCTCCGTCCGAAGTCAAGTCTATGTGGTAGTCGAGGGTCACCAGCTCCGGCTTGCCTCGCACCACCAACACTGAAGTCTTAATGTCTACTGGATATTCACACTGAAAGGAATACCATAAACATTGAAGCTAGGATAAAACTTTTATTTGTAGTAGGTTGGTACACAAACTACCTATTTACCTACCTGCAGGGAAGGTAAAAACAGGCAACATTAATAGATATAAGAGAATCATCAGTCGAAGAACATCTACTGGAGGAATAGTACGATACTGTACGTATCCAGCTACCTAATACTAAATATCAGTCCTGAAACATAGTCTTCCATTCCGATCTTGGTGTTGTGATTCCGTGTCGAAAAGGCGACAACCCGATATTTCGCGAACGCGTCCAATCATAGAAATCCGCTAATCGTAGCCGCCACCGACTACGAAGCTAACTCCCCCCCTCCTATCAGCCGCTACCGCCGTCCGCCGCATGTTCTCACCGACCCTCCCGATGCCCTTACATCCCTTCTTTCGGATACAGATACCGCACACAGGAGCAGACACCGACCTCGCCGGCGAGGTTAAATAATGCCTTGCCCGCCTTGCAGAGCACTACCGTGAGACACCTAGTATACGCCCTCCCCCATAGCGACTGCCCAAGCCGAGGTCGTTCCTCCTTGAGGCGCCCTTGAGTTAGTTGCCCCCTTGCCCTTCTGGCTCGAGTGTAGTGGTTGCACGCTCTCCCTCTTGTCCGGTGAAGCTGTAAAGACCCCGCGGCCAACAGCGTAGATCATTCACACACACAAATACACACACACATCAGTCCATCTTGTGGGAACCCGCCTACTCAACGTCGTCGTTAATCCAGAACTTGTATGCTTATCATACTATCAGTTACATGATTTGCAGTTAATACGAGTAGACGAGTAGGTAGGAAGCTATTTTACTTTGTGTATATTCTTATGGAGAAGGACAAAGAAAATAAGAAGGTTAGGCGGGGTCGAGAGGGTACATAGTAACAGTTAACATATGCATATGTTACCGGAAATGTATGTAAACCTGGCAGATTGATATAATGACTGGACCTAGGAAACATAAAATGCTCAAAATCGCCATAAGATGTATGAAATAATTTTTATTATACACATTTCCTAGGTATTCTACATCTACATTTTTTAAACAGCAACCGGAAATGTGTTAGATTTAAGAAGCCGGTAGATTACAGCAGGGTAAAAGAGTGTCGGTAGGTATTCTAACCTAGTTTTTCTGTAATCTCGCTGTTGTAGCCACCTCGGACAGGGCGCTCGCCGGCCGCTGCCGTGGCACGCTTGCTTCGCTCGCTTCGCTTGCGAGTTTAGGTGACAGTTCTAAGCTAACCTAACCCATACTACATTTTATGGAATTCATAGTAGTGTGTAAAACGCGCGAGTCGAGCGAGCGAGCAGCGTGCCGCGGCAGTGACCGGCGAGCACCATGTCCGAGGTAGTCGCGGTTTTGTTTATATATTTCACCTTTTCTTCTTTAAACCTTTGACAATTTGTTTTACACATTTCCGTGTAGGCTAGGCATTGTATACATTTCCTAGGAATTGTAAACAATTTCAAAATATCATACATTTCCAAATAACCAAACTATAAAACACATTCATAAATAACTAAAAAAAAACTTATTGACAAATATCACCGCTCTCAAAGAAATAGTTAAACATGTACTAAAACTAAATAATGTAGTAGTTTCCGACCGCAACTAGTTTGTACAGCCGAAGCCAAAACCGAAACTGAACTTCGACCTCTGTTGCAGTTTCGGCCGAGACCGAAACCGAAACTTTAAGGGATTTCTTTGATATACTATCTTAAGTTAAAGTTTATTTTAGCTTTTTGTTTGGTTCAAATATATGTTTGTATTTATAGTCCCAGTTTTTTGATAAATTGTTTATTTGCTCAAAAGCACGTCTATTTGCTGAGGTTAGGTAGGTATTTGTTTACTTGGAACAATAAACGTTATAGAAATCGGTAATCGCTAAACTGTTCACTGCATCCTGCAAAATCAACATGGCACGACAATGGGCACGGGCGCAAAAGGAACGTATAAGCATAAGAGACATATTTATTTAAAACCTGAAACACCACATCGATTGAGTGAATTGATTTCAAAACCCCCTGAATTGGACGGACCACTTCACGTTACACAATAATACAATCCATACTAATATAATTTCAAAAGTAACTGTCTATTTGTCTGTAACCTTTTCACACCCAAACCGTTGAACAGATATTGATCGAATTCGCCAAGGACATAGATATAATACAAGGACATAGGGTACCTTTTGTCTCAAACAATTTAAGGATGTGTAATTACGCGCTTGATTTTTTGAAGTTCGGGTTACGGTTCAACGGTTACCCTCTGAGAGCTACTGAGAAGGGCTGTAAAGCGCGCATCGATGTACATAATTCTGATTCGGAACACAGTACTAAGATGGAGGAAGGAGGCCGAACGTTGCCTAAACTTAGAATTCAAATAGAGTTTATTGTGGTACATACGTAAAAGTATGATGTTACAATACAAAATATTTAACTACGACTTTTTACTTTACTCATTAGCGTCTGCTCACCGGCTCATACGGTGTCAGAGGGTGGAGTAACTGACAGCATTTTTGGGCCAGATGGTCAGAGGAATAGGTCTCCGAGAACTGTTGAACTACTGAAGTGGAATCTAGAACGAATTGTTATTACTCATCCTTAGAAAGAGTTTTCCGTGATGCCAATATATGCAAGGCAAAAGAATAATACGCCGTGCCTTTTCAACCGACTTCAAAAAAAGGAAGTTGTATGTATAATTTTTTTTCGTTTTTTTATGTATATTCACCAATATTTCTGTCAGTTGTGGACCGATTTTGATAATTCTTTACGCATAGGGTTCAGTATAGCTTCAAGGTGGTCCCATTTAATTTTATTGGTATTGGACCGTGGACTTTAAAGATACGCCAGGGAATTCTTCAACGACAAACAAATTGCAAAGGAATGTGGAAATTGAGACAATATGGGTGTATAGAACTAAGCAGAATGTTAACCTACTTCAAAAAAGGAGGTTCATTATTCGTCTGTGTTTTTTATAACTTATTTGCTTATAAACCGATTTGGATGATTCTTTTTTCGCTGGATTCAATATAGTTTCAAGGTGGTCCCATTCTAATTCCATTAGTGTTTGACCTTAAACTTTGAACATACACCATGGAACTCCTTAACGACAAACAATACAAATGCTTAGATTGAGATATTATGGGTACTACGTCAATCCTATAGGTACCCTGCTATAGAACTAAGCTGAATGTTATCCGACTTCAAAAAAGGAAGAGGTTCATGATTCGTCTGTATTTTTTTGTTATTTCTTTGCTTATTAACTGATTTTGATGATTCTTTTTGCATTAGATTCAGCATAGCTCCGTGATGGTCGAATTCACATTTTATTTGTATTAGACAAGGGGCTTTGAAGATACACCAGGGGTTTCCTATACGGCAAAGAGCATGAATGTGAAAATTCAGTTATTATGAGTTTATTATCAATCTTGTAAAGAATGAATGATCTCACTGTTTAAAAAAGTAGAATAATGTAAAGGAGGTATATAAATAATAATAATAAATTTTTCTTATAGTAAAAATCTTTTTAAAAAAAGGGAAACTGATTTCAAAAAGCAAAAAATAAATATTTGAAGTCGGTGCCAAGTAACCGACTGCACCAACCAGCGCCGACTTCAAATATTTATTTTTGCTGTTTGAAGTCAGTAACCCTTTTTAACCGACTTCAAAAAGGAGGAGGTTCTATGTTCGGTTGTATGTATGCTTTTTTTTTTTTTTTTTTATATATGTTCAGCGATATTTCCGTCAATTGTGGACCGATTTTGAAATTTTTTTTTTGCATTGGGTTTAGCATATCTCCAAGGTGGTCCCATATTAATTTTATTGACATTGGACCTTGGACTTAGAAGATACACCAGGGAACTCCTTAACGACAAACAATAGGAATGTGTAAATTGAGATATTATGGTTAATACGTCAATCCTATAGGTACCCCACTATAGAATAATTCACTGGTCACTTAAAATTGTAAAATAAAAATCTTTTATAAAAAAAGGTAAACCGACTTCAAAAAGCAAAAAAATAAATATTTGAAGTCGGTGCCAAGTAACCGACTGCGCCAACCAGCACCGACTTCAAATATTTATTTATTTGCTTTTTGAAGTCGGTTTACCATTTTTTATAAAAGATTTTTTAAAAAAGATTTTTATTATTCAGAAAATTTCTTCTGCCGATATCCAAAGACGAAACAAAAACTTAATTATATTAATTTGTTAAAAGCCAATTCTTGCAAGGTCGGGAATATTTTGGAGCTCTTGCTAGACACGCCGCCACTCTTACCACTGCATCGAGATGCAACGCTGCGCTAGTACCTAGTTAGTAGTTGCAAGTATCCGATTGAGCTGAAATTTGGCATACGTATGTAAGTCCGATAACAATGCAATAATATGGTCTCCTCTATACGTCTTGTATTGAGGAGACCATAGAGCCGTATATCGTGTTGTAAGGATCTTTGTATCTGTCCATTACGCTACCTATACGAACTTCGCTTAGCCATAATGTCCCGGGTGTAGTCGAATAGTTTTTGGGGCCTATTTTTACAATGGGGCTTAAAATACTTGGACCCGATCTTATGGACAGTCTCTACTAGCCTGTTGTTGATATCCTTACACTGATGTACTACTGTCTAGCAATTCGAACTGGTTTGACAATTCCAGTTAAAAGTTCTCAGGGGTTTCGATATGTGCAGTCGGAGCGTAGACTTCAGACGCGATCTTTCCATTGATATTAATATTTAATGTGGATTTGACCATTCGGTGATCACTGCCGGTTTTTACCTTGTGAATTATGGAGACATCATTAAATATTTGTCGTTTGGTGCTTATGATGAAGTCTATTTCTTTAAGATATATATAAACATTAGCTCATCCAGGTCCATTTCCTATGTGGCGGGTTCTGTAAGAAAGGATTCATCATAAAGAGTTCCTCTTTTTCCAGAAATTCGGCCAGTCCCTGGTCCCTGGAGTGCCGCTGCCCATGTCTAAATTCTCATCTCTCTCTCCCTCCTCTCTCTCCTCACGCTCATCTGAGCGTGGGGCACAAGGTGGTGGACAAGTGCGCGGTTGGGCAAACGAGGTGATGATGAGATCATCTTCACCTCGTTTGCCCAACCGCGCACTGAAGTTACTCATAATCACTGTAAAGTGTGCTTTGGAAGTATGTATGGCTCTATTGATGTTCTCATACATAACTTCAACCTCATCATCTGAGAGTGCTGAGGGCGTTGCGTAGACCTGTATGATCTTCAGTGAATATCTTTTACATATTCTGAGTATCAGGTATGCTACCCTGCTCGACGCACTGTCTTGTGAACGTTAAACCCGGCACCAACTTTAGCCTATTGGTCGGCCTACTGGTACTAAAACAAGTTGTCGGATATTAAGGTTATCGTGTCTCGCCCTCTCTTCGGAACTCCGATAAACCAACTATACTCCAGAGCCAATTGTCTATCTCTTCTTCCAATTATATACTCTTTGTCTTCTTCCAGCTTAGCTAGCTTCTCATCTGTCCTCAACGTGCGTGTGTCACCAGGGCCAATATTCCGTGGTTGGTGGTAGCCGAATCTCTTCCAAAAATTTTTACCACCCCGTGTCCTGTCGTTACCATGGCTGCTGACGTAGCCAGGACAAACAGGACCGCCGAGGACTAGGGGCCTGGTTTTTCTCTTCTCTTCCATTGTAATTGGGAAGCTTGCCGTACTCGCCACACTTGGCACGCGAGTTACCGATAGTGTTGTAAAAATGAGCGCCAAGATGTGCAATTTTTAAAAGGACCTCAAAATCAAAACGATAAACGAAAGTAGGTTGTCATAATGATAAACACCTCATGATCATATCGATCATATCAAACAACCATTTTATATGCACTCCTGTGGAGATTGAAAACTGTGCTGAGTGCACAGTATTGTATTTGTAGACGAGTGTATATACCTAAAACAAATAATGCAATTAGATAGATCCAACTTCGCAAAAGAAGTCAAACTAAGTTATGCCACATCTTCTAATCCTAAATACTTCTTCAGATAACTCGTTATTCAGTCTATTTATGATAACATACTAAGACACTGAGTCGCTTAAGGTCTCTCATAAGAAGGCTCAAGATCACCCAAACCAATGGTAGAGCAACGCTTGGAGTTTCCCTGTGCAATCAAATCAGAAATAAAGAGATCCACAGGAAAATCAAATCGGCGTATTTGCTTATAAAATTAGCTTACATAGCTTTTAAAATTGCCAAACTTAAATGGCAATGAGTAGTGTTTCGCTCGTAAATCTGACGCCCGTTGTGGCAGAAAGGTTCTCGAATGATAACCACGTACTGAAAGGCTGGGAGTTAGAGCACAAATTATTTGTCTATAGTCTTACTGAATGTCAAACATAACCAGCAAACGATGAAAGAGTTTTTACAAAAAACATCGTTTACAAAGAAGTTTTGTTATCATTAATTAAATTATTGAAATATGTATGTCAAGTTCAATAGACAGCATTTTCTTTATCGCATGGTTTTTTGATACAATAAAAAAGGTATTCTTTATTTTAAACATTTTTTTTTTTTTATTTAAATTTCATATAATTCGTTTGGAAAAAAATAGACAAATTAACAGTGTACCCTTGGCGAAATCTGTGATTATAGAAGTATAGTCTTTGACAATAGAACCTTAATAATGTTCAAACTTATAATTTAAATTAATTATGGTCGAATTTCGACCAATGGGCGACCACTAGTATTTTAGAAAAATATTTTGTACTGTGTCCTTTTGTTGCAAATAAACTTCTTGTCTATATATCTATCTTAAACAAGGCTGGGCTATGTTGAGTAGGTGGGTAGTTCAGTTCGCCATCTTCTGGCTCCATCATTAGACCCTAGTCTCTAACCTAACTAACCTTAACACGGTGGGGTTATATCAAGTAGTTGGGTAGCTGCATTGGCCATCTCTCATTATCAAACCAGGTCCATGCAATAATACAGTACTATTTTATTGACTGCCTCGTTGGTCTAGTGGCAAAGCGCATCGCTTTGTGATCACGAGGTCCTGGGTTCAAATCTTAGGTCGGACATGTGTAGATTTTCTAACGAAAAACTTCCTAGTACGAGTCCGGAGTCTGGAATTGTGTCCAGTATATGGCAATAGGCTCGCCTTATTACATGGGACCTAACATCGTCGCCGAAACGTGGGTGTACTCAGTACACCTCTGCCACCCTCGCTTGGGGAATATAGGCGTGACGGTGTAAAAATTATGCCAAATTCCAGGTCAATCGGAGTACCGCAACTGTTTGAAAAGTAGATCACGAACTACATTTGAACTAACGATAACTCTGAACCGGAAAGCCTGACAGACATAAGAAGAAATCAAGTGAATTAAAAAAAAATGTGTTTCACTCCACGCAGTAAATATGTATGAACATGACCTCAAATCATCCATAAAACTCGACACTCAAGCGCGAGTCGAGCGTCGAGCCTAACACTCCAGTAACCGATTTATATGAAACGCTTAAGCCACTGCTGGAGCGCTCTGAAATCAACTACAGCATTTAGCAACATTTTGAGCATTGACTCAAGCGTTTAAGCGCCGACTCAAGCGATTTTACAACACTAGTTGGGGAGCGCAGTTTTTTTGGTCGCAGAAATGTCTGAGAGAACGCTGCTGCCCATTCCCTAGTTTTTCCTTAGTCGCCTTGTACGACACCCGTATGGGTTGATCCTATTCTAAGATAGGAACTACGCGGCGGGCATGAATAATCTACTTACATTAAAATAAAAAGTATGTCCTGGCGCCACTCCACTATCGATTATGGCGTCATAATTCCTATGGTCGATGAACAGTAATCCACCAGGCTTTAAGTACTTGGCGAAGTTCCTGAGGCACATTTTCTGAACCCGCTGGTCTCCGTACTCGTCCAGCAGATGGGGAAAGGAGTTGCCGAGGCAAATCACAGCGTCAAAGAGAGTCAAGGGGTGGAAGGCCTCGATATCCTGGGGTAATGTCTCCCAATTAGCTTCTTCGATGACTGGAAAAGTAAGTGAGAGTTAGATGTTTGGAGAATTCGTATGCTTGAGGGTTTTATGTATACAGTTTTACATTATCTGAATGGATATCCAGACATATAAGGATATTTTTCCATGTTCGAGACAGCAGAAATTAAAAAAGCCATTATAACGAACTAATGTTTATTCGTAAACTGGCTCGTTGATGTAGTGTCGCATAGTGCATCTGGAGATTACGAGGTTTTAAGGTCAAATCTTAAGTAAGACAATATTATTAGGTTTTCTATCGAAAAATATGCAATTATAGTGAGTACAATTCCAGAATTGTACTTGCTACCCAACATCGTCGTTAGAATGTTGATGATGAGTTTACATGTCTGCTTCTTATCTGGCATCATTTTGGCAGTACTGTTAGATAATAAAATATGGGTCATCATCATTGTATGGCGATTTTTTTAAATCATTCGACCACAATCAAAATTTTATGTCAGTGGAGAATTTTAGTTCAGCCTCTGGTGTCAGTTGGTGTGTCCCCTCGAATTAGCCGCAAAATTTCTAAGCGGGACAGTCCCCCACGATGTGCTGAATAGTCTACACTAAGTCTCCACAGTCACAACAAGGGGACTCAGTGAGGCCCCACCTGTGAAGATGACAATCACACCTTGCGACTCCAGTTTTTATTCGGTTGATAGAGGACCACACCAGCCGTTGCTCTTTGAAGCCCTATACTACAGTTGATAGGCCGGATATGGTGATGTAACCCTGGGAGGCGCCCGAACTCTACCATTGCTTTTTTCGCTCTGACCGGATGTTGGGGTGGTTCTGGATGTTATTGCTCCAAAATATGGGTGTAGACATTATACTCCTCTGCTACTGATCTGGCATCATTTTGACAGTGCTGTTAGATAGTAAAATGTAGGTGTAGTATGCACCTCTACTACTGATTTGACATCATTTTGACAGTGCTGTTAGATAATAAAATGTGGGTATAGTATGCACCTCTACTACTGATCTGACATCATATTGACAGTGCTGTTAGATAGTAAAATGTGGGTGTAGTATGTACCTTTACTACTGATCTGACATCATATTGACGGTGCTGTTAGATAGTAAAATGTGGGAGTAGTATGCACCTCTACTACTGATCTGACATCATTTTGACATGCTGTTAGGTAGTAAAATGTGGGAGTAGTATGCACCTCTACTACTGATCTGACATCATTTTGACATGCTGTTAGGCAGTAATATGTGGGTGTAGTATACACCTCTACTACTTACTTGGCATCATTTCGACAACGCTGTTAAATAGTAAAATGTAGGTGTAGTATGCATACTACACCTACATTTTACTATTTAACAGCAGCTGGTATTTACTACTGATCTGGCATCATATGGACAGTACTGTTAGAAAGTAAAATGTGGGTGTAGTATACACTTCTGCAATGTACTGGAATCATTTTGACTGCGCTATTAGATAATAAAAATATTAAATCTTATACACGTGTTTGGTACCTACTCCATTCATTGAATTTGGGGTCGTTCCTCTTGTTCCACCTGGCCTTTAACGCATGCTTTAACATTTTGTCGGACGCGTCCACGGAGACTAGCTTAAAACCTTCCTGCACCAGCATCATAGAGTCTATTCTGAAAAAAGGATGGTAGTAGTTGAATTAGAAAGAAAATGGTGTTAATTCTTGTGTAAAATTTTAAACAAATCTATATATGCATCTATCTATATCATCACGCCAGATCCCTTGCAGGGTAGGCAGAGAGTACTGATGAAAAATTAAGATAGCGCTGTCTAGTGACATTTTGTGGAACTATGCTTCTTTGTCTACCTGCAAAGGACCTGGCGTGATGATATATAAAATGACAGAGAGAGAGTCAAAGAAAAAATACAAAAAATAGCCTCGCTCATATTACATTGGCACCTTACATTCTCAGAAATAAGTTGTTGTGGTACATAATACACCTCTTCCACTCCAGCTTGGGGAATGTAGGCGTCCCGGTGTGTGTGAATATTTTATATGGAATATAAAAATAAACGTCACGCCTGTATTCCCCAAGGTCGGATGTTAGGTCTCATACAATAGTGGGCCATTATATCGGGCATAATGCTAGTTTATACTGGAAATATTTCTATCGAAAAATTACATTTGGTCTCACCTGGGATTCGAACTCAGGACCTCCTGATCGCTACGTGCATTATAGACTACTACTCGTTAACAGACTAACGAGGCATAGGTAACTTTTTACAAGCTTTGATGTTAGAATGTCTGTCTGTCTGGTTCAAATCTTAAGATACATTTTTCAAGCACTTAGGGTATTTTTTTTATTAAATTTTATTTTATTGTATTAAAATATCCAACAGCGTTTAACAATAGAAAACATATATCCGATTGAGCTGAAATTTGACATACGTATGTAAGTTCGGTGACAATGCAATAATATAGTACCATGGACCCAGCTCCAGACCAGTCTGATGATGGAGTTGAAAGGTGGCCATGGAAACATGTCAACTACACAACATAACCACCTTGTGTTTAGGCTTGTAAGATTGGTATTGACAAGTACTATACAACCAGATCATGTTCGGATCTGATAATGAAGTGGAAAGGTAGCCAATGGCACTACCCGACTACTCAACATAGCTCCGCCATGTTTAGCCTCGTTGAATTTGCCTTGACGAGTTTCATAGACCCTGATTATGTCGAGGATCTGATGATAGAACCGAATGGTGGCCAACGGAACTACCCAACTACTCAGCATAACCCCGCTGTGTTTGGGCTCATTGGATTTGTCTTGACTAGATCTGTAGACTTTGATGATGTCCAGGATCTGATGATGGAACTGGAGGGTGGCCCACGGAACTACCCAACTACACAACATAGCCCCGCCGTATTTGGGCTCGTTGGATTTGTCTGGACGAGTTCTGTAGACCCGGATGATGTCCAGGGTATGATAAAGGAGATTGAGGGTGGCCAATAGAACTTCCGAACTACTGAACATAATCGTGCCGTGCTTGGGCTCGTTGGATTTGTCTTGAAGAGTTTTATAGATCCGGCCGACGTCTAGGGTCTGATGTGAAGCAACGGAACTACCCAACTACTCACCATAACCCCGACATATTGGAGCTCCTTGGAAATGTCTTGACAAGTACCATTGTTTACGTATCATTCAATTATATTAATTTTGATTCGCATATTAATGGCGCTCATTGCTACGCCCGGAATTGTGAATCGCGGGTAAGTATTTTATATAGTTAATTTAGTTTACATACTGAGTTCTTAAATTTACGCGAATATTACACATAAAATAAAACTATTTTTTCGGATTTTATCGCGGTTAATTTTGATTTTTAAGTTCCCGACGTTTCGAATGTGGTCTCTCTTACATAGGACAAACAAAAAGACCAGTAAAAACTCGGGTTAAAGAGCACATAGCCGACCTAAAACACCGTCGCTCAAAGAAGTCTGCAGTCTGTGAAAATGTCCTTGACCGCACCCGCCATAACATTAGATTTGATAGACCACTAATCCTCGTGAAAGAACACCGATTCCTACCAAGGATGGTTCGCGAGGCTATTGAAGTTAAAAAACATCCTAATTTCAATAGAGAAGATGGCTGGGTGCTTCCATCGTCTTGGGATCCGGTAATTAATATAAACAAATCCAAAACCAAGCATAACACTGCAAGACCTCAAGACACCGTGAGCTCATTCTGCGTAGATCAGACCAACAAAAACAAAAATAATTAAAAAGTTTGAGGGTACCCCGGAACAACTATGCCTTTTGGACGTCTAACACCTCAGTCCTTCCCGTGACCATGGGTGCTGCATAGCACTCGAAACGTCGGGAACTTAAAAATCAAAATAAACAGCGATAAAATCCGAAAAAATTGTTTTATTTCATAATTTAGTTTAGTCACGGATCCGGACAGGTAGTTTCATTAATATATCCTGTAGGATCTACCTAGTACTCTAGACCCCGGACCTTAAATAACCATAGTGCTTGTTAGCCTCTGTTGTGTTTTTGCCATAACGTTTTGGTTATAAAAACTTTTTCTTTGGGCTTAATGTGTAGCTACAGGCTCCATTTTAATTTCATTGGTATTGAATCTGATAGTATAGTACTCTGTACTCTCTGCTTATCCCGCAAGGGATCTGGCGTGATGATATAGATAGATAGAGAGATGGTTTTATTGTGACAATACGACGGAGATATTTTACTAAGCTTAGGAGTCACTTTGGTCTCCTTCCGGCTCAGAACCCGCTCCCCACCTAGGTATATGTTTTTAGTCTAGTAAATCAAACGAGCCCAAATACGATAGAGTTACGTTATATATTAGGCAAATGCCTATGGGAACTTTCTGTCTCCACCACCAAACTCTGGCAACTGTAGTCTATAGAACTTATCAAAACAAATCCAACGAGCCCAAACATGATGGGGTTGTCTTGTTTAGTTAAAAAGTTTTTAGACCCCCTTAAAACTATAGTACTAATCAAGACAAATCCAACAAGCTCATACACGATAATCAATTCCAGTGCAATCGATTAGAATTAATTCAAAGATAGATTTTATTCAATCGACATGCCTAGACCATAGTTCAGTCATTTCGACACTCGCCTATAGCGCCCAAAGGCCACCGAAAGCGCACAAACGACAAACGTAGTTTCGGCTGGATTTCTGCCGAAATCAAAACTACAATTTTGCACTGAAACTGGCCGAAAATGAACCCGGTACGGAACCCTCAGAGCGTGAGTCCTACTCCCACTTGTCCAGTTACTTCTTTAATAACGTGTCCAACTTGACATTGGCAGAATCATAAGTTAACGATGAAGGCATAGATTATAATTGGAATTAGAATTAATACAAATTAATCTCAGATTTTATAAACAATAGTTGTTTAGAATTGCATCGGGGCCATATATTATACGAGTTATTTGAACTGAAAACGACAAATACATTTCCAATTCGTTCATAAAAATAAAATAACATAATTCCTTAGAGACAAGGTGCCTCTGTAATAGATGTTAGAATGAATTGGGCAAGCTGAATTTACTTTTAGTGGTTTTCGTAATATATTATTTTATTTTATTTTTTATTTTAGTTTGTCTTATCTGATGGAAAAGTCAAGAGTCTCCGTAACCGGCGAGCGTGTATGAGACGAACTATGAGAGTCGAGGAAGCCAGAGAGGTATGTAAGGAAAGAACCTGTTGGAACTCTGTACTCTCTGCCTACCCCGCAAGGGATCTGGCGTGAGGTTATAGATAGATAGATAGATAGATTATTTTAGCTATGCCTATTAACTAATAATTGTTATTTTAATTTTAGCGGAATACTGTATGTATGCCAATGAACAGAGAGGTAGAATAATGGAGTCTGAAGAAACATATTGTAACGATTGTATTGCAGAAGATTGTATGAATTCAAGCATTGCTTTATTTGCAGATAACATAGTTTTTGTTTGTTTTATTTATTATACGTAATCTTTTTATTTTAAGTAATCGTTTTATTTACATATAGAAAATAGCCGTAATTACACAATTACGGCTATATTCCCCAGCGGGGGTGGGAGAGGTATACTGAGTACACCCACGTTTCGCCGACGATGTTAGGTCCCATGTAATAGGGGGCAAGCCTATTGCCATATACCGGGCACAATTCCAGACTCCGGACTCGTACTGGGCAGTTTTTCGTTAGTAAAACTACACATGTCCGACCTAGGATTTGAACCCAGGACCTCGTGCTCACAAAGCGATGCGCTTTGCCGCTAGACCAAAGAGGCAGTCAATTTAAATTATAAATATATCATATGATCTTTAAGCGAACTATAAAGTGGAGGAAGAGTACTCTGCCTATTCTGCAAGGAATCTGGTGTAATAGGATAGATAGAGTGATGGAAGTTTTGAATTATATTAAATCGCTGTGGTAATAACAATCTTTGATAATTCAAGTCGAATGCACTATCTAATCCATTCTCTGTTAAGGCGAGAATTGTACATGATTCATCCTTTAAAAGTCGGTTTTGCTAAATGTGCTGATTGATTGGAAATTTGGGTTAATCCCTCTGTTCGAGCCATTTATAGATGCATTTAATTAGAGAATTATCTAAAAGATCAGACTTGAGAAATCCTCATCATCATCATCTTAGCCTATACTTGTCCACTGCTGAACATAGGCCTCCCCAATCGCTCTCCAGCGCAACCGGTCCGATGCCACCCGCATCCGACGACTTACTACTTCTTACTAATCCTATGGGTGACTTTGGTTCTTCTACGAATCTCCTCATTTCTGATTCGATCACGTAGAGAAAATCCTATTTTCAAATGTAAAATGTGTTTTGAAGTTATTTAAATTTTCGATGTATATAACTTCAATTAATCAAACTTGAGACATACATAAATGATGGTAGACATACATTGGATTTAGAATCGATTTAAAAAAATATTCTGTGGCTCAAAAATTGATTTAAATATCCATGGCTTCGAATATGTAAAATTGTTAAATTCTTCCCAATAGTATTTTAATAATTATATAACGTCCAGTTTCGATTCACCAGAAAATATGAGAATTGAACTTTATCTCATTTAGAAAAGAGCTTATTATTCTGGCGTGTTCCCTATTGTTGAATACTTCGGCTGCTTGGAAACTACTGGCGTTCTGTTGTAAATGACGATTTAAATCCACTCATATATTTGACATTGTTCGTGTTCCAATATATTTGCGCAAGAACGATGGTTTAAACAATTTGGCGAATTGATTGCGTCAATATTTATGTTCATTTTGGACGTCCCAAAGTATTTGGTATCTTTGACTGTCCCTTACTATATGAGGCTGACTACACCCACACAAGCTTGAAAAAAGAAATAAAAAAAAAGAAAGAATTAAATAAATAACTGGACAAGTGCAAGTAGGACTCGCGCTCTGAGGGATTCGTACGGGGTTTAGTTTCGGCCAGTTTCAGCGCCAAATTTTAGTTTCGTCGGGTCTATAGAACTCGTCAAGGCAAATTCAACGAGCCCAAACACGGCGGGGCTATGTTAAGTAGTTGGGTAGTTCCGTTGACCACCTCCCGGCTCCATCATCAGACCCTGGACAGCGTCCAAATTTATAAAACTCGTCAAGAAAAATCCAACGAGCCCAAACACTGCAGGATTATAGTCAGTAATTGAGAAGTTCTATTGGCTACCCTCCAGCTCCATTATCAGACCCTCGACATCATCCGGGTCTACAGTACTCGTGAAGACAAATCCAACGAACCCAAACACGGTGGGATTATGTTGAGTAGTTGGGTAGTTCCGTTGGTCACTCTTCGGTTCCATCATCAGATCCTGGATATCATCTGGTTGTACAGTACTTGTCAATACGAGGCATGCCTTTTAAGTTTTGTCGTTTGAAGAAAAATACACAACTAGAACCTTATAGTACTTTTTATTGTTTTTCAAAGTATTCACCACGTAGCTTTATACACTTTTCCACTCGCTCAAACCAGTTATTATAACATTTATTCCACTCTAAAGTGGGGGTGTTCAAAATGGCTGACTTGAAAGCGTCGACTGCTTCTTCACCGGACTGGAACCTTTGACCACGAAGACTTTTCTTAATTTCAGGAAATGTGAAGAAATCGTTAGGGCTTAGGTCAAGACTGTATGGAGGATGGTCAGGAATTTCTACTTTTTCCTGCTTCAAATACTCAGTTGTTTGACGAGCGCTGTGTGAGCTTGCGTTGTCGTGGTGCAGGAGGATGCGTCGCTTTGAGTTAGATTTTGGTTAGGTTCCAAGTTCGGCGATGACTTGTGGTAAACAAACTGTGGTATACCACTCTGCGTTAACCGTTCTACGATCTTCAAGTGCAATAGTCGCAACATGGCCGGTTTTTCCAACGAACGTGGCCACCATCTTCTTTGAAGTGCTTCGAGAACGAACAACTTTAGTCGGCTTTGGCTCGTCTTGAAAGACCCAGATTGTAGATTGTTGTTTGGAATCAGGATCGTAGACATAGATCCAAGATTCGTCACCACTGATGATGTCGTAGACGTGATTTGACTCTCCTCGGTTGAACCTTTGCAGAGTTTTCTTACACCATCTGACGCGGGCCGCCTTGTGATCGTCGGAAAGCAGATGCGGTATCCAACGGCAAACTAGCTTTCTCACACCAAGCGCTTCATGCAAGATGTTCTGAATGGTTGTCCCTGAGATGCCTAATAGAGTCTCTATCTCTCGATACGTCACATGACGATCTTCGAGAATTAGTTGTCTCACAGCAATGATGTTATCTTTAGTGAAGGCGGATTTTGGGCGTCCTTCGCGAGATTTGTCACTAACACTAGTATGTCCACGCTGGAATTCTAAATACCAGCGTTCGACAGTCCGCAGACATGGGGCTTCATCACGGAACACAGATGTTAGCTCTTCAAAACATTGAAGCCGTGTCAGGCCTCTTCTAAAGTTGTAGAAAATTATTGCACGAACATTTTCATTAGAAAGATTCATTTTCGTACGTAACCTGACAGATTCCAATCGACGCTGTGACTAAACAATAGCATTAATTCTAATACTTTCAACTGTTTTGAGATTTAAAATTTAAACACATTCGAATATAGAACAGTTCCAAATTCAAAATTGCCGGGAAATATGGAAACGACAGAACTTAAAAGGCATGCCTCGTACCAATCTGAAAAGCCTAAACACGAGGTGGTTATGTTGTGTAGTTGAGATGTTCCTATGACAACCTTTCAACCCCATCAAAAGACTGTTCTGGAGCTGGGTACATGGTATTTTTTTTTAATTTTCAAAAACATGAAATTTCACATACACAAATACCCAGACCGAAACAAATAATTGTGAATCACACAAAGATTTGTCCCGTGCGGGAATCGAATCCTCGACTATTAGACACAATGGGTGGAGCGGCTTAAGTTCTTAACCACTGCGCTAAATGTACCATATTATTGCATTGCCACCGAACTTACATACTTATGGTAAATTTCAGGTCAGTTGGATACATGCTTTCTATTGCCAAACGCTATTGGATATCTTAATAAAATAAATAAATAAAATACCCGAAGTAATTTTCATTCAAACTATATAAAAATAAATAATAAAAGAAAGAAGAAAGATTAAGTCCACAATCTGATTCAATTTACGTCCTATACGTACACAGATCTGAGAGATCTGTGGCGCTATCTCTCTGTGTGTGAATAAATATTTATTTACCACAAATCGAAATAGTTCCACAAAATGTCACTGATAGCACATAGACAAAGAAGTATTGTTGTAGTGTGTAAAGTAGTCACTAGACAGGGCTATTTTAATTTTTAATCAGATTTGAGGGTAAATAATAATTTTTTATACGTTTTAGTTATAATTTGACAAATATCGGAATTCTTCCTTTACTTGTACTTTAAAGCTTGCTTCTTGCCTAATTCCACGATTCTAGGTTAACAGGAAGTGCTATATAATTATTCATGAGTGACTTTAAATGGTCATATCTTTTGTTTGGGTTTACTTAGAGCCTTCATTTTTTTACTTGTAGGAGACCGTAGACCTTCGTATTTGGTAAAAATTTCAACTTATTACCTCTAGCCGTTCCTGAGAAAAAAACCCTAAAAAAGGTGATAACCGTCGGACAGACGGACAACGAAGTTATCCTATAAGGGTTTCGTTTTAGGTACGAAACCATAAAAAGACAAGCCCGCTGAGTGTCTTCGCCGTCTGAGTGGAGGTCGCGTTTCGATTCGGTGGTAGATTAGTAGTTGGATTAGATAAACAGAAATTTTAGATGAAGATTTGTAAGGGGTACTTATACAATTTTTTTATTTTTGGGTTTGAATTATGTATATCATCGCGCCAGATCCCTGGCAGAAAGTATAGAGTTCCAACAGGTTCTTTTCTTTCAGATCTCTGCGGAGTCCTCCACTCTCATAATTCGTCTCATACACGCTCGCCGGTTACGGAGGCTTTTGACTTGCCCTTCAGATAAGACATGGTCTGTCCAGTCTCATACACGCTCGCTAATTACGGAGACTCTTAACTTGCCCTTCAGATAAGACATGGTATGTTTGATCATGTTAAAATAGTCTAGGTCTATTGATGTGGATGATGATATCAAACAAGACATACCCTGTACCACAAGCAGCGTCCAGAACTTTCTTACAGCCATGTTTCTTCAGGAGTCCAATTAAGAAGTCCTTATAATTCTGTGTCCTCTGGTTACTGTCGCCAATTAACTTGTGATAGATTCGAGCCGCCTTGCCGTCCGCGTACTGGTCCTTTACTCCTTCCATAGGTATACCTTTAGAACGAGGGTGGAATGCTTTATCTGCTGACATTTTTTCTGGTCGCTGTAAAAAAAAAAATTAGTTACATTCTCACGTGCATCAGAAATAATACAGCATCTCAGATACCATTTTTTTATAAAATAAAACGTAGCTACATCTCATACTAGGAATAATTCCAAGGGTCCGGGCTGTTTTTTTTTTTGTAAAGAATAGAAAAAAAGGAATTATTTTTGTGTAGTTTATAAACATTAAATTCACATACACGAACTCAGCCCGAAACAAATATTTGTGGGTCCCGCAACGATTTGTTCCATACGGGGATCGGTCCGACGACCGAACAACTCGACCCAGTGGGCAGATCAGCTTAAGTCGTTGCCATTGTACCAAGCCGTCTGTCTATTAGATCCTTCCAGTTATGGAGAGTAGGTTTCTTAAAAACTTTGATACCTATCTAAATAAATACGAAAACTGGCCAATTGGGGAATATCGCAAAACGGCAACTTTTGTAAAATTCGATTTTTAACAGTTTTGTGATATGTAGTAAAGATAAGTCTACAGAATACTAATATTTAATCTACATCATTACGGTAGATCCCTTGCGGTATAATATCGCATCACATTAATAAAAGATTACCTGTTCATCCACAAATTAATAAAAAAAAATCTTTCTCTAAAACAACAGAACTTTTGAAAGTTTTAGGAGAAAAGGAAACATTTTTATTACAAAAAAATAATATTCGTATTGCTTGTTAATCGTCTTATGCTAAAAATAGTCTTTTTTTGAGTAGCTTGCAAGTAATAACCACTGGTTTTTTTTATTACGGTTCGCGTTAAAACAAACGTTACGTTCAGTTATTTGGAAGTGCACTATACTTTTCTATTTACCTTACGTTATTTACACTGACACTAAACGCACACCCTTACTCACTTCGTCAAACTGACTGATTAAAATCCGCGCGAACACGGTCCGATACTTACTATCTATCAATAGTTATCTCTAACTGTAGCTTTTATTCATATACGCTCACTTATTCGCAAATCTAAAAAAACTAAACTAATTCTCTAGGAGCTTTAGTTAAAATAGGCGTTCCTCAGTTCCTCCTTTTTTTGGTTTATATAAATGACCTACCTCAAGTAATTAAAAAACAAGAATAGGATTTTGATTTTTAAACAGGAAGACACGTAATAAATTAGACTGGTTCACATTCAACAATTTAGTTTTTCATAACAGGAAAATGAATATGAAAAGAACTCCATGTAATATTAAACAATAAGAAACTTGAGTTTATCAGTCATCAGTCAAAGGCGAATCATCTTTCTTAGGGACTACGATACAATGGGGTCCTAATATTAAGAATTTAGGTAAAACGCTTAGCTCCACTGCCTAAGCCGTATAATTTATTTTGTGAACTAAAGTCCGGGAGGACCTTAAATCCATTATTGATTCCGAAAGGGTTTACCCCGCAGCCTATCTCTGGCGTTTTTTAACGTCGACTGCCTTCGGTCCCAACGAGTCCAGGTTAGTAATTACCTTCGGGGTCACCAACTGGACCTCCTCCTGGTGCAAGAAACCTTTTATAAGCCCGACCACCGCGGTCCTAGGATCGCTAATTACAATTTCGAGTTGAATGACCGAAACGGCTCCCGTGAAGGCGGTACTCTCATTTACTACAAAAGGTACCGCACTGTATTCCCCTCGACCGCCCTGCGCACTCTAATTTCAATGCATCGGTTTTTTTGTATCTCCCTCACAGGACATTAGCCTATCGTGATCAGCTCAATCTATCTCTTTTCCAGTAAGCTTATTTTCAGGAGTGATTTCGAAGTTCTCTTTAATCTGGGAAGCGTGTGGGATAGAATTGCCTTTTCCCCTAACGGTAGAAGCTTCGACCGCGTGGACTGCTTACCGTTAGGGTAAAATGACAATCATCACATCAATTTGACGCCCTTGTCGATCAGCTTGATTTTGACGTTATCGTGTCTTTGCACCCCACTCACTACACGGACAGTATCACCCCCGTCCCGATGTCCTAGAGATGGAGCTTCTGAAAGATATATAAGGTTGCATAAGGTTGCGCTCCTTGTAGGTGGTCCATGAGCTGGACTTAGACCACCGACCTGTAGTTATGAGACTCTGTCCTCCGTCAACTCCCCAGCCGACCAAGAAGATGGTGGTGGATTGGCATGCGCTTAGTACTGTCTTGGCAGATGCCGAACTCAGCTCGGACTTCTCCGCGTCCTCTCAGGAAACCGATCAGGCTGTAAATGCCTTCACCAACCACATCCAACTGGCTGTCAGGCGGAAGATCTGCACCGCTTAATACTGCATGACCATGTTAGGGAACTTATTCGGGTTAAAAACGCCTCAGCCCGAGCGTACGATTACGTCCCTAACGAAGCCGGAATGCGCGCCTTACAACGCGATGTTAAGTGTCGTATAGCGGAGGTCCAGGAAGATCGCTGGGGTTCTTATATAGGCCTTACGCTAGAAGCTGGCGCGTACCCTTAAATCCGACTCCATGCCTCCGCTGTGCCGAAAGGGTGGGTACCCTTTCGGCACAACCCCAGCCTTCAATGACGACAAAAAGGGCGAGTTTCTTGCCAGCACCCTCGAAAGTCAGTGCACTCCCAGCTCACTGCCTGTAGACCCAATTCATGTCAATAGAATAGACAGGAAAGTCGAGCGCAGGGTGTCTCGTCGCCCCACCGATTTTTAACCCCCTATTACCCAGGCCGAGATCAAGGACTTGATTAAGGGTATAAACCCGAAAAAGACCCCGGCGTTGACGAAATTTCTAATCGCTTAAAGCCGCCATGTCGAACGGCCTCTTTCCTACAGAGTTGAAGGAGGCCAACGTCAAAGGCATCCACAAGCACGGTAAACCTCGGGACTCCAGGGTTCTTGAAAATTTCTAATGTAAAGCAACGTTTATTAACAAAAAAATATGAAGATAAATATAGGACAAAAATCCAAATAAACGAAGATTACTTAGCATCCAGTTAACGGACGAGCTTACCTTTGTGAATGCACCCATGACACTAAAATATTCCTGAAGTGTAGAGCGACGAAAAGAAAATTATGGGACTATAAATAGCCTACATACAATTCCAATTTAAGCGGAGATTACCTAACATCGGGAGCCATCGAACGGTCCGTAACACCCACTAAAATTGAACCGAGTTTTTATCGACAATAAAAGGTCACTTTCACGTCTAATAAAGTAAATGACACCCAATATGCACGCTTTATCATAATTAAAACAACGATTTTTAATAGTGTTTTTAATCGAGTTTTGCGCATGTCAACCGAGGACAAAGATATTTTCTGAAAGAAAAATAAATAACTTGAAACGAATATATAACTTAACTAAAGCTGCATGTTACGATAACTTCGTGAAATTACCGTATAAAGTATTCTGCATGCAACTGGAGTTTTATTAGAACACGGTTACGTTAAGTTACTTTTAATATTTTTTGTTCTGTGCATTAAACGATAATTTCTCAAAGTTAACGCACCGCGTTACATGTTAAGTTGGTCATGGCGAATAAGTGTCCCGACTTTTTGCCGACCACGTTAGAGAGGTGGCGAGCTTATTGCCATTATACCGGACACAATCCTAAACTCCGGACTGCTACTGCTGGATGCACGGATGCTGTAAAGGCAAAAAAAGACTTTTTGGGCTATACAGCATCCATGCTCGCGGATGTGACTCAAAAGGTCGGGAACTTAAATGCAAACAATAAATCGTCAAAAACCCGAAATATAGTTTTATATGATATTTAATATGTAATATTAGCGTACATTTAAGAACTCATCAACATTTTTCTTTTGAGAACGGATCCTTAATGCGGTTTTAAATAACTGACTCGTGTTGAAAAGAATTAACCTGACGGACTCATTGACAAAATACGGTGATGTTGATACAACTATCAATGTTGCGGGGCTTTGCTTCGCTTGCAAAAAAAAACAATGTATTTGTTACTTTGTAGGTAGTTAGTACTTTATTGTGTAACCCTAATTAACGTTATAAATAGGGCGTTAAAAAAACACGTTATAATAACGAGCCGTGAGACCGTGGTGTTCTTAGCAATTATCAAAGTAAAGTAGCTTTTGGCGCGGTCGACTGAAATGGGTGGTTCGTAGCATTTTGGAGCTTCTCCGTACTTCGGAAGGCACGCTAAGTCGTTGGTCCCTGTTACCACTCATTCTGATAATCGTTAAATCAATCTGGAAGCCATATAGGCGGTTTATAAGTTCCAACAGCAAGTGGTCTCTAACCTGACTCCACCAATCTGCACTGGGTCCGCGTGTTAACCACACGTATGACCTAATTAATCTCTCTCAGCTCTATTTGCAAGAAAAAGCCTTTTCCAGCAAAATCGCGTTCGAACTCCGCATCTAATAAATTTTTGAGTGATCCACTCTAACTAGTCTATGGAGTCTACAAATGTTTGTTTCGCTTGTGTGTGTTTGAGTGATATACGCTGTTGGCCGTGAGGCCTTTACAGCTTCACCGGACTTAAGGGCGAGCGTGCAACCACTACGCTCGAGCCAGAAGGGCAAGGGGCGACATACTCGAGGGCGCCCCAAGGAGGAACGGCCTTGGTTTGGACAGTCGCTACGGGAGCAGGTGGTGTAATTAGTGCAACGGTCGGCGGGCTAGGGGATCTACGACTTCGTCGTCGTCGTCCGTATCCGGAGCGGAAAGAAGCGATGTCAAAGCATCGGGGGGATCGGTGAGAACATGTCGCGGCCGGCGGTAGTGGCAGGGGTCGGGTTCGTAGTCGGCGGCGGCTACAATTAGCGGATTCGCATGGGAAGATGCGTTCGCGAAGTGTAGTAGTTCGTCGAGTTGTCGCCTTTTTAATATAGGCGTGAATAGATTCGAGAGGGGCTTTAGGTGTTAAAGGTTTCGTCAAATAGTCGACGTCGTCAAGTAATCAATATTGTATGTATGATAGTTTTTTAGCATTCTGTTATATAAAATACAACTTCCGGTATGTGAATACAAGACAGGCCACTGTAAAAACATAATTATTTTGTGTTATAAAAAAACATCGCCTAATGAAGACTATGATTCAGTGAGTTGTAAAGTAGTTGCCTTGTTGGTCTGGTGGCAAAGCGCATCGCTTTGTGATCACGAGGTCCTGGGTTCAAATCTTAGGTCGGGCAAATGTAGTTTTTCTAACGAAAAATTCCCAGTATGAGTCCGGAGTCTGGAATTGTGCCCGATATATGGCAATAGGCTCGCCCCCTATTACATGGGACCTAACATCGTCGGCGAAACGTGGGTGTACTCGGTACACCTCTGCTACCCCCTCTGGGGAATGTAGGCGTGACGGTGTATAAGTAGTGCGATAAACTCACGGGCACAGTGACCTGAAATCAATGTCGAGATACAGCACTGACTTTGATCAAAGGTGACAGTTCGTTAACGTTGAGGCTCAGGACAGGGACCTTGGTAGTGTCCCATGATATTGGAGTGCACGATACGCCCCAGGGTTCCTGCTTTAAGGTCAAATAAAAGCTGCTGTTAGCTTCGTTTGTATTTCGGAAACGACGCGTTCTATCGCAAAAACAATTACAATTTCTAGACCTTTAAGAAACACGAAACTGCCTTAAGCAGTACATATTGGTGAAACTTTATTAATTAACTAGCTGTTACCCACGGCTTCGCACGCGTTTATTTCGTAATTTGACATATGAATTTTTGAGATAGCATTATTCTAAGACTTAATAATAATAATAATAAGCCCGCAGGGCAGCTTGTGGCGAGCTGTTGGTGAGTAACGACACCACGGACCCGAGTGCTTCAGAGAGTCGGTCAGGGCCCCCAACTCGGCGTGTCTTCGTCGGTCGAGTGGAAACCGAAGGGTGCCCGCAGGACTCTCGGCTCTGGCTAGCCTTAATTGGCCGTCCAGAGAGGAGCCGTGAGAGCTATATCGACGTAGGAAGATAATGCGTTCCTACATCGATGTACTCCAGAGGTGGAAGTGTTAAAGGGCATAACGCCGCGAGTAACTTCGGAGAAAGCGCAGCACACCTCTCTACACCTCTGAGCCGCTCACACCGGTGTTGCCCTCAGTTGTCCTAGGACGACCGTTTGAGGGCCCATCTAGTAAGCGGCGAGTCACCGCCGGCCACGGGTATTTAGGTATAACTAATTATGGCCGGTGTCCGTCCTCTTTGAAATAGTCCAGTTTTTGTCCATCAAGCCTCATTTGCATAGCCCTTGTTTTCTTTCCATAATTTACAATAGTCCTTGCACCTGCCGGGGTCAGTTCGCTGATTATGTTTCTTCATTTTCAGCAAGTGATCTCAGCAGATGGCTTACATAACATTAACTTCTCGCAAAGGGCCTCTACGTGTTGGACCCATGTCCCCATGCAAGCCTTTCAAAGGTCCGGGTAAAGCCCGTGAATCTCAGTAAAAAAATAATAATAATAATAATATTTTATTTCGGATACTTGATCCATAATTTTAGGGTTAGTAATACATGTATTAATATTAATGTTAGTATTTTTACATAAAAAAAAAGAAAAAAATAATAATAATAATTTAACGTCAAAACACCCTGATGCCCAAGACGCTTGATTATTTGACTACATGTAGTCGTATCCAGCGCTCGAGCATCGGCGAGTCCCAACGCTCAGCTAAGAGACACTTCCATACTAAGTTTCTTTTAAATCCGTTCAGCCGTGTTAATATGGAGCCACAAAACAACTATCCCCTAGGAATCTTACATTTCCCGGGCTAAAAAGTAGTCTTAAACAATTTCTGCAAGATTTTCCATTTTTTTTTAATGTGCCCGTAAGCGCATAAAATATCTTCTTTATTTCAAAATCACTCCCTTACTCTTACTTAATCCCAAATCAAAATTCCCGTGCGCTGTGAGTAAGTTAAGCAGTGTACGTTTTATCGTTTAAATCAAGTCGTTTTTGTTTGCAAAAATATTTATAAAGTCAACTTAAATATAAGTAAATTTTCGTTGTAGAACAATTTCAGCAGGTCTCCAGGCTTTCAGTCATCTGTGAAGAGGGAGAGAGAAATCGAAAGATTGCCAGGCTTTTCTTTACCCAAAATGTGATTAATATCTTTTGGGCCTTCATACAGGCCGGTAAAAACCCACCAAACCAATTGGTGTGATTTTATATACCACTTAAACGGATAATATCGGCATGATCCAGTGTGTAAACAATATTTCATATTATTATTTCACGACCTAAGAAACTTTAATACTATCTAGCAATCTATATCATCACGTCAGCCGTCAATATCAACACTTCTACAAATATGGCTAAGAAGGCGACACAACCTTGTTATAGCTACTTAAAGACTTTAATAGCAGTCCATGGACTAATATGTTTGAACCTAAGCTCTACAGGACAAGCACCAATGTTCTTATTAACAAATGAAATTGCAAGGGTGGAAGAGGAATACAAAGATTTAGTCGTCTCTAATGGATATTAAATTCTTGAGCTAGTTCTCTATCTGTTTTAAAGAGACCGCGCTAAGTCAAGAGTCAAGTCTGTACTGCGTTGTTTAAACCTCCCAGATTCACTATTAATCGGGCGTTGCATTGAGCTTTAATTTTGTTATACGCCAATCAGTCGCGTTCAATTTTCTATCCCTCCCTTACGGTTACAACCGTACTTATTTATTTATTAGGCTCACAAAACAAATTACAGTCCAAAAGTTAACAATGCTTGATCATCCAAATTGCAAGCTAGACCATAATTCTAACTATGTGGGCACAGAACGTTCCAAATTTCAATAATAAAAGGGAGGGTTAGTTGAGTTAGTGTAGTTCGTTAAATGTAAATAATATTTTTTATTGCTATTCTTTTGTTTATACCTAATCTTATTTAACAAATACCTACAAGAAAAACAATAAATTAGTTTACTTTGGTACGGAAATTAAGGGCGGAGTCCACAATAATTTTATAAACATCCTTTTTGAATTTAGGCAGACTGTTACTAAATATGTCCAAAGAAGAATGTGCACAAACTGTGTCGTTATAAAGGCGGCACATCCTAGTAAGAGGATTATAGAACGATGTGTTATTTTTATAAATATTCAAGGAAAACAGAGCACGGGAAGGGATACGACATTTATGACGGGTATTAAAATAAAGTTGAGAAATAAAGGGAGGGGAATCAATATAGTAGTGAATTATAGTAGTGAGTATATTATAGTATAGTGTTTTTTTCCAGTACAATAATCAATTTCTTAGATAGATAGTCTTTTTTCTCATTCTCTTTAAAAAAAAAACGTGGCTCTGTGATTGGTGTACTTACAAACTTGAAATTCACATGTACAAACACCCAGACCAAAACAAACTTTTGTGGATCAGACAAAGATTTGTCTCGTGTAGTAACTACTTATTCTCGTAGGCCAACTGACTTAAGCTCTTAACCACTGGAACTAGCCGTCCGTCGTTGAAGCGATTTTCGATTATGAGAGCTTGAATCGGACCGGTTTACATTATAATGATAAATATTTTTTTTTTCTTTTTAAAAAACGTAGCCCCACACTAGGATTTATTCCTGTGTCGTGGGTGCGTTTACAAACATGAAAATTCACATGCACAAATACCCAGACCGGAACAAATAATTGTGGATCACACAAAAATTTGTCCCGTGCGGGAATCGGACCCGCGACTATTAGACACAGTGGGCGGAGCGGCTTAAGCTCTTAATCACTGCGCTAAATCGTCCGTCAAAACCACGATGGAAATCTCTTGCTTAGTTAAGAAGCTCTGCTCTCGATCTAGGTAAATGGGTCTAGTCAAAATAAATAGGAAGGGGCTATGTTGTAGTTGTAGTAATAAGAAGTATATATAATCCGCCTCTGAATAAGATTATATTCGATATTAGATATTGTAAGATCAATGCACTAGTCAAGACTAATCCAGCAAGCCCAAATACGGGGTTATATTGCGTAGTTAAAATCGACATAAATTCTTCCATGAATCAATAACAATTTTTTAAGTCTTGATTTGATCTAAAACCGATTCTAGTGCGTTCGATTTTTTAAAATGGATCTACATGCCTAGACCATAGTTTACGGCTTTGTTTTTTTTTTTTAAAGACGTAGCCCCATACTAGGATTTATTCCTGTGTCGTGGGTGCGTTTACAAACATGAAAATTCATGCACAAATACCCAGACCGGAACAAATAATTGTGGATCACACAAAGATTTGTCCCGTGCGGGAATCGAACCCGCGACTATTCGACACAGTTGGCGGAGCAGCTCAAGCTCTTAACCACTGCGCTAAATCGTCCATCCGTCGAATTATGAGCAAGTTTCCTAAATAGCAGAATGCCTAACATAGAATACATAAATGCAATACCTACAAAGCGTAATGCCTGACCAGTTGAATGTCCGCAAAGCAAATTGCCTAAATGGTAGAATGCCTAAAACAAACTGCATAAGTAGTTAAATGTTTGGGAAGCAAATTGCCTGCCTAGAAAAATTCCTACTTAGGAAAAAGCCTAAGTAGTTGATATGTTAAGCAGCATCTCAAAGTGCTAGAACTGAACTATGATATTATAATAATTACGTCACGTAACGACCAATGATGTTGAAATTAATGGATGGACAATAAAAGTATGCAGCACTGGGCTTGTGCTACGATTTCTGATCTTTGCAGTGCAGTGCCGGCTCATATTTGGTCTGAGGCATAGTTTCGCGAAAGAAATATAGCTAATACAAAAACGAAACCTTCATATTTCTTTGT
Source organism: Phalera bucephala (assembly GCA_905147815.2). Lineage (NCBI taxonomy): Eukaryota > Metazoa > Arthropoda > Insecta > Lepidoptera > Notodontidae > Phalera > Phalera bucephala. Next base: position 33,817,883 of record LR990615.1, on the reverse strand, counting down.
TATCCACTCCAGCTCCGGGAATATACACACTCAGTGGATGCCCACCACTATCTCCAAGTAATGGTTAGGTAGAGGGACCTTATTCGCTTTGACCAAACGCATCTTCGTGAAATGGCCGTGTTATAGTATTTTGACTGTCACAGTAACCCGCCGCGTTACGTGTTCAATTAGTCATAGCGAATAAGAACCCAATTGAAAAAAAAATAGTCTCAAAATTATCAACAGTACAAAAAATATATTTATTTCTAACAAAATAAAATTAATATTAGCGTCAATTATCGGCTTTTTGCATCACATGGATATAAAACCCGGGCACCGGGACCTGGTTCAGCGGCTGGAAGTCAGCGTAGATGTGGTGCGTGGCGCGGTTGTCGAACGCCTCGTCGAGCATGCTCGTGAACTTCTCCAACTTGTGCGGGTAGTAGCACAAACGGAATTCACTGGGAAAACAAATAATTTTAATTTAAAAAACAACATTTAATAAGAGAGCGCAGCAAAGATGTCTTGCTTAGGTGAGGAGTTCCTATAGCTTCCTATTGGCTCCATAATCAGACCCTAGATACCATGCGGGTCTAAAGTACTCGTCAAGACAAATCCAACGAGCACAAACACGGCGGGCTTATATTAGGTAGTTGGGTGGTTCCATTGCCCACCTTCTGGCTTCATCGTCATACCCTGAATACCATCTGGTTGGTTGATTATGAATCCAACAAGCCTAAACACAAGAGGGTTACGTTGTATATTTAACATGTTCCACCTATGGCCACCTTCCGACTCGATCATGAGACTAGCTCCAGGGTACCATATTATTATATTGTCGCCGACTTTACATACGTATGTCAAATTTCAGCTCAATCGAAAACGCGCAAGTGCTTGAAAAATTTGAACCGGAAAGACAGACAGACATACCAACATTACAAGTTAAATAAAAGCTTAATAAAATAAATATGCCTGTATTCCTCAAGTGGGGTGAGAGTGTCACATGTTCCTGCCGATGTTGAGTTAAAGTCTGCTGCCATTATACCGGGCACAGTTCCAGACTGGATTACGACAGAATTTTTTGGTAGGAAAAACTCACTTTGAAAAATCAAGGATTCGAGGTAATCGAGAAATCCATTGGAATAATGCATAGTTTCATTTTTTGAGAACTCTCACAGCTCCCCTCGTGGTGAATAACAGAAACAATCTCGTCCCCAACATATGTATCTATTATGCAACTTATATTAAATTACACATAGAGGATCCCATGCACAAGGCGTCAGCCAGTAACAAAGTATCTGTAGTGCGGCATTGATATGTGAAACGAAACCCTCGTTTCACATATCGATGCCGCACTGCTGATACTTTCATATATTTTAGTAATATTTTCCTACTTCTAGAGGTATATACAGGTAGGTCCGCACGGTTACTTATTTAAAATAGAACTAGGGTAAAGCAAACGGCAACTCTGCGACTGTCATGAAGTGACATTTCCCTTGATGACAGCGTTAGCTTCGATTCTGGCCGCGAGACAAAAGATTCTTGTATGACTATATTTCGTCTAGTTCGATTTTTTTGTGTGTTTTATGGTTTTGTGAAACGTACGCCCCGACACATAATAAAAATACTTGAGCGGTGTTTTACCTGCAGTTATTATGAGTGGAATAGATACACTTCCACTTACCGGGGATGTCTTAAACGTAACCAAAGGAGTAAAAATTGCTAAACGACACTTGGTTGCCTTTGCTCTACCGCGAAAAAAACGCGTTTTTGTACTCCATCCACTTTAAGAAGTATACAAGCTGTAACATAATAAACGCAAGACCTGAAAGCAGTTTGTTATAAATCGATAACTGAATTGATTCCAACTATTTTTAATGTATCTTACATTTTTTTTAAATTTGGAAAAAATGTTGTTACTCCTTCAGTGCGTTATAAAAAACTAAATTTATTCTTGATTCATAGCAATAAGGAGCTTACAAATGCATTCCTAACCCGTATTTCTCAAAATGCACACATATACGTACAAGTTTCATTGTTAATTGGGGTATAAAAGTTGAACAGGACGAATAGTACGTCGTGCGCCCTGTTGCTGCTGTGGCCAGTATGCGTCGCGAAGAAGGATTCAAATAAAAGCTGAATAATCTTGAAACAGTGCTTGAAAACCCACCAGTTGTGACCCTCTTCGCGCAGAGTTTCTTCCTATAATCTTGTTGCCCAGTCGCTCGAACGTGTGTGGCGCGATGTTTCGCGCTCCTGAATACTATTTTTTTGGGTCACAACTAGTAGGCTTTGCATCAAGCTTTATTAGTGAAATAAACCAATCATAGCACAATTGTTTATCCCTTTCTAGGGTAAATCTCTTCTAATTATTCCTATCCCTTTCCAGGGTTACACTCTTCTAATTATTCCTATCCCTTTCCAGGGTTACACTCTTCTAACTGTATACTAGTGTTTATGTGCTATAATTCTATGACATTATCTTATTTCTAACTTAAAGTATTACATAATGTACTATCGTAACTTAATCTATAACAATAATCGTATCTATTTACATATCATGCAGACGTCGTCCTGTACATTTCTCTCGTGAACTGTCGGCTTCACTGACGGTTCATAAATCTTCGTGGAGGGACGACGTATGCAACACTATCAGTTTCTTCGCTGGCCTCCGAAGAACTCCTCCCTTGGTGCGGACGTCCACCGCAGGCACAATTCCATCTTCTCCAGGGAAGGTCCTTATTATCCTCCCAAGAGGCCACATGTTCCTGTGGAGTACGTTGTCAACAATGAGGACGATGTCCTCCTCTTTCAGGGCGGAGCCGCGTCCATGGGGCTCCCGCCGGTACTTAAGTCCAGGTAAGTACTCCCTTATCCATCGTTCCCAGAACATGTCCGCGAGTCTCTGCACCGCTCTCCAATGGGTGCGGCCGATGAGGTCAGTGTCAGTGAAGGTCCCTGGTGTCGGGTTGCGCACCGGGCCGTAGAGCAGAAAGTGGTTCGGTGTCAGCGCCTCTGAGTCCTCAGGGTCGACGGGTACGTGAGTGAGCGGTCGGTTGTTTACTATAAATTCGACCTCCGCCAGCAGTGTGGTGAGAACCTCTTCTGTCGGGTGCCTCTCCGTCAGGATCGCGTACAGGGCCGTCTTTACGCTGCGCACCAGTCTTTCCCATGCGCCACCCATGAACGGGGCGCCGGGGGGAATAAAGCGCCAGCTGATCGTCTTTCTTGTGGCCTCTTCTCGGGTGGCATTGTCCAGCGCCTCCCGTAGCTCCTTATCGGCGCCGCGGAGATTGGTCCCGTTGTCCGACCATATTTCAGTCGGGCAGCCGCGGCGGGCGATGAATCGTCGTAGGGCCATCACAGCTGACTCGGTACTGAGTGATGCGGCAACCTCCAGGTATACTGCGCGTGAAGTCAGGCAGGTGAAGAGGGCTACGTAGCGCTTCTGTGTACCCCGACCCACTGTCACAGTCAGAGGTCCAAAATAGTCGATGCCGGTGTACGTGAAGGCCCTCTGATGGTGAGCCAGTCTGCAGGGCGGCAAGTTCCCGGTGCTCGGCTCTGGAGGCGTGTCTCTTCTTCGGCGACAGCTGTAGCACTTGTGTATGACCATCCGGGCTGCTGTACGTAATCGAGTTATCCAGTACCTTGCTCGACACTCGTTGATGGTCGCCTCTACTCCGGCGTGGTGCAGCTGTCGGTGTACGTGCTCGATGTATAGGCGGGTGACGCGATGATCTCCGTCCAGCACTGCGGGGCACCGTAGCTCGTCGCTGATGTACGGCGTCGCACTTATTCGCGACCTGATTCTTATCACTCCACTGATAATCAGCGCTGATAAGGGGCGAAGGCGGCCCTTCGATAGTCTATCACTATTACTCAGTTCGCTATTATACGAGTCGTGTTGTACTACACGCACTAACAACGCCTCCGCTCTTATCAATAGTTCTGCACTGAGCGGTAAACACTTAACACTGTCCTTATCACTAAACTTAATTCTACACTTATCGCTACACTTATTCCTATTCTTAACACTATTCAACTGTGGGTCCTTTTCACGATTCCTAGTCTGCCTTTTATAGTTCACTAATTGTCTGTTCACTCTGCACAGGTCGATAAACTGCAGTACGCGCGCCGTCGCTCGTAGCAGGCGCTCCCGCGTAGAGAAGCGCGCTGGATCCGGAACAGCTGATCGCGGTGAGACGGGCCGTTGCTCGGTGATATTGTGTGTCCGCTCCTCGCCCGTCGCTGTGTCGAGTGTCGGTCGCTCCGCCGGCCATGTTGATGGGTGCTCGCGCAGAAACTCGGGCCCAAGGAACCATCGGTGATGAGAGCCGATGTCCCTGGGTACTTCGCGCGTCGCGTCGTCGGCCACGTTTAGTTTCGTGGGCACCCACCTCCAGTCACTTATGGCGCTGTTCTCCTCTATCGCGGCGATGCAATGTGCGACAAACGGGCGGTAGGATCGCGCGCCCGTTTTCAGCCACATCATGACGGTGCGGCTGTCCGTCCAGTAGGTCACTGAGCTTGGCTTCTTGTCGTGGTCGGCGATGATAGTCGCGCCCAGGTGACTACCCAGTACGGCGGCTTGCAGTTCGAGTCTCGGGATCGATATGTTCATGTCCCGCAGACTGCGCAGGTGTTGGGTCCACTCGACCCACTGTTGTGCTAGGTCATCGTCGATGTTGTCGTCCCATGCTGTGTCGCGCCGCCATATCTCCTGTAGTATCCGCTTGGCACCTTATTGTGATGGGCGAAGCGATTCCGAGCGCGTCGAATAGACACATTAGTATGCGGAGTGTCTCCCGCTTCGTCGGCGTCGGCTTGTCGAGTATGCCCGGGCGGAGGCGTGCGTCGATGTTGAACCCGATGTCGTCGGTGTCCGGCCTCCACTCCAGTCCGAGTACCCGTTCCGACTATCTTTCCTCGCTGAGCCCGCTCATCCGTCTGTCGTGTCTGGTCTATTTTATTCGCGCGGGCTCGGCGTTTTCTTTTGGGACGAGGGCGTCGAATTGTTCTCTGTGTTTTCATTTCTTCAATGTCGAATCGCGGTCGATCTTCTGTTCTATTTTCCTGTCTATTTTCCTTCTGTTCAGTTTCAAATCACGGTCGATCTTTTCTATGTACTGTGGGCGCTTCAGTGTGTTTCGTGCGTCGTGAGCGCGCACCGTGTACGACCCAGCCGAGAGGGGTCCGGGAGGCAACGGGTTGATGTCGCTGCTCCCGGCGTACCTCTGACGTCAGCAGTAGGTGCCAATTGTCTTGGCCGATGATGATCTGGGGCTTCGCTCTTCTGTAGGTAACGTCGCTCTGTATGTCCCGCAGATGCTTACAGTCGGCGATGTCTTCCACTGTGACGGCTTGTGGCGTCGACTTCATGTTGTCTATGGTGCGCGCTTGTATCCGATGTGTGCGTTGGGACGTACCTCTCAACGTCAGCTGGACCCGACGGGAGTTCGATGACCGGACGTTGCAACCGCCGATCGCCTCGTTGTGCAGTGACTCGCGGGGGCCGCGCGCGCCTGTCTGATTGGCGAGCTCGGCGTCAATGAGCGTCAACGTTGACCCGTCGTCGAGGAGGGCGTAAGTGTCTATTCCGCCGGTCCGGAAATATGTACCGGCACTATTTTGAGATAGGACGCGAAGCCTCTTGTCCACGTTGACGCGACTATCTGTTTCTCCGTGTTGTTGTCTTCCGCGACCCTTTCGCTTTTGACGTAGTGAAGCAGTCTGTGGTGCGAGTATTTGCACCCGTCGGTGTCGCAAGTGTGCCTCTTGCAATGATGACTCTTCGTTCTGAAGCGTAGACACGCGAAGCATAGTCTTCGTGCCTTCGCGATGTCCCATCTGTCGTTGACCGTCGATTCAATAAATTTCTTGCACTTGGTTACCTCGTGTTCTGTGTCGTGACACGCAGCGAATTTTTTTTTCCTCGGGCTCGATACAGCGGTGCTATAAGTCTTGTTCGTCTGTCTTCTGTTCGCTGTATGTTCCCGTTCGGGTGTCACGTGTTCGGGAGGTGCGTAGCGCCCGCACCTGTCGGCCTCCCTACTGAGGAAATTAGAGAGTCTCAGTAGGTCGGGTTCTTCTGTCTGTTCTTCCGCTGCGTAGTCGAACCATCTATACTTGAGCGCCGGTGTGAACTTCTCAATGGTCGTCTTGACAGCCTCCGGGTTGTACAGGTACGCCACGCGGTCGAGTGCGCGTAGCGTTGCGACGATGTTCATCACCCGCGTGGTGAACACGCAGATGTCTATCGGGTTGTCGCTGAGTCGGGGCAGCGCGCGCAGGCGTTCTAGTTCGCCCAACGCGATGCAATCTGGTCGGCCGAAGCGTGCTTCGAGCGCCTGGAGTATGTCGGCTGTCTTGGCGTTGTAGATGAGTAAGTTCTCGACGGCTTCTTTAGCTTTACCTTTTAGCGCTCTTCGTAGTCTCGCGACGTTCTCTGCGTCCGTGAAGCTCGGCGCAGATTCTTCGTAGCTTTAAAGGTGAGCCACTCTTGGTGTGACCCACTGAAGTAGGGCAATTCAGTAGCGAAGCGGTGGTTCGGGGCGCTCCCGGACCGGGCGGCGAGGGTGATTGCGGACGCCAGCTCACGCAGGTCAATATGCTGTGGCGGCGTCGCGACTGTCGTTTCTTCCTTCTTCGACACGGCGATGGCTGGTGGCTGGATCGGTGCAGGGGGCAAGGGCGTTGTCGCCCGCGGCGCTGCATCGATGGTGCGCCTCACGTCTATGTCGTGTGGCCTGTCGGCGATGGCCAGGACGTGAGGTCGCGAGTCGTTCAGCCAGCTCCCGACTCGTTTCTCAGTTTCTTGTTCGTCTGATATGCACGTGTCGGCGTCACTCTCGCTTTCTTCATCTTCGGCTTCGCTAATTGGACTTGCAAATCTAGTCGCTCCTCCTTGGCGCGGGCGAGCTTCAATTTTCGCGTCCTCGTTGAGAGCGTCTTCTTTGTTCCAGTCCTCTTGGACACTGGTTTTTTTGTTTTCTCCGTCGCGGGATTGTCTGCCGTGGCGGTTGTTTCCGTCATGACAGTACATTCTGTCGTGGCGGTCGACTCTGACGTGGAGTTCGACTCTGTCGCTGTAGTCGACCTCGACGATTCGGCGACTGGGGCCGATGCTGCTGGTCTACTGGCGGTGGAACGTGTGACTGGCATGTTTCTTTCTTCTATTTTCTTCTTTTTTCAGCTTGATTCTTCTGTTTTCTCTTGACGACGATAATCCGGCTCTCGAAGGACCAAATGAACAGGACGAATAGTACGTCGTGCGCCCTGTTGCTGCTGTGGCCAGTATGCGTCGCGAAGGAGGATTCAAATAAAAGCTGAATAATCTTGAAACAGTGCTTGAAAACCCACCAGTTGTGACCCTCTTCGCGCAGAGTTTCTTCCTATAATCTTGTTGCCCAGTCGCTCGAACGTGTGTGGCGCGATGTTTCGCGCTCCTAAATACTATTTTATTGGGTCACAACTAGTGGGCTTTGCATCGAGCTTTATTAGTGAAATAAACCAATCATAGCACAATTGTTTATCCCTTTCTAGGGTAAATCTCTTCTAATTATTCCTATCCCTTTCCAGGGTTACACTCTTCTAACTGTATACTAGTGTTTATATGCTACAATTCTATGACATTATCTTATTTCTAACTTAAAGTATTACATAATGTACTATAGTAACTTAATCTATAACAATAATCGTATCTATTTACATATCACGCAGACGTCGTCCTGGACAAAAGTGCTTAAAAAAGGGGTAAACCTTTAAATTTGGAAATTTGGTTTTCGTTTTGAATTTATGAAGCAATTCTCTAATTGTCTGAGGTTTTGCGTTTATTATGTTACACCTTGTATAGGTTAGACTTAATATTTTGACTGTATATTTTAGAATCTGGTAAAAGGAATACACGATTAAACGATCTTTTTATCGATAGAAAAAAAAATCAAGGCATTTCTATTGTTTGTGATTCCAACGCAAAATGCTTAACAACTAATCAATAGAAGTTACTTAAAAACGTAGCAGGTAAGTGTAGCCAAGTGCTTGTAAAGCAGTTTTTTATTTCACAATGTAGTTTTTTATTAGAAAATGGAAAATTTGTTTTAGTAAACACGTGCTTTATTTCCGAGCCCGCGCTCATTGTACCCGTCCCTTATCATTTTTTTGTAAAGTAATTGCATCACTGTTAGTGATGCGACTGGAGAATGATTTTGTGACTCGAGTCACTCGGGTTTTTTAGGCACCTTTTATTACGTCACTCGAGTTTTTGAAGCACTCCAGTTTACTATTTACAATCCCGGCAACTCGAGTGAAAGTTATCACTCGAGTTGAGAGTTCCTTATTCTGTAATTAAAGTAGTAGGTATAATGTACATACCTATTAAAAAATGCTTTAATTACTGTAATAGAAACTCTCATCTATTAAATTAATAAAATGTGATATTATAAAATTAAATACAAACTAAATACATGATTTTATACCTTCCAATATGCAAATTTAAACTTGTTTATAATCTGGTAATTTCGAGCGCGGCGCAACGTAGACTGACACGTGAACTAGTAAAGTGACATCTATCTATCACTCATCGAGTCTACTCGGTGCGCCGAGTTGAGTGCAAGCGGAGTGGAGTAAAATGTATTTTTACTCGAGTACCGAGTTAGACAAATTCACTCGAGTGAAAACATGGCTCGAGTCGCATCACTAATCACTGTCACTCTCCCGGTCGATAAATGGTCGATCGCGGTAGGCCCTTAATATCTAAGTACTGGCCGAGATGGACTCACCTCCTTTCGTTGATATCTCCGTCGGAAGTCATATCTATGCAGTAGTCGAGGGCCACCAGTTCCGGCTTTCCTCGCACCACCAGTACTGAAGTCTTAATGTCTACTGGATATTTACACTGAAAGAAATACCAACAGAAAATACCATTAACATTCAAGCTAGGATTATATTTATGTACAGTGTCTTAAAATGGTAACACACATGAGTATATTAGATATACATACGGAGTTGATAAAAAATATACTGTCTTTCGATCCCGCAAGGGTTCTGGCGTGATTTTATAGATAGACTAGCTGATACTCGCGGCTTTGCATGCGTCTATTTTGTAATTTGACATAGGTCTCTAAAGCGCAATCTTATTCAAAGCTAACGCCGTCTCATATAAAAAAACGTACAGTATCTGGGTACTTTCTCGTTGAGAAGGATTACTAGTTTATCTATTATTATAAAATCATTGGTAAAATGTCTGATTTACTTATCTACCTACCCTGCTAAACATAATCTGGCGAAATAAAATTTAAAAAAGGTACATTGCGAGTTAATTATGTAACAAAGTTTAGTGTCTGTACATTTCGTGTCAGTCTTCCCGCAATAATTAAAGTTCATTTTCATGATCAAAATCATGTTTAGATATATCTTAAATAAATGAATATACAAAGTTTCGTGTCCAGGCTATTTATCGAGTTCGCTCCAGAAGAAACAATCCTAAATGCATCGTCAGTTCATGCACGAAATCATATTTGTTTGTTTAAATCAAACGTGTATGCACAATTTCAGGTGAGTGCTTTTAACTAAGAAGAAGACGAACCTGAATCCTACACTAGTTCATGGAGGAATGTATGTGTAGGCAAAATCACACAGCTTAACGTAACATTGCAGCTCGAGACTAACAATAATAAAAATAATTAAGTTATATGGTTTTCCTGGAAACAACAACTAATCCAGAATATTCCCGGATTGGTTGTTGTTTCCGGGGAAAAAAGTATGTATGTATTATTTTACAATTTATTATTTACTGAGTTCTTAGATTTACACGAATATTACACATGAAATACAACTATTTTACGGATTTTATCGCGGTTTATTTTTTGATTTTATAACTAAAACATATAAAAAAATATTTTTTCCCTCAAATCTGATGAAAAATTTTAATAGCCCTGACTAGTGATTACTTTACACACTACAAAAATACTTCTTTGTCTATGTGCTATCAGTGACATTTTGTGACACTATTTCGATTTGTGGTGAATAAATATTTATTAACACACACAGAGATGGCGCCACAGATCTCTCAGATCTTTGTACGTATAGGACGTAAATTGAATCAGATTGTGGTGAATTTATTCTTTCTTCTTTCTTTTATTATTTATTTTTATATAGTTTGAATGAAAATTAAATGTTATTAATTTAATTACGGCAAAATTTTATAAAGAAATAGCACTTTTTATAATGTATTTTTATGGACTGTCTCGTTTAAACAAGTAGGTACCGTATAATGCGTTTAGAGATCACGGAGGATCTCGTACAAATTGTAGGGCGAGCAAAATGTAGTTTTTTCTATAGAAAATTTCCCAGTATCAGTCCGGAGTCCGAAGTTGTGCCCGGTATAATAGCAATAGCCTCGCCCCTATTACATTGGCAATATCAACGTTGTTCATTTAAATTGTAAAATATATGAACATAAAAATCGTCACACGTGTATTCCAATGACGGATGTTAGGTCTCAAGCAATAGGGGGCAAGCCTAATGCCATTATATCGGGCACAATGCCAGTTGACACTGGAAATATTTCTATAGAAAAATTACATTTGTCAGAACCTCGTGATCGCTACGCGCATTATTATTAGACGCCAATAGACTAACGAGGTATAGGTAACTTTTTAGAAGCTTTTGTGTTCGTATGTCTATCTGTCTTTCTGGTTCCAAACTTGTAATCCATTTTTAAGCACTTCGGGTATTTTATTTATTAGTTTTATTTTATTTTATTAAGATATTCAATAGCGATTAACAATAGAAAGCATGTATCCGACTGAGCTGAAATTTAGCATACATATGTAAGTTCGGTGGCAATGCAATAATATAGTACATACTATGGACCCAGCTCCAGAACAGTCTTTTGAGCGGGTTGAAAGGTGGACATTGGAACATGTCAACTTCACAACATAACCACCTCGTGTTTAGGCTTGTCAGATTGGTATTGACAAGTACTGTACAAGCAGATGATGTCCAGGATCTGATGATGGAACCGAAGAGTGACCGACAGAACTACCCAACTACTCAACATAAACGTGTTTGCGTTCGTTGGATTTGTCTTAACGAGTTCTATAGACCCGGATGATGTCGAGGGTCTGATAATGGAGCTGGAGGGTAGCCAATAGAACTTCTCAATTACTGAACATAATCCTGCAGTGTTTGGGCTCGTTGGATTTGTCTTGACGAGTTTTATAAATCCGGGCGCTATCCAGGGTCTGATGATGGAGCCGGGAGGTGGCCAACGGAACTACCCAACTACTTAACATAGCCCCGCCGTGTTTGGGCTCGTTGAATTTGCCTTGAAGAGTTCTATAGACTCTGATGATATTCAGGATCTGATGATGGAACCGGAGGGTGGCCAAAGGAACTACCCAACTACTCAACATAACCCCGCCGTGTTTGGGCTCATTGGATATGTCTTTACGAGTTCTCTAGACCCGACAAAACAACAATTTGGCGCTGAAACTGGCCGAAACTGAACCCGGTACGAAACCCTCAGAGCGCGAGTCCCACTTGCACTTGTCCAGTTCTTTATATTTACAGTTTAGTTTGTGCAAGGTATTTAATGCCCCTTGTCTGTATCGTGTATATTAAAACACACGCAAAGGGAGGTTTTGGAACTTATCAAGTGGGTCATAACGCTTCCAAACAGGCTCATTGACTATCACAAAGTCGTAAGCGGGACGGGATACAAGCCTTCGGAAGCTCGGAGCCAGCTGTTCGAATATCTATGGAAATACCATCGACAATCTTATACGACTGAGCTGAACATTGCCTAAACTTGGAATTCGTTAATAAAACCGCGGTCTTACGACGACATTTTTCTCATTAGATTAGAGATTAGGTCATACCCTACCATACGGACCCAGTGTAGTTCCGAGGAGAATGTTGAATGAATGATCTACTTACATTATAATAAATGGAATGTCCCGGCGTTGCACCACTATCGATCATGGCGTCATAATTCCTATGGTCAATAAAGAGTAATCCGCCGGGCTTTAAGCACTTGGCGAAGTTCTTGAGGCACATCTTCTGGACCCGCTGGTCTCCGTACTCATCCAGCAGATGGGCGAAAGAGTTACCGAGGCAGATCACTGCGTCGAAGAGAGTCGAGGGCTGGAAGACCTCGACGTCTCCGGGTAATGTCTCCCAGTTTGCTTCTTCGATGACTGGAAAGGTGGGTGAGATTCGTTAGTTGGATGGTTGGAAAATTTATATGTGTGTGTGAATAGTACAGTTAATTAATGTTTTTAAGTAAGCAGGTAGTTTAGATATAATTAAAATGGATGTGACATTAGGAATCACATTTTTTTCCGTGTTTAGAAAAGTAGAATACCAAAATGTAAATGACTTATAACCGATATATAACGAGAGATGGGGTTCCACTCCACGACGAGGACCCGATGTGGATTGGTAGAGGCAAGTTTGTTGTTCACCTGGTGTTGAAATTTATCAACCGCCTATAAGATTTATAATTTGACGTAACGACTACTACATGATGTGGTAGGTAACCAGAACCAATGAACTCTGAAGCACGGAGACGCATGGAAATGCCACACATTTCAGATTGCCCAAATACAACCGTTCCACACTATATAATCGTTTCGCATACTGTGAGTGTTCAGACCAAACAGTTTAGTAATTTAATACAGGTATTAGGTACCTACTCCATTCATCGTATTTGGCGTCTTTCCTCTTGTCCCATCTGGCCTTCAACGCGTGTTTCAACATCTTGTCTGACGCGTCCACGGAGACCACCTTGAAACCTTCCTGCACCAGCATCATGGAGTCTATCCTGAAAATTAAAGTTAGTAGTTGAATTAGAAAGAAAAAAATGGTCTGAACTTATTTGCTATATTTTTTTCATAAAAATAATGTAGAAAGTAGGTAATAAAAATAAAGAATGTGTTGATAAATTAATATTCCTATTATTATTACACAGATAAGTATTTGATATAATTAAATGCAGGAATGCCTCGTTGGTCTAGTGGTAAAGCGCATCGCTTTGTGATCACGAGATCCTGGGTTCAAATTGTAGGTCGAACAAATGTAGTTCTTCTGAAGAAAAATTTTCAGTATGGAAGTGGAGTCAGGAACTGTGGCCGGTGTATGGCAATAGGCTCGCCCCCTATTACATGGGACCTAACATCGTCGGCCAAAAGTGGGTGTACTCAGTACGCCTCTTTCATCCTCATCTAGGGGAACATAGGCGTGACGGTGTGTGTGTGTGTGTGTTAAATGCAGGTATTTTTATGTAGGATTTCCATCGGGGTAAGGTCGAATTTACGCTGTACAATAAAATCGAAAAAATGTTATAGTTATTTGTGCTTTTTTGCTGGAACTAACTTGAAATGGTTATTTTCATGTTGTGTAATTGTAAAGTACCAATAATAGCGATCCGGTATGTTATTTATAAACTAAACTAAGAGATGGATACTATATAGCCTAATAAGGGCTATTCCGTGGGTTCTGACAAATTATTGTTACAAAATTTATGAGTTTTTGAGGGCATTAGAACCTAGTTATCAATTGTTATTTAATTCCCAAAACGTGTATTCTTTTGAATAACAATGGGTTGGTGAAATAGTTAAAAATTATGTATTCATGTATTGAATAAGCGAAGGTCATGGCGTGTAAGTGATGAATCGTGACTTTTCAATTTCTCCCAAGATGCTGGTCGTGATTGGTCTGTAAAGTATCTGCTTCTTTACTGTTTGGAGTATTTTCATGGTATATTTTCATGGAAGGGTTAAATTAATAAAAAGAATAACTTTTAAGTTATTTATTTAACATGGCATAGGTACCTCTTATTACGGAACTCGGCATAGCAAAAATGGTTTAATTTCGTAGGAGATTCCTGTTATTGATTTAGTAATTAAAAGTCTGAGATTCAGACTGCCTCGTTGGTCTAGTGGCAAAGCGCATCGCTTTGTGATCACAAGGTCCTGGGGTTCAACAAGGTCGGTCGGTAGATCGGACAAGTGTAGTTTTTCTAACGAAAACTTCCCAGTGCGAGTCCGGGAGTCTGGAATTGTGCCCGGTATATGACAATAGGCTCGCCCCCTTTTACATGGGATCTATTATCGTCGGCGAAACGTGGGTGTATTCAGTACATCTCTGCCACCCCCGCTTGGGGTATATAGGCGTGACGGTGTAATTAATTAATTTAAAAAAATTAAGTCTGAGATTTCTCAGAATTTTAATTTCCCATACGTAATTCTTCTTCTTTAATAATAATAAGTTGTTATTCTTAAATTTCATGAAAAATGATCTTTACTTAAGCGAAACAAACATTTGTGGGGCACACAAACATTTATTGTGTGCGGAGATCGACCGCGATTTGTTGGAGAAAGGCTTTTTCTGACAAATAGAGGTGATAGAGATTAACTTGTACTACACGCGGACCCAGTGCGGATCGGTGGAGTCAGGTGTGTGACCCATCGATCAAATATATATCGATGTTGTGACCACTTGTTGTTGGAACTTATCGAACTGATATAACCAGTTCGATAAGTGGTTTCCAACTTGATTTAACGATTATCACATAACGTGGTAACACTAACAGCTTAGAGTGCCATTTGAAGCACGGAGACGGTCGAAAATGTTACGAACGATCACCCATTTCAGTCCGACCGTTCCGAACGCTGCTTAACTTTGATAATCGCTAAGAACACCGCGACCGCACGGCGCTACGAGCGACTCAATTGAGATGTGGAAACGTGTTGCTTTTAAGCCCTATTTAAAACACATTTTGATGCATGCGTTAGCATTAGCGAAGGTGGACCAAGAGCATTAGAAGTACGTAACTACTAACGCTAATTATTTACTTAACTCGACGTTAATTAGGGTTACAACATAAAGTACAAACTACAAAGCAACAAATAGATTGTTTTTCTCCTATTCCCAATTAAATATAAACAAGATAACTAGCCCCGCAACATTGATAGTTGTTTCAACAACACCGTATTTCGTCAGTGAGTCTGTCGGGTCAAATGTAATCTGCTCAACGGTGTTTACATAACTGGTTGACTACAGCCTTGTTATTAGTAATCAGTTAATAACAGATATTCGTTATTATCGCGACTATTATCTCAGGGGTCTTCAGAGAAGTTTCTTTTTTGTTTTATCTTTGTATGAAACGTTTACTTTAACTCAAACTCGAATGATTTATGTTGTATAAATCTTGTGGGAGCACTTACGAATCGTCAAATTTACATTCTTTTTATAACTTACCACCGGATGGGAATGGTCTCCACCGAGAATTATCGGCGAAAAACTCATTGTGGGTTATCTTTTTAACAAGCTTTTTTTGTCTAATTCTTACAAACATAAAATTCATATATGCAAATCCCCAGACCGAAATAATATGTTTTATCGGTCACACAAAGATTAATTCTGTGCGAAGTTCGTGCCCGCAACTGCTCGATTCAATGCCTTGAGTGGTATAATCTTTTAACTACTGTACCAAGCGGTCCGTCCGTCATTTAAACGCTTAGAGCATTGTTAGATGCTCTAATGGTATGGCTAAACCAACGCGTCCAGCCGCATTCGCGATGGCGTGCACGGTGGCGATCAGCTTCTGCAGTAATATTTGTATGGAAATGTTCACATCAACGTGTCCTGCGTCTTGCACGCGCTATCTGGGCGGCGTCAGCACGCGCAATCATAGGGAGAAGATACTGGTCGCCGCTGGGGACGCCACCGCGGACGCGGCTAAACGCGTTGGATTCTTAGGTTTGAACGCTGTTTATAGTCTAAATGTTGTTCCATAGTTTCAGAGAAGACTTAATCTAGTGATTAGAGCATCGACCGTTCCGTTAACTGAATTAAAAAACGCGGGTTCGATCTTCGCATGAAACAAAACTTTGCGACCCATAGATATTGCTTAGGTCAGGTTATTTGTGCTCGTAGTATGTGTTTGTGAACGCACAGTTTTTCTATCGAAAGATTCTTAGTAGAAATTCGGGGTACGAAATTGTGTTCATTATTATAGCAATAGGCTCTTTAGTAAATTTGGACTTAACATCGTCAGCAATGTGAGTATTCGAGTACCGAGCATCCCCGTGCTTTGGAAGGCACGTTAGGCCGTATGCTGTCGTTATGCCAAATGCCAAATTGGATGTCATAGGCAGTTTGGTAAGTTCGAACAGCAGGTGGCATAAAATCTGCCTCTATCAAATCGCACTGGCTCCGCATGGCAGAGCATGACGCCTCTACGCTCAAATCGTTAGAATGGGCCTCTATTAAAAAGCCTTTTCTATACAAAATTAGATATCCGAAGGGGGACTTCAACATGGTGAAAAAGAAATAAAAAGAGATTGAGATGAAAATGACCAACCCGCCGAGTTTCTCGCTGGACCTTCACAGTAGAGGCTACGTTTCGATCCAGTAGTAGATTAGTAAGATAAAAATACATATATGTAAACCTGACAATTTGTTTGCAGGGTTTATCCAAAGTCAATGATTTAATTTTGACTAAAGTTGAAGATATTGGTAAACGGATCACGAAGTCAAAGTGCAGATGGACAGGACACTTGATGACGCCGGAAGATTGCAGGTGAACCAGGCCCGTGATAGCCTGGTGGTCTAGAACGGGAAGGAGACCTACAGACCATCAGCAAGATGGAACGATGACATTACGAGGGTGGTCGGCAAATGGTGGAATGGACTAGCACCGGACCGGAACGACTGGTTGGACAAGATGGATATCTCTGTCACTATACGAATATCATCGCGCCAGGTCGGGTAGTCAGAGAGTAAAGAGTTCCAACAGATTCTTTCCTTACAGAACTCTCCGGCTTTCTCCACTCACATAGTTCGTCTCATACACGCTTGCCGATTACGGATACTCATGACTTGCCTTCAGCTAAGACATGGTCTATTTGGTCATGGTAAGATAGTCTAGCTCTATTGATGACGATGATGCTACAAAAGGATACTCACCCAGTACCACAAGCAGTGTCCAGAATTTTCTTGCAGCCATGTTTCTTCAGGAGTCCAATCAAGAAGTCTTTATAGTTCTGTGTTCTCTGGGTACTGTCGCCAATGAACTTGTTCCAGGTTCGAGCCGCCTTGCCGTCCGCGTACTGGTCCTTCACTCCCTCTGAAGGTATACCTTCAGAACGGGGGTGAAATACTTTGTCTGCTGACATTTTAGCTGGTCACTGGAAAGAATATTATATATTTTTCATTATCCATCTACTATCATCTATCTATATCAGAGGTTTCCAGACCTTTTTTCTCATAGACCACTTTCAAAATTTAGCTGGTTCCGGTGGACCCCCTGCAGCTACATTTCTACCAAATTCCCAAAACTCGACAAAAAATGTGAAGATTACATCTTATTATGGAAATTTGCGTTGCGGCTGAGTTTCAACCACGAATAAGTAGTTTTCGAAAAAAAGTGAGAATTGATTGGTTAATTAATTAACTAATTGTGCTGTGAGTGGATGTCAAAAAGTAAAGTTGGCCAATCATAAAAGTGATTCCATCTAACTTTACTTTTTTGACACCTACTCACAGCACAAGAAACAAATCAATTCTCACTTATTTTATTTAGAAAACTCCCCATTCGGAGTGGTAAAATAAAAAGAAAAATAGTATAGTTTTGATATTGAGTTCTTAGGCTACTTATTGTGGAAGGAGCAGTTCTACAAGCAAGTAGATGGCGTGGCGATGGGCTCCCCTGTATCTCCCATTGTTGCCGATATATTCATGAAAGACTTTGAGGAGACAGCCCTTCGTACCTCACCTGTAAAGCCAAGTTTCTACAAGCGGTATGTAGATGATACTTTCACAATATTACCATCTGACAAAATTCATGTATTCCTAAATCATCTTAACTCCATTAACCCTAAAATTCAGTTTACAATGGAGTTGGAGGCAAATAATTCCCTAGCTTTCCTAGATGTCTTAGTAATCCGTAACCCCAACAACACCTTAAGCCATACGGTTTATCGTAAAAAGACCCATACTGATAGGTACTTAAACGGTGAATCTCACCACCATCCAACACAGTTAGCTACCGTGGGTAAATCTTTGTTTCAGAGAGCACAAGGGATCTGTGACAAGAAACATCTGGCTGCCGAGCTTCAACATGTCAAGCAAGTCCTGCACGACAATAAGCTTCGAGTCCCACGCCAACGTCACAGTGACCGAGTGAAACCAGCCACAGTCGAGCGTCTCCCTGCAGTACTACCTTACATGAGAGGAGTCACGGACAAGATTGGCTACATATTGAAGCGTGCTTCGATTAAAACATTTTATAAGCCGCCGAAGAAGATCAATCAATTTTTACCATCTGTCAAGTGTCAGATCCCTCTACAAGATGCAGGAGTTTACAAGCTTGATTGTGAATGTGGTCTCTCTTATATAGGACAAACAAAAAGACCGGTAAAAACTTGGGTTAAAGAACACATAGCTGACCTAAAACACCGTCGCTCAAAGAAGTCTGCAGTCTGTGAACATGTCCTTGACCGCACCCGCCATAACATCAGATTTGATAGACCACAAATCCTCGTGAAAGAACACCGATTCCTACCAAGGATGGTTCGCGAGGCTATTGAAATTAAAAAACATCCTAATTTCAATAGAGAAGATGGCTGGGTGCTTCCATTGACTTGGGATCCGGTAATTAATATAATCAAATCCAAAACCAAGCATAACACTGCAAGACCTCAAGACACCGTGAGCTCATTCTGCGTAGATCGGACCAACAACAACAAAAATAATTAAGAAGTTTGAGGGTACCCCGGAACAACTATGCCTATTGGACATCTAACACCTCAGTCCCTCCCGTGACCATGGGTGCTGCAAAGCACTCGAAACGTCGGGAACTAAAAATAAAATAAAAAAACCGCGATAAAATCCGTAAAATAGTTTTATTTCAGTATAGTTTTGTTTTGTATTCATTAAAATATGTAATTATTACACTATTAATTATTATTGTTATCATATTACAATTTAATATGTAATTTTATCCTATTACATTGTAATATGATAACAGTCGTAATATAATTAAAATTAGACACTAATAACGTAACGTAATTTCTATAATGACAATCACAAAATAGTCATAATTTTAATGGGAGGGATGTACTTGACGAATCGACAGCAAATAATTAATATTTGGCTTCAGTTTTGTTAGGAATAAGTGCAAATCTCCCCGTTCCGTGATATTTAATCTGCTCCTTTTTTTGACAAGATATGACAAGGGAAACGCTATCAAAAGCTTTCTCGAAATTCCCCAGTAGCCAATATTTTTGATACCCTATTTTAAATTTTACCTTCAGCTCCTCATTAGTACTAAGCTCGAGTAGCTCCTCTTGTAATATCACATTCACCACTTCCGTTTCATCAAATGGATTTCTGATCCATGGCGGTAATTCCATCGTCAGAATATCTTCAAATCTGATTTTGAAGTCATCATGCCGGGCAATCAAATGTTGAACGTATATCTGAATATCCTCATCAAGGCATTCTACCTGTGACAAGTTTGAAAACTGGGAAAATTCGCACCGACTAATATTTTGCTTCATAAATTTCAAATTTCCAAGAGAAGCTGAAATTACACCCTTTGTTTTTATTAAATTGAGACTGTCCCCTTCTAAGTTTAAGTTAATGTCATTAAATTTTTTGAACATATCTGTCAAATACGCGATGTCTGCTTCCAAATTGATCAGGTTTTCTTTTAAATCTAGATCTTTACTTTCCAGAAACTCTAAAACTGATTCAAAAAGTGAGTAAAATCTTGTTAAACATGAAAACCAGCGTACTTCAGTATGTAAGAGCAATCGTTGGAAGTCTTCATCATTTTTATTGCATAATTGTGCAAGAAAACGCGTATACAACGCATTGCTTCTTATTTTGTTAACTGCATTAATCACAAATTGAAGCGATTGGTGCAATCTATAACTCAAATGTTTCGTTACTAGGTGTTGTCGGTGGATAACACAGTGAATTGAGTTACCTCTGGTATAATTCTTTTGAGATGGCTTATAAACCCACGATATCGCCCGACCATGGCAGCAGCTCCATCTGTTGCCACAGAAATAACGTTTGTGAATGAAATCGACTTTTCCTTAAAAAAATCACTCAGGTCATTAAATATTACGGACACTAAAGGTGAAGAGCTCATTTCATCAGTACGTCTTTGTACAGTGTTGTTACTCAAAGGAATTCTTTTGAGTATGTCAAATGGAGATTTGAGCGGAATAGTTTTTAAAACCTCTTCAACAGCGGGTAAAATTAACTGTTCTCTAATGGTGTGCGGTTTTCCAGATTTCGCTATAAGTAATGGGATATTGTAAGATGCCCGCAAGCCATTATCGTTACTTTCAGATGTTAAAGCGAACATACTGTGCACCGTGGGTCTCTTTTCATATTTTTCCTTCAATGCTTGAAAATATTTCAAATCTTTACCTATTTTATCAGGATGACACTTTCTTAGATGATCTTCGAGCTTCGATGGTTTCATAGAGTCATTGCTCAAAACTTTGTTGCATAAAAGGCATTTTAACAGAATAGGATTACCTAATTAATTATTGTAATGAAATAAACAAAGTAACGACGGCAAACTGATTCTAATTATTAAAAGCAATAAATCGCTTCATAAAACTCTATTATGGATCTTAATCCATAAAAGTGTTTTATGAATACGGTTGAACCGATTTAAATGTAATGTAAAATATTTTTTCATAAATATTATTTGATATATTTCTGTACATTCGATAGAAAATACTTTTAAATAATATTTTGATACCAAAACTCCGCGATTTTAATTATTTATTTATTACTTTGATGCACGTTACGGGTACGTAAAGACGCGTACAATTTATGAAAATATATTTAATTAAGTCATTTAGCATTAGGAACCTGAAATATTTACAATCATGCAAGTCAATCATAATATATCCCTCCTTTAGTTAACAACCACACAGTCGGGTAAAAAAAATTACTGATAAAGTAGGGACAAAAAGTTCAACCTTTCTCGGCTTTCTGTTCTTTTATGGAAGTATCTAATAATGACTCTGTTCAGTATTTAATTTTTAATACGTACCTCCCACACGCAAACATTACAAATATACTTAATAAAACATAAAATAAAAGTATGTATAACAAATAGGCACTTACTTTTTCTGACACTAGCAAACCCTAACATCGATTCACTTTACTTTTTTTTTCTTTTCGAAATTCCGGAACAAATGAGTAACGTTTATCATTGGCATTCGTATTTATATTGGTGAACAATCAAACAAGTTCATGCAAGATTGCAAGCACACATAAGTAGTATTTCGTCCCTTTGCACGTCTGAACAAGCGTTGCGGACACGAATTTATGGTTGCGGACGGCGGCGGCGCTTTGCAAGTCTCGACACGTTGTACTGAATATGGAATATGCAAGTTTATACAAGTAACAGTCGCTGAGCTTCTTCAAATATTATCTGCCTACATTGATAGGTGAAGTCAAGCTAACAACTTAGTTCTTCATTATCGAAAGCAAATAAATTTTCGTGGATCCCGCTTACGAATTGTGAACCCCCATTTTTTTGTCACGCCACAGACCCAAGTAGAGTCTCCCGTGGACCCCTGGGGGTCCACCTGAACAACTTTGGGAACTAAGGATCACGCCACATCCCTTGCGGTGTAGGCAGAGAGTACAGAGTTCCAACAGGTTATAAGGACAGGATAACTCGTCTCAGACACGCTCGCCCGTTAGGGAGACTCTTGACTTACCCTTTGGAAACGCACGCTTTTATTTTGTAATTTGACATAGGTAGGTCGATCACTCCGGGATACCTTAGATCCTGTATTCCAAGACCTTAAGACACCTCCATACTAAATTACTTTAAAATCCGTTTAGCCATGTTAGTAAGATGACTGTTAGTAAGATGATGATAATTCAAAGCAATACGGAGATTTCAAATGCATTTCAAAAACGTATTTCTTAATTCGTACACATACACGTACAAGTTTCATTGTTAATTGGGGTATAAAAGTGCGTAAAAAGGGTTAAAAAATTAAATTTGGAAAATTGGTTTTTGTAAGATTTTTGTGAAGCAATTACCTAATCAGGGTGTCTGAGGTCTTGCGTTATTTATAATAAACTTTGTATATAATAAGTTAGGTCATAAGTTATTACCATACCAAATTTATTGAAATACGTTCGGTAATTTTTGCGTGATTGATACACAAAGAGACAGAAAATCAGAAGGACAGACAAACAATAATTCCAAAAAAAATTGTTTCGTCCTCTACATCGATAAGGAAGTGTACCCCTATTATAATTTTCCAAAAATATTCAATGTAGCGATTCGGCTCGGTTACAGTTTTATTATATGTATAGATAGATAATACCGTGTCTTATCTGAAGGGCAAGTTAAGAGTCTCCGTGACCGGCGAGTGTGTATGAGACGAACTATGAGAGTGGAGGAAGCCAGAGAGGTATGTAAGGAAAGAACCTGTTGGAACTCTGCACTCTCTGCCTACCTCGCGAGGGAGCTGGCGTGAAGATATAGATAGATAGATAATATTATCCATTTGTATTTGCACCTATTACTTAACTATTATCTAGGAAACTAGGAGTCTAAGAACTTTACTTCCAAAATATAGCAACCATACACATATATTACAACATAATAAAAAAAGAAGATTCCTCAACCTAGTCATCCATTCCTTAGTAAAAAATACCTTTTCATTCTTCTTAACGACAGGACCTTTGACATAAAGTAATAATTTGAAGAGAAGAAGAGACTTTTTATAACAAAATTAATTACGTAATATCTTTAGTTAATGGTACTATTAAAAAAAGTATTTCAAGTAAATACCGTTGTCATTAAAAAAAAAAAACCACAATTTTTTTCCGGATCGCGGTAAATTAAACGACGCGTTCAGTTAATTGGAAGTGCACCATAAAAAAACTTACGTTATTCACACTGACACCGAACGCACACACTCACTCACTTCGCCAAACTGACTGATTGGAATCCGCGCGAACACAGTTATGTTATACCTAACTGTAGCTTTTATTCATACACGGTATCACTTCCACTAAACCTAATACTAATTGTTGCTTATCACTTCCTATAATAATACATCGACACAAAATGAAACACTTATTGTACGCCTAATGCTTATTCACGGTGTAAAGTGAATAAGTGTCTAATATTCTCGCAAAATATTGCTTTATTTTATACTTGATTCGCCGAAGCAAAGAAAAGTAAGTCTAAACAAATAGTAAAAAAATATTCAGTCGCTTTTATAGTAGAATACATAAAATAACTGGATACTATTTCAGATGTAAATTTAATTAACATGCTCTTTTAATTAAAAACCACTAAAATTAAAAGGTACTACACTGAAAGAATTTACTATTTTAAAGAGATAATTATATAAGATGGTAAAACCTGGATGCGTGCAATGCAAAGCAGAATATTTTGGCGATAATTAAGTGTTACGTCGTAACGTAATTTTTACATTTAGTCGGTTTACATTCGTCCTTATTGAAGCTATCCTAGTTGAATTTTGCACCTATAGTTTACATTATTTTTATGCGCCACATATTATCTATAGCACAGGACTAGTTACCCATAGCCACTTTGTTTGGTTGCACTCGATTGCCTATTGTACAGTCACTGAAATATGTATCTTGTGATGTAATGGGAAGGTTTATTTTCCAATGTGGTATATTTTCGGGCAGTCACGGTCGACTTGCACCATTCTTGATTGATATTTTGCACGGATAAAATTACACACATATTTTATATTGCAATAAAACCAGTGCTGCAGTGGTCTAAAATATAGGTACAGGTAGGTAACCTACCTATTTCAAGCTTTCACATTTCTTTAACTTTATTTTAAACTAGCAATTCTATATAAAAATAACTAGCGCTGTGCTGATGCCAACAACATCCTATGCAGACATCCTGACCGAAGAAAATAACCGTTGAATATTCAAGTATTGGTTCTGCCTGTGCGGGAACAAAACCCGTGACCCGTTTACTTTTCAGCCTGTAGGGCTCCTACCTAAGCTTTCCTTAGCTATGAGTGTCTATATCCTGCTATCTTGTTAGCTACACAATCAACGACGAAAACGGGGATCACCCCCAAAGGCATAATAGACATATAAGTAGATATAGCCCGAGCGTAGACTATTCGGCGCACTAAATTATGTACTCACGGGTTCGATCTCCCATTGACCATATTTTCTGTGATTCACAGACATTTTTTCGGTCAGGAGGTTCGTATATAAAATTTGTATCTGAAAACTCACCCATGACAGAAAAAATATATAAAAGTTACAGAGATAAAAACATCAATGTAAGGATTGTGGTTGGTAACGATGTGCTGGAGCAAGTGAATGAGTTTGTATATCTTGGATGCGCCTTCAGTAAGGATGGGAAATACACCGCTGACATAGAGAGAAGAGTGAGTGCAGGGAACAGAGTGAATGGTGCGATGGGAAAGCTACTCGGGAGCCGGCACTTAAGCCATAAGGCGCAGCTGGCCATACATAACGGAGTTCTTGTCCCAACGCTGTTATATGGTAGCGAGAGCTGGGTATGTAAGAAGGAGAATGAAAGTAGGATAAATGCGGTAGAAATGCGAGCTCTGCGGAAGATGTGCGGAGTGAAGCTGACCGACCGCATTAGCAACAGCATAGTAAGACAGCGAGTAGGTATGAAAGATAGTATCGGTGTAAAGATGAGAAAGGGCATGCTCCGTTGGTTCGGGAATATAGAAAGAATGCCAGAGGAAAGAATGACAAAACAGATATACAATGTGAAAGTGAAAGGATGCAGGTACCGGGGAAGACCTAGACTATCTTACCACGACCAAATAAACCGAGTCTTATCTGATGGAAAAGTCAAGAGTCTCCGTAACCGGCGAGCGTGTATGAGACGAACTATGAGAGTCGAGGAAGCCAGAGAGGTATGTAAGGAAAGAACCTGTTGGAACTCTGTACTCTCTGCCTACCCCGCAAGGGATCTGGCGTGAGGTTATAGATAGATAGATAGATAGATAAAAACATCATTACACTGAAAGGTTGTAAAGAGAGACTGTTGGTCTGCTCAAGTATTAGAATGAACAAGAAATTATAACTTGCATATTAATTTAATTATGTTTGTTTACGTAATTTCAATACATATTCGTATATAAGTTGAAATCATGTTGAAACTCTGTGATAAGGAATATAATCGATTAAATAAATGAATCAAATCAACATTGTAACAATTGAAATGAACGTGACATTATGAATGTAATGGCTATGAGTGAAATTCCTGTGCGGAAGTACTTCACACCTTGCAGCGCTGCGCAAACGCAGGTAACTAGCAGTAGCTGTGCATGGACTATAGTGAATGTTAAACGGCACTTCAAGATAGTTTATCTTATCTAAAATCGACGGCACGGTTTCCTAGAGCAAACTTTTATACTTAACTATTCCTAGTACACTTATTTTTAATTAAGTAACATCACTTTATACAAATCACATTGGATAATTTCCAAAAGGTAGCTACAACAAATAGCAAAACCGAGCATCTAGAATGCATGGTCTAAGCCTTTAACGTTAATTGACTTGTCATGCTCCCCGCTCAACCCACTGCATCGAGAAGTCGCGGGTTCCATTTCCGCACGGGACCAATCTTTGTGTGACCCACAAATGTTTGTTTCGGCCTGGGTGTTCGTGCATGTGAATTTCGTGTTTGTTAACGCGCGTAAAACACGACACAGGAAGTGTTCATAGTGTGGGACGTTTAAAAAAATATAATCATCCCAGTTAAGAAGCTACATTGGAAATATTTACTTATTAATTACGTAGTTTCATCTCGACGGGCATAGATAGGTAGCCCTGGGTTCACAAATCAACAACAAATCATTGTTAATCACAAACCTTTTTTTCGGTCTAAGTGTTTGTGTACGTAAAGTTCGCGTTTGTTACCGCACACATGACTCCGCCATAATTTCTAGAGCGAGGCAATGTCATTTAACAAAAAAAAATTAGGAGCTGAATATAACCAACAATTCCAATTTAAGCGAAGATTACTTAGCGTCCAGTTATCGGATCGGTACCATCGAACTTCACGACGGTCTGACGTAACATCCGCTAATATTGCCCCGAGTTTTTATCGACAATATAGGGTCACGTTCACGTTCAATGAAGTTGGATATTAACATTAAACCGGAGAACACGTTTATCATAATTAAAACAACGATTTTTTTGTGTAGTAGGTATCTAGTTTTGCGGATGGTCATGCGCTGGACTGCCTCCTGCTTCATTCTTACATCATCTCATTGCCGTATAAGAGGCCACCCATAAATTATGCCACATGAATTTCATGTATTTTGAACTCCTCCCCCGTCCTCGTTACAGGTAGTCACATTTGCGTGACCTTCCCTCCCGAGGTGTGACATCATATATTTTTAACCGACTTCAAAAAGGAGGAGGTTCTATGTTCGGTTGTATGTATGCTTTTTTTTTTTTATGTATGTTCATCGATATTTCCGTCAATTGTGGACCGATTTTGATGATTTTTTTTTGCATTGGGTTCAGTATAGCTCCGCGGTGGTCCCATTTTAATTTCATTGGCATTGGACCTTGGACTTAGAAGATACACCAGGGAACTCCTTAACGACAAACAATAGGCATGTGTAAATTGAGATATTATGGGTATTACGTCAATCCTATAGGTACCCTACTATAGAACTAAGCAGTATATTAGCCAACTTCAAAAAAAGAGGTTCATAATTCGTCCTTTTTTTATAACTCCTTTGCTTATGAACCGATTTTTATGATTCTTTTTGCATTTGGTTCAGTATAGTTTTGAGGTGGTCCTATTTTATTGTCATTGGTATTGGACCTTGGACTGTGAAGATACAAGAGGGAACTCCTTAATGGCGAACAGCACGAATGTATAGATTCCGTTATTATAGTCATTATATTTATCCTGTAGGTACCTTACTTTACAACTTAGCAAAATAATATAATATCGGTATATAAATACTACTAAATAATTCACTCGTCACCTAAAATTGTAAAATAAAAATCTTTTAAAAAAAAGGTAAACCGACTTCAAAAAGCAAAAAATAAATATTTGAAGTCGGTGCTGGTTGGTGCAGTCGGTTACTTGGCACCGACTTCAAATATTTATTTTTTGCTTATTTACCTTTTTTTATGGAATTGTTAACTTAGAAAATCTTCTCGTTTTTCATTTCATTCTCATACTTTGAATTTATACACGTGACGTCACGACTTACGACTTCTCCCCATGTCAAACGACATCTCACTTTGTTGACCCCTTCCCGTTCCTTATGGATGGCCCCTAACTCCGTGCAGCAGTTCTCTTCGCCCTGGAGCTGTTAGTGATAGGCACACACCCTTTCGCACACAAGTTTGGCGAAAGGACGCACACTAGGCTCCCCCCCCCCGCCTTCACCTGGCGTGGGGGCCCAGGCATTACTCATCCCCGGGGCAAGGTCCAGCCCCCGGGACTTAGGGTTTATACTCCCTTCACCTGCCCTGCCATATCCCTCCTGGATATGGCAGTTTACTACTCACCAGAGTTCCTTCGGAACCTGGTCGAGTTCATCGCCTCGAAGTCCCCGGAGCTGATCCGGCAATTCGAGGCGACGTACTCACCCGCTCCGCTGGACGCGTCGCCGGTCGGGTCACCCGACTACTACGCGGCCCCCTCTCCCCCCGCAAGCAGCGATCGCACGCCGCGCGCCGTGCCCTCCGCGAACCCCTTCGTCGCGCCGGTAACTCTTGTTACCGCGTTCCTCGCGCGTCCCCCGACCCCCGTTAACCGCCCCGTCTCTGCGTGCGGGTCCGAGCCTCACTCGGACTCCGATATGGAGGTCGAGCTAGCATCGGCCCGCCGTGCAGCCCCCCCCCCCCCCTTCGTCATCTTCATCGGATGACGACTTCATTCCCGTCTTAAACGGTAAAAAGCGCATGCGCAAGCCGGAAGCGACGTCACTTCCCCCGGCCCTGGCACCCCCACACCTCAGCCTTCTCCCAACGCGGCCTCGAGGAATACCCCCTTTCCGCGCCCCGCGCATCCAACCATCCCTCCCCCGCCCCTTGTCATCCATGACAAAAGTGCCTGGGAGCGTATCTCCAAGGCGATCTATAATCGCCACATCAATTATACCCAGGCGCGATCTACCGCGCAAGGGATAACTGTAAAGGTGGCGTCCTCGGACGACCACCGCCGTCTGTCCCACTTCCTCCGCGCCCAGAAAATCGGCTACCATACATATGCCCTTGAGGAGAAGAGAGAGCTTAGGGTGGTCTTTCGCGGCCTCCCCAAGGACAGCTCCGTAATCAAGGAGGACCTCCTAGCCCAAGACCTTCCGGTGCACCAGGTGCACAGGATGGTTAAGGGACAAAACAAACAGGCATGCGACATGATGCTGGTCGTTCTCGACTGCACCGCGGCCGGACGCAAGGTCTTTGACATAAAGACCGTATGCCACATCTCTGGCCTCTCCGTAGAGGCCCCATACAAACGTGGCACACCCAGGCAGTGCCACAACTGTCAGCTGTACGGGCACTCTGCCTGTTACTGCCAAGCGCGCCCTCGATGCGTCAAATGTGTCGGCGACCACACGACCTCGCAATGCTACCGCTCGAAGGGAGCCGGCGACAGGGCCGCCCAGCTGCGTCCTCTGCGGGACCAAGGGACACACTGCGAACTATCGCGGTTGGCCCAAAGCCCCAAAGGGGAAGCGCCGGACAAGGCGCGGTTGACGCCGCCCTCGTGCGGCCGCTTGCCCCCCAGCGCCTTTAGCGCAATACCCTCCCGCGCCCTCAGCGCACGCTCATCCAGCGCCCTCATCGCCCCTCCCTCCAGCGACTTCAGCCCCTCGCGGTCCCGCGCACCAGGCGCTGTCTTCGCCTTCGCTTAGGCCGACACTCGGCGCCAACGAGTGGGCGCAGCCGCTCCCTTACACCGCGGCCCTTCGCCTGTGGGCCCCGCACATCTCCCCAAACCCACGCCGGTGGTTTCGCCTCCTCTGCCAGCTGACGCCGTCGCGGACTTTTGCTGGATAAGATGTAAGGCGCGGCAAGCGTCAACAGGATTCGCGAGCTGGCCCAAAGGCTCCGCGCCGCTACTAGCTGGGAGGACCAATTCATCCTGCTTATGGCGTACATGGACGTTCACGACGCCATGGCCTCCCTTAAAACCCATCGCCCCTACAATACATAATGGATTTAAGACCTTCCCGCCTTAAGCCCCATAGCCTATCCCTGGCGTTCTTTAACGCCGACGGCCTCCGCTCTCAACGTGACAAAGTTGATTTCCTCCGGGATCATCAACTGGACATCCTTCTGGTGCAGGAAACCTTCCTCAAGCCCGCCCATCGCGATCCTAGGATCGCAAACTACAATCTCGTGCGTAATGACAGAATTGGCTCCCGTGGAGGCGGTACTCTCATTTACTACAGGAGGTCCCTGCATTGTATTCCTGTCGAATGTCGATCTCCATTTCGATCTCGGTCTCGAACCTATTCGTGCCTTTATTAAAAAGGCGACAACCCAATATTTTACGAATGCGTCCAATCATAGTAATCCGCTAATCGTAGCCGCCGCCGACTACGAACCAAACTCCCCTCTTATCACTACCGCCATCCGCGGCATGTTCTCGCCGACCCTCCCGGTGCCCTTACATTCCTTCTTTCGGATACAGATACCGCACACAGGATCGGACACAGGTCGAAGAATCCCTTGCCCGCCGGCCGGTGCAGAGCACAACGGCGAGACACCTAGTGTTCATGTGAAAACCCCTTCGATAGCTCAGTTGGTGGTCCTGAGTTTTCTATCGGTTAGATTTGGGAGTCCAGGCACCGCAATCCCCAAATACAAGGTGAACCACTCACCTTGACTCGTCTCCCGAAGGTAGCTCCGCCGTGCACGGCTGCCTGGTTGTTTCAATCCTTTTATATTGATGTCTTTAGCATACCACCTGATTGTCCGAAATCTCACAAGTTGTTTTGCACAAATAAACCGACGAATAATGTAGTAATTTAAATATTTCCGGGAATCGATCAACACCCTTGCACCCGAATTCAATGTTGTAGTTTTCCAACTACCCTCATATTCCGAGTCGCAGTTTTTGCGGTCCACCCACATAATTGGTGAATCACAATGCCCGAACATCCCCCCGCCTAACCAAGACCCGTCTTGGTTCCTAATTATCTATGGGTAACCTACACAATTTAGAAATGGGCCTCATCAGGACACCGTTTTGAGTTTTCACTTCTGCAACCCGTACAACCCCGTCTTTACCTGGTAAAAGTTTGACTAACCGTCCGCGTTTCCAATGTAAAGGAGCTAAATTATCTTCTTTAATCAAAACCAAGTCATTGAGTTTAGGAGGTTCCGTCTGTGAGGTCCATTTGAACCGCTGTTGAAGAGTGTGTAGGTATTCATTTTTCCACCGAGACCAAAAGTGTTGAGACATCTTTTGAATTTGTTGAAACCGAGACAGCCGGTGCACACTGACATCGGTGTAAGGGTATTCAGGGAGAGCCACCAGTGGTTGTCCAATCAAAAGGTGCCCCGGAGTTAATACATCCAGATCCGCCGGATCCGTACTAAGCGGATATAACGGGCGAGAGTTCATGACGGCCTCCACCTTGGTGAAGAACGTGGTGAGCCCTTCGAACGTTAAACGTGCTTCGCCGAGCACACGCTTGACGTGTGTTTTTGCAGATTTAACCGCCGCCTCAAATAAACCGCCGTGGTTTGGACTCGAGGGCGCATTAAATAGCCATTTAATGTGATTCTTCGTCAAGTTCCGTTCAATTTCAGATTGGTTGTCCCGCAAGAAAACATACAATTCTTTTAAATATTTATCCGTGCCCGTATAATTTGTGCCACAATCCGACCGCACTAGTGAGGGTAGTCCTCGACGAGAAATAAATCGCGTAAACGCCGCTATAAAGGCTTCAACCGATAGTTGACTGACTACTTCCAAATGAACACATTTAGTACTTAAACATACGAAAATGCACAAAAAACATTTTTCTATCTTCGCGTTCCGTAGCGAGCTAGATTTAATATAAAATGGTCCGGCAAAGTCCGTACCGACTCCGAGAAACGGACGAACACCCTGTACACGATCTGCGGGCAGATCCGCCATGAAGGGTTGGACAGGTCGCGCCCGGGACCGGTAGCACTGTACGCATTTAAAGGTGATATGACGCGTCACGCGTCGAGCCGAAACAATCCAATAGGTCCGAGATAAAATGGCCGAAAGTGTATTTGCACCGACGTGACAAAATATTTTATGATAATGAGTTACCAATAGTTCCGTGAAGCGACCTTTGCCCGGTAGTAAAACAGGATGCCGCGCAGCGTACGGCAGCTCCGACGCACCTATTCTGCCGCCGACACGAAGCAACTGATCGTTATCAATGAATAAATTCAACCGCCGAAGTGAGCCCTTAATTGATTTCTTTGACTGAAGGGCCGAAATTTCTTCGTGAAAATATGTATTTTGTACAATTCGTATTAAATGTATGGTCGCGTTTCTACGTTCCGCAACTGAGAGATTACCGCCGAGTTTACATGTATTTTTACAATTATTAGCGAACCGTAGTGTGTACGCCGTTACATTTATTAATTTATCGTACGAACTGTACCGATCCAATAAATCGAATTCTGAATCGACGGTATTAAGGTTAACAACTTTAGCTTTCATGCCCGGTAACATGTCCGCCGGAAAGTCCGAGCACTCGCCGGGCCACCGGGCCGGGGGGTCCCGCAACCAGCGCGGCCCCCACCACAGCGGGTGCTGCAGCAGCTCGTCGGCTGTCGCGCCGCGCGACGCCACGTCCGCGCAGTTCATCTCGCCGGGGACATGTCTCCATAAAATATCTACTTTAGATGAAATAATTTGAGATACCCGATTTCCTTCAAACACTTGTAATTTATGTGGTGATGTTTTTAGCCACGCCAATACAATGGTACTATCACACCAACACACGACATCATCAATCGCAATGTCACTCTGCAGGGAGGGGACTATGTGGTTGATAAGCGTAGTCAATAGGGTCGCACCACTCAGCTCTAACTTAGGGATGGTCCGCTTTGTGTTTAATGGTGCTACCCGAGACTTAGCCATAAGCAACCGCATAAAGACATTACCGGCCTCATCCACCGACCGCAAATATACGACCGCAGAAAATCCTACCGATGATCCGTCACAAAACCCATGAACCGAATAACTGCTATTTTTATCCGGTTTCAGACATCTAGGTATTGTAATCTTTTGTAGATTAGGCAAATCCGAAACGATATCGCGCCACGCTCGCACTATATCCTGCGGCGCGGGAGCGTCCCAGTCTACCTTCCGTGAATTATCACCAGTGCTAAGCAATCGTTGTAGTAATAATTTAATTTTGAAAACAACCGGACACACCCATCCGAGAGGGTCGTAAAGGCGAGCCGTCAATGATAAAATACTGCGCCGAGTGACAGTAGTGTCCGTTGGTAGATTCAACTTATACGAAAAACTGTCTGACCTTGGGTTCCACTGTATACCTAAAACCTTCATAAATTCCGATCCGTCGGTATCCATGTTAAATGACTGAGCCGTCTCCAAATGATCCGCCGGCAAGTCGTCCAACAGTTCCGGTGCGTTCGACGACCACTTCCTGAGCTCGTAGCCCGCCGTGTGCATGAGCGCCACGAGCTCGTCCTTCAGATGCCGCGCGTCGCGCAGCGTGTCCGCGCCGCCGTTCAGATCGTCCACGTAACTGTTGTGACGCAGCAGCCGGGCCGCCCGCGGGAACCGGTGCTCCTCGTCACTCGCCAACTGATGTAAACACCGTATAGCGACGAATGGACTGGACTTTAACCCGTATGTGTTTGTGGTCAGCTCATAAACTACCAACGGTTCATCGGGTGACGAGCGCCAATATATTAATTGGTATTTCCGATCGTCCGGATGTATCCAGGTTTGCCGGAACATCATTTTCACATCCGTAGTGAACACAAACAGAGGCAACCGAAAATTAATTATAATTTGTGTGATGTCATTTTGAAGTCGTTCACCCGTGAACAAACAATCGTTGATGGACGCACCGGTGCTGGTGGGTACACTTCCGTCGAAAACTACCCGAATTTTTCCGACGTCGCCTAATTTTTTAAAAACACCGTGATGCGCAAGAAAATAATGTTCCTGTCCTGACGAAACATCAAATTTGGAAACCGTCATATGACCGAGTCTTAAATATTCCGACATAAATTCCACATATTTTTTTTTAAATTCTGGTAGCCGTTTCATTTTTCGTTCTAAGGCCGTAAATCGACGCAGGGCCGTCTCCTTAGATTCTCCCAACCGCTGTCGATCTGGCAACAGTGGTAATCTGACAACATATTTTCCGTCCGAGCCGCGTGAGGTAGTTGTAGAAAACAAATGTTCACATTCTAAGTCCGCCGGGTCCTTGATTTTCAGCCTGGGTGGTTCTTCCGATCGCCAAAATCTCTCGACCGCTTCAATTAATGTAACACCAACATTAACATTTGATTCCGAGTTATCATTTTTTAATGGTTGCGCCGGACCGAAAATCGCAAAATCAAAAATGGTGCCTAAAGCATACGGTCCATCAGTACCGAAATTCACCTTTTCACCATTTAAAATTTGACCTAATATGTCACATCCGAAAATTATGTCAACATTTGACATATTAAATGAACCGTCATCCGAAAATTTTATATGAGCAATTTGTTTACTAAACCTACGCGCTAAATATGAAGTTGGTTTCTTCAAAACCACCGCCGTAACCGATAACAAATAACTCGAATTTACCGGTTTAAAATAAAATTTAACAACATGGCAACATTCATTGTTATTAAATCCGCCGACGCCTGTTAACGGTGTTTGGTTGTAATGTCGCCTTAAACCCAAACTTGCTACCAAATCACTCTTAATTATAGTGACTTGACTGCCCAGGTCTAGCAGGCCTCTGGATTTGATAAAATCCCCCCGATTGGATTTTACTTCTACAATGACCGTGGGTAAGATGACATTATCCGCTAGCCGAGGTACCGAGGCGACATTACACGACTGTAATTGCTATTCCTGTGGCACACGCGGCACCACAGGACTCGACTGCCGCCCACCCCAATCAGTCCGCTCCCGGCGGTGTCGGGTCTCCCAGTCCCGCTGTTCCCGTGGGTCCGAATCACGCCCGTAACCATCCTTTAACTCGCGTACCCGGTCCATAGATCCCGCGGAACTATCACCACGCCGTGGATAACGCGAGTCTCGAACCGACGACCTAGGAGACGCGTGCCGTGACCGCCGCGACTGAGTAATAGGTGAGCGCCGCCGACCGCCCGTCGCTCTATCGCATTGCGCCGTAACAAATGCGCGCCGTGTATACGGCTCGCCGTCCGCCGGTGAGTCAGAGCGCGCAATGGACGCTGTACAAATTAGTTTGTTATGTCCGATATTTCCGCACCGACTGCATGGTACCTTGCGGGTACACGATGCCGCCAAATGAGTACCGAAGCACCGAAAGCATAAGAATTGTCTTTTAACCCAATCCTTACGTTTAGACCTGGACATGTCAGCAAACTTATAACAGCTGTCTATACCGTGCCCCGACCTCTGACAATAGCCACAGTCTTTAATACGGCCGTAGTTGTTCGCCCGTTCCCGCTGGTCCTGTGCTGGTGGTTCCGTCACAATATTATGCACCCTGCGCTCGGGCCTGTTGTGAGTGCGATCCGCGTAATAAGAAACCGGTTCCGCAGTGGCCGTGTCTATAAGTCTACATTCATGTTGTAGGAATTCTATGAGCTGATCAAAAGTGGGTAAACTTATATTATTGCCACCGTGTTTTTGCTCAAACCGTGTTCTGACGTCAATTGGTAATTTTTGTAGACTTACATGCAATAAAATGTAGCTCCACTCGTTAATTGGAAAACCTAAATTAGCTAATGCCCGCGAAGATTCCAATAACGGGTTCAATATTTTAGTTCGAAGCCCAGCACACTTATTCAACACCGGCAAATGTAAAATCCGCGCAATCAGTGAATCCGCCAACAATCTTTTATTTTCATACCGGCCTTTTAGGATATCCAATGCCGTGTCTAACGACCCGTCCACCATCGGCAGATGTTTAATAAGTGCTTTAGGCTCCTTTTCCACGTGCGAAATAAGATAATGAAATTTTTCCGTTTTAGTGATATCTTTCCGTGTTAAAACCAATGATGTAAACAGACTAA
This sequence comes from Phalera bucephala, assembly GCA_905147815.2. Taxonomy (NCBI): domain Eukaryota; kingdom Metazoa; phylum Arthropoda; class Insecta; order Lepidoptera; family Notodontidae; genus Phalera; species Phalera bucephala. The sequence goes on along the minus strand of LR990615.1, from coordinate 33,782,633 downwards.
TGAAGCTACACCATGAAAAAACGTCCCCGTCAAACGTACTAGGCACAATCCGCGGTAGCCGCGGCGTTGACGCGCCCTCCGTGGGCATGTGGGTGCCGTCAAGGTTCGGATAGGCCGCCGAGACCGCATCCAACTGGTTGTATAACTCCGTGGCCTCTTTGTATTTTACCTCATATCTACCGATTATTTCTTCATCTTCTGAAGAAGTATTGGTCAGTATGCCCTCGTATGACTCCGTTAAAACATTGAAATAGTCATGCAGTTTTTTGAACCGAGCTGATAAAACACCCGAACTACAAGTTTTACTATTTACTAATTTTGACGAATCTACAAACCAGTCGTATTTAATTTTAAATTTGCTTTCAAAAGATTTTGCCATCTTTGGAAAACAATAGAACCTCTAAACACAATGCCTATTACAATTTAAATAATTATTTCTATGCCAAAAGTAGGTACCCCGTTTGTAACCGTTATAAATAAATGAAACCCCTATCTAACCAACTAATTTACGAAAACCCAATCCGGCTCGGGGACCAAAATTATGTTCATGTGAAAACCCCTTCGATAGCTCAGTTGGTGGTCCTGAGTTTTCTATCGGTTAGATTTGGGAGTCCAGGCACCGCAATCCCCAAATACAAGGTGAACCACTCACCTTGACTCGTCTCCCGAAGGTAGCTCCGCCGTGCACGGCTGCCTGGTTGTTTCAATCCTTTTATATTGATGTCTTTAGCATACCACCTGATTGTCCGAAATCTCACAAGTTGTTTTGCACAAATAAACCGACGAATAATGTAGTAATTTAAATATTTCCGGGAATCGATCAACACCCTTGCACCCGAATTCAATGTTGTAGTTTTCCAACTACCCTCATATTCCGAGTCGCAGTTTTTGCGGTCCACCCACATAATTGGTGAATCACAATGCCCGAACACCTAGTACACGCCCTTCCCCATAGCGACTGCCAAAGCCGAGGCCGTTCCTCCTTGAGGCACCCTTGAGCTAGTTGCCCCCATGCCCTTCTGGCTCGAGCTTAGTGGTTGCACGCTCGCCCTCTTGTCCGGTGAAGCTGTAAAGGCCCAGCGGCCAACGGCGTAGATCATTCACACAAACCCAGGGTAACTTAAAATAAGGAAAAACTCAACTTTAACCAAGAAGCTTGTCTTGGCAATACCTTATAGTTACTTAGTGTGCGTTTACATAGCCTAGCGCGAAGAGCATCGAAAAGCGCTTGTATTTTACACAAGCCGCCAGTGGGCTTGTGTAAAATACAAGCGCTTATAATTCGAGATAATATAAAGCGAGAAATATTCAGTAGAGTTGGTCAGCTGCTCTCAATGTTTCCCACAACAGACTGGGGAATATGCATCCTTCACTTCTTGCACTTTCATGGTTCTATTTGGGATCTTGGACCATTATTTATTTGTTTCGTGTTTTCACTTTTATTTTAATGTTTTGTATCTCTGCCGCTCGCTTGCTGTCGGAGATGCTCGCATTTGTAATTTTTTTTGTATAAACTTTTGCAACCGTTTCTGTGTGTATAAAATAATATTTTATATATAATAATATTTTATAAAATAATATTTTATGAATGTGAAGAAAACCAAAATTATGGTTTTTGAACGGGAAGAAACCAGAACGAATGCAAGGATTGTGGTTGGTAACGATGTGCTGGAGCAAGTGAATGAGTTTGTATATCTTGGATGCGCCTTCAGTAAGGATGGGAAATACACCGCTGATATAGAGAGAAGAGTGAATGCAGGTAATAGAGTGAATGGTGCGATGGGAAGGCTACTTGGGAGCCGGCACTTAAGCCAAAAGGCGCAGCTGGCCATGCATAACGGAGTGCTTGTCCCAACGCTGTTATATGGCAGTGAGAGTTGGGTATGTAAGAAGGAGAACGAAAGCAGGATAAATGCGGTCGAAATGCGATCTCTGCGGAAGATGTGCGGAGTCACGCTGACTGACCGTATTCGCAACAGCGTAGTAAGAAAGCGAGTAGGTATGAAAGATAGTATCGGTGTAAAGATGAGAAAGGGTATGCTCCGTTGGTTCGGGCATATAGAAAGAATGCCAGAAGAAAGAATGACAAAACAGATATACAATGCGAAAGTGGAAGGATGTAGGTGCCGGGGAAGACGTAGACTATCTTACCATGACCAAATAGACCGTGTCTTAGCTGAAGGGCAAGTCAAGAGTCTCCGTAACCGGCGAGTGTGTATGAGACGAACTATGAGAGTGGAGGAAGCCAGAGAGGTATGTAAGGAAAGAGCCTGTTGGAACTCTGTACTCTCTGCCTACCCCGCGAGGGAGCTGGCGTGATGATATAGATAGATAGAGATAGATTAAAAAATAATATTTAAATAAATTCAAACATGCTTAATTATAAAATATCTTATTTTAATACCCTAAATTTATTTTGAAAGTGATCAAATGCAATAAAAATACTTTTCGGATTCTGTCGTGGTTTATTGTTGGTTATTAAGTTCCCGACGTTTTAAGCCCGACCAGCACTTGAAAGCCAAAAATAAACCGTTATAAAATCGGAAAACTAGTACCCATTATTCCATGTGTAATATTCGCGCAAATAGGTAGAAGAACTCAAAGGGGATCAAAATTTGCCTTAGAGCCGGGTTATATGAACGGACCCTTAATGCATTTTTAATGTCGGTACACCTTTTTTTTCATAGGATTTATTCCTGTGTCGTGGGTGCGTTTACAAACATGAAAATTCACATGCACAAATACCCAGGTCGGAACAAATAATTGTGGGTCACACAAATATTTGTCCCTTGCGGGAATCGAACCCGCGACTATTAGACACAGTGGGCGGAGCGGCTTAAGCTCTTAACCACTGCGCTAAATCGTCCGTCATTTGCGAGACATGGTGTGATCGGAGTGACGCAACATCACTAATACCCTTTTGATCACTGGTATACAAGCTGTAACATAATTAACGCAAGACCTGAAAGTAGTTTGTTCTAAATCGATAACTGAATTGATGTATTTTACTTTTTTTTTTTTTTTCCAAAAATTATTTTACTTCTTCAGTGCGCTATAACAAACAATTTATTTCTTGATTCATAGCAATAAGGTGATTTCAAATGCATTCATAAAAGATATTTCTCAACATGCACACATAAACGTACAAGTTTCATTGTTAAATGGGGTATAAAAGTGCTTAAAAAAAGGGTAAAAGCCTTTAAATTTGGAAAATTGTTTTTCATTTTGAATTTATGAAGCAATTCTCTAATCGGGGTGTCTGAAGTCTTGCGTTTATTATGTTACACCTTGTATATCTGTGAATACCCGTAATTGAAGTTTGAGGCGCTTCAAAATAGTCTTTGATAGGGCCTTAACCACTTTCTATGCTTGCTGGTACTCCCTTGACAGGGTTTCCCCTCCGTGACATAATGTACAATACGCAAAGTGATAACAACACGCGTTGAAAGAATCCATAGTATTTCGATTTGATACAAAATAATAAGCATGAGACTGGGGGCTCCCACGGCTTGGCAGTGATTGACAACGACTTGTTACTCGTAAATTTTATTCATCATCTCAGCCTATACTTGTCCACTGCTGAACATAGGCCTCCCCAATCGCTTTCCAGCGTAACCGGTCCGATGCCACCTGCATCCAACGACTTCCTGCGATTTTCACAAGATCGTCGGTCCATCTGGCAGGCGGTCGTCCCACGCTGCGCTTGCCAATACGTGGTCTCCACTCTAAAATCTTTCTGCCCCAACGCCCGTCCGATCTACGCGCTATGTGGCCCGCCCATTGCCACTTCAGCTTGCTAATCTTAACGGCTATGTCGGCGACCTAGGTTCTTCTACGAATCTCCTCATTCCTGATTCGATCGCGTAGAGAAACGCCGAGCATAGCTCTCTCCATAGCTCGCTGAGCAACTCTGAGCTTTTTTATGAGACCTATTGTAAGAAACCACGTCTCTGATCCATATATCATCACTGGTAACACACATTGACTAAAAACTTTAGTCTTAAGGCACTGAGGTATTTTGGATGAGAAGATGTTGCGCAGTTCCCGAACGCTGCCCAGCCGAGTTGGATTCGTCGATTGACCTCTCTCTCAAAGTTGGACCTACCTAACCGGACTACCTGTCCCAGGTAAACTTGTGCCACCCAATTTTATTACACAAACACTATTTTTGACTCTGAATGATTGCCTCGTTGGTCTAGTGAAAAATAATGGTCCTGGGTTCAAACAAAAATTCCCAATATCAGTACGGAGTCTCGGATAGTGCCCGGTATATGGCTATAGACTGCCCCCCTAATATATGGGACTTAACATCGTCGGCAGAGTGTACAGTAGATACACCTCTGCCAACCCGCTTAGGGAATATATGTGTGACGGTGTTTTAAAGTACCTTTTTTCCTAACATATATCCGGTAGGTACATACCATAAAGAACCTATGAAGTAATGTGGACAGTTGAGCCACCTGATGGTAAGTGGTAAACGGTCGCCCCGGACTTCTGCAAATTGAGGGAATAAATAGATGCGGTGTCGACCTTTAACTTTTAACGTCTTGATTGTATATATCTTGCCGTGCTCTAGCGCTCACTGTATAATTAGTAGTGTCCGACCGAAGGTCGATTTTTGGCCGAAGCCGAAGCCAATAAAATAGGCCATCGCCAAAGCCTTCAGCCGATGCTTAAGGTTTAAGAAGAAATTTGGTTCATGACTAGCAAAATTTTTAAGAAGTTATTTTTTGATTTGGGTATTTACTGGCAATGGCAGCCAGTCAGCGAAACGCAATGTAACGCCCGCCGCGCTCTCGCACATTCGTAAATATTTTTGATCTTAAATTTATTTAGGGGGTTTTTATCCATTATTTGATATGTCCACCCCATTGTGACTATCACTTGTAGTCTCCTCGTGGGAGGAAGAGTCACTGTGCGTACACTGTAGCCAAGCGACATAGCATCCTCGCTTCTTTAGAGGTTGGTATTGAAAGGATAGTTTGCGCGGTTCCTACATCAAACCTGTTTACTTTCAGTGTTTCCCTCTCCTGTTTATTTTTAACACACTCCATCAATATATGTTGTACATCTTCTACTCTACATGTATCGCAATAAGGAGAATCCGTTTTCTACATCATATATGCAAATTTCTTTGATGGAATGTGTCCAGACCTAAATCTTAGGAGTAATTTAACTAAGTTTCTATTCATTTTGTATACTATAAACCATGCAGTGGCGGGGCAAGAAGTAAATTGAATGTAGGCAAATAATATTTCGCGAGGCCCTCTCGTGATGTATGACGACGAATTTCATGACATAAAAAAAATTTGAAGCCGCTTTATTATTTATTAGATGCCTAGATAGATAATGATTCTATATCGTGCTACTGCAAATAAAAAAGCAGACAAGTAAAATTAGACCTAAATAAGGGAGACATACACAGAATGATTTAAAGCAGAAAAAGTCAGAATGAAATAATTAAATAAAAAATAATAAGCACATTTTATGTTCTAGAAAAGCAAACGAGAGTGATAGGCGAGCGACCAATTACAGCTAAACGTCCCACCTGCGCAAGCTAATCGCACGCATTATTATTTCTCGTGATTCCCCGACGGTAATGCAAAGCCAGTAAATGTTCTCTATCTATCTATATCATCACGCCAGATCCCTTGCGGGGTAGGCAGAGAGTACAGAGTTCCAACAGGATTTTTCCTTTCTTCCAGCGAATATTGTTAGACTAAATAAAAAACAAATTGAGTATAAAAACAATGTTTATAAATAAGTAAATAATAAATCGCCATAAAATCCATAAAAGTATTAATTACAATTTTTTTTAATATTTTAGTTATCGTGTATATTTTGGATGCGCCGAAATACACCGCTGACATAGAAGAGTGAGTGCAGGGAACAGAGTGAATGGCGCCATGGGATAGCTACTTGGGAGCCGGCACTTAAGCCGAAAGGCGCAGCTGGCCAGACATAATGAAGTGCTTGTCCCAACGCTGTTATATGGCAGCGAGAGCTGGGTATGTAAGAAGGAGAATGAAAGTAGGATAAATGCGGTGGAAATGCGAGCTCTGCGGAAGATGTGCGGAGTGAAGCTGACCGACCGTATTCGCAACAGCGTAGTAAGAAAGCAAATAGGTATGAAAGAGTGTATCGGTGTAAAGATGAGAAAGGGTATGCTCCGTTGGTTCGGGCATATAAAAAGAATGTCCAAAGAAAGAATGACAAAACTGATATACAATACGAAAGTGGAAGGATGTAGGTACCGGGGAAGACCTAGACTATCTTACCATGACCAAATAGACCGGGTCTTATCTGAAGGACAAGTCAGGAGTCTCCGTAACCGGCGAGCGTGTATGAGACGAACTATGAGAGTAGAAGCCAGAGAGGTATGTAAGAGCCTGTTGGAACTCTGTACTCTCTGCCTACCCCGTAAGGGATCTGGCGTGATGATATAGAGATAGATATATAGTTATCGTTTTATTATTTTTCAGCCGAAAGACGTCCACTTCAGGTCAATGGCCTCCCCTAAAGACCGCCACAACGACCGGCTTTGTGCTGTGCGCATCCAACTTCTACCCGCGACCTTCACCAGGTCATCGGTTCATCTTGTAGGGGGCCTGCCCACTCAAAGTCTGCCCCAACGGCCGTCAGTTCTACGAGCGATGTACCCCGCCCATTGCCACTTAAGTTATGCAATTCTGAGTGCTATGTCAGTGACTTTGGTCCTCCTGCGGATCTCCTCGTTTCTGATTCGATCCCGCAGGGTAACTCCAAGCATAGCTCTCTCCATCACCCTTTGGGTGATCTTGAGCCTTCTTATGAGGCCCATCGTAAGCGACCATGTCTCAGTGCCGTAAGTCATCACTGGCAACAAAGTCACCACTGGTCATTCATCTTCACTTCAGACTTTTATCTTGAGACACTGCGGAATTTGAGATGAGTAGATATTACGTAGTTTCCCGAATGCTGTCCAGCCGAGCTGGTTTAGACGATTGACCTCTTTTTCGAAGTTGGACCTACCTAATCGGATTCTTTGTCCCAGGCATATATAATTGTCAACAACTTCGAGCGTGGAGTCTCTAACCTTTATAGAAGCGGGTACTACATTGACGTTTGACATGATCTTCGTCTTTCCATGTTCATTTTAGGACCCATTTGTTAAAAATCTCTACTGAGGTCGTCGCGCATGGTACTGAGGTCTTCCAGGGTATCAGCCATGAGCACGATATCAACGGCAAATCGAAGGTGAGAGATGTACTCACCGTTGATGTTGATACCTAGTCCTCTCCAGTCCAGAAACTTGAAGACATCTTCCAGCGCAGCGGAGAACAGTTTCGGAGATATAACGTCTCCCTGTCTCACACCACGCTGCAGTTGGATAGATTTCGAGCTCTGGTCCTGAAGGCGGACGGACATGGTAGCGTTTTCGTACAAACTCTTCAGCACTTCAATATACCGGTAGTCTACTTAACACCGCTGGAGAGACAGTAGTACAGCCCAAGTCGCGATTGAATCGAAGGCCTTCTCATAATCCACAAACGCTAAGCATAGTGGCAGGTGTACTCTTCAGTCTTCTGCATGACCTGTCGCAGCGTATGTATGTGGTCTATGGTACTGAAGCCTTTTCGGAAACCGACTTGTCCGGGAGGCTGGAAGTCATCGAGTCTGCGCGCGAGACGATTCGTGCTGACTCTCGAAAGCAGTTTATAGACGTGGCTCAGGAGTGAGATAGGTCTATAATTCTCTTCAAGAGTGTTTTATCACCCTTTTTGAAAAAAAGAATCCCACATTCCGCGTCATGACTGTGGCGTTTTGCCCTCGACGATGACGGTATTAAACAGCTTCAGAAGAGCCCTCGATATCGACTTTCCACTAGCCTTGAGAAGCTCGGCTGTTATACCGTCATCACCTGGCGCCTTGTTGTTCTTGAGCTGTTTCAGAGCCATACTTATCTCGTACAGACTGATGTCCGGGACATCTTCGGTATAGTGTCGGGTCAATTTGGCTCTTTGGCCTGATTGCAGGTGGTCGTACTGACGTGTATAGCTGGCCGTAGAACTTCTCGACTTCCCTCAAGAGTTCCGGTGTAGAGGATACAATCCTGCCGTCTCCGACTTCAGCTTAGTCAAACGGCTCTGTCCGATAGACAGATCTCTTGCGAATACTTGTTGCATTTGTTGCGCTCGATAAGTCTCTCTTATTTTGTAGGTATGGTACTCGCGTATATCGCGAGTCAGATACTTGAGAGATCTGCCTATTGATCCGCTCGCATTCGAAAACTTCTTTTGGAGACTGCAGTCAGTAGTTGCATCCTGCGTCTTTCCTCCATAAGCTTGAGGGTAACGCCTGAGAGCTCGTTGGTTCTTTTTGTACGGTGGGTTTTAAAGATCTTATGCCCGACCGTATGGACAGTTTCCACTACCCTGCTCCTATAATCGTCCACTTCTATGCACTCACTATAGATCTTCGAACCGATTTTGCAGTTTGATCTGAAAGCTATCGGGCTCCTGAATCCGGACAGGTGCTGGTCGGAGTGTAGATTGCATCAGTCTACACCTTTCAAGCTTGAAATTGATGTTTTATGTACCTCTTACTAGTCTGTGATCACTTCCAGTTTTAGCTGCGTTGATTACAGAGACCATTGAATATGTGCCGCCTCGTCATTTTGAGTATCAGGTACGCGATCTTGACAACGTTGCTCACGAGAGACCTGTGGACTACAAACCCGGCACCACCCTGAGACTGATGGTCGCCCTCCCGGAAATAGAGCAAGTTACCGGATTTAAGTGTAGCGAGTCCTCATCCTCTCTTCGGACTTTAGATAATCCTATCATATCCCAGTGTAACTTGCTCAATTCTTCCTCCAACTCATCGATCTTTTCGTCAGTTTGCAGTATGCGTGTGTTAAATATTGGCAGGACCAATGGCCGTCTTTGTCAGTTGCCATGCCTCTTCCGGGGATGCTTAGGATCCCTCGCCCCACCGTTACCGTGGCTGCTACCGTGGGTCGCCGGGGACTGGGGGCCGTTTGATTGTTGTGAACATCATAATACACATTGCGTTCTTCAAGGCGCGAGGCCCTTCGGACCGCGAGGCCGTAGGCGATGGCCCACGTCGCCCACGCCTTACGCCGCCTCTGAAACCATGGTATACGAAGAGGCTCGGACTGTCAATTTTTATACTATTCCTCTTTCTTTACATATTTCATTGAAGTGTTCTTTCCATTTCGAGTAGGTTAGTATTTTAAATTTAATTATAATTTCAGAATAATCTGGTAGCAAGGAGATTTCGATTCCTTGTGAGCAACCTGTTTTAGTCAATCTGTCTGCCTCTTCATTACCATGCCCATCCCATACTGGAATAGTATGGGCTGGGACCCATTGCAACTTCATGAAATTGTAATATCTTCTCAAGAATTACATAGGCTATCGATACACCTCTGAAACCAGCGGCGCATCGAGCCACGTGCTGCAATGCACTTTTGCTGTCTGACAAAATGACCACATTGTTCCAATAATATTTCTCACTAACAAAAGTTAACGCTTCTGAAATTGCAATGAGTTCAGCTGACATAATTGTTATTTCAGTTTTAATGTTAAAGCAAGTCTTATATTTTACCGATGAAGCATAAAATGTATTATGATTTTGATCCATCTGTAAAAATTGTATGCCATCCTGCATATTTTTTATTCAGTCCTTCCATGACATAGTATCTTAAGGTATTGGGTTCGTAATCAAGTTTACTTGTCTTGACACGATCAAGGTATCAAGGTCAATATTTTTTTAATAACTGTACTTTTTATTAAGAAAATAATTATTGAAAGTACAAAAAATGAGTGGGAAATTCAAAGTAGCTGGAACGCCACGCTATTGGTCAGATCGAATATGACGTCAATGTCTACAATACAAATGTCAACAAGTGCCTATTTGTTGGATGTTTGCTATTGAGTTAGTTTTATAGTTATTTTTTGTTGTCGACTTACACAAAGACAAAATTTTAGTTTAAATTATTTAAGTTAATTCTTACGTTAAAGTGATCTTCACAGCAATATAAACAAGTTGATGGAGATACCATGTCTCTTTTTCTGATTTTACACCACTTTCTGCGTATGTCCGCACCTATCGGGTGCATTTCTTTTTGTATTTTTACACCTAGGCACAGCACAGTGTTGTTTCATTGTATAATAGTCGCAAAATACAAAATAAAAATAAATTACAGTATAAAATACTTCTACAGCTGTTCACTAATTGATTGTTATTATAGACTTTGACGTCACGCCAAGCGCGCCAAAATGACGGGCGTTTAAAGTGCTCTTATCTGTTTGCTATCTTCAAAACTTTTTTGTGCCCTTTAAATTTTGTTTTTAACGCTTAAATTTTTTTTGCAATTATATATTGATGTAATCTATAGTATAAAAACATAAATACACACATATTCCCTATTCTATGATAAATTATTCTAATGTATTGTAAACGTTTGTTGAATGATCTCTATTATAATATTAAAAATAATAAATAAAAAAACATTAAAATACTAAAAAAAAAGTTCTATCGGATAATATAAGAAAAGTCTGCAGGATTACTTACATAAGAAGTTGGATCACCCTCAATGTTAGTCGTTCCATGTCGTTATGTCGCACAGTTTTAGTTTATGTATGTATTGTATAATTATATATGTATGTATATATTTGTGGTATATATAAATATGTACTATGTATAATATCGTTATATATAATTTGTATTTACTAATGTGTTTTAAATAGTTAATTCGTTGTTATTTATATTTATTCTTGTAACTTTTTTTTTTCTTATCCTTTAATTTGTGTAATTTCGCACCTACCACACTTGTCTCACACCACCTTAAGGTAGACTGGCAGAAAATGCCGCTGGCATTAAGTCCGCCTATGTACATAAGTGCATAAAGTATAAATAAATAAATAATATATATAATAAATGCGGAAATGCGAGCTCTGGGCCTTTATTCGCTATGCCACATGAGATTCCCCGCAAGTAACGTGTGACGTCATAACAAGCAGTAAACATAAACACGCTTCCTTGACGAGCCTTCGCGTGGAATTACAAAATGGTATTCGGTATGCCGTAAGGAATGTTGTCTACGGCAATTTTATTTTTAATTTGAGATTTCGCTGGATTCGTTCATAATCTTACATCTGTTAATTTCGGTAAAGTATCGGTTTTTCGAATATTCGTTTCAACTTATTCAATTTCGGTAAAAATATATTTATATATGCTGATAACATGGTTTTAAGTATGTGTCTATTGAAAACTAAGTAAGTAAGTAGGGCCAGATATAAAAAAGGCAACTTTAATTAACATTAAACAAAGATCCAAGTTTTAGAACGTACGAATGTCAAATACAATAACCTATACCCACACCTAAACAAACAAAGACTTGTCCCACACATATATATAGTCTGTTTTTTTTAAGTGGTCAATTTCACATAAAAATATTGTGTGATAACTTAAGGCAATACAATTGGTTCAAAATTAGTTTATTTTATTCATTCATTAATTCCCCAATCCTTGCTCTTCGTCCGAACCGACCACTTTAGTGTCTTTAGTTGTCACACCATGTTTTTTCATAAAATTGGCCACTTAAGAAAAACCAGACTAAACCTAGCACCATTCCGATCTCAGCCTTGAACCAATTCGCACCTATATAAAAGCCCTTTTTAGCTGCTGCCGCCTACGCCTTGACTCGCCTCCTTTCCATCCTCCTATTGCTGCCCGCGCCATATTTTCAGCAACCCTTACAATGCCCTTACTTCCCTCCTATCAGATACCGATATCACACACAGGATTAGACACCGACCTCGCCGGCGACGTGGAAGAATCCCTTGTCCGCTGGCCAGTGCAGAGATGCACTGGCCAGCGGACAAGTTTCTTTCATGTTCACCACGGTGCGACACCTAATGTATGCCTTCCCCCATAGCAACAGCCCAGCGGTCCTCCCTGAACCTAGTTGCCCCTATGTCCTTCTGCCCCCCACTCCGGGAATACCGGCGTGACAGTGTTTATTTTTTATTTTAAAGTTTGTTTTGCAAATATACATACAGTGAATTAAAAGGTATACTTTTTTATTTTGTTTATTTACTATGTATCTTTATCTTAACTAGCTATCTATCTACACAGATACATAGATAGATACATAATCTATGTATCTATCTAAATTAAAGAATTAATAAAGTAAATAAAAAATAAAATAATAAAAACATCATCAAGCCAGATCCCCTGCGGGGCAGGTATGTATATAAATGAAACAAAAGTAATTGGTAAATCAACAAGTTTTATTTATGAATAACAAATCAATAATCACATGCAAGTCATTTGGTATTGTTAAATGGAAACTTGAAGTCCTCATCAGAACAACAACACATACCATCTTTGTAACCTATGACCACAATAAATGCTATTTTATTTGATTTGAACAACAAACATTCAAAATTATACAGTTTGGTATACCATACAGTAATGGTTCCACTTTGCTACCAAGGTTACCACACCATAATTATGCAGCTATAATTGATAAACAAATTGAAATAAAAACATTTTTCTTTCATTCATTAGTATAAATTCCCACCACAGATGACATCACCGCACATATTCCTCTACAAGAATGGGTCAACTTAGGTGTTCTAATTTTCTCAACCAGCAGCAATTCTGTAAAAGAAGTTTCATATGAAAGATATGATTTTAGATGCAAAATTAGTGCTTCATAATATATGCAACACATGATTTGATGAACAATTAAGACTCAGTAATAGAAAATGCATTATAATAACCCTACATTCTACTTGTAATGAAAATTGATAATGAAAAATAGCCTATTATATTATTTTAGGTCAACATCATCCACCTATGCCCTATAATTAAATCAATGATACAAATATTTAATTCACCACAAAATCAATAATGTAGCACACCACAAATTATTTGTCTTTATAAAATAACAAAAGTCACATTTATTTTAGTAGATACGTACCTGTTTTTTATGATCACAGTTTTAAATGGGCCTCCTAACGTATTTAATTGGTAGGTTAGGTCTTTCCACATATCTCGATGAGTTTCCTTGAGGAGAAAAATTGATGTACCCAGATTCCACCTGTGGGTGGGTAAATATGCTAATTGGGCTGTAGAAGCTTTCGTCCGGTTCATTGTGACTACAAACTAAAACAAAACACCATATTTTTAAGGTAAATGTGTACACTATTGTTGAAATTGAGAAGTTCACTTTAATAGATGAGCCACCACAATTTTCCAATGTTATGAGTAATAATTTATTACTACGACGACGACGCGATGATCATAATATATCATTTAAATTGCAATAAAACTATTCAAAAATGTTTGTTTACATTGAATTACCTTAGCAAGTTTTTAACATGTTTCAATAACACGCAAGCGCGGAGCGTGTTATTTTGACAGTTCGAAACATGGCGTGTGACGAGCCTTGTCATGTTTTCAAATCTGACAGTGGCATACAGAATTCCATTCCACGCCAATAACACGTATGTTTGATAACACGTCTTGTTTCGTGTTTAAATTGTCATAGCGAATAAGGGCCCTGCGGAAGATGTGCGGAGTGAAGCTGACCGACCGCATAGTAAGACAGCGAGTAGGTATGAAAGATAGTATCGGTGTAAAGATGAGAAAGGGCATGCTCCGTTGGTTCGGGCATATAGAAAGAATGCCAAAGGAAAGAATGACAAAACAGATATATAATGTGAAAGTGGAAGGATGCAGGCACCGGGGAAGACCTAGACTATCTTACCACGACCAAATAAACCGAGTCTTATCTGATGGAAAAGTCAAGAGTCTCCGTAACCGGCGAGCGTGTATGAGACGAACTATGAGAGTGGAGGAAGCCAGAGAGGTATGTAAGGAAAGAACCTGTTGGAACTCTGTACTCTCTGCCTACCCCGCAAGGGATCTGGCGTGAGGTTATAGATAGATAGAAATAAATAAAAGGGCGGTACGGGCAAGGGCATGAAAATATGTGTCGGATAAATTCGATTTAGGGCGATCAATGGGTTAACGACCTGTAAACAAGGTTGTTGATGAATTATAGGCGTGAATTTGAGGTTGACAATAAAACAAACTTAGATAAAGTTCACATGATGTATTACAGACGAACTTACATATATTGAGTTCTTAGATTTACGCGAATATTACACATGAAATAAAACTATTTTACGGATTTTATCGCGGTTTATTTTTTTAATGGATGGTTCGCGAGGCTATTGAAATTAAAAAAAACATCCTAATTTCAATAGAGAAGATGGCTGGGTGCTTCCATCGTCTTGGGATCCGGTAATTAATATAATCAAATCCAAAACCAAGCATAACACTGCAAGACCTCAAGACACCGTGAGCTCATTCTGCGTAGATCGGACCAACAACAACAAAAATAATTAAGAAGTTTGAGGGTACCCCGGAACAACTATGCCTATTGGACGTCTAACACCTCAGTCCCTCCCGTGACCATGGGTGCTGCAAAGCACTCGAAACGTCGGGAACTAAAAATAAAAAAATAAACCGCGATAAAATCCGTAAAATAGTTTTATTTCATGAACTTACATATTTTTACAATTAATTCCTCTCTATACTTGAAATTCAAATTGAATAGAGGAATTAGATAGAGGAATTCAATTGAATCGTCGTTTTATAGTCTTTTTCACGAAATATGGGTAGGGTGATGTTTGATCATATCCACTTCACGCATATTGTATTTAAAAATATTTAAAATAGGGAACCCATAAAATAAACAAGATTTTAAAAATAAATAAAAAATCTACTTTAATTTTCATTTAGATCATATACTGATTACAAATTTACGTAATTATTTTAATAACTATTAATCGATTATGTAAATTGGAACGATTTGGGTTTTAGGTTAAAATGTACATAATCAATTGCCGATTTCTTTACGGAGATACTGTTTTACGTATCCGATTGAGAGACAGAGTTTACTCATGGTCAGGAAATTAATAATAAATGCGTGAGAAATTAATACAAAAAATGTGGATGAGTTTTGACAAATTAAAATAGTCAGTTCCATAGACTTTTAAATAATAATTCGCGTAAGCGACGAATTAAGCGATTTGTAAGACGTTTTTTTGATTCGTTAATAAATAATGAAATTTTTGTACTGTGCTCTTTTAGTCCCTAAATTATTGTTATTAATATCGATTAATTCTTCGTTGTAAATTATCTCGATACGATTTTTAATCAATTCTATTTCATTCGATTTTATCATCACCACATTTCTGGAAATGTCAGATTCCAAACGTCAATTGTACCCATGTTTCGTAAAAAAGACTAGTATGAAAAAAATACTTACAACTTTACGCTAAAATTAAAAAATTAGGTACCTATTATGTTTCTATTTTATAGGTCACTTATTTTAAAATAATCAATAGGATTTACACCCGTAGCTATAAACAGTTCTAAGTAATTACTTTACTCAAGTAATTACTTCTGCCAAAAGTAGAAAAACTCAAAGTTTTCTTAGCTAAGTAATAGTCACCATTATATCTTATACCAATATATCTTTACAGTGCAGTGAGTGATTATTCGTAACTTTTAATGGACATTACTTAACTATAAAATTGGATTTTGATTGATAGAATTAATTCTTAACACATGTTATCACTCAGCAGAGTAAATTCTTGACAAGTGATTGCCCCTAGATACAGGTTTCAATTGTGAGCATAACTTGATAAAGTAATGAAATCCTATTGGTTATTTAGACACTCCCACAGATATGTCTTTATCTGTGGACACATCTCTATTATCCACCGTCATGAAGTGAACATCCTAAATGCATGGAAATGTCTAGAAATCCGTAACATTTTAAGACATTCAGATTGACTGCCTCATTTGTCTTGTACCGTATAACGCCGGTAGCGATCACTAGGTCCTGGATTCGAATCCTAGGCCGGACTCGTGCTTAATCTATAGAAAATTCCTCAATATCAGTGCGGAGTCTGCTCGGTATTAGGCAATAGACGCTCTCTATAATACACGGGAAAAACATCGTCTTCATTCGCGAAATGTGTACTGTATACAACACAAAACACCTCTGCCACTCTTTGGAGAATATAGTCGTGACAGTGTTTTTTTCTCTTATCATTTAGATCCCCGCGCCAACATCCGAAGCGTCTATCCCCAACATGGCTAAATCGTCCAATTCTTCCTTATTTTTAGTGACGCCGCCATTTTCCTTGCTGTCATGTGTGGCCGCTAATTTTACTGATTGCGCGGCTTGCGTAGATTGTGGGGACGGCGAGGGGGAAGAAGCCTCTGGCTTTTGAGGGTTGTTGTTGTCCTGGAAAGGGTTATTCTATAATGATAATGACGTAGAAAGATATTAACAATGTCGCGGCTGTATTTTTTTTTTGGGAAAATTCCAGACTTGGGACTAATTGTGAGAATTCTATAACATAACCAGACCAACGTTTTGTCGTCCATTTGTCAATGTGAAATAACTGTTCTCTATAAATCTACCTCTTACTCCGCCACGTGATGGATTGTGAATTATTCTCTCATACCTGGATGTGTGGAAACAGAATTGCCCAGTATATTTAATATTCGAATTTTCGGGTTAGGCTCAGAATGACCAGAGGGTCTAGCTAAGTGGCAAGCGTTTTATTTCTATTACTATCTTGTCGCATTTTGTCGGGATTTTTCGTTGTAAAATGTGTCATTGCTGGACATTTTTGCGTTTTCTAATATCGTGATATTTTACAGGTCCAGTTTCTCAAAATGATTATTCTACATAACGTCCATTTTAGTATGTATAAGAATATTATGTTTAGGTACTCACGCGGCGGCAGACATAGCGGAATAGTCAGAAAGTAATAATTAAATTTTTTGTTTTATGCTAATGGCAACATTATTTTTTTACGACGGTTTCCTATTTTCATAAGTTTTTTTTTCTGTTTAGCGTTATCTCTCTGTATTCCTAAAATATCTATGCATATAATAAAACTGTAACCAAGCAAAATCTGTACATAGAATATTTTTGGAAAATTTTAATCGGGGTACATTGCCTTAACGATATAGAGACTGAAACAATTTTTTTTGGTATTACTGTCCGTCTTTGTGTTTCAATCACGCAAAAACTACCGAACGGATTTTAATGAAATTTGTTCCGGTAATAACTTATATCCTAACTTAAAATAATAATTTTTATCCCGGAAACAAGAACCAATCCGGGAAAGTCGCGGGATAATCCATAAGACTATACTATTATTTTTTTCCTTTTTTTTTTAAAAACAAAACGTAGCCCCACACTAGGATTTATTCCTGTATCGTGGGTGCGTTTACAAACATGAAAATTCACATACACAAATACCCAGACCGGAACAAATAATTGTGGATCACACAAAGATTTGTCCCGTGCGGGAATCGAACCCGCGACTATTAGACACAGTGGGCGGAGCGGCTTAAGCTCTTAAGCACTGCGCTAAATCGTCCGTCAATATTGTTAGTACCTTTAGTCTCGAGCTGCAATGTTAAATTGTCTGATTTTGCCTACACATGAAATGCTCCATAAACCGATATTGGATTCAGGTCCGTCTCCTCGCGATAAACTCTTTGGTGGTTAAAAGCACTAAGCTGAAATTGTGCATACATTTTTGATTTAAATATTATTTCATGTATGAGTCAATGATGCATTCATTCAGAATTGTCTCCTCTTGAGAAAATTCTTTAACGATGAAATGCCTGGACACGAAACTTTTTTTTTTTTAAAAAAACGTAGCCTCACACTAGGATTAATTCCTGTATCGTGGGTGCGTTTACAAACATGAAAATTCACAAACACAAATACCCAGACCGGAACAAATAATTGTGGATCACACAAAGATTTGTCCCGTGCGGGAATCGAACCCGCGACTATTAGACACAATGGGCGGAGCGACTTAAGCTCTTAACCACTGCGCTAAATCGTCCGTCCTTTGTATATTCATTTATTTAAGATAAGTAAATATGATGAAGACTGCCACGAATTGTACTGACAAAACTTTGTTATGAACTTAGCTCGCAATGTACCTTTTAGAAATATTATTACGCCAGTTTATGATGTTTGGTAGAATAGGTAGACAAGGTATAAATCAGCCTTTTTACCACAAAAAAATTATAATAAATACATAAACTGGTAATCCTTTTCAAAACAAAAGTACGGAGGTATTGTTTGTTTTTTTATGAGACGGCGTTAGCGCTGAATAAGATCACGTTGTAGATTTAGAGAATTGAATAAGGTCGCGCTTTAGAGACTTAACTATTTCAAATTACAAAATAAACGCTTGCGTAGCCGCAGGTAACAGCTAGCACCTAATAAAACGCTTCCAAGACATTTATTTTCTCACCATCAATCACAAGTCATTTTGAAAAAGTGATCATTCTAAGCCTCACTCGAATTTTGCAGTGTTAAATAGAGCTATGTATGTTGGACAAAGATTTTGGAGTAACGGAATACTATCGTATCATACCTGTTTAGGCTTGGGTTTCTGTGGCTGGTGCCTGTTCTTATTGTGGCGGGGCTTGGGCACGATGGGCACGTGCGTGTCGTAGAGCTGGTGGCGCGGGAACAGCGGCGCGTTCATGTCGAAGCCGAACATCTGCGGACTCATCAGCGGCAGCCCCGGGAACAGCCCCGGCACGCCCGGCACGCCTGCAGGACACACCGCGTAAAAACTTTAACCCCCATACTAATAAACATGAATACTTCTTTTTTTATATTTATGGCATCACGACGACGCGTATTTTGCCGATGTCAAGTATTACGAATATTCATTTCTAAATTAATTCAACTCCCCGATGAACTTGATGACAAAGATGATTATGAAATTGATGAAGTGCCCCACCCTGGATAGTAAAGCGATGGATACTTTACATACCAATTGCGACGGCCGTTTTGAGGGAAGTCGAAAAGGCACGTTTTATCACTTAGTTACAATTACCTTGACTCGGGTACATATAAGATTACATAATGGTTAATATTCCACCAATATTACACATTATAATTCGAAATAACACAAGTTATGGGAACTAAAACAAATTGACAACATCACTCTTCGATTTCCCGCCAAAAAACCCTGTCAGAATACTTCTACAATGTTTTGTTTTCTTCTTTCCAATGTCAAATGATAGACGACAGAAAGTGAGAAAACAGTGTAGTAAGGCCTTATGTATATTATGATCAGAGATGGGCAAAATGTTATTAGATTAATGATTACCCACTCCCGCTTGGAGAATATAGGCGCGAATTTTTAATTTATGTACAATAACATTTTCAGGTCATACTCGTGAACGGGTGATGCTGGTGGGGGCTGGTCCGTCCTCTGTCCTTTGTCTGATTGAACTTGTCTTGAATTTTGTCTCTTTCTGCATCACACTGGAGCTATAACCAGTTGTTTTGTACGCACTCTTTATATATTTTATAGTAACCCTTTCTCTTATTATTATTACTAGTGGTCGCCCATAGGTCGATAATCGACCTACTCTTTCATCGTTTGCTGGTTATGTTTGACATTCAATAAGACTATAGACAAATAATATTAAAGACAAACATCAATTTGACGTGTATTGTGTCAAATACATGGTAGTGTGTGTAATGTTTTTTTCATTGATTTAATGTGTTTTTTATGCATAATTTTAAAAAAATATTATCATTCTGCACTCCTTCTCTATATAAACTATAAGTGTGGGAAATTTCATACTCCTCCGTCCGCGCAATTTTCGTAAAAATGTTTACAAAGCTTTTGCTTCACGTATTAATATATAGATTATGATTTTTATTATATACCTCTACAACATCTCTATTTGGTAAATGAGAGGACTATGTAGACACTGACCAATACCATGAATAAGTACACTTATGATTAATCTATACTTAAGCACATCTATTTAGCTCGTTCTGCATTGTTCTCCCATACTCCATGAATGCAATTTATACAAAAAGAATTGTTAAACTCTCATGTTTAAAATGAGTAACCGTGGAGTTTCTTATTCTTCTTCTCCACAGGAATGACTTTCCGAACGGGTGGTAGAGTCTTAAGTAATCAATAATTTTCCCTTTTTGACTATTCATATGTGCCTTTTGGTCTACATGAATAAAAAACTTTTGATTTTGTAAATTCTAACGTTTACGATTACACTTTTAATCTTAAATCATGATCGAATATTTCTAAATGCAATTGTAATCATTGATCTGATTACATTTTGCCCATCTCTCATTATGATACATAGATACTGCCTCGTTGGTCTAGTGGCAAATAATGCGCGTGGCTAACACGAGCTCCTGGGTTCAAATCATAGGTTGGACAAATCCCGTATCAGTACGGAATCTAGAATTGTGTCCGCTATATGGCAGACTCGCCCCCCTATTTATTACATGGGACCTAACATCCTCGGCGAAAAGTGAGTGTACACCTCTGCCCCCCCCCCCCTTTGGGAATATAGACGTTTTTAATTATTTTATAGATGAAATAAAACTATTTTTTCGGATTTTATCGCGGTTTATTTTGATTTTTAAGTTCCCGACGACGAGTGACCATCCATCACAGTTAGCTACTGTGGGTAAATCTTTGTTTCAGAGAGCACAAGGGATCTGTGACAAGAAACATCTGGCTGCCGAGCTTCAACATGTCAAGCAAGTCCTGCACGACAATAAGCTTCGAGTCCCACGCCAACGTCACAGTGACCGAGTGAAACCAGCCACAGTCGAGCGTCTCCCTGCTGTACTACCTTACATAAGAGGAGTCACAGACAAGATTGGCTACATCTTGAAGCGTGCTTCAATTAAAACATTTTATAAGCCGCCAAAGAAGATCAGTCAGTTTTTACCATCTGTCAAGTGTCACATCCCTCTTCAAGATGCAGGAGTATACAAGCTTGATTGTGAATGTGGTCTCTCTTACATAGGACAAACAAAAAGACCAGTAAAAACTCGGGTTAAAGAACACATAGCTGACCTAAAACACCGTCGCTCAAAGAAGTCTGCAGTCTGTGAACATGTCCTTGACCGCACCCGCCATAACATCAGATTTGATAGACCACAAATCCTCGTGAAAGAACACCGATTCCTACCAAGGATGGTTCGCGAGGCTATTGAAATTAAAAAACATCCTAATTTCAATAGAGAAGATGGCTGGGTGCTTCCATCGTCTTGGGATCCAGTAATTAATATAATCAAATCTAAAACCAAGCATAACACTGCAAGACCTCAAGACACCGTGAGCTCATTCTGCGTAGATCGGACCAACAAAAACAAAAATAATTAAGAAGTTTGAGGGTACCCCGGAACAACTATGCCTTTTGGACGTCTAACACCTCAGTCCTTCCCGTGACCATGGGTGCTGCAAAGCACTCGAAACGTCGGGAACTTAAAAATCAAAATAAACCGCGATAAAATCCGAAAAAATAGTTTTATTTCATGTGTAATATTCGCGTAAATCTAAGAACTCAGTATATTTTATAGATTAAAAATAACAATAATATTAGCCCTGTTAAAGAACTGTCCCACTGATTGGCACAGGCCTCCTTCCAAACTGAGAGACTTCAGGCCATAGTCCACCACGCTAACCCAGTGCGGGTTGGCGAACTTCACACGCCTTTGAGAAACTCTTAAGCATTTAGGCATTATTATATATATATATATATATATATATATATATATATATATATATATATATATATATATATATATATATATATATATGTTAAAAATAATATCAGTAATTACCCATAGATATCCGAAACATGTCTATCAATAAATTTATAAAGGTAATCAAAACTAGACTGTGTAAGAAAGGGTATTACAAAATTTCAGATTATCTTGACGATAAAATAGATTGGGTTTGAGCAGCTCCTCAATCAGCAAAATTAAATAATTCTTTACAATACAATTTGAAAAAAAAGGTTATCAGAAAGGCCAAACAAATTAAGTTAAAAGACTAGCCCGTTGAGTTTCTCGCCGGATCTTCTCAGTGGAGGCCGCGTTCCGATCCGGTGGTAGATGTACAAAACGTAATATTTTGACGTTACTAAGTGCTTTTGTATTGTCAAATGCAAATTAAATAATTTTTGACTTTGACTTTAATAGTTCCGCTCACTGGATAGAGCGGTCGCGGTTTCGATCCCCACACGGGACAAGTCTTTGAGTGTCCCACAAATATTTGTTTCACACTGGGTGTATGTGTATGTGTCTTTGTAAAAGCGCCGACAACAGGAATAATTTCAAGTGTCCAATTTGTTATCCATGAATTTGTTCGTGATCCATAATAGAGTATGAATAATTATCGATTCATCATTCGATCAGAGCATTTCCTCCCCTTTTGATATATATTATATGTATAATATTAATTACCTTTTATCTGAAATAAACTACTACGTTGCTCTGTGAACCAAAGAAACGACATTAAAAGTCTATTTCTTAGGAAACCTACTATTGTCCTCTCTTGCATAAATTCTTACATCCCATTTTTGACATCCATTAACACATTTTCTTTTTCAAACAGACATACCATAAATCATAACATAAAGTTCCTCTTCAATGACTGTAAAATATTAGACCTTAGCCGAGCTCGGCAGATAGGAAATACATTTTCTTTACATATATCATCATCATCTCAGCCTATACTTGTCCACTGCTGAACATAGGCCTCCCCAATCGCTTTCCAGCGTAACCGGTCCGATGCCACCTGCATCCAACGACTTCCTGCGATTTTCACAAGATCGTCGGTCCATCTGGCAGGCGGTCGTCCCACACTGCGCTTGCCAATACGTGGTCTCCACTCTAGAATCTTTCTGCCCCAACGCCCGTCCGATCTACGCGCTATGTGGCCCGCCCATTGCCACTTCAGCTTGCTAATCTTAACGGCTATGTCGGTGACCTTGGTTCTTCTACGAATCTCCTCATTCCTGATTCGATCGCGTAGAGAAACGCCGAGCATAGCTCTCTCCATAGCTCGCTGAGCAACTCTGAGCTTTTTTATGAGACCTATAGTAAGAGACCACGTCTCTGATCCATATATCATCACTGGTAACACACACTGACTAAAAACTTTAGTCTTAAGGCACTGAGGTATTTTGGATGAGAAGATGTTGCGCAGTTTCCCGAACGCTGCCCAGCCGAGTTGGATTCGTCGATTGACCTCTCTCTCAAAGTTGGACCTACCTAACCGGACTACCTGTCCCAGGTAAATGTATTCGTCGACAACTTCAAGAGTAGAGTTCCCAACGGTGAGTGCGGTGGGTACGACATGGACGTTACACATTATTTTCGTTTTGTCCATGTTCATTTTAAGACCCACTTGTTGAGATACTCTGTTGAGGTCACCGAGCATTCGTCCTAGATCTTCCAGCGACTCCGCCACGACCACAATGTCGTCGGCAAATCGAAGGTGAGTGATGTATTCGCCATTGATGTTGATGCCAAGTCCTTGCCATTCCAAGAGCTTGAAGGCGTCCTCTAAGGTGGCCGTAAACAGTTTCGGAGAAATGACGTCTCCCTGCCTTACTCCTCTTTTTATGGGGATCGCCTTCGTGCAATGCCCCTGTACTCGGACTGACATGGTGGCATTATTATACAAGCACTTCAACACTTCAATGTACCGATAGTCAATGCGGCATCGCTGGAGAGATCTAAGAACCGCCCAAGTCTCGATCGAATCGAAGGCTTTCTCATAGTCCACAAACGCCAAGCATAGTGGCCGATTATACTCCTCGGTCTTCTGTATAATCTGCCGCAGCGTATGTATGTGGTCTATGGTACTAAAGCCTTTCCGGAAACCGGCTTGTTCGGGAGGCTGGAAGTCATCAAGCCTGCGTTCGAGACGATTCGTGATGACTCTCGAAAACAACTTATAAACATGGCTCAGCAGTGTGATGGGCCTATAATTCTTCAGTAAAGTGTTATCACCTTTCTTGAAAAACAGTACCACCACTCCCCTGTTCCATGCTTCCGGCGTTTTCTCTTCGAGCAAGACGGAATTAAACAGCCTCTGAAGGACTTTAAGTACCGGCGTTCCGCCCGCTTTCAGAAGCTCTGCGGTAATTCCGTCTTCGCCTGGTGCTTTGTTATTTTTGAGTTGTTTGAGAGCCATCGTAATCTCGTACAGGCTGATGTCCGGGATATCTTCAGTGTAGTGTCGGGTTAGCTTGGCTCTTGGGTCTTTTACCAAGTCAACAACAGGTTCAGCTACTGAGGTGTACAACTGCCCATAGAACCTCTCTATCTCCCTGAGCACCTCTGACCTATTCGACGTTACGTATCCGTCCTCCGTCTTCAGCTTCGTCAACTGGCTTTGCCCAATAGACGCGTCTCTTGCGAACACTTTGGAGCCCTTGTTCTGTGCTATGGTCTCCTCAATACGCCTTGTATTGAAGGACCGTAAATCGTGACGCAAGGACTTCAGTGTCTGTCCATTGAGCTGCCTATAGGACTTAGCATCATCGGAGGTTTGGAGCGTCATGGAACGTCGCTCAGCCATGAGATTTCGGGTGGAGTTAGATAGTTTTTGAGGTCTATTTTTACGGTGGGGCTTATAATACTTGGACCCGACCGTATGGACAGTCTCTACCAGCCTGTTGTTGATTTCGTCCACTGATGCGCTGCTGTCTAGCAATTCGAAGCGGTTTGCCAATTCGAGTTGAAAGTTCTCGGGGTTTTGGATGTGTGCATAAGAAGGTCGGAGCGTAGACTTCATCAGACGCGATCTTTCCATTTTGACATTAATATTTAATGTGCCTCTGACCATTCGGTGATCACTGCCGGTTTTTACCCTGTGAATCACGGAGACATCATTAAATATTTGTCGCTTGGTGCTCATGATGAAGTCTATCTCATTTTTTGTGGAACCATCAGGGCTCATCCAGGTCCATTTCCTATGAGGCGGCTTCTGGAAGAAAGAGTTCATCATAAAGAGTCCCTCTTTCTCCAGGAATTCGGCCAGCCTCTGACCCCTGGGGTTGCGCTGCCCATATCCAAATTGCCCCACTCTCAACTCATCATCGCCCCGTTTGCCCAGCCGCGCATTGAAGTCACCCATAACCACTGTAAAGTGTGCTTTGGAAGTATGTATGGCTCTACTAATGTCCTCATACATTACTTCGACGTCATCATCTGAGTATGCCGAGGTCGGTGCGTAGACCTGTATGACCTTCAGCGAATATCTTTTGGATATTCTGAGTATCAGGTACGCTACCCTGCTCGACACACTAGTGATGGACACAATGTTGTCTATGAGTGACTTGTGGACGATAAATCCGACACCACCTTGGGACTGCTGTTCACCCTCCCGGTAGTAAAACAAGTTGCCGGATTTTAAGGTTATCGTGTCCTCGCCCTTTCTTCGGACCTCCGATAAACCAACAATATTCCACCGCAACTTGTTTATCTCTTCTTCCAGCTCAACAAGCTTCTCATCTGTCCTTAACGTGCGTGCATTGTATGTCACCAGGGCCAATTTTCGATGTTGGTGGTAGCCGAATCTCTGTCGGAGATTCTTAGCACCCCTTGTCCTGTCGTTACCATAGCTGCTACCGTGGCCAGGACGAACAGGACCGCCGGGGACTAGGGGCCTGTTTTTATTCTTATCTTCCATTTTAATAAATTGGGGGTGTTTGCCATACTCGCCACGCTTGGCAGGCGGGTTGGCGAGCGCAGTTTTTGATGGTAGAAGTGTTAAGGGAACGCTGCTGCCCATTCCCTAGTTTTCCCTTAGTCGCCTTGTACGACACCCGATGGGATGAGATGGGTTGGTCCTATTCTAAGCCGGGAACCACGCGGCTTTACATATATGTATGTATATTTAAGTTTGTATCTGTAACGAGTGACGACATTAAGGGACGGCATGAAGTCATCTCTGCATGTTGGAACATTATATATTAAGGTACATTCCACAATTTGAACCACGCACGATATACGTTTTTTTCATATACATTCAAATTCAAAATTCATTTATTCCACGATAAGTTATACAAATAGCTCTTGTTCTAGTTGAAACCAGTACTATTAATTATATTTAAGAAAGAGATTAACGTTGACGGCTATACTAGTATAAACTGTGTCACAGCCGTCAGCATCTTTGACCCTTAATGGTTTTGTAGAGGTACACAGTTCAATTTGTATACTTACGTATATGACGAATAGATTATAAGTAATTAATGAAGTAAAAATATTCAATAAAAATAAAATCGGATTAAAATAACAAAAAATTATTCAAAATATTAAAATTAAAAAATAATAAACATAAAAAATTTTGCAATATTTAAGGGTATAAAATTATAATGAAAATTAAATAAGAAATTACCACAAGCGCAAAATATCTATATTAAAGTTAAGTCTGTTATGCCTGTATGATTTCCTCAGTTTGGTCATAATTAAATTTTGAAAGCCATTTACGTACAATATCTTTGCATTTTTTGAAGGGCAGAGAGTAGATATTATTCACTCTGTGTGCCACATTATAGAGACGATTACTGATGACGTAGTACTGGCGTCGGGCAAGAGCAGTTCTATGGGGGGTCATTGTACAAACCCTGGATTTGTTGAGATTAGAAATCGGTTGAAAATTAATATTTCTATGCTTCCGGAGAATGGCAGACAAGATGAAAAGTTGTCTAACTGTTAGCACGGAGCACTCCCCATAAAGATCCTCAGTACCATATCGTCGTGGTTTGCCAAGTATTACTTTCAGTATAGATCTTTGAGCACGTTCTAAGGAAATCATAGTAGTCTTGGCGGTACCGCCCCACGTAGCAATGCAATATTGCATTAGACTTTGTGCAAGAGCATAATAAACGCATAAGAGGGTTTTAAAGTCAGCAGAGTTTCTAAGTTGTCTGAATACGGGAATCAACTTACGTATACGACAAGTTAGATTACCGATATGAACTGACCAATTAAGGTAGCAATCTATAGTTAGACCCAAATATTTGATATTAGAGGCACGCGCAAGTCTTGGACAATTGCAATCGTTCACAAGTTCACAAGTGTGCGCTCTGACAGAAAAATCTGCTGGCGGTTGGGTGTTGGAACGATGAGTGAAGGTAATGTATTTGGTTTTGTCAACGTTCCATGTCAAGAGGTTATCAGTAAGCCAGCTTATCACCTGTCTAAGTGCCCTCTCCGCATTATGCTTAGCATCATCCCAACTCTTACCATATACCAACAAAGCTGTATCATCAGCATACGCGATGATATTGCAGTTGGGTATCGTTTTTGTACATAAATTATTTACGTACAGTAGAAAGAGCGTGGGACCTAGAACGCTGCATTGAGGAACTCCAAAGGAAAGGGGCATATTGGCGCTGGTGTAATCACCAATTTTTACGCACTGGGTGCGGTTAGTAAGGTATGAGCGAAAAATATCCAATACTACTCCCCGTATTCCGCTAGACTCCATTTTCGTAAGCAATATGGGAACAGAAACAGTATCAAACGCCTTTGATAGGTCAAGGAATACGCCAATAACTTTAAATGAACTGTCCAGGTTTTTTGCAATCATCTCTGTAAGTAGTAGAGTTGCGTCTTCCGTTGATTTATTTTTCATAAAGCCGAATTGATTTGCAGCTATAATGCTATTCTTTTGTAGATAATTAGTAAGTCTAATATTGAGAAGTTTTTCTAGAATTTTGGTGATGATAGTGAGAACTGATATTGGTCTATAATTTCCGACACAGTCTCTGCTCCCAGACTTGTAGATAGGATGAACCAAAGCCCTCTTCAGAATATCAGGAAAAACACCCGTCGCAAAGCATAAATTACACATGTGTGAAAGAGGAGAAATTAAACTACTTCGAGCTTTTTTGATTACTAGCGTCGGTATGTTGTCAGCGCCTGTAGCAGAATCATCTTTTAGATTTGTTATAATGGTTTCGATCTCACCCGGGCTAGTATCGTATAACGCCATAGAGTCTCTTTGACAACGAGATCGTAATTCATGGTTAGTGCTCGACACATTCGACTGCGTTATCCCACCTGTATGTAATATCGCATTCGCAAGAGATGCACCAATTCCTGCAAAATATTCATTAACCATGTTTACAGATAGATGAGAATCCGGATTTAGGTTAAGCAGCGCATTGGGTATAGATGCACGCTGTCTGAGGTTAACTACCTTGTTAATCGTATTCCACATACCCTTTGGATTATTTTTATTTTTCTCAAACTCGGATTTCTCATAGGCAATCTTTAATTTTTTCAATAAATTATTACAAAAATTCCGATATCTTGTGTACGTTATATGTAAAATCGCATTGTTAGGATCACGTTTAGTTTTTTTGTGCAGTTTATCCCGATGCCGGATACACCGTACTAATCCTGGAGTGATCCATGGTTTAATTACACGTCTACGGTGCGAAACAGTTATTAGTTTAGAATGAGTATCGATGGCTTGAAGAATGGTGTCAGTTAATAGGGTGGCCACCATACTAGGATCTGTTGCATTGTAAAGACGACTAAAATCTATTTCAGAGAGATAGTTAACGAAGGATAATCAATTTTTAAGAGAGTTGTCTTAGAGTTTTGCCATTGTCTTCTAGTTTTGCAATATAAACAAAAGATCATCGGTGCGTGGTCAGTTATATAAGAATCCAAAATAAATGTTATTGCGTGTCTATTAGACCTCAACATTATATGGTCAATACAATTCCCATTGCGGGTAGGTAAGACATGAGCAGATAATAAGCCATGACACGCCATCATATCTAAGTATTTACCACTATTCGAGTCGGTGGTACTCTGAGAGATATTTATATTCATGTCACCAATAACTACTACAGAATTGACCGACTCCAATGATGTGAGGCACAAATCAAAACTATCGCAAAAGCTGTTAATGTTACTGCTAGATGGTGAACGATATACTGCAACAATAGCATATTCATTGTTATATTTTAGGATAAGACTGTTGGCATCGCAAATTGAGGGTTTAGCTACACTATGTTCGATATCGGATTTAATATAAATGATGACACCATCATTTTGGTTGTGGTAGTCAGAACAGTAAGACGTATAACCGGCAATATCAGGCGTAGATAGTGATTTACTTAACCAGCATTCTGTGAGTACGAGAATGTCACACTGGATACAGAGTCTTGCCAGAAGTGTTGTAAGAGCATCGAAATTACGGGATACACTTCGAATATTGGTGTGCATTATAGTAAAGACTGCCCGAGATACATCAATATAATTAATTAAGTTTTCCGGAGAACAAATCATTGAGTCGGACACACGAATGGAATCGATATCGTTAGATATATTATCTAGAATTAACATTATTACCTAAAAAATCACAGAGACACATCTCCATCGGGTGTAAAAAAAAATTTTTTATTTTTGATCTGCAGATATTGTAACTGTGAAAAGTGCTAAATGAATAAATACTAAGTGTTGGTGAGAAAATCATATTTCTAGTTTGTAAATGAGGTACTTGCAATGAAATGTATACTAGGACAGTGTTAAATAGCACTTGCACGTGTGATAACTTCGATATTGGTAGCTCAAATTTAAGATAATTGATATAATAAAATAAGTAACTGTAAAAACTTGTACAAAACAAAATCATGCAAACAATAAAATAAAATAAAATAACAGAACTTCCCAGTCAGAAACTATGTTGCGAATTTAGTAGGTTCAGGTCGGATTCCGCGTCGATTCTATGCAATTGCGTGCCAGTTGCTTTGCGAAGAAAGATTTTTCCGTGAGCTGTCCAACAAAACTCATAGCTGTATTTTTTGCTGAACTCTCGAGTCAGGTAATACAATTTTCTGGATTTCTGGGTGAGGCATTCGCTTATGTAAATAGGTTTAGGTTGCCCACCAAGTTGTAGATTAGCCGTATTTAGTCTATTGGTCCTATTATTCCTGTTATGAGTTTTCACCGCGTGCAAGACTTTTTCTTTCAGTATGACAGAGGAGAGATCCAGCATGACTGTCCTATTTCCTCCTTTGTCTGCGTTAAGCCGAAAGACATCCCGAACATGAAAATCTTCGATGGGAATTTTGGTAACCGCTCCAATTTTTTTCACAAGACTTATTAGGTCGTCTTTCGATTCAGTTTTTTGAAAAGGAAGGTTTCGGATTTCAATGCTGGACTGCCTCTGTGACCTTTCAAGGTTCTCCACTTTTGTTTCTAAGGTCTGAATATATGCCAAATGTGATAGTTTTTCGGCTTCCATCTTGATTAATCTATTCTTCATGTCCTCGTACTGCTTAGATATAAAATCCATAGATTTCATGAGATCGCTATTTTGTTTTTGTATGTCATTTATGCTCCCTTGTATGGTGTTTTGTTGATGTTTAAAGGTTTCAAAAGATTTTTTGATCTCCGACATGAAAATTGACACATCATCATCATGCTGTCGCTTTCGGGGACGTGACTTGCTGGAGGTATTACTTGAGCTTTCGTTATCAGTATCAGTAAGCGGAGCAGAACTCAGATTTTTCTTTGAAGCAGAGGGGGGAGTCCTTTTCAAGGGCATTTTCTGTTAGCAAGTACGTGCAAAGAATAACTTCAGTGGATTTGAAGCGCTTTTTATTATTACGACGTCACGTATCAACTAATGCAAAATAATTATATTCACCTCCCAGAGGCAGTGCGGCGTTAGATACAATATGCAGCGCGTCTGCGTTCCTTTATCAACGGCGCGAGCGCTCGAAGACTGCACTGGCTGTAGGTGCACGCCGTTCCGCGCCTTATACGCACTACAAAACCGTGAAAGTTGCTTGCGCGTTACACAAAATGGCTCGCCGTTCACTCAACAATAAAACAGCTGTTGTTTAATGTTTTGTTCACAAATGTATACGTTACACTCTTTCTTTTAATAATTTTGATTTAATTCACTTCACTGTCAAGTAAACTATTGTTGAACAATGATTTTGTTTATTAATATTCACGATTTGAATTATTAAATGATTATTGACAAAGAGCAATTTAAAGTGTAACTTTATGAATTGACGGTAGGGTCAAAGATGTAATTAATTTGTAATTAACGAATTAAATTTATTTTGATACGATATAATAAACGATTCATTTTTCTGACGACTACATCTCCATTAACTAAAAAGCCGGATCCTGGACAAAGCGAGTCACGTCAAAAATAAAGTTATTAAATTATGTATTTTTCTATTAGTATGTAGTATAAGTATAATGTATATAAATGTAGTGATTCCGCATTTCTTAAGTAACTCTTGGATTGTTGGGTAATTGCCCTCACTTCCACAAAACTGATCTGTCTACACTCAAAGGTTAAATGGTGGATAATTCAAATTGAGTTAAGTTCGCCTTTCACATCATCTGTGTAAATATGCTAACAAAGTTGTATTTCTTTTGTACAGTAAATAATAAGTAAATTGATGGTTACAGGTGTTAAGAATACATACCCGGCACGGGGAATCCAGGTGGCATTCCTAGCAAACCATCCTGCTGGCCAAAGTCTGCCTTCACTTCCGTGGGGAAGATGATGTCCAGGGCCTCTTGGAAGTCTTTAGGCAGGGTGGGCTGCGGCTGCGGCTGCGGCGGCTGCGGGCTAGAAAATGAAAGTAGGATTTCGATAAGTAAATCGAGTTCAGTGCATGAAATAACTTAAAAACAGAGATGGGCAAAATGTGATCAGATTAATGATTACAACTTCATTTTATAATATTCAGTCATGATTCAAGATTAAAAGTGTAACCGTAAACCTTGCAGATTGCAAAATGTAATTGTAATATTTAATCATTAGTACACCACGACGCCTATATTCCTCAAGCGGGGGTTAATCATTAATCTGATTGCATTTTGCCTAAATTTGCTTAAAAAGTCAATTAGAAACTCCACGATCTAGGCTAGAAAGAGCAATCGCAATAAATTATCCAACCTCGATAACACAAACACAGACTGAGAAGTATTATACATAAAAAGAATAGTCAAGAGTCTCCGTAACCGGCTAGCGTGTATGAGACGAACTATGAGAGTCGAGGAAGCCAGAGAGGTATGTAAGGAAAGAACCTGTTGGAACTCTGTACTCTCTGCCTACCCCGCAAGGGATCTGGCGTGAGTTTATAGATAGATAGATAGAATAGGCCTATCACATTGTCGACATAGTCTAGTGCAACAATTTAGTGTATTCCTACAAAAAATCGACTGCACCTCAATAGTGCGCTCCCCTACGGCCCTGCGCTTGGTACTCAAAATGCGCCTAGAGTTCTCGTTTGTCCACGGTACGGGTAGGTTCTTACTCGGCGCATTAATTCCGTAATTGATTTTGATTTAACTGTGATATTTATAAAATAGTATTAAAGTAACGCTTTTTTTAAAGATATTTTGACAATTAATTACTGTATTAATATAACTAATTATAATTTTTATCAAATTTAATTGCATCGGCTTTAAGACTGTTATTTATAAAAATATTTTTCTTTATTATCACTAGATCAAAAAAACTAAAATTTTGTAATTACCTCCTTATTTTGAGGAAACGTGGTATGATTAAGTAATCAGAAACAGTTTTTGTGTGGATGTGTGTGATCTACGCTGTCAGCCGCGGGGCCTTAACAGTTTCAACAGACAAGTTTTACGCGGGGACACCCTTCTTTAATTTAACAAAAAAAAACGCGAATTACCCATTAATTTGCTTTCATTCTTTGTGCACGCCACGCCATAATGAATTCTGAGGTCAAATTGATTTTGCGGGAATTGTCCATCCCAAACAGTTTTTGGAAATTGTTTTCATATGCGTTCGTGTCTGAGACACCAACAGAAATTCTTAGTGAGGCAACAATTTAAAGGACTAACTAACGTCACTGACCTTGAGATTTTTTGTTTGAACATTTCCTTTGTCTAATGACCTTGACAACAGCGAAAAGTATTATGCCCACAGGAACCAAAACTCAGGGTTTTTCAAATAATTCAGATGTAATTAATTAAAATAAAAAAGTCTACCATTAAACAAAACAGTCATATCCAATCTACCATTGAATAAAACATTTGCAATATATATACAATAGAGTATATTTAAATGTGAAGAAAAACAAAATTATGGTTTTTGAACGGGAAGAAACCAGAACGAATGCAAGGATTGTGGTTGGTAACGATGTGCTGGAGCAAGTGAATGAGTTTGTATATCTTGGATGCGCCTTCAGTAAGGATGGGAAATACACCGCTGATATAGAGAGAAGAGTGAATGCAGGTAATAGAGTGAATGGTGCGATGGGAAGGCTACTTGGGAGCCGGCACTTAAGCCAAAAGGCGCAGCTGGCCATACATAACGGAGTGCTTGTCCCAACGCTGTTATATGGCAGTGAGAGTTGGGTATGTAAGAAGGAGAACGAAAGCAGCATAAATGCGGTCGAAATGCGATCTCTGCGGAAGATGTGCGGAGTCACGCTGACCGACCGTATTCGCAACAGCGTAGTAAGAAAGCGAGTAGGTATGAAAGATAGTATCGGTGTAAAGATGAGAAAGGGTATGCTCCGTTGGTTCGGGCATATAGAAAGGATGCCAGAAGAAAGAATGACAAAACAGATATACAATGCGAAAGTGAAAGGATGTAGGTGCCGGGGAAGACCTAGACTATCTTACCATGACCAAATAGACCGTGTCTTAGCTGAAGGGCAAGTCAA